>CM057452.1:980087500-981337500 GCA_016271365.2 Neoceratodus forsteri | reverse complement strand
AAGTGTCTGTTTTTTTTTTTATTTTTATTTATTTCCACTTTTTCAGGATGGAGGACTGGATCAATATGATTTGTTTTTAGCCATGCATCTGTCATACCAACCTGCCACAACACATGAAGGAATGACCCAGTGACCTGAGCCAAGCTCCTGAGAGGATACGGTGAGGGAGAAGATGAAAAGTCCTGATCCCAGGAACCTGCCCAAGATGGTGAACAGAAGTGCAGAGAGAACCAGGGATATTCCAGTACTGACAGCTGCAAAGGAGAGGAATATAACACCTGTTAACACAAACACTTTTTTTTTTTTTATTTCAGGTTTTTCTCTCCTCCCACCATAGCCATTCTGTTCTCAACTTTCGATCTCGCAACCCCCCCAATACACTAGAAGCCGTCGGAAATGCTGGACTGGATTGGGGGGGGGGTCTAGAGTATGGGTTGCCATCCTTGACTGCTGGCAGGGCCATGTTTGGATTTTCTCTCCTAGCTTCCCTTCCAACTTCCCATGGTGAAATGCAACCTGAAGGGGTCTTATGCATGCAGCAACAGCAGCAGCAGCAGGCACAACCACCTACTCCTCATGAGGGGACTAGCTCCCTGGCCCACTGCTAGGGGCCACTGTGGTGCCAGACTGTGGCTGTGCCTTCCAGTCAGGCTCACCAGCTGTACGGAGCAGAGTCCACTGCAGAACCCGAGTCACCTGCATGAGAACAGACAGACATCCCCTGGACTACCAGGTGGCCCTAAAACCAGCTATTTGTATTTAACTCCACTATACAAGTATTGCAAATCAATTTAAACTACAAGACTGAAAATGTAAATAAAAAAAATTACAGAGAAAACATTATAGATTAGGATTCTAAATAAACTTTAATATACAGATCATATAAACAGTAGCACATAGCTGGAACTCACAGTTACTTATTTATAATTACTGGTGACCACCTATAATTAAAGATGCAGCAAATTTAAAATCCACCGACGAAGTGAACGCGAAGTGGCCACTTCATGTTATCATAACGCTACGCGAAGTGGCCATTGGAAAGTGCTCACTTCGCCTTGTCATTATGACTTTGCAATGTGATTCTGCCTTAATTTGAAGTAAAGCAGAACAACAATGATAGGGCAGCACCCCCCCCCACACACACACATCACATGGCTTACAGTACTGTAATTCACATGCTTTAGCCAGGCAGGAAAGAAGTGAGTCATACAAGCAGATAGTTTCACTTTCTCCTTTGCAGACATAGTAGGAGGAAGCATTTTGTGTGGAGAGGAGAGTTTGGAGTGTTATTCGTTCATATCTTGTGCAAATAGCATAAAACCAAACAGCTTTTTAAAAAAATAAATCTTAAGGTTTTTTTTTTTAGTGTTTTTTTCAGTTCTTTTTTGTGACCGATTTCTTTGTTTTATAAGTTTGTTTTGTGTGTGTGTGTGACTGTGAGTGTGTGTGAAGAAGTCGCTCATCGTGTGATGCATCAGAGAGGGAAGGAGTGGGTTGTGATATGGACCAGGGAGAGTCTGTGGCGCGTGGCCGTGGGCAGGGGGGACTCCTCACGTGTGGGGTCGTCAGGTGTCGTTGGACCACTCCCTACAGTTTGGTCTTGCCTCTCCCCCTCCGGAAGCAGCAGCACCACCAGTGCCATTGGCACATCCACCAACTCCACTGCCACCACCACCAGTAGCAACTGCAGGGGCTCCTGCAGCACCACCTCCACTACCTCCACAGCAGCAGGTGGAGCCCCAGGTGCGTGACAGTGCTGCTGGCACTACATTTGCCCCTCCTGTGCCTGGCCCCCCCCCCTGCAGCTCCCCAGTCTGGCAGTATTTTAAATGTGTGGGGGGGCAGCAACGTTATGGTGTGTCAGCTATGTGGTGTGCAGGTGCGACATAGACCCAGGGGGAGACATCTGGAGACTGATGGCCAGCACACACATATGATAAACCACCACAAGGTGTAGTGGCAGGCTGCCACCGAATAGGCCAGGCCTCCACCTGCTGGCCCTTCTGTGGCAGTGGCAGAGGGTGCTGGGGGTGTTGTGCCTCACTGCCACGGCAGGAGGAGGGCCACAGCAGCAGCTGCTCCACCACTACCCCCACCAATGCTACCAGCACCACCCTCACCACCATCACTACCTGGTTTTCCCCCACACCAGTGGACCCCACCACCTTGCCTGCAATACAGGCAGACATTGCACTGTTGTGGGCTACACTGGAGGAAAGCAATAAGAGGGTGGGTGCTGTGCAGCAGCAGGTGGAGCAGATTGAGCAACAGCAGCTTCAGATAGTTTTGATGCTCCATCTGCTGCTGCAACATCATGGGATCCCCCATTAACTTATTTTTTTCTGGACACCTCCACCACCACCCCCGCTGTAGTGTTTTGTGTTGTTTTATGTTTAACAACAGATAGTCGTACGTGCTCCTATTACCCTGTTATAATCCAGTGCCTCAGTAATGTTTACTTTCTGCTGTGGAGTGGTTGTATGAAAGCTGGTGTTAGCAGTGCAATTATGATGTACTAAATTGCATGTGTGCAGACAGTGTTGTTTCGTGTGTGTGTGTGTGTGTGAAATCAAACATTGAGCAGCTTCTTGCAAACACATATTGCTGACTTGTTGTAGTGTTTATGGTATAAAGAACAACGAGCAGAATAATGTATATTTTATTGTCACCATCATCATCAGCGGACTAAGTGATTCAATACTTTTTCAGAGGTATCGGGACAGAGTGCACCTTAGCCACATACTGCACCCATAAATTTTAGGAGAGTATGTGTTTTTTGTGCTATGATCTCTGCTTTATTACTTTTTATGTTGGCGCGCTTGCGCAGCCAACATCTTCCGACAGTGTAGGGAGTTGGAGATTGGTCGCTGTTCGGCAAATGCAGGGCACGCACCAGTAGGCGTGTCCTGCATTGCCCAATCAGCCTGCATGCCCGCGCCACACCATGCATACATAATGGGGTGGAGCACATGTAAGAAAAGGTCTGCTGCAATCCGAACAAAGTTCGTCCAGGCAGCAGTCCTTTCCTGCCATGCTCGCTGCTATTATGTGCATGGTCGTGACGGCTAACCGCGTAGACGCCTGCTGACTTCGTGTTGGTTAACCCCGCTGTCTTTGTGTGCCGATGGGGGCCCACTCCTGTCGGCATAACCCCCAATTGTTGAATGCCGAGGTGCCAATCCCCTCAGCTCGCTCCCCCATCTTTGTGTGCCGATGGGGAGCCTACTCCCGTCAGCATAAACCTACACAATTGTTCAATGCTGAGGGGGGGTGCCCAATCCCCCTTGGCTCGCGCCCCCCCCGCTTTCTTTCTGTGCTGATGGGGGTGCCCAATCCCTGTCAGCATTACTTCCTCCTCCCCTCTGTGTTGTGTGCCCAATTGCCCAATCCCCCGTCGGTTACTGACACCCCCCCAAACTAGTTAAGTGGCATGCTGGGAGCCCACTCCAGCATGCCAAATGCCCTGCAAAAAGGAAAATTGTCCTGCAATGGTTTTTTCCATTTTTTGTTACCTGTAAACAGAACGTTCCCTAGCAGTCTCGACACCCCTCCCCACCCACATCCACCCACTGCGCACCTGCCTCCCTCACCCCCACCCCATATTTACCTCCAGAGTCCGTGCGGACGATCTTCTGTGGACTGGGTAACCTCTGCACTCTTCAAAGCCGACCGTGAACTGAGGAAATGCTGGTAAGCTTTATAATGGAATGAATAGGGGGGTTTCAACTTTAATGCATATCTCTGGCATTTTTGGGACTTTTGGCCCCAAATTTTCAACATGGGGTTTTTGGGATCCCTTCTCATGAATTCTTGCACTGTGATGGCGTTATTCAGTCCCAAAAGGTGCTTTCGCAGTAACTGCGTGGAATCACCTTTTGGTACCGAGTAACGAAATGACAGTGCAACTGTTCATGAGAGGGCTCTCAAAAGCCTATGTTGCAAGTTTAGTGGGTAAAATCCAAAATGATTTTTACTGAGCTGCATAGCAAATTGGCAAGCGACGCTGTAAGTTAGCATATTCACACTATTTTCATGCTAGATTCTCAGCATTGGCATTTTACCACACCTTCTTGTGAACCATACAGCTGTCATTTTTCACATCCTGCCCGAAATGTGTTTTCACACTTTCGGTGCAGAATAGCACAGTCGCTGTGCGAAATCAGTGTTCAGGACACATTATGAAAATGACAGTGACACTGTTCATGAACAGAGGTCCTAAAATGCCTGTGTTGAAAATTTGGTGACAATACTCCATAAAATGCCCTGTTTTCTGGTGTAGCGCAGCAACTGCACGCGCTCGTAAGTTAGCTATATTTGCAATATTTTCACACCACATTCTTCAACATTGGCATTTTACCACCTTCTTGTGAACCGTGACAGCTGTCATTTTTCACATCCTTGCTGAAATGTGTTTTCGCACTTCTGGCACAGAATAGCGTGGTCGCTGTGAGAAATCAATGTTCGGGACACATTACAAAAATGACAGTGATACTGTTCATGAGCAGAAGTCCTAAAATGCCTGTGTTGAAAATTTGGTGACAATATTCCATAAAATGACTGTTTTACGAGGTGCATGGCAACTGCATGACGCACGCTCATAACTTAGCGCATTCACAATATTTTCACATCAGATTCTCAAATTTGCCATTTTACTACACCTTCTTATGAACTGTGCAGCTGTCATTTTTCACATCCTTGCCAAAATGTGTTTTCACACTTTCGGCGCACAATAGTGTGTTCACTGTACGAAATCAGTGTTCAGGACACATTACGAAAATGACAGTGACACTGTTCATGAGCAGAGGTCCTAAAATGCCTGTGTTGAAAATTTGGTGACAATGCTCCATAAAATGACTGTGTTATGAGCGTGCATTGTGCAGTTTGCATGCACGCTCGTATGTTCGCAAACTTCTAATATTCTCACTCCAGATTTTCTACAGTGCCTTGTTCTGCACGTCCTAATGAACAGTACAGCTGTCATTTTTCACATCCTGACTAAAATCTGTTTTCGCAGTTCTGGTGCAGAATAGCGTGGTCGTTGTGGAAAGTCTGTTTTTGGCACACATGATGAAAATGACAATGACACTGTTTATTAGCAGATGCCCTAAAATGCCTATGCTGAAAATTTGGGAACGAAAGTCAATAAAATGAGTGTTTTATGAGCGTGCATTGCACAGTTTGCATGCACATTCATGACTTTCTGAATCTGTAATACTTTCACTCCAGCTGTTCATCATTGGCAATTTTCCATACCTCCTTATGGACACTCTAGCTGCCTGAAATGTGTTTTCGCACGTCCGGCACAGAATTGCACGGCTGCTGTGCGAAATCAATTTTTGGGACAGTTTGAGGAAATGGCGGTGACACTATTCATAAGCAGAGATCCTAAAATGCCTGTGTTGAACATTTGGTGCCAAACCTCCATACAATGACTGTGTTGCCAACATGCATTGCGCAGTTTCCACGCACCCTTGTAACTTCGTCAATCTGCAATATTTTCATGCCACATATTCACCACTAGCATTTGTGCACATCTCCTTATCAACAGTCCAGCTGCCATTTTTCACAGCCTGCCCAAAATGTGTTTCCACAGCTGTAGTGCACAATGGCATGCTCACCGTGCAAAACCACCTTTTGAGACACATTCACAAAATCACAGCACTATGTGTCTCTAGCTTTGCCACACCCACTGCTAATGCCAGCGCGACAACATTCAGCATTGACAAATGCTTGTTTTATGTCTGAAATAATAAAAGGAGCACTCCTTTTAATACGGTACAGACCAGGTCTTCGTCAGTATTTTCTGCTGCTTTTCTCCATCAGTTGTTATATATTAAGTCTGTTGTAAAATTAACATGTATGCAGCAGGCAGTGTTTTATGACCTCACAGAACAATATTTATTCAAAAACAGCTGCAAATAGTGATAAAAACCTGGTCAGAACAATATTAAAAGGTGCTCTCCTTTTTAGTTTTTCAGACATGAGAAAAGGTAGTAAAGCAGCTACAAATTGTGAAAAGAAGGGTGTCTAGTACCTGGCAATGTAAAACAGCATAAAAAAGTATAGGTCAAAATTGTCACCACATTGTTGCAATGCTGCTTTAATTTTTAATTTAAGTATGACATTATGTGCTCCACAATCACAACACACAAAATGCATCTGTCTTGTGTCCAGTCCAGAAAATTAACAAATGCTAAGGAAGTGAAATGGGAGCATCACACCACGTGCAAAGCCCCACAGAATTTATTGAACAGTCACTCATGCTCGCAGTGGTCACACAGAGTATCCAGAATTTTTCTGCATCCCCAAAATGCATCTGTCTTGTTTCCAGAAAATTGACAAGTGCTAATGAAGTGAAATGGGAGCGTTACTCCACATGCAAAGTCCCATCAGAAATGATGACCATGAGAGAACTGTTGCTGGACCAAAGTGTGCTGCGATTCCTGCAAATGTGATGCGATCACCTCAACAGGATGGAAGGGTGCCCTTTGTCTGTATACTAATAGTAGCCTTGGTGAGTTGATATATATATCTATATAGAAATATATTTTGGTATTTTCTAGAAGGGGGTTGACATACTGTATATAGATATGTACTCACTGTATTGTTTTGTATCACAGGTCACAGATACTGTTGGTGTGCACATTCCAGTGCTTGATGAGAACTTTTTGCATTGAAACTGGAAATGGAATACTCTCAAGCCAATGAAGATAAGTATTTTTTTTTGGGGGGGAGAGCATATTTGCAGGTAGGTCTCATTAATGTTTCTTATATTCTTCACAGATTTCATCTGCATCCTTCTCCAGTCTGGTTGGTAATGATGGTCATGGTCATCGATTGAAATGACTTCTGCTTGCTGCATATCTGCCCCAGCTGGGGGGGGCTGATGTTAAAGATCCTCTTTGGATAAGGCAACTATGCCACAACAAAGCATCTGGAATTTTCCTAAAAAAGGAAATGAAGGACTTATTACAACTTGATTGCAGCAGTAACACATTATGCTTAAGCTGTGGCTGTTTCACGGGTATCTGGATTATTAACACAGATAGTAAGCTATCATACTGCAATCAGCAGATCAATCACAACCTAATTTAGTACCAGGCTGTGTAACAACTACACTGTGCGAGTGTCCCTGGTTCTCAACTCAAGCTGCATTTCAAAACCACATCTTGTCGAGTAACACAACCAGTGTCCCAACTTTTTTAACACTGTCATGGCTACACAGCCACAAGTTTGGAATACAGTGCATGACATGTTGCAGAAATAGTTTTTGTGACATACACGTCACCTAGTTTATGAATCCTCAGATGGATTTGTTACACACTTTTATAAAAATAAACAGATGAAATAAAATTATATATATATATATATAATATTTATTTATTATATACATACATACATACAGTATATACATACTTACCAGTATGGATTTAAAATGGCTATTCCATAGGTTCCTGTGTATGGTACCGCTGCTGTACCATTGATACCAACTTTCAGCAAAGGGCAGTTGTTTTTTGTTAACCTGTAAAAAAAACAAAATACGTTTACCATATGTGTTTGACCACTGCAGCTCAGAAAAGCAACAGAAAACAAAACACACAGCTAGAGGAAGTTGAATAGCATGAAAAACATTAGTACACATACTCACATTATAGTTTTAATAATAAGAAGCCTTGTGCCTGTGGCTGATGGATGTGGTCTCCTGTTCAACTCCCTCTGCCTTGGCATGGTCAATGTAAATGTAATGGGGAAATATTGTCTGACTGACACTGGTAGTGGGTGCTGGTGGTCATAGCTGCAGCACATGATGACATTCCCTCTGACATCTTCCTGCATCTGGTGGTGGTGGCAGTGGCTAACAGCGGTCTTATGGTGATGGTCCGGGGGGCACACAAACTCATTCCTTGTGGTGGCAGTGGCTAACAGTGGTCTTATGGTGGTTGTCCGGGGAGGCACAGAAAGTCATTCCCTGTGGTGGCAGAGGCTAACAGCGGTCTTATGGTGATGGTCCGGGGGGCACACAAAGTCATTCCCTGTGGTGGCAGTGGCTAACAGCGGTCTTATGGTGATCGTCCGAGGGGCACACAAAGTCATTTCCTGTGGTGGCAGTGGCTAACAGAGGTTATGGTGGTGGTCCACAGGGCAAAGAAAGTCATTCCCTGTGGTGGCAGAGGCTAACAGCGGTATTATAGTGGTGGTACAGGGGCCAGGATATATTGTGCTCTCTGTTACAAATGTGACACGACATATGGAATATGAGTCACACTCAGTGGGACACTCATTGAACCATATGAAAAAGAAAATATGTATCATACAACAAATGTCACAGCCTTTTAACAACTTCAGTTAAAACCAGCCAACAATAACCTCATCATCATCCTCATAAAGAAAGCTGCCCTCACAGTCATCGATGTCTGGAGTCTGACCACTGGGAAATTCTTTCTCCATTGTGTCATCGTCTACATCAGTAGTGGGCCGTTTCATGCTGCCACTGCCAGTGCCACCAGGATGGTCCATTTCAACATCAACAAAACCATGACTAGGCCAGGGTACAAATACTGAGGTTGCAGTCTGTGCTGGTATGTGCCTCATTCATTTTTATAAATGTTAGCAAACTAACATTTGCAGGAGAGAGGTTTGTCTGATGATCCCTAACTATTGCACCTACTGAGCTGAATACCCTCTCGACACTTACACTGGAGGGTGGGCATGTCAAGTACTTCAGTGCCACTGCAGTCAGCTCTGGCCATTCACTGACCTTTCCACTCCAGTATAAAAGAGGATCATCAGTTTTGACAGATGCCTGTTTTCAGACAAATATGACTCAACCATTCTCTGTGCTGCACTAAGTCCAGTGGTTGATGCACCATCCTGCTCTCCGGAATTATTTATTTCAGAAATTCCGACTTGGGACAAAGCCTCCCAAACTGGGATGCTGCCAACCGCTTTGGATGACAGACCACCTGGAACTGCAGTCCCCTTCCCCTTACAGGATATGCCTGATACTCCTCCAGGTGTACCATCAGCCTGATTATGCTGCTGAGGTTTGCTGACCTTGACACATGACTTCTGTACCCTATGAACCAAGAGCACCTATTGCCCATTGACATTTACCTGTTCAGGCCCTCCCTCCAGTACTGAGGCAATTCCACATTTGTATCGTGGGTCCAGCATTGTTGCTGTTACAAAGTTGTCACTACACTGAATGCTCACAATGTGACGATTCTGGTCGAATACTGTCAGCATGTGTTTCAGCAGCATACTGCAGGCACTGTTTCCGGCAACATCAAGGCTGTGCTGTATATTCACCAATGTCTGCCTCAGCACCCGCAGCAGTGGAATTGATTGGCTAATGGAGGCAGACTCACCACTCACTGCCTGTGTGGCATGTTCATAAGGCCGCAAAACTGTTATTACAGAGTCCATGAGGCGCCACTGTTCAGTCATCATAGACGTGGAGGCCCCGGAACTGCCACGGCTAGTGTGTATGACAAGATATTCTGAGATAGCTTTATTTTGTTCATACAACCTCTCTGCCATGTACAAAGTGGAGTTCCACTGGGTGAAAGCTTCCAGCTTCAAGCGGTACTGAGGGAGTCTGTTTCATATCTGCAACTGCCGAAGTTGGTCATGGGCCTTTGCAGACATTGAAAAATAAGAACAGATACAGTGTGCAGCTGTAGGCATTTCCTTTACAACAGGATGCTGCAGAAACTCCTGCTCCACAAGATTTAAACAGTGGGCCATGCATGGAACGTGAAAAAAGCCATCATTCGTGATGCATTTCACCACATTTGACCCATAGTCACTTGCTATGAACCCAGCTGTCAGGGACAGGGGGTTCAGCCACTTATCAATTTCAGTCAGTACCACATACAACATGTTTTCACCAGTGTGTGAACAGGTCACATTACACATAGCAATCGTTGTATGCTGTCAAATTCCTGGAAGATTGCTACCATGACACTCCACCTTACTACACTAATTATTCACACTACCAACAGCAAAAACAACCCCCCGGTACCTGCGCCCAGTGTGCAGTTATACACATATATGAACTCCCCATTGTTTTGCCACTTGTCCACATATCCATACTTAAATGGATGAATGGAGAGGAGGAATGTTGAAGAGCATGTCTTACTGAGTCAGACACAGTACGGTACAACCCGGGGACAACACAGGTCGAAAAGTTTGTCCTGGATGGGACTTTCCATTTTGGACAGGCATGTGCAGCAAACTGCTGGAACTCAGAATGCTCCACAAAGGACAAGGGTGAAAGATCAAAAGCCAGCATTTCAGCTACAGCAGCATTAGGTTCATGTGACACTGTATAATTGGGTGGGTACTTCAGCTTATGCACAAAAACAATCTATAACGTGGGCTGACTTAAACGTTTTACATGGGGTGTGATGACAAATGGTTCTGCTCTGCGAATGGTAGGGGGTGGAGTGTGGACATTTGATGAAGATGGTTGCACAGGTGATGACAAACCCACAAATGCATTTTTGTTTGCCACATTTACCAACCGGGGTTGATGTACCACTTGCACTAGACATACTGCATTCACCACCATCACCACCAAAACTGCTACTCCTACCAGCACTGGACAACATTTCAAGATCATTATGCTCCTCCACCTCATCATGCCTGTAGTAATCCTGTGCTCTTATTTCGTCACTACTGCACACATTTAATTTCCTACTTGATTTAACAGTCATGAAAGGGGATAACATGCTCATTATGGTTGATGACAAGGGTGAACGCCCCACTGTGGTATTAGCTGCCATCTTGTTATGGGTCCACAGTGCCATGTGCCTGTCCTTAAGATGCATATGCTGTCCTCCTGTGCCCAGATGGCTCCCCTTTTTACCTCGACTCACATGGCAAGCCTGTCAGTTTGCAACTGACTCATCATTTGCATCATGCACAAAAAAATCTTGAACAAGGGATTGCGATGCTCTACTTTTAACATGTCCCTGATGCTGCTTATTGGACTCTGTTCTTTTAAGCCATGAAGTGGGGGGTGTGCTACATGATTTTTTGAGCAGAACACACTTGGACTGCAACTGACCACCATGACTACTTATCATTATTACTGGGTCGCCATCATCACCATCAACTGAAACTGGTAAATCATAAGTTTTTACTGGGGGGGGGAATTAATTCAAAGAGACCCAGACTTTGCCACCTTGAATTTCTATTTCTCAGGTTCCCAGCTGGAGTCAGTTACATCATCATCATCATCATCATCATCATCATCATCTGCTCGGATGCTTGCATGTGGACTGCATATTGTAACCACAGCAACATCATCATCATCAGATTCATCATCATCAACACCACCATCACCTGATATTTTTTCACCATGCTGTGAATCACTGCATAGAAAATGTGTGACCTGAGCCACGGTGGAAGAAATGTCACATTGTATGCTATCGTTGATATGATTATCAGAATCCTCATGTTCGGTTACTGGGATGTTACTGGGAAGTATGACATCATCTACACTGCCACTCACTCGCACTGCTTCACACTCTACTATGTTTTTGGACATGGTACACTGGTCAGAAGTAGAACTTGAGGCAGCAATACTCATACCGCCACCAGCAACTGCACTAACACCACCACCATCTGGGACAACATCATCTCCTCCAACTATGAGTGAAGCTACCGATTGGGCTGTAAAAAACATTGCAGGAGAAATACCTTTTCTCACATCAGCAATGCACTTTTGCATCTGCGTACTACCACACCCACAAATAATCTTACCACTGGCAGCTGTTCCATGGTGAGAAACAGCTTTACTTGCATGTCACTTTGCGGGCATTTTGGGTGATCAACAACAATATTCTTTTTTTTTTTTTTTTTTTTTAAACCTCTTTATTGAGATTTTAATATTAAACACAAACACACATACATCCCGGGATATACCCCCAGGCCCACATCCCAAAACTGGATGTAGAAACTATGTACATCCCCTTAACTATATACAATCACAGTTACCCATCAACAACAATATTCTAAACAAATTTAGATTTTGGAACATTCACTCTAGATGGGGGGATGCTGGATGTGAAGCCAAAAAAACAACTGTGGCTTCAGCAACAGATACAAACACAAATTCACAAGTTCAACAACACCTTAACTAACCAGTAGTGCTGAAGTCACAAACAATCATATCTAGAAAATAATTCCTTTTGCCGGTGGGGGTGGGGGGGGCACTGACTGCAGATTTTTATAGCAGTGCAAGCAGCAAAACAAAGAAAAGATATCACAATGGCAGTATAAAATCACGCAGCTGCAGTGGATAGCAGGTTCATACTGCTGTGCCTGCAATTACACTGTGGTACAATAAAAGGTGTATTATTTAATGTTATGCATTGCACACACACTCACATACACACAATTTGTCTACAAGTAATGTGTAGCAAATTGAAAACTTTAGTAATATACCATGTATAGTGAACAACCTGAAATTATGAACTGTTGCACCAGATCCACACAACACACAATCAGCAAAAAAAAATCAATATTTACTGACAATATTACTGTGTGTGCATTAACACAGTCAGTTATATAACAAAAATCTAACCAAAAAGCAAAGAACTCCCAATCTCTCCAATTTAAATCTACCAACTCCACAGATACGCCCCTCCCCCAAAGCACACTTTCACTGTCTCTTACTACACAGACTCAATGTTTTACATTAACATTAAAAATCCACACACACACAATAAATGTTCGATGATATGAGCAGAGGAGGGTTTCCTACAAATCGATGAACTAAAGTTTGAGCAAAAAAAAAAATTAGTCAAAAAGGCTTTTTCTTTTTAACAGCTTTTAGAAGGTTTGAAACACAGAGAGCTCTCAAAGCACACCATCTCCTACCGCTTCCTACACACACCACCCTAAACTGAGGCTGTGCAGAACAATATAGAGCTCATGTGACCTGAAATCCCATGAATCACTGCAAGATTCACCCTTGGAGCTTAAAAACAAGGCGAAGTGAAGTGAAGTACATTGTTTTCAATGCACTTTGCCTTTAAAATTGGTGGTGTAGTGGTCTGGGAAGAAGGAGTAATGTGAAGTCATTGTTTTCAATGGACTTCGCATTACCCATTATACCACAAATTACTCCGCTTTGCATTGCAGAGTACTCGGCAAATTCACCTTCACTCTGCAAATCACTTCACTGAAGTGAATTGAGCCCACTTCGCCCACCACTACCTATAATAGCTGGAAAATAATTTCTGAGAAAATGCTGTAATAACCTGCAGAATTCCATAATAATGATGGCATTTTCCTCCTCGTGCTCTAGCTTCACTGTATTTGTGCAAGTACAGCAGCTGTTCAGGGACATGCTCACTTGCACAAATGCAGCTTAGTTTTCTCTCTGTTGAAACCTTGCACCAGTTATTATAAAAAGAATGCCTGTGCAGAGTTTCTTTTATGGGGACTTTCACACACCCTCGGTGAGTGATAATCTCATAAACCCCTGAAGCTACGCCCTTGGGATTTATGGATTATCACTCACTGAGGCTATGTGAAAAATCCTCATAATACACACCTGCACAGGCATTATTCTCTATAAAATCTTTTATCAGCTAACTAACATCGTAACACAATTTGTGTTTTTCGACAAACTGGTTGTAATGCAACAGTCTTTTCCTAATGGTGGCACATTTCAAACTCACAGTACCATGACCCTGGCGAACACACTATAAATAAATTAACTAGACTGGTGGTGGTACCCTTGAGAAAGAACCTTGCACTGATGCAAATAATTGGGAGAGTTTTGGGGGTTTCACTCTGTTTTCCATATGGCTTTGTGTTGCTGCAAAAATCAGGAGTCCTGGGATCCTTCCAGTGGGGTTAACAGAAGCTCTGCTGTCTATTATATGCCTCACCATTAGCTAAGACAGCCCTCTAAGGAACGGTGGGCAGCAACATGGTACCCCACAACCTTGAAAGGAAGAGAAGGATGTTCCACACACCTGCATGTGTGATGCCTCAAAGGAGACACAAGTATCAAATCCCAGTACTCACAGACATGCTGAAAGCTGAACGCTGCACATGATTCGGACTGACAGTGGACTGAGACATACTGAATGTAAGATTTGGTTAGACAGGGTGATAACCACAGCCCTTTAGCTCCAAGTAAGCTGTAAGGTGAATCACTGCAAAACACAAATCTCCAAAGCAGCATTTCAGTAAAACTCAAAAGTAGGGCAGCTTGCACATTTCGCACACAGACGCATAATCTTAAATAAAAGACTGAACTTGGAGAAGGTTCAGGTGCCAGGTCAGACTACAGTTCCCACAGTTTGTCTCACTTTCACAAGATAAGCTAATTCCTGCAATCAAAACTAGTCAAAAAAGTTAAAATAAGCAAAACAACTACTCTGATTATTCAGGATGGCAAACAATTTTGTACAGTACATGTTCCTGTACTTAGCTATGATTTCACAATCAAAAGAATATTAAAATGGCATGCATTCTCAATATCTGGACCCTGCCCAGCAATTCTTTAAATCCCAGTTCCTAATACATGTTGAACAGGATGCTGTGGGTATCACAACCCCCTACCCCAAAATAGAATGTGAAGTTAGGAGTTCAGACTTAAGAAATGTGCAGCAACAGCCTCTCCAGTTCAGGGAAGACTTTCTGCAAATTATCTCGGGGTATAGTAAGAAAAACTTTGAGAAAGGGTGCACAAATAAACCCATAGGAGGTCTTATGGGAAGAAAACAACCCTCTGCCCAGTCAGCCTCATCTAGGGCAGACATTTGTGTTGCATTGCTTGACAGTAAGGGGGAGGTGGGGGGGGGCAAGCTCACAGGTTGGTTCAGCACTTACAAGTGACATAAAAAATTATAGAAAAAAAATACCCAAACCAAATAATTTATCATCACTGCCCTCCAAGGTGCAGCTCTCTCACACTGCAATTATGTCTCTGACCCCAGTTGTCTGTCTGTCTCAGCCTGGGCCAGCATTGACAAAGTGTGTATTCAACTCTATGTGTGATTCCTGCCCATCTATAACCCAAGCTCTAACAGCAATACCTCCGAACCCCTACTTGCCTCAGATGTCATTGTCCCAGAGAATATTGGGGGGGGGGGCATGTGATATGGGACAGCTCATAATTTCATGAAGACACAAGTCCAGATCTCTATGGACAGTGGCCATACAGTTTTGCTGTTAATTGAGGCCCACAATTCATACGAATTTCTGATTTCTAATCTAAGTGAACAATGTGGGATAGAAAGGGTCCTCCACCACCTCCCAAGTATTACTGACAAGTTTACCTCAGCCATGAGTCTCCCCAGTTGCCTCTGCCTTGATTAGTGTTTAGGCTAGAAAATTGAAATGCTGTAACATTTTGGCTCATTGTATCCTGAACATTCTAGCCATATGATAGAAGTCTTAGCTAAACCTGGAGAACAGCAGCACTTTGGCTGCTTGAACAGCTTTGTATTTTTGCTGAAAATAGGAATACTTTGCAAAACGCTAGCATCAGTTTATACAGTGTCTGCAATCCCACAGTCAGGTAGGTTGTCTTTCCCACTCTCTGCCTCTTTAGCCCCAGCACTCTAGCTGGTGCCGGAAAGCCACATCAGTGCTGCTGCTACTACCACACACATGACCGGAGGGGTGGGGGCAAGTACTGCCAGGGCTCAGGTGCTGCTCCTGTTCCCCTTCATCAGACTCACCGGCACTGCAGGTCCCCAGCTGACTGGCCAAACTCACCCATCTCTCAGTCTCTCACAAGCCCCCACCTCAGCACTGTCCCGAATCCCTACTCTGGTTTCCATCTCTTAGTCTCAATCCCTCCCCTGGAGGATGGATGAGCACCCCACGGTTAGGCAGGTTGTCTTTCCCACACTCTCTGCCCCTCTAACCCCAGCACTCTAGCTGGTGCCAGAAAGCCATGTCAGTGCTCACTGGCACAGCAGGTCCCTGGATGACCAGCCAAATTCACCCATCTCTCAGGCTCTCACAAGCCCCCAGCTCAGCACTGTCTCTCAAGCTAGGGTTACCAGATTTTTGGACACCAAAATGATTACACTGCCCCTCTCCCCCCACCCTCAGCCATGCCCAGAATGTATTGCAAGCGGCAAGCACAGTCCTGCACCCTCAGACAGCCTCTAGTCTTGTTCTAACCACTTCACCCTGTCAAGTCAGACTGGAGGCAAGTAAGCAGTTAAACTACAGGGTCTGGGAACTGGACTTGACAGCTACAGCATTAATACTGTACCCAGTGACATGATGGAGTAGCAAACACGATGTGACAAGTGTTCCATGCCCCAGACTAGTAATTTGTACATCTGCTCTGGTGTTATCCTGATTCAGTGGTGTGCAGGGAAAGAAACACAATCAGACATGGGCAACATTTCTACGAGAAATATGTTTCAGTCAGAGCATAGCTAGTATAAACTTCCTGGGGGATGTAAGCAAGGTGAGCTACAAATCCTGGAGAACAATACACAGCCCTAGTTTGTGGTGGCACAACTTCAGAGTGCAAACATGCACCACAGTGTTTGTGCCCCCACCAAAATCTGTCAGGCTGAACATTATGCAGTATTCAGCAGAGGCAAGAGACTGCCCAGAAACTATGATGTTGTGTTGTGCAGCCAGATGTTCAGTGGCACACATTATTTGCACCACTGAGTGCAACTGACTGCACCAGTCACAGGGGATTGTGCATGACATAGTGTCTTTCACATGGTACTATGCCATGCACAGTGCCCTTGGTACATAGTGCTTTGTGGTTCATGAGCCATTCCTTTTGGTCTAGTGCCCCGCTTAACCCAGCTTGAATCAGTCCCCAGCATTCAGGGGATCCCCGTTCGCTAGGTCATTCCCATGCCATCCAGTTTAACCCCATTACTAATTCATACTGTGTGACCCTGAGAAAGTCACTTCACTTCCTTGTGCTCTCAAGTCACACCTGGAAACAAGTGTGCCTTTCCTGGTTAAACAATTTCACCTTAATACATCAGGCCCATCACTAATCTCTGTCCCTCAACAATACTCTCGCAGACCGCCACACACCTGCACCCCCCAGTAAAATGGCTTGTAAAGTTCTACAGGCTGGATGAGGTTCAGGAGTGTGATTGGGGCCTGCAGGGACTGGAATGTGACTCTGATAGCATAATGCTCAGAGTCATCAACGTCAGCATGCCTTCCTCCCTGCCCAGTCCCCCCTCATGAGTCATTATGCCCATTTACATGTTGGGGTAATGGGACTGAAAAGAGGTATACCAGCACACTTGAATGGGTAACAGAAGGTAATCCAATTACATAAAGTATCCAAATTTCCAGGTTTACAGGCATTTAAATTTCTGACTCAGATCTGGTTGCTGAATTGGAATGGAGAGAATTCCATTTAAAACCAGATTCCAGTTTGCATGTAAATGAGCTGACTTACAGTGATTGCCGAACGATGTCAGGGCTGTAGCAGGTTGAAATCCTCCTACTGTATTTTTGACTAATGAAAATAGAGAATCTGTTCCAAACAGGCTGCAAGAAAGCCTTACAGCCACAAAAAGTCTGATTTGAGGTATCAAACGAAAATGAGAGCCTGCTGAGACCTGAAATATTCAGTGCAGTAACAGTCTTTCTTCTATGCTACTATTCTATCTTGTCTTTGCTAGACTGATAATCCAGAACTAATATTTCAATACTCTTTCTTCCCTTCCCCTCACATATATACACATACATACACAGCTAGCATTAAATATACAAGAGCTTTCCTAGCACAGTTAGGGTGAAAGAAATGTTATGTACTTTGGTGCTGTATGCAAGAGTTAAATTTCCATGTGCAAAATAGTGTACCTGGGGAAGAAAGTACATAAAATGAATCTGTGTTTTTGGCCCTATAAAATAGAAAACAAAGTACTGGAGAACTACAATAAACCACTTTAGTTTTGTATGACAATATTAGGAATCCCAAAGTTCTTACTGTTTGAAATGTACCAAACACATGTTTTACAAACTGCTACCAAACAATGCATTAGCAATGTCTTTTGTTTTATATTGTTGGTTTAATTTATATTTTTCTGATATTAAATAATATATTTCTGTAGGCCAAAATTGTACACATTGCTATATATTGTGGAAAATTTACCTGTTTGGGAAATGACTGACTCTGTGTACTTTAGTTTGCAGGCATCCATTTTGTAGAATACTAAGGGTGCAGGCAGGCTGAACTGTGGGATTTGCAGAGTTCTAGCATGAGGGAGTCTGGGAACAAGAAAGGTGGGATTTCCTTCTAGGAAGTGCCTTTATTTATTTTCTTATTTGCATTATTTTTTGATTATTTAAAAGCTGACATGTGTTAAACTTTTTTTTCATGTGTGTTTACTTTTCTGCATGAAATAGACATATTTAAAATTGTTCCAAACATTTAATTAACATTAAAGCTATGATTGACAGGTCACATGATCTTCAGCCCTATAAAAGGAACTGGTTGAGCAGAGTCTGGCAGATAAGATCTGAGCTGTGCAGGGAGCAGTGCTCTGCAGAAGTTAAACTGGCTGATGCAATAGGGGAGTAGTTGATGCTGGAAGCAGTCTCAGAAAGACTGACCAGTGGAGGTTCTAGTCAAGGCTGGGATGTTTTGAACCAGAGCAGAGTTGAGAAGCTAGAGGGGTGATTGGTGTTCCTAAAGTATTGGCTGCAAAACTGCAGGTGCAAGTAGGACCACCCTTAGGTACTGGATTTGCCCCTTTGAGCCTACTGGCTGAGTGGGAACTGACAGCCTTGTAAGATAAGTTTTATTACTGTTGCTGAAGATCATCCTGACTAGTCAATCAGTATGAGCAACACAGAAGTTCCAGACCTGCACTGTTGAACTGTTTATGGTATTGCCAAGTATGTGAAGTCCTTCTGTAATAAAGTGCATTGCCCTATGGGACTTTTTAAAATAACTTGTCTTGCCTTCTGTGTCTTCATCCAACCCACCCTCCCACATATGGTGTCAGATGTGGGATTTTTCATGATTTCACCAGTGTCTGACCAAGGCACAAAGGCTCAGGAAGTGAGATGTCCCCAAAATGAAGAGACCTTTGACACAAGAAATGGTTAGCAGAGAGCACAAAGGATAAAATGGAAGTTGCTGTGAAGCTAAGTCACCCAGATGAGACAATGACAAACATGCTGAAAGTAACTGTAGCAGCAGTTCTAGAACTGTCCAAAACCTGTGATCAGTTGGAAGCACAATTTATGGTTATGGAACAGACCATCAATGGTATGCTGGTGAGGATTATGCATCTGGAGCAGACAGTTCAGAGATTGTCAGAGGAGCTACTGAAAGGAGAGCCTGAGGTTGTGCCAGCAGAAGTGTGAAGAGTTGTTGAAAGTGCTATTAAGCAGGACCGCAGTGGTGTCCATGAGATAAAGACCACTGGAGAGGAGACTGTTCAGACAAGCATGAAGGTTGTACCAGAGAAAAGGGTTGTCCTGGAGGAAACCATAGTGGTGGACTGTTATGGTTACCAGGGTGGGACAGTTGAAGAGGACAGCACAGCAGTTTTATGTGACTGTGAGGAAATTCTGATACCTACATCTGTAAGTACAGTTAACCATCTTATTGATGCTGAACAGGAGGGTCTTGCAAATGCAGAAGGGACTGTTAATACTGTTTTGGCTGTGGGTTCAAATAACTGTTCAGCTATATGTATGACTGAAAATTCCAGTATGTTAAGCTTTGGTAAAGAGAGTATAAGATCTCTAGCAAGGATGAACTGGTTTATGCTAAACCATATTGCATAAGAAAGGGCAATGAGCTGCTTAGGAGGTGTTTTAACCCTTGTACTAGATGCATGGAGGAGCAGATGGTAGTACCCAAACCACTCCGGCAGCTAGTGTTGGCAGCTGCCCACATTAGCCTGAATGGAGAGCACATGAGGTGGTGTAAAACTGTGGCCTGCCTAATAGCTCGCAGCTATTGGCCTGGAATTTTCAGGCAGGCAAAAAAGTTTTGCAGGACCTGTGTGGTGTGCCAGCAGTCAAAGAAAAAGGGCCGGAAATTTATTCCAGCTAAAGGAAAAAAAGGTTGTGGGGTAGCTAGCTGTAATGTGGGCCTTGTAAGGGTTAAGAATGGTCAGGATGTTGCCACACAAACAGAGGAGTGTCATGACCTCTGGGCCCTTGTGAGTTGTTGGGGCTTAGATGGATTTATTGAGGTAGGGTAACCTGATAAGTTGTAAATCCATCTAATCAAATATTTTGAGGTTTTTCTTTTTTGTTCTTGATTATAATATGCTGTGACTGTAAACAAAACAGAAAAAAAAGTTTAGTTTGCCTTGCTTAAAGTCTAGGCCTAAAATGTGTGTTGGTGACTAGCCTTAGTAGTTTTTAAATAAAGGTGTAGGGCTGTTTCCTGAGGCGAAAGCAGAGAGGAGTGGGAATGTTTCTCATGATATGAAGATCTCTGTTTAAAAAAAATGTAAAAATACAACTCTGTCCTTTTTTAGTTGGGAGGTAGAGGGTCACCCATTTTAGATAAGTAATAAGGGTACTCAGGATATTCCTGGAGTTCTGAGGAGCTGGGATAACTGTTCTGAGACCTGTCAGGTTACCCAGAGGGTGGTAAAAATATGCCTAAAATGGTGAAGGTGGCTGCTGCCTTGTGCAGTAAACTTCTCCATGGATTTGGTAGAGAACATGTGGGAGACAGGAGAGCAGGACAGCGGGAGGGGGAGAGGGGAGAGGGGGAGATAATGAGAGGGGGAGGGAGAGAGAGAGAGATAATGATAAGAGAGAGAGAGATAATGAGAGAGAGAGAATGAGTGAGAGGGAGAGATAGATAGATGGGGAATCTGGGCTAGGATAAAGGGAAGCTGAAGAATGAGTATGTGGTTACAGAAAAAAATGTATTTGAGTCTGTTATGAAAAGGAAACTGCTGTTTGTCTGCCTAGGTGAGACACAGCAAATAAAATAAAGAGATGAAGGTCAAAGGGATTTGGAAAAATTGGGGAAATCTCAAGGACCCTTTGGGCCATGTGAGCAAAAGGGGAAATGGGTCCCTTTTTAGGACTTGTATAGTCTGGGTATTTGCCACTTGACCAAATCTTTGCAAATTATTTGGAGACTGCAAGACCAGCATAGCCTGTTGGAGTTCTGAGATGGGCAAATGGATGTACGGGTTTTATGCCTAGAAAAGCCAGTCTGGGTGCAGACCCTCCTTGAAGAGCTGGGTGCTAGATAGTGGGTACCTGCTCTTTAAAAATAGAAAAAAAGTGGATCCCTAAATATAGAACTAGAAAAAGAAGCTAAAATGCAGGTTGTGAAATGCAAAGGTTGGCTATCTGTGCTGGTTTGGTGCAAGCCTGGATTGGTCTGCGCACAAAGTAGTACATTTTCTTTTGTATAAAGGTGGGGACTGGTAGTAAGAAAGCACTGTGATGAAAGATGTATGTATAGATCCCAAAAGTAAGCTGGACATGAGACCCTGAGAGAACTGTTACAGGAGATGGTGTATTCCATGTACTCATTGGCACAGGGTTCTTTTAATGTAAGGCTCCTGAAAAGTGGTGGATGGGATTCCCTTTCACACTTAGCCTAGGAAGTGGTGAACATGATACTGGGATAGTGGATGCTAGTATTGGAAACCGGTTGCTGTTCAGAGCTGGTTCCCTCTTAAGGTGGGAGGTATGTAGCAGGATGAAATCTTCCTATTGTATTTTTGACTAATGAAAATAGAGAATCTGTTTCTAAGGGGATGCAAGGAAGCCTTACAGCCACAACAAGTCTGATTTAAGGTCTCAAATAAAAATGAAAGCCTGCTGAGACCTGAAATATTCAATGCAGGAATAGTCTTGCAACATGACAACATAAAAAGTTTCTTTCCTATACTTTTGGCTACAGCCTTTCTTCTATGCTACTATTCTTTCTTGTCTTTGCTGGACTGATCACCCAGCACTGAAAATTTCCATACTCTTTCTTCTTCTCTTTCTGACCCCCGCCTCCCCTCCCCACACACTCACACATATATATACATACATAGCTAGCATTAAATATACAAGAGATTTCCTAGCACAGTTAGGGTGAAAGAAATGTTGTGTACTTTGGTGCTGTATTCACCTGTTAAATTTCCATGTGCAAAATAAACTACCTGGGGAAGAAAGTACATAAAATGAATCTGTGTTTTTGACCCTATAAAACAGAAAACAAAGTACTGAAGAACTAGAATAAACCACCTTTAGTTTTGTATGAAACGTATCAGGAATCCCAAAGTTCTTACTGTTTGAAATGCACCAAACACATGTTTTATAAACTGCTACCAAATAATGCATTAGCAATGTATTTTGTTTTATATTGTTGGTTTAATTTGTATTTTTCTGATATTAAATAAAATGGTTCTGTAAGCCAAAACTCTACACTTTGGTATATGCTGAGGAAAATTTACCTGTTTGGGAAATGCCTGACTCCATGTGCTTTAGTTTGCAGGCATCCATTTTGTAGATTACTATGGGTTCAGGCAGGCTGAACTCTGTGGGCTTTATAGAGTTCTAGCATGAGGGAGTCTGGGAACAAGGTGGGATTTCCTGCCAGGAAGTTCATTTCCTTATTTTCTTATTTGCTTTATTTTAATAGTTTAACACATCAGCTTTTAAACAATTATTTTTCATGTGTGCTTACTTTTCTGTATGAAATAGACATATTTAAAATTGTTGCAAACATTTAATTAACATTTAAAGCTATGATTGACAGGTCACATGATCTTCAGCCCTATAAAAGGAACTGGCTGAGCAGAGTCTGGCAGATAAGATCTGAGTTGTGGAGGGAGCAGTGCTCTGTAGGAATGAAACTGACTGATGTAATAGGGAAACAGTTGGTGCTGGAAGCAGTCTCAGAAAGGTTGACCAGTGGTGGTTCTAGTCAAGGCTGGGATGTTTTGAACCAGAGCTGAGTTTATAAGCTAGAGGGGTGATTGGTTTTCCTAAAGTACTGGCTGCAAAACTGCAGGTACAAGTAGGACCACCCTCAGCTACTGGATCTGTCCCTGTGAGCCTACTGGCTGAGTGGGAACCGACAGCTCTGTAAGCCAAGTTTTATTACTGTTAGTGAAGATCTTCCTGACTATTCAATCAGTATGAGCAACACAGGATTTCCAGATCTGCACTGTTGAACTCTTAATGGTATTGCCAAGTGTGTGAAGTCCTTCTGTAATAAAGTGCATTGCCCTATGGGACATTTTAAAAAAACTTGTCTCGCCTTCTGTGTCTTCATCCAACCTGCCCTCCCTCAAGGGCCAGGTTGGCTGACTGCCTAAGGGGTTGCCAGCACCTAGTAGCAACAGCAAGCAGCAGAAACTAAAGTTGAGATGATGGAGGCATCCCTGCTCTGGTCTCCGGCTCTCAGTTTCAGTCCCTCCCTTGGAGGACAGACAAGCAGGTGCCTGCTGAAGACAGTAGGGTCCCAAAACAAAAGGGGCCCAAACCGGTAGGGGGAGACAGCACTATCGACACTTTCACGTTACCAGGCCTGCAGAAGGAACTGCACACGTGGCATCAAATCGGAAGTGGCACCAGGAATTCATACAGTAACATGACATCCACAGTAGGATAAGGAAGACTAATCATATTTATAACACATGACAGGGTGGCTGTCACAGGGGAAGACAAACATACTGCCACAAAAGCCAATTTGCCACAAAAATCAGGGGCCACCCTGGCATTGCAGTGTCAGCTTCTCTCTGTAAACTACAAATGTGAACAAGCACTGAATGAGTAGCTGATGCTGCGATGACAGCACTCCTTAATTGCAGTGGCCAAATTGTTTCAAGTTGGTGGCACGCTTGCAAACTTGTATCATCACAGCATGTGCTAGCATTGGGTGACACACAGCCCAGCTCTCAAAAGCAGTGGTGGCATTGGCTGCAACAGTGCCACATCTCCATAACCTGCCTCTCTCCTAAGCTGCCACAATATATTTCTTGTGCATGTGTGCAAGAAAATATAATTAGTATATGTTTCTGCCTCCTAGTTTTTGCACTGCTAGCTCAATAGTTTTCCGAAAGCATTGATCACCTCTGAATCCATCTAGCTGTGCTGAGCAGTTTGTAATCCCGTAAGTCCTTGTTGGGAGAGTACTTTGCCCCCCTGCTTTTTTGTCTGTTTGACCAGATGGACTCCATGGACCTGTTTAAACCACTGATTTCTTCATTGTTCTTTACAGACAACTCCCGGCAAGAGAGTTACCTACTCCTTTTCATATGGTACCTGTCCCATTGGAAGAGCCAGAATGTTTCCTTCTTGTCTCTGCAGTCATTTTCTTCCCCTGATAAAGTCTCTGAGATTCTCCATGGTCTGTACTTCCATGTGTATTTGGTGTTCAGACTAGTCAATTGTGTGGTGTGTGATAATCATATATCTTCCTTTCAAGTGAAAATTTTCCCTGTATGCTTTCTTGCTCTAACTGGTGGCCTGTTAGTCTTTTGATACAATAGCCAGGCTGTCATTCCCTTGTTGAAGCCATGTATCTAATTCCTGTCACTGGTTACACCTGCACTAGCTACAGTACTTCCTCTGTCCTATAGTTCAAAGCACCATGGCTTCTCTTTCCATTGACATGACCATACTCCCAACCTTTTTGAACAGCTGCAATCCATCTTGGGTTGGCTATTGATCCCATTCATTTGACTTGTACTGCAGGGTGGCAAATCACCTAAAGTGCACTGGCATGATTGCCCCGCAGTGCTGCTCCAGTGTTCCTGTGACAGTGATGCCCATCATCACGCTCCATCATGACTAAAGATATTCTTATTAAGTAGGCTCAGGATTTTGAGCTCCCTGATTGGTTATTAGCTGGAAGTGTCTGGTATATGGCTAACATGAAGTGCTGGCAAGCTGGATGCAGCATAGTTGCCTAGTGTACTTACCTACTAAGCAAACGGTAAACAAATGAGAAACAAATCCATGCCTAGTACAATGTTTCACCCACCCGCTTGCTCCCTCTGTTGCTAAACTCCCTGCCTGCCAGTACAGGCTGCTCAGTGGTTCCCTCCCTTAGCCCCTTACTTTTCATCATCCTTTTGGTTAACAGAATTTCCCACAGTCCTCACATGCTACCCTCCAAAGATATTGGCAGCTTGAAAACAACAAAACTGGCAAATCACTAACTTTTTTAACAATCATGTCAGTTACCTGGCTACGTCTTCGGCTTTGTCTCACTCAGTTACATTTCTTCTATTTTCCCCACCATCCGCTCACTCCTGCTGTCCCTCTTCAGTCCTCCCCAGGCAGCCAAACACAAGCTAAACTGTTAACTCCCATCCCCACCTCACAGTCTGATTAAACAAAAACAAATGAAAAATACTGGCTCCCAGAATTCTACTTACCCTTTCTTTCCAGCTACTGATCTCTGAATGCTCTTCACATTTACTCCTCCACAACAGTCCGCACTCCCGGTCACATACTCGCAAGCCACTCCAATTAAAAAGAATGAAACCGCAGAAAATAATACAAATAATCTGTGTGTGTGTGTGTGTGTGTCTGTGTGTGTCTGTGTGTGTGTGTTTGTGTATGTTGAGAGTGGGAGAAAGCCATCACAACCACTTGCAAAGAACAGTACAACTACAGTGGCTATGGCTGGACAAAAGTCCTTTCTCAAACACAAAAACACACCGAAGCTATGCAGGTGAAGGAAATATTTTATTTAAAATAAAGACAAAGATTTGACTTTATTATTACTTGATCCTAATAATTTTAACTTTGACATGTATGTACAATTTGCATGTCCATTTCATAATCACAATAAGACACTTGGGGTGTGTGCTGGATACTTCTAACTTCATGGTAGGTGGCTAAAGATGCTCAGCCTGTGACCTCATGCCTTACTATGCCCCTGACCATGTGTTGGAAGTGTCTAGCTCACCCCATCATGTCTTATTGTTTACATATACTTCTATCACAATGCCTTCAGACATAACTATTTGTAATGCTTGTTGTCACTGTGTGCCACTGTTTCAAATGTTAAAAATATACATTACCAGTATCCACAGGGCTGTTAAAGAGTTAACAGGTAGCAATTTACAGAAACAATACTGGGGACTCAAGTGATTCCACAAGTCATTCAGTCTGTGAGCCCTAGTAGTTAGCTGTCATATTGCAAGAAGACAGGCTACCGCACAATGTTATCCACGGCTATTCTTCATGCTTCTTTACTCAAGATACTGACTTGATGCTTGGCACCACTATACCTTTACTAATGAGCCTCTCATGAATGTTACCATATTGCCAGGCCACCCAGCCCTTTCCATCCCCCAGAATGGCAACTCCAGTGTATAACTGGGTAAAATGTAGGGATATGGCTTTGATAAAAGTATCATAACATTTCACAATGTTAACACAAGCTCTTGACATTCAGCTTCAGTTACTGAGGTTATTTTGCAGTCTTTGCCTGCTTATAACCTGGCCAGCCTCTGAGTGAGTGATAAGAGCAGACACACACAGTCTCATTTTTAAGGTAAATGAACTTAACACAATTGGTGATATTCCTTTCTCAAATTTTAAAGATACAGGGGATGACAATTCTGCAGTTAATATACTTGTGAAGTGTAATTTTTAAATTTCTGCAAGTGTTGAGGCTTATAAATTGTTCACTTTAAAGAAAAAGATCTGAAACTCAGTAGACTTTCCTATGGTTATTTGTAACTTTAACCTATGAAATATGGTGCAATTTAGATTAATACGTTTTAATTTAGATAGAAATATAGAACAGTTATGTACTTACCGTAACTTTAGATCTTCAAAAGAATCTTTCATTAGGCCACACCTGTGGAACATATAGTTAACAGGCACTATGTCAACATGGAAACGTTTGCAAGTAGTCAGCCCGGGACCTTCTATGACAACATCAGACGTTGGCTCATACATAAACATGGATGGCCCTTCCCCTCCTTAATTCCTCACCAGAGATCCTACTCAGACAACCTCCCTATAGAGAACCAGGAGAGAACGCGGTACTCTATGAAACGGAAAATGCAGAGGGCTATAAAAAGAACAGAATGGAGATAGGAACAGCAAAACCTAGAGTTAGAGGCCGATTGGGGGGGATGGGGCCTGTTGAAAAAAATTCTGTCAGAGATCTACTGATATGGTAAGTACAGTATGTAGATGTTCTATCATCTTTGAGGATATCTCCTGCATCAGGCCACACCTATGGAATTAGTACCAAGCAGTACTGACAGTGAACAAATGGGGATGACTGGAACCCATAAGCTTTTGAAGGGATGCCTTGTAGAAAAGCTAGACCCAAGCCAGGTCATCTACTAGAGACAATGCCCAGACTATAGTTTAGTGAAGGTGTGTACAGTACTCCAGGTAGCAGCTGCACAGATGTCTGCAGCAGAGACATTTTTAAAATAAGCAATAGAGAAGGCCATGCCTATAGTGGAATGACCACAGAACACCAAAGGATGTTCCTTACCATACGTCCTGTAACAAAAAGTAATATGGTTGATTAGCCATTTCAACAGATACTGTTTAGATGCTGAGGTGCCCTCTTTCCAAGGGGTGAATGAGACAAGAATCTTCAAGGACTTCTGCAATCCTGAACAAGTGGACAAAGAGTTATTGCAGAAGATACAAAGGTTGTCAAGTAGGGGAAACTCCTGATGTTAGGGGATTTTAATCTCCTTGATGGGAGCTGTAAGATTCCTGCAGCTACATCAGCTAGAAGGAGATACTGGAATCCCTGCAAGAAGCACTACTAGAGCAATTGGTTAGGGAACCTAAAAGACAACAGGCAGAGAACACCAGGAGGAAGGAGCTGCTGTTATAACTAAACGTCTCTAGTGGGACTAAAGAACTAGAACTCTACTACTGGGACTTTCAATTTAGGGTAAAACCAAAAAAAAAAAAAGTTAGTTTGTTTCTCCGAGTTGGCTGAAGGGAATTGTTATCTGTGCCATTAATTAAGTGTAGAAAGATTTGTAAAGTAGGGGAGTGGCTTAGCTAGAAGGAAGACAGGTTAAAGCCAGATTTAAACACTGCCCTAGATAGCTTCTGCCAGAGAACAGGCAAAGAACACCTGGAGGAAGCAGCTGCTGTTATAACTAAACTTCCTCTACTGGGACTATATTACCCTCCTTCCCTCCCCTCTACCCCCCACCCTAAACCAGATCTACTTTTATAGGCACAGGATTTGACTGACGACAGGAACTTTCTGTTTGGGAGCAGGAAGTGAGTGATCAGAGCCACCAAAGACTCACCATCCTAGAAGGAAAAGAGTAGCTATCTGTCCCCTTAGCTGCTGGAGGTCTGACTCTGAGCAGGTAAGGAGACTACTGAGAAATATAGGAACTTCTTGTCTCAGAACAGGAAGATCAGGAGCTTAAAGGGCACAGATGCAGTAAGTAAGTAGGGAGAAAAAATATAAACAGAGGAAAGAGTAAATATTCCAAACAACAGTTAAGGGTCCAGAAATAAGACATGATGGGAGTGGTGCAGTGCAGTCGCTGTGGAGCAGCAGTCTTCCGGGAGACATTCTGGAGGATGTGGTGTTGTCCCATTTGCAAGCACCTCTTTGGTCTGAGGGAGGAGGTTGCTCATCTTTGGGCTGGGTTGGCCAGGATTTGTGGGACCTCCTCTCCCACCCAGGGGCCACCAGGGCCACTGCCATTGCCTCAGAGGTTGCAAAGAAAGGGAAGTGGTTGTACCTCAGTGGGCTCAGGGAGGGTGAGGTTGGTGGAACAGAGGCGCATCCCTAGAGTTATACCTCTCCACAATTCATATGCCATTCTGGCAAAGTGTGGTTCTTCTATGGAGGCACCCACAGTAGATACCAAGGAGGATGCTGGGAATCTCCACAAAGGAGACCCACAGGAGGGTGGCATGGGACCCCACAGGGAAAGGAAACAACTCCTGGTGGGGGGCTCCATTTTTAGGAAGGTAGAACTGGGGGAAGAAGAGTGTGAAGTAAGGTGCCCGCCTGGTGCCATGGCTTGAAGGGACAGGGTGTGCATCCTCAGGATCGCCAGAGCAGCTGCACAAGGGAGGGAACTGGATGTCATTGTCTACCTAGGGACAAATTACCTGCCTAAGGGAGGGATCAGAGCAGTGCAAGAAGAGTTTGTTGAGTTGGAAAGGGGCCTTAGACAAGTAGCGCACTTGGTAGCCTACTCCAAAGTGCTGCCTGTCTATGGCATGGGTGAGGCTAGGGTGCTCCACACCACGGGATTCAATCAGTGGTTGAAAAACTGATGCAGAGCTCAGGGATTTGGCTTCACTGGGGACTGGGGTACACCTGGAGGGATACAGGCCTATACTGGCGTGATGGTCTGCATCTGCCCAGGAGAGGAACCAGGATCCTAGGTGACAGGTTTAAATGCTTCATTGGCAAACATTTAAACTAGCCAAGGGGGGGAGGCACTGGAAATGAACAGGGAAATCCTAGCCCCCCAAAAAAGTCAGGATACTAAGGGAGGTAAATACCAAGATAGAGATGTCAATAGGGAGAAGGGCAGGGGTAAATGGAGAAAATGACAAACGCAATAAGAACAGGGATGGGGCAAAAAGGGGTAAGGCTATCAAGAAATGGAGGGTAATGAGTACCAGTGCCCATAGTCTGGGCAACAAGCTCCATGAACTGGTGGCCTTGATGGAAGAGGGATGCCTGGATATCGTAGCAGTCACAGAAACATGGTACACAGAGAACCATGACTGGGATGTTAACATACCAGGTTACACAACCTACAGGAGAGACATGGAGGGGAGAAGAGGGGTCGGAGTAGCTCTCTAGGTAAGGGAAGGGATAAAAGCAACTGAACAAAAGGATAAACAAGGAAGAGAGGAGGCACTGTGGGTCATCTTAGAGATTGGAAATGGCACCACAATCTGCACAGGGGTTACATACAGACCCCCATGTCAAAGGGAGGGAATGGACAATGATGTGATAGAAAGCTTCCTTAGGATGGAAGAGAAAGGGGAGATACTGTTGATAGATGACCTGAATACGCCAGATGTTAACTGGAGCACCTTTGCTGCAGCCACATCCAAAAACAAGGCCATTCTTGATGCCCTTCAGGTGGCATGCCTCAGACAGCTAGTTTTGGAACCCATTCATGAGGGAGCACTCTTAGATCTCACACTCTCAAATGAGAGGATCTCCGATCAAGAAGTGGGTAGCCATCTGGGAACAAGTGACCACCAAACAGTTTGGTTCACAATAAACTCAGCTACAGAGTGAAGCCATACAAAAGTGATGGTTCTGGACTTCAGGAGGGCTAACTTTGGCAAGATGGGAGAGTGCCTTAGAAAAGCACTAGCAAACAGGCTAGAAGGAGGGGCGGAGCAAAAATGAGGAAACATCAAAACTGCCATCACAGAGGCAACAAGTCTTTGTGTGAAGCAAATAAACAAATCCAAGTGAAAGAAAAATCATCTATGGGTCTCAAACAAGGTGGCAGTGAAGGTCAGGGAGAAAAATATAGCATTTAGGAAGTAAAAGGAAACACAGAAGGAGCAGGACAGAGAACTGTACCAGTTAAAACAGAATGAAGCAGGGAGGGTAGTCAGAATAGCTAAGGCCAAAACTGAGGAAAAGGTAGCCAACTCGGTTAAGAAGGGGGATAAAATCTTCCATAGGTATATCAGGGAACATAGAAAGACAAAGGGAGGGATAGTGAGGATGAATAGAATGGACGGTGGGTGGGCAGAGAGGGACAGTGAAAAAGCAGGGATACTGAATGAATACTTCTGCTCAGTATTCACAAAACAGGAGGAGGGAGAGGTGCCTAATCCAATTAACAGAAACACTCTGGGATGGGGGGGTCGATCCCAGTCTTTTCACAGAAGAAAGGGTCCTGAAAGAACTCTTAAAACTGAAAGTGGACAAAGCAATGGGACCTGATGTAGTTCACCCCAGAATTCTAAAAGAATTAAGAAGAGATCTAATGACACCACTGACTACCCTTTTTAACAAATCATGGGAGGATGGTGTGGTACCTGAGGACTGAAGAAAAGTGGATGTGATTCCCCTTCACAAAAGTGGGAGCAAGACAGAGGCGGGAAACTACAGACCTGTCAGTTTGACCTCTGTGGTAGGGAAAGTGATGGAATCATGTCAGAAGGAAATAATTGTTGAGTACCTCGAGGCCTGAGGGGGCACAGGACCCAAGACAACATGGGTTCACAGCAGAAAGGTTATGTCAGACAAACCTAATTGATTTCTTTGACTGGGTGACCAAAGTAGTAGACCAGGGAGGGGCTGTGGACATGGCCTTCCTAGACATTATTAGGGCATTTGACACAGTCCCAGACAAAAGATTAATAGTCAAATTAACCAGCCTGGAAGTGGGTCCCAGGGTGGTAGCCTGGCTAAAACATTGGCTGGACAACAGGACACAGAAGGTTATTGCAAATGGAGTTCACTCTGAAGAAAGAGGGGTTACTAGTGGGGTACTGCAGGGTTCAGTACTGGGTCCAGACTTTTTAATATCTTTATAAGTGACATTGCAGAGGGACTGGAAGGAAAAGTATTCCTCTTTGCAGATGACACAAACATCTGCAACAGGGTTGATACACAAGTAGGCATGGAAAGGATGAGAAGGGACTTGGCAAGGTTGGAGGAATGGTCAGAAGTTTGGCAGCTTGGATTCAATGCAAAGAAGTGCAAAATAATGTACCTGGAAACAAAAAACCCGGGGAAGATTACACAATGAGAGGGGAGGTAGTAACAACAAAAATGGAAAGGGACTTGGGGGTAATCATATCGGATTAACTTAAGGTTAGCAAGCAATGTATGAAGGCAGTTGGGAGGGCTGCTGGAATACTGGGATGTATAGGGAGAGGCATCGCCATCAGAAAACAGGAAGTTGTTATCCCTCTGTACAGACAGTTGGTGAGACCCCATCTGGAGTTCTGCATCCAGTTCTGGAGACCCAATCTCTGCAAGGACATTGACAAGATGAAGGCAGTCCAGAGTAGGGCAACTAAAATGGTGCAGGGTCTGCAAGAGAAGCCATATGAGGAGAGACTAAAGCAGTTTAATATGTATACCCTTCAGGAAAGGAGGGAGGGGGGAACATGCTAGAAACTTAAGTACCTCAGTAGAATCAACAAAGTCTAAGAGGGTAGCATCTTTCAGAAAAAGAGATGTGCAAGAACAAGGGGACACAATTTGAAGATAGAGGAGAGACAGCTTAGGGGCAATGTGAGGAAGTATGTTTTCACAGAGAGGGCGGTGGATGCATGGAACAGCCTTCCTGAGGAGGTTGTGGGGTCTGAAACTGTGGGAGAATTCAAAAATGCATGGGACAGACATAAGGCATTTTTTGTGGGGGGAAAGAAAGAAATAAGCCACTACTGCAGTCTCCCCACCCAACCGAAAAAATTGTCTGCTGCCCCCCCAGGGTGATCGCAAGGGCACAGCAGGAAAGGATCCCCCTCCAAGAGCAGCAGCCACTGTGGTCCTCTCCCCCACCCACTCAAAAAAGTTGTCTGCTCCCCCCGAGGGTGGTCGCGAGGGCACAGCAAGAATGGAGCACTCCCCAGAGCAGTAGCCACTATGGTCATCTCATGCACCAGCCTGAAAAAGGTACAAAGTTCAGGCCGAGTCCAGGCAGGTCTCTACTAGGAGCATGGAAGTTGAACAAAGGAGGCCTGCTTTGTCACCAAATTCCTTTTAAGTATAGTCTCTGACCATGCCCATATTAATGTCTCCAGACAAATGCTGATTGTTTTTTTCTGCCTTGCTTTTGGGACAAACAGACATTATCTTTGACTGTCTTGCTGGCCTATTAATTGTTGTTCAGCTTATTTTAGTGGATTCCAGCAGGTCACCTTAATTAACTCAGCACTTTACTGGCTATATTCTAGTTTCTGTTGTCAGCAGTCTGCATGAAATGAGTTCTTACTTATTGCTTTTAAAGTAATTTGCACGGTCTGCTTGCTTTGTTTTACTTGCTGTTTCAGCAGGGCACCTTAAGTAATTTTCCTACTGTCTGCTGTTTTTACTACCAGATGGATAGCAGGTAGCTACCTGATTTATTAATTTTACCACTGATATTGCAGCAGATCAGTACTTCTTATAACAGCAGCCCTGATTCTTGTGTTAAATAAAACTGATGTAATGAGTTTTACCCCTCCCCATCTTGCCACCCCTTCTGCTTTCTTCTCCAGCTAGCCCTTCTTACCTGCTTTTAATTTCCAATTTTTTTTCTCCCTTGTTCCACAGTTGTTGGCTGCTCTTGAGGGTGTTCATGAGGGCACAACAGGAAAGGAGCCCTACACAGGGCAGCAGCCATTATGGTCATCTCCCCCACCCACCCAAAAAAGGTACGGAGTTCAGGCAGAGTCCAAGCAGGCCTCTACTAGGATCGTGGAAGTCAGACGCCCCACTGACACTTCACATCGGCTACCCCACCACCCCCACTACCACCATTGTTGGGCACTGTATTATATAGTATCAGTCACGTGATCAGCAAAATCCTATCAGCCTGTTTCTTCATAAGCAGCTTATCTGCTACTGCCACTAGTGGCCGCTATAACAATAAACAAGGTATTTTCACCCTGCAAGTTAGAGTACCATGTTGTCAGACATAGTGAGAATCTCTCTTTTGGTTTCTCTGGTGTCACTTCCCTCATCCACATGCCCCAAACTCCAGAAATGCCTGCTGGCACACATCACACTGGCTACTTTTGCACCTCCCCAGACCACCATTCATACTGGTCTACTTCTTGCAGGTTGGCTCCACTGCAGGCTAGCAGGTCCGGCCATTCTTCCAGTGTCCTTTCATGCAGGATTGTTATTTCTGAAATTCCCTGTATACGCCTCCTCACCAGCTACCAAACCCTATCCCACTTCTCTCCGCAAGCTACTGTGGGCCTAGTCCAGCACAAAACTTACAGTCAGCCTCTTACTTCTCCTAGCAGAGAATGCTGAGCCTAATCCAGGACCAACCACTACCCCAGATCAAGCCCTCATCCCTCATTTACAACTTCTAAAAGGCTTAAAACTGGTACACTTAAACATTTGTAGCCTCCTCCACAAACTAACATTACTACAACTGCTTGCCCTATCCTTATGCCCTGACATCTTGATTATCTCAGAGACCTGCCTAAAGCCTCACATTAAGGATGCAGAAGTTGCCATTCCTGGTTACCCTGTCATCCACCTTGACCACTCTGGGAGCAAACGTGGAGGCGGTGTAGCCATGTATGTTGCATCCACACTTAAATTGACCAAAGTCTCGTTACCTGCACCTGTGCAGGCTACTGATGCCTTATTGCTGAAACAAATGCTCCCCCACACCATATCCATATTCATTGCTGTATCTTACTGCTCACCGGACACTACCATGCCTAGCTCACCTCAGCAACTTAAAATCTCATAGAGGGGGGCAAACTTTACATCCTTGGGGATTTCAACTGGAACTGGCTCTCCAGTGCCAGCTCTAAACTACTTAACAGGGTAGCCACCCTCAACCTGTCCCAAATGATCTCTGAGCCCACATGTCTGCATGCCAAATCCCTTAACCATTCTGTCCTTGATTGGTACCTCGTCTCCCATCCACAATGTATACTAGATTCTGAACTGTTACAGGACTTCCTTTGTGATCATCACATGATATTATCTGTAGGAAAAATGTCTTCAGGCCAAAGACCCTTCCCCCTAAAATCCTTCTGACCAATTCCTATAAATCCTTGGACCTCACCACACTACTAAATGACCTGGCCAACACAGACTGGTCTTACATCCCTCGGGCTACCTCCATCAACACTGCCCTGGAATTTTTCAAGACCAGGTTCCATGCTGTCTGGGACCACTATACCCCCTCAGATGATCCAGGGTGTATGGTGCTCACTTACCCTGGATCTTAGCGGACATTATGGTCCAACTCAGAGCTTGTGATCTGGCCTGGAAAACATGCAAAGTCTCTGGCCTACCCTCAGATCATCTCCAGTACTGGGCTTTATGTAATGCCTGCACGCGATTAATCAGGTAGGCTAAAGGCAGCTATCTCAAATCCTCCGTCTCCACAAACTTAAATCAACCAGAAAAATTCTGGAAGGTGGTAAAGTCTTTATTCTCTCCACTGTCCCAGCCTCCCACCCCTGCTTTATATATAGGTGGCTCTACCATCACAGACCCATCACAGATTCACTTACAGTGGCTTCTGAATTCAACTCCTACTTCACATGCTACACAGCATCACTGCTGCCTGCTCTGTTACCTGCCCCCAAATCCACCCAATCCTCTTCCAAGCCTGCACAAGCTCCTCACAACCCAACTCTTTCTTATTCAGCCTGGTTACCTTACCACAGAAGAAGAATTACATGCGTTGCTTACCCTAAACCCAGCCAAAGGTAAAAGCCCCACTGGCCTAGACTTAAACATGTTGCACCTGTCAGCTTCTGCCATTGCCTCTCCTCTGGCCACACTACTGAATCTCTCTTTCTCTCTAGCCTCCATCCCACCTGAATGGAAGCATGCCACTGTCATCCCACTTCCAAGAGGTGGCGACCCATCAATCCCTGTAAACTAACATCCTATCTCCCCTTCTTCCCATACTGGCTGAGCTGCAGGAACACCTTGTTCTCCCTGAACTCTCCTCCTTCCATGACTCTACATCCTTTTTTACACCTTACCAGTCTGGTTTTAAGAAAATCCACTCCACTGCAGCCTCCTTGCTGAGGCTCACTAATTCCATCCACTCTGGTATGGGCAATGGCCACATCGCCTCAGCAATCTTTGTTGAGCTGGCAAAAGCATTCAGCACTGTCTCCCATCATCTCCTCCTGGACAAACTCACACTAGCATGATTATCCAGTGAGGCATTAAACTGGTTCCAGACCTACCTGATTGGTAGATCCCATTCAGTCCAAATTGGTAACTCCATCTCAGCCACCCTCACTGTCACTACTGGCGTGCCCCAGGAATCTGTCATCAGGCTGCTCTTCTTCTCAATATTTCTAAATGACTTGCCCCCTGCTTGCCCTCACATATCCATTCACATATATGCATACGATACAGTGCTATATACTTCCAGCCCCACAACCACTGATGTGATGACCAGACATCAGCTGGACTTCAACAATGTTCAGCTCTGGTTTAGCTCAAATCAGCTCTCACTCAGCACCAAGAGACTAGGAGGAGACTCGCATGGCTTACCTCCATCCCAGCTTTCCACACCCTGGATAGGTCTCCCCTGGAGAACTGCTCCTCCTTCAGATATCTTGGGGTTTGCCTTGACCAGCACCTCAACTTTTCTGTACATATCAATGCCGTCTAAATCAAGCTACGCCCCAAACTGGGTGCTTTATACCATAATCGTTGATGCATTTCACTGTTGGCCTGCTGTGTCATTATACAGAAAATTATCCTACAAATTTTTGACTGAGATGTAGTCTACAGTGCTGCACCCAAGTCCACCCTAGCCAGTCTGGACTGACTTTTCCACTCCTTCTGTCACTTTGCTCTTGACTGTCCTCCTGTCACCCACCACTGTGTCCTCTACCAGTCCCTGGACTTCCCCTCCCTCCAGTCTCATAGCTTACCCACTGCCCTAACATCACGGCCAAGTACTGGACCCAGTCCCTTCCCACCTACCTCGCATCTGTGCTATCTGCCACTACCAATCCAGTGTATTTACTCAGAAACAATGATAATAGGCTTCTAGCAGTTCCACACATGTCCACCATCACTGTCCAACAAGCTTTCAATCATCATGTGCCTGCACTGTGGAACTCCCTCTCCATGGGAGTTATATATGCCTCTTGGCCCCCGCACCTCAACTACCTCCTCAAACCTCATTTTGCCTCCCCCTGCAACTAATTTATTCAGACCACCACCACTGAGTTCAGTTCATTCCCCTCATTCTAATTGTGCCAGCATTGTGTGCTGTCCCAAGTTCTGTAGTACTAACGAATTGCAGCTTAAGTTCCACATGATGTGCACCTTCCTGCTGCTGTATGTTACTGCACTGTAATTTATATTGCACTGTTGTTGTTATTGTAATAGTGTAACCCCATTTGTTTTGTATCTCTGCTTTCTGCAGCTCATATTTTTAATGTGTTTTGATGTTTTTGATGTTTTCATGTTTTTCCTGTAATCGGCTTATATAATGGCTATGTAACCCTCCCCCAGGAAGCATCTGGAATCAAGCAGTAGTCTGCTCGGTATGCTTTTCTGGTAAAACACATAAATAAATAGACAGACAGACAGAGTCAAATGCGGAAGAAGAGATCAAGCAGGACCAAGATGGAACTGCTCCTCTGATCTCTCCTTCAGATATCTCTGGGTTTGCCTTGACCAGTACCTCAACGTTTCTGTACATATTGATGCCATCCAAAAAAAGCTTCACCCCAGGCTGGGTGCTTTATACCATAATCGTAGATGCATTTCACTGTTGGCCCACCATGCCATTGTACAGAAAATTATCCTATCCATTTTTGACTATAGAGATGTACTCTACAGTGTAACACCGAAGTCCACCCTAGCCAGGCTGGACCCACTATTCCACTCCTTCTGTCACTTCACTTTTGATTGTCCCCCTACCACCCACCACTGTGTCCTCTGAGTCCTTGGACTTCCCCTCCCTCCAGTCCCATAGGCTTATCAACTTCACTAACATCACGACAAAGTACTGGACCCAGTCCCTTCCCACCTACAGTACCTCACATCTGTGTTATCTGCCACTACCAGTCCAGCATATTCACTGAGAAACAATGATAGCAGGTTTCCAGCGGTTCCACACATGTCCACCACCACCATTCAATGAGCTTTCAATTATCGTATGCCTGCACTGTGGAACTCCCTCTACAGGAGAGTTAAATATGCCTCTTCAACCCTGCACCTCAACTACCTCCTCAAAGCTAATTTCACCTTCCCCTGCAACTAATTTATGCAGACCATCACCCCCAGGTCTAGTTCATTCCCCTCACTGTAATTGTGCCAGGATTGTGCGCTGTTCCAAGTTCTGTAGTACTTACACATCACAGCTTAAGTTCCACATGATGTGCACCTTCCTGTTGCTGCATGGTACAGCAATGTAATTTATATTGTATTGTTGTTATTGGACTTGTGTAACCCCACTTGTTTTGTATGTCTACTTTCTCTAGCCTGAATGTTTGTTTTTTGATGTTTTTGATGTTTTATGTTGTTGATGTTTTGATGTTTTTCCTGTAATCTGCTTGTATAATGGCTATGTACCCCTTCCCCTCCTCCAGGACACATCTGGAGTTAAGCAGTAGTCTGTTCAGTATGCTCTTCTGGTAAAACACATAAATAAAGTGTGAAATGCTACAGAGAGATCAAGGAGGACCAAGGTGGTATGGGTCCTCCAATCTCTCACTATCAGGAGATCATTTAGCACCAGGACAAGAGCCATCTCGGTACTATGTCTTTTCCTGAAACCCAACTGGAGAGACTCATCGACATCATGGATTGACAAATGATCATCCAGCAGCAGTGCAACTGCCTTTTCAATAAACTTACCCACAAAGGGCAGGTTAGAGACAGGTCTGTAGTTAACTAGACAGTATGAGTTAAGGGAGGATTTCTTAAGGACAGATCATACAATCACCTCCTTTAGGGGATCTCAAAAGGCCCTCCTCTCCAATGAACTCCAGATTATCTCGGCTAGGACAGGGTCAATCACATCAAAGCACTCTACAAGAAGATGCATTGGCCCTGGGTCCAAACTACAGCAAGTTGGCCGCAGAGTCAGGATGATCCTCACAACGTCCATGAATTCAGGCCAGCTGAAGTCAGACCAAGGAAGCTGGGTATCTGCATCCCTCTGCCAACCTCTGTAATACCCAATAGAGGGGGCTGCTCAGACCTTGGACCCGATGGTGGCAACCTTATGTGCAAAGAACCAAGCAAACTCATCACATCTCTCTTGCAAAACAGCTCTACTAGGCTGAAGACAGATTATGCAATCCAATCTATCAACAGTCTGGAAGAGCTGAGCTGGTTGGTTCTGAGCAGCAGCAATCTCCCTGGACAGGAACTCTGCCTTCTTATAGATAATTGTTGATTGATAGACAACATAATGGTCCATGAGTCTATCACCATCAAGGCCTGATTTCTGCCAGTACCTCTCTAGCCTTTGTCTCTCTCTCCTCATCTCATTCAAGGTCCCATCAAACCAAGGAGACCTTGAGTGAAGAGTGAGGTGACGAACCTGAACAGTAGCTATGTAACCAGGGCCCCCACTACCACCTTATTATGGGCTAGTATAAGGTTCCCTGTATCCATGCATTCATTCGATATGCCTGATAGGTCCAGCCCAACCTTTAGGTCATCTGGGGATGACAATCCTTAAAGGGAAGTATTGGACCATTTCCATAGGGGACGGCCCAATTGGGGGAGCCATGAAACTGAACCCTATGGTATGATGGTCAGACCAACTGACTGGCTCCACCACCACATCAGAGGTCTCCATCCCCAGGAGGAACACCAAATCTAGGGAGTGACCACATCTGTGGGTCACCAGAGGTAAGAACCTGTGTGAGGTCCAATGAAGTCATTATTTGGAGGAAGTCCAGATCAAACCGTGAGAGTTCATCATCACCAAGGCATTAAAATTCCCCAGAAGCAACTATCTATGGGATCTCAAACCTTTGTCGATGATGAAGTCCATGACTTCCTGCAGGAAAACTTTCCCATCTCCTGGTGGATGGTAGATGAGAAGAATCCTGCACCCTTCACCAGTGCCCATGATACACTCAAAGGAGTTGCTGGTCCCAACTGGTACATCCAGAAGGCCCAGTTCTGTTCTAAAACAGATGGCTATGACCCCACTCCTACAATCTGTCCTCGGGCAGTGTATCACTGAGTACCTGGCCAGAACTACTAAAGCCAGAACATGGCCTGCATTTTCATCCAGCCAGATCTCGGAGATGTAAGCCAGATCTGATGACCCAATAAGAGCCACTTTTAAAGCAGTCTTGTTCTTGATAGATCTGGCATTGCATAACACCACCCAAGTAAGATGAGTACTCTAGGAAGTTTGCATCACCTACCTGCATGAAGCAGAGCCCTTGGGTATGGGAACAAGGCAGGGAGGACTCATTTCCTGGACCCCTTTCACCCCAGGGCATCTCCTAGTTCCCACTACTCCAATCCACAACCACATCTCCATTCTTCTGACTTCCCCAGCACCTCCACCCTTCTTACTCCTTCTCACTATCCCCAGAGCATGACATCTCATATATGCCTCTGATGGTAAAGGAGAACAGTTGAAAGGGTGGAGGTCTCTGAGCCTGGAGGGGGAAATAGTGCCTGACTGTCTTTACACCATCCCTGCACATATCTATTAACAACAGCAACAGCAAACAACAAATAGACAATAATATACTACACACACCCAATCTATACCAGCTGAAACTACACAGAATTCTCCCACACTCTACACAGATCCCAATTCTCACTCCAGCCAAATCCCACACACTCACACATCACTCACACTGAAAAATGTCTTATTGTATTATAACTTATACAGATTCAAACTCCCCCCAATAATTAAGCCCAACCCCTATACAAAACAGTATGAAATATAAGCCCCAAACGCTACCAAAACAAACCTATAACAATAATCAATCACATAAAAACAATCGAACAAATAGTGAGTATGGCTTAGAAACAAAAGCTCCAAGTAGTATAAATCCAATAGCCCACTGCAAGAGAGTTGCTAATTCTAAAAATAAGTTCAGTGAATGTGTCCATTTGAACTCTCACTTCAAAAGGACTTGTGCATAAAACATATTTCAGAGGTAAGTCCAGCTCCCACTTGGGCTTATGAGTACTACAGAAGTTAATATTTGAAAAAATTATTTAAGGCAATCTCATTGCTTTAACCCAAACAAAATTAAGTAAAATCAGAAGCCAAACCAGTAGATAAACAGTCACAGGATCCTCTAAATGATTTCAGTTCTTTCCAAAATGATCTTCCTTTGTTTTCCTTCTCAAGACAGCCCAATGTCTTCAACCCTCCTCAGAGCAGGCTTCTCCTAGTGACAGCTGCCCCGAGGACTGCCCTAGGAGTTGGTCTTCAGCTACAATAGGGAGTAGCCAGATAGTCTCCTCCAAACCCAGAGGGAAACTCCCAAAATTATCAGCAACCCAGGGGTCAGATGTCTAGATAATCTAAACCTTGGAATCATGTCCAGCCACAGGCGGGCACCCTCCAAGGACTAAAACCCCAGAAAAGGACTTGCTCTCCAGTGAGCCCAAGAACAGTGTCTCCCATTAGTGACTGAGTGGTATGACACCCCCATAAGAGCCAGCAATAGAGCCTCTATCCTCCGCAAGGATAAACTGACCTCAACATACAGTGCACCACATTGTTCCAACAGGGGTCTCACAAGAATAATCCTGGGCAATCTTCCATCCCTATTGTGGAGCAACTCCTCAACACAAAAGTTCTTCCACAAACTTTTTAAGTAAAAGGGGAAATTCACCAACTCAGCAACCTCTGTATGGGATCCTGTAAAAGCTGGCAGGTAAAGGATTTCAACAGTTGAAATGTTTCTGGAGTTCATGGTTTGTGGTGAGCAGATTTAAAAGCCTGCTACTACTTTCAGACACTGAACAAAACACCAGACAAAAACAGATTATTCAAAATGAATTTGGTAGCTCCATTTGTACAGCAATCCTCACTTTTAAAATGAAAACCAGGGAGAAGTGCATGAGGATGGGAGCAGTTGGGGAGCTACTCACTAGGACATTGTGGAGGAATGCCAGTAGCAGGAGTCTGTGATAAGCTTTTTATAATTTTAAAAAAGGTATGCCACCATTGCCGCACTATTTTTAAATATTACAGATCTTTCCAGTTCATCTTTGAGCTTTCCCTTGGTTGGTGCAGGTTGAACTGGTTGGAGAAACTGTGAGGGGAGGCCAGAGCCTTTGGACCTGCCCAATTGGGTTGAAGTCTTAGCGGTGTAAGGAGCCGCCCATCGGGAACTTCAGTACCAATCAAGACTGCGGGTGGTTGTGGCAGCCTGGTTGAGTGAGAGAATTTGGAAAATAAAATAGAGGAGGTAAACAGTGGAGAGGGGTGAACTGTGGTGAAAACAGGATGACAAAAGTTTAAGATAAAGACTAAGTGCATTAAATGGTGACGAGAACAAGAATAATAAAAAATAACGCTGGAAGTTTGAATGTTTGGCTGATGTGTTTAAAACGTGCTTCTGTTTAACTGTCTTAAGCGTTTTTAAGATTAAGTTAAAAATCATTAAGACGTGGTAGAAATAGTCATACTCGTTATAGTTAAAATCTTGCTTTTGGATAAAACAACTAAAACTTACTTTGATGACGTTGTGAGGGTGCTTCGAGAAAGCTGTTTTTTTCTCAGACTGGAGATGTTTCTTTTTTCTGGTGCATAGCGATTTAATGTTTGTTATTTATATTTGAAATTCAAGAAACACATTGAGTAAAGACAACAGGAAAAAAAAAGGGTTTCACATATAACCAGGAAGTTTAGGGCTCAATGGAAAGCATTCATTGGTTGCTATACTCACGTGATCCTAGAGTATAAAGGTCTGCTGGGGCTGCAGGCTGATAGATCATTAACTGGGTAACCTCTATGGAGGGCGGTCATATTCAAGCTACTATCCTGAGTTGTATTCCAGTTGAAGAGATAATACCAGCTTCGGCTGATAACACAGCACAAGACTGTAGGTTTATACTGAGTGATGTGGTATTCTAAGTATTCCCGGTTTAAACAAATAGCTGAGTGCACTTTCACTGTCATCATAAAAAGTAAGTTGAGATTGAATTTTAGAATATATAGGATTGGATAGTTTTATGTTTTACATTCTATGTTTTATGATAGGGACTGGTCAGTTTTTTACTAATCCAAATATCCAAATGATAAATAGTATGCTTTAAAAGATTGTAAAATATACCATATTCAGATATTTTTATTAGTGTTTTTTTTTTCATATAGTGGTACCCTCAGTGAACAACTTGTGGAAGGAGAGGCAAATTAAGAATCACCATTTGAATTTCAATAGAACAATCTGGAATAGTATAGGACTTGTAATTCACATTTCAACTGGTGACACAATAGAGGATCCATGTCTATTTGGTTGTAGAAACTTTAACGTGACTAGTTCTAGAAATTTTACCTGGACACAAAAAAAGGAACAGAAGAAAGGAAGAAAGGCATTAAAGAAGATATTGCAGTTTACTCTCTTCCTGTTTTTTCTCTTATTTCTCATTTCTCATCTCCCATTTTGGTGAACAGTTCGGTGATAAATGTGAACAAGCATACTTTGCACATTTTCACAGTAAATTCAACCTGGACCTTTTGCGGTGTTGCACATCGGAGTATATGAGAAAGTATATTCTTTTTTTTTTTTAAATTAATTAGGTTTAAGATTGCTAAACAGTTCTTCATAATATTGGATCGTATACATTTGTATGTGGCACTTAAACCCTTTTAAGAACCCAGTAATTTTATAAATCTTTATTAATGTTATTGATTGCTATACAAGATATTTTAGAAGAATTGTAAACTACCACAACACCAAGCCAATAATTGGACAGATTGGTATTAGACTGTATTAATTATACTTACTGTTTAGTCATCTGAATTGGTATAAGTGTTTAATTGGTAATTAAATACAAGTGAGTTATAGTTTAGGAGTGTTTTCAGCTGGTGTGATTTTGTATAATGCCAGTGACAATGAGAACAGGGAGGAAAAAAATATAAGGCCCTGCAACAACAAAAAATCTTAGAGGTACATATAATTTAAGTACATTAAGAGGGAATAAATATAAAAATTATAGGAAAACTGCAATTAGCAACAAAGAAAGCCACGGGGAAACAGAGGAGAGTAAGGTGATAGGACAAATAGAAATTAATAAGGGGGGTATAGAAATTACATCAACTCCAACAATAATTATGAGAGAGAAAAAATATGAAGCAATTGTCATTAAAGTCTATATTTCACCCTAAAAAAACAGAAGTCAAAAAATTAGAAAATGAGATGTTGACAGACTTAAGCAGCTTTGATATTCTAGAACTAATTAACAAAGTAGTGAATAAAACAGTGGAGAATATCGGAGAAACTAGAGAAACAAACAGGATTGAGCAGAAAATTAAAGATCTTAAACAAAGTATGAATCAAACAAAAGTGAGGGGGGAAGATTCAAATGAGGACAGCGTTATTGTACAAGATGAATTAAGTAACAAAAATCCAGCAGAGGAAGCAGGAGAGATTTGGGGTACTGATGAAGACAATGCAGGTGATAGTACTCTAACTATGAGCCCCATAACAATGGATTATTTTTCTTAGAATAATCTACCTAATGAAGTACTTAAGGTCCTGTGTAACCCGACACAGGCCAATATTTTGTTGTATGAACAACTGGTTACAATTAAAAAGGATTGAAAATTTCTAAAGGGGGTATGCTTAGAAAACAGAGAACTTATATTACAAATAAGAGGCTTACACTACAATTGGAGAGGAGTGGTTAGTGATGCAGGGGAAAATGAGAGAAAGCTAAACAAATCCACATTAAGGAACGAGGAAAAAGTTTCCATAAACATCAGGGAAAGTTTAGTATTTGAGAATAAGGACAGAAGGGGGAAGAGATACAATTATAGGAAGGAATCTAGAACAGAACACTTTAGGGGAGGGTTCTGAATTCATTATGCTACCACAGGAAGAATGGAGTGATAGAAGTATTGTAAGAGATATGAGAAAGGGTAATGAAACAATATAGCAAAAATGATTGGTGCAAGAAAAGATAATGGAGAAGAATTGAAAAAGGGGGAAAAGGGTAAAGTAACAGAACCTGTATCGAATAAGGGAAAAATAATAAGTTAAATGAGTTTGTGGAAATAAATAATAAAGAGAAATAGTGGGGTAATTTACAAATCCTATTCTAAGGATATACAGGAGATGGAAATCAAACCAAAGAAAAAACAAAGGAACAAAAGAGTACCAAGTAAAGGTAAAGGTAAAATCCAAAATCAGAAAAATCGTAATAAAAAAAGGAATCAATAAGACTAAGGAAAAGGAAAAGAAGGTAAATAATCCTAAAGTGGGGAGAGGTGATGGAAAAAGCAGAAGACCCAGAAAGCAAAGGAGTTAAACAATTGAAGAATAATCAAACAGAGTTGGAAGATGAAATGAACAAGACTGAAACAATGAAACATAACAGGACTTTGGATAAAATTCTGAGAAGAACATTAGAAACTGACTGCGTTACCTATCCATAACGTTAGCATTATTCCAAATGAATCTGAGGACCAAATAGATTGGCATATGAAAGCTTGTCTACAAATAATTATTTGTGAACATATTTACCAACTATTAATGTTGGAACTTATGGGTATATTACGACCATTTGAAGACAAAGAGATTATTTTATTAATATCTGACCAATACTTTGTACTAAAGGTCATTGAAAACCAAAGGAGTAAATTCAGGAACCTAGATTTTCTAGCTGAAAGTACAGTCATTATAAAGTTGTTATTTCCAGATTACTATGAGAAAAGGAACAAAGACAAAGAAGAACAGAACTGGTTAATATCAGTTTTTGGTATAAACAAATGCCTCAATGAAAACAAAAAGAATGTGAGGAGCAAGATGGTTGAATTGTTACAGATTATACTGAAGTGGGGAGATTTGAATAACAAGATCAAAACAGTGGTAAAATGGGAAGATAATGGGCAATTGATAATGTGGATAAATAATAGAAGAGACTATGAACTAATACTCTCTAAAAAAACAAATCCTGGACAATATAGATATCAATATAAAGGGAGAAAACCATCTGGATGAAGTAAAGCCAGTAACGTTTGAATCTGAATGTTGCTTAAATCTAATACAGGTGTCAAATCAATTCCTGGTATTACAAGAATTAAATGATGAATGAAGGTTAATGGGTAATCTAAATATAGAAGCAGAAAAAATCCTAAGAGTAAAGAAAAAAAAGATAAGTATGGGAAAATGATCTCCTGGAATGTGTTGGGAATTAGAGATAAGTTAGTCAACCCTACATTTTTGAGATATATAATGGAGTTTGAAATCATATGCCTCCAAGAGACCTGGAGTAAAGATGAGATACACCTCAATGGGTGTAAATCATAGAAGAAACAGGCTAGGAAGGGAAAAATGTGGGAGATTAATAGGGGGATTGGTAACATGGATAAAGATTTCTAAAGAACTTAAAACTGATGAAATGGTTGTAGACTCAGATTGTTTTCTGGGGGTAACAATTGCAAGTAAAAAATGTATGGTTATTGTTAAATGTATATCTGCCACCATCAGATACAAGATATAATAATACAAATACACTGTATTTGTTAGTTAGAACATTAGATAGTTGGGAGAAAGAAAAACCTCATAGTGGAGTAATAATTTTGGGAGATCTGAATGCCAAGGTAGGGCATAATATCAATATGCCTAATGATGTAGGAAAAATACTCTCAATAGGGGATAAAAATGATATAAAAGAGACAAGATCAATGAAGGACAAGAAAGTGTTTGCTAGGGGGAGGGAAATTTGTAGTAAGTTACAACAAAGGAATTTTACAATAATTAATGGTAGGATTAAAGGTGATATTGCAGGAGAATATATGTATATAGGTAAAAGAGCGTCATCAATAATGGACTTATGTTGGGCAAATATAAATGCAATCTTGAGAATAAGAGACCTAAAGGGGGTGGAAGAGTGGAGGGAGAACATAGCCCACTAGAAATTAAGCCTGATCCATCAGTTATGACTGAATTATCTAAAGTAAGAAAAGACCTAATTAGAACTAGGATAGGCATTAAATGGGATCTGATTGACAATTTAAATTCCAATAACCTAATTGTGGAAAGTGGTATAAGAGAAAACTTGATAGAGATAGTTGACGAAATAGAAGAGAAGGTTGTTATTAGGAAATTTGATGATGCTATGGAACATCTAGCACAATTAATAAAAAAGTCATGTATGTGAAAAGAAGAGAGGGGAGTCAGTAGTCAGATAAAGAGTGTAAAGAGGTAAAAAAGGGAATTAATAGACTTGAAAGACTATTTAGACAAGTGATCAAAAACTCAGGATACAACTAGTTAAAGTTAGAAAAGAATATTGATTATTGTTGGCAAAAAACAGAGAGAATTATAGAACAGGGTTATAAAAAGAACTAGAAGAGGCTGTTAGTCAAAAAGATCAGAAAAAATGTTGGAAAATGGTGGGGAGAGGCTGTAGTTCCTTTGGTGAGGATATAGATTGCCATATTGAACCACATATGTGGGAAAAATACCATAGATCACTCTTTTTTGATACCTCCACATGGTTTTATTTACTCTAAAAATTGATTAGCGTTTTGCTCATAAAAATGCTAAATCTTTGTGAAAATGCATAGCTCTTGCCTCACTGTGTTTAACAAACACAGCACTTCTAGAAAAACTGTATAAATACTTTCTGTACAGTTAGTATCGTCCCAAGAAAAAAACTGCTAATCAATTATTTAAAACCTTGCTCCATACAAGACCAGACATGGATAGTGGGAAATTGGAATGTTAAACAGGAAAGAAGTGAATATGAAATATACAATGCTCTGATGGAATCAAAAAAACACAAAGCACCTGGTCCAGACGGAATACCAGTGGACATTATATTAAGTGATGTACAACTATGGATTTCAGTACTAAAAATGTTGTTTGATCATATATGTAAGACAGGTGACATAATTAACACATGGAAAGAGAACATAATAATACCAATTTTTAAGAAGAGAGCTAGAAGTAACCCAAAAGACTATAGACCAATAAGTCTAATTGACAATACGCAAAACATTTTCACCAATATACTACAGAAAAGGATCACCTTATGGATAAAGGAGTTTAAAATAACAGATGAGGCTCAGGCAGGATTCATGGCAGGCCACTCAACAGTCAATCAATGTTTTGTTCTACGCCATATAATTAATAAGTATATTAATATAAAAAATAAACTTTATTGTATTTTTGTCGATTCAAGAGTAGCTTTCAATAAAATTAACAGAAATAAGTTGTGGATTGGATTGGAGGAATATGGGATGGAACAGGACTTGATCAACTTATTAAAAAGGCTCTACATGGATAATTAGACATGTATAAGATACAACAATGAAAATGACAAGACAAAAAAATTTAGAACAAATATGGGATTGAGATAAGAGTGTGTGCTTTCCCCCATATTGTTCAATTTATATTTAAATAAAAGACTTATGGAATTGTACGATATGGATTTACATATGCCAAAAATAGGGGAAAGATGCTGTCCATATTTGTCATTTGCAGACAACATTGTTCTAGTATCCACACACTACTTGGGAATAAAAAGAAGCATAGAAAAATTTGGCAGCAAATGTAAAGAAATCGCTTTAGAGATCAATTATGCAAAAACAAAATATATGATTTGCAATAGAAATATAATAAAGGGAAAGATTTGAGACTAATGAATGATTGTAACATCATAGGGTTCAGAGCTTTTTCTATCTGGGAGTAACAAATGCTTCCAATTTAAAATGGAAATTACATTGTAGATATATAATTAACAAAATGAAGAGATTTGTGCTGATGGTAGAAAGATTTGCCTACCAGTATGCTGGACAGTCTATTAAAGGATTTCTCAAAGTATTAAATGCAAAATTAAGAAGTCAAATTCTATATGGAGTAGAAATTTGGGGTATGGATCAAAAGGATACAACGTATTTAAAGGTGATATTAATCAAAATGTATATCAGAATATTGGGTCTACCAACAGGGGCATCTTCTGCCCTGACTAGAATTGAGTTGGGGCAATTGTCCATTAGGTGTAATATTGTACAGAGATTAGCAAGCTATTGTATTAAAGTCTGTGGAATGAATGAAGAGAGACTTCCCAGAATATGCTTAGAGGAATCCTTAATATACAGTACTAGAGGGTTTATATGTCCAGTTATATGACCACTTTATGCCTTGGATAACATTATAAAACCTTATGGCCTTCTAAATTGCTTGGTTAATAGTTTGATAATGCCCAGAAAAGATATATACATTTATATAAAAAGAAGAATTGAAGATATATTTATACAATATGAGATGGAAATTAGCAGACACTTAAAAACCAGTAAGTGGTTGGCAAAAAACAAAAACAAAAAAAGATATTTGACATTGGAACCTTATGTAACAATAGTAAAGGATCCTAAAAAGAGAAAATCTTTAACTAGATTTTGGTTTGAATATTTTGATTCACATAAACTGAGAGGCTTATATACCAAGCAAAAAGAAGGCCTTTGTGAATGTAAACTAGGGGGGGTTGATTTATTACCCATTCTCATACTATGCCCATTATATAAATTTGAGAGACAGTTTTTCTTGGGAAATATATTGGAAAAGATGGACATGGCTCCAAACCTCCAATTAAACAGTTTGCTCAAAAGTACAAATATTGAACAATTGGCAAATTTAACTAAATTTTTAAGCATTATTAAAAGAAAAAAAAAATAATAAAATGGGTCGAGTAAGACCTAGCAATACATTACTAATTAGTGGATTGACTTGGTGTTTTGTTGAAGTGGTAAAATAAATGATGGTGTCTACAAATAATAAAACTATGAACCTTATCATTGTGAAAGGTGGTATAGTAAAATTAAATGACAATTATGTAAAAGCAGAAGATAACTGTACAGTATTTATATTTTTGCATATGTAAATTATTATATATGTATATGACAAGCAAAAGAATTTGTTATAGATGATGTTTTAATTTTATTGACAACTTTGGTTGTTACAACAATAACATTTCTACTACTACTACGTTTAAAATGTTCCTGAGAATGCAACAAGGATAGCGAACTCCTCACTTATAAAACCCTTACTAAGCTACTACTCGATAAACTACTTTAATAACAAACAATAATACAGTAGAAAATAAAATATTAAGGTGAAAATAAAAATTCTAAAATCTGCTGCTGCTACTGATGGCTGGCCCAGCTTGGCCACCATCTTGCGGTGAATTCTGGAAAGGAGGGGTGACAAGCTGGCCTATGATAGATGGAGAGGCAACACGCTGGGTTTAACGTTCACAGAAGAAAATGTCATTTTATTGTTCCAAATGTAAGTTATTACTCCAGAAAAGCATAACCAGTCAGTTCAACTTCTCCAGCCTGGACAGGAAACATAAAGGTTAACACAAAACAGTTCTTTCAGGCTGACTTGACAAAAGCAGTCTCTAAACCACCCATGTGGGCCAGCAGTATCTGAAAGTACAGTCTCAAACAAAACAAACAGTTTGTGGGCCAGCAGTTTCTGAATGCACAGTCTCAAATATAATAGTTTTCTCTTTAGCCTTTTTTGCAGACTGGTATTAGTACATGCCACTCACTATTTTTGGCCCCGCTGGCTAGGCCGATTCTTTACCTCAGGATTCTCTGCTCTAGAAATGGTCTCTTTCTCAGCAGCAGGTTTCGACTTTTCCCCTAAATGCTTTTTGCAGCAATTAATCCTTCTCCTTGCTTTCTGCTCTGGTTCCTTTCTTACATTCCACCATCCATCTTGAAGGGTTCTCTGCCTAGGAGTATCTCCTCCCTGCAGCAGCTTACAGCTTCAAACTGACTCCTTGCTGGATTCTCTGCCTTTCAGCAATCCCTCTAATCAGAAACACCTGAGGAGGCACCCCCCCCTTGCCTGTTCATGTTGCATTCCCTGCATTTCCTCAATCTCAGCCAATACGTTAACCTCTTGTTTCCCAGTGCAGTGTTTACACTGTCGCAGGAGGGTCATGGACCAGTATTGAAGGTGAGAGACAATGAGGATAGGGAGGTGGATAAAGGACAATTCTAGGAGGGCAGGATATTTCAATTAGGTAAGATCAGGGTAAATAAATCAATGAATCTGGATGCCCTGCATTCAAGGGTGCTCTGAGAGCTAAAGGAAGAGTTGGTGGAACCTCTAACAAAGCTTTTCAACCTATTTATAGACACAGGGAGGGTACCAGGAGAGTAGAGAGAGGCTGATGTGGTGCCAGTACACAAAAGCGGAGGAAAGGAAAAGCAGAGTAACTATCCCCCAGTTGATCTTGCATCAGTAGTAGGAAAGATGATGGAGTCACTCATAAAGGAAAGGATAGTGGAATATTTTGTGAAAGACAGACTGTGGGATGACAGACAGCATGGGTTAACTGAGGGGAAGATCATGCCAGATGAGTCTCATTGAATTCTTTGATTGTGTAACAAGGGTATGTGATTAGGGCAGGGTGGAGGATGCGGCCCAGCTGGACTTCAGTAAGGCCTTTGACACTATCCCTCACAGGAGGCTGGTGAGCAAGATGGGAAGTCTGGGGATGGGGGAAAAAAGAACAAAGTGGATGAAAAACTGGCTTGGTGACAGGAGTCAAAGGGTGGTGGTAAATGGAGTTCATTCCATGGACGAAAGAGTGACAAGTGGAGTACCAAAAGGGGTCTGCACTAGGGCCAATACTCTTCAACATTTATGTTGAGGAAATTGCAGAGGGCCTGAATGGCAAAGTGTGTCTGTTTGCAGATGACACAAAAATCTGCAGTAGAGTGGATATACCGGGGTGGACAGCACAAGAGAGGACTTTTTAAAGCTGGAGGAGTGGTTAGAGAGTTAGCAGCTGAGATTTAATGCCCAAAAGTGTAAAATTGTGCACACAGAGCATAAGAATCCAAGAGCTGTGTACACATTAGGTGGAAATGATGTTGTGGTTATGGAGCAGGAGAAGGATCTGGGGATCATTATTTCAGACAACCATAAATTGACCAGCAAGTGCAACAAAGCAGTTGGAAAGGCAAGTGGTATGTTGGCATGTATAGGGAGGGATATCACAAGCAGGAGAAGGGAGGTGGTAGTGTCCTTATACAGATCAATGGTCCATCCACACCTAGAATATAGGGTACAGTTCTGGAGACCGCACCTACAGATGAATATTGGTAGGGTGGGAGAGTACACAAAAGGGCAAACAAGATGGTGCTGTGCATGGAATGCATCAGAGGACATAGAAGGAGAGGATGGAGATCTTGATCTATATCCACTGAAAACCAGGAGAGAGGGGGATATGATATGGAAAAGGGAGAGGAGAAATTGTTTAACCAGGAAAGACACTCTAAGCTGAAGCTTGTTTCCAGGTGTGATCTGGAAGCACACAAAGAGTTAAGTGACTTTCTCAGGTTCACACAGTATACAAGTGGGAACAGTGGGATTCAAACCCAGGTCTCCCAAGTTTGCAGCCCAGAGTCCTAAACCACTGCACTATACTGCTTATTATGATTGAAACTTTTAAATACCTGAAGGGAATTAACAAGGTGAGGGAAGGGAGTATTTTTAAGAGGAAGTACAATCCAAGAACTAGGGGGCACAGCACGACATTGGAGGGTGGTAAATTCACAGGGAATAAGAGATGGCACTACTTCACTGAGAGGATGGTGTGTCCCTGGAATGGGTTGCTGGTGTGGGTGGTTGAGGCATCAATGGAGGGGGGATTTCAAAGAACATGGAATAAGTACATAGATTTATGTGAGAGGAAGAGATAAATGCTGAGAAGGAAAAAGGGGTCAGAGATCGATGTAGGGCTTGGTGGGAAGATATGTAAGGGAGCTATACTCGGAAAGCATCAAGGCTACCTAGGGGAAGGAAACAATGGCAGACTAGAATGGGCAACATGGTCATTTTCTGCTAACAAACTTAATGATTCTATGAGTCTCTAAATCCTTCAGGTGCAGAGTAAAGTACCAAGTTTTCTATGCACATCTACAGTATGAAGCAAGGCTTCCCCTGGATTAGCATTAGGGCTGGGTGGACTGTTCCACCTGAGATACAAACCACCAGATCAAACCATTAAAACATGCATCCAGGAAAATATGGATTTCACTGCAGAAGTCAGGTTCTGGATCTATGGTTACAGGCAGAGGCCAAAGAGTGTACTGTTGCCATGGGGATGCCATCAGCATGCTCGCTTCAAGTACAAGAAGGTGGCGGCACCCAATCAGGCAACAGAGTAGGGGATAGTCACATGATGCACTCACTCATGGTATATAACTGTGGTGAGTGCGCAGTGTGGCCCAGACTTGCTGCTTGTGATTCGGAGGACGGTCAGAGGTGCTTGATGTGTGCAGAGTCAGACACTAGTTGCGCAGACTAGAAAAAAATGATAAATTGAAAAATTGTATTTATTTTTTGAGCAGAGCTGGAAGGGAAGAAAAAGAGAGGAGAGAGAGAAACTTACTGGGATGAGGGGGAGAGAATTATCAGGGTTCTCATGAGGGCCAGTTTGACAACTAAGTTGTCGATCACCATCACAGCAACGGATTTATGTCGACCAGAACTTGCGGTCAACATAAATCTGATTGGAGACCCCAGCTGTTTTTTCAGTGGGGGGATTTTCCCCCAGAACCCCCTCATGTGGAGGGCTCTGCCCTGCACCACCTATCCAAAGGATTCTAACTCCAAGCTGGAGTTGGATGAGGAAGGGGTTGAAGGACTGGGAGAGAGAGAGTGCCAGGGTCATGGGCAGACTGTTACAGCAAAAATGTGAATGTAGTTGGCATCAACATTTTAGTTGTAATAGTGTCACCATCCTGGGGGCATACCAATATCATGGGAGGCAGAGGAGAGGAATCAGATTCAGAAGAAGGGGGAGAGAGATGGGTGGGGAACCAGGGGAGGCAAAAAAATATATACTTGGCCTCTTAGTGTGGCTATGTGCAGCCAGTGTACAGTACTACAGGACAAGGGCAGGCTGAGAAAATAAATCTTTGACTTGTGCCATCCAGAAATTGAATCCAGATCCTGCAGATGAAAGAGAGATGGAGATGGAGATGGACTACTGGGGGCCCTAGAGAAGTTTTACAGTTACAGAAAATCCCAAATAAAAGTTTATCCTTTTCTTGGCCTCAGACAGTGTGGCCTTGTGCACACTGCCCAAGGGCAGGCTGACAAAATATTTGACTTGTGCAGTTACAGACCTGGGGGAGAGAGAGGGAGAGACTGAGAGAGAGAGAGAGAGAGAGACTGAGAGAGAGAGAGAGACTGAGAGAGAGAGAGACTGAGAGAGACTGAGACTACTGGGGGCCCAAGAGAAATTTTACAATCCCCAAAATCCCAAATACAAGTTTTTAATTTATTTTCCTGGATTCAGTGTGGCTGTGTGTACAGGGTAAGGGTAGACTGACAAAATAAATATTTGACTCATGCCATCCCCATTCCAGAGGGGAGAGAGAGAGAGACTACTGGGGGCCCAAGAGAAATTCTGCAGTTCCAGAAATCCCAAATAAAAGTTTTTTTTTTCCCTGGCCTCAGTGTGGCTGGGTGTACAGAGAAAGGGCAGGCTGGCAAAATAAATATTTTGATTTGTGCCATCCAGATCCAGAGGGGAGAGGGAGAGAGAGAGAGAGAGAGAGAGAGAGAGAGAGAGAGACACTTACGGGGGGGGGGGGTGGTGGCATGAGAAATGATAGCCAAAGAAATCCCATGTAAACACTAGTTTTTCTTTTCATGGCTTCAGTGTGGCTGTGTGAGCCTGTGTATAGGGCAATGGCAGGCTGGCAAAAAAAATCTTTGGTGATGGAATTCAAAAATGCGAGGAGTTGACATAGGGGAACCGAGAATTGTTTTCAAAAAAAGGTAGAAGTATCAAAGACACTTTAGTTCATTCACTACAACCTGTCCTGGACAGTACCATGATGTGGCTACCAAACAGAACTAATGGTTGCCACAAATGTGGAAATTGTAAATATTGCCACAAAATCAGACAGGGTAAGATATTCAAAAACCCTGTTACAAAAAAGGACATTTATGTTAAGGGTTTTATTATGTGTAACACCTGCAGTTTGATTTATCTAGCCTCATGTAAATGTGGATGTTTTTATGTAGACAAAACCATGAGGGCTTTTATGATACGGATTGGTGAGCATGAAAGAGCTACTGAAAATGAAGACCTCACAAATGCATTAGCAATGCCTATTTTTAGAATGAGGAACAGAACAGAACATGGTTTTGTTTATACTGGCATTGAGAAACCAATAATGTCATGAAGAGGAGAAGATTATAATAATCTTCTATTAAAAAAAGAACAGTATTAGATTTTCATATTTAAGACCATGGAAGGTAATGGCCTCAATGGTAGAACAGAGATTAAACATTTTCTGAAGAAATAATAATGTAATCTCTGCTTGATTGTTCTCTTTGTGTTTCGCGATATTCATGATTTTTATGTTTTTCTCTTTTCATGCAGATGCTCACCAGAGTTTTCTGACTGCTGACAAATTTTGGAACTAATCTTTTGTGCAGTCTCTATATTTTCTAAAGTCACTTTTAGCAGGTTTGACATTTATAGATTTCTATAGTGTATTTATAAATGTAGTGGTAATTTTAGTTTTTGACCACTAGAGTGCAGTATAAGTTCTATCTATGAGTAAACTTTAAAGTCAATTACACCTGCTTATGCCATGGAGAATAGAATTCCCATGAAAAAAATATACATGTTTAAGTGATATTATCATTATATTTATATGCATCAAAAGCAATCTCATATTAATCAGCATTTGCACCTACATGTCTTGGCAAATTTTGATGTTTTTATTGAAGGTTTTGGTGATTGTAATATTGATGTTGATGTCTTACATCCTGTTACTTTAAGCATTTATGGATATATAAGAATGCTTTCTTGTATGACTATTGCACCTTTGAGAAAGCACTACATGTGAAACGTGTCAGGTGACGTAGTTAGCGTATTTGCACGTGACCAGGAAATTGTCTGAGCAGGGTGGCGTGTAGATTTTATACAGGCTTTTTACTCCTATAAAGGATTCACATTTGCTTATAACTGCATGGATCTGTTTTATCCTTGGACTGGTGAGTCTGTACACTTCATTGGCTCATTTGATATTTATATGGCATAGTGGTGCTGGTCTTTGTTTTTTCTACGAATTTCATTGATGACCAAAGCACGGCTGTCCCTTGGTGCGGTCACCCCGAACTTTTGAGTTCAACACCAATGCCTCTTTGCAGATGACACAAAGATCTACAACAGGATTGATACATAAGGAGGCATGGAAAGGATAAGAAGGGACTTGGCAAGGCTGGAGGAATGGTCAGAAGTATGGCAGCTAGGATTGAATGCAAAGAAGTGCAAAATAATGCACCTGGGAAGCAAGAACCCAGGGGAAGATTACACAATGGGGGGGAGGTAGTAACAACAACAAAAAAGGAAAGGGACCTGGGGGTAATCATATCAGATTACCTTAAGGTTAGCAAGCAATGTGAGAAGGCAGTAGGGAGGGTTGGGGGGATACTGGGATGCATAGGGAGAGGCATCACCAGCAGAAAACAGGAAGTTGTTATCCCTCTGTATAGACAGTTGGTGAGACCCCATCTGGAGTACTGCATCCAGTTCTGGAGACCCCATCTCCGCAAGGACATAGACAGAATAGAGGCAGTCCAGAGCAGGGCAACTAAAATGGTGCAGGGTCTGCAAGAGAAGCCATATGAGGAGAGACTAAAAGAGCCTAATATGTGTACCCTTGAGGAAAGAAGGGAGAGGGGTTACATGATAGAAACTTTTAAGTACCTCAGTGGAATCAACAAAGTCCAAGAGGGTAGCATCGTTCAGAAAAAGGGACATGCAGGAACAAGGGGACACAATTTAAAGATGGGGGGGCGGTTCTGGGGTAATGTGAGGAAGTATTTTTTCACAGAGAGGGTAGTGGATGTGGAGAACAGACTTCCTGAGGAGGTTGTGGGGTCTAAAACTGTGGGAGAATTCAAGAATGCATGGGACAGACATAAGGCAGTTTTTGTGGGGGGTAGGAAGAAATAGGCTGTTGGTTAACTAGGATCTTCGGCCTATCCGGTAGGTAGGGAAATGGGCAGACTAGGTGGGCCAAGCAGTCCTTATCTGCTGTCAAAGTCTATGTTTCTATGTTTCTAACATGACTAGATCTGCATAATTTACACTTTCATCGAATTTGAATATTCACGATAATTACTTTTTGGAAATTTTTAATGAAAACTTAAGGTTACACAAAAAAATGAATTACTTGAACATACAAATTGAATACCTGAACTCACCATGTCTTAAAAGAATATTATTTCATGGTGGCAGAAACAGAAATAAGTCATCTCTATTAGTTATGAATGAGGAGGAAATCCATGAAATAAAGAAGCAACAACAAAAGCTGAAATCTATTTTAAGAGTGTTTGTGGATAATATGTATTCTTTTTAGAATGTTAAGCTTGTCTGGGAAATACCAAATTACCTGAGTAGGACAAAAATTCACTTTAATATGCAGAAAGCTTGCTAAATTTGCAATGGATAACCATTGATGACCATGGGTCACCTGTCCTGTCCCTGGGCCATTTACTCTCAGTAATTGTCCATGGATAACCACTGCTAAAATCATGGACAAACCATTGTCTCTTACTCTGTATAATCATGGCTAAATCATATACAACCATTATTTATCATTGGTCACAGGACCAGGTAATGGGTCCTTATACTGTGCTGGGACTACTTTTTTCTACTAATCCTTTGGGTTGGAGGACGGAGGGAAAGGAGGGCTGGACATGAAGATCACTATGGGAGTATAGATGGCCACAGGACTATCCCTAGACATGTGGGTAACAGTAGAGGTTTTCTTTTACTTTTTTTTATTGTTTAATAATGAATAGTAAATAATACGGTATGTGCCACAGCATTTAGGGTTACAAGTACATTATGAATACTCACTGATTACTTGCAAGAAGGTACTCTCACACTCCTGCTGTAGACATACCTGCATTTGACACCAGAACATTATAAACTATTAAAAACATGTCAGTTTGTATGAATGCAGAGTAGTGTACTACATTGTATAATATACATTTTAATTAAATGTTATAAGAAATATTACATGTGTCCATGGATTTGATGCTTTTTAATGAAACCGTTACTTTTACAGGTAGAACCCCATTGAAATTGTAGTTTCTTGTTATAGGGTGAAGTAGTTAGATACAAATAAGATTACATCATGAGAGCATGATTACATAATATAATTATGAAACATGGTGCGTAGAAGAAACCAAGATGTATCATTTATGCAAGCATTGACAATACAACATAACAGAACTGGTATAGAACATGCAGCTAAAACCATGCAGTGCAGCTATGTAGAGAGTTATATACAGTATACTGTACCAGCAACTTGAAGGTTTAGAAACAAGTTCTGGTCAGAGGCAGCTATGACTCTATGATATTTCATAATTTAATTCTGTATGTACCACTTCCCATTTATTCCAAGCAGAGTCATTTCCTATGTGGACAGATTCACAGTTCAGAAACCCTCTATTAGCTTAGCAGAACCACAGGAAGTGTCTTGTATAAGAAGTGAGAAAGTAATAAAAACAACATCCCTGTGGATGAATGAACTCCCTGGGCGCCTCTTGGCCACCAATTGTCTGGCACAATTCAAAACTGACATCAAACAGCACCTAATAACACTCTCTAAGTGCACCTGCCCCTGAGTCCAGCCAGACCTGCTTTCTCTGCTCCCCAGCAAGCACTAAGCAGGCCTCTGGTACCCCTCCCTCTGTCCCTTCTCATGACTTGCCTCAGCAGTCAGTCAGTGTCATGTTCCTTTGGCACCCGCCACCCCACCCTCCCCCAACTCACAGTCCCATGAGTTTTCTTAACAGTCACTACTAATGCAGGCTGCCTGATCATGCCCCCTCACACCCCACCATTTACTTTAGCACGTCTTCTCCACTCAGTCTCCTCTCACCCCACCATTTATCACTATACCTTATCGTCCTTCTTACCCCACCCTTCACCTCCACCTGCATTACATACCTCTTCACCCCACTGCCAGCTATCCCGGCTCCTCTGAACTACTGACAAGGCACTCTGTGGTTGCTTTTCACCCCCTCCATAAAGTGTTTTTCTTGTTATTTTAACTTGTACCTATGTTTTGAGTTGTTCTGTAAGTTCTGAATCCAAGCTGTATCGTTCATTGTAATGTACCTTTACTTCCTCCTATTATTTATGTTGCAATCAATGATGTGGAACCTTTGCAAAAGAGCTTGCGCTCAAAGGTCTTTCCGAATTACTAAATAAATAAACCATAGAGGTCTTTGGTTAGTGTATCAAGAGAAGCATAAAATTCTATAACTTTTATAGCTAAAGCATGATTTTAGAAGACTGAATATCTACAAGAATTATTAAAAAAGTTGTGGCAACCTTGCCAGCCTGGTGGCACTGGGGGTTGAGGCACTGGACTCCTTACCTTGTGGCATGCAGGCGACCAGGGTTCGGGAACAAGCCTGGGCTATCGGAGGTTGGCAGCAGGTGGGGGCAGAAATGGATGGAGCTGCCAGCAGGCAAGCTTTCCTCTCTGGGGAGGAGGTGCAGCATCCCTCGGCTGATGGTAGCCCCTACTGGAGGCTAGTGGTAGCACAGGCCTAGAGGGTGCTCAGGAAGAGGGGGAAAGGGGTCATGACTGGGGATGTAAGTCACATGCGTGCCTCCATGCACATGTGCTCCTACTCCTGGGGCCCCTGAGAGAAAACCAGAGGGGAAAATGCTGGCAGCAGGATGAAGACTGACTCCCTGCAGGCGCCGCTCCAGGGCACAGTACCGGTAAGCACTGGTAATTCTGTGTGATAGGGCTGAGGGGGTTGGTCAGATGGGGGATGTCTGGGAGGAGCATAAATAGAAAAATTAAAAAAATAAAACATTTAGTGGCAACCAGGTTAATCAGTGGCTGTGGCAGGACTTGAACCTCTGGTAACAGAGAAGGCATACATTGGTAAAATGCTAATAGACTGCATTAGTAGAGTCTTACACTGGTTTCAATATACAAATACCCTTAGAAATTTTGAATTACATAGAAAAGTACAGTGAAGCCCACCAGGATGAAGTGCAGCACTGCAGAATTCTAAAGTAGAGTTACTGCAGGAAACAATGCACTTTCAATGGGAGTTAATCCCTTTTGTCATGCAGTAAACCTGTGACATTGCGCTTTATCCTGGCAGACTTCATTGTACTTATAAGATTAAATCTTTTATGCCTCCATAGAAAAGTACTTACAGCATAAGATTAAATAGTTTAAATCTCCACTCAAAGAGCCTGAATGTGAAAACATTTTAAGTCTGTGTTTCAGGTTGTTGTGTATATGCTGCTACATATGGTTAGAAAGTAAAACAGGATGAATTACTCTGTCTTTTTATCAGTAGAACTTAGAGAATGAATACTGTCACTGATGCAGGATAAAGTGTAAGGACCAAGTAGTAATAAAAACTGTTATCATAGCTGTCAATGTAGCGAGTGCTCATGGCAGAACTCAAACCTTTGCTACTTATATGAGTACAGTAGTATATATTTTAAACATAAGTGGCAAGATTGTCAAAACTGTTAGATTGCCACAAACCCTGATGCACCGACAATATGGTGCATGGGGCCTGAGGCGATATCACAAGAATCTCCATCCTGTGTGGCAACTGCAGCACATTAGACCAGCTCTTTCTGGTCTGACATGCAGCAATCCTGGGGGCCATTTGTATGGAGCTTGTGCCAGATATTTGGCACAAACTGCTATATATCATGGAAACTGTTGCTACTGCACTCAAAATTGCAAAAGTGGGTGCAGTTGTGGAGAAGGGTTTGGTGCACTACCAGAACTTAAGTGCTGTAGTGCAAGTCTTGACACAAGCCCTGCACCACATGTTGAAAATTCTGTCCAAGGTTCGTGCACTGCACAAGTTTAGTCATTACACTTCTTTTGTTACTGGAATAAACTAGGAACATTTAATATTGGCAAGAGAGTGATTCTGAAGATTTATTCCCATAAACATAACAGCTGAAACATTAGAAAATGCTTAACATGTGCAGCTCCATAGCAAATCACAACACACAGAACAAGCTGCAAATCCAGGGCCCATTAACAGAGACACTTTGATATATAAGACAGTCTTCTCCAATGTATTCTTATGAGTTCCCGTGACTCACTATTCTGACACTCACCAGCCCGGGCACTATTGTCCGGGTGCAGTTTCCCATTAGAGATCATTCCAACAGCTACATGTCTGATGGGGTAAGGCAGCAGATGTGACTGGTTGCTACCTTGCCCCTGAAAACACTGTCAGATCTGAAAGCTAACTGAGCTGCCCCATAGTGTGGAGGCCTAAAGCATAGACTGCTTGTTCAGCATGCTCCACTGGACCCAGGTTCTGGTCCGGTCATATCCTTTTACCCCTGCTATAACCAATATTTTTTTTTACTTCAGGGTCCGCTCCCCATCAGAGTTAGTTACTTTAGTTACAGTGGGTATGGGGGGCACAGCCCCCCCTTATTGTAACAAACAGCATATGTTACCATGTTGACTGACATTACGTTGGGCAAGTGGTGCCATTAGGTTTGTGCAGTTCATGAATCTGGACTCTGTATACCAAGTGACGGTATACTGAGTTTCCAGGGTTTTTGTCCCTTAACTGTGCAGCTACTTGAATTGTGTTTTTCATGTGACTACACACTGGAGATACATTGCTGAGATTATCTGCTTAACGTAGACAGCGTAGCTTTATGTAATAACTGTGCCAGTATAGCTGAAGTGCATGACTGTTTGTACTGTGTCCCCTCATCCCTGTTTCAATTTACTTTTTCCTTGCCTTTACTGGCACGGGTAACACCTGGCAGTGCTCTCCCTCTGGCCTAAGACCCCCTTCCTAAATCAGACTGTTAAATTTGAAAGTTAAATTTGAAATTACTGAGCATTCAGCCAGTTTGGCATGCTTTCTCCCAGTTCCTTTGTGTAATTAATTGCGAGCCTATCGCACACACCCTCGGCTCTGTACTCTCAATGCCCACGCCTCCCACCTGTATTGTGTTGTGCTTCCTCCCACAGATTTGCCTAATCCTACTTTTTTGTGGACCAGAGTAATTTAATCTCTCCTCCCTTCCCTCCCCGCAGGAAGCCCTATGTGGGCAGATCTCGCTGAGCCGGCCGGACTGCCTAGGCTCCAGAAACAAGTCACCAACCCCTGCTGGGAGCTCCTAAGGCCGCAAAATGCTGATTTCTATATGAGCAGCCAGTCCTTCACCCGGGACCCGCTCCGTAAGCTGATTGGAGCGGTTGGAAGCACCGCAGCCTCCTAATGGCTGGCTCTTGCTGTTCCCTGAAGTGCATTGGCCAGGGGTGAACCCACAATTGCACCTCTGCCAGCACCCAGACCGCTGTTAGACAGGGTTTTGTCCCTCCCACCCTTCCCACCCCTCCACTGATTAAATACACCTACTTCCCGCCCCCAATCCACTGAAGCCTCTCTGATTGGCCCAATACCCCCTGCTGTTCATAGGCCATCCCAAACTCTGGCTCCAGCCTACTGTCTACTGGCTGTCACTTTTCCTCACCCCAACTATACAGTGCTCTCTGAATTGCTACATGTTTTTACTCCCTGTACCCAGGGAACATGTCTCCCCGGACTGGACAGATGCTACTCCTAACTACCCTTCTCTCCTGCCTTCCACCTTTCCTGTCCACTTTTCCCCCCACTTTCCCTAGCCTGCCTGCACCCTTCATGCTGCATCTTGGCAGCTCTCTCCAGCCTCCAAATTCAATGACCAGCTCACCCCCAACACAAACTGGTCCCACTGCACCTTACTACCCTGCCCCTTCCTCCTCACTCCATCGCACTCTTGAGCTATTCTTCACCTAATTACCTTCCGATCCACTGCTCATAAATGCCCTCCTACTCTGCCCAAACGGTGGTCAACAGCCCTCAGTTGCACACAAGTGTTCACTAGCTAACTTACTATCAGTCTCTTACTACTTGCAGCAGGGGACATATATCCTAACCCCGGCCCCTCAAACCTACCCATGGTGCATTCAACAGCAAGCCCCTACCCTAACACAACTCCTAACCCCAATGGAGACCACCTCCCATGGGGTCTGCACCTTCTGCACCTAAATATACGTAGCTTGCCCCTTAAACTTTACTCCCTCCAGTTACTTACAGCACACTATGCCCTGATGTCATCGTCCTCTCTGAAACTTGGCTAAACAAACAAGTCCCTGACTCCTCGATTGCTATTCCAGGCTATACAATTGCCCGTCAGAACAGGTCAACTAGAGGCAGTGGTGTGGCTATCTATGTAAACTCTGATCTGCGTTTCTCAACCACCTTAGCCAAAGCTGAACTCAATGCCTATGAAATTCTCTTGCTTCAACTGACTCTCCCCTTTTCCCTCCCTATCTACATAGTCGGAGTCTATTGCCGGCTTGGCTTCCCAGCTTTGTCTGTCACCAATCTCCTAGAACAAACTGCCTCCCAAACCCCTACTGGTGAACTATATGTCATGGGTGACTTCAATCACAACTGGCTGGCTCCCTCCTTCAACAAAACCAGACGGACATTGCCTCGCTTAACCTCTCACAAACCATCTCCGAGCCCACACGCCTAAACTCCAAAATGGGAAACCACTCTACTTGACTGGGGCCTCACCAGTCACCCCCACAGGGTTATTGCTTCAGGGCTCCTACCCGATTCCCTAAGTGATCACCACATTATTTATCTAGTCCAGAAAATCCACTGACCTCGACCCCCTCCAAAGTCCATACTCTAACGTTCCTACAAATCTCTAAACCTCACCTCTGTGCTTAAAGACTTAGATCTTGCTTGCTGGGAATCCCCCACCAAAGCCTGCTCTATCGATGATGCCTTCCTTCATTTCCAAAACATGTTCCTCCAAGTCTGGGACAACTCACGCCCCACTGCGTCACTCCAGGGTACGTGGCTATCACCTGCCCTGGATCACCCAGGAACTGACAGCCTGCCAAATTGCTTGGGACAAAGCATGGAGCACTCACAAAACCTCACGCCTCCCAAGTGACCTTGTCATCTATTGGTCTCTACACAACAAATGCACCAGAGCAACCCACCTAGCTAAAGCAGAATACTTCAGCTCCTCCCTTCGTTCCAACTTAAACTGTCCATCCAAATTCTAGTAGGTTATTCACTCCGTCCCCCCCCCAACTGCTTACCCTCCCCCTCTCCTCCTCGTGAACAACTCCCTCCTCACAGAGCCACAGGATGTTGCCACTGCATTCAACACATATTTCTCCTCCTGTGCCGCCCACCTCGGTGCCACTCAGTCCTCCTCCCATATGTTCTAATTCCAGTAGGCCCCCCACCTTCACCTTCAAAGAAATCCCAGTTGATCGCCCTGAAGCCCTACAGGCCCCTCACACAACAAAGGGAAATCCCCGATGGCCTCGACTGCAATCTCCTCCACCTCTCTGCCTCAGGCATTGCAACCTCCCTTGCCACCATCTTAAACCTCTCCTTTTCCTCTGCTGCTGTCCCCCAGATCTAGAAGCAGGCCATCATCACCCCCTCCATAAATGGGGTGTCACCACTTCCCCCTCCAATCATCACCCTAGCTCCCTCCTCCCTGCACTTGCAAAGCTGCAAGAACACTTAATGCTCAACCAACTCGCCTCCTTCCTCTCTGACACCAACTTCTTTGTGCCGTTCCAGTCCGGTTTCAGGAAGGGCCATTCCATAGCCTCCTCCCTGGTTAGGTTCACGGATTCCATCCTCTCAGGCGTGGACAAAGGGTTGATCACCTCAGTCATTTTCATAGACCTTGCCAAAGCTTTCGATATGGTCTCCCACCCTCTGCTACTTCACTGTCTATCGGAAGCAGGCCTAGCTGGCTCAGCTACCAATTGGTTCAACGCCTACCTCACTGACAGAACTCAATCAGTTAGAATCGCCGACGTCACCTCTTCACCCCTCCCCACAGCCACCGGAGTCCCCCAGGGATCAGTACTTGGCCCTGTCCTGTTCTCCATCTTTCTAAATAACCTCCTTCTGGTGTGTTCATCCATGTCTATTCAAATGTACGGAGACGATACTGTCCTTTTTGCCTCTGACTCCTCCCCAGAAGAGATAACAGCCAACCTCCAGGCAGACTTCAACAAGGTACAGTTATGGTTTAGCTCTCACCAGCTCTCTCTCAATGCGAACAAAACTACCACCATGACCTTCGGCAATCGGCAACGTCGAACCAGGCTTCCTTCCCTCCCTACCTTCCACACCCTTGATGGGATGGTACTGGAGGACGTCACTTCCTTCCACTACCTCCGGGTTTGGCTCGACTGTCACCTGTCCTTCTCCGACCACATTGATGGCATCATAAAAAAACTGTGCCCCAAGCTCGGAGCCCTTTACAGGAACTGCAACTGCCTCCCTCTCATGGCCAGGCATGAGCTAGTGCATAAGATGATCCTCCCCTCTTTTGACTACTGCGACATAGTATACAGTGCCACTCCCAAGTCTACCTTATCCAGACTGGACACACTTTTCCATGCCTTCTGTTGCTTTGACCTCGATGCCACCCCCTGCACACATCACTGCAACCTCTACCATGCCCTCGCATTCCCTTCCCTCAAAAACCGTCGCCTGCAGCACTGCGCTAAATTTGTAGCCAAATTATGGCATGACGCCCTGCCCTCATACCTCTCTACCTTACTTACCCCAGCTCACTCCCTTTCTCATGCCCTCAGATCCCTCGATGACCGGAAGCTTCAAATCCCTAGGTGGAAAACCACTACTGGGCAATCTGCCTTCTCTTACTGCTTCCCCAAACTCTGGAATAAACTCCCTCCCCAAATTTGCCACTCCTCCTCTACACACTCCCTGTCTTCAGTACTAGCAAACTACCTCTTGGTAAATTACTCCTGCACTTAAGTCCCAAAGGTGTCCCCTTATATCCCCCCCCGACTGCTTGACGAGCGGCACCTAGCTTACGCTATGGAAGCTGGCTTATCTATACCAACTTCAGCACTTCTTGGTACATGGGCTTTGCCCTGTCCTAAATCCTACTTAATACTGCTTGATCCTCACATTTTCTCCACTCCCAGTGTCACACCTCATCTATCCAATTCTATCCCACGAGTTATAAATTATCCAGCACTTTTCGCTGGTTAAGTCTGTAATATAATCTATGCCTGCCAAGTGTTGTTGTTGAACAGTACTGATTGTCTTGTCCCTATTCCATCACACAATTGTATCCTGCAACTGCATAACTGAAATTTTCTCTGTAAACTGTTCAACTGAATCTGTCTACTGTATTGTGTAATTGTGCTCAGTTATGTTGTACTGTTTTCCTCGTATATGTAACACTTGATAATCTGTGAGTTATCTCGCACTGTACCCTCACCCCGCAGGCCACACTGGGAGATGAGCATTTTGTGCTCAGTGTGCCATCCTGGTAAAACAATTTCAATAAATGAATAAATAAATAAACATAATATATCCTTCTCAGGAAGTCCAACGGCTTCTGACAGCAAGAAATTGTTCGGCCCTGGAAAGCCTACATATCGACACCAGTGAGGTAAATTACCTTTAGAGAAATTCTACAACACAGAAGTGAAAAAAAAATCTCAAGGGCTAAACCAGAAAAGGTGTCAGTGTGTCTCTCAAGGGACACAAAGTAACCTACAAATTAAAATATAGCCAAAAATCAGCTGAAAGATACAACGTGAGCAACTTTATGCACGACCAGAATGTTTTGCCACCACAGGGTTCTGAGTCCCATGGACCTCTTGATGTCAGAGGAAATCAGAACCCCTCTGTGGCACAACACACTGGTTGTGCATAGTTGCCCATACAATATTCTTTGTTTACCCCTACTGTGTATGGATTTCTATACAAGCAATGTTCTTAGTTCAAAGGTCACAAAAGGTTGTTGTAGCATTCTTCTGATGTCACAAAAATTCTACATCTGCCTTTTAAACACATTCAACTCTTCCCCCCCCCAAGCATGCTGATGTTCTTTCAGAAAACACTTTGGAGAGTTAGCATCAGCATTGGTGGTTGGATCAACAACCATTGACCAGCAGTAAGGGAGATGGAGGAGACTAGAGTAAAAGTGCCTCCCTCCACTAACCCAATGTGCCCCTTCTGCAGCTATGTGTAAATGACCCAAGGAACTTGTTGCAGATTCAGGGGTCAGATAGCAGGTTGAGTGTGACTGGAGTTGCACAGTAAATGTGTACTGGACTGGCACCAGCTCTGTGAGTATAAATTCCAAACATGGGCTTATTTAAACTAATAAATACTGACATAAATCGGGAAGGGGTCACTTGAACTAGCAGGTCAACAAGTGGTATTTGTGGTGGGGGGCAGCATTAGCATACTGGCTCAGGAGCACACACTTAATGGTACACAGTTTGTTTGCTTTTTTGTAACAAAAGCATATACTGTACTATACAAAACAGTGCACCAACAACCAAACACAATGCTTGTGTTTCCATCTCAATGTTGAGATGACATCAGGGGCATCTGTAGATTTGCTCTCGGGGTCACTATGATGTCATCTCAACCCCTTGATGGCAACACTGCCTTGTTGTGTATGACTGCCCACACACTGTTCTATTTTTTTTTATACTTCTTTATTGAACAATATATTACTTGTTAAACAAGTCAGAACAGCAGCCTACATTCGACATGGTGGAAACAAACAGCATAGTACATATACTGAAATTAACATAGACATAAATATTAATTCCCATTTCACCTTATCCCATGCTGTGTCCATACAACTCTCAGCACGTTCTAGACCTGTACTTCTATTATTCATTAAAACAGAATCAATATATTAATTTCAGAAATTAACATTAATAATGCCATTGCTGCCTCAAAAGAAAAACAAAAATAACAGCTTCAAATTTCCACCCTATATATGCCAGAGTTTGTTATAAACTATGAACTAGAAGTTCATTATTGCCTATCTAAGCACCCCGAGAGAATCTATACATTCTATACTGACCCAAATTGGGCCCCTTACCAAAGAAAGAAGGAAAAAACACAGTGAAAAAAATCACATCTATAGCCTCCTACATCATATAGAAGGTCATATATTTTTATATTGATCCCTAAGAAGAATTATTCATTGAGCATAAGTCACAAAGTGCCAATCTATTTTGGAACACTTCCTGTCTATGTTGTAGTCCAAAGTTGATATGTTTCATATTTTGCATCAGTTGGATAATCTGCTTCCACTCTGCCACCAAGGTACACTGTTCTATGTTTGCTGTATTGATGACTATTTTGTTTCATCTTTTTGTATTTATTGATTTCACATTTGTTCCAATCTCTAATTTGCACTTGTGTATTGTTTATGTATCAATTAATCGCTGGTGGAATTTTATGCCTTTTCAAGTGACTACAATATAATACAGTTCCTTCTTGCTCATAACACCTATAAAGAAGCTAACCTGAATGAAACATCAGCTTTTCATTTATTGAAGTCAGCATGTTTTTGATTTTTAATGTCTTTCTTAGTTCTCATAAAATACAATTGGAGTTAATACTGAATGTGGAGATCTCTTTTACAGCAAAGAGGACTTCATGTGAAGCATGTTCTTTCATGCTAGAATATTAAGAACATTCTATATCTGTGTCCTTTTTTTTACAGTAGCCCTCATTACCCAAGGAGCTGTCATCAATTAATTTATTAATCCAACTACTGAAAGGTGAAGCTAATGTTATTCATTCCATCCTACATGCTTTGTCGCTAGTTCATCTGGCTGTCCATCAGTCTTGTTTCAAGTTAAGAATTTAGTAAAATTTAGCTTTTTCATCCAAAGCAGCCCAGGTCAAATTAGTTACTAATAGCAAGTCACAGACAATTCCCTGTTTAGTCAGTAGCTACCTTCCTACCCTCCCACACAACAGTTCATTCGCCCATCTGCTAACCACATATAATGAGAGGATGAATTTAAACAGCCCCAAAATAGTACTGTTCTTTCAAAAAAAAACAGCCCAGGTCAATGTAATCACTGTCAATTTCATGAATAATGACATCCATTTCTGCTGTTTTTATCCTCCCCCACTTCATTTACCTACAGTTTGCTGTGTGTGTGTGACATCATGGATCACCATGGTGCACTTTTACAAATCAGAGCACATAAATAAAAGTGTTATTTTAGATCAGGTAACTTTCTGATCCACTGAAAGAAAAAAAAATCATGTTACAATACAGTTCAACAAACTGAGCATGCTCAATGCCCCTCCCCCCCCCCGGTCTTCGCCACAAACAGAATTATTGCCAGTTTTGAAATAAGGAGGATGGCTTATCAAGTAGATAACTGGGTTATGATTTATGTCTGATACAGTCTTTAATTACAGTTCTGTGAGTACTGTCTGTTGCTATTGCCGCTTTATTAAAACAAAACAAACAAAAAATGAACTCTGTATAAGACTGGCTTTTTCTTGTTATGTTTATTTTAACAGCACAGAGTGAGATATGGACCACTAGCAGTGCACATCCCGAGCATCATAAATGCTCACAACCATGTATATGTGTGTGGGGGGGGGGGAGAGTGAACACTAAAAGGTACTGACTAGATAATAAAGTATTTCTAACAGTAAAAGTTTTGAACTCAAAATGTTTAACAGTTGTACTGCTGTGGCAGTTATAGCTATCTTGGCTATACCAAGCATGCATGGGAAAAAACTAAGATTAAAGGGATGTGAAATGACTTAGTGTGAATGACTGAATGGGTGAGTTCTGCCATTGCCTTTTTGGTGGGTGGGTTGGAGAAGGGACAGGGTGGGTTTGGGGACTTAAGGTTTTAGGGTATATACGGTTTGGAAAAGATGATGAAAAACACAAATGGTGGGGATATTGGACGTGGTTGGTGTAATAATTTTCTCTTTTTAACTTTTTTCTCTTTGTTTCTTTTTGCTTTGGAACTGTGCTTTGTTCTAAACCAGGGAAAGTGAAAATCCATCAATGTTCTTATTTTTCAGGTTGGAATTGTAAAGGGAAGTTTGATAAGTCAGCGCCCACTGCATGTACTCTGATTGTTGATGACGATTGCTTTGGAAACATCTGATTTTCAAGCAGTTGTTGCTCAATTGTAGAATTATTTTTCCTAGTTACTGTCTCAGTGGCACTCTTGCTACGTCCCCCTGAGGATGTGCTGGTATATATAAAGTCACAGAACGTTCCTCTGCTACTCATCAGCATGCTGGCACAAGGCTTCAGGCTCAATTCATTTTTGTGTCCAAAAATCATGGCAGTCTGCATCCGATTTAAAAAAACACTTTGTGCTTTATTTTGTTTCAGAAAAAAACTGCTATATTTCATTTTTGAGGCAGTGCAGTATCATGACTAAGAGAGTTCTAGTATGAGCTGCCATCGGTGACCCATATTGTTTCCAGGTGGCTCATGCTAGCTCTCTCTTAGCCATGATACTGCACTGCCTCAGAAAATAAATGTTTTTGTTTCTGAACTAAAACCAAAGCACTAAATGTTTTTTTTAAAGCCAAAGCTCAGTGGAGATTTTTTTTCTATTGTGATTAATTAGTTATAGTGATTCCAGGCATGACTACACCAGAGTGGTGCCACAGCAGTGGGTAGTTACTGCACAAATACTGTCTAAAAAAACAGGAGAAAACTTGACATTGAAGGAGTCCATGTTCTTTAGGTTGAACTGTCTCTGAGCTATCCAGTGTCAAGGTGAAAAAGTCATCCTTTTCCAAGATGGCCATGGTGCAGTTATGCATGCTCAACTATTCACACATGCTCACTAAACATCCGTAGCCATCTTGCACAGGGTGGGTGACTGGCAGCCCAAATAGTGTGCCTGTGGAAGGGTCGTGAATTGAGGAGACAGTTTTGGAGTTGCAGAATGATTGTACTTCAACTCCAAAGCAATATTGTTCCTTGGTGTCAATCCAGTGGCTCATGTTTAGAGATACCACAAGATGACTGCAGTCTATGTCCACTGCAGCCATTATAAAAATACTACTCACTTTCAGTATGTTGTTTCCTATCAGGGCTTAAAATACCTGGAGTTAAATCTGAGTTACCATTTTCAGGTCTAAAAGCTTTAATCCCAATTCCTGGTCTTAGGGCTCAGCTCCCTAAAGGGGCTTGATGGTAACTTATGATTTGCATGTTACCAGCCCATGAAGCTCCACACTACAAAGCCACAGAATACTACTGTTTACCCCTATATGCACATGTGGAACACCACAATATGGGTGGATTTGGCCAGGAAGGAAGGACCAAGCCACACATTAGGTTACCAATTGTAGGCCCTGTCCAGCCAGCTAGTGCCATCCCAGTGCCATACCCCCAGGGAATCCTGAGATACAGCAGGCAAGGAAGGAGACTATTGCATCCTCAATGAAAATAGGAAACTTATTTAAAATTAAAATTGCAACAGTACATGCCAGCCCCTGCCCTGTCCCTTTTGGAAAAGCAAGGTTGATCATGGGCCAGCATTAGCTGGTGTAGGACTGTCATGGCCCAAGAATTATATATGTCAGAGGTACAGAGGAACTTATATCAGAGTTCTACGTACATGAAACATGTATCCTGAGGCATCCACAGCCATGCTCAAGTGGTGTCATGACTAAGCGTCCATGCCCCTCAAAATATCATCCAAACTGGAGATCTGTGTGGCTCAACAAAACAGCATCCTTTTGAGGAAGTGTGTATAATTCTCTTTTGAAAGGCTGTAATTGTAATGGGGCTGCCCTGACTCCCCTTTATACAGTATATAGTCTTCATTGTTGCCTATGCACTGCGTGTTAGCAGTGCACAAGTCCAGTGAAATGAGCTCTTAGTTTTGTTATTAGGAATCTCACAGAAAGCATCAACTGGTACATGAGGCAGGATTAGAAGTAAATTTTTGGGAAGGACTTTAATTACCTATGCCTTGTACTCTGGTGAATCTAATAGGTAAAGCTGCATCAGTGGAATTGCCCCTCTCATTTAAGGTGAATTATCCAACAGCAGTATGATGATCACAACGGTGTGTTGGAGTAAGCAAGTCAGTTATATACATAAGAGCCTCATGAGGTTTTAAGACCTGTAGAGGCTCTTCCATAGATGGGGTGGAAGCTAAAATCTGACAGTGATAGGAAGCTAGCCCAGACATGCTGTTCCTGTCATGCTGTGAGACAGGGCTCAGTCTCAGACAGAAACCATGCATCCTTTAAGCTTTTTATACTGAATTATGAATGTGAAATTTGTCATCTATCAGGGGAGTCCCCTTGTTACTTACTCTGCACTATATTCTTTGACTGCAGACTTCAGTCTGCAGTGGCATTAAGTGGCAGGTTCCCTCATGGCTAGTCATGTCAATCAGTACATGGAGTGGCAAACAATTGAGAATATTCAAGGCTATCACTTTATTCTTGCCTCTCTTCTTGCAGTTTGCCTGTTGACCACTAAACCTCACAGGATAAAGGGACTGTGTACTGTAGGCACACACTGGTTCAGTACTGTTTGTGTACAATGCCACATGTTGACTCTTTCACAACCCTGGGCAATGATGGATATTTATAGAAGACAAAACTGTGACAAGTGACAACACACATTACAGCTAGATGAGAATCAGGCCATAGTAAGAAATACCAAAATCCCAGCTCCCAAGATACATCGTACTGTGTATACGTCATGAATGGGACATAAATGTATTTACTTATTTATTTACTGAATATTAGGATTTCAATAACCTTTGAACCAGAGGTTTTGTTACAAATGTTGCATGTTTAAAAGAGCACAACACATGTGATTACAAAACAAGGGGTTACAATCACTTGAAATACAATGCAATGTGGTTACCATCATTTGGGGAAACAAAGGAAATTGATGCAATAGGAGAACAGGCAAGAGACACAAACATGCAGACAGGAAATGAACCTGAAATGGATAGCTCCTAATGGTGGAACTAGCACCTGAATATGTGTGCAGCTCAACATTAAAATTTTTAACATAGAATGAGCATCATCAAATTGTAGAAGGCACTCCAAAAGAACTTAATGTGCCCACCCTGGCAATATTCTTTATAAATGACTGAAACAACTCAGCTTACTTTTTCATATGCAAACTGATATTCAGAAGTAATATAGCAACAGCATCAAAAGATGCTTTAACCTGTACCTGCTTTACCTTGCTGTGATGATGTTGTTGCTGTACAAATTATTGTTGTTCTGTATATGTTCTTTAGTGTTGTAACTATGAAAACAACAACCATACAATGTTACCTTCTGATAAGCTTCCATGAGTTGCAGTTCCTCAAGGATTTATTTTTATGAGCACCTTGTAACTTATGGCAAGTTGCAACTGCATCAGTGCAAAATAGAGAAAGCTTAGCAGTCAGTAATAAACATAGCAGCAGCAACAAAGAAAAAATATGAACCTTCCAGTGAATCTCTAATAAAACCCCACACAAGAATTCTTTAAGCAGACGTATAACTTGTAATTAAATGTAAATGCGTGAGCTCAGAAAATGATAAATTCCACAGATGTTACCATTGCTGAATCAGATCAGACAAGATCATGTAAGAGCCAATATGGCTATGGAAAGCTTTTAGGAGTTTCAAGAGTGCTGAACAAAGAATCTACTGTAAACTGAACTTCACTGTGTTCCACATAACTAAGACTAATATAAACATTTTCTTTATTGATTTATAACATATTAGATTGCAGTATTTATTTCAAATGTTGTGGCAATGAGGATGGTGTGTAGTGTGTGGGTGTGGGTGTATGTGGGTGAGTGTGCATGCATGTGTTTGCTGTACATAATAAGCTATGTCTGAGAGAATGCTTATCAGAGGTAGCACATGAGGTGGGTGCCTGAATCATGGCCCCATCAGAAATGGTGATGCGATATGGGCAAAAGCCCGAAAGGCGAGGGGGCATGGAGGGCGACCGGATGTGTTGGGGTGGGCGAGCCTAGCGACAGGATGCTGCTATGTGTATAGACGAGGGGGTGAGCACGGAAAGCGTGGCCTTGGAGGGGTTGGGGGGATGTAGTCGGTGGCACTGTGATCAGCTGATGAGCTGCACCTGGTGTCGGGGGATGGCCTCTGCTTGCGGTGCTGAGGTTCTCGGTTCAGGTCTGGGTCTGGGCGCTACTGTGTTTTTCTTGCACCCGGCCCAAAACTTATTTTTTAGTGCTTTCACACCCCCTCAACATGCACCCCTTGAGTTGAGAATCCTTGAGTAAGGGTGTGAGGGGCAAGCTTCTCAATGGGGGAGAAACAGCCTCCACAGAAAGCAAGTATTTTTAGTCCCCAGTGCTGTTTTTCCACGCGCCTAGGGTTGTCAGGGTGGCAAAATTGTTTTCACCACCTTGACATCGCAATAATGCGAGTCGCCATTTGGCACTCACTATTATCACATAGAACTCTTATCAGATAGTGTCTTAAGAGGTTAAAAAAGCATCAAATCTCAACTGGCAAATCCGGTTGAATGTCATTTGCAGTGTGGTCATCTGGACTAGGCTTCCCTGAATAAATACATTATAAAAATGATAAAATAATGACCCCACTGAAAACATGATATTGCATCTTATCTGGGACATCCTGAGTACACACAAAACAAAAATGTGCAAAATGAAGATCTCTATGAAAATGATATAGTATCTCCCCTGTGCTATCCAGGATACAACATCTACTGTAAACTGAGCTTCACTTTGTTCCACATAACCAAGACTGATATAAATAAAATTTCCTTATTGTTTTATAACATATTAGATTGCAGTATTTATTTTGAATGTTGATGCCATAAGAATGGTGCATACAGTGTGTGTTCCTTTTGCCATGGAAGGTGTCGTGCATTGTTCCCTGGACAGGTTATTTAGTATTGTAAGAATACCTTCATGGTGGTAAATTTAATTTCATTTATTTATTTAGTTTTTTGTTAACTGGGTAAGTGCACTAGCCAGCAGGTGACTATTTTCAGGCACAACCCGGGGGAGTACAAGACATGATACATACTGAGGATATATAACATATACAATATAATTAGAGAGGCAGTACAATGTAAAAACAGAGAAGCTAATTAGGCTAAAATAACATGGTGTCCACTAATCTAAGCAAAACATTGTTTTGTATAGCATATACAGGCAGAGCGGGTACCGGTATAAGCACAGAGTAATTCTTTGATTCCCTGGTAGACATAGTTCAGGAAGCAGGAGGTGGAGGGTAGAAGTAGCGGAGGGGATTTAGATGAAAAGGGGAAGGACCACAGCTTGAAAACGGCTATGCCGCTCAGTTGTACAAATACGGCATTGGCGGTTCGGGGTACTAACAAGCGGCAGGGCGCATGGAATTGCTCCCTGGGAACGATTACGGCAGGCATCCCCTGATGGCAGACTAGCCCAGGGCATAAGGCGAGATCCATTACTGTTGGTCGTATGGGCAAAACAATATGAAATTCAGGTCCTTGAGGGTGCGGTGCAACCTCAGCTGCTCTAAGGCTAGGGAGCAGTGAAACAAAAGTCTACACAGGAGAGTTAGGAAAATAATTTTGCAGGAATTACATCAAATTATGACTTTAGTGGCTATAAGTAGGGACAGGCAGCCGAGCTCATGGTTCTATTGCCGGGCCTGAGAGCAGCGAGCAGCTGGGGTTTGTGAGGATGCAAAGGCAATCTTACGGCTTTAGCGGCTAAGTGTGGGGGATGTCATCGCTCATGGTACCGCTGCGGGCATGAGAGTGGTGTGGGTCAGGGTTTTGTGGTGCTCTGCAACTGTGGCTTTAGCGCTTGCGGGATAAGTAACTGTGCCTGTACCGTGAGGGGGGCAAGGAGAGTGTGAGCGTGTCGGGTTTGTGGGAGATCTGCACCGGCTGCGTTGGTTGCCGGCGATATGCATGGCTAGGTCCATGCTGGGCATGAGCGCTAACAGTCCCGATCCATGGGCATCCCAGGGGAGGAATACGCTTAGGAGGGCAGGAGAGAGTCGAGGACCCTAGTTATACCAGTACTTATCTAATCACAATCAGACCTGTTGTAGAGGACAGAGAAGGCATGTAATAAAGTAATTCATAACAATGGGTAGAGTAAAGAAGCTTAGTTCAGTCCAGCATAACAGCATGTAGAAAGGTATTAACATATAACAGTGGGGCTTATCTCTGGAAGATAGTAATTGTAATGATATTTATACAGTTTGTATAGAACAGTATGCTAAAAACCGGCAGTTATAGCTGGGGGTACTTAAAGAGCAACAGGTAGATAAGGTGGGAGCAGACAGGAGAGAGTAGGCATGAGGAAAGTGGGTGAGCTAGAGGGGAGCGAGTGAAGGAGTAGGCAAGGCTGTCAGGAAGGGTCAAAATAGGGCCATTGGTCAGAGGTGGCCAGGTGGTGTTGTAGGTCCCCATTTGAATAGGTGGTGCGAAGGAGGTATGCCTAAGATCCTGTGGCAGCATGTTCCACATCTGGGGGCAGGATGTCTGAAAGCTCCAGTTCCTTGGAGGTGTGACAATGGGGACTCTCAGCAGAGCTTTGTCTGTCGATCTCAATTCAAGGCTTGAGGTAGCGGGATGAAGTAGCCTTAGCAAGTGATGCAGGTTGCCTAGCCTGGATGATAGAGTCACATAGACAGCCAAGATAGTATAGTCTGTGGCAGTGGGAGAGCCAACCAAGGTCACATACAGTTGACAATGATGTTGAGCCATGGAGCCTTAGAAGCATATCAACATACGTTGTTGTAAGTGATGTCCCATTTTTGCAGGGCTGTTTTATGTGCAGTAGTCAGGATGGGAGCACAGTAGGTTAGGGTTTGTAAAAGGATCCCTCTGGTGATGGCCAACTAGGCTGATGATGTTAGCATATGGCTAGACCTGTAGGCCGCCCCCAGCTTACAATTTACGGTTTTACAGGTTGTTTGAATGTGGAGATTAAGGTCCAGAGATTGGTCAAGTAAGATGCCAAGATAGCAGAAGGTGGTGACTACCTCAAGAGAGGTCCCATTAAGGTCAAGTATTTTCAATGAGAAGGTGCAAGGAATGAAGTTTCTGGGCGGTGCCTAGGAGCATAGCTTTAGTTTTGCTGGAGTTGAGGATAAGGCGATGAGAGTTTAGACAGTTTTGTATGCTGTTGTAGGCTATGGTTAGAGACAGGTTTAGGTGGTCCATATTTTGTGAGCTGGCATAGATAACCAGGTCAGCAGTGTAGAGAAGAGAGGAGCAGGCTGGGATATTGCTTGGTAGATTGTTTATGAATAGGGTAAAGAGAAGAGGGCCCAGTATTGAACCTTGAGGGACACCAATGTTGATTGTGGTGCTGTCAGAGATTGCTGAGTTGAATTTTACAGCCTGGGTTCTGTCAGTTAAATAGCTCCTGAACCAGTTTAATACAGGGGAGGAGAAGCCTATTGTTTGAAGGGTGGATAGGAGCAATGAGTGATCCACGAGGTCGAAAGCCTTGGTAAGATCAATGAAAACAGCTCCTGTTAGCCGACCATCATCCATGTTAGAGAGAAAGTGTCCGAGGTGAATTTGGCAATGGCAGTCGTAGTGCTGTGGTTCTTCCTGAAGCCATGTTGAGCATCACAGAGCTGTTTTGTAGATTCTAGGTAGTCAAGGGTCTGATTGGCTACAAGTTTTTCTAAGATTTGACTTAGTACTGATAGAATAGCTATCGGCATGTAGTTAGAGATTTCATTTTTGTTCCCTTTCTTAAAAATAGGAGTAATCCTGGCACTTTTCCAGAGATCAGGGACTGTACCACAGGAGAGGGACAGTGTGAAGATTTTTGCCAGAGGTTCGGAGATGAGATGTGCAGCAACTTTTAATAGGCGGGGTTCCAGAGAGTCAGATCCAGGGCTGGTGTTTTCCGATATAGTTTTTAGGAGATTTAAAACCTGAGAGCTTGTTATAGCTTTGAAATAAAAGGGCTGGATTATTTGAGCCCCTGTTTGAGTGCCTGTTTGAGTGGCTGAGAGGTATGCTGGTTCACTGTCAGTTGTGGGCAGAGATGAGATGGGAGCCATTGGTAGTGTAGAGGTATAGGGTGAGAGGTCTGAGAACATATTGTTGAAAGCATTCACTATGGTGAGGGAGTCATTGCAGTGGGAGCCGCTAAGGACCATCTCAGAGGGGGTAACAGATTGTGGTGTACCAAGGAAGGTCTTTATATGGCCCTAGAATTTTCTAGGGTCATGGGCTGAGCTGGTTAATAGGTTCTGGCAGTACCTGCTTTTTGCAAGCCTTATATGCTTTTTACAGGAATTTCTGTGTTGCCTGTATATGGAGTGGTCACTGGGCAGTCCAGTGCTTTTGTAGTGCTTCCATAGTTTATCCCTGTGCCGTAGTTGCATGAGTAGATCTTTATGGAGCCATCTAGTTTGCTTCCCTTTGACTCTTCTTTTAACTTTTGGTGCATGCCTATTCTGTAATGCACTAAACCTTGTCAGGAACACTTTTAGGGCATCTTCAGCTTTTTCTGCATGGTGGATTTCAGAACAGTCAAGGTTTGATATATCAAGGAGGAAGGCGTTGATATCCATATGGGCAAAATTTGTGAAAGTGACCAGTCGGGGGGGGGAGGAGGTGGTGGACCCGAGTGCCATTGACAAAAAATGGGATAGTGGTCGGTAATTGTATCGGCCAGGACCCCAGACTTGGTCGCATGTTCAGATCTAGTCGTGAGAATCCAATTAATCAGTGTACCAGACTGCACAGTAACTGTCCTACTGTTCTCTGTTATAAGCTGGTGGAAGTTAAAATCATGGACTAGTGATGCGAGGGCACTGTGAGAGGGGCCCAGCCAGTTTAGGTTCACGTCACCGAGGATGATGGCTTCATTCATGTTAATGGTTTGTAATGTTAGTTTGAGGATTTCCTGAAAACCCATGCACTCCTCCAGAGGGTGGGTTGTAGAGGCAAATTATGTGCAGTTTCTTAGCACCAAGGGACAAAATCGCATGTATTGACTCACAGGTCATTGGAGGGTCTTGGGCAGGGGCTATGCTGATGCTGAGGTGAGACTTGTGGTAGATGGCAACACCCCCACCCCTTTAAGACCCAGGCCTGTCCTGCCATATAATAGAGTATCCAGGTATGTCACACAGGGTGTCAGGAATTCGTGGTTTTAGCCAGGTTTCCGAGAGGCACAGGATGTCGGATTCATAGATTTTGAACCAGGCTTCCATTTCAGGCAGATGGCTCTGTAAGCTTCTGATGTTCATATGGGCTGCCAAAAGTCTTTTATTTGACTTTCCATTTGAGTTAAAGGGAGCACCGTTGCAGGGGGGCCTGGATTTGGCTCTTTGTCACCAGCTAGCCTGAGCAGGAGAGATGCCAGGAACTCTAGCCTTAACCTGTTGTGACTTATTATTGATTGATGTTTCCTCCCGCGTATGTTGAGGGAAAATAGTATGTGATAAGTGCATCCTTTGTTGAAGAGTAGGTATTGCCAAGTGGGTTTAGGGTAATGCTTGGCTGCTAGTAGGTTGGAAAAACTGAAATCAGTGATTGAGGGGGGGCAATGGTGTGTCACACATGGTAGAGTCAGAGAGATTACATTCAGGCTCCGAAGAAAGAAGAGGCAGATTAGTATAGGTAGTACCTTTAGTCGATCACTTGGGGATGGCGGGCCCGCAGGGAGGAGTGACATGACAGTGCTTATGAGATAGTATCTAGGTTTGCTGAGCAGCAAGGATTTGCAGGAGAGGTTTGCTAGGGTAACACAGCTAGAGCAAGGTTTTGAGATTTAGAGCAGGAGGGGGACACACAAGAGAGAGAGGAGAGGGAGGTGGAAGTTTTAGAGGAAGAAAAAAGTGGGGATTTAGACCCTAAGGTTAGCTCCAGAGAACTGAGGCAGTTTCAGGGAAGGCGGTTCTGCGCGGAGAGTGACCTATTTGTTGGAAGGCGTTGAGCAGGTCGATCACCCCAGTGGTGAGAGAAATATGAACCAAAGGGAAAGTGGACACCTAGTCATATGACCAACGGAATCCATATAGCTAGAGGGTCGACCAGGTGGGTGAGGTGGGGGCGGTGGGAGCTGGCGTGAAGCCGGTGGGACAAATGGTCACAGGAGGAGCTGTACCACTTGCTGTTTGAGTCCAGGAAAAGGCTCTCTTCAAGCGGGGAGAGTGGGCTGCTCACACCGGCGTGTGGAGCTCCCAGTCCTGGAGCACAGTAGGCAGTCCAACAGTCAAAGTTAGTGGTGAAAACAGCCGCTTTTGCTGAACAGGTACAATCCAGGCAGCGCCACAGACTTAACTGAAGAGAGCCGCTCTTCATGAGCAAAAATGCGGGAAGTGAGAAGAGGGGAGGAGATTGAGAAACAGAGGGAACTTTTAGCAGGTTTTCAGGCAGATATACTAAGATATACTAAGGCTCTACACTTTTAGTAATGAAAATCAATTAAACTTCATGCAAGATTCACAGGACAAATGGTCACAGGAGGAGCTGTACCACTTGCTGTTTGAGTCCGGAAAAAGGCTCTCCTCAAGCAGGGAGAGTGGGCTGCTCACACCGTCGTGCGGCGCTTCCAGTCCCCGAGCACAGTAGGCAGTCCAACAGTCAAAGTTAGCAGTGAAAACAGCCGCTTTTGCTGAACAGGTACAATCCAGGCAGCGCCACAGACTTAACTGAAGAGAGCCGGCAGCTGAAGCGGAGAAAACTGTACCTTACGGCTTTTACGGCTTTAGCGGCACAAGGTACCAGCAAGCTGGTCAGGCTCCTGGTTCCGCTTGGGCGTAGAGTGCGGCGGGCGCCCATGACAACAGGCTTCCTGGAGGAGCAAGGCACAGTCTTTGGCGGGTACCGCTGGGCAAGCGGTCCAGAGTTGTTCCTTGTGCTACAGCGTGGGTCCAAGCGCTAAAAGCGAGTAGAAGCAACCGGGCCCTGATGGGCCTGGGAAGGACCTAAAGAGGACAGCAAGTGAGAGGCTTTAAATAGGTATAGGTGCAGTGAGGTAAGGTTTAGCAGACAAAGAAAAAGGGTGGGAAGTGAGAAGAGGGGAGGAGATTGAGAAACAGAGGGAACTTTTAGCAGGTTTTACAGTTTTCAGGCAGATATACTAAGGCTCTACACTTTTAGTAATGAAAATCAATTAAACTTCATGCAAGATTCACAGGACAAATGGTCACAGGAGGAGCTGTACCACTTGCTGTTTGAGTCCAGGAAAAGGCTCTCCTCAAGCGGTGAGAGTGGGCTGCTCACACCGGCATGCGGCGCTCCCAGTCCAGGATCACAGTAGACAGTCCAACAGTCAAAGTTAGCAATGAAAACAGCCGCTTTTGCTGAACAGGTACAATCCAGGCAGCGTCACAGACTTAACTGAAGAGAGCTGGCAGCTGAAGCGGAGAAAAACGTACCTTACGGCTTTCACGGTTTTAGCGGCACAAGGTACCAGCAAGCGGCCGGGCTCCTGGTTCCACTTCTGGTCGAGAGCGCGCGGGCGGCCCCTGACAACAGGCTTCCCTGGAGGAGCGAGGCGCAGTCTTCAGCAGGTACCGCTGCACAATCGGATCCAGAGGTGGGTTCCTTGGTCTATGGCGGTGGGTCCACGACCGCATTGTGGTGCGAGGAGGAGAGATCCGAAGCCCCAATGGGCCTGGGAAGGACCTAAGGAGGACAGCAAGGGAGAGGCTTTAAGTAGGTATAGGTGCAGTAAGGTAAGGTTTAGCAGACAAAGAAAAAGAGCGGGAAGTGAGAAGAGGGGAGGAGATTGAGAAACAGAGGGAACTTTTAGTAGGTTTTACAGTTTTCAGGCAGATATACTAAGGCTCTACACTTTTAGTAATGAAAATCAATTAAACTTCATGCAAGATTCACAGGACAAATGGTCACAGGAGGAGCTGTACCACTTGCTGTTTGAGTCTGGGAAGAGGCTCTCCTCAAGCGGGGAGAGTGGGCTGCTCACACCGACGTGTGGCGCTCCCAATCCCGGAGCACAGTAGGCAGTCAAACAGTCAAAGTTAGTGGTGAAAACAGCCGCTTTTGCTTAACAGGTACAATCCAGGCAGCGTCACAGATTTAACTGAAGAAAGCAGGCTGCTGAAGTGGAGAAAAACGTACCTTACGACTTTTACGGCTTTAGCGGCAAAAGGTACCAGCATGAGGCCGGGCTCCTGATTCCGCTTCTGGGTGAGAGCGCGCGGCAGCCCTGACAACGGCTTCCTTGGAGGAGCGAGGCGCAGTCTTCGCGGGTACCGCTGGGCAAGCGGGTCCAGAGGTGGGTTCCTTGGGCTACAGCGGGGTCACGCAGCGCTTGGGGTGCGAGAGAGCGATCCAAGCCCTGATGGGCCTGGGAAGGACCTAAGGAGGACAGCAAGGGAGAGGCTTTAAGTAGGTATAGGTGCAGTGAGGGTAAGATTTAGCAGACAATGAAAAAGGGTGGGACGTGAGATGAGGGGAGGAGATTGAGAAACAGAGGGAACTTTTAGCAGGTTTTCAGGCAGATATATTAAGGCTCTACACTTTTAGTAATGAAAATCAATTAAACTTCATGCAAGATTCACAGTACAATTGATCACAGGAGGAGCTGTACCACTTGCTGTTTGAGTCCGGGAAAAGGGTCTCCTCAAGTGGGGAGAGTGGGCTGCTCTCACCGGCATGTGGCGCTTCCAGTCCCACAGCACAGTAGGCAGTCCAACAGTCAAAGTTAGTGGTGAAAACAGCCGCTTTTGCTGAACAGGTACAATCCAGGCAGTGCCACAGACTTAACTGAAGAGAGCCGGCAGCTGAAGTTGAGAATAACGTACCTTACGGCTTTTACGGCTTTAATGGCACAAGGTAGCAGCAAGTGGCCAGGTTCTGGTTCCGCTTGGGCGTAGAGTGCGGCGGGCGCCCATGACAACAGGCTTCCTGGAGGAGCAAGGCACAGTCTTATGGGGTACTGCTGGCAAGCGTGTCCAGAGTTGTCTTTGTGCTACAGCCGGGGTCCACGCGCTGGGGTGCGAGCAGAAGCAATCCGAAGCCCTGATGGGCCTGGGAAGGACCTAAAGAGGACAGCAAGTGAGAGGCTTTAAATAGGTATAGGTGCAGTGAGGTAAGGTTTAGCAGACAAAGAAAAAGGGTGAGAAGTGAGAAGAGGGGAGGAGATTGAGAAACAGAGGGAACTTTTAGCAGGTTTTACAGTTTTCAGGCAGATATACTAAGGCTCTACACTTTTAGTAATGAAAATCAATTAAACTTCATGCAAGATTCACAGGGCAAATGGTCACAGGAGGAGCTGTACCACTTGCTGTTTGAGTCCGGGAAAAGGCTCTCCGCAAGCGGGGAGAGTGAGCTGCTCACACCAGCGTGTGGCGCTCCCAGTCCCGGAGCACAGTAGGCAGTCCAACAGTCAAAGTTAGCGGTGAAAACCACCGCTTTTGCTGAACAGGTACAATCCAGCAGCGCCACAGACTTAACTGAAGAGTGCTGGCAGCTAAAGTGGAGAAAAATGTACCTTATGGCTTTTATGGCTTTAACCCACAAGGTAGCAGTAAGCGGCCTGGCTCCTGATTCCGCTTCTGGGCGAGAGCGCGGCGGGCGTCTCTGACAACAGGCTTCCCTGGAGGAGCTAGGCGCAGTCTTCGGTGGGTAACTCTGGGCAAGCGGGTCCAGAGGTGGGTTCCTTGGGCTACAGCGGTGGGTCCACCACAGCGCTGGGGTGCGAGGAGGAGCGATCCGAAGCCCCGATGGGCCTGGGATGGACCTTGGGAGGACAGCAAGGGAGAGGCTTTAAGTAGGTATAGGTGCAGTGAGGTAAGGTTTAGCAGACAAAGAAAAAGGGTGGGAAGTGAGAAGAGGGGAGGAGATTGAGAAACAGAGGGAACTTTTAGCAGGTTTTACAGTTTTCAGGCAGATATACTAAGGCTCTACACTTTTAGTTATGAAAATCAATTAAACTTCATGCAAGATTCACAGGACAAATGGTCACAGGAGGAGCTGTACCACTTGCTGTTTGAGTCCAGGAAAAGGCTCTCCTCAAGCGGGGAGAGTGAGCTGCTCACACCGGCGTGTGGCGCTCCCAGTCCCGGAGCACAGTAGGCAGTCCAACAGTCAAAGTTAGCGGTGAAAACAGCCACTTTGGCTGAACAGGTACAATCCAGGCAGCGCCACAGACTTAACTGAAGAGAGCCGGCAGCTGAAGCGGAGAAAAACGTACCTTACGACTTTTATGGCTTTAGCGGCACAAGGTAGCAGCAAGCGGCCGGGCTCCTGGTTCCGCTTCTGGAGAGAGCGCGACGGGTGGCCCCTGACAACAGGCTTCCCTGGAGGAGCGAGGCGAAGTCTTCGGCAGGTACCACTGGGCAAGCGGGTCCAGAGGTGGGTTCCTTGGGCTACAGCGGTGGGTCCATGGCAGCACTGGGGTGCGAGCAGGAGCGATCCGAAGCCCCGATGCACCTGGGAAGGACCTAAAGAGAACAGCAAGGGAGAGGCTTTAAGTAGGTATAGGTGCAGTGAGGTAAGGTTTAGCAGACAAAGAAAAAGAGCGAGAAGTGAGAAGAGGGGAGGAGATTGAGAAACAGAGGGAACTTTTAGCAGGTTTTACAGTTTTCAGGCAGATATACTAAGGATCTACACTTTTAGTAATGAAAATCAATTAAACTTCAAGCAAGATTCACAGGACAAATGGTCACAGAAGGAGTTGTACTACTTGCCGTTTGAGTCCGGGAAAAGGCTCTCCTCAAGCGGGGAGAGTGGACTACTCACACCGGTGTGTGGCGCTCCCAGTCCAGGAGCACAGTAGGCAGTCCAACAGTCAAAGTTAGCGGTGAAAACAGCTGCTTTTGCTGAACAGGAACAATCCAGGCAGTGCCACAGACTTAACTGAAGAAAGCCAGCAGCTGAAGTGGAGAAAAATGTACCTTACAGCTTTTACAGCTTTAGCGGCACAAGGTACCAGCAAGCGGCCGGGCTCCTGGTTCTGGTTCTGGGCGAGAGCACAGCAGGTGGCCCCTGACAACAGGCTTCCCTGGAGGAGTGAGGCGCAGTCTTCGGCGGGTACCACTGGGCAAGCGGGTCCAGAGGTGGGTTCCTTGGGCTACAGCGGTGGGTCCAGGACAGCGCTGGGGTGCGAGAAGGAGCAATCCAAAGCCCCGATGGGCCTAGGAAGGACCTTACGGCTTTTATGGCTTTAGCGGCACAAGGTACCAGCAAGTGGCCAGGCTCCTGGTTCCGCTTCTGGGCGAGAGCGTGGCTGGCGGCCCCTGACATCAGGCTTCCCTGGAGGAGCGAGGCGCAGTCTTTGTTGGGTACTGCTGGGCAAGCGGGTCCAGAGGTGGGTTCCTTGGGCTACAGCAGTGGGTCCACGACAGTGCTGGGGTGCGAGGAGGAGTGATCTGACTCCCCAATGGGCCTGGGAAGGACCTTATTGCTTTTACGGCTTTAGCGGCACAAGGTACCAGCAAGCGGCTGGGCTCCTGGTTCCGCTTCTGAGCGACAGCTCGGTGGGCGGCCCCTGACAACAGGCTTCCGCGGCGGAGCGAGGCGCAGTCTTCAGTGGGTACCGATGGGCAAGCGGGTCCAGAGGTGGGTTCCTTGGGCTACAGCGGTGGGTCCACGACAGCACTGGGGTGCGAGGAGGAGCGATCTGAAGCCCATAGCAGTCCTGTTGTGAGAGCTTGGAATGTCCAATCCCTGAGAGATATGTTACTATGCCAGAAGAGAATGCATAATAACATTTCCTGTTTGCATACTATAAAAACTTATTGTTTGGTGCACCCAAAACATTAAAATCCTTAAAATTAAGACACAATGCACACAAGTAAAATGTTCCAGGTTGCTGTGCAGTAGCTGTGGAACCATGCAGTTTGTCTATTTTTCCCAAATTCTGTTTTATTTGCAAACAAGCCACAAATCACACTATATACAGGCATTATTAACATAAAATTTTATTGAAATGAATCTTTGGTACATTTTGTATATTTTGTATATAGTAGTTTGTTTTCTATGTAAGATATAGGACTTACCAGAGGTAAGTTCTAGCAAACAGAGTGCTGTTGGATCCTTCTCCTGAGCTAGCCAGTGTCCTTCTAGGAGCCAGCCGGACCCCTTTTCCTTAGATTTATACTCTAGCCATGTAGGTGAGGGTCCAACTCCCAAAGTACACTTTAATTTTGTTATTAAAGAACTATTATTTGGTTTTAGACATCTGAATGTACAAAGATATGTTTACATATTATGCTTTACTGTTTGTAAATTAAAAATAAGATGTTTTGAAAGAACTGCATTTGAAAAGACTGAATGGGCGGAGTCTAAGTTGGTCACCTGATACTTTCCAAGTATAAAGGGAGGCAACCTAGATAGCCAGATCAGTTGTGGATTCAGCATAGTACTGACCCTGGTGTGGGAGATCTGCAAGCCTCTTTCAGATCCCAAAGGAAGGCCGGGCTATTTTTCCCAACTTGTAGCAATCTTCTAAAGCTGAACAGTCATGATTCTGTAATTTCACTGAAGATTATGGATGTTATTTATTTTATTTATTTTTCTTTATTTTGTCAAAGTCCACTGTTTTTGTTTGTTAACCTTTAATAAAGAACCAGCTTGGCACTTCTTTAGCCTTGCTACACCGGATTCCTGTGTCCATATGTCCATCCATTTCTCACTGCATCTGACACTGGTGTGAGAAGTGGGATATTGGGTGTGACACTGGTACCTGCCAGGAGGTGCAGAAGTGGACAAGACCCACACAAAACCCAGTGGTGTCCTAATAAGAACAACTCTAAATCCTTTTTTCAGATGGAGGGGCAAGAAGAACAGAAAGGGACCCAGTGTATCCTAAGGGATGGGCTACTCTATAGGGTGTGTACAAACCCCACTACAGCAGAAAAGTCAGCCAGTTATTGGTCCCTGTACAGTACCGTGAGCAGTTGATACACCTAGCTCACATTATTCCAGTTAGCAGGTCATTTGAGACAGGACCGTACACTACATAGGATACTGGTCAGATATTACTGGTCTGGCATCCATGAGCAAGGGGCTGACTATTGTCATAGCTGCCAGGAGTGCCAGAAAGTAGCCACTATAACCAAGAAAGATACGGTCCCACTCCAACCATTACCTTTGATCCCTACCCCCTTTAGCAGAATAGCTATGGATATAGTGGGACCACCACAGAAAAGTGCCACAGGTAACAGGTTTATCCTGGTAATTTGTGATTATTTTACAAAGTACCCTGAGGCAATCCCCCTGTGTACCATTACTGCTGAAAAGATTGCAGAGGAACTGGTGAAAGTATTTAGCAGGGTGGGGATACCAAAGGACATAATCACAGACCATGAGAGAAACTACTGTTCTAAATTGCTTACAAGATTGTATTCCTCTTTGGGAGTTGAGGCCATCCATACCTCCCCTTATCACCCATAGACTGATGGGCTGGTCGAACAATTTAAACAGATCCTAAAGAAAATGCTGCACAACTTTGTGGAGGTTTCAGTAAGGCATTCGACTCAGTGCCGCATGGCAGGCTGGGAAGTAACTTAGAAGGCACAGGGGCAGGTGCAAAGCTGGTGAGATGGGTAGGGAACTGGCTTCAGGAAAGGCAACAGAGGGTGGTGGTGGGTGGGAGCTCTCACCCAAGGGTAGTGATGAGTGGTGTTCCGCAGGGCTCGGTGTTGGGACCAGTGTTGTTTGGGATATTCATTGCAGACATATCATTGCACATCAAGAGCAAGATCAGGCTGTTTGCTGATGATACCAAGATGGAAGCAGTGGTGCATGACCTAGGGGGATGGAAGGAGTTACAGAATGATCTGGCAAAGCTTGAAACCTGGTCAGACACCTGGCAACTGGGGTTTAATGCCAAAAAGTGCAAAGTGCTGCATTTTGGAGTGAAGAACCCAAGGAGGAGTTACCAGCGGGGGGGAATGCAGCTAGCCCAGACAGAGGAGGAGAAGGATCTGGGGGTGCTCATTACATGGTCAATGAATAACTCGGCACAATGTAGGAAGGCAGCTGTAAAGACCAACAAAATGCTGGGTTGCATTGCAAGGGTATATCATCGAGGAAGGAGGAGGTGATTCTGCCACTGTATTGGTCATTAGTTACACCACACCTGGAGTACTGCATGTGCAGTACTGGCAGTATCTGAAGAGGGACATTAAGTTACTGGAGGGTGCAGCGCAGGGTGACAAAAGATGATCAAGGGGCTGGGGACTTATCATATGAGAGGAGGCTGAGGGAGTTGAACATGTACTCACTGGAGGAGAGGAGGGACTGGGGGGTATGATTGAAACCTTTAAGTACATGAAAGGAATAAACAAGACAGGTATAGAGGGGCTGTTCAAAGTAAGGGAGGGGAGGGACACCAGGGGCCATGGTATGAGACTGGAGGGAGGAAGGTTCAGTGAGGGAGATGAGGAGACTCATTTTTACAGAGAGGGTGGTGGCTGGGTGGAATGTGTTACCTGCAGAAGTGGTATCCAGTAGAACAGTGGACTGCTTCAAAAGGGGATGGGACAGGACAAGAGGGAGGGTCAATGGAGGGGAAGGGTGCAAGGGATGGACAGCTGCAGAATAAGGGCTGTTAGTTGCACATTTGAGCAGACTTGATAGACCTCTAGCTCTTTATCTGCTGGCAAATTTAATATGTCCGTAGGATGAAGGGAAGACATGGGACATCTACCCTCCCCCCCCTTTTTTAATGTTTGCCTATAGGGAGGTACCACATGCCTCAACTGGTTTTTCCCTGTTTGAGCTACTTTATGGGAGAAACACTTGTGGGCCATTGGATTCTGTCAAGGAGAAAAAGGTGAAACGCCCAACAATACCTTGGAGTACATGCTCAAGTTAAGACAGAAACTAATGAAATATATTCAGTTGTCTCACCACCGGAATATGGAGAAACAAACTGACCAAAAGAAGTATTATGATCAAGGAGTGTGAGCCAAAACTTACCAACCAGGTGACCAGTATTGCTGTTACTCCTCTCTTCCACTGACAAACTTTTAATGAAATGGCAAGGCTCCTACACCATTCTGTGGCAAACCAGCCATGTCACATACAAAATAGTTACCTGATAGATGCCATAAGAAGAAGGGTATCTATCATGTGAACTTATTAAAAAAGTGGGTTGACAGAGCCAGTGCCAGCTGCTTTGTGTATCCAGAGAGGGAGGATAGCAAATTGGAGGTTACCTATGAATGCCTGGAGAGGCAAGGATAACTATGTGACCTCCCTATCAACCCCTCTTTGGAACCACAGCAGAGGTTAGCCCTTAATGAGTTACTACAGAAACATCATAGGATGTTTACATCTATCCCTGGTAAGGTACAGGGGATTCACCATCATATAGAGGTAACTCAAACCACTCTCATCAGACAGAGGCCTTACAGGTTGCCAGAAAAGGCTAGGGAGGAGGTTGTAAAAGAGGTTGAAAAGATGCAGAGCCTAGGGGTGAGTGAGACATCCAGCAGTGAGTGGGCATTCCCAATTGTAGTTGATGATAAAAAAGAAGGTGGCATAAGACTCTGTCTTAACATCTGATGCCTTAATGCAATATCAAAATTTGGTGCCTATCCCATGCCCAAGATTGATATTATTGAAAGGCTGGGCAATGCAAAATACATCACTACATTTGACCTCACAAAAGGATACTGGCAGATCCCACTAGGTAGCTTATTAAAGGAGAAGATAGCGTTTAGTACCCTGATAGGGCTATATCAATTTGTGACCGTGCCTTTTGGGTTACATGGGGCATCCGCCACATTCCAGCACTTTATGGACCATACTTTAAAACCACATGCAGCCAACTGTGCAGCATATTCGGATGATGTGGTGGACTTTAGTGCTAATTGGGAGAACCACGTTAAATATCTGGCTGCAGTATTACAAACTATAGCCACTGCAGGCCTTACAATTAATCCTACTAATTGTGCCATTTCTATGCAGGAGACAAAATATTTGTATTTGTGATTGGCAATGGGAGAGTGAAGCCTGATATAGGGAAGATAGTACAGTACATATCATGATATCATGATACTGTAATTTCACTGAAGATTATGGTTGATATTTCTTTTTAGGCTTTACAACGGTATTTAAATTGTACATACTGAAATTGTTGTCTCCCCTAGCTAGGAGATGGAGTTGAGTGGTTGCTAGGCACTGGGCATCCCTAACGTAGCAGTGCACATGCCCATTGGTTTCCACTCTGCTGTGGGTGGGAGTAAGAAAAAAAAAACATGGTGGATGGACATCTCACTTAGTGAGTAAAATACCTGTCCCGAGGCCGAAAAATGTAAGTGTGACACTTTTCATGGATCAAAATCTAGTTGATCCAGCTTTCCGTTAACTGTTATCTTGTCTACAAACCACCACGGTCATTTTCTGTCTGTTTCGGCTAAATTGGACCGCAGAGGATTTCTGTTGATGCCAGCTCGAGCTTTCTATTCTAAATGAATAGAATGCTGTTCTGCATGTACGGTCAGAACAGCATTCCATTCATTTAAGTGTGCGTGGTTGAACAGCATTTTTGTAACGCTGGATTTTGGGTGAGAACAAAGTTCCACCATTCACTATAAGTGAAGTCTGCAGCGTTTATCCTCTCCTGTACTCATGCCTTTGAACTTTATTACAAGTTATAAACTCCTCAAGGAGTTCATTTGTGAGAAATTATTAGAGGTTTACTGTAACACTGAATATGTATTGCTGCTGCTGTATTCATTACTGACTTCTAAGCCTTCTACTTTTTTTGCACAGATACACTTGAACTTTATTACAATTTACAAAGCTGCTCATAAAGCATTTGCCATGTGGAACACTAACTGAAGCTCATCAGAAGGTGAGGTTTTGATGCTGTTTTCCAGTTAGTATTTGAAAAAGTACAATACAAGCTGTTTCAGCCATTTATACAGAATACTACCAATGTGGACATTTAGTTTTATGGAGTGCTTGTACGATTTGATGATGCTCTTTATATATTAGAATTTTAACTTACAGCTGCACACATATTCAGGTGCTAGTCACATCATTAGAGCTGGATGTTTCTCCGGGTTTTCTCCTGTCCCACTCCCATGCATCCCTGATGTGATTTACACATGCGAAGGTATGCACACACACATCTTATGGGATGCCTCACCCTACCTGTCACCCAGTATCACCTGTGCTCATCACCAAGCCTCCATTCGGTGATGATGGGACTACAGGTAGGCATCCCCACCCTGGAGAGGACAGCAATTGCTCAATCCTGCTTCCTCTACCCCCATGCTTGCACCTTGGTCATCTGAGATCAATCCTGAACCTGGGTCACTGGCGCAGCATAAGGTAAGGTGTCCAGTGCCTTAACCCTCAGTGCCACTGGGCCCACAGGAGCTGGATGTTTCTGGCTCCTTTCCTGTCGGGACATTGTGATTGTAACATCACAATTGATCAAGATGATCCTATCATCTGCTGCCAGACTGGTCACTTGTGATGTCACAGTAAGTAATATTACAATGCTCATGAGGTGTGAATGGGGAACAGAACCAGACAGATCAGCATCCAAGTAAGGTATTGCCCTTCACAGCACACCTGATACTATCAGGTTGAAACTTTAAATTGAGCAAATGGAAACAGAATAGTCCATTAGAAATTAAATGCCACAGCTGGCTACGTTCCAAAATTAATTAGTGTCTCTGCTTGCTATTTTGGTGCAGCTAGCTCTTTAAATTTAAATTGTAACATGGCACTACAAATGACAGTAGAAGAAATACCATGGATTGGTTGGACGGAAACAGGTGACCTTTTATTAATGCTCAAGAAATCCATGGTTGCTCCTCAATAAACCATGCTTGCTCTTGTTATTCTGTCATTCACCACCAGAATCTCCTGTTTACTAAAATAGATGCATTTCCCATCATGCACAGCAGCCAAATCCCAAACAGCAAGCACAGCAGTAGAATGGAGATGATTCCACAGTTCACAAAAGTAAGTTAGTGCAAATCAACCCATATTCTGAAACGTTGATCACATCTGCATGTGATCAATAATTGAATCACTGTTCACTGTTGTACTCACAATATTAAAAGGAAAATCAGCCTGTTTAGCACAGTACAGAATTCTATGTTCCAATGACCTTTGTCTGTCTCTGTCAGTGTTTTATTGTACTTGCTAATATGGGATGTTATATTACATTCTCTTATCAATCATAACTCCCTGTTTCTGCACTTGCCATGTTACAAGCCCATTACTCCATGACACAGGATGATTCTACTGTAGAATTAATCCATGCCTGGGTGGTTGGAGGCACTCAGCCTGCAACCTTATGCCCTCCCAGGCATTGTTTAATTCTACACTAGGACCATGCTGTGTCATGGATTAATGCCTACATGTATCCTTATACCCTTGCCAGCTCAGTGGCATGAAGGGCTGAGGCACCATGCTTCACCTGCCACCATGCTGGCACTCTGGGGTTGGGAGCAACATTGGGACATCAAATGTTGACTGTTGAGAGGAAGTTTAAATGTCCCAAGGACTGTTCTCCTCCTCCTCCAGGGATGGAAGGGGATCAGAGTCTGGTGTTAGTCTGGCTCCTAGTGGGGGCTGGGGGTTGGAGCACCGACACTACATAATGGGAGGATTAAGTGGAACAAACATCAGGCATGCTGCATACAGGAGCCTGTGTGACACCACCATTGGTGTTCTCCACACCAGGGAGAAAATCAGGGAAAAACATCCCAGTCGCACATGATGACCACCAGTCTCTGCAGGCTCCACACCCTGGTGACTCAGGCACCTCCCGAATCTGGATCCAGAATAGTGGGTCAAGGAGACTCCATGCACCCTGCCATGAAGGGCAAGCCATGGGGGATAAAAGGAGAAGGTAGGTCTGGGGGGATGCTTGAGTGATGAAGCTGGGAGGTTCAGTGGGAAGGACAGGCCGTCCAAGACAGGGCAGGGAAACAAACTAAAATCAAAAAAAAATCCTTATATCAGAAGAGTAAATATCCAGAGGAACAGTTTATTGACAGAATAATCTCAGAATGTAGGGATACCATGGAAAACAAGATATTAAATTTCTGCTTCCTTCCTTCCAGGAAAATGCACACACACATGTGCTCACACATGAACACATGCATGTGCACACACATACACTCGTATGCACACACACACACACACACACACACACACACACACACACACACACACACACACACACCAGAAGGTCTTGTATGAAGATGGGGCCTCAACCTTATCTGTGGCAGTTCCACTTTGCCACGGTGACAGGAAAGTCAGTGACCCCCCCCCCACAGTGACACATGGCCACTGACATCCCTGATGCCACTGACTCCATCCTCGACCAGAGAATGCACCAACACCCTATTGGTGTTCATGAGTGGGTCTGCACCCCCAGACTTAAGGGTTCCAATTCTGGGGTGGGCAGATGTCAGGGGAGAGCAGCCAAACTCAAGCTGATGACTCGATAATCGCTCTGGCAACCCAGTCGACATTGCGGTTGTTGATTGGTTGTTGTCACTGTAACAGCATCACTGTAGGAGCATCATTGTTACAACGGCACACATCTGTGGCAGAGTAAGCAGCAGAGATTTCCTTGCAGTGCAGGGATAGGAAGAGCATTTTGTTTTGGCCAACAAAGAATCATCAGAAACTGAAACTGAATAGTATTTCATTTTTTAAATTTGCTTACGTAAGGTGAGGATCAGAACATGAAAGATTTATTTTTTGTTTTAAATATTGCGTAATTTTACATTCTAGGACTTAATTCAAGGTTTTCATTTATTAAAAATGGCAGCCATGTTTGTGATGGCATTTGGGAGTGAGTGAAGTGGTTCATAAACTCTACAAATGATTTCCCTGAATCCCAAATCCCACTGGCTGAACTTGTTTCATCTGTTCATTTATGAGGGATTAACATATGGGTCTTAGAACTTACTTAGTCAATCAGGAAGCAGGAAATTTCCAGTATATTTTATAATTATGTAATACTACATGACGAGATGTGGTAAATAGCTGGATATTGGGGTAGCATGTAATAATAGCGACTCAATTACGGTGACTCAGTAAGGGCGAAAACACAAATGGTGACTGAATTAATGGCAACCTGGTATAAAAGGTGAAACCACAGGTATGGCAAGCATGACTGTCAATGTGCGTCTGGGAGTAGGTCAATTAGAAATAGGGGGGTCAGGGGGCATAGCCCCCCACATTAAAACATTAAAACAGGTGAACTCTGCTGATGGCTGTGCTGTAGTGGGTCTGTCTCTGAAATTCACCCTAAACTACAGTCACCATTATTTGTTGTCACCAATATTGCAGTTGCCTTAATTGATTCGCTGTAGTGACAATCGACGATCTTTATTCACCCTTATTACATGGAACTGTATATTGCCATGCCTAAGGTGTGTAATGAGGCACAAGGCCCTGTCAGGTAGGGTGCATTATACACACAAGAATTGCTGAAATTACACTATATCCAACATCCTAGAGGGTATTATTGTGATTATACAAATTAATATTTTTGAAATAAAAACAAAAAATTGTTTTTGAGGTTTTATAGATTTTTGTATGTGTAAGTGTACTTAAAAAATGGTGCTCTTATTTATACTTGAACCTGTAAATGGTGCTATAATGTGAGCAGCATACAGCATTAAGGAAAGTAAGCACAGAGGCCCAGATTCAGTGCCAACCACAATCATAGCTCATGGCCAGTTCTGAGTGATAGTGTGGTGCTAACTAACTGAATATCTGGCCACGGAGCAGCACTAAGTGGATCTGCAATGTGTTGACATGGATGTAGGCTGCATATGGCCCACAGGAAATAGTGACAGGTCTTCTGTGGGACATATTTAGCATGAACATGCAAATGAGCTCATAGTATATTCAAGGCACCAATGGGCCATATGCATGCCCCTTATTGGCTCATGTACATGTGCACAGAGGACCTGTAGCGCCACTGAAGGTCAGTAGCAAACATGCCCTGGAAGTCTAGCATTCCCCCTCACACACCACTCACCCATTCTACTTTTAAAACTATATCTCAGGTTATCTAGTGATTCCCCCATGTCGAATCACCTTTCCTGCCTTTTACAAGTACTGTATATCCCTGGTAGTCTAGGGGCCCCCAACCCCCACACCAATCACCAACTTCTCACCCCCCCCACTCACTGAGGTTCCCCAGCACGCACCCCCCTCTTCACTCATCATCATGGCTGCTGCAGAGCGATCACTGGCACAGCCTTCCAATCACCTCCTTTGCCGGCTGCTGTCTAACAGTTATGGAACATGATCACACACATTTCTAAAGGCATGATGGGTGATGGGGGTTGAGGGGGCCATTAAACAACCAGGAATATACTTGTAGAAGGCAAGATGGATGATTTGGGGGGGTAGGGGATGGCAAGACTGTCACGGATATACTTATAAAGGGGTGAGGTGGATCACTTATCCTGCTGTTGGATGAGTGATCCATTATGTAGTTATTTCTTAGCACTGTTTTCATTAGCACTAAGCTTTTCCCCATAAATTATCTTATAGCCTATATTATGCATTGCTTCCAGCACTGCCACGACCCTTCTGAAGGGCAGAAGTCTGTCTTTCCCATAGATGCTGCAAGTTATTGTGTCTTCTGTTTCATCAGGGGTCTGCTAAGCACAGCTTTTGTCCCCTTGGCTTTGGAAAAGAAATGCAGTAGAATCTCCTCCATATCAACCTCTTTTCCCTCTCATTTTCAGTCAGGATTCTAATTTCCATTCTACTGCTGTAGGTGATCCTCTTTACCCCTTATTAAACCACGAAAGTTGGCTTTGGGATGGAGAAGTGAATTGACAAATCCTGAACACTGATTTTCGGTAGTGTCAGTCTCCTGCTAATCAAGAACCCCCTATATGAGAAAGATCAGTCAAGGATGAGTGGCAGCTTCCTTTCCTTCTCTACTTCCAGTGCCTCTGGTGCACTGTGTGAAAGCTCTGTTCAACATGTAGTGGGTGCAACAAGTGGAAATATGTCGATGGACACCACAAAAAATACAGGAAAGTGCAATTTAAGGATTATTTCCATGTGCACAGCAGGTGGTGGACAAGGTACGCTGTAAATGATACATTTACAGTTGATATCATATGTTCAACCTTTTGGCAGATGCAGAATGTCTGATGCAACTGATTGTCCACCTGCTAGGTATCCACAGTAAGTGGTGGTGGTGGTGCATACGGCAGCATAAAACCTAGGTTTATTACAGCATCAACACCTGTAGCAGAAGGCGAGTTTGTACAGATGCTTTATGATCCAGTTATTCCAAGTTAGGAACCCATGTAGTCAGGGTGCAAGCTAGCATAAGGCTACTATTTACGTGAAAAATTCCTAGTCAAGTGGCAAGGAAAACTCACTAGCTGCGGTTATCAAAGTCTAACAATGTGTAGCTCCCTTCTACACTGGACATGTAAGTCACATAGCCCCAACCACAGTAGACTACCAATATGGGAGGTCACTGCCCCCTCCCACCTGGTACCAGGGTTTTGCTTGGAAACAATGGGAGCTCACATACGATAGACCACTGCTTATTATATAACAAACTGGGGGTTTTATACACTGAGAGGAGACTCAAGTTTCATGTAGGGAATTTTGTTTATAGACTGGCAAGAACTGCTGAACCCTTGGTACTCTTGAATACATTATTACCGTTAAAAAAGAGAGCGAATTACAAGAAACAGCATGGCATCTCATTGTGTTGTTCCTAGACTTAAATAGCAAATGAGTAGGAACGCTTTTTCTTGGTATGTTGCTACACCTTCTCTACTGAACAAATATGCTTCCTTGACAAATGGAGCACACAGTATATTGCTTTTAGGCAAATGTTTAGACTCTTAAACAGTGAGAATGTATGTAAATGTACTTAAATGTAAGTTATAATGTGCAATGTTTTGTATTGTGTGTATTGTAGATTAAAGTGTCAGGCATGGCTGAAAAGGACTGTGCCTAGTCCACCTCCTGGTTAAAAAAAAATTAAATTAAATGAAAAAAAAATGATAGTCCCAAGGTACACAGTATCAAAACATTTTAGGTCAGTCAATGTTGCCTCAAGTTGTCTGGCGCTGGTGCACTTAAATGAAAACACAATGTTTAATTTGACCAAACCTCACAGGCCATAGAGCTGCTTAAATGTCTTTCAAAACTCTCAAAACTGAGATATGTCATGCAGGCCTATTGCTAACTGGTAAACCCAAATAGGAACTCAAACAAGAGGAAGAAGGCAGAAATATTTCCCACACTTACAGTAATGTTACCAGAAAATGCTCTGAAATGCTGCATCCTTACTTGAGTCTCCAAGTCTATGCCAAAGACCACACTGTCTACTTCATGCCAATGCTCTCTGGCTCCTCCAAAGTCATCACACTTGGGTGCTGAGAAATTTTCAAGTGCTTATTCCCCTATCTAGTGCTCTACACTGATTTTCAATTCAGTTGTCATCACTGGACAGGCTAACATAAATTTATTTTATAGGCACACACAACAGCTGTGGAGATCTGGCATCCCTGGTCTACTCTCATTTTTATACAGGACTCCAACCCAGGGTTCCCACTGATCTCACAATTTGTCACTCAGCCTCCTCAGCACATGATAGGGGAAAGAAATAGTGCTACAGTGTCCCTTCTTCTACAAAGTCCTTGCGAATATTCTTGGGCCTGGGAATGTTATTGATTGTCTGTCCCCAGAGTCACAACGTTGCAAAATGGCAGCCCCAATAGACTATATTAGTTCATTTCTGCAGCCACTGATTCATCCAAAGTCTTTCAGCTCTGAACCCTGCTTCACATCAGCAGTCCGGGGGTTATCAGATTCACTCAAACAGTCCCAACTGTGAAAGAGGGGTTAGCTGTGTGTTGACATTCTGAGAGTTTAGAGGTTTTCGGTGCAGTGACTGAGTATGTGTTAATGAATTTAAAGAGTCCTTGTGTAGAGATATTATGTTACCCATGCATTACGGACTAAAAAGGTGTCAGCATGGCTCAGTTACTAGTAGGTCTGCCTCTGGGCCAAAACCTCATGGGTTGTAGTCTCACACTAAGACTGGGCACAGTTCATAAATGCTGGAACCTGTGTGCAGTACTAAAAGGATGTTGTACTGCCAGGTGTGCCATTCTACCGATGATACAGTAATCTTCGTATCTGGTCCTACCCTCACACAACTTGAGCCTATCCTCCAAGATGACTTCAAAAACCTATTGCTCTTGTTTGAGGCCAATTTGCTCAAATGCAATACCTCAAAAACAGTTGCCATGGTCTTCAGTACCGTCCAGAAATTGGCCAAGCTATCCCAGTCCCCCTCTATCTATGACCTAGGCAGTATGAAAATTGAGGCCATAGACTCTTGCAAATACCTGGGCATTTGGCTAGATCCCAAACTAGACTTCTCCATCTATCTTGACGCTCTGCACAAAAAGCTTCACCCCAAATTAGGCCTACTGTTTAGGCACCATGACTGTCTCTCCATCACCAGCAGATTGGAAATAATCTCCAAGCTCATCCTCCCGTCCTTTGACTACGCTGACGTGGTTTACAGTGCAGCTCCTCAATCAGCTCTTGCCAGGCTGGATCATTTGTTTCATGCTTTCTGCCATTTTGCCACCAATCTCCCCACCTCACACACCACTGCCTCCTCTACCAACCTGCAGCTCTCCCTCCACTCACCAACTGACACATTGTGCACTGTGCCTCTTCATAGCCAAATATTGGCACAATACCCTTCCCTCCTACCTTTCCTCCCTAATCTCTGCCACCCCCAATCCAGGTTACTCTCTACAGTATGCTCCCAAGATCACTGCTCCTTTGCTGTACCCCAGCCTCACTCACTCTCAGGAAAACTTGCCTTCATCTACCGGCTCCCTGCCCTATGGAACAGCCTTCCCCTTGCTGTCAGCAGTCTGCCAATGGTAACATCTCTAGAGTGGTACTTCAGACTTCTCCCCTTACCTCCTTGTCTCTGCTCCCCCCCAACTCTTCCAGTCTCTCGCACAATCCCATTCCCCTTATCATACAATATTACCTCCTGAAGTGTCTCACTATTGTCTATTCTGTAAATTATGTATATTGTAATAATATTTAAACCATGTGTTATCTTCTATTTATGTAAAAACCTGTTTGTTGTATACTGTATAACTACCATTTTTTGCAAAAGACTGTACTTGGTAATTGTTGTTATCTCCTCACCCATTGTACTATTTTAAAAAATTGTACTATTTTGTATACTTGTCCCTTTCCCATGCCCCGGGTCACACCTGGAAATGAGCCTCAGCTCTGTGTGTCTTTCTTAGTTATCTACTTTAAACAAATAAATTCTTTGGATGAGATGTTAAACCAAGGTCCTGTCTACCATTTCTGGAGATTGTTCAGGTGGACATTAAAGATCTTATGGCTTTTCTTAAGTGTAGGTGAAATCTTTAACAAAATAAAAAAAAAAGAAAAATATAGTCATCTTTCAAGCACCATAACAAAATGTGAAACATATTTCACTTCATAGCAAAATACAGCAAAAATTACAAAGTGCTTCAATATCGGAATACATTCCCTGCATGCACTACCCACCCAGTGTTTATTTCACCCATGGGAACCCAATTTAAAGTCTTCTACAAAGAGGGGGATAAAAGAAAGAGTTTGTGATGGTATGCCATGCAGAACTCAGTATGTACCTTTTCCGGCAGACCATGTAAAAAGGTTTCCTTTTGATTCAGTGTGAATCGACATCTTACTTACCAGATGCACCATCTGAAACATGACAGAAGTACTCTGTGTCCCCATACTGAATCCAACTGTCCCCTAATTAAAATATCAAAGGACAGAGAGGAAAAAAGCAGCTGCTACCATTGTACTGCAAACATAAGGCAGAACTGAGTTATATAGAGGATAACACATGGTCAGCTATCCATAATAAGCATGGGTAACCATTGAGAGGTCGTCAGTGATGACTGTTTAAACTTTGAGGGTAAAGCTTGACAGGTTTTGGTCGCCATGGCAAGCTCGAGATAGCTGCTGTCACTTGTTATGGATAGCTGACCATACATTGTCTTTTATAGTGTGTGGCCCACTATCACACTAAAATTGATTGACATTAGAGGCTTGATAACATGATGACTCTTACTTTTTAGTTTATTTCTCTCCATCACTCTCCTCTTGTATAGCGCTCACTGCAGCGGTCACTTCTGAGTTCGGGGGAGTTAGCATAAACCACATGCCCATCCACATTTTAAGTTGTTATGCTGCACTAGCTGTGTGGCTAGTGCAGCATAACAAACTAGCAGACGTAGCAAAACAGTAGTACAGCATAAAAATTTTTTTAGGATGGATGGATTTCACCATAAAATGTTCCATACATATATATATATATATATATATATATATATATATATATATATATATATATATATATATATATATATATATATATATATATATAGTGTATGGTGAACATTGTTATGGATGGAAATCCACAGCAGTCCCACATGGTCCTTGATTGCATGACTTCCCATCAATTAATGAAAATAATTTGTTTCCATAGTATAGTGGCCCCACCTTGGTCCCTGATTGCCTGATTACCCACCCCTTAATAAAGGAATATATTTTCCATGGTGTAGGGTCCAACCCCAGTTCCCGGTCACCCACCCAAGTATATAAAAATACATTTCCATAGCCTAGGGTCCCTACCTGGTCCCCGTTCCCCCACCCATTCAGAAGAATGATATTTTCCATAGTGTAGGGTCCCACCCCACTACTCTATCACCCACCCAATATGAAAATGAATAGCTTTCCATAGTGTAGTGGTCCCCCCAACCCCCCACCCACTCCAGTAATCACAGACCACCCTGCTCCTTCTGCCCCAGCAAGACAACTGGTTGCTGAACAGCACAACCCTCCTCACACCTTCATGACTGCCCGCCAACTGAACTGTCAGTGTCAGCTTACAGTATACACTACAATCCCATTGGTTGAGGGTCAATTAATGTAGTAATTAGTACTTAGTGAACTGAAGAGGAATCACATATGCTAATAGAATCGATCACATATATTCATGGTGCCCTTGCTCAAAGCATGTGCCTGATCCAATGCCAATAAAAGATCACTTACTTTTTGAGAGTTTCCCCTCACCACTCCCTCTCTGTGAAACAATAAAGTATCTTTAATTGTTATTCTGGGCACTGGGCAAGATCGTGCCAGGGATATAACATGTCATGCTGCTTCAGCCAGTTTTGAGTTAGCCTTCTTACTAAAATGTTCATGTCACACAATTTCAAAGATTTATCCATTTCCAATTTGCTTACAGAGTGGTGTGTCTTTTTTATGTTTGTACAGAAAGCAAACTTTTTGAGGCTGCTCGGTCAGAGTAAATGCCAAAGAGGTATGTGCTGTAGAAGCCAATGCAGCTGAGGTTGCAGGTGGTGTCCATATATGCCACCAATCCTGACAGGACTACTGCTGACTCTACTAGACTGACTGAACTGGCAAAATTGTATCACATATGAAAGGATGCAGCCACACCAATTACAGTGTGGCTGCATCTTTCGGATACTGTATGTCCGCCCATCAGCCAGCAACCCCACTCTGACTGCTGTCCAATTTCATTCCTCTGTTTCCAACCTGGTACTCAATACCAAACCCACCATTTTCCTTCTCCCTCTGCATGCTCTCCTGTTCCTGGTTTCTAGTGTATTTTGCAAACCCTCATTCTGTTTATATCCTCTACTGCTCCTGCCCTCTGTTCCCAACTCCTGCTTTATGAAACACCTTCTGTTCCCTTCTTCTGCATGCTAAATCACACTGCACCCACTGTTCCTGTCACCCATTATATATTAAGACACCTTTTGTTTCCCTAATCTGCATGATCTCCCACTCCCGCCTTACATTGCCAGTTTCTTTGTGATAAAAACCTGTAAAAAAGGAAAATGGTCCCTCGACATGCTCTGATCCACTCCTAACCAACAACCACCCCTCCACTACAACCCCCCTCTCAGTTGCAATTGCGTCCAACCATACTGCACCCCTAACGTACCTATCTGGTCCTCCATTGATGATCACCAGTCATCCTGCTGCTTCCAACACTGACTGTGAACTGCTTGAAAACAAGGTACAGTAAGTTTACTTATTTTTTTTTTAATGTTTTTTGAACTTTTACTCATAACTTTGCTATTTCTTCACATTTTTACCCCAAATTTCCTGCATGGCCCTTTTGGTAGCCCACCTCATGATCAGGACAGGTGCCATTTTTCAAATCTCCTCTGAAACCTGTTTTTGCAGTTGCTTGGTAGAATTACATTTTGGACAGGATTAAAACAATTCCACCTTTCCTATTCACAAGATAGGGTAATAAAAACACTATGTTGAAACTATGGGGTCAGATTGTCATTAACAACAAAGTTATGAAGAAATGTTGAATGTTTTCAATGTCTACTCATAATTTTGAGATTTTTGCAGATTTTGGACTCAGATGTGCAATATGTTGAGAATAATGCATGGGAAACCATGCACAGTAAAGCTGTGTTTCAATGGCAGGGTTATGATACCATCATTGGGACCCTGAGAGCAAAGCCTGAATGATCCCTGATGTTATCAGAACCCCAAGTAGAGACACATGAAGTTGCCAAAGATGCACCACCACAAGTAACTCACCTCACTGGGTTCTATCCATCTAAAATTACCACTAAGCTATAAAACATGCATGAAGAAAGATAACTTGTTTACCTGGCTCCTAAAGCTTGGAATTACAGTCCCATTATGCTGCTTAATAACATAGTTATCTAAGCCAGGAGGGAGTCGTGGTTCACATAACAATTTGTAGGTATTCCTCACCCACTGTGCTACTCAGGGTACCCGGCAAGTCCCTTGGCGAGCTGAAACTTGTCAAGGCTTACCTTACAGGCTTGTACTGCCTTCATGTTCACTGTTTTCACTAGTATGCAGTTCAACAGCTTCACTACTATCTGTGAGAGAAAGTGACTTCTACTGTTACCTTTTAATTTTCCACCCATGCGCTTCAAGCTGTGTCTCTGTGGCCTGCTACAGTATACTATATAAACAAACTCCAACAGTGTGATCTTGTCTGTAGCCTTGAATTTTGAGAATGCCTGAAATTACTTGACCCATTGGCGCAGCGGTTGGGGTTCCGCTCACGACGCCGGTGAACCGGGTTCAGGAACGAGCCTGGGGCGTTGGAGGACTGGCCGGGGGAGAAGGATCGAGCATCCTAAGGACTGCTCTCCTTCTCCCGGGGGAAAGGGAGTCTCAGTGATCAGTGCAAGGGTGACACCTAGCAGAGGCTGGGTGTGTAGCCCTAAGCACTGACACACGGTCGATGAGGGGAGGTACTGGGGTGGGACAGACGTTGGCGTCATTGCACGTCTCCGCCCCAGCTAATAGGGGAAAAACTCTTGCCCTCACTAGATGTCTCCATGAAGCCCTGCTCCCAGCTTCAATTAGCCGCATGGCCACATACTCCCCAACCAATTTAAATTACATGGTGCCGATTCCTGACACGTCACCATGCTCCACCTCCTTGGGGGCAAGCAAGGAGTAATTGGGGAGGAACAAAAGTGGCTAATTAGGCAGTGGAAGTTCGGGGGCACCATGACCAGGGTGGATCCTGGACAGAAAGTGAGGGAGGGAAAAAAAGAGGGGAAAAATATATAAAAAAAAAAAAGAATGCCTGTTATTTTTGTCCCTTCTCATTTTCTTTTTCTCCAGGATGAACATGTTAAGACTTCATGTTTCTCCACATACTACAGCTTTTGTCACTTATAGTGCTGATCACTTTGGAGGGCCTCTGTTGCCCCCTCTTGACAGCCACAATTTCCCCTTTGTATTTAGGACATACAAATTGCACGGAATACTCCAGATGATGCCTGACTAGGGCCTGTGGCCTTGTAATTATGCAGGCTTACTTCACAAGCTCTTCAGGTCACCCCATTGTATTACCCATAATTCTTCTTGCCCTCTTGACAGAGGCCATGCACTTACAGTGGCCACACACTGCTTGCCTCACTATAGCCTCTTGTTTATTATAACACCAAGGTCCTTTTTATCCTTAATGGGAGCAAGAGGAGCCACACACAGTATAGGCACGGGGTCATAATGTCATAAGACATTATGCCACATGCAAAAATCATGCTGCCAATACAGTGTGATTCCTTGCATGTGGCATAATTCATTTTTTTGAGGGGGACTCCACCTCATGAACCCCCCATTCTCAACTCTGGGGGGGGGCATCTTGAAATCATGCAGAGTGTAAAAAAAGTTTCTGGCACTAGGAATCAAACTCGGTCCCAGACGCAGCACCTGGGTTCTTTCTTGCAGTGGCTCAGTCCATTGAGCCACAGCAGCTGCTTGGTGGAACCCCAACCCAGCAGAGGTCTTATCCTCTGCCTGGGATACTGCCAGTTGTGCAATACTGTGTACAGCAGTATTCGCAGTATTCTACTACTCGCTGTCTGGTACAACGCTATTCTGGGCAAGCTGTAATGTCATACACTTAACAGCATACAACATTATGACCCAGTAGGTGTTTTACATACCCTAGTTTACAGTAGCACCTTGCGTTTGGCTGTATTGAATCAGAGGCTCCAGATGTCAGATAAATTGACTAGCTTGTTCAGATTCTCTTGAATTTTGTCCTCATGTTCAAGGGAGTTCACCACCCTGGCTAGCATAGTGTCATCCATTAATGTTTTAAGCAGCCAGCTGGAGACCTCAGCTATCAGATCAGTAAACAAGATGTTGAAGAGCAGAGTCCCAAACACTGATCCTATAGGGAGACTGCTGAGTACTCCTCTCCTCTCCACTTGGAGTAGTGCTCATCCACCACCACACTCTGCTTCCTACCACCAAGCCAGATAGTAATCTACACTGTATGTTTTGTGTATTCCATAGTGGTTTACTTTGCCTAGAAGCTTGCTATACTCCACAGTATCAGAGACCTTGCTAATGTCTAGATAGGCAATGGCCATAGACCTGCCTGTGTCCATCTCCATGATCACCACATGGAAAAGGTAGTCAGGTTGGTTTGACATAATCTGCCCCTTGTAAAGCTAGGCTGAGGAGAGAATTCTGGGATCAACCATGTGCTCCATTATATGATCCTTTATAATGAACTCTATAAACTTGCCCAGCACCAGTACTGACCAGCTCGTATTTCCCTGGGTCAGACCTTCCCCTTTTTCGGCTGCATGGGTGGAATCCTGCAGGCAATTTGCAATCACTATAGGAGAGAAAAGGGTGTGTGAGTGGAACACATTCCTGTTCTCTCTGACAGTGATGTGGTGAGTTGTCCAGTGTGCCAACTTCATTGGTGGTATGTAGTGTATCTTCTACCCCTCCCCTCCATGGCTTCAGCTCCCCTCTGTGGCATGCTCGGCCCCCTACCCCAGCAGGCACACTACTTTCATGCAGTACTTCTGCATGAACTTCCACACATGCACACAGAACTCACATCAGCGCTGTCTCTCACTGCTGATTCAAAACTCCAAGCCTTTGCAACTCAATCTCAGTGCCTGTAAGGCCAGTGACCATGAAAGGAGAGTGACCGAGAAGGGTAGGGCAAAGGGAAGAGCGACAGGATACCAGAAAACGATGAACGGTATCTGAAAGGCATGTGAATGGTGGTGAGAGGGGAAGTCACTGAGCTGGCTGTGTGGCATCATGGTTAGGGTGGCTGGCTGGCTCTGTTGGGGAGGGTGCATGGTTCAGGGCTGGGGAGGTGCACAATATTTTGTGCTTTACTGTGCTGGTGTGTTTTTTTTCCCATTCTCCCCATCCCTGACATGTACCCCTCTAAAATTTATTTTCAGTAAGGAAGGTGCAGGAGGAGATGTCCCCCATGAGGGGGGTGTGAAGGGCAAAGCCCACTGCATAAATAGTAGAAGAGAATTTTCTTACTGCAAATGCACATCACCATTTTAATTTTTGGCAATGTACATTTGCCCTAACGGCGATCGCTGTTATCAGATAGAACCCATTTTCAAAGTCAATCTACTGTACTTTCAACATTGTTTGGCATGCTTTTCCCTTTTAGCATTGTCCAGCATTTTAAAACCTGTAGGAGACTGTGTTCTCATAAATGCATAATGACTGATTAGTATATTTAATTATTAATATTTAATTTGGTACAGTAATTAAAGATGCTTAGCAGCCATTGGTTGATGAGGAAAATTACTGCTATGAATGTCCACAAATTGAGATCATTCTGTCTATAAACCCAGTACTCCAACTCACACAGCTCCTATGAAATACTTAAGTGTTAGCACATCAGAAAGCTACATTTGAAATACTGGTGTGAAATGAACCCAAGTGTTATTATATGGAAAGCTATATTTGAAATATAGTAGTTCTTACTGGTGTGAAACACAGAACCTGTGATGGTAGTGGAGGCATTCAAAAGAATGCACTGTGCAGCAGAAAATATGGAAATGGGAAAGAAATAAGTCTTTTGTCATCACGTTCGTTCCCAGCCAGTACAAGAGAGGTGTGACAATTAATTTCTTTTTCCTCTAGGGAATTAACCATAATTTAAAGACCGGCCACACATTTACTCTTTTTTTTTTTAAATTTATCAGCTGTTATCTTGTATGTGGCCCAGGCACTAGTATCTGGCATGACTTTTTTTGTTGCCATACATTATTTGCCTGGTAGGGCTGTTGTTAATACACTGAAACTGCTGAATATAAAAAGGATGCCAAGCTAATCCGTAGCCCATTTTGAAAATCAACAACAAATGTACACAGCATGACTCAGCATACAAATGCTGTAGTACATTAACCTGCTGTATCCAATGGTTTGTAACTCATACCCTGATTCCATTTGGCAAGTAAAGATATTATTGTTCAGGACTGGTGAGGTGAGTTTGCACACCTCAGTTATGCAACACACAAAGCTGAACTTTGAAATAATAGTGACTTCAGCCTCACTTCCATTTCCTCAAAAAACCCTATGGGGAAGGAAAGCTTATTCAGCTGCCAAACTACTTGGCTGGCTACAGGTCAGGAGCTGACATAATGAGTCACCGGACTGTGAAAGTCTGTTCCAGTCTTGCCTTTCATATCTGTAGTCACTGCAGAATTATACAAGAATTGTCGTAATGGGCATGAATACTTTCACAGAAAAAGAGAAAAGAGAAAATACTAGACATGATCAAATACTAGTAATAGATGACAAAACATGTTGTATTTTACCTATGAATATTTTTGATTGAATTCATCTGTATACAGTACAATACATGAATTTAAACAAAACATTAATGGAAACTTCAATATTTTAGCAGGTGCCTATTGTGTTTAGCAAGAAATTAAGCATGGTGGTATGCATTATGCAAAAGAATAAAACATCAGGAACCAAATATTCAACAGTGCATGCATGGGTAAAGTTTGCTATTTTGCATTCGCACCAGGTCTACAGCATGCTATATTCAGAGGCATAGCACTGGTGCTATGCCATCTTAATATAGGGTGAGCACGGCATGCTGCAAACAGATGTAGCGTGTACAGTGTAGAGACGTGGTGCAGTGCTCACAGTGCACACAGGAGAGTGCAGCTCATGAAGGGGGCTGCACAAAGTTGTGGCCCTGTGCAGGGTGGTAGCTATGAAGCAGAACAATGGGGTGGCTCTGGGTGGGCAGAGAGATCATCAAGGACAAACACACAACACAACTGCATCAGAAACAGAAATACATTTTATTTAGAAAACATGGCAACAGACCATTAGGAAAGGGGTAATGCAGAGGGTAAGTGGGGTGGGCAGCAGCATGGGGCACAGTAAATGCAATTGGGGAAGTAAAAGGGGGGCTGTGCCCATAGCACACTCACTGGGTTGGTGGGGTGGGGGTGGTGCAGGTGGTGCAGGAGGCATTGCAGGGTCCAGTCCTAGGGACACTATCACCACTGCCTATATAGCCTCTCAAATTGTCTACAGCCACTATACTATGAGGTACTGCTACCTTATGATGTGCAAAAGGATGCCATCCTAGCTGTCATATTGTTTGGCCTGCCAGCAGTGTTCTGGACTCTGCTGCAGACCTATGGACAGATAGAAAAGGAAATCAGCCAGCTGTGAGCACAAGATGGGGATACAAGACGTGTACCATGAACACCAACACTGTAAATAGGCCAGGACATGCACGACCATGCTACACAGGGCAGACAGCAGCACAGCTCTTCCAATGGACTGGAGGTGGCACACCATGTAAAACACTGTAGACTCATAACCTGGAAAGATGCATGGCCATGGCCCTGTTGTGCAGCACATGCAGTAGGCCAGCCATGGCATACACATTGAACATCAGTGGGCATAGCAGATGTACATCAGTAGCACAGGCCCTGCCAGCACATCCCAGGGTCTGCGGGGAACAGTCATGTCCCAGAGGAATATTGGGTTAGCCAAACACCTGACACCTCATGACCAGGCATCCCATGCCTTGGCAGACCCAGGTGTGCTGGACCCAAACAGCAATGACCCTCCCCGGGTTGCATACATGACAGGGAACAGGCACACACATGGAGCATATAACACAGTTGCACAAGGATGAGATTGGTGGCAGCACCATTTACAGACCTATGGCACACATGAGTGCTGCTGTGGTACACGTGGGAGGTCGCAGAACCCACTGTGCACTTGTTTTCCGAACACCAGTTTACACTGCACTGAGACCTAACATGGCCAACATCACAGACAGCACCGGTGCAGTGTAGGTGCAGTGTACCCACAGGGGAAGTAGGCATGGGAATGCCAGGACAATGCCCAGAGATGTCCACATGGGCCTGCAAGTAGGTCTGTGGTGACTGTATATACCCTGGTACCTGCATGTAGCAGCCATACTATTTCTGACCAAGGCTGCTGGGTCAGTGTAGCCAGAGCACAGTACCACGGCAACCCAATGATGCTGCCCATGTGTGAGACTGTGGCTCACTAAGCCTAATCCCAGTGATTGACCCTGTGCACCTGTTGACACTATCCAGGCATGCCCCCCTGTCCTACAGAGACCATGGGATGTCCTCCACTACAGAACCCATGCAGGGCACCCACACACAGATGGCTGACTTAAACCATTGTACCCTGTGGTTGCAGCCCCAGCAGCAGGATATTAGAAGCCCACCAGCCATGGGGTGGCCCCACCATGGTTGGTATGCAGTTATGCCATCCCCTGTGGCAGCTGTCCAGCAGCCTACAGTACCCTTGCCACACAATGGGGGCCTTGGCATGGCATAAGACAAGCACACATGTGGCATGCCTGCAGCATGGATGTGGTATGGTGTGCCAACCACCAGCATCTCTAGGGGCATGCCCCCACATGCTCAACTCTAGCATGGCATCACATACAGTGACACATGTTGCCAGACAGTTGCACTGGCAACATAGTGTGTACATGTGTCATCTAGGGTGTACAGTGCTACACCAGGCATGGTGGGGAGGGGCCCCCCCCAGAGGCACCACCATCCCTGGTACCAGGCCAAGCAGAAGACCATGGTCTGGGCATATCCACAGCCCCTGATGTTCTTCCCCAGTGCCCACTAACTACCATGCACAGTGATGACTGCCATGGGCACTGGGTACTGGCATCCAGTGTGTCATGGGCCAGTGACACAGGTGTACTACTTTAAAATTCTATCAAAGTAACATTTTAAACCATGCACTGAGGACTATGGTTCCCTTCATAATGGAAGATGGCCATCACCTCGGTATAGGCTCTTATCCTTCCAGGTTCACCCACAGTCCTCATTGTAGACATACAGCTCTTTTCTGCATCATTTCTTCTACCATAACTTGAAGGCCTTGGTGTGGAGCTCCCTCTCCTTCCTCACATAGTACAAGATGCACTCACCGCTCACATTTTAAATACATCGGAAACACAGGATCAACCAGATAAATTATCTAACTTTACTGAAAATGAAATTTACACATAAACCTAACTACAGAAATTGATCTTTATATTTAAGCTTATGAAACACCTTTATCAATTTAATGCATTAGCAGCCATTGTGGCTCTGACCAGAGTTTGTTGATGATTTTCATTTACCTCCACTATAATCATGGGGTAATCCTGTTTACCCCTTGGGACTTACCTTGCCAAATCTTTGGTAATTAATCAGCTACCAGGCTAGGTGAGATTTCCAATCGTTGCATTGTAGCTGCCACATACATTATGGGTCCTCCCAATGAGCCTTTTTCTCCCATCAGGGTCCCTTTGATGCACATGAAGCAAAGTATTAAATAAGCATTACAACCATCACCACAGGGTCATCTACAGGTTTTTACCCTTCAGCCCTTGTCCGACGACCCAAACCCCTACTTCATCCTCCATTGCTGTCTTCTCTTTCAGCCCTTCCTTGGCAATTTTAACTCTAGTTTTGCAGTCCCTTAGTGCTTCTCTACACTCCTCTTAATATTAGCACTGATTGAAGGACTGGAACTATGTAGGTGGTCAACTGGAACTATGTGCTCCTGCCTTTGTGGATTAAAGCCAGGTTGCAGGGTTACATTGCATGTTTTATATTTTAAAAAGGTATATCAGCTATGCTGAAAAGCATGTAACTTTACCAGGTGATCTTATTCTTCCTCTTGACTTCATTGGTTGCTGCCTTCTCCTTTTTTCTGTACCCCCTAGGAGGAAAGCTGCAGAGCTGGCCTGTTTTGCCAGAGCTTGGGGAGACAGGAAGGTCTGACGGAACAACTGTGAATGGAGTGGCTGAAAGCAACTAACTTTAAACTTGATAGAAAAATAGAAACTCTTTTCTCTCTTGTGTGATTCTCTTTTAGAACAAGGACTAATTCAGAGAAGTCAGAAGACAGACTCTGTGATACTGTGTTGTTCTGAAAAAAAAAGTTGGTTGAAAGACTGCAGGAGCCACCAGAGTCAGGAACCCTGTTAAACTCACTGGAGACCTTTGGAGACCACTGGTGACTGTTGAATTCAACAAGAAAGACTTATTTTATTCTATTTTTATCTCTTCTTTCCTGAAAATATTTTTAAATTAGTTGAGTATTTATTTAGAGTTGTTCTACCAACGTGCATGCTGTCCTAATGGAGTGGTATACTCTTTGAGCTGACTTCTGACCTTATGTTATTAGGATCTGGTTTTTTGTCATGCTGTGTTTTGTTTTGTCTGACCCTATTTATGTATTTTTAAAGTTTTTATAGTAAGAGTTATATTTAATATCATAGTGGTATTCTATTTTTGCTCCATTTTAAGGGTTGGGTCATGTGACAGGGTGTGTTAAATTCATTCACCTGGGCTGATGCGGTATGCACACTTGTCTTTCTGATAGTAGAACACCAGTAGAATGCAGAATGTTGGTTTGGTCTGTATCACAGTAGCACGGTAATCCTATGAATTGCTTGCATTTCTACCTTAGCATTTGTTAGACAAGTTTAATTAAGTTGGGGTGTTTTAAGCCTGGCCGACCTTGAAGTTTTTTACTAGGGATTTCTGGTGGCATTTCCTTACCTGTGCTTAGCAATCAGTTATTTGAGGTTGACTCCACTTTGCAGTGTGGCTGCTGTCGTCATAAGGGAATCTTGCATTGGTCTGTGCTTGTGGAAAATTCTGCAACAAGTAAATATTCTTCCTTTGTTTTTTGTGTAACAGATTAGACAAGGAATAGTTTGGATCTGGCAAATAGCTGCCTGTGGTTGTTACCCTGTGTAGTAGTTTGTATGCCTGTATGCATTTCCTTACATAAACACTGGTACTTGAGTTTTTTTTGTTTGTTCCTAGTGAACATCAAGTGTGGGGGACACTGTGGCTTATATCACTATAACCTGAAAGGCAGGAACAGTGATTACATGGAATTCCTGCAATCTGTGGATGTAAATCCTGAAGTCTGCAGGATTTTTTCTGTTGTGTTTGATGTTTTTCTTCCAATTTTCCTGATTCTGCTCCTTTTTTTCTGGTTGTCTGGTCATCTCCGACACAAATAATCAAGGTTAAGAACACTGGACTATTATAACTATTTTCATACATGTAGCTGTCATTCACTTTGCTGATACTTACGGCTTTATTTTTATATCGTTAGCAAGAATTAGGAGTGCCTAGCTGCACTGGAACCTTAACTGTGGACTTTTTGAATTTCTGGACTACCTCTTCTCTGCTATTAAAGCATCAGCATTTATTGTGTCTCACTTCCCTTTGATGTAGGCTGTTCAGGCTTTTTGCTGTGTTAAAAACTGCCAAGTTTTAAAGTGTTAGTTCCACTCATAAATCTTGTGAATAGTGTTATACTTTACCTGTGGGACTTGCTCTTGAATTTATTAATTTAGCATTTTAAGAAGCTGTTTCTGTTTGTCTGCTGTTTAACATACACATTTTATTGGTTAAATTTGTATTACAGCATTTGTAGTCTAGTGCTCTACCATGGTTAACATTAAGCTGCAACAATTACTTAACCCTGATCTTTCTCCTTTAGCAACTGATTTGGAATGTACAAAGGGTTCAGTTAAAACTGAAACAGACAAAGATTACAGATAATTTGGGCATTGGTCTTGGGCGTATTAATAACACTTCTACTCCAAGAAGCCCCATGATAAAGTCTTTAAATATAAGCAACATAAAAAAAAATATCCTTTACATCAGATAGTCTTGCGATAATTGACTACCAATTTGGAGAAGATGTAGAAGGCATAATAGGGTATGATTTGGAAGAGTTAAAGAAAAGCTCAATTATAACAGTTCAACCTTTAAGCTGTTTGCCTGCAGAGCTAGAATTTTCACCTAATTTGTATTTTCCCTTGGGAAGTGCTAGTTCTGCAGAAAGTATTTACCCAGACATTGCCCAAATAAATAATAAATCTCCAGAGAGCAAGGGGAGATACATAGCAAGCATAATGTCTGACTTACAGCAAACAATAAATGACTTAAAAAGTCTTGAAAATTGAGTAGTAAACACAGGTGCATGTAATTGTGCATGTAATCAGAACAGAAAAAGGGAAGTTGAAACCTCTGGAACTACTACCTATATACCTGACTCATTAAGCAGTGACCTAATAACATAATTAAGAAATCAGTACACTGTAAATCTAATTGTGATGGAACAATTAGTGATTAATAAAAATTTGATAGAACAGTTAAAAGAAGATGTGGCAAGGAATGAATTTAGGCTAGAGGACATACAGAGAAAAATGGTAACACCAGACACAGATGTACAGTGCTTGCTACAGAAAAGTTTATTGGTACACCGTTATTATGCGGCAGGCTCGGTAGTGACAGAAGCATTAGTCAAGTTTTAGGCAGTAAGCAGAAAGCAGATCAGCAGCTTGCGTTGCATTAAGCAGTATCAGGTATCAAGTATGTCATAACTGAAAAAAGTTTTCCTTCCCCCTGAATGGTGAAATGCGCCAGATGGCGCTGTTTCTATGTTATTTTGACTGCTAAATTATGATTTGCAGGCAGATTTATCCCTCGTCTGTTAATAATCTTTGTTCCTCCCTCCTTTACTTCTGTTAATAGAGTTTGTTTTTTTATTTTTATTTTGAACATGATTTACTTGCAGTACAGGAGGCAGGCTCCTACTAACTATCTAATCATTTATTTTTGAGAAAAGTATTTAGATGTGGTGTTTGCACTCAGCCTATAATGCTTTTCTGGGCTCTCATTTCCCTGACAGATCTTTTAATATGTCACCAGTCCTCTTTTTTTTGTTCTTTTCTGAGGAATGTTTTCGGTGAAAAAAAAAGTTCCATGGTTAATCTGAATACTATGGTTTGGTGATTCAAGTGGGCACAAAACAAGCGTGCAGGCTTGCAGTGACTATAAACAAATTACTCTCAATAAATTTTGGTTTTATCGTATTGGAATTTTTCTTAATTATTGTCACAGTCCCATGGTGTTCTCCTCATCTGGGTTGCTCTTATTGTTTATAAAAAGGAGAGAAAATTCATTGATTAATTTTAGATTATTTTTTTAGACATGGGGTTTCTCAATTGACATCGATGTTGGCTGCGTGTATTTTGGTTAATACATTGCCTTGAGACTGTGACACCAGACACTACAGTTAGCATTTAATTTCAGTCCTGATTCGGTATCCCCATATCTGATAAACTGCCAATCATTAATATGTTTTAATATTTAATACTATGGGTAGCAGTTGGGCGGTGGTGGTTTGCACTCCTTTGTTTTGGCAAGTATGAATGAAAACATGTCTTGCTATAGTTTTACTAACTCACTACAGAGGATCGCAAGTGAAACTTTAGAACATACATGCAATCAACTTCTTTCACACATTTTCATAAGGCACAGTATAGAAAAATGCATTCACGTAAAATATCAGGATGCTGAGTATGTGCATGAGTGACAGAGAAATGGTGAGATGACCAGCTGCAAAGTACTGTATGATTTTTTTCAGGAGAAGGGAATGTCAGTGTTTGGTCATTCACACAGTATGGACTCTTCCCTCAATACAATCTTTTATGTACTGTATGTTGATTTTTATTGAATTGTGTAGAAAGAGATGAATTTTATACAACTGATTAGTGTTAGTCACAACCCTTCCCCCTTCCCCATTCTAAATGAATCAGATTAGAGAAACAACTACATCCTGAGACCTCAAAAAAAAGTTGGTTTTGTTTCTTTACTTGTTTTTCCCTATTTGTCAGTTAATTCAAAGTACAGCTTGCACCTGTTACCATAGTCAGTGTTTTTTTGTTTTGCTTTTTGCTGTATGTTGAGGTATCATCAGGCTGATAAAATTAATTGGTCAAATCTGCAGCAACAACACTGCTGTTTGGACATCAGCAGAACAGTTTACAAATTCCTTGCTGGGTATCAGGGTATGTTAATGGGAGGGGGAGGAGTGAATTCAGTTGTGAATAAATTCATTGTGATAAAAGGAAGGATGTGCCACTTGACACCTGTGAAAGCTACAGCAAATGATAATTGATCTGGGTGTTACAGCAGATTAAAATCCTTTTTCTGCTATACTATATAAGACACAATATTCACTGCAACTTGTGTCTGGAAAAAAAATGTGAGCATGTTGTCTTATGCTGTACAACATTTTTCCAGGTTTTTCATCAGCTCACTTTTGCAGCCACTTATTTTTTTTTCCTGATTTCAGTGCTCATATAGTACTTTACTGTATATGCTTACCCCATATTTCTTTATGTACATTGCCTGAATCATTCATAATAGTCAGTGCATGAAGAACTGACCTGCCAGCTCCTTCAACCATTGTGCTGTACCCAGATTGTTCACTTGAGAAGCAGCATCTCATTGCAACTGATAATATTTACAGAAAAAAATAAATAAAAAGTCAGCATTGAAGGATCAAAGTAGACAGCAATCTAAAATGAAATGCTAAAAACATTCACTTTCTTTTACATTAGCTTTTTTATGCTCATTTTAAAGAGGACAAGAAATCTGTAATGTATTGTAGCCCCACGTGTAGTTTGATGTAATCAATTGCCAGACTTGATATAAGTTTGTCCTTCTTCATTTTGGAGTAATGTGTTTTTTATCATTTAACTTGTGCCAATCAATGTAAAAGTTAAATATGGCAGTTTATGTAGCTGTTCATTACATGTTTCCTGTTATTACTTCTGGATAGTGAGCATGGTAAGAGAATGGTGACATTCTTGTTCATACATTCTAATGGATCAATCTGATTGGCGCGCGTCAAGCTATCAGAAACTGATAGCAACCAGGAAGTGATTTGCATATTCAATATATTTTTTTTTTTTAAGATGAAAGTTTTTTTATTGCCATTTATTAAGTAAAGCATGTTGACATTGCTGGATAAAATTTGTACTATCAATGTGACTGGAACAAGAGTCCATTTGGTTTAGTCTTTCTGTTACAGATTTTATCAAATTAAAAAAATGGAATCTGTAGTGCCGTTGATGGGTTTTTTTTTTAGTAGAATGCTTGATGTATTATGCCACCATACCGCAGCTATTCATAAAAAAAGAGATCTTTTTGTAAAATACCAAGTTGTATGTGTATTTTCAATGAATTTGAGCTCCTACTGTGGATGATGACAGTACTCCCCACCTCCAGCCCAACCTAACTCCAGTAAACTGTGACACACACACGCGTAAACACTGAACTTACAATCTGTCTTTTTGTCTCTCACTTGTACCCAAATCCGCAGTACAGTCATTGGTGGTATTGCTGTTTTTGGAGAATCATATACCTGTCCTATGGCTAATCCACATGCTTTTGTTTAGTTGTACTGCTTGACGCAAATGAAGCACTTTTACTGTAGAGGACGAACACCTTGGTAACTGACAGGTGTGATGCTGCATAAACTTTATTCCCTTATATCGGTGCAATCCCTCTGACTGACTTCCACCAGACCATTTGTTTTCCATAAAAATTACCTAAAAGTCAACATCCATGCCAACAATCTTGTTTCCCCCCTTTTTTGATATTCCCTAATATTTGCAGAGTAAAATAAGATCTATCCAGTATTTTTTGTTTGTATCGCTTAATTTTTTCAAACACATAATCCTTATTAATTCTAAGATGTTTCCATTGTTGGTCCAAATAGTGCAAATTACTTTCTTTTTCTCATTTTAACTTTATTTTCTTCCAAAGGTCTTGGTCAGATGTTACTAAAATGGTATAAATCTGTTGGGATAACTTGGACCTCCCTCTATATATCATTTTATCATGTATTTTCATTAAAGCTGATACATTTCCTCTATTCCCTTGGGCAAACTTATCCTTAAGTATATTTTTCATTTGAAAATAATGAAAAGTACATCCCTTATCCACATCCGGAAATAACATTTTAAATTTGTTCATAGAAACAAACTCCCCCTCTTCAAGCAACTGTGCCCAAGATAGAAGTTTAGGTTGGTCCTTTACTCTCATTCTTCTCTGCAGTTTAGCTTCTCTAACAAACTTATCACCCTGTATATTAAATAAAAAAAAATGGAACAAAACCTTTTTCTTTAATCCTAGCTATAGCTTGAATCACTTCCTTTTTAATAAGATAGAATAAGCTTGGAACTTTTGATTTACTATTTAGTTCCTGTAATATGTTATCATGGCATGGCAAACTGGGTTCCTCCCAAAAAAAAAAGAGTTTCAAAATATGTCTCCCATTCTGGTAAAAAAGCCCATTCCCATAATGTTTTTATCTGAAATGATATTGCATAGGCTATTGGGTCCAGGCAGCTATATCCTCCCTGTTTCATTGGGTATATCATAGTTTTCCAAGGTATCCTTGGTTTCCCTCCTCTCCACAAACATTTAAGAAATGTCCTACATATATCACTAAACCATTTTTCTATAGGAAAACCTATTATATTTTGAATAACAAACACTAAGTGTGGAAAAATTATCATCTTAATTGTTTCCACTCTTCCCCATATCGAAAGTCATTTTTTCCCAGCCTTCCAACATCATGCTCATTTTTTCTCTTGCATTATCACAATTTAACTTAACTGTATCCATTTGGTTACTAGTTAGTATAATTCCCAGATATTTACAGTTGTTACTAATCTTAAAATCTGCTGTTAGAATATCATCTATTTTGTAACCTTCTGCATAAATTTCCATTATAACAGACTTAACTTTATTTAACTTTTACCAGATAAGGCTCCATATTTATTAATTTCTTGTAGAATAATTGGCATAGTTTTATTAATGTCTCAAATAATTACAAAATATCATCGGCAAACACGTTTAACTTAATTTCTCTATTCTGTACAAAAACTCCTTTTATAAGTGGCTGTCCCCTTATTAATCTCAAAAAAGGTTCTAAAGATCATATAAATAGTACTGAAGATAGGGGGCATCCCTGCTTAATCCTATTTGTCATACTAGTAGGTTTGCATAAGTACAAATTAATCATAAATCTAACCGTTATGTTTTTATACAATAGAGAAATTACATCAATTATTTTCGAAGGTATGCCCCAATATCTAAGTACTTCCATCATACACTCTCTGTTAATCAAATCAAAAGCCTTTGATACATCTATTGCCAGAGCATGCAATATTATTTTGCTTTCCCCTGCATAAGACATGAAAAACTGTACCATTCTAGTAGCATTCGCTATTGTATGACCTGTAATGAAACCAAATTGATCCCCATGATTAACTCTAGGTAAATCTGACTTAATTCTTTTGACTGTTAATTTAGTTAAAATCTTATAGTCGCTATTTAACAATGCAATCAATCTATAAATTTCTATTAATTCAGCATTTTTCCCTTCTTTTAAAACTAATATTACTTTTGCCTCATTCATAGAAGATGGTAACACCTGCCCTTCTTCAAAAATTTCAGAAAACAATAAACAAAGCCAAGGCATTACGTCATCCAGAAAAGTAACAAAAAATTCCATAGTTAATCCATCTAATCCTGGACTTCTGTTTTTTGTCATGTTCATAATAACTTCTTTAATCTCATTAGACTCAAAATGTCCTTGCTTTTAGTTTAATGTTGGAAGTTATGCTTCTTGTAAATAAGATCTTATATCTTTTAGATTTGATTGCATTTCAATTTGATAAATGTCCTTATTTGCTTCTTTAATGATATCTTTCATCTCAACTTCCTTTGTAACTATGTTTCACTGCTTATCCTTTAAGCCAATTATCAAATTCTTCTCTCAGTGCTTTTTTAACAAGTGACCCAATCGTTTTCCTGATTTATCACCTTGCAAATATCTTACCTTTTTAACTTTATTCAAATTACTTGCAATTTCTTTGTTAATTGCATTTTGTGCCTCCTGTAGATGATATCATTCTCCAGAGTATTTCTTATACTCCTTTATTATTAGCATATCTAAATGTTTTCGTTGTAAATCAATATCCTGACTTTCCTTCTTTTTCTGTTTTATTACAAAGGCCTTGAAAGAAATAATTACCCCCTCTCCATATAACAGCTTTGAAAGCATCCCAAAAGTTGGTTATAGATTGATTCGTATTATGATTAATCTCCCAAAATTCTTTAATTGCTGATTTAATTCTATTGATAAATACTTCATCTAATAAAAGAGAATGATCCATTCTTCTTTGCAGTGAAGCAATTTTATTCTGATCAGGCAATTTTAATTCTATACTTATCATAGCATGATCAGATATATAAATTGAGTCTATTCCTATCTTTCCTAGTATCAGCACTTATGCTTTAGACAATGAAATGTGTATTCCTTTGACTGTGGGTTCAAACACCTCCATCCATCCATCAAGTCATGTAATTGAAGACAATGGTTAATTAATCTAGATTGTTACCTATTAAATGCAGTCACTTTTAATCTCTTATCCCTGTCTGGGTTAATTAAGACATTAAAGTCTCCTAATAGAATAATATTATGTGCTGACAAATCTACCAATGCTCATGTTGTTCCAGCTATAAATTCTTGGTAATTAATAAATGGTGCCTATATTGAGCACACAGTCAAAATCACATCCCTGACTTTTACTTTGATCAATATCACTCTCCCCTCCTTGTTTGAATAAGTCTGTATTATCTCAATTGGAATAGATTTCCTAAAGATTAACACAACTCCAGAACTTGTTTTTGTTCCTTCCAAAAAAAAGGTGTGACATCCATTTTTGTTCTAATTTAAGAACTTCATTTTTATTTAAATGGGTTTCCTGTAGTGCAATACAGAAGGCATTAGACTTTTTTTTTAGGAAGGATAATATTCTTTTTCTCTTAATGGGGAATGTAACCCATTCATGTTTAAAGAGACTCATTTAAAGGTAGTCATTACCATCAGATATATATTTCTTTTTCTCTCTGATTTCCCCCAGTAAATGGAACTCTGGGCTTGATTCCAGGATGGTGTACACTGGCATAAGCCAAGATACGCCAAGCCCCATGGCATATATTGTGACTTGCACAAAGCAGTATGCCAGCCCTGATTCCAGGAGGTGCATTGCATCATGTCGGCTGTGGGCTGCGCCAGCCTTGGGTTACACCACCTACTATGCCACAGCACACAACGACATGGTGCAAGGGTGAGTTACAGCAGCAAATGCACCCTATTCTGGGACTGTGGCTACCATAACCTGCTGCCATGATTCCAGGAGCCACACAGGCAGAGGGAAGTTAGAGCAGCTTGGAGCTGCTCTAAGGGGCATTCAGCAGTGCCATCCATCAGATGCCCACTCTGCAGCACTGTAGCAATGGTGCCGCTGTGCTCCCCATGACCCCACAAGCACACCAATGCCCAAATGTTGGGGACCCCCAGGGGTCCAATTGCTAGTGTGCACTCCCAGACCCCTGTGGCACCCGTCCTGCCCCACATGCCCCCTGGTGTGTGGCATGGCATTCTGAGGCAGGGGGTCTCTGGGGGGCTGTCAGTAGTAGGTTGTGACTTGCAACATGCTGGGCTATTACACCATGCCCGTGGCATTAGCCTCTGCATGTTGCAACTAGCATGGCATATGTGCTGGGACCCTGTCGCTCTTGGAATACAGTGCAGGATCCCCAGCATAGTGGCAAATGTAGCAACTCGCATACGCTGTTGAGTTGCGACATTCATCCTGGAATCGGGCCTCATAACCCTTATCTATGTAATAAAACAACTTTACCCTATACTTGATAAGAACAAAAAATAAACAGTAATACACAAAAATAAGATCCAAAAGGATCTTCCCTAATACCATTTAATGTAGCTCTTAATTTCCCCCCTCCCTGGGCTCTCACAAAGGACTTACATTAACTTACTTATCAGCAACTTATAGTTACTATTCAGAAAGACTGGGGATTTTTGTCCTTAAATCCTTTACTGCTTCTTCCACTGATGAGTAGGTCATATGAACCCTGTCCATTATCACTTTTAATCTTGCATACAGGATACATCAAGGTGGCTTTAATTCACCTATTCCATAGCTTAGTTTACAATATGTCACATTTTGTCCTCTCCTGAATCACTTCCAAAGGATAGTCATGAAAAATATTGATTTTTGCATCCATAACGGAGATTTGTTTCTTTTTATAAACCTCTGTCTTAAGCATTTCTTTATCTTCTGAATTCTAAAATTTGACTATCACTGGTCTTGGAGTTCCATTTGAAGAGTTCATTTCTGGCCTCCAAATTCTATGAACTCTATCAATAGTACATTGGACATTCAGAATATCCAAATCAAGATACGAAGCAAAAATCTGTTTTTACTGAGTCTTTTAATGGTCTCAGTGAGTCCCTTCCCTCTGGCACCCCCAATATTCTTATATTTTTCCACTGTGAGCGGGCTTCAAAGTCTAGCATTTTACTTTTTAAATCCTTATTTAATGCCTCCAAATCTTTTATCTGTCTCTGTATGGTAATATTTATCTCTTCCATATCTGATACATGCTGTTGCAGCTCTGTGACATCCTGTTTTATTTTTTGATTGTCAGTGGCCAATGCATTTGCAATACCTTGAATAGTGTATATTCTAAATTCCAATCTCTCCATTTTTTCATTACTTCATTTAATGCTGCTTACTGTGTTAAAATGTTCTTAATCCAAGGAGGTGAGCTAGAGTCCTCTCTGTCTGAGTCCTCTGTTTCTGTCTGGGCCTCACAATAATCTGACTCACAATCTGTTTCTATGTTAGTCAATTGAACTCTCTCTTTCTGGTCAGATCCTTTCATTGGTATTTTACCTTTCTCTATTGTTTTTTTGTTTAGTAACTTCCCCTCCAACTTTGCTTGTGGTAGCGGTTTCCAGGCTACGTTCTCATTTACTTTTCCCGCCATTGCATTTAGTATTCCCGTATCCTGCTGTTTCACATGCTCTATGGGATTGCAATCCTGCCCTCTCAAAGCAGGGTTTTTACAGTTCCAGTAAGGTTTTTCTTTCCTTTTGAAGGAAGTTGCTGCTCTGATACACACTCTTCTTGCCTACTACCCTGAACATTTTCTTCCCCATTAGACCATACAACAGCAGAAATGTTTACCTGTCTCTTCAGGTCAGCCATAATCCTGGATGTCTCCACAACTAAAGCAGGCACAGACGCTTCATTTTCCCTGTTGCCTTCTTTCAGTAAATTTGCTTCTTGTGTTTCTAATATGCTCATAACATTTGTTTTCTCTGGGTCATTCAGGGTAATTTGTTGCTTCTCATTATTTTCTATTTTATTCTGTTAGATGCTCTTAGGGTCAGCAAACTCCACATTTTCAGGGTTATTATCCAGTCATGGTTGATAATCTTGTTCCTGATCAACTTCTCACTCAGGCAGATTTTGTAAAACAGCTTTTACTGGTTTATCAGCCAGCTCTTTTTCTTTTATATTTTTACCAACAGTTTCAGCTGAGCAGCGTTCTCCCGCATTAGGTTTTAAAGCTGCTACTCTAGTTCTGGTAGCAACCAGAGGTTTACAATTTAACTTAGTAGGTAGGGTATTCAAAAGACCTTCTTTTCTTTGGTGACATTGTGAAGCCACACTTAAAGAGAGTTTTATTCACTTTAACCAATTTATTAAGCTTTTCATAGTTCTGTTCAGATGAGTACATACCTTGGTGAGAATGCCATAGTGTGTGATCTCACACACCTGAAGGGGAGGAGTAGAGCTTCCCCCATGTCTGCTCAGTTCATCTCAGTGGGTAGTCTGCACAATCTTTACTGGCTAATGTCTGATTGATCTATTCTTATTTTAATAGATTTAAAGTCAGTCACCAATTCAGCAAGCATAGTTTTTACTGAGTTAAATTCAGGCATGTATATATCATGGTCTTTTATTGTTTTTTTAGGTATTTCTTTTATATTATCAGCAGCAGAACATTTAGAACATGGCTTGTAACATTTAGGCTTTTGTTGCTCAGGGCTAGAGAACAATGCTGCCAAAGCACCTTTTCTGGAAGCTTTTTGTTCAGCCATGCTAAGATAAAATAATACTTCCTATTGTAGAATTATTGATTTCTTGAGGAATTAAATGATGTTTCCAATCAAAATGAAGAGATGATAAGTTGAATTGAATTAGAAAAGTAAGTATTCTGTCGGAGCTCAGTTATCTTGCTGACATTTTCATCATCACTCCACCGGAAGTCCAGTGCCACATTTTCTGACTTTCATGACCTTGTAACCCTAATGTAAACATTAACATAGTTTTTTTGCAATAAATGTTATGTTATTGATTTTTTTTTTAGTCAGCTTGATCTAAGTTATTGAAATAATTATGGGCAATACTGATACAGGTGTTATAGTGGTACCTACTGTATCAAACATTATAATTTACAAAATACATCTCAGACCGTGCCATGAAAAATTGTCAGCCTCACATGCAGTGCTCAGTGAAACTTCTAATACTCTTGTGAAATGGTGTGAAATTGTCAATTTTACAATAACAAAATGTTTGTAAAATTGTGTCAAAATACAGCATAATTTAACTTTCTGTTTATCCCCCAAATTGAACATTTCTTCTAAACGTTCATATTCTTAAAACTGTGAGTTCTTAAAAATGCACAAATTCAGCTGATTGCCTTGTTTCCAAAACTGCATGGTTTTAAAATGCTAGTTCTTCAAAATGTGCAATTTTAACAAATAGCACACTTTTTCCAATACTGCACATTTTTAAAAATGGGGATTCTTAACAATGTGAGTTTTCAGTAAATAATGCTAGTAGGAGCACATAAAAACAATGTTTTCCTTTTAATAAACAGCTTATTGCAAGCACAATTTTCCCTGTGAAATGTCTGACAACCCTACTATATTGTGGATGCATGGGCATAACAGCAACGCACAGGAACTGCACTGGGATACACAGCACAGGAACCACTTTATAAGTGGAATGATTGTACTGCTACTCACTGATCATAACAAAAAAAATCAAACAATAAAAAAAAACTATTTTTCCTTTTAATATGTAGCTCCAAGCACAATTTCCCTGTACAATTTCTGCTAGTGCTTCAGCTATATGACAAATTTCAGTGTTAATGCATGAAAATAACAGCACAACACATGTGCCATGCTGAGACTCAAGATGCAGGACCTCCTTATAGATCTATGCTGAGTTTACAGTTCAGAAATAAAACTGTTTTTCCTTCCTTACTTAATTACTTGGCAATGGAAAAGTTAAAACCCCCTTAATACATCATATCAGCTAAAGGCACTGCAAAAATAACATTAAAATAGGATTGGCAAGTAATTTCCAGCAGACTGATGAAGAGACGCTGCATTTTGAAGTTTATTTTAGCACTAAAAAGAAAGCAGACAATACTGCAGTATACAGACATATGCATTAAGTTGGCATTTTAGAAACAATTTATTAATCAGCTCAGTTCATGTAAATGCCACATACTCTTGCTTCATAAAGTGCATTGTTCCAAAGTGCTTTGACTAAATAGTATTCCCACTACCTCATTTGATGAGTGCCAGGTGCTGGTTCTGGGTCTGGTTGCAGTGTGATGTGCATGAAAGCAAGGCTTTACCCCACTACATCAGAGGAGCTGCACCATAGAGATTGTATAATAGAAGCTGGAACAGCTGCTCCATTAAGCTTGCAACTCACTACTGCACTTTACCTTCTGTCTGCAACATTACACAGAGGTCACCTGTTTTGCCAAGATTGCTCATCCTGAATTGTATTTATCAGCCCACTAGTTGCTTCCAGTACCTGGTCCTACCTGAACTTTACCTGATCCTACAGGTGGCAGGTGTTGATACCGGGTCAGGTTGTGGTGTGATGTGCATGAAGCTCAGTCTTCAGGCCCCTACATCAGAGGGGCCATGACAGGCATTCCAACAATTGCAACGAGCCTGCAACTCATTACAATGCTTCGCTATCTGTCTGCAGCATTACACAGAGGCTGCCTGCTTTGCCAATAACTGCTCCTCCTGAACTGTGTTGGTGATCTCTCTAGTTGGTTCCATTACCTGGTTCAACAGATGGCAGGTGTAGGTGCAGGGTCCAGTTTGGTTGTAATGTGCACAGAGGTGAGGCTTCACCTTGCTACATCACAGGGGCAAAAAAAGTCGCACTGTGTGGAGCAGTTCCTGCAGGATTGGATGAGAATCACTCATGGGGAGTCTACAGTGGGGAGTCTGGGGTGGGACCTTTAAAATGTATAATAGTTTGTTTATATGTATTTAATTTTAGCAGTTTTATTATAGGCTTTTAGTTTGTTACTTTTAGCATTGCTGGATGTTCATTTTAATGCATGTGGGTTGTTTGTTGATCCTTTTATGGCTACCAACTTAGCCCTGTGGATAAAATTTTACAAGGTGTTAATCATCCTAACTCACATTTGACAATGCAGAATGATGATTACATTTTTTCTGCCTAATATCTTTGCACTTTACTGTGTAACATCTGCTAAAGGATGTAGTTGGTCCCTGTATAGAGTTGCTGTTGCCTATATTTCAGTAATTCCCCAAAAGAGTTATGACTTTTGTTAGAAATGTTAATTACACCATTAGATTTTTTAAAACATTCCTCCCTTTTTCCAGGAAACTTATTTTGTTTCTTTTGTTGTCTGTTGGCAGTATGAAGGTTGACAATGCAAAACACCAAGACTGGTTGTGCTGAGAAACAGTACAAGTATCTAACTACTGCAGCACCACTTTCCACATAACAAAATACCACAACCGCTCTGTAAGGCTCAAATGAAGCTGAGTTTAATTCATCAGTTTGTATGTGGGCTTCTTAAAACAAACAAGGGAAACACCAGCCAGACCCCACCAACTCTTCTGGCAGTGTAAAGGCTGACTCTGGCCCTAAATACCTCTCAGTTTCTTCTTTCGATGAATTTTGCAAACATGCTTTAGCTTGATTGGTTTGGTCGCAGAAGTGCAAGGAGTTTAATTCCTTAGCTTGATTATCTTAAATCATGGGTTACCTTTACCAATGCTAATGCCTTAATTGTTTCTGAAATATGGCTCAGTAAGAACATTTGGGATACTATGATAGTTATTCCAATGTTTTAACTTATTTCAACAAGATATGTGTAGGCCATCAAAAGGTGGAGGCATAGCAATCTTTATAAAATATTATATTGACATCTAACTTAAAGTGATTAGACCAATTCCTAAACAATTGGACTTGTTAATATTTCATCTTAGCTTATACCATCTTTTTTTTGTGTGTGTTTAGCTGCCTGTTTTAGGCCTCTGTCAGCTCTTTCTAATTCTTTAGCTAACTTAAAGTGACACTATCAGCTTGAAAACTGTGTGAGTGTAATAGTTTCTAACCTTAAACTTTTAGGAATATTTACCTCATGTAATGTGCTTAGAATGCATGTTTTACCTTGTTGCTCATCTGTTGCCATAGTAATCTAGTTAATTTAAATAACAGCAACACTTGCTTGGGTCAGGTGAAAGTCTGTGGTTAGGGGTGGACCTCCCACGACGGACAGCAAGTTTCAGACCACCCACGTCACATGCACCTGCATGATCACTGTTCCTGTGAGCATATGTATATCGCTCATTTCTTTTCTGCCAGCTTTGCAACAGGTGCTTTGTGTGGCTAGTTCCAGCTGCTGCTGTCTGATTCTAGTTTCAGGTTGATAAGTTACTCTGCATTCTGTAGTGCTGCTGCTTGGTTCTTGTTTGAGGGTCTACTTGAAACTAGCAGCAAAGAAATTGTTTAGAGGATGTGATATTAGTTTTCCAACATGCTCCCAAAATTCACTATTTATTTGAATTTTGGCAAATGGGACATTACCTCTAGAGTTGGCTCATTGCATTGTCGATAGGTCTGGAGAGAGAGAGAGAGAGAGACACACACACACAGAGCTGGCAGGACCATGGTGCCATTGTCAAAGTATTTGGACATATGTGCTCTTTCTCTTTCTCTCACTCCCCATGCTGTCATTTAGGTTTGTGTGTTAGGCAAGGTACAGGCCGCACATTAAAATTGGTGCATGTTATGTTGGTATCTGCATTCTCACTTTACGATGGGGCTGCAATGTCAACTGATGACTGGATGTGTGATCCATGCTTCAGATCTGTGGAGAACACACAGTCACAGTCCCACACTGAAAGGAAAAGCACAGGCATGTTGACTTGAATTGGTGTGCAGAGACAGAGATGCCACTGGCAAGCCAGTGGTCAAGAGTGGCATTAGGAAATGGCAGCATCAGTGATTGGGGATAGTGACATTGCCCCCCTTTGAGTAGCAGTATTAAAGTGATTGATTGACGTTTTCAAATAGTATTATTTGTATGTTCTCTCATTAGTACCTTTGGTAAAGATGTGTTGTGATCACTGTCTGTTCTGTTTCTTTGCAGGCTGCATGTCTGTACAGCTACCGATAGTGATGCCTCTCTCCTGGGTGCCTTTAGATTTTTCTGAAGACCAATGCCATTTTCCGGCCCCTTATAATCACATCATGCAAGGATGGGCAGTACAAGTGTCACTGGGTGATCCATCAGCGTGGGAAACTGCAAGTGCGCTGTGAATGCCGTCATGCCTACTGTATAGTGCAAGTCGGCACCGCTATGTCTTACCGCATCTAATGTCCTTTTGCTGTATATTTACATCTTTTGTCATGCTGTTATATCATCTTTGTTAGTGTTAGGTGGAAAATAACCTTATCGTGTGCTGTTGTGCAGGAGTGGTTTCCTCTTCATTTAGGGCTGTGCAGTACCCATTTTATCTGAAGGTTACACATTGCTGCATGAATACTAAGCAGCCTGTGAGATTCGTGCCACAGTTTGTGTTTTTCTGTTTGCAGTTCTGACTGTGTACCCGTGATTCCTGCTGGAGAATACATTGTGAGTGTTGGCAGGACATTACTTACTCCTTCTGGATGGCCCTGATTGGCATTGGCTATTCCTAAGTAACGCTTTGCTCTCTTGCTTTTACTTACTTTTTCTATAAATTTCTGCCTGAGATAGACTGCCCTACTGCTGATAGCATTTGGTTTATCAATTTCCCTGGACCCTATCACACTGCAGGTTTCTATTGCTCTGATAACACGGTTGATGTCTGTGTGGTTGATGGATGTGGCAATATGCCCAGTAGGAAGGTGGCTGTCCTGGAGTTCCCAGAAAGAGACACATCTACAGAGAGATTTAGGAAGTGGGTTGATTTTGTCCTACTAGATCATCAGTGGGACTGGCAGTTGGCTGCATCTCCACACATATGCTCAGACCATTTTACAGATGATAACTTTCATAACCTAATGCAGTTTCGTATGGGGTTTGCCAAGTTTCTAAAATTGAAAAGGACTGCTATTCCCAATGTCCATCTCCAAGGTAGTACAGCTGACTTGCTCCCTATGTACACTAACAAGCATGTCCTTTCAGACCTTCAGAGTGAACACAGTCCCAAACATACTTGTGGAAGCCAGCAATGTTACTTTGAGGTGGGTAATGGTACTGAGTGGCTGAGTGTGTGCTGTGCATGTTGAGCTGTCAAGTGATCCTGATGTGACAAATCAGTTTTTTATCCACTTCTGATTTCAGCCTCTAGCCTTCACATTCTGCTTGCGCAACCAGTATTTACACTGGTGTAATTTGTTAGCATTAAAAAAACACTTTATATGCAGCTAGGCCAGGCATCCAGTTACTTGTAACATTTATCAGCTGAAGCAATTTGTTTACTACTCATTGGATACCCGGCTACCTGATTTTTCCAACAATGTACTGGATCACTTGGCTTAGCTATGTTGTTTGCCAATAATCAAGTATACTTCTAGTGACTGCAATGGCTTACGATTTGCTCTTCACTACTGATGGTGCTGGGGGTTGGTGCCTGGATGGGTGAGGGTTGACAACCAAGAAAAAGACACCATCTGCTTGTCATTCAGTCCACAAACAGAAATCAGCTACCCTGGTTCCATGCTGATGGTGCTGGGCATGTGTACTTGGCTATGGGAAGGGTGGCAAGCAGGAGTAACATATCTTCTGCCCTTCACCGAGGCCACAAAAAGAAAAACAAGCTACTCCTTTGCCCTGATGATGGTGCTAGGGATGGGTGTATGGCCATGGAAGGGTGTGCAGGAAAGAGAAAAACACTATGTGATTGTCATTGACTCCACAAACAGAAAAACAACACATGCTGTTCCCTTCTGATGGTGCTGGGGATGGGTGCCTGGGTATTGGTGAGGGAAATCCAGACAAACATACCATCTGCCTGCCATTGAGGCCCCAAAAACAGAAATCAGCAATTCCACTGCACTGCTGATTATGCTGTGGATGGGTGCCTGGCTTGGGGGGGGCACCAGGAGAAACATACATTCTGACAGCAAATCCTGTGCCCTGCTGATGGTGCATCTGTTCTGTGCCTGGCTGGGGAGGCTGCACCAGGAGAAACCTACATTCTGCATGCCATTGAGGTCACAAACACAGAAGTCAGCAGCTTATGTGCCCTGTTGATGGGAGAGGGGATGTCTGCCTCCCTATGGGGGTTGAGGGCTGCACCAGGAGAAACCTGCATTCTGCACGCCATTGAGGTCACAAGCACAGAAGTCAGGAGCTTATGTGCCCTGTTGATGGTGGAGGGGATGTCTGTCTGGCTATGGGGGTTGGGGGCTGCACCAGGAGAAACATACATTCTGCACGCCATTGAGGTCACAAACACAGAAGTCAGCAGCTTATGTGCCTTGTTGATGGTGAAGGGGATGTCTGTCTGGCATTGGGGGGGTCACCAGGAGAAACCTATATTCTGCACACCATTGAGGTCACAAACACAGAAGTCAGCAGCTTCTGTGCCCTGTTGATGGTGGAGGGGATGTCTGCCTGGCTATGGGGGAGGGTGCACCAGGAGAAACCTACATTCTGTATGCCATGCAGGCCACAAACAAAGAAGTCAGCAAGTCTTGTACCCTGCTGATGGTGGAGGGGATGTTTGCTTGGCTATATGGGTTGGGGGCTTCACCAGGATAAACATACATTCTGCATGTCATGCAGGCCACAAAGAAAGAACTCAGCAAGTTGTGTGACCTGCTAATGGTGGAGGGGATGTCTACCAGCCTATGGGGGTTGCGGGCTGCACCAGAAGAAACCTACATTTTGCACGCCATTGAGGTCACAAACACAGAAGTCAGCAGCTTATGTGCCCTGTTGATGGTGGAGGGGATGTCTGACTGGCTATGGGGGGGACTGCACCAGGAGAAACTTAAATTCTGATGCCATTGAGGTCACAAACACAGAAGTCAACAGCTTATGTGTCCTGTTGGTGGTGGAGGGGAGATCTGCCTGGCTGGGGGGGGCCCAGGAGAAACATACATTCTGCAGGCCACAAACACAGAACTCAGCAACTGCTGTGCCCTGTTGATGGTGGAGGGGATGTCTGCCTGGGTTTGGGGGGGGGCACCAGGACAAAGATACCATCTGCCTGTGCTTGAGGCATGAAAAACAGAAATCGGATACTCCTGTGCCCTGATGATGGTGATGCCTGTGGCTACTTGAATGTGTGAGTGGGGAAACCAGGATAAACATAAAATTTTCCTCCTTCCTCATTCCTGACAGTGCTAGCACTTTGTTAAGCAATCATGAATAGCCACACACCTTGTAATGGGTTAATGATTACATATGTTGACTGAGAAAACAAAAGTAGTGCACAAATCTATGTAACTGACACAATGTAATGTGCTGTCTGCTTATAGCCTGCTGTAGACCAGTTCTCTAACAGTGGATTGGCAGATATCGCCAGTAGTTCCTCAATTGAGCTGACCATGAACATGACAGACATGGCCACAACATCAAATGATGTTATGAGTGACATGTCGCTGCCAAACATTTCTTCTCAGTTCACACACTCTGCTGCTATTGTGACATGTAACCGTCAAAACAAGGGAACCAAGATTCACCGGAAACTGATCAGCTGTAACAAAGGTATCTGACACTTTTCTGACATCTCCTTAGTAATGTGCCAGATTGTAAAAACATGCATCAGTGGGCTGTGGTTCCTTGTCATGATGCCATGTCTTCAGTTCATTGATAGAAGTTTGCATGTGAAAACTTTGCAAACATTATATTCATTTCCAATAGTGAGTCAAATTTTCAAAGCATAGGAGGTTGTGAATCTTACATGCACCCTTGCATCACAGGATATGTGCATGGGGTTGCATGAGAGCACAGCACAACAGCTTCCACGGCCAGTACCATCGACCCCTGGTTGGAAAGTAACTTGGGGTGCTTTAGGGATGGCAGGGGGTAGGAGAATCGAGTGCAGTGATGGCCCATGTCCTCCTTCAGGGATGGCAGGCTGTGAGCCCTGCTCAATTACCACCATCTGTGTCACCATAGTGATAGGATCAGTGGATACACGGCAGGCAGTGTGATGGCAAGAATACGGTACGTAATTGTTATTATGTTTTAATGTGTCCCACCTCCTTTGATAACCCTGGTAGTGGACGTTGTTGGAGGCTTCCTGGAAACTGGAGCAACACTGCAGTGGTTACTGGAAGATGTTATCTAGCTGGTGACATCCTCCAAAATCATACATTGTGAAGGACCATCCTTGACCACCCCAATGCATATTCACAGAGTGGGGGATGTTAATAGGAACACACACTTCCTGCCGTGGTGTCAAACAGGATGGGTGTAAGTCCTGTGTTGTATGAAGGAAATACCTGGTGCGGAGTACAGTGACCTACAGCATATGATCAATGTTGACTGGCATTGAGGGTGGAGAGAAGCTGAATAAAAACACTGTATCACAATAGTGAAATGTGAAAAAGTCAATTTTCAATGAGAAGAGATGCTACGTGCATGTGATGATGTGCTCAACATTAACTCTGATGTATTCCACACATCTGAAAGGTGACTGCACATGCAAGTTACACTTATGTATATTTTTACTGCAAATGGTAAGCTTACATGTTTTCTATGTCGTAACAAGCATCCAAAACAGACAGTGCAGGAAGCATCATTGTACAGTGTGCTGCATCTGCTGGATGTCTGCGATGATGCATTAACCTGTTGACTGATTCGACAAGGGGTGCACGCATCTTGTAAATGGTGCTGTGAGATGGACAGCTCAGCATGACTCATCATTGGTGTGGACCCACTTACATGGACGGATCATGCCATGGTCTGCTTGTCCCTTGACCTTGGAGGTGGGTGGGGGTGAGAAAAGAAATACGTTTTTGTATTATTGTTGCACTGCTGACTTCAGTGTGATGTACAGTAGTGTATCCTTAATGTTGACTTAGATGACAGATATGGGCAGTGATGATTAGTGGGAGATGATTTCTAAAGGGTTTAGTAGATGCTACCAATGTCTGCAGAACTGAGAGACGCAACTAGGGAGCAGGCAAGAACAAGATGTGCCTTACAAAGGATGTACTTGATGTGTTGATATAACAAAAAAGCTAATGATAGGCGACATAAATGGTATGTTAAGTACACCCTCAACTGGTGTGTTTTACAGGTACACAAACCAGTGATTTGAGAACGCATGATGCAGTCGTACAGTGTGACATTATCATTAGCACATCAGACTTCCCTTTTCCATTACAAGCAAAATGTTCATCCACTCCTATTCCTTCTCCTTGTCCGTCTCCACTGACGTCATCAGTTGATGACCCTGACTGTTCGGATTCAGAATACACACCAGGACAGGACTCCATTGCAGAAGCACGCAGGGAGTTGAATGAAAGCATTGGGCAAGTATCAAGATGGATACATCTGGCATGTTTCTTACAATGCAAAATAGTTATTTCACAATACAGCTGAAACAGTGCTGTCAACAGGTATTGTCTTTTACATTACAGATCTCAGGGTACAAAATCGTACCTGATTCATGAGGAACTGAAGTACATAGTGTACCATTCTAGCTTGGATGCCATTTTTAAACACTGTTGGTCATGTGGTTCACCCTCAGTGGTTAACTTTTCCACTGATGACCATGGCAGAAGGTGTGGAACTCTCCTAGTCATTGAGTATCACTGCAACAACTGCGGATTACAAGGGTCTTGGCATAACCAACCTCAGTCTGGAAATTGTATACATTGAAATGTTTGTCTGGCAACATCAATTTTTGCATCGGGATGCCCAGTTTCACAGGCACTACATATTTTTGAGTTCATGAATGTGGCTGGCATCACCCGGAGTACCTATGACAAGTGCCAGAAAGAAGTGATTTTGCCAATGGTGCAAAACATCTGGACGGCGCAACAGGAGGTCCTCTTTCAGGAACTGAGGCACCTTCCTGGTGGTTTAATTATGGGTGGTAATGGAAGGTCTGACAGCCTTGGACACTGTGTGAAGTTTGGTTCCTACATCCTAATAGAGTTCAGGATAGGCAAAGTAGTTAGTATCACCTTAGTTCAGGTCAGTTTGTAACATTAAAAATGCTTTTACACAGAACAACAGGATAACAGTTCTGCACACTAAAGTTGTTGACTCTTTCTGCTTATAGAGCAATGAAGTGAAGAACTCAGGGTGGATGGAGCTAGAGGGACTTAAATGAGCTCTAACTGAGATAGTTGAGAGACAGGGTCTTACAACTGACTCACTGAGCACTGATCGCCATAGACAAATCAACGTGTGGCTGGCAAACAGTCCTCTTATGGCTGGTGCCACACATTACTATGATGTATGGCACCTTGCCAACGGTATGAACATGCTCTGATATACACATTCACTAGATTTACGTTACTTGTTATCATAAATCATACACCGTCACTGTTGCATTACTGATAAATTCTACTTTGCTGTCATGAAGACCACTGAGCTTCACAACAACACTTTATCAATTCAATCTGTAAAGCATTGTTCTCAAGTGATACATGCATAATGAAAGAGCACATCAATTTACTTGTGTCATCATTTGTTTCAGGGGTACGTAAGAAGCTTGAGGCACTGTGCAAGCAGTCTGGGATGAAGGCCATTGCTCCATGGAAAAAAAACTATTAATAATCATATTTATTGGGCAGCATCATCATCTCCACCTAATGACCAGGAACTGATTCGGTCAAAGTGGGAGGCGATGATCCGTCATGTTCAAAATTTACACGACCATCCAAATCCTCTGTTCCCTCGCTGCCAGCATGGTCCCCTACACTGGCGTGAGTGGAAGAAGTGGTTGAAGCCAGGTAAAAACTTGACACATACAATGTATAAAGTTACATGCTCTGATCATCTGTAATGTTTTAATTATGTAATGTATTTCCTCATTTCACTGTCTGATTACAGGGCAGGTGCAAAGAGTCATGAGAGCGTTGTCAGGCAGTACCAATCACAACAGAATGACGCAACACAATACATACTGACATAGTACCATGCCACAAGAGGCGGCATAATGGTCTTTCGTGTGTGCTTGATAGTCAAGGAACATATCGCTCATCAAATTTGGTTCCACCACCACCACCTCCGCGGGTTTCCCTGTCAACGCCCACCCATTCTCCACCTTCAATTGGACTTACTTGGCTTCAATCTCCCTCAGTACTAGTCCCAGGCTCATGCTGAACCCCTCTACAGTGTGTTACACTAAAGGTCCTTAGTGCAGTGCGCTGCATGTCTCCACCACCCTGTCACTGAAGTGACACCTCATCCTCTCCCCTTGAGTCTCTCTCCCTATACCTTTCACCTTTGTTCCGTACTTTCCACCACTACTTTCATTTTGAAGACGATGACTGAGTATCCCTTATGAATCCCCTGTATGTACTTTCAGACCTGTCTCATGTCACCTGCATCACTCCTCTCTTCTAGGGTACACATGTCTACCTATTCGAGGCTCTCCCCATGCGCTCTCTCCCCACCAAAACCCTGATCATTTTTGTTAGCAGGCCACTATGATGGAACGCATAAAATGCCTAGCTGAAATCAAGAAATAAGCTGTTCGTTGGCCTACTTGTGTGCACTGCACTGGACACATATTCGTACAACTCAACCAGATTTGAATGACACGATCTTCATGGGGACAAACCCATCCTGTCCTTGCTGAAACCCATCCATAACCTTGCCCACCACCAATGTCAGGCATTATCCATTCTTGATAGGCATGATAGGGGCCATCCTCCACTCTTGGGTCATACAGGATGTGTTCGGAGACATGTTCAATAGGTTCACCAGGGCATCCACCAGGTCTGTTATCATACGGTGATGTATTTCATCCAGCACTTGTTCTTCCCCTGTCATAAGGAATGTGATGGCTTCCCTGACTTGTCCATGTCCATGACCTCCACGTCATCACCATTGTCTCCCTGTACTGCCTTCAGTCAACCCGACTGCTGTCCATTCCCCCTCCATTGACACGTCACCACTCTCTATCTTTTTACTGTGCGTCCCCCTCCACAAGTTCATTAACTGTACCCCAGACATGCATGACACCATCATCATACCTGTTTCAAAGTAAGGGAAAGTAATCATGTGAAATGGAATGTCATTTTTTCCCCAGTGGTGTTCTATCAATGATAGCATGTTCAAAGATGCAGCAATTAAACCTGATGCATGTTGTGCAAAATGCAACAGAAAAACTTATGCTGCACAACCACATAAGAAACACATTGATGTGTTAACGTTTCTTGTGCCATGATCAGGTGATTCTCTAACAGAAAAGCTGGTCCACATGCTGGAAAACAAATCCTTGGTGAAGGATGCTGGCAGACTGTCACCACACCACCAAAAATCCTCAGTTGAAGCATTCCATAGCATGATCATTCACTTTGCTCCCAAGCATACTGCATACTCCTTCATTGGTATGCATTGCAGGTATGCTGTTTCATAACCTTGGTTTTTTTTTAATATGTACTTCCCTCTACAATATGTCCGACCCCATCTTGAAGCAACATGTACTGTGCAGTGCCACGAGTTTCTCATGTAGTGCACTGAACCCTGTTACCACTCTTTCACTGCGGTACTGCCTCCTCCTTCCCATCCCAAATCTGCCCCCCCTTTAACTTCAGAGACTGCCTTCTGGTATGTCTTCTGTTCTGGATAATGAACACACCATGTAAGCATACTGTCTTCATAAACTTCAGCTACATGAAGATCTCCATCATGTCCCCTGTCTGTCTTCTATCCTGCAGGGTATACCTGTTGAGCTGTTTTACTCTGTCTTAATAAGTTGTGTCCCCCAACACATGCATCATCTGTTTTGCTATTCACTGCACTGCCTCCATTACTGCAACATACCTTTTCAAGTATGGGTGTCTGAACTGTACACAGTGTTGTGCTGCTGCAAAACAAAATTAATTCCTTTACACTGACCGTGTGAATGGATAACTGATACTGTTGTCAGTTCACTTTATAAAACACTGGATTTTGCCTATAGTCTTGACAAGACAGTGTTAGTATTGTTTTATGTTGTTCATTGTCACACTTTGATCTGAGGTAACATATTTCTTTTTTGATGCAACAACAGGTTGTATCTTGCATCTTTACATTTCAATGAAAACTTCGACAACAAACTTCTTCGGGACAGTGATGGCAATCAAAGACTGTCAGTGTACTTCACAAAGGCAAAGAAAGGGAAGCCATCGGTGCATAGAGTCAAGGCTGTGTCCACCTATGGTAAGACGTACCATGTCAGTAAATTAATAATATCTTCCTTGATAACATGTCTGTTGCTCCAATGATAGGTAACATTGTCTTCCATGGTATTTGGAAGTAATGCCTTCATAATGTTACTTGGTCGTGTTGCACACTCTTCATATCTGTGCCACATGAACAAGAAAGGCACTGCAAGCAAGTTTAACATGGGCATGACTGTGAATTAGCATGTGATAGGAAAATCACAAAGATTTTCCCTGGCTGATGTCAGTAGCCATGGCCACATGGTGTTTCAGCACGGATGACAGTTTCCAATATCTGTTGTTGGGGGACACATGGGTACTCAAGTCATACTACTGCATGACTTCAGTCTGATGTTGTGCTTCCACAGAGAGGTGGACAGGTGGCACAAGTAGAAGGAGTCCCCTGCTCTGAAAAATGCAGGATCATAGTCCGACAATGTAAGAGTGTCTCACAAGCATTAAATGTTCAGGTCAAGAAAGGCCCATCAGTGAAGCGGTTGCATCGTTGACTGCAACACAAGTGACCCTGGTTCTACAATGGACCTGGGACAATGGAGGGACAGATGGGAGTACAAGGATGGAGCATCAGAAGAATGCTTGCATTATCACGGGGGAGGGTGGGTATGGCCTCAGCATCAGCTGGAAGGGCAAATTGAGTGTGCTTCATGCCGCACCACTGCCTTCACCCACATACTGTAGAAGAGGGACACACCCGCTGCGGTGTTACGCCGGGGTACCGTGTTGGTGTTGGCGGCAAATATGAGATGGTGGGGGGGGGGGATGTTGACTGTCAAGATATGGTGCCTAGGAGGCAAGAAGTAAAAGGTTGGTCCATTGTCAGGAGGTGGGGTGCCCCAAAAAAAGTAGTTCAGTAAGTGACAGTACTAAAGCATGGCTAATCCACGAATTGCAATGGTAAGTCTGTAGTGTGTTGTAGCTCACTGTTGCTGAAATTGTACTGTCCTGTGTTGCAGAGTATGTCAAGGACATCATGAAACAACTGCACATTTCCGTTTCATCCACTGAGGAGCGACATTGACTTCATCAGCAATCGAAGGAATTCCAAGAGCCACCACCACTTGCTACACACTATTCTTATGTTGACAGACAGCTGGTAATAGCTAACTACAAGAGTAGATTTAAGATGAGCTAAGTCACTGTGTAATTGTATTTGTGTTATGGTGGTGTACACGGGCATTGATATTTTGTTATTGTTTGGGACAATTTTTAAAACTGTGTCGATGACCTTCATTGATTCATGCAGTGTCTATATTTTGGATTTTTGTCCACAGAAGCATGGGACTAGTAACAGCTGAAACAGCCATTTCGCTGTATTGCGTCACATGAAATTATCACTTGGAGGCACTACTGTGCTGCTGCTGCTCTCTGTTGGTGGAGTAGCCAAGGTACCTACCCCTGTTGTGGTCTGGTACATGTGGCTATGGCTGATGTCTCACCATTTCACAGCCTAATAAAGCCGCTTTTCTATTTGGTTGTGGAAACCAAAGTAATCTAGCTGGATTTCTTTTCTTTACCACAAGTATAGGTCCCCCCAAGAGTTGGTTATATTGAATGGTGTGTGGTGGTGTGACAGTACACTGCAAAAACAGAAAGTATTGATGCAATTTGCAGGGTGCTGTATTCAGTCAACGTTATGTTCACACGCTCGGATGCCGCATGCTGTTGTTTCCCCGAAAATTTTTTTATGCACACTTTTCACCACAACACAGACTCTGTGCCTCCTCCATCCAACCATTAGTATCACTCTTGTTGCCTTTGTAACATTACTTGACTCAGGTCTGTATTGTGTATGCTAGTACTAAAGTTACAACCCTTGTTCAATATTTTTTGTCACTCACCACAACATGTACCGCATGTTACCCTTTACCCTCATGCACATTCTCTCCTCCATGTCACCTGTATGACACTTGTGTTGCATGACACATTGCAACACATGGCAGCCTGCACTGCACCCCCTGCAGTAATGTAATGTCCATCTTCAGATATGGGCCCCAGTACTGCACACATTACTCCAACTGCCGTCTAACTAATGACCTACACAGTGGCAAAATCACCTCCACCCTCCTCAAGGAGACACCCCTTGTACTGTATCACAGCACTTTGTTTGCCTTTGCAGATTCCTTCCCACATTGTGCAGAGTTGTTCTGTGACCCTGTAATAAGCACACCAAGATCCTTCTCCCCCTCTGTCTTGGCTAGGGGCACTCCCCCCAGCTGGTAAGTCATCCATGGGATCTTCACCGAAATATTCAGCAACTTGCACTTTTTGACATTAAACATCAATTGCCAGGTGTCTGACCATGTTTTCTGCTTCTCCATATCATCCTGCAACACCTGCCATCCCCCTAGGTCATCCACCACCACTCACATCTTGGTGTCGTCAGCAAACGGAATGATCTTCCTCTTGATGTCCAAATATATATCTCCAATAACTATCCCAAACAGTGATAACACTGAGCACTGTGAAACACCACCTGTCACTACCCTTGGGTATCACAGAGCCCCAACCACCACCACCCTCTGTTGATTCCCTGAAGCAAGTTCCTAACCCATCTCACCAGCTTTGCACCTGGCCCTCAGCATTCTTACTTACTTCCCAGCATCCCATGTGGCGCAGAGTCCAATGGCTTAATGATGTCCAGATACAGGACATCCACTGCATGTAGCAATTCTCCACACTTCATGGGTTCTGTTACTCTTATCTTATTACCTGTTGTGCAGTAAAGTTATCATTGCATCACTGCAGCTGTTATCCATCGAAGAGGTACAGTTTTCTTTATTTGTAGTCAGTCAATGAAAATGTGTAATACTTCAATGTATGCATGACCATACTTAACTGCTGTGTTAGACAGTGACAATTGATTTCTGAACACATATGCAGCTTTCCTGTCCTCATACAACACCTTTTCACCGCTGTCAATACAGAGATGTGACATGCCTTGTATTTCACACTGTTTCTGTAAAGTAGTTGTTGTGTATGGATTATGTGAATTTTTGAATGTCATGCTTTACTGTCAATAATGCCTCATTTTCATTGGTAAGTGAAGCACAACCATGTTTAGTGGTTTCTTTGGCGGGTATAGGCAGAATGTCACAAACTAAGTCATGTTCATTTCATCTCCATACCACAAAGTTTGTTGATTGTTATAACATGCACAATCTCAGTACTGTACTGATCGGCTTCTTACACATTACGTACTGTACAAATACTTTTCAAGATATCTGTATGTCTGTCTGTACAGTAATGTGACAGTTGTAGGAAGTAATTTGATGCCCTCCTATTGTTTCTCACACAACAGAATGGAATGCCACTGTAAAGGGAACCACTCATTTGCATGTGCTCCCTTCATGGGAAAACAGTGCCCTCCAGTTAATGTCTTGTGACAGAAGTGGCTGTTTGTGTTATGGTGCCAACTGATTTCACTTCATTTGGAAAAGGACCCTATCCATAAATTGCACAGATGCTGGTGCTGCTCCATAAATTGAAAAGGTGTGTCACCGCAAGTTGCGCTTCGATAGAAATGCATACAAGGGCGCGCTGATGTGCATCACCTTTACAGTGAATGGAGCTTCACCAGCATCCGCTATACTTCAGGGCAGCGTACAATTCAAAAGTAAATGAAATCCATTTGTGTTGCTACAAAAAGTGCTGTGCTGTATGAAAACATTAACAGGACAGTAAGCTTTGCAGTGGTGGAAGCCATGCAAACGACAGATTCGATTTTATAACATCTGTACATATGTTAACAACAGTTGAACACACACACTGTTGACAATAATTTACTGTCATTGTTTAGCAAAATGACAAATGTTGGCACAGTGTGACAAAATGAACAGTGCAACAGGTAGTTTTTGGCAATTCTAAATTCTGTTTATTAAATGTAAATTGAGAAGACATGCAAAGTGGGTACTGTGTGGTGTTGTGATCAGTAACCTTGGATGTGTTGCAGGGCAGAAAAGTTCCATAACTTTTATGGTGGAATTATGTACTCGGGCTTGAAATGGATGTATGCTCCAGCTTCATTTGGATATCTGTCTCTAATGGCCATCAGGCAACAGACAGGGAGAGGTACACGAATATCTCTTCCGAGGAAACCCCAGCACCATCTCACTAATTGTCTATAACTGGTATATCGGTATTTCCTGTTGAAGACAAATGGGTTGGATGTCATGGTAGGAATGTACATTGTGATAATAAGGATCACAAGTAACAGAAAGCAACCTTTTGTTCAGTTACAGTCAATGCATGTGTTACACCATGTGATTCAAAGTACTGTAACAGTTTAATGCAGTCGTTGGTCAAAAACAGCAGTGACAGCACAGCAAGATGCACATGTACCGTACAGTATCAATGTCATACATGCCAGAACTGTCACAGCATCTGTTGCTGCCATGTTGAAAGTTGTTATTCTGCCAAGTGATGATGAAGCATGGCTCACTGTAGTGTATCACATGGCAAAGCAGTGCTGAGGGCACATGCTGGGGAATGACCTTCCATGCAGGACTTGGTAGTGTTCAGCAGATGCCCAATGGACATGAATGGCAGGGGGATAGTACAGCAGCCAGTGCATGCAGATCACCTCCTCGTGGGTGATGGCAGTGTACTGTCAGCAGTGTGGTGCTCATCTGTGGCATGGTGAGTGCACCAAAGACACATCAATGCCTTCTTCATGTCTTGTATGTCAAACTAATGAGTGTTGTCATGTTGCAGTGTTCACTGTGAGTTGCCTGTGACATAGACAAGAAACTAAGAATAATGTTGATAGCATGCCAGACAACTGAGGTCCTCACCATACAGGGTGTGCTATGTGGCTTTGAAGGATGTGAATGTGGCAACACTGCTGGTGATAATCATGGGTAGAACCCTGAGGACTACTCCGCCTACGTTTGGATATCCAAATGGATAGCAATCAGGCCTGCTACTTACTACTTGTTGATTCAAGTGCCAAGACAAACTGACATGATTGTTAAAATATGGCCGAGCACCAAACAAAGTAAGCAATTAAGACTACGATGCAATGGTCAGAGTGCGTGACAACTGGACACACATCTTTCTGTAAATATTTGTGAAATGTTTGATACATTTCCATGTCTACATTTCACATAATGCCTTGCCGCATCATGTGTGTCATGCTGTTAAGTGTCTCATTGAATGAGTACCACACACTCCATTGGCTGTATCACAATGCATTTCAATCTTTACATAGCAGAAACAGTGCATGTCTTACTCATGTATGCTTGCTGATGCACGACCTCCATTGTACTGTTGATGATAATTGTAGTAAGCAGTTTGAAGCACATGAGGATTAAGCACCACTGCTTCAAAACCACTGTGAAGAGTAATACATTCTACATCCTCCACTCCACGATGCCAAGTGATGCAGTCAATTTCTTTGCAGCACAGGCATTCAAGCACATCCTCCATGTCACTGCAATGTCCACATTCATACCTGCAACAGTGACATTTCTGGTGTGTTACAGCTGTCAAGATATAGTGTCATGCGTCAGCACCATGACATTAAGACACTGAGCAGAAGCAATTATTCACAGCACAAGCATTGATGCTGTTGCCTGGAAGAATGTGAACATGCCCTGCTGGCATGGTACCATACTTCAATTCGTTAACACGTCACCCACAGGACTTGTAACATTGACAGATGACATATCATCATTGTTCAAAAAACAGAGCAATATGGTGTAATAGTGTGCAACTTCAATCTTGCATGCCTGCTACACAGACAGACTGACATTGGCATGGTACACATCCAGTGTTATTACCTACTGTGAATAATCCTACACAGTTGTTACTTCATGTAAGTGTGATATTCAATGTCATTAAACATCACAGGTACACAATTGTCCTTGGCACTGGCATTACAGCTACACAGCACTGTATGCCTGTGTCAGCAACATAAAAATCAGGGTACCGTGTACTTGCTGATCATCACAAGTAGCCATTGCATAGTGGCAAACGTACCACTGCCTTTTTATCTGTGGTTATTGCTGATCACTGAGGCACACGGATCATGGCCTTTTCCATGGCTGATGAATGGCATTCATATTGCATTCTCACTTGTGTCATCAGAAGCTCAGAAAATGAAAATCAGTACCAGGACTCATGCTGTACAAACTGTAATGGAATGGGAAGATGCAACGTGTAAGATGCAGCAGACCTAACATACTTGTTAACCTCCCATGTCACAGTGACACACCCCCTTTTGAATTATCCCCATGTCAGAAAGGGTAAGAAATCCTCAGACACAGACCTCCATCCCACCACTACCCTCTATGTAATAAAGGGTTTCTCATCTCTCCATTTGGTTTTGATGCTACAGTTGATGCGCACGTCGGAAGACTAGGCATCTTTGGTGGACTGGTTAGGTGTATGTGCTGTTGGGCATTGATAGTATTCAATTGATCATGGAAGTTTTGAGGCTGCAAACTTGTGTTTTACATTGTAACATCTTAGGGAGGAGGTTGAAGGGATCAGGAGGCAGTAGTTTGGTGTGGAGTGGTGGGTGACAGAGAAGGATTGTAGAAGTGGAGGGCAGGTTGAAGCACATGTTAGTACCCCAATACAGAATGGCCTGGTCCTAGGGAGAAGAGCAGGGGTGGCTGGAGTAGGGTCACAGGGATGAAAAGCGCAATCACCACAAACAGCACCAGGTACATGTTGTTTCCCAGAAAGAGAACCATTAATGGAGGGGAGGAAATGAGGAGGACAGTATGGGGTAGTCATCACACTTAGAAATCGTTCTACCCTGTCATGTCTGGGTGAATAGGAGGACTGGGATGGGCTGGTGGAGTGTTGCACTGAATAGTGGTCTGTCATGAGGAAAGGCGGGAGGGTGACAGGAGAATAATCAAGAATTGCAGGGGAGATCATGGTGAGCATGCTTACTACGGTGATGGGGAGACAAGGAGGGTCACCAGGGTGGTCAGATTGTCAAAACCAATGAAGGAGAAAAACCTGGCTACAGACATCATGACTGTGGGTAAGGTGTGCTTTACATATATAGGGGAGAATATGAAAGTAAGGGCACAGAACATAAAGATTAGGAATGGTGAGGGATGGGCTCAGTAGGCGGGTGAGCAAACACAGGTATCACATAGGTGTTCTCCATCACTCTGTACCGGGGGGGAGGTCAATGCATCCTGAATGGAGGGACAGAGAGCCCATAACAAAGGTGGTCAATGGGAGGATGATGGACAAACACAGGTACTACATAGGTGTTCTGCATCACTCTGTACCGGGGGGGGAGGTCAATACATCCTGAATGGAGGGACAGAGAGCCCATAACAAAGGCGGGTCAATGGGAGGATGATGGACAAGCACAGTATCGAGTGCTTGGAGGGATGTAAGTAAATGGAGGGGGACAGGATGGGCATGCATATGGGTAACATGTCCAGAAGGGGAAAATGACTGTGGACAGAGTGATGGTAGTGATTTGTAGTACAAGACAGTGGACAATGTCAGGATAAAAGTGATTGCACAGCGCAACACAGCAAATACATTGTCACTGTCCAAGGAATTGTTTTACTGAAGGAAACAAAATCATGACATTCAAGAATACAACTTTAATGTTTTGGGTACCGTCAATTATTATTCCTGGTTTCAGATCCACCTTGCCCATGTGAACACAGCAGTGATTCAATCCATATTGATGGTCATTGCTAAGCATAGTAACCATGGATGTTGAACATCACTAAGTGAACAAGAGCAGGCCAGACATTGTACTGTTATTGTACTCAGTGCCACTTGACTTACAATTAAAAGCAGACATATGTTCCCAAACTATGTGAAATTGAAGCAGATGAAATATGACGACATGTACAGCTACACCCTGGAAACAGCACCGGAGAAGGTCACATTAACAGGGATTGAAGTTAGGTTATAGAGCCACTAGCCAGCAGGGCTAGTGATTAACAAAGTGCAGTTGCCCCACAGGCTTTTTTAGTGGCACAGTTGGTGTACATTATGAAGTGGTACCTTCTCAGTACAATCCCACAGGGATAATTATATGAAAATGTTACTGTGCGATACAAAATTCACCATCATTTTGATACTGTGCTGGTGCCACTTTCGACCCATCATTAACATATCCTGCTGTCACATGTCATGCCTTACTCCAGCTACAGAAAGTGAAGTTATCAGTAGCCTGTGTGGTGACATGCTACACTTCTGAGGGCCACAACTGAAATGCACATTTAACCCTGACTGCACACCAAAGGTCATCCTTGAATTGATACACCACAGAAACAGCCCCCCCCAACACACAGACGAAACAACACAGATGGACACAGATACAAACTCTCAAGGCCAGTTTCATTCAATGTTTACTACCACACACAAAGCAGTCCAACAGCAAGGGTCACAACTGCACTCACTCAGGACTGTGTCGTGCACACCAATGCCCACCCAACCACCAACACCATACACACACACCACTTGTCATTCTAGTATACAAGCTGGTGAAAAGCCTTACAGTTACCTCACTGATGTTATGCAACAACCAGTGATATGAAAGGCAGTGATCTCTGCACACTGTCTCCCTCTGTACAATAATCACACTACCCAAACAAAGATAGTCCATTACAACTAAAGAGGTGATACTATATTGTAGAGGCAAATAGCTGACAGTCATGTGTTACAATGAAAAACCCAACACATGTCTTGTCTTGCCACCATGAAGAATAAAATAGACAATGATAGTGACTAGTTGGTAACTGCTAAGTTTCTTCTGCATGACATGAATGCTATCCTCCATTAACTACTGCACAGACAGAGGGCTGAGAACATCTACATCACTACTGGTGTGCAGTAATTGGTGTACCAGGCTGTCAGTATGCAGAAATATGTGCTGACACAGTCAGTTACTGGTATAATGCTGCTGGTGACCAAAGTGGTGATGACTGGATGGATAATAACATACTAAGAATGCCAGCAGAGTAGGCCCAATGGTCAGTCACATCTGCTCGAGAGTCAGTACCCTTAGAGGGCACCCCAACCTAGACAATCTCACTATCCCCCTTCCCCCAGTCAGGGTTCCCCTACCCCAGGCAGGTGTCCCTCCTCATCACCCGTGTCCTGTACCTCTCCAAGACCCTCTTGAATTATTCCACCGTGGACACCTACACCAGTTCCTCAGGCAGTGAATACCATGGATCCACCACCCTCTCAGTGAAGTATCTCCTCCTCATTCACCCCCCAAACTGTCCCTACCATGTATGCATACCTTATTTACCCCCCTTGAAATACTTGAAGACCTCATTCATATCCCACCTGTCTGTGCTCTGTTCAAGTGACTACAGCTCGAGGTTCACAACTGTGTCATTTCATTCCCCTAACCCAACAGTGGCCATCAGCTGGGAGGCTGCAGACCAGGCACCGTTCCCCAATACCTTATCCCTTCTGCCCCATCTTCCTCAAGTGGAGTCACATCATCGCTCATTAACATAGGTGACCATTGCACTTTAGGCACCCCCCCGCCCCTACAGCAACAGCACCCACTGCCGTGCTCTTGTGGTTCTTTACCTGGGCTCCCGCCCCACCATCGCCACACTAGTGCCTACTTATCTGCATCCTCTGGTCGAACTTCACATTTATAGGTTATATGTGCAGTGCTGTGCACCAGCTGGAATTGTTATGTTCATCACCAGTTCCTCCTGCCTATGTACCCGTATACATGACCTCCCCCCCAAACGTATACCTCCTATACCTTGTTCTATCACAACTAAAAGCAGATTACTGTCCATCCCCTTTATGGCCATCAAGGGCCCCATCAATTGCAAGTTTTCAGGCTGACTCCCTGTCTGTCAAACCATTACCCCCTTCTCTGGGCCCTCACCTTGGGCCAAGGAAGCAACCAAAATAGGGTGGTGGTGGTTGTACATGATGAGCAACATCCAGTGTATTACATGAATGACAAAAGGTCATGTCATGGCAGCTAGGTCACAAAACGAGTGGGGGTGGGGCCAAGTCTTGGGACAGAGAGGATGAACAGCAACAGAAGGCAGAGCGTTATGATACATAGAGGGGGTGGGGGTCAAAAGGAGTGTGGGGAATGGACATGCATGCATTCCATAAACCACTTGGAAAACAGCTTGTATAATGAAAAGCTTAACTTTACAGGTTCAGTGCTGCATGCTCAAATCCCCTCTCCTACAGTTAGCGCCATGCTATGTTCAAACACTGATATTTATCCATCCGACCCAACTTTTCAGAACTACGGAGAGACATGTCACCTACAAGTGTGGAGAAAAACAGCATTTATATGATGGATTTCACACAGAACATTTGTAGTGCAGAAACAAATTACATAGTTCCCATGCCTAGCTAGTACAAAGGTGGCATCTGCACTGCAATACAAATGTTAGCAATCCACTATCATCACTCAGTAAATCAGCTGAAGGGCTTACACTTCAACAGGGCACAGCAACACAACCAAGAACGGACAAATGCAGACTACTGATTTTTTATGCTTGAACAGTAGCCACCATCATCATTATAGCACACGCATTGGTTTATCCAGTCTCATAACGGTACACTTCATGGGCCTTCAGGCGTATATTTTGTAAAGAGAAGTGTCTCGCAAAACTGTTGTAATACATATATTACTGTGGTGTTCATGTATTTCTATCCAGCACAGTCTGATGTCTCACTATGGGGAACAGTGATTTACACAGGCTATTGAGGCCAACTACCATACATGCATCTACCGGCCGTAGCACCTTGAATGCGCTATGTGCATCACAATGGCCCACAACAATACCAGGGGGAAAAGAAAGGTCACACTGAAAAACAGATGATAAAAATATCATGAATGGACTCAGCATGGACGGTAACACTTTACCATTCATGATTTCCCAAGTGCCGCACGCTCTGGTACGGAGGTGGCCAGATGCTATTATCATCCACACTGGCAGAATCAGATGATCCGGAGCTTGCATCCATTTCGTAAGGATCCTCCCTGTAAGGATCAAAAACATTCACTTCTTCAGGCAATGAAATATTGTCTGAATTAGACTACGGAGGAGCTACTGTTCCCGCTATCGGACCGCTCAACCAACAACAAACTGCCACCCTCCATGTTTGTTTACATCCCTGGAGCAGAACAGGAAGTTATGACCCCTCAATTCCCCTAGCATGATGTCTAAAGGACTGAGGTCAGCACTGTAAGAAAATAATCTGGTATCATTATGCAAATTAGGTACGCAGTTTAAAAAACCTTTTTTTTATCATTTGCATGGAAATGTACAGCGATTTGTACAGATAGGATGCACGTGATATCCCTTGAAGGTAAGAAAACTGAAATGTGTATCCCCAGGTTCCATGAATCACTTTAATTATTGTTTTCTACCATGGTATTCTACCCTGTTGTACAACAGACTTGTGGACATCTTCGAAAAAGGCTCCTGTTCCAGTGTATGTGTGTGAGATGCGAGTTATAGATCATCTATTGCCGCTACTGTAACCCATATCTACTGCCACTGCCTGCGCCTGTTGGTTGTGTCCTAACTGAATTATCAGTGAATATTGTTGCAACCTATCAATTATATGCATGTATAAAAAGTGGATCTTTGTCATTCCACCTTGTGCAGGAGCTCATGGTTCCCTCTCACTGTGGTTTTACCAGTTGTTCTCAGAGGAATGCTATTCTGATATCCCTGCATGCACAGGTCAGAGGAATGTTTTCTGGGAACTCCCTGTAGTTGCCATTACAGTTCACATACTACAGTTTGAACTTTACCTAGTCATATCTTGGATCGCTTTGGTTCCCAATCGGCCTCTCTGCAAACCCAAGCCCGTCCCCTCTTTCAGGAGTTGTAACTGCATTCTTGCCCCAATCTCTTGATTATCTGAGTTGTTAACCAGAAATCAGGAGAATGGGGCAGGCACTCTGTCTCAACTCCTGAGTGGTGCTTGGTGTCCACCAGTGTAGATCATGGATGCCATTTGATGGGAACTAAAACTGACAAAAAATGCACACTAAATATGGGCTACAATATCCTGGCACTGCATTATATACTATCCGATGACTGGAACCACAAAATTCCAAGTAGAGTGTTCCCGATGGTGCTTTTTCTCAGATAACTTATCCTAATCCTTTTTGTGTGTATCTTTGCATTGTGTTAGCTTGCCCTTGGAGCAGCTAACATGCCCATTAGCCATGTAGTCAGTCAAAGATTTTATAGCTGTGCCTTCAGTGGGCTCTGATCCATTGCTTACTGCTGGTCAGTGCAACACATTACTGTGTTGTGTCACAGAATATTGTTTTGTTGCTCTTGTCCCTCAATCATTGCTGCCATGCTTGCTATTACTTTGTTGTGGTGCTTCTTCTGGTCATCCTGCACCCACTAGCCATTATGCTGTACCCCAAAACAACATTCTTTCAGAAATGTGTTTTGTGCAACTAATTTGTCATTTTATCTTTCTGTCATATTTGTTTTCTTCTCATGTGTTTATATTTTGTCCCTTCACTGTACTGCTAAACTATCAAGGACACCCTGTTTATGTTCACTTCCTACAGTGGTTGTTATGGAGACCATTCATAGTTCCCAAACACTAGCCACTGCTCCTCCCATCTGAATCATTGTCATCTGCCTTCCCTCACCGTGTATTTTGAGGCTTGGGGGGATGGGATGTTATTGTCTCTTAAACCTCAGTTCCAGACTGCCTTTGTCTAAGCACCACCACTCTAGCAACTGAACTCATCTCACTACAATTTCTGCCCTTTGCACATGCTTTGCATAGCTATTTATCGATGTTCGGAGAATGGTCTCAGTCAGCAATTGCTCCTACTGTTCTTCTGTGTAAATGCCTTTCCAAAATTCATCACTTATCACCTTATTTGTCTGAAATTTCTTTTTCTTTTATGCTTTGCCTTCATGAAATCCTTTTTTGTTTACTCAGGATTATGTGGTAAATGCCATGGATCTAGTCACTGCATAATGTATCTGTAGCACTTGACTCTGCCACCCTAATGCTTTCATATACCATATACCTAGTACAACAGCACATTTTATTTCCAAATGTTCACCCACATTTTTTACTGGACATACATATATTTTATAACTCTTGTGAGCTGTCCAACATTTCTGTGGTTCTCAATGTCACTGGGTCTACTAATGCCAGAGTAACCATACCCTTCTATTGGTTTCATTTTCTATGTCATTGTTGCTTCTGTCTGCAAATGTTGTTGAGTGTAGTACGGACATGCTAGAAAATACCTTGCCATGGCCTTTATTACACATTGTTACAAAGTGACATGCCAGATTGAGGTGGTTGTGCTTCTAACATACTGAAAGCAAGCTGATTCTTATCTTATGCTTTTGGTAACTGGGTAAGGACCATTAGGCACAAGTGCCTGTTTTCAGGGGTGACCCAGGAGCACTGGGTGGTTAAGTGACTTGCTTAGAGTCGCACAGTATGCAAGTGAAGTTTGTGGGAATCAAACCCAGGTGTGCTGGATGTACCAAGCTCATTCACAGCTCATTACTCTAACCTCTAAGCTGTAATGACTCTCCTGGGAGATGAGCCCTCCCCTCACAACCATCACCTTCTGTATACTCCACACTAGCCAATTTCATATCCACCTGACCATCTGCCAGCCCCCCACCCCAGCTTCCCTAGTAACCTGGTATGTGGCACCAAGTCAAATGCCATGCATAAGTCTGGAAAGGGTACATCCACTGGCCTGTCCTGATCCAGCACTCTCATCAGCCCTTTGTACAACTCCACCAGGTTGGTTTGATACCATCTCCCCCAAACAAAGCCATGCTTGTAATTATCTAGGAGCCCACGTGCCTTTAGAAACCCCTTTGGCCTCTCTTTCTGGATGGCCGTCATCACTTTGCCCACTACTAACATCAGGCTAACTGGCCTATAATTTCCTGGCTCCTCTTACAAGCCACCCTTGTGTATTGGTATGATACGGGCCATCTTCCAGTCTTGAGGTACCCTTCCCAACTGAAGGGAGGCATTAAAAAGGCCTGCCAGAGGTGCAGCTAGGGTGTTAGCCAGTTCCTTAAGCACCCTGGGGTGGATCCCATCTGAGCACATTGCCTTGCCTGGTCTTATGGCCTTCCATACCCTCCCAGTGTGGATTTCTACATCCATTGCTCCTACCTCATCTGCCGGTCCACCTCCCCCCTCCCCTTGCAGTGTAGCCCCCCATCCTCCTTCATGAAGACTGCTGAAAAAAAAAAATTTGTACCTCAGCCTGATCGCCCTGCTCATCTACCCATGAACTCCTCAACCTCAGCCAACTAATCTGCCTCTTCCCATTCTTTTTTCTCTGATATACCTGAAAAAGCCTTTTTCACCCCTTCTAATCCCATGTGCCAATCTCATCCGCTTCCCCACCTTTCCTGACCTCACCACCCTGGCGACCCTCCTGGCTGTCATATCATACTCACCCTTGGTTGTAGCCCCTCAATAACAACTGTATCATCTTCAAGTAGACTTTTTCTCCCTCACTGGAACTTGTACCTCCCTTGTCCACCAGCTTGATTTTTTAGCTCTGCCCCACTTGCATCTATCCTTCATGCAGGCCCTGTTAGCCTCCAGGAGACCCTTTTTAATAACTTCCCAACAGGCCTCAGTGGCCATATCTGGCCTGATCTCATCAAGGTAGCCCCTGAGGATACCCTCCATCTCCCCTAAGTTCGCACCTCTAAAATCAGCCACTGATGTTTTTATGTGATCTCAACACCCCGCTGGGCCATGGAAAACTGGGCCATGGCATGATCACTCCCCACCAATGGGTCCCCATCAACTAGGCCCCATGAAGAGAGAATTAAGGAGCTTAATATGTATAGCCTCGAGGAAAGGAGGGAGAGGGGGGACATGATAGAAACTTTCAAGTACCTCAAAGGAATCAACAAAGTCCAAGAGGGTAGCATCTTTCAAAAAGAGGTGTGCAGAACAAGGGGCACAATTTGAAGATAGAGGGGGACGGCTCAGAGAGTAATTAAGAAGTATTTTTCACAGAGAGGTTGTGGATCCATGGAACAGCCTTCCGAGCAGGTTGTGGAGTCAAAAACAGTGGTGGAATTCAAGCATGCATGGGACAGTCATAAGGCAATTCTAGGGGTTGGGGGTAGGAAGAAGTAGGCTGCTGGTTAACTAGGATCTGCAGCTTATCCAGTAGGCAGGGAAATGGGCAGACTGGGTGGGCCAAGCGGTCCTTATCTGCCATCAAATTCTATGTTTCTATGATGATCTCACTGTCTGGCAGTACCACATCCAGGACACAACACTCCCTCACTGGGTCAGTCACCATCTAGGCAAGAAACACATCCTGGAAGATGTTCAGCAGGTGCTGCTCCCTACTCTATGAGGATGCCATAGTACCCCAGTCTGCTACGGGCATATTCATATCCCCCAGCACCACAGTTCTACCCTCCCCCCACCACAGTGGTTTCTGTCTCCAGTGTGGTGCCCTGTGTCCTAGTATCATTGCTGTAAATAAGTAAGGGGACCAGAGAGTGTTTTGCTAAATAACTGAAGTGGAGCCACTTAGTTTTCCTGTGTTGCTGTTTCCCCTACTCACCACTAGGGGATACGTATTCATAGGGTAGGTATACAAAACAATTCTGTATTTTGAACTAGTGAAGGCAAAGCCATGGAAGTTACAAGCTCCAAAACTACCAAGCCCATTGCTTAACACCACAGATCAGCTTTGCAGGGGTAGCACAGGGACTTATATAGATGGTATTTGATTGGTCACATGGCTGGGTAGTGAAGCAGCCAGACCCATAATGCTGGTAATGAGGTGGCTCCCAGTAAGTGATACCATTCAGTCCACTTCTAGATATGGGCGTAACCCCTGGGCTATGATCCACCTCCCAGAGCCCTCCTTTTGTTCATTGAGACCGATCAGTGAGCCCTGACTGGAGGGAAGGAGGGGGTAGGACCTTGCCCCAGTTTTCTTTGAGTTTGACTAATAAAGCAAAAATGTCATAATAAATAATAATAAAACTTTATTTATTGTGTGCTTTTCAAATTCCAAGGAGCATTAGAATTTTTAAAAACAAATTCCCTAAACTATAACAAATAAAATATAAACCATTTAAAAATCATTACAATTCATGAAACGCTTGACTCCACAAAAAAGTCTTGAGTGCCTGCTTGAAGCTCCCCACGGTCGCACATTCTCTGAGCTAATGGGGCAGAGAATTCCAGAGGCTTGGGGCCACAAACATAAAAGCATGGGCTCCAGAAGATTTCAAGATAACCCTCTGAATCTCCAGCAACCCCTCTTCAGCCGAACAGAGCTGTCGCAGGGTTGTAGGGAATCAGAAGCTCTTTCAAGTAGTCAGGGCCAAGTCCGTGTAGGGCTTTGTAGGTCAATAAACCTACCTTAAAGGTAATCCACCACTGAATCGGCAGCCAGTGCAGATCACACAGCACAGCGGTGACATGCGATCTTCTAGACACCCCTGTCAACAATTGAGCAGCAGCGTTCTGCACTAGCTGCAAGCTGCGGATATCAACCCCAGGAAGCCCTAAGTAAAGGGAGTTGCAGTAGTCAAGGCAAGAGGTCACAAAGGCGTAGACCAACACAGGTAAATTGTTAGACAGAACAAGGTGTTTGACCCTGACGATGTTCCTAAGATGATAAAAGGCTGACTTAACGACTGCTGACACCTGATAAGGGAGGGTCAGCCCATCGTCAAGCACCACTCCAAGGTCGCACACCTGTTCTGAGGTAAGGATTGGAATGCCCCCCAGAAATAATATGGAGGGCTGATCGGTCCTCAGCCCCTCTGTCCTGTGACCCTGGTCCACAACCATATCCTCCATCTTTCCGGCATTCAACTTTAACTACCTCAAATTCATCCAGTCTTGGATTTCAATGAGGCAGTTATTGAATACTGAGAGAGCACTAACCTGCTAGGGGCCAAAAGACAAGTAGAGCTGGGTATCATCAGCATAACAGTGAAACCTCAGCCCATACCATCTAACAATGTCTCCGAGGGGCAGCATACATACTGCATACAACATGGGGGACGGCACCGAGCCGTGATGAAACCCACAAAACGGAGAGAAAATGTCAGAAGAAAAAATCCCCGACACTACTCTCTGTGTCAACCAGCAAGGAAAGATGTAAACCATCTGAGCACTGTAAATGACAGGCCACAGATGGACCTCAGGCATTCGAGCAGGACCCCATAATCTACAGTGTCAAAGGCTGAAGAGAGATCAAGGAGTACCAGAATGGAATGATTTCTCTGTTCTCTCGCCATCAGGAGATCATTGAGCACCCAAACCAGAGCCATCTCAGCACTGTGTCTCTTATGAAAACCTGACTGGAGAGGTTTGCAGATATCATGGATGGTCAAATGGTTCTCCAGCTGGATTGCCACTACTTTCTCAATAACCTTTCCTATAAAGGGAAGGTTTGAGATAGGTCTGTAGTTAGCAAAAATGTCTGGGTCCCATGAAGCTTTCGTCAGAAGGGGTGTTACCACTGCCTCCTTCAGGGAGCTTGGAAACTCACCTGATTCCAATGAGCACCAGACAATTTGAGCCAGAAACGGGCCAATGATCTCATAGTAACCCAAAATCAGGGAAGTTGGGCCCAGATCTGAACTACAGCATGTAGGGTGCATCCCCTGGACAATCGGGATAATATCCTCGAACTCCAGCAGGTCAAATGTACTCCAGGAAGTATGAGGTATAGTGACCAAGTGCAGGCCAACCGCATCCCCTATAGAGCGAGTCAAGCAGATCTCTGACCTGATCTCATCCACCTTATTCGCAAAGAATTTAGCAAGCTCATCACACTCTTTTTGTGAAAAAAAAAAACCCGATGGAGCTGCAGACAGGCTGGGTTGCACAACCTGTCCACAGTTCAGAAGAGCTGAGCTGGTCAATTCTGAGCGACATGTAGGGATGACCTAGCCCATCCAGGGCCTTATGGCAAAACATTGAAGTCAAAATGCCACCTAATAGGCAGCCACTGAAGATGACCACAATCACTGTGGGTAAATTTGGAGACAGGCAATGGCACCACAATCCGCAAAGGGGTTGTATACAGACCCCCTTCTCAGGGGGAGGAAATGGACAAGGAAATGATAGAAAGTATACTTAGAATGGCAGAAAAAGGGGAGATATTGCTGATGGGTGATCTGAATATGCCAGATGTTAACTGGAGTGCAGTTGCAGCAGCCACTTGAAGAGTGGGATTATTCTAGATGCCCTACAGGGGGCATGCCTTAGACAACTAGTATTGGAGCCCACTCGAGAGGGAGCAATCTTAGACCTGGTTCTCTAAAATGGAGATGGAGAGAGGATCACAGATGTAGAAGTGGGTAGCCATCTGGGAACTAGCGACCATCGAACAGTATGGTTCCAATAAATACAGCAATAGAGTCAAGCCATACAAGACAAAAGTACTGGACTTTAGGAGGGCTGACTTTGCCAAAATAGGTGCGTGCCTAAAGAATGCACTAGCAAATGGGCAGGAAGGAGGTGGTAGAACAATGGGGAATAATAAAACTGCCATCACAGAGGTAACAAGCCTTTGTGTGAAGCAAATAAATAAAACAAAATGATGTAAGAAACCACTATGGTTCTCAAAGGAGTTTCAAGAGAAAAGAAAGCATTCAGGAAGTACAAGGAATCAGAAGGTGCAGGACAGAGAACTGTATCAGTTAAAGCAAAAGGAAGCTGGGAAGGCAGTCAGAACAGCAAAGGCCCAAACCGAGGAAAAGATAGCCAACTCAGTTAAGAAGGGGATAAAACCTTTTATAGGGAGGGATAGTGAGGCTTAATAAAGGGAGGAAGGGTGGGCAGAGAGACTGTGAAAAGGCAGAGATACTAAACAAATATTTTTACTCAGTATTTACAAATGAAGAGGGGGAGGTACCTAAAACAAACAGTAGAAACACTCTGGATACAGAAGTTGATACCAGCCCATTTACAGAAGAAAGGGTTATGAAAGAACTCTTAAAACTGAAGGTGGACAAAGCAATGGGGCCTGATGGGATTCATCCAGAATTCTAAAAGAACTAAGGGTAGAACTAGTGACACCACTGACTACCCTCTTTAACAAATCATGGGAGGATGGGGTGGTACCCGAGGACTGGAGGAGAGCAGATGTGATTCCTCTTCACAAAAGTGGGAGCAAGGCAGAAGCAGGAAACTACAGACCTGTTAGTTTAACCTCAATGATAGGGAAAATGATGGACTCACTTCTGAAGAAAAGAATTGTCAAGTATCTAGAGGCCAGAGGGGCACAGGACCCAAGGCAGCAAGGATTCACAGTGGGAAGGTCATGCCAGACGAATCTGATAGATTTCTTTGACTGGGTGACCAAAGTAGTAGATCAGGGTGGCTGTGGACATGGCCTACCTAGACTTTAACAAGGCATTTGACACAGTCCCACACAAGATTAATATACAAGTTAGCCAGCCTGGGAGTGGGTCCCAAGATGACAGCCTGGGTAAAGAATTGGCTGGAGAATGGGACACAGAGGTAATAGTAAATGGGTCCACTCTGAAGAAAGGGGGTTACTAGTGGGAGTGCACGAGGTTCAGTATTAGGACGGTCCTCTTCAATGTCTTTATAAGCGACATTGTAGAGGGACTGGGAGAAAAGTATGTCTCTTTGCAGATGACACAAAGATCTGCAACAGAGTTGATGCACAAGGTGGGGTGGAAAGGATGAGAAGGATTTGGCAAGGTTAGAAGAATGGTCAAATGTATGGCAGCTTAGATTCAATGCTAAGAAGTGCAAGGTAATGCACCTGGGAAACAAAAATCCAGGGGAAGAGTACACAATGGCGGGTGAGATACTAACAACAACAAAAATGGAAAGGGACCCTGGGGTAGTCATATCAGATGACTTAAAGGTGGGCAAGCAATGTGAGAGGGCAGCAAGGAGGGCTGGGGGGGGATACTGGGATGCATAGGGAGAGGCATCACCAGTAGAAAACAAGAAGTTATTATGCCTCTGTACAGGCAGCTGGTCAGACCCCATCTGGAGTACTGCGTGCAGTTCTGGAGACTCAATCTCTGCAAAGACATAGACAGGATGGAAGCTGTCCGGAGGAGGGCAACTAAAATGGTGCGAGGTCTGCACCAGAAGACATATGAAGAGAGACTTAAAGAGCTTAATATGTATAGCCTCGAGGAAAGGAGGAGAGGGGACATGATAGAAACTTTCAAGTACCTCAAGGGAATCAACAAAGTCCAAGAGGTAGCATCTTTCAAAAACAGGTGTGCAAGAACAAGGGACACAATTTGAAGATACAGAGGGGGCAGCTCAGAGGTAACTTAAGGAAGTATTTTTTCACAGAGAGGGTTGTGGATGCATGGAACGGCCTTCTGGAGGAGGTTGTGGAGTCAAAAACAGTGGTGGAATTCAAGCATGCATGGGACAGTCATAAGGCAATTCTAGGGCGTGGGGGTAGGAAGAAGTAGGCTGCTGGTTAACTAGGATCTGCAGCTCATCCATTAGGTAGGGAAATGGGAAGATGGGGTGGGCCAAGCGGTCCTTATCTGCCATCAAATTCTATGTTTCTATGTTTCTGAAATTGTTCTGGAACATGGTATCTTGGAGAAACTGAACTGCTGCTAGTTGACTCAGTTTGCTAGATGTTAGCATTAAAGGTAGCCATTGGAGGCCACCCCTTGGTGGTGCCACAGTTAAGGGCTACTGTGGAGGAATGAAACCTATGCAATTGACAGCATGCTAGCACTACACATTCAGTTGTGAGTGGTTGCTATGGACAGGGAGGGTGTCTGCAGATAGGAGAAGCACTTGGCATGCATTTTATTTTGGGGGCATTACAAACGAGGGGGTCAGCAAACTGGAGTGGGGTAATGAAGGTTTTTTGTACTGCAGGTGGGTAACTGGCAGTCAGTGAACAGAAGGTGAGGAGGATGATGCTTTGGTGAAGAACACATTAACAAATTTTGGGTTACATCTATCTGCTTTTCACCTGCATTGTAAGCTGTTATTTATCTATCAGTGCAACTAATGCCCCCCCCATAGCATCAAATAGTTTTAAAGAAATGATAACAGGAGCCACCCAGCCTGTTAATATTTTTCTTTGTGCTCCACAAACTACTTTTGTCACCCTACACCCACCCAAATGAAGAGTACCACAACACAGCCTCTCCCCAGGCATAGTCCTATGACTTATTGAGTTGCAGTGATGAAAGTATGGGTAGGTTTTTTATTACTATTGCTGAGCCTGAGAGACTGAAATTAACTGATGCTTTTCTTTGTATTATTGGCTGTAAGTGATGCCTATGTGAGCTGGCTTTGCAAATTTGGTTAGCTCAAATCTCATGGAAGCAGTACTAGAGAATATAAAGTGATAGCAAGTTGCCTGTCCCTGTCTCCAGCCTGAATCATTCACACAGTGACAACAATCACCACAGACCTGTCATGGAAATAAGTGTGAGTCAGCAATATTCAGTCACCAAGGGCAAGACTGTGTCAACCTTTATGCTTCTGCGAACCAGAGGTCCATTGCAGGGCTGATAGTGTGAGAAATTGCAGGCATGCAGCTTGTCTGAAAAATAATCTGAAAACAACAAAATCAGGGCTGTTCAGTTAAGTTCAGTTTGGAAGAACTGAACCTTGTCATTCCTGATTCAGAAGAACCAGGCAGGGACACAACTTGCTATGACATATTCATTAACAATGCAGTACTGTGATGGTCAACCTACAGAGAAAATATTTACATACAGAAGACTAGTTCTTCTAGTCGGCCCTATTCATACCAACACGTGGCCTGCTGCACTGTACATACACATATGGGACCCCTGGTAGAATGAACTTAGGGCTCATTTTGTCTGCCTTTCTTGTTTAATGACAGTGGACTTGCACCCCAGCTTGAGAGCTGACTTTCATTGAAGCTTAAATGTCCGAAAAGACTATTTCTACTTTTCTCATGTTATTACCCTCAATGCCACACTACGTCAAGAACCTGTCTACTCTTGCCTCAAAAGTCTAAAATGTGCCATCTTCCACAGTCTTACTGGGCAGGTTGTCCCACAGGCTACGCCCAAGTGAAGTATCGCTATCTGGAATTTCCCCTTATCTTGCACCCCCATCTCTCTCAGTGTGAGTGCATGTTCTCTTTTTCTGCTTACACTCATATTGAGATTCACTAGTAAAAAATAAGACAGAATAAAAAAAATAAATTGGACAAATTCAGCAGTAAAGGAGGATTGCTACAATATTTCTGAATGATATGGAGTAAAATGTGCTAATACCTTCATGCTCCTATACATCCTAAGTATGATACTGTACTCTGCCCTGTCCTCCCCTTTTAGCTTTTAGAACATCATGATCATGCCCCCCAGCCTTATCTTCTCCACAATTCTGAACACTATGATATTGCCTTCCCAAGTCTTCTCTATTATGGGAAATAAAACACTATGATCATGCCTCCCTCCAACCTTCTCTTCTTTAGGATTCTGCACACCATGATCAGGACCTCCCCCCCACAGGGAACACCTTAATCAGGAGCTCCCCGCCTTCTTTTCTCTAGGATTCCAGACTGAATAATCATACCCCCCACACCTTCTTTTCTCTAGGATTCTAAACTCCATGTTCATGCCCTATGCAAGTCTTCTCATCTCTAGGATTCCAAATACCATAAACATGCCCCACCTCCACCTTCTTTTTTCTAGATTCTGAACATTATGATCATGGCCTCCTCAGCCTTCTTTGCTCTAGGATACAGAACATCATGATCATCCCCCCATCTTCTCTGTAATACAGAATGCTGTGATTTTGCCCCCGGCCTTCTTTAAGATTTAGAACACTATAATCATGCCATTCATCCTCCACCATCTCTTTTCTAGGATTCAGAAAACCATGATCATGCACCTCCCTGCAGTCTTCTGTTATCCAGAATTCAGTACTCTGGGATCATGCCACCACCCATCCCCAGCCTTTTCTTGTCTCAGACTCAGACCACGACCATCCACCCCCCAAACCCTTCTCTTCTCTGGATTCTGAACAATATGATCATGGCCTCCTGAGCCTTCTCTACTCTAGGAGTCAGAACACCATGATCATTCTCCTCCCAGTGTTCTCTTCTCTGAATTAAGACCATCTCAATTATGTCTCCCACCATTCTCGTCTCTAGTATTCAGAACACAATGGTCATACACCCCAGCATTCTCTTCAGAACAATAGAATCCCACCCGCCATCTTCTGTAGATTCAGAACACCATGATCATATCCCTCAGGTTTCTCTTCCCTAGATTCACAACACCATGATCATAGCCCCCCTATGTTTCTCTTCTCTAGATTCAGAACACTGTGATCATGCCCTCAGACTTCTCTTTTCTATGATTCAGAACACTACAGTCATGCCCACCACACCAAGCCTTCTCTTCTCTATTATTCAGAACACAATGATCATGACCTGCCCCTCAGCCTTCTCTTCTGCAAATTTAGAACACCATGATCACCTCCCAGCCTTCTCTTCTCTATTATTCTGAACACAATCATCATGCCACAGCTTTCTCTTCTCTATGGTTCAGAACTCCATACTCATGCCCCACTAGTGTTTTCTTCTCTAGATTTAGAACTCCATGATCAAACTGCCCAGCCTTCTGTTCTCTAGATTCAGAGCACCATGATCATGTTCCACCAGTCTTCATTTCTCTAGATTTAGAACACCATGATCAAATACCCAGCCTTCTCTTCCCTAGGATTCAGAAGACCATCATCATACCACTAGTCTTCTCTTCTCTAGAATCGGAACACCATAATCATACCCCCAATCATCTCTTCTCTGGATACAAAACACCATGATCATACTCCTCCCCAACCTTCTTTTATCTAGATACAGAACACCATGATCATGTCCTCAGCCTTCTCTTCATGTGATTCAGAACAACATGATAAAACTCCCCAGCCTTCTTGTCTCTTTTCTAGATTCAGAACATCATGATCATGCCCCCAGCCTGCTCTTCTGTAAATTTAGAACAACCTAACCAACCCCCCAGCCTTCCCTTCTCTATTATTCAGAACACAATGATCATGCCCCCCCCCCCCGTCTTTTCTCCTCTAGATTTGGAATACCATGATCATACTCTCCAGCCTTCTCTTCTCTGGAACATAGAATCTACATGTGTCCAGTCTGTCCTTATAGCTCTTGCTTCTAAGTTACTAATCAGTGTGGTGGCTCTGTGTCATACCCTCTTGCCCCATGTCCTTTCCACACCAGTATGGCAAGAATTGGATGCAGTCCTCCAATGTGTATTTGGGACATTGGATGCAGAGTGGCCTAATGGGTTAGTGCACTAGCTTTGAAAGCAGAGAATGCTAGGTTCAAATCCTACCCGAGTCCCTTACTAAGTATGTGAGACCTTCAGCAAGTCATTCAATCCTCCCCCCACCATGGATTGCACCTTCGAGTTGTAAAATCGGAATACAAGCAGGGCCCCTCCCCCCACACTCAAGCATGATGAAAGGAGTATGGTGGACATCTCAGCTGGGCTATCTTGCATAAATAAATCATCAAACAAAACTGGCAAATAAAATGTGCATTGGTACTGTACAGTGTACAGGGGAGACCATTGGGCTTTCTTTCTTCTTCTACTTTCTTCTCTCTTAAAAGTCTTATGCAACAGCATTTTTCTTTTCCTGACTATCTGTTTCTCTTACCCCCTCCATTCTTTCTGTGGGCAGGCCACCTGCAGTTATGTTTCACTATCCCTCTTAAAAACTGAATGCCGTCTGGTCTCCTCATACCTAGCTCTGTGCTCTATAAAACAGCCATACATCTGGGGAATTCAGTGTGGTGATGCCTGCATGTTGTTTGGTAATAGTTCACCTAGGTGTACACATCTCTGTTGTTGTTATAATTGCACAGCAATGGTAGGATAGAGTTGAATTGTGCTAACCTATCACTGACTCCGACAACCCTCCATGTTGTCAATTTATTTGCACTGCTTTATATAAGATTTGCAGTAAAGAAAAGGGGTTGGCAACACTTGGGAGGATAATATTTCACCCTATTTTTCAACCTTGTGTGAGCCACCACTGCTGACAGTACCTATGTTTGTATGTGAACTGGCAGTGACCTGCACAGCAGTAGGAAGGGATGGGTTTTTTTTGAGCTGTTAAGCTCCAGGTGGGAGTTTGCTTCTCTACAGGCTGTAAGTACCTAGGCAGACAGCTGCAGAGGTATTGCAGTGAATGCTTGTGTCAGAGCACAAACGGCGAGTGCATCTTTTTCCTGGTGCAACCTACAAAAGAAAGAATGTCAACAGCATACATGACAGAAGGTTTCCATTTAGTAGTGGAATGTGGGTAATGTTTTTTCTTACAAATCATTGTTCAGGTTTTTGCACTCTTTCCTGTTGGGACCCTCTGCAAGCCTTCTGTACTATTCCTCTTAAGAGCCAGCCGGCCATTTCATTCACTTATTTATGGAACAGAGGACCTGTGGGAGTGTTTTGTACCAGGATTTTAGCATGAACCCCTGTTTTAAACAGTATTATTTACTTTTGGACTGTGTTATGTGTATGTAGACATTGAAGGGCATGATTCTACTCCTTAGATAATATTATTAGAGAATAGATAGGTTTTTTCGAGTTGCTATGTGAGTGGGTGAGGCTTCTTTCATCACATGTTGCAGCCATGGTATATATTGAAGCCCTCAGCATAAAGAAATCAGTTGGATACAGGGTTCTGTAGCTGACTAACCCTTGGAGTACCCTAGTTGTCTACTGGTGGTACCATTTTGTTTTCACTGAGACAAAAGTGAACCATTGCAATTTCTTTATTTATCTGCTGATTTTACTCTTTTTATTTGTTTGCAGAATAAGTCTGTTTTATTTTGTTTCGCTGTAACAATAAAATCTGAACTTTATTTTGCTTCCAACTACTACCTCTGTGTCCATCATTATGCCACAGTCTCACATATAGTGGTAGTGGTGAGATAGTTGGAACACTGGTTTCAACAGGGCTTTCAACAAGAGATCCTGGTGGACATTGAATGCAGAAGCAGGACAAGGCAGACCCTTCCACAGCCAGTGGGGTATTGACCAGGACCATGATGGAGAAACTGCAGGTACCCTTAATGGCTGGTCTGGAAGATGTAAGTTCAAAAACATTGAAGAGAGAGGAGAAAGAGGAAGAGGTGGGAGGTGCCCAGGTGAGATAGGTGCTACCTGTGGATGAGCTACCTGAGGACAAATAAGAACTCCTTCATTGGCTGTGTGTTCCACAGATCGAGATGGAGTGACAAAGAGAAAGAGACCAAATACAGAGTGAGGTCAGATGGATGGATGCTCTTTGAGCCATCCAGGTACTTGGTAACATCTGACCTCCTCCTCCTCCAGTGGAGAGTCCTAGAGACATAAAGCTTGCTAAATTATCTGACACAGATAATATAGAGGCTTACACAACATTTGAAAGGGTGGCTACCACCTGCAGATGGCCCAGGGACAAGTGGGTAATCAGGTTGGCCCCATATTTGACTGGAAAGGTGCATCTCGCTTACAGTCATGTGCACAGTAGTCAAGCCACTAATTATGACTGGGTGCAACAAGCCATCTTCAAATGTTATGATATAAATATAGGGATATATTGGCAGAGGTTTAAAGCCTTCAGGTTCCTGACTACTGATTCACTGCAGGAAGCTAACATCCAGTTGAAAAACCTGCATTTTAAATTATTGTAGCCCAGCAACCAGACCCTTGACCAAGGATTGGAATCTGTTATCCTGGAACAATTCATCAGAATACTACCCCAAGATGTAAAAATCTGGGTGCGAGAACATCAGCCTGAGGCTGTTGAAAAAGTTATTCATCTAGTTGAAGACTATCTCACTGCCAGACCACGTCATTAGAAAGGCCACTCAGTATCAAGTGTTACCTCACCTCCGGTAAGAACCTTTACAGCCTCTACCAATAACAGTACTACTGGGAACAATAAAAATGTAAAACAGGAAGAGGGTTCAACCCAGACATAATTTGCAGGGAGTGCCATGGAAAGGAGCATATCACCCGGTACTGTCCAAAATGAAAGACTGAACCAACACAGCTGGCATTAGCTAATTGTGGACAGTACATGATACTGGTACAAGCTGAAGGCAAGGGAGTGGCTGGACTTATAGATTCTGGAAGCAAGCAGACATTAGTCCAAGCCAACATGTTGGTAGAGAAATATTTTATGGGGTCTAGAACTAGAGTGATGTGCATACATGGGGATGCACACTATTATCCTGTAAGGGAAGCAACTGTCCAAATACAAGCAATGTCTCACAGACTCAAGGTTGGAGTAGTCCCTCATTTGCCAGTGCCTGTGGTTATAGGACATGACTATCCACAATTCAAGACACTGTTAGCAACAAATGTTAGTGCTGTAACCACAAGGTCCCAAGCAAAACAGGAAACCACCTGGGACAGGTATTCTCTTTTGAGGAAGACCTGTATGGGCCAGCAGGAAAGACTCAAAAGCCAAAGAGGGAGAAGTGGCAAGACAAACAACAATGGATTAAGAACTATTAGGACTCTGTTGTTAAGGACTCTAATACATTAATGTTTAATGAGTTTGATGTAATGACTTTTGGTTTTGAACAAAGTAATGATGACACACTGAAACTTTTTTCCCTACAGGTGACTGAGCCCAGTAGTGAGCCAACTAAGCTGAAATGTATTATCACACATGGGTTGATCTATAGGGTATGCACTAATCCTATAACCAAGGAGGTAATAGAACAGTTAGTAGTACCCCAGCAGTATAGACAACAGCTGATCCATCTAGCTCATGATATCCCATTGGCAGGATATTTGAGGAGGGACCAAACACTAAGTCACTTATTGCACCACTTTTTCTGGATTGTCATCCATGAGCAGGTTGCAGATTACTGCTGGAGTTGCCAAGAATGCCTAGAGGTAGCCAGAATAGGAAAAAAAAGAAAAAGTACCCTTACAACCCCTTCCATTGATTTCCACTCCATTCGAGAGGATAGTGATGGATATTGCTGGACCACTCCCTAAGAGTGCCAAAGGCAATAGGTTTGTCCTGGTCATCTGTGACTACACAGTGAAACATCCTGAAGCTATCTCCTTGCATATCATTATTGCTGCCAAGATAGCAGATGAAATAGTTAAAGTGTTTAGTAGGGTGGGTATTCCGAAAGATATCCTAACAGATAGGGGAAGTAACTTCTGTTCAGCTATGTTGAAATATTTGTACCAGACCCTAGGTTTAGTAGCCATCCATACCTTACCATATCATCCACAGATGGATGGTCTGGGTGAACATTTCAATCAAACAATGAAAAAGATTCTGCAGAAATTTATGCAGGATGAAGGGAGAATGTGGGGCACCTATTTGCCTTTCTTACTGTTCACATATCAGGGGGTGCCATAGGGGTTCACAGGTTTCCCCCCTCTGAGTTACTATATTGACAAAATCCCAGGGGCCCCTTGAATATCATAAAGGAACACTGGGAAGAAGGAAAGGGGGTAGGAGCCACTACACCCATTGAGTATCTCTCACAATTATGCCAGAGACTCAGGAAGTATATCCAGATAGTACACCAAAAAAATCTGGGAAAACAAAAAGCCCATAAAGATTGGTATGATCAAGGTGTAGGGCATAAGGAATTCCAGGCAAGAGATATGGTAGTACTATTATTGTCCTCTTCTGACAATAAATTAATAGTGAAGTGGTATAGCCCATATCTGGTTAACAAGAAAACAGGACCAGTGACTTATGAGGTTGAACTACCCAACAGAAGACATAAAAGGTCTATATATCATGGCAATCTCTTAAAACACTGGTTTGAGAGACCTAACCCTACTAGTATGCCTGTCCTCTATGTGCACCCAGAACAATCAAAATGTGAATTAGAAGTAGTGTACCAGCACCTAGAAAAAACAGTAGAACTCAAAGACCTCACTGTTATCCCAGATTTAAATGCACAGCAAAAAGCAGAATTACGGTGTTGTAGGACATAAAATGTACATTTAATGCATATTGGTTAGGCACAAGGGGTTGAACACCACATTTCTATTAAACAAGACACACCCATCTGGCAGAAACTGTATAGGTTACTGGAAAGAGTCCAGGAAGAGGTCATCTGGGAGGTCAAGAAGATGCAAAGGCTGGAGGTAATTGAACCTTCTCGTAGTGAGTGGGGTTTTCCCATAGTAGTAGTGGGGGAAAAGGAAGGGGGTGTGACACTCTGTCTCAACTTCAGGCGGCTGAATACAATATCAAAATTCAATGAGTATCCTATGCCTCACATAGATGATATCATTGACCACCTTGGTAATGCTCAGTATATTAATATATTAGATCTCACTAAAGGATACTGGCAATACTGCTGGACCTGGCAGCCAGATAAAAAAACACATTCAGCACCCCCATAGGCCTTTTCCAGGTTGTAACAATGCCCTTTAAGTTACATCAGGCTCCTGCCACCTTCCAGTGTTTTATAGATAGCATGTTAAACCCAGATACAGTCTATAGTGCTGCTTATTTGGATGACATAGTGGTCTTCAGTCCCAACTGGAAAGATCACATATGTCACCTCACCACTGTCTTAGCAGCAATCACCAAGGCTGAGTAAACTGTTAATCCTACAAAATGTTTGCTGGCTATGCAGGAGACCAAATACTTAGGTTTCCTGATGAGAAACAGACAGTTGAGGCCTGACATACAGTGCTTCCTATAGTAAAGTTCAATGGTAATAAAGTATACCACTCGGTGCGGCACTGTGCCACTCATTATACCCCTCAGTATGACACAGTGCTGCTCAGTACGGCTTGGTATTGTGATAATTCAGTATTGTATATTTACCAACAAAATGCACCCCCAATCCACCTGGTGGTGACTGCAACACATCTGAGCCTGATTTAGGCACTGAAGTATCTAATGTTTTATTTTCTCAGTGTGTTGCCAAGTACACAAGAAGGTGGTGATGGATTTTATATACTGTAATTATTCAAATGTGACCCCTATTTGTTTTTGTACAATCGCAAGCAGTAAATTTCAATTGGCAGTTTGTAGAATACTGGTGTTGATTAGTAATTTTCTTAACAGTTTAAATTGTAGTCTGATTTGGGTGATTCCAATTTTTTTTTACTTCTGTATCTCTTTGTAAGCTCCATCGTCAGGTGACATTTACCTAATTTTCCATAGTTCCTGCTTTCTTCAAACTCTTGTGTCACAAGCTGTTCTGAGTCTCAGGAAACCCTTTGCAAAGAACAGCACATGTTCTAATCGCCAATCTCATTCAACAGGAAGTCTTGAGTCCCCTTCATAATCTTTGATGTACACTTTATGAATGGGCACTATTCCAATTCACAAAAATCTCTGAATACTGCAGCCATACATGTGAACTTCCTCACATATTGTGAGACAGATAACCAAAAAATTCTGTCTCAAACTGAAGTTTCTAAATTGGATGTATAATACATAGCTACTGGTTGATACTAAAGTGAACAGCAATCAGATCACTATCTTTTATAATGTGAAGAAACACATGTGTCTGTCAGGTAAGAGGGCTCAGCTGCTATTGAAGTCTCTAGACACATATAATACAGTATGTGTATATAAATGAAAATAATAAGAAATGAACAGTTACCACACTAAATAAATTATGCTATTACTTTCAGAAAATCCATTATCAAAAGCATGAAACAAAGAACAAAGCATTCTCCAAAAGAGGAACCATTTCTGATTCAATAAAAAGGTAACTAATGATTATCACACAAGACTATTTTATGTAACAGTTAATCATTTATGATCAGAGTATAAACACAAGTAATGTAAGACTTTATTGTTTAAAAAAACAGAGACTGGAAAACATAAAAGTAATATAATGTAAAACAGAATGAATATTTGAATAATAGGAGACTAATCAAGTTCAGAATAATAAAACAAGTACAGGTAGTTACCTGAAAAGAAGTTAACATAAATAATAAAAAATACATCAAAACAACTAAGCACATAGTGAACATTGATAAATAAATTATTTTTTCATTTAGATTCAGATACCATAGGAGGTGCTGACTGGGCTGTCAGATATATAAGCCACATGTCCAAGTTAAAAGTTCAGGCAACACATTGACTTTATGATTATTGTGCACTTTGAATGCAGGTAGCCAAATGTGAAATGTGATGCATAAGATATTTAATAATAACAAAATTACTTAGAGACACATTTAATATGTTAATACTGTATATAGCTTACATATACAAAAACCTTTTATAATTAAATATTAAGAAAGAAAATAGTATAATGATATAGAATAAAACTGAATATGATTGTGATGTTGTAAAAGACTCGGACCTTTTGGATTGATCTTTCATTATCGTAAATTTATTTGTATATAAAATATAATTTGTAAAAATGTAGTATACAAGAAAATGATGAAATGACACAAATGTAATAATTATATTTATTTACTAAATAGTTCCCCAGACGAGGCCTTATCCAGGCTAAACATTAAGACTTATTCTTAGAAACTAAGAGTAAAACAAAAATTTTCAAACTTTTCAAAATTCTATTCAGTGTGAGGAGACTTATACCGTATGCTCAAGTGGCTAGAAAAACATTTCTTTCTGCAGTTCCTTTAACTGGACTATGGCCAACTCCACGAGCAAACTGTATTCAAACATAAAATATTAATATTACTATAGCCCAGAATCAGCCATCACAATCAAGGAGGTTGAGGGTCATGATATGCTCACAGATCATTTTTTCCTTTTTTTTACCTAATCAATTATGCACAATCCCACTATACATGCTTACACTTATAGCCTCCTATTGCAGATTATGTGTTCACATACAGTATACTGGGATTGTAAAATGCAGTATAGTGGGATTGTCAAATGCATAGAATTGCATAAATATTGTGACTGCAAATGCAGAATTGATTTACTAAAATACAAATGTATAATTGATTTAGTAACAGAAGAAATAAATCTGACCCGTGAGCATATTGCACCTAACACTTTGACTGTAATCTAGCTATTCCATATAGTATATATATATATTTTGTAATACTAATTTATGTGAAGGTTACAACTGTAAACTGTGGTAATGTTAAAAAAGGGCAGAACAAAAATGATCTAATGATTTACTCTATGGGACTTGCAATCAGCTTCTGAAACTAGAATGCCTAAATTAATAAAAACAACATTCAACATGCTACATTTTCAAACAGGCCAGGGAATGACTAAGTTCAAGCAAAAGGGTTAAACTTTTCCTTCTTTCCATACCACAGGTACGGAGGTTTTCTAGTGATGGATAGCTGCAGGAGTGGGGGAGGGTGGGGTGTAATCAGACAGCTTGTTGACAGATCATTTTATAGAATGCACAGCTAGCCATGACCTGAAAACCTTTTTGTCTGTTGTTTGTAAAAGTGATGTTTTGAATGCCGTTTTTATTACCAAACAGGGACAATCTTCCCTTTTTTCTTATCATACTTTATGTTACCAAAAAAAATAGAATTTTACTTTCAGTTAGCTTAATCACACTAAGGACCTGAAGCATTTGTTTCAGTTAAAGACATTGTGTGATGTCCAGGATCTCTTCAGAGTCCTAATAAACATATTCTGGTGCTGTAATTACATTTGTGAAATGACATACACTCAGCTTTGTTATATAGTTGCCAAAATTCTATTAAGATGTGACATGAAGCAAGATAGCACATCTCAAAGAGCAAACAGCAAGCTGCTAAATTGAATGTAATGGTCTGTCTGGTAGAAAATTAGCAACAATTTCCCCTTATTTGTAGTATCTAATGATGTTAATAATAAATTTATTTGATAACATTTAAGGAATGTTCATTATGAATCTCACACAACTAAATATACAAAAAAAATGATATGTACAGAACTACTACAGTGTTTCGGATGCTAATGGTAGGACCTATAGGTTGCTTAAGTCAGAAGTACTGTACAAGGATTTTAGTGTGCACTGGGTTTGATAATCAGGCAGGTAGTCTCATTGAGAAACAGTGTCTGTTTTTTTTAGTAGACACTGAAAGTACACCGGGGAAAATGTAAACACTGTGAACAAGCACCAGACCAAATGTCTCTATGCTTCAAGCTCAACAGGTCTTAGCCAGATGGTTATGAACCCAGAAAATAGATGAAAGATAAATTGTATCTAAATATTACTTTTTTAAACATGTCCAAATCATACGTGACATGCTCGGTAATGAATTTAGTGAAATGCAAAGAACACTCAGTACATCCCTGAACACTAACTGGCTACAAGACAGGCATTGGAAACAATGAGTTTTGAATCACACATTTTAGTATCTGCCTATTTGTCCTGCCTTCCATTAGAAATGCATGTGTTTAAGCCAGTTTGGATACAAAAAAATAATAAGAAAAATATAATTTTACTCCCCCTGTCAGTGAAGTGCAACTGAATTTCATTCTTGATTTATTGTTACTCATTTACAACAACTCTTACTGAATCAGCTGGCTACAGTACTGTACATTACTGCATATAGGTAGATTTGATGCTGTATGAATCCAGATGAATCAAATTGAACTATATTTGGCAGTGATGATAATGTTGTACGGTACGTTCTATTATGTGACTCTCTCTCTCTCTTGGTCCTAGTGTTATACTGACAGAAGTCATTGACAAATATAGAGTCCAATTAGATTCATACAGATGTCACAGCTATACAATAAATGCACTGTAGCCAGCCGACTGGTTCACATTTGTTGTAAATGATAAACAATAACTGCAAAAGCACACTGACTTGCGGTTGTTACTGTTATATGAATCTATACTCTACCTACTGTAATTATGTTCCATATAATGTATATAAAGTATATGGATCTGGGAATGCCACTCCACTTCCTCTGTCTGCTAGCCCATCACCCACACTTCTTTAAAAAGTGGGAGGCTTGCCAGCTGGTCTAGTAATACTGTAAGTTACAACTGCCAATAAAACAAAAGAAGCCACTCAGAAACACACACACTGGGACTTCAACTGGAAGAGTGGTTGTCTTGTGCCTTTGAAGTTCTTCACCCTAAATTAGCACATGTATGCATTAAGTAGTACAGTCCCACACCGTCTTCAAAAACAATAGAATCGCAGCCCCCCACACTTCACACTTTGTTCCTTTAGCGGGTGAGATTTTCTTCGTTTTTTTTTTTTCTGGGAATCCAGAAAGTATACAAGAACTATTAGCTTTTAAAAAAGAGTGTCAGCTGTGAATTGATGTTCAACTGTTTCAAAATGTGCAGCCTGGTATGCTTCGTTACCAGATTTCAGAGGTGAGAGGATGAGTTCCTCCTGCATAACTTTAGGTGACTTTAATCTGAACTGGTCCAGAAAAAATATACTAGTGTGCAACAGCAGAGTAATATTCTGATGTGACAAAATTTAAATGATAAAACTAATAACCTTACTGTCCTTCATTGGCTCTTAACAAATAGAATTGACCATATTACCCCTTGCAGGCTTATAGCTGATGGTATCAGTGACTGCCAGACAATTTTCTGCTTTTAATAAAGATAAACTAACGGATCTTATCTAACGTTAGTTCCAGAAATTAATTAAGCATTAGACTTTTTAATTAATTAGTTTATTAAGATGGTTAACATGCACACCAAGTTACTCAGGAGAAGAATTACTGATAGTAATTCTTGCTGGTTCAAGACAGAACTATTTAAACTTATAAAAGTCTGGAATGAAACAGTTATTCATCCCAGAATTTAGATTGATCATACTGCATGTCACACTATGTGTCATCAATGTAAGAGAGAACTTATTCTGGCAGCATTTTTATGTACCCTAGTGACATCAAGTAACTACTGTATGATATTTTGTTTCTGATTTATTAAAACTCTTAAATCTGCCATTTGATTCTACAATTTAAAAAGGTAATTATTATGAATTAAGAACTTAGTGTTACTATTTTTGTCTCATTATAATTATCTTTTTGTGTAGTCAGTTCTTATACTTTTAGATACTGGGCCCGATTCTGAAGCTGCTCAAAAGCTGCTTAGAATGACCCAAGCTGCACCCGACAGCAGCTTGCATCAAAGCCCCATGTGCCACAGACCCTGCTCCCAATTCAGGTATGGGAGGGGTTGTAGAGTCAAAGTAACCACACATGCGGCATTCCTTTCCATGCGGTGAACATCTGGCACACGGGAGGTGTCTGTCGCAAGCACATGCAGCACATGAAATGGTGTGCACTGTACATATGTGCACAGTGACTGCCAGCAGTCTCAGACACTGAATGCATATATACAGTACCATGTTGATGCAGACCGCAGTTGGCTGCTGGACAGGCACCAAGGGGTGGGTTCCACTAGACCACCAGGTATTGGACACTGCAGTGATTGGGAGCACAGGCCCATGCAATTTACAGGCAGCCTGGGCAGCATTTGGGATGGAGTGGTGGCATAGGGGATGGGTGACACTACCTAGCTTTATGGGGCACCATCAGCAGACTTGGGGGATACCGCAGCATACAGTGGCTGATTGGATGACTGCCCCAGTGGGACATATTCTAAGTCCCACTATGCCAGCCCTGGCTGGTCTAAGGGCACTTACAATATCTCCCACCGGGTGCTGTCTGTGAATAGCAAGCTGCAGCTTGCATCAGCACAGTCCACCTAGTGCCCTGTCGCAGCACTGTGCAGGATGCAGGGCTGGTGCAGGGCCTGCTTCGGGCAGGTGGCCTGTGGTTGATGCAGGCCACCTTCATGAATTGCATGGAGGCAACCCTGGATGCAAGGTGCACCTTGCACCATATCTGTTCGGTGCAAGCACCTTGAGTCAGATGTAGGGCTTTGAGAATTGGGCCTTCTGTCTCTTTGATTAGGGCAGTACAAAATGATGTGAACACAAAGGACCTGTGCCTTTGGAAAAGCACATACTTGTGTGATCACATGTGAGGCATTAGATCTCTTGTGAGAGCTAATTTAAAAATTTGACAGGATAATGTTTTGCAGCATAATAGACTGTTTAGGGTGCAAGTACAGACTTCTGTATTTGTGAACTTTTTTTTAACAATGTGTTATTTTGTTTGTAGCAATGTAGTGGTGTATTAAAGTGCCCCAAGTTATTCTACATCTATTTCCAGAGAAAGTAGCTACCAAAGTACATTGAGGGTTGCAAGCTGATGGAAGAAGGCTAGGGTTTATAGTGTCTGTAATCACTTCACACTAAATGAGGACTTGGTTGATCTGAATGCTTAAGCACAGTTTTCTTTTGTTATGGTGGGGATGATGGCTGGCTGGCTGGCTGGTATTCATTACAAACCCCTTCCCCCTCAGCTTCTCTGTACTCAAAGGAATTTGCAAATAAAGGATAATAAGCCTAGCACGATTGCCTCTGTCAGGACTAGCTGAAATAATGCTGCCTGTTCTGAGTGGCCTCAATGTCTTGGTAGTCTGTATTATGATGTTTATGGAGGGAGTGGTAGGGTTTATATGCAGTTCTCCATAATTTAGTTATCAAGCACCTTAATTTCTGTGAGTCCTTATTGTACTGCTTGCATAATAAGGTATGGTTTATAGGAGCTGGCTGTGTATAGTAGGTGCACTTTTTGAGCACTTAAAAACAAGTTGCTCACTTTGCTTTTATGAAAAAATGCACGTTGGTAAACCCCAAAACACAGCACTTGTTTTCCCATAGAATTCACCCATGAACAGTGCATAATTTACAGAAGCTGTTGCCTGACAGTGGTGCGCAAAGTCACTGTTTAATATGCTTGAGATTGTTAAAATTATTGTAAGTAAAACTATACTTCAAGGAACTGAAACACAGCTTTGTATGTTTTAGTAGCACAAATCAAATGTCCATCGAGATAAATCTCTTTGTGCATGTAGATTTCTGTTACTCCTTCACAGTAGTATTGTGTAGATGCCAGCTTCTTAATTTCATTATCTGCATTCAACATTGAAAATGAGGAACTGCTCATCCCAGTTACAGAGAGAGAAAAGGGAGCAGGCTTGTTTCTTGTATTCTTTGGTAACACAGTAATACCCCATATGCACTGATGCCTGTATTAATGGAAATGAATGAGCTCACCTGGTAGGCTAAGTGACTTCATGCCACACAGTATGAAAGTGCACTGTACAGTATGTCATGGGATTCAAACCCAGATCTGACTACATGATGTACAGTACAAAGCACATTCTCGGCTCATTAATCTAACTGATATGCTATGCTTCAAACCATCACTTATTTAGAGTTTTAACACAATGTTCAATGCAAAAACATTAGAGCTGGTAACCATGATCTTCATGGCACCTCTAAACTAGAAACTTTGTCATCTACAGTGCATCATGGCATCAGCACTCAGAGCGGGCTGTTTGAGATGTTCAAATTGAACATACTATGTCTCATTTTTATCTGTAGCTGTCAGTGTATCTAAAATGTCAAATTAATGCTCTGTAAATTTGATGGGCACATCACTTCAACATTGGTTTGATTCCCACTCTCATGCTGATGGGAAGTTTTTGTAACTCACCAGTACTGCTCTGCTTGTATCTTGCTTCTTTACCTCCTGCCCACTGTTGGCAATAGGTCGTGTTAATTAATCTTTTTTTTGTTCTATCTGTAACCTCCCCCCACTAGCCCCCCATGGTTTCTACCAGCAGGGCTTCTCCTCTCACATCTGGATGCCACCGAGAGGGGTGGGGTAGTCACTACATTAATCTTTCACAGAAAATCTGTGGACCCATTACTGCTACTATGGAGCCTGTCATCCTTCAGACAGGCAAACCAAGTGTGGCAACTACCTGGCTCACACCTGGAGCGACCATTTTGCATGGTAATCAACCTGGGTCCCAGGGAGAAAATGTTTCCTCAGCATTGTGCTAGGTTTGTACTTCTGGTCAGGGGCACCCAAGTAAATCCGGACACTGGAAGCAATAATTGAAACGTCCAAACCATGTTAGGATTCTAGAGTGTGGCTTTTATTCAAATAACACAGAGAATAACAAAGAAAAGATGGACCCCCACAGGGCTACACTTGCTGGTAATGCAGATTATTGACATACAGAGCACACTTCTTCACTATGAACCATCAGGTTCTGAACAGATCTGAGCACTCACGGCCTGAACTAGTACACTTCTCTTCTATTCCTTGACATGGCACCCCAGCCAGTACTAGGACACTTTTCCATATGGCATGGAGATTGACGGTGGCTCCCTAAACCACCCATGACCACTTTTAGGCTCTAAGGAAAAATCCACAATCCCATGTCTGGGTGCTTTCTTCAGACACCAGCCAAGTGCCTGAGAGAAAACCATAGGTGCCCAAACTGAACACAGAGAGGTAAACCTGGTTAATCCAGATGGGGGGTCTCCCATCTCTTTCTCCCAAAGCTATACTCAGCCATTCATTTGGTTAGAACACCTTTCTTTGAAACACTGTGAGTAGATGCTCTCTCAAAATGTTTAGCACATTTAACATTCTACATCTATCTGGAGGTATCCTGACTTTAAAAGTACAGTAAGTGGCTGTCTTTACCATAGATCCCCACTGCTGCTGATGCTTCTAAGTCATACAGACACTAAAAGAGCTGTACTTGACAAATCTCTCTTTGACACCACAGCAGGCAGACACTTTTACTTCAAACTCTGTCTCAGTGAACATAGTCTCGGTTGCCAAGCAAAACTCATCACGGTATGCAGGTGCCCCAGGGCTTCTTCCCACAAATGTCTCAGGTACTCACAAACAAGACCACTCTCAGGCAGTTTCTCCCTCTCCAGGATGGACCAAGGGACTGCCCTAGAATCCCTGGAATTTCACCCCATCTCTCCAGGGATGGGGCACTGGGACAACTTCTGGGAAATGGTCTGTACCACTTCCAACTGGTCTTCTGTGTTCCTCTATAGGGTGACAACACACAACCCCTTTTTCTCTGGTAGCTGTATAGCAGAGCTAGGTTCTGAGGAGTTGCACACTGCAGCACTCCTCACTTTCTGGAGTCTCCACACAGACTGCTCTCTGAAGACTGACTTGAATCTCCCAATGTACTACTGCTAACCCCCTGCATCTAGCATTCCATTGTGGCTTATGCTGCTGTTGAAATTCTATGGTGACATCATCACTCCAGCTCAGCTGAAACTGGGAACAGAGTGAGACAGTGTGAAACCCATTTAACTGGTATCTCACAAGCTGCCTTTCCCTGCCTGCCACTGATTCTAAGTGGGATTCTAGTAACCCCAGGGAACAAGGGGGTTACATATCCTCACACAGGCATTGGAGTTTCAGACAATTGGTTTGATTCTCACAACATCCCAGTCAGTGCCCATGTATTATCTTTTTATAGGACACAGATGTATCTAAAGAAAAAATAAACATTTTACTCCCAAAATACTGTATAACAATCTGAATCTCTGGTATAAACAACAATGCACTTTTTTTTTTTTTACAAAAAGCCTAAACATAGAAACATAGAAACATAGAAACATAGAATTTGACGGCAGATAAGGACCGCTTGGCCCACCCAGTCTGCCCATTTCCCTACCTACTGGATAAGCTGCAGATCCTAGTTAACCAGCAGCCTACTTCTTTCTACCCCAACCCCCCAGAATTGCCTTATGACTATCCCATGCATGCTTGAATTCCACCACATGATTTTGACTCCACAACCTCCTCCAGAAGGCCATTCCATGCATCCACAACCTCTCGTGAAAAAATACTTCCTTAAATTACCTCTGAGCCACCCCTCTATCTTCAAATTGTGCCCTCTTGTTCTTGCACACCTCTTTTTAAAGATGCTACCCTTTTGGACTTTGTTGTTTCCCTTGAGGTACTTGAAAGTTTCTATCATGTCCCCCTCTCCCTCCTTTCCTCGAGGCTATACATATTAAGCTCCTTAAGTCTCTCTTCATATGTCCTCCGTGCAGACCCTGCACCATTTTAGTTGCCCTCTCTGGACAGCTTCCATCCTGTCTATGTCTTTATGGAGATTGGGTCTCCAGAACTGCACACAGTACCCCAGATGGGGTCTCACCAGCTGTCTGTACAGAGGATAATAACTTCCTGTTTTCTACTGGTGATGCCTCCCTATGCATCCCAGTATCCCCCAGCCCTCCTTGCTGCCTTCTCACATTGCTTGCCCACCTTAGGTCATCTGATATGACTACCCCAGGTCCCTTTCCATTTTGTTGTTGTTAGTATCTCACCCCATTGTGTACTCTTCCCTGGGTTTTGTTTCCAGGTGCATTACCTTGCACTTCTTAGCATTGAATCTAAGCTGCCATACATTTGACCATTCCTCTAACCTTGCCAAGTCCCTTCTCAGCCTTTCCACCCCACCCTGTGCATCAACTCTGTTGCAGATCTTAGTGTCATCTGCAAAGGGACATACTTTTCCTTCCAGTCCTTCTGCAATGTTGCTTATAAAGAGACATTGAAGAGGACTGGTCCTAATACTGAACCTCACGTATCCCCGCTAGTAACCCTCCTTTCTTCTGAGTGGACTCCATTTACTATTACCTCTGTGTCCTATTCTCCAGCCAATTCTTTTACCTGGGCTGTCATCTTGGGACCCACCCCAGGCTGGCTAACTTATATATTAATCTTTTATGGGACTGTGTCAAATGCCTTGCTAAAGTCTAGGTAGGCCATGTCCACAGCCCCTCCCTGATCTACTACTTTGGTCACCCAGTCAAAGATCTATCAGATTCATCTGGCATGACCTTCCGGCTGTGAATCCATGCTGCCTAGGGTCTTGTGCCCTCTGGCCTCTAGATACTCGACAATTCTTTCCTTTAGAAGTGATTCCATCATTTTCCCTATCACTGAGGTTAAACTAACAGGTCTATAGTTTCCTGCTTCTGCCTTTGTTCCACTTTTGTGGAAGGGAACATCTGCCCTCCTCCAGCCCTCGGTACCACCCCATCCTCCCATGATTTGTTAAAGAGGGTAGTCAGTTGTGTCACTAGTTCTACCCTTAGTTTTTAGAATTCTGGGATGAATCCCATCAGGCCCCATTGCTTTGTCCACCTTCAGTTTAAGAGTTCTTTCAGAACCCTTTCTTCTGTAAATGGGCTGGTATCAACTTCTGTATCCAGAGTGTTACTACTGTTTGTTTTATGTACCTCCCTCTTCCTTTGTAAATACTGAGCAAAAATATTTGTTTAGTATCTCTGCCTTTCACATTCTCCCTCTGCCCACCCTCCCTCCCTTTATTAAGCCTCACTATCCTCCCTTGGTCTTCCTTTGCTCCCTGATGTACCTATAAAAGGTTTTATTCCTTCTTAACTGAGTTGGCTATCTTTTCCTCAGTTTGGGCCTTTGCTGTTCTGACTGCCTTCCCAGCCTCCTTTGCTTTAACTGATACAGTTCTCTGTCCTGCTCCTGCTGCAATTCCTTGTACTTCCTGAATGCTTTCTTTTCTCTTGAACCTTCACTGCCACTTCCTTTGAGAACCATAGTGGTTTCTTACATCGTCTTGTTTTGTTTATTTGCTTCACACAAAGGCTCGTTACCTCTGTGATGGCAGTTTTTATTATTCCCCATTGTTCTTCCACCCCTCCTTCCCACCCATTTTCTAGTGCATTCCTTAGGCACTCACCCATTTTGGCAAAGTCAGCCCTCCTAAAGTCCAGTACTGTTGTCTTTGTATGGCTTGACTCTATTGCTGTGTTTATTGTGAACCATACTGTTCGATGGTCACTAGTTCCCAGATGGCTACCCACTTCTACATCTGTGAGCCTCAGTTTATTATCTTTGAAATTGGAGGTGATAAAAGCAAGTGAGAAATGGACCTAAACAAAAGGAAACAAGATGGCAGGTAAGTATTTTCAAGAATGAGTATTTTCTTCAAGTCTGTGGCATGGCAATGGAAGCAGACTTTGCCCTATTATACATCAATTTATTTATGGGATTTTTTGAAAACATTTTTTTTTCATTCAAAGTTTATTAATATTTTCAACATACAGAAGACAACACATCACAAATGACATAGAATAAATACAATTATAACGTGGATATACCATGTGTCTTCTCCCTTCCCCCTTCCCCTGTCCCCCAGGCATAAAGCAAAACCTAAATAGAGAAAATATATGGTGTGTCCTCATCCCCTTCCCCCCCAACCTCCCTTCCCCACTCTTCCAGGTTTGCATGAGTAAAATGTAGCTGTAACCATTATCAACCCAGTATGCTCATTAATTTATGTAGTTTGAAGAGAATAAAGGGTTTGTAAAGGGGCCCACATTTGATTAAATCTGTTCATTTTGTTCCAAAGACTGGCAATCATTTTCTCAGCTCTGAGATTAGCCACAAGTTCCCTCAACCATTCAGCATATGATATCTCCTCACTATCTTTCCAATGTCTAAGTATTAACTTTTTAACTGACATGGATATTAAAGCCACATGATACTTGCGAGTAATTACTTTGATTTCAGAGAAGTCTCCTAAGAGGCAAATTTTAGCTGAAAAAAGGTCATTAAGACCCAACAGGGGGGCCACTGTTTGTTTAATATGTGACCATAAAGAGGTTATCTTGGGGCAAAGCCAGAAAATGTGCAATAAGTTACCCTCACCCTGGGCGCATCTTGTACAACTAGAAGCAGAGGCAATCCCCAATTTAGCCATTTTTTGAGGTGTGTAATATAAATTGTGTAATATCTAGAATTGCATGAGACAGAGCCTGCCTTGTGTAATAAATTTGTGAGACCCTTGCCAGAGCGTGGACCAATTAATTGATATCTCAGGAAGGAGAGAGGCCCAATAAGCAGAAGGCCCAAAAAAGTCTGGATAAATTCATATCTTCAACACGGCATGTGGGAGACCAGCCAGTTGGACCAATTCTGACCAGAAAGCTGGACTCTGAGACTGTAGGGGAGCCACCCCTATGGCTTTCACAAGCAAATGAGGTAGTTGGAAAATTTTAAAAATATTTGAAGTCAGAATACCCATCTTAGCTAAGATCTCTGGAGATGAAAGCCATGTCCCTCTTGTATCATTCCAAAAATATGAGAGACTAAAATCCTTTGCCTGCGGAAGCCACAGGGAAGAAAGGACCCTCCCATCTATTTTGATATTAGGGTTGCCTAGTAACGGTTGTTCCAAGTCTATACAATGGTTGTATTTTATGAAACTACAAAATTGGTAATGCACTCTGACAGATATTGCAATTGATGTCAAGTGAAGTTGTATTGGAAGGCATTTTAGTTTCATATGTAAAAGTGCCAAAGGGGAAAAATTATAATGTTGAATTTAAGCCAATTCTATTTTGAGTCAGAGGGTCTATAAGAAGAGGGATGTTCTGGGTCACCTTGTATAAGCCACTTAAGATATTTACTAGCATGGCTAGCCCAATAGTAAAGACTGACTTGTGGAAGACGAAGGCCTCCTCTGATTTTGGGAGCCGCTAATTTATGAAAAGCAAGACGAGGTTGCTTTCCAGCCCATATAAAGTTAATAAAAGTACTATGTACTTTCTTGAACCATGACAGAGGCAGCCATAAGTTCAAGAGGCTGAGTGGGTAATAAAGATGGGGAAAATATTAATCTTAATAAGATTAATTTTGCCCCATAAAGAAAATGGGAGGAGGGACCACCTTTTTAAATCCCGTGTAATAGTGAGTAATAAAGAATCCAAATTACTGTTTTGAAAAAGAGCTACGCTTCTCGTGAGAACAATACCTAGATATCTCAATGATTCTTTTTCCCAAGACAAACCTAAAGCCGTAATTTCATGTTTTAGTACTCTCTGATTGAGGGGAAATACCGAAGTCTTATCGACATTCAATTTATAATTGGAAAAGGAACTATATTCCTTAGTAATTTCCAGCACAGATGGAATAGATAAGGCAGGGTGGGATAAGTGGAGTAGTAAATTATCAGCATATGCTGAGACTTTAACTTCATGATCTTGTATAATAATACCTTGAATCCTGGGACAAGCGACCAGTCTCTGGATGAGGGGCTCTAAGTATAAATTAAAAAGCAAAGGAGATAAGAAACAACCTTGCCTAGTGCCAGAATATAAAGAAAATAAATCTGAAATGAGTCCATTACTTAATACCCGGGCTGTAGGGGCCTTATACATTGCCTGTATCCATTTTTGAAACTCTAAAGGAAAACCAAAGGCATGTAAAGTCCAGAAAAGAAAATTCCAATCCACTCTATTGAATGCCTTCTCAGCATCCAGGGATACCAAAACAGCAGGAAGTTCTACATCCCTGGACACTGAGAAGACATGGGCCAGAGTATACAAATGGTCACTTGATGACCTGCCCCTCATAAAGCCAACCTGTTCTGACCCTATAAGATCCAGAAGAATTGTATTAATAAGTTCGGCTAGCAATTTACTCAGAATTTTAATATCTCGATTTAATAAAGATATAGGCCTGTAACTTGTCATGAGTTCGGGAGCTTTACTGAGTTTAGGCTGTAAGGTGATCACAGCTTCAAATAATGTTTTGTCACTGCTATTGCCAGAAATGATCTGTTGGTACAAAGGGAGAAGCAAAGGGACTAATTGTTTTGTGAAAACTTTATAAAAATTAGGCAAGAAGCCATCCGGCCCCGGGGATTTGTCCAAGGGGAGATCTTCAATAACTTTAAAAATTTCCACTTCAGTTATGGAGACACATAATGAGGTTTGTTATACTTCTGAGAGGGAAGGCAGCTGAGATTCTGCTAGATATTGATCTAAATCTTCTATGGAAGGAGGATTTGCCATGGGATTGTATAATAGTTGATAGTATTTATAAAACTCAGCTGTGATATCTGCCTGATTATTTTTCAACACACCATCAGCGGACCAGATTGAAGCAATAAACCTTGAAGATTCTTGTTGTTTAACTCTTAAAGCTAAAAGATTACCCGCTTTCTCGCCCTGATCAGTATAGGTGGCATTCGATTTTAAAATCATAAATTCTGCCCTCTCCCTTAGAAGGTCCAAATAGGAATCTCTTAATTTTGTGAGTTCCAATTGGACTTGTTCAGATGTATTTGGGGACATATTCATTTTGATAGATATAATTTGAGAAAGAAGGTGCACCATCTGTTGTTCTCTCATTTGTTTTCCTTCTGGAAGCAGCCCCGATTGGCAGACCCCGTAGATAAGACTTTAAAGCACACCATTCTATATCAGGCTTACCCATGGAATTAGAGTTGGCTAGCACAAATTGAGTAATATGATTTGTAATATATTTCACTGTATCTGGGTCTTTTAAGAGTTGATTATTAATTTTCCAACGCCCTCCAGTTTTTAGAAGGGAAGAAAAAGAAAGATGACAAATAACAAGAGAATGGACAGAGGGTGGCCCTGGATGAATGGATGAGTCTACAACCCCTGAAAGTAATCCCTGTGAAGTCTTGATATAATCAGTTCTAGAGGATGTTTTACGGATTGGGGAAGTGAAAGTATAACTTCTATCTGAGGGGTGAAGAATTCGCCAAACATCACATAGGCCCACCCGGTCCATCATATCCCTTAACGCCATTTTGGCTGGGGAGAGACCTTTAAACTTGTTACCTGTACAGTCAATATTTGGGTAAAATGTTAAATTTAGATCCCCTCCTAGAATCATTGAAATGGATAAGAAGAGGATTAAAATATTGACCAACTTCATTAAGAACCCAGGAGAGTCGCTATTTGGCCCGTATATACTACCTAACAATATCTCAGTAGTATGTAATTTCCCATGGACCAATAAGAATCTGCCTTGGGTGTCCTTAAAAACTTTAATTGGAGAGAATGGGATATTACGCTTTAATAAAATCATTACCCCACAACTTTGGGTAATAGTCTCGGCGGCAAACACTTGACCTATTTGCTGTCTCCTCATCTTGAGCTCTTCCAAGATCAATAAATGGGATTCTTGTATAAAGGTGATGTCAGTTTTTAATAACTGCAAATGTTTCAGGATTTTATATTGCTTTAGTTTCTGCCTAGCTCCTTTAACATTCCAAGTAGCAAACACTAAGTCCATAGCCATAAATCTGGACTAGATATTTGAAAGAACCCTTGGATACTTTACCAATAAAGTCTGCCTTCAGCAATGTAAAGACCGAGAGAGCCATGCAAACCCGTCCCCATGCCCTACCCCCCTCCCCCCTCCCTCTCCCAAATTCCCACAATGAACAATTAGAATGAAAGAATACCCTAGTAATAGTATTCTCCCAGTCCTCCCTCCTTCCCTTATTGCTACAAACTACGGTCAGCAGTACACCTTGCTCTGCTCACCCACCCTCCAGTCATCCCAACTTGACTGTTAATAAACAGTAACCTTGTTAAATTAAAGCATTAAAAAAAAGGAAATAGAAGAGATTATCCCTGCCTACCCATAAATGTCCCATTGTACTGCCCATCAACAGTGGATACAAACTATTAACTAATCAAGTTTAAAAAACTAGCATAACAACAACGTAATGTCTGAACATCTAAAGCAAATTGGGAAAATAAACAGTTCCCTTCTTATTCTGTAGTAAGGTAGCAACAGGCTAGAGTGAACACTTTTATGTAAAATATATATAACTCTACAGAACATTAAACTTAGCATCTCAGAACAATAATTTTGATGAGATGTTAACAACTTTGCTGCTATTATGCAAATGAACCAATCACAGACATACCTCAGCTTCTGTAATGCAACACAATATTAAAACAAGATAGTTCTCCATAAGTTGCTCAATTCACATACATTTGAACAGAAAAAAGCAAAAAAAAACCAACAAATTGAGTTCTGCAGCTTTAGCCCCTTTATTACAGAAATTACAAGCTTGTTATCTATTTTGCCTGAGTCTATTTGTAACTTAAACCACCACAGACCTTAATAACTTAAAGGAATCTCCTCTTTCTTATTAATATCATTTTTAAAATACAGACATGGGGATTTCTTCCAAATCCTGTTCCCCATTAAAATAAAAGCATGCTGATTATAACAGCTATTATCAGAGATCCATGTACCTCAGTTAGTAAAATTAACTTCAAAACTTTTCTGGGTAAAACAAAAAAAAAAGGGGAAAACATTCTCCTATAATGCTGAGTACAACAAAGTGTGACTCACCCTCAAAATGAATACCCAGCTCTATAAATCTATCCAACTTTATTGTAATATTACTTCCCCTGGAACGTTAAAATAGCGTGGCTACAAAAGAGAGAGAGAAAAAAAGGGAAACACCCCATATATAACACCACGTTCTGCCGTTCTGTCACTCGCTTTCCAGGGCTAAAACTCTTTTAATCCAAAATACATGGAGCAGTTCTGGCCACCTGGAGATCGCAGCTTTTCCTACCAAAACTGAGCTCCGTGCTCCCTCTAGTGTTGATAGCTGCTAAAGTCAGTACTGACACCGTTCATTGACAACACAGAGTGAACCAGCCTAGAAACATTCCTTTATGGATTGTCCACATTTTCACTGAGCTGAAACAATTCAACAGTATAATACCATTAGAGTGAAGTCCAAATAAAAGTTATATTTGTCTGAATACAGCCATCGAAACTGAATCTCCACCAAATAGGAGTAAAACCACGCCGGCTTAAATGAAAAAGGAGCCCAATTGCAGGAACCCCCCACAGTGGACTTCACAAATGGAGGATCCATTTAAGCTGGTTACTTTTGGTATCCTTCTGCTTATCCTCCCATGAATAAGAAGATGCTGATCTCTGATCATCTTTTAATTTTATTCTCTTACCCCACACAGTAGCAAGCAAATCGCTCGAGTAGACACTTCAGGGATCCTTGAATAAATCTGGGATGGTGCTTTTAAGACACTTAGCTGCTGTTTGAGGGTCATTGTACGATGTCCAGGTGCCAGCAATCAGAACCCCTAGTTTAGCCGGATAGCTTATTCGGAATTTAATTCCTGCAGCCATAAGCTTGGAAACCAGAGGGTGGAACTTGGCTCTTTTTTGCCTTATGGAGGCCAGTAAATCTTGCACTACCCTAATTCTGATGCCCTCCCATCTCACTTCGTGCAGCTCCTTAACCTTAGCGATAAAGTGCTGGGGCTCCAAATAATTCAAAAAATGAAAGATTATAGGGTGAGGAGGTGCCCCAGCCAGTGGCATCGGGTGAAGGGATCGATGTGCCCATTCGATAACATAACGTGGTCCGAAAGGTGAGGGGCCAGCTAGCTTTTCCACTACTTTTTGAACAAACAAAATAGTATCGAGACCCTCTTCCTTTTCAGGAAGACCTATGAGGACCGTATTATTTCTGTGGCTGCGTCCCTCCAGGTCTTCAATTTTGGACTCCAAGCATATCATTTTCTGATGGGTGGCAATTATCTCTGGATCTATCTTCTCGATCCATTTCTCTACAGAACAAAGGCGGGCTTCATTGTCTGCAGTCCTCTGGTGCAGGTCTTCCATTGCCTGAGCTAGATTCTTGATTTCTGATGTGATAGAACCTAATTCTTCCCTAAATGGTGTAAATTCTTGCAGGAATCATTGCAAGGTAAGAGGCTGTTGCTCAGATGCAGTAGTCTCTGATGCTGGCCCCTCTGCGCTACCGGAGGTCCTGGATTTTTTGGGGGCTTTCTCTGGAGTAGCCGGGGGAGTATGTTTAAGAGGAGCTTTCCGCATCGTCGCCTCCATAGATCCAACTTTCAACAGAATATTGATTTAGACCCCTTCTTAAGTTCTTTAGGGAGTATTTGATATTAATTCAACAGACGTTACTGCAGAAACTTGAAGATTAGGAGAGTCGGGTGACTGGAGCAGTGCAGAAGAGCTGCTATCTGGTGAGCTGCATCACATGATCCCCCACAACAATGCACTTCTTTATTTTGTTAGTTTTCCCTTCACTGCCGAAACCAAATAAAGGACAGGGGCTTTCACAGAGAAAATCATAATGGGACAATCCCTGGATCAATGGAGATTTGCTTGTAAATAAAGACAAATTATTTCTATTACTACAATATTTCTTCCTACAAGCCTCCCCAAAGAGTTGCAGTGTTCCAAAGTGCAGAGCACTACTCCAATCCAACCGGAATGACCAATGAGACAAAATAGAGACACCAAAGGGTATGACCCCAAGTTAAAAACTTAACCTCCTAACAGTTTGTAAAACAGCAGCTCACAAAACTAAAACTGTAGTGAGAGCTGTTGCTCATACTTCATGGAGAAAATACTGTAGATCCCTTAGCCTACCAGACCACTTTACTTATTTAAAAAGCACCACACTTTTTTTTATTTCTTCTTCCTATTATTCTATTTTTAACAGTAGACCAAAAGTATTCTAGTCCATAATAGCAACACTGAGAGCTCTCACATCGCAACATGTTTCAGTAATACAGTACCATGTTGGTTAAAAAGATGCATAAGTTAGAAAGTAAAGATAAGTATTCCCTCATGTAATAAACAACTCAAGGTCTAATTCTGTATCTATCGGGATCAGGGTGGGACTCTACACTATGGAAACAAATATTTTTAATATCAGGAGGGTGATCAGGAACAAGGGTGGGGCACTACCCTACAAAAAAAATATTTTAAATATCTGGTGGGCAAGCAGAGAAAAGGGTGGGACACTACACTGTGGAAAAATTATTTTAAATATTAGTGGGCAATTGGGGACCAGGGGTTGGATGCTAAACTTCAAAAATTATTATTTTTTTAATAACGGGTAGGTGATCAGGAACCAGGGTGGGACAATAACTATGGTAAACTTATTTTTAATATGGGGTGGACAATAAGGAATTGGGGTTGGATACTACACTAGGAAAACTTTATTTTTATATCAAGTGGGTGATTGGGGACCGGGTCTGGGCAATAACTATGGAAAACCTACTGTAGTTTTACTATGGGGTTGGTGATCGGGGACTGATGTGGGGACACTACAGACAAGGGAGACATCTGCTAGCAAAGCTTAATTCAGCAATCCAATTTAAAAAGAAACAGCGCCACGAGGTGCATTTCACCATTCAAAAAAAAGACGAGCTAATTTCTTCAGATTAACCATCCCCAATAGGTACCGCATACTGCACTACCGACAACTGCCTACTCCTTATGAATAACACTACTGCTACCAAACCTGTCACTTTCTAAAGAGGTACCGGTCAACTTTTCTGCAGTCAGCACTGTAAGGAAGATGGATGCTGTATCTAACAGCCCTAGGCCAGTCACCAAGAAGCAGGTCAGATCTTTTTTGAGCTTAGCCAGTAACTGCAGATGTTTTGTTCCCAATTTTGTGAGCATGGATAGTCCCCTAACAGATCTGACTAGGAAACACAACACAAACTATGTAAAATGGACACCTGCCTGTGAAGAGGGGTTCTGTGCTATAAAAGTCAGTTTTTGTTCCTCTCCTATATTAAAAAGTGCTGACTTTACACTTCCCTTTATAGTTCAGACAGACGTGTCAAATCATGGTGCTGGCGGCTGTGCTGACATAAATAATGGAGGGAGAGGAACATCCCATCATTTACATGAGTCTCAAGTTACATAAGAAGGAGACAAGGTATTCCATGATAGAAAAGGAATGCCTGGTGGTAAAATGGGCCATTGAGGCTCTATGCTTCTATCTGTAGGGAACATAATTTGAATTGTGGACCGATCATAACCCTCTGTGTTGGCTGCAGATAATGAAATATATGAACCCCTGTATTATGTGGTGGTATCTTGTCCTACAGCCGTACATATTTACCATCAAGCATCAATCAGGAACAATGAATCATAATGCTGATTACATGTCAAGATATGGGGCATGTCCAGACACACACCTATCTTCAGACCTTGGGGTAAAGAATAAAGAAGATGCAGTAGGGACTCCCTCTTTTTTTTAATTTTATTTAAACTTTTGTTTACCAGGTAAAAAATATGAGCAAAGGCCCTTTTTTAAATGTGACCCAGGACCATAATCTATGTTACAGTCAAGATGTAATACACAATACATATGCACAATACAATACAGTCATACGAATATAACATAATAACATACAGACAATAAATTAGTAACAATTGCACACCACTAAACTTAAATAATATTGTCTCACTGATGCCTTAAAAGCATGTTTTCCAGCAATATGTTATAACGTGTATGGGAGCTTATTCCAGTGTACTGGAGCATAGTTAGAAAATGCCTGCTGACCTAATCTAGATTTTGTTTTTGGAAAAGTTAACATAACAGAAGCATTAGATCATAAATCCCTATCAACTATCTTGGGGCCAGATATTCAAACTGCACTATTTTGTGGCGCAAGCCCTTGCACTGCACAAAATAGTTGTGCAGGAGTGTGGCCAGAGCGATATTCAAAAGAGCTGCACCCTTGAGCAACTCCTTTGAATATCACCCCCTGGCCACAGCCACTGTGCATGGCACAGTGGAACTTGCACCACCGCAAGTGGCCAGAGTGGAGCATTCAACTTGCGGTGGCGCAAGTACCAGTATGCAATGTGCAAAATCCCGATATTCAAAAGGTGACATGCAAATTGGGCCATAATTCATGCAAGGTGCAGGGGGGGCCATTTGCATCTGATTATGGCCCCTTTTGCATGCCATTAGCATGCAGGTGTGCCGATCCCTGAGGACTTGTGCCTGGCATCCTGCCAGGCAGCAGCCATCGGGGACCGACGCCCCCTGCAGCCTGATCATGGGCAAAACAGTGTAAATTCCCCCCACCACCCCCCACTGGCCTGATCGCAGGCTGTAGTAGTTTAAAACAACCCCCCCTCCTCCCAAATACATCCCTGGTGGTCCAGTGGACTGAAAAGCCCAATCGCGGACTGTAGTAGTTTAAAACACCCCCTCCTCCCGAATACATCCATGGTGGTCCAGTGGCAAATCCCGATCGTGGGATGTAAAACTTGAACAACCCCCTGAACATAGCCCTGGTGGCTAGTGTCCCCAACCCCACCCACCCATGAAGCCCCACCACCCTGCTCTCCACCCGGCAGCCAGTGGGTGGCAGCATCCCACCTGCCTGCCGCTCGCGCCACCGACTGATCAGGTAGACGTCTGCACGCCATTGGTGCAGAGCAAGAGCCAATGGGCATGCAGCCCATACATACAAGACAGCCTAGATTTGTGAAATGAATACATTCATTCATTCACAAACTGGACTGTCTTGTACAGTATGGGCTGCACGCCCATTGGCTCTTGCTCTGCACCAATGGGCGGCAGCCCTACTGGGCAGTCAGTCGGGCGGGTGATGGGGCGGCAGGTGGTGGATGCTGCCACCGCCGCTGCCAGGGGAGCTGGGTGGGGTGGGGACACCAGCCACCAGGGCTATGTTTGGGGGTTGTTCAAGTTTTACATCCCGCGATTGGGATTTTCCACTGGACCACCGCGGGATGTATCTGGGAGGAGGGGTTTGTTTTAAACTACTACAGCCCGCGATCGGGCTTTTCAGTCCACTGACCACCAGGGATGTATTCGGGGAGGGGGTTGTCATAAACTAATACAGCCCGTGATTGGGCTTTTCGGTCCACTGGACCACCAGGGCTATGTTGGGTGGAGACACATTGCTGCCCGCGATCGGGACAGTGGGGGGTGGTGGGGATTTACAGTCATCTGCCAGCGATCGGGCTGCAGGGGGGCACAGGAGTGGGTTGGGGGCCAGCCACAGGTTGCAGATGCTGTGTTGCACCTGCAATGCAGCAACTCACCTGTGGGTGGCCCTCGACTTGAACCTTTTTTTTTTGGCTCAAAGTTATGCAGCCGCAGGTTGGGGGTTGCGCCTGCACAACTCTGCACAGCCCGGCTGAATATCGGGTTTTATTTATTTATTTATTTATTGAACATTTCGGAATTACAACCTTTGAGTCAAGGACTCCTTTGCAAAGGCTCCAAGTCATTCTGGACAGGGCGTAACAATGTAACAGAGTGCTAAAGATTCAACAAACCAGAGAACATTACAATACGACAGAGATTAACATCATAGCAATTTGTTAAATGCCATTAGTCAGATAGGAAATCATTGGTTTACACAATAGAGGCCGCTGTTTAGGGGCTTCCAACAGTACATTACCATGTTCAACAAGACAGGATAGGTTAGAGCCCGGGTCATTAAATGAAATATGGTGGTTGAGAATATCAAGCGGTTGAGGTGTCCCCTACTAGGTCAGCCAGTACAGGGAAAGAAGGGGAACATTCAAGGTCACAGTGTTGAGAAGAAAAACTTGGTCCCAGATTTGAATTGACTTAGGGTGGGGGCAAGTAGGATGGAAGACAGTATGTTGTTAAGCCAGAGGAGCACGATGACGGAAGGATCTTTGTCCAAGCGGTCCCACAGTGGGGACTCTGGAAGGTGGTCTCGCCAGTCAGCCTCGGGTGCTCCTATTAGGGCCAGTTGGACGCAGGCGTGTAATCCGTTGGCAGAGAGTTTCATCTGGATCTTTCTGGTTTGTAGACAGTGTGATATTTAAGCCTCCTTCAAGGTAAGCCAGCCCACTTGTGAGTAGAGCAAGCAGGTATGCGCCTGTCTAGGGCTACTAGTGACCAAGCCGCAGGCTTTATTGAGTGCTGTTCTGATGCTGTTTAGTGCGGATTGGTCTGCTGAACCATAAATAGTTATACCATAATCAATCAACGAAAGGACTGAGCTAGTAACCGCTAGCCTAAGGGCCTGAGGGGGGAGGCAATGTTTATGTCTGTAGAGGATGCCGATACGGGTATTGATAGAGGTGGAGAGAAGCTTAATATGTTGATGGTATGTAAGGGATGTGTCAAGAGTGATGCCAAGATATTTAAAGCAGGAGACCTGTTCAATGTGGGTTGTGCAGTTTATGCATGGTTCCTCCCCTTCCAGTTCAGCATGCATTCATTTGCATTGCACTGTTGCTCAGCATGTTTTCTGTGGCGCAACTGCCTCCTGCTGAATATCGCAGAATGGAGCAAGTTCGGACTTGCGCATGTGCAACCCTATTGTGCTTGGTGCACCCCTTTTGAATATCTGTCCCTTAGTATTTAATAATGAAGACAAAGGAGAAACTGTACCCAAATGAAGAGTATTATAGACTAAACAGCTTAAGCTTTAGTGATAATATAGAGATGGGGGAAGCCAAGATGTTGCTAAATATAAGTCACAATGATGTGTTCTGTATGGGAGCTTTAATGCAAACCTACATATAGCTGAAATGTTGTTAACAATGAAACATCAAACTTAGGTAAATTCACAAATAAAAATGCGTTATAATTCAAAATTGATAACATCACACTTTGACTTATTGCAAATCTGGCTTCCCTAGATGATAACTCACACAGTTTAAACAGAGCCCCCCACTTTTGATTTATATTTCTACAGATGGTTATGATATGTAATGAATAAGATAAACAAGGATCCAGAATGATTCTTAAATACCTGAATTGAAAAATCTGCTCCAAAACAACATCATTATAGCTTACAGTCTCCAAAGAGTTGCATCTATTTAGCCTATACTTAGATCCAAAAAACATACTCTTTGTCTTTTTTATATTTAAAAGAAGGAAATGAGAACATAACCACATGTCTAGTGCCTGAAAGCTAGAGGTCAAATTTGATTTTATTTCATCCTCTGATGGTGAACTAATATAAAGAATAATATCATCCGCATACAACAAAACAAATCAGTGGATACCAAATAATTTGGAACACTATCTATAAATACAGAAAAAATAGGGACCCCAGGATAGAGCCCTGGCACACCCCCACTTTCATAATTTTACTTCTGGACAGAACTCCCTGATAGCTAACTTGCAATGGACTCTCAGTTAAGTAACTGCCAAACCATCCCAATGAGGAGCCCCTGACTCCAAGGTCCTCCAACCCCCAGGGCAGCAAGCAATGGTCTACCAAGTCAAAGGCCCTGGACAGAATCACAAACACAGCTCCAACAATTAGTAATATTAAATAAGGGACCCCGAGGTAAAGCTTTGGGAGTGGGTGCGCTAAAGCTCCGTCTCTCCTAGTAAGAGATTTGATGATAGGGTAACTGCCTTTGGTAAAGTAAAATTGATGTATGGTGTGACAAAACCCTTCTTGTTTTGTTCTTAGGTGGGGAGGAGTATGTCAAAGGGCAGTGTACAGAAGGGACCAGTGGGCTTTTTTTTCTTCTTCTACTTGCTTCTCTTTGAAAAGTCTGTTGCAACAGCATCTTTCTCTTCTTGACTATCTGTTTCTCTTACCACTTCCCTTCTTTCTGTGGGTAGGCCACCTGCAGTTATGTCTCGCTATCCCTCTTAAAAACTGAATGCCCTCTGGTCTCCTCATGCCTATCTCTGCGCTCTGTAAAATGGAACCACATCAGGGGCATTCAATGTGGCAATGCTTGCATGTTGTTCTGTAATAGTTCTCCCAGGTGTACACATCTCTGCTGTTGTTATAATTGCACAACAATATTAGGCTAGAGTTGAGTTGCGCTAACCTAGCACTGACTCTGACAACCCTCTGTGTTGTCAATTTATTTGCACCACTTTATATAAGATTTGGGGTAAAGAAAGGGGGTTGCCAACACTTGGGAGGGTAATATTCACCATGTTTTTCAACCACGTGTGAGATGCTGCTGCCGACCGTACCTGTGCTTGTCTTAGAATTGGCAGTGATTGGCACAGTGGTAGGAAGGGCTGTTTATTTTTTTAGCTGTAATGCTCTGGGTGGGTGTCTGCCTCTCTACAGGCAGTAAGTACCTAGGCAGACAGCTGCAGAGGGATTGAGGTGAATGCTTGTGTCAGAGCACAAATGGAGAGTTCACCTTTTTCCTGGTGCAACCTACAAAACAAAAGAATGTCAACAGCTTACATGACAGTAGGTTTCCATTTAGTAGTGGAATGTGAATAGTGTTTTTTCTTATGAATCATTGTTTGGGTTTTTGTGCCCTTTCCTGTCAGGACCCTCCACAAGCCTTCTGTACCATTCCTCTCAAGAGCCAGCTGGCCATTTCATTCACTTATTTATGGTACAGAATACCTGTGGGAGTGGTTTGCACCAGGATTTTAACATGAACCTCTGTTGTAAAGTTTATTATTTACTTCTGGACAGTATTATGTGGATGTAGACATCGTAGGACATGATTCTACTCCTTAGATAATAATATTGGTATAGATAAGTTTTTTTTCAAGTTGCTACATGAGTGGGTAGGGCTTCTTTCATCACATGTTGCAGCCATGCTATATACTGAAGCCCTCAGGATAAAGAAATCAGTTGAATACATGTTCTGTAGTTCACTGATCCTGGGAGTACCCTAGCTGTCTACTGGTGGTACAATTTTGTTTTCACTGAGATGAAAGTGAACCATTGGAATTTCTTGATTTATCTGCTGATTTTACTTTCTTTATTTGTTTGCTGAATAAGTCAGTTTTATTTTGTTTTGCTGTAACAATAAAATCTGAATGATATTTTGCTTGCCACAACTGCCTCTGTGTCCATCATTATCCCACAGTCTCACAGTACTAAAGGATTATTGGAGTAGTGGGTCTAGCAACAGGGGATGGGGTGGCAAGTGGTGTGATTTTGGTTGTGGTGTCAAAGGGGTGAACTGCACCCTGCTTCCTTTCACAAGTAGACACATTAAAGGTTGACAACAGTTTTAACTTTAATTTGCCAGGGAGGAACTGTAGCTGGGAGATATTTGCAGTCAGTTGTGATTAGACCTGTTACTTAGCGTTTGTGAAATAGGTGTCTGAAAGAAAGGAAGGCACTCCCCAGGGTGGAGGGTAAGAGTTGTAGGTGATTGTTTCTGGACAGCATAGGTTTACTTCCACCCACCTTCCCCTCACCCACCGCCCCCAAGCACATAATTTCCTTTATAGCAGGGTTCTGATATCACTTCCTCAAAACTGCTAACAGTATACACCTGTTCATATCCTTAAAAGCACAGCACACTGAATAGAGGGTAGAGACAGTCACAAGCTTGCACACACTAAAACAAGAACATAAAACAAAAAAGCATCTGTAACTGGAAGGGACAAAGACATGTGGGGAGTGGTGCAATGCACTGGTTGTGGAGCAGCAGTCTTCCGGGAGACATTCTGGAAACTGCATTGCTTCCCTATTTGCAGGCACCTCTCTGGTCTGAGGGAGGAGGATGTTCGTCTCCATGCTGACCTGGCAAGGATTCAGGAAACCTCCTCCCCCACCCAGGGACCACCCAGACCACCCCCACTACCTCCCTCAGAGGTTGCAAAGAAAGAGGAGTGGTTGGACCACAGTTGGCTCAGGGAGGGTGAGGGTGGTGGAACAGAGGCACATCCTTCCAGTTGTGCCTCTCCACAATTCATTCACCACTCTGGCAAAGCATGGTTCCTCTATGGAGGCACCTGCAGGGGAGACCAAGGAGGATGCTGGGAACTTCCACAATGGAGACCCACAGGAGGGTGGCCAGGACCCCAGAGGGGAAGGAAACAACTCCTGGGGGGGGGACTCATTTGTTAGGGGGGTAGAACTGGTGGAGGAATGGGAAAGGGAGGTAAGCCTGCCTGCCTGGCACCAAGGCTTGGGGGGACAGGAAACAAATCCTCAGGATCATGGGAGCAGCAGCAAGGGGGAGGGAGCTGAATGTCATTATCCACATAGAGATGAATGACCTGGCTGAGAATGGGATCAGAGCAGTGCAACAGGAGTTTGTGGAGTTGGGGAGGGTTCTTAGACAAGTAGCACACATGGTAACTTTCTCAGATATGCTACCTGTCTATGGCATGGATGAGGCTAGGGCACTCCACACCATGGGATTCAATGACTGTTTGAAAAGCTGGTGCAGAGCTCAGGGATTTGGCTTCACTGGGGACTGGGGCTCTACCTGGAGGGATGCAGGCCTATACAGGCATGATGGTCTGCATCTATCCTGGAGGGAAACCAGGATCCTAGGTGATAGGTTTAAATGCTTCAGTGACAAGCATTTAAACTATCCAAGGGGGAAGGCACTGAAGAGGAGAAGGGAAATCCTAGCCCCCCCAAAAAAATCAGGGTAATTAATGAGGTAAACACCAAAATAGAGCAGTCAATAGGGAGAAGAGCAGGGGTAAATGGAAAAAAGACAACGGCAGTAGGGACAGGGATGGGGCAAAAAGAAATAACACCATAAAAAATGGAGAGTAATGAGTACCAATGCCCGTAGTCTAGGTAAAAAGCTCCCTGAAATGGTGGCCTTGATGGAAGATGGATGACTGGATATTGTGGCAGTCACAGAAACATGGTACACAGAGAACCATGACTGGGATGTCAACATACCAGGGTACACAATCTACAGGATGGACAGGGAAGGAAGAAGAGGAGGAGGAGCTCTCTATGTAAGGGAAGGAATCAAAGCAACAGAACTAAAGGGTAAACAGGGAGGAGAGGAGGCACTGTGGGTCACCCTGGAGACTGGAAATGACTCCACAATCCACACAGTGGTTGTATACAGACCCCAGTCTCAGGGGGAGGAAATGGACAAGGAAATGATAGAAGGCATCCTTGGAATGGCAGAGAAATGGGAGATATTGCTGATGGGGGACCTAAATATGCCAGATGTTGACTGGAGCACCTTTGCTGCAGCCACATCCAAGAGCAGGACCATTCTCGATGCCCTTCAGGAGGCATGCCTCACACAGCTAGTTTTGGAACCCACTCGAGAGACAGAGCAATCTTAGACCTGGTACTCTCAAATGGGGAAGGAGAGAGGATCTCTGATCTTGAAGTGGGTAGCCATCTGGGAACAAGCGACCTCCAAACAGTGTGGTTCACGATAAACTTAGCTGTAGAGTCAAGCCACACAAAAGTGAAGGTACTGGACTTCAGGAGGGCTGATTTTGTCAAAATGGGAGACTGCCTCAGAAATGCACTAGCAAACAGGCACGAAGGTGGGGTGGAGCAACAATAGGGAAACATCAAAACCACCATCACAGAGGCAACAAGTCTTTGTGTGAAGCAAATAAACAAATCAAAATGAAAGAAAAAAACACTATGGTTCTCAAAAGAAGTGGCAGGGAAGGTAAGGGAAAAAGATAGCATTCAGGAAGTATAAGGAAACACAGAAGGAGAAGGACAGAGAACTGTACCCGTTAAAGCAGAAGGAAGTGGGTAAGGCAGTCAGAATATCTAAGGCCCAAACTGTGGAAAAGATAGCCAACTCAGTTAAGAAGGGGGATAACACCTTTTATAGGTACACTATGGAGCAAATAAAGACTAAGGCAAGGATACTGAGGCTGAACAAAGAGGAAGGTGGTTGGGCAGAGAGCGACAGTGAAAAAGCAGGGATGCTGATTGAATACTTCTGCTCAGTATACACAATGGAAAAGCAGGGGGAGATACTTAATTGGGTCAATAGAAGCACCCTAGATAGGGGAGTTGATATTAGTCCTTTCACAGAAGAAAGGGTTCTGAAAGAACTCTTAAAGCTGAAGGTGGACAAAGCAATGGGGCCTAATGGGATTCACCCCAGGATTTTAAAAGAACTAAGGGAAAAACTAGTAACACCAACGACAACCCTTTTTAATAAATCATGGGAGGATGGTGTGTACTGCACTGGAGGAGAGTGGATGTGATTCCCCTTCACAAAAGTGGGAGCAAGACAGAGGCAGGAAACTACAGACCTGTCAGTTTGTCCTCAGTGGTAGGAAAAATGATGGAATCACTTCTGAAGGAAAGAACTGTTGAGTACCTAGAGGCCAGTGGGGCACAGGACCCAAGGCAACATGGATTCACAGTGGGAAGGTCATGTCAGGCAAATCTAATTGATTTCTTTGACTGGGTGACCAAAGCAGTAGACCAGGGAGGTGCTGTGGACATGGCCTACCTAGACTTTAGCAAGGCATTTTTCACAGTCCCACACAAAAGATTAATAAACAAATTAGCCAGCTTGGGAGTGGGTCCTAGGGTGGCAGCCTGGGTAAAACACTGGTTGGGCAACAGGACACAGTGAGTAATAGTAAATGGAGTCCACAGTGAAGAAAGAAGGGTTACTAGTGAGGTACCGCAGGGTTCAGTACTGGGGCCGGTCCTTTTTAATGTCTTTATAAGTGACATTGCAGAGGGACTGGAAGGGAAAGTATGTCTCTTTGCAGATGACACAATGATCTGCAATAGGGTTGATACACAAGGTGGGGTAGAAAGGATGAAAAGGGATTTGGCAAGGTTGGAGGAATGAAGTACCTCTAGGGAATCAACAAAGTCCAAGAGGGTAGCATCTTTCAAAAAAAGAGGTGTGCAAGAACAAGGGGGCACAATTTGAAGATGGGGGGCGGCTCAGAGGTAATGTAAGGAAGTATTTTTTCACAGAGAGGGTTATGGATGCATGGAACAGCCTTCCGGAGGAAGTTGTGGAGTCAAAAATAGTGGTTGAATTCAAGCATACATGGGACAGCCATAAGGCAATTCTAGGGGGTGGGGTAGAAAGAAGTAGGCTGCTGGTTAACTACGATCTGCAGCTTATCCATTAGGTAGGGAAATGGGCAGACTGGGTGGGCCAAGCAGTCCTTATCTGCAGTCAAATTCTATGTTTCAAATGTATGGCAGCTTAGATTCATTGCAAAGGAGTGCAAAGCAATGCACCTGGGAAACAAAAATCCAGGGGAAGAGTACACAATGTGGGGTGAGATACTGACAACAAAAAAAATGGAAAGGGACCCAGTGGCAGTCATATCAGATGACCTAAAGGTGGGCCAGCAATGTGAGAAGGCAGTAAGGAGGGCTGGGGGATATTGGGATGCATAGGGAGATGCATCACCAGTAGAAAACAGGAAGTTGTTGGCCCTCTGTACAGACAGTTGGTAAGATCACATCTGGAGTACTGTGTACAGTTCTGGAGACCCCATCTCCACAAAGACATAGACAGGGTGGATGCTGTCCAGAGGAGGGCAACCAAAGTGATGCAGGGTCTGCATCAAAAGACATATGAAGAAAGACAAAAGGAACAAAAGATGTATAGCCTCGAGGAAAGGAGGGAGAGGGGGGACATGTTAGAAACTTTAAAATACCTCAAGGGAATCAACAAAGTCCAAGAGGGTAGCATCTTTCAGAAAAAGAGATGTGCAAAAACAAGGGGGCACAATTTGAAGATAGAGGGGGGATGGCTCAGAGGTAATGTGAGGAAGTATTTCTTCACAGAGTGTGTTATGGGTACATGGAACAGCCTTCCTGAGGAGGTCGTAGAGTCAAAAACAGTGAGGGAATTCAAGAATGCATGGGACAGACATAAGGCAATTCTACTGGGGGGTAGGAGGAAGTAGGCTGTTGGTTAACTAGGATTTGCAGCTTATCCGTTAGGTAGGAAAATGGGCAGACTAGGTGAGTCAAGCGGTCCTTATCTGCCATCAAATTCTATGTTTCTAGCAGTTGAGATTTCATGGACAAGATTTTACCACAAAATGTCACCTACTATTGACATGAGTCAAAAGTATAGAAAAGTGGTTTAAGGCTCTGAGCTGAAAATCTGGAGACCTGGGTTTGAATCCCATAGCCCCCAGCTGCATACTGTGTCACCCTGAGCAAGTCACTTAACTTCACTGTGCTCCCAGGTCACACATGTAAACAAGCTTTTAGCTTAGTGTGCCACTCCTGGTTAAACAATTGAAGAAAAAAAACATAGCCACTCAATGGGTGTCTCAGCAGCTCTGCAACAGGATTAAGAGGAGTGAGCACTAGACAGATAAGGACACAGGGACATGATGGAATAATCCATAGTGGAAGAATAGGGTAGAAAGGAAAGGAGTTCCACTAGACTCCATGGATGATTTATAGAATAGGGAGTTGTGGAGGGCTACTGGACAAGCAGGGACATTTTGATGACTGTAAGAAACGTTGCATGTTCTTTGATCCAAGGGCAAGATTAATGGTTGTCAGGTTAATTGGTGGTGGGGAGAGTGAAGGAAGCACTTCTGTCCATACTCTGGCCATAGTATATCACTTTGTGACTTGTGTTATGCCTTTTCCAAACTTCCAAGTGTGGGGTACTCAAGCATGTTAATGGGAGGAAAACAGTATTGCACCAATTAGCATCTGGCAGTCATGTTTGCACTGCATCTGTCTTTAATAATAAAAGGAATGTCTTGAAATTCAGATTTTAAAGCAGGAATATTTAAGCAATAAGGCACATCAGGATGTGTGTCATGCTGACATAACATTTCACTTTGAAAGCATTGTAATGCAAGAGGCCATAGGCTGAGTACCAACCACCCAATAAGTGATGTTATCCCTCCCTTATCTATTCATGAAAGCGCCTCATGTAATTAGAAAATGGATCAATTTTTTTTTTCATTTATGGTTTTCAGTAGGCCTTTTGTCAGCACTACTTTCTCCTTTGAGGATGTGCTGGATTAAAATCATGAGTCAAACTTTCTCTCCACCAAGCAACTTTCAGCATTTTTTTAATTCATTTGATCTATTTTCTAATATAAGATTTGAGTTGTTATCTTCTGCTGTCAACTGCAATTGTTGTGTGCATCAGACTGGAAAATCCCTTACAAACTAAAGCCACATACCATGTTTGCACAGGGAAGCACAGATATTATAGTGCAATCTTCCTTCCTCACATGACAATTCTTGTCAAACCTGGTGTTTATTGAAAATATACGGATGGTGGGCTATGCCGACATCCAGTATCAAATCCAATTCTGAGCCAAACCAAACTGTCATGTGTTTTTGTTTTAATAAGTGCCAGACATAAACCACAGTTGTAGAAATTACTTGTCATATGTTCTGCTGGCTGGCTTGATCCAGAGAGCTTCCCCTTTCCATGGTGATATCTCTAACCCACATGTGTGATGTTGCCATGCCCTGCACAGCTGCCAATGAAACAGCCAAAGCTTGACTTGCCCAAGACTCTTGGAGCTCTCCACAACTTTACGTTGCTATATGTTTACACAGCATACTTCTTCATGCCAGCTTATGAAGCAAGAAGAGACATGTTGAACATAGAGTCCCTTCTGACCGTAAGTTTTTATTTTAGAATTTTTGGCTTGGAAACACACACACTGAGCCTTCACCTGTTTTCTATGTAACCCCCCCTCCCCCACTACTTTGCACAGTAAGCTACAGCTTGGTACCCTCGACTGGGCACCAAAACTACTTTGGACAATCGCTACCATCTCTAGCTTGGGTTATGTATACCAGGCTTGTTATTTCTAGTGGTCAGAAAGGGGTGGTGGTGTAAAAAAGAAAATAAGTAAATGACCCAACTATACCCAGGTTCTGAGGAGAGAACTTTTACTTAGGGCTATGCTATGTCTGTACTTCTAGAGGGGTACCCAGTAATTCCACACAGGAAGCAGTAACATGAATATTCAAACCAGGTTGGGGTTCTAGAGTGTGACTTTATTCCATGAAGGTACAACACAAAGGCAAAGGTGGCCCCCCAAGGTTTACAAATCATGGCACAAGGCAATGGCAGAATAACAGAAATCAGTATAGGGCAGAAACATCTACATATCCCATATGTCATAGGATCTTGAATTCTCTTCAGCGGCAATGGCCTCTGCTAAACACACATTTTTCTCTAGTGGCACTGGCTACAACTGAGCACATTTCCCATATGGCATAGAACTTTAACTTTTGGCAATGTGGCAACTGGCCATAATGGAGCACACTGGTGCTCAAAATAAGCACAGCCCTCACCAGGGGGTAAACTTGCTCTTCAGGCATTGGTCACCATGACCTGAATAAGCCGAAACCCTTATGGAACCTGTAGTGCTGAACAGGTCACTCCAAATGGGGGTGCTGCCAACCTTTTGTTTCCACAGCCATACCCAGCCATTCTTTTTGTGTAACACTTCAAAGCTTCTGTTAAAACAGTAGAACTATGCATCTTGGAATAATCTCACATCCTGCATAAGAAAATCACTACTTCTTTAAAAACTTGAGAACAGCCTCAACTTAGCACAGAACTGGTGTATATTTCACTTTATCAGAGTACACCCCAAAACAGGAACTTTCCTCTTGGAAGCACAAAGTCAGCTTACTCATGGTCGGTAAACAAAAAAAGGCATCTTCAAAGTCCTGAATCCACCAAATCTGGGGATTGCTACTTAGATCCATGCTAGTAGTCCTTTTCCATCTCTCCAGGGATGGAAAAGTCAGGAACTCCTGCTCTAGACAATGGTTTCCACAACTTCTCTTAACAGGCAGCTGTTTCTCTGCACTGGCATGCAAAAACAGGCTCTCCTCACAGCACCCACACTGCAGCTCTCACTTCTCCAACTGCTCACTACAGACTATCCTCTCAAACAAGCAAGGCCATACCTACATAGAAACATAGAAACAGAATTTGATGGCAGATAAGAACTGCTTGGCCAACCCAGTCTGCCCATTTCCCTACCTGAGGGATAACCTGCAGATTCTAATTAATCATCAGTTTGCTTCCTCCTACCCACCACTAGAATTGCCTTATGCCTGTCCCATGCATTCTTAAATTCTCCCACTGTTCCTGACTCCACAACCTCCTCAGGAAGGCTGTTCCTTGCATCCACAACCCTCTCTGTGAAAAAATACTTTCTAACATTACCTCTGAGCCGTCCCCCCTCTATCTTCAAATTGTGCCCCCTTGTTCTTGTACCTCTCTTTTTCTGAAAGATGCTACCCTCTTGTACTTTGTTAATTCCCTTGTGGTACCTGAAAGTTTCTATCATGTCCCCTCTCTCCCTTCTTTCTTGAAGGGTATACATATTAAGCTCCGTTAGTCTTTCTTCGTATGTCTTCTGGTGCAGACCCTGCACCATTTTGGTTGCCCTCCTCTGAACAGCCTCCACTCTGTCTATGTCTTTGTGGAGATGGGGTCTCCAGAATTGCATGCAGTACTCCAGACTGTGTCTCACTAACTGTCTGTACAGAGGGATAACAACCTAGCCAAAGCCTTGAATGGTACTAGCCCCCTTAATGATCCTATTGACATCAAACTCCTCCATCTGATACTGGACATGCTGATTACCCCACTCACCAGCCTCCTGAACTGCTCCCTATGCCTTGGTCAATTTCCCACAGCCTGGAAGAATGCAGTTGTTACACCAATCCACAAAGGCAGTGACCACCTAACATTGGGAAACTACTGACCAATCTCCATTCTCCCCCCACTGTCCAAAGCATGAGATTTGTTGTTAGAAGCTGTGGTGAATCAACTAACTGATTACCTTTAAACCCATGACCTACTCTGCAAAAAACAGCACGAGTTCCGTGCTGGGCATAGTACCACCATGGCCCTGCTAGAATTCTCAAACTTCATACATACTGTTCTTGATAGAGGGCACATCATAGGGGCCATGTTCATAGACCTATCCAAGGCCTCTGACATGGTCAGTCACCCTCTCCTATTAAACTCCCTCCCCCTAATGGTGTTCTCACAAGAGCCCTTGGACTGGTTTACTAGTTACCCATCTTCTAGGTCCCAGTGTGTGCAGATAAATAACACAGTCTCCTGCTCATGTCCCATCCACTCGGGAGTCCCATAGGGATCCATTCTAGGGCCCCTGCTCTTTAGCATATTTTTGCAAGCAAATCCCACTGCCAAAAAGATCCTCCTCTACGTCGTCATCTGTGCCTCCCACACCAACCCAACCAACACTCAGGGCTCACTCCAGAACACATTCAGCCAAGCTGAACTCTGGTTTGCCAAGCATAGACTAGTCATGAAACTGAAAAAAAACAAGACCCTACTTTTCAAATATCACCAAGCAAATAAAAAAATGCCCAATTGCATATTCAAGCACAGTCACTTTACACCCTGGAGCAGGTCTCGTCCTATAAATATCAAGGGGTTATCTTTGACTCTGCCCTCTCCTTCCATGCACACACCAACACCCTCACATCTGCTACCAATGCACACATTGGTCTCCTTTATTGCCATAAGAACTGCCTTACACCAGAAGCCCTGAGACTAGCCATAACCTCCTCAGTAATGTCTCTGATCAATTACGGGTTGCTGGTCTATACTGCCGCAGATGCAACAGCTATCGGTAAAATAAAAGTGGTCATTAACAAAGCCTGCAGGCTCTTAACTGCTGCAGACCACATGACACACAAATGCACGCTCTATTCTATTACGCAGATCCTGAACTTTGACGAGAGGGTCCACTGCCAGTCCTGCCTCTTGACCAACAAATCCCTCCTTGGCTCCCCCAGGCCTATCTGCCTCCCTAATCTCCTCTTTTCCCACAGTGTATACATGCAGCTCAACCAAAGCTGCACTGGCGATTCCCAGAGTCATAACCACATTCGCTGAGAGGTCTTTTCTGGTCAGGGGCTCCCTCCTACTTCAACGCCCTCCTGCCATCAGTCTCTAACCATCAAAAACTTGGTCCCTTTCAAAAGGCACTCAAGACCCACCTCCTTGCCACCCACACCTGCACCTGCATACTCTAAGTCCACCACCAGTGCCTTCACCAGCCACTCATAATGGCCACACAACCTCTTTCACAGTCAATGGCCTGCAATTCTTACTCAGGCACTCAGACAAAGTCTCCCAACAGACTGCTCTAGAATTTGCACTACCTGCCTCCCCCTAACTTACCCAGGTTACTCAGCTCCAGCCAAACATAGTAGACATGTGCACTGTCCCACAATTCACTCTCTGGCCACTAACAGACCTCTTCCTGTTAGATTTATCCTATGCACTGTCAACAGCCACAACAATGTACTAGACATCCTTGTAAACTGGTCAGGACACCCTTGTAAAATGGTCATGCTGTAACTGGAAGTCAAAGTGCTCTGGCACTGTACCCTATATCGTACTGTTTACTGTGTTGCCCATAGCCGACAGCCTCAACTCTGTATTAGACATCTTAGTATACTGTTTCATGCTGTAACCTTGCCATCAAACTGCCCTGGCATTGTATATTGTATCGTACCGTCTATTGTATTTACCTATGTCTGTATTGTGTATTGACGTGGAGCCTTTGGAAATGAGTCTCTGACTCAAAGGTTGTAATTCCATGATTTTAAATAAATAAATAAATAAAACTAACCCAAGATTCTAAAACTCCCCAATCACAGCCAGCTGCCGTAGCTTCTATGGCTGCAAGAGTTCAAATGACATTACCTCTCTCTCCTCTCAGCTGAGACCAAGTAAACAGAGAAGGAGCAGGTGAAAACTGCATTTAACTACTTATTCACCAGCTGGCTTCCATGTCTAACACTGACACTAATGGGATTCTAGTAACCCCAGGGGACTTAGTTGTTACACTCACCCATAGCAAGGTAACTGACTGTCTGCAGTCATTTCTGTAGCCAGCACCAGACCATCATATCTTCTGTGCTACCTGTGGGGTGATCAGGCCCTCATCTGCCATGTGTTCAGAACAGGCAGGCAACACTAAAGGCACAGAGGCTGGCTGATGAGACTTCAGCTCCTATCATATGATCTGTCTATCTATGGCTATTCAGTGTCTCCAAGGAGACTGCTTGAAGCATGCCCTAATAGACCAGAACTGAGGCCCCTCATGCAGCTCAGGACTACTGTCTGTCTATCCCCATAGCCCACTAGCGAAACTGTATCTGACGGGGCTGCCCACCGGGGAACCTCCAAGGGTAAATGCAAACACAAACAACAAGGAAACAGCACATCACAATGTATTACATGTCCCATAGCTTTCCCCACAACCTCACGCCTATGATGAAAAATATGCTAACATCCTGTTAACCACAGACAATTCTAAAACTCAAAGAAAAGGAAGAACTCTGCTGAGCTCCAGAATCCTCTTCTTTTCTTCTCTTCTTTCCTTCCTCAGGAGTTCCTGTAATAGAAGAAAACACCAAAAAACATTCTGCAGACCACACAATGCCTACACTTATACCTGAACACTAGAGAGCCCCAAAATATTTTCTATAACGTACAAAAGTAAAAAAATGGAAAGAAGACATTTAAATAACACATTTGGGGGTGGTGGAAAGCCCCAAAGAGTCCAAATTAATGACAGAATACTGCTGTTCCAAGGCAAGGTCCATTAAAGAGTCTCAACTAGGCCAAAGCCCACTGAAGAAGAGTCCTGGAACAGGACAGGGCCTGTATAGCACCATAATCCATGGAGAGAGTATATGAGGACAGTCAAACAATTCTGTTGACAGTCTTTAAGTGTAGGATGTGTTGTGCAAAGTCAGTTAGGTAACAAAAATTTGGTCTTATCAGTTACTTGAGGACCGAAAACAAAGGATCACCTTACTTCTTCAGTCTGAGGACCCTCTTCTTTCAGACCAGGTGGCATCTTTGGGTACAGCTGGTCTGATGTTATCTGGAATGCCATCCAATGAAGCAAGAAAAAAGCTGGGTTGATGTCATCTAGAAAGTCAGATGATGAAATTGGGAAAACACTGCTAGGCTGACGAATCAGAATTCACCTGAAGAATCCTGGAATATCAATAGAACTGCATCTTCCTCCTTGCCTGCTGTTGCTGCTGGATGACAGACACCAGGCTGCCACTGCTCAATTCTCTCTAGACATTCTGAGCATATTCACAGGGAGTGGCACCATTAAGGGTAGTACCACTCAGGGTGCATAGCGAGAACTATGACACCATCTTGGTGTTCGAAGTTGATGCTGTGAAATGTCTCATTCCCTGCATTGTCCACAACTCACACATAAATAGAGTTCTGACCAATTTCAAGATTTTAAGTCAATCATAGACTCTGTCCCTCACACTTTCTGCTGCACCACAATACAAATTCTTGCTTGCCTTTTCACACAACCAGGATTGCCTGTTCTGTTCAATTTCCTCCCAGACTCTGTGAATAAAGGTAGGAAAGGACCGTCTGTAAATGCCACACTAGCCAGTTTCCTATCCAACTGAACATCTGACTCCCATTCCCATATCCCCCAGTTTCCCTTGCAACCTGAGATGCTGCACGCAGTCAAATGCCATGAAGAAGTCTGGAAAGAGTACATCCACTGGCCTGCCCTGATCAAGTGCTGTTGTTATCCCTTTGTACAACTCCACCAGGTTGGTCTGGCACCATCTGCCCCTAGCAAAGCCATGCTTGCGATCATCTAGGACCCCACTTGCCTTTAGATACCCCTCCAGCCTCTCTTTCAAGATGAACTCCATCACTTTGTCCACTACCAATGTCAGGCTAACCAGCCTATAATTTTACTGCTCCTCTCACAAGCTGCACTTGTGCATTGGTACAATATGGGCCATCCTCCAGTCTTGAGCTAGCCTTCCTGACTGAGGGGAGGCAATAAAAAGGCATGCCAGAGGTGTGGCCAGGGTATTAGCCAGTTCCTTAAGCACTCTGGGATAACTCTCATCCGTGTACATTGCCTTGCCTAATCGTGGGGACTTCCAAACCCTCCCAGTGTGGAATTCTACATCCATTGCCCTTACTTCATCTGCCGGTCCACCTTTCCTCTCCCCTTGCAGTGCGGTTCCCACCCCCCATCCTTCTTGGTTAAGACTGATGCAAAAATCATTTAGTACCTCTACCTGATCCCCCTCCTCCACCCCCAACTCCCTGACCTCCTTCAACTATTCTGCCCCTTCCAATTTCTTCCTTCTCTGATATTCCTGAAGAAGCCTTTTTCCCCCTTCTAATCCACTGTGCCAATCTCATCTGCTCTCCCACCTTTGCTGACCCTGGTGACCCTACTGGCTGTCGTATCATACTCACCCTTGGTTATAGCCCCTCGAGAATGATTGTATCATTGACAAGCGACCATTTTCTCCATCACCAGATCTTGTACCTCTCTTGTCCACCAGCTTGGCTTTTTAGCTCTTCCTCACTTGCATCTGTCCTTTGTGCAGGTCCTGTTAGCCTTCAGGAGACACTTTTTAATAGCTTCCCAACAGGCATCAGTGCCCATGCCTTGCCTGATCTCAATAAGGTAGCCCCCGAGGACCCACTCCATCTCCCTGAAGTACACACCTTTAATATCAACCACTGATGTGTTTATATAATCTAATCCACCACCCCCACCCCCAAGGCCATGGAAAACCAGACAGTGGCATCATCACTTCCTGCCAATGGGTCCCCATCAATTAGGTCCCTGATGAGCACACAGTCTCACAGCACAACATCCAGGATGCAACCTTCCCTCATTGGATCAGTCACAAGCTGGGCAAGAAACACATCCTGGAAGACATCCAGCAGGCACTGATCCTGCCCGATGAGGATGCCATAGTACCCCAGTCTGTTCCTGGCATATTCAGATCTCCCCTACCACAGTGGTCAATAAGGTTCCCCACAAGGCTTTCCTTCTGTTCATCCCCCTGCCCGGGTGGTCTATATACTACCCCAACTTCACTTGATTGCCCACCTGAATCCTGCAGGGTGACCCATAAATCCTCCACATGATCCCCTACTTCCTCAACCTTTCTTATCCCTAAGCCATCCTTAATGATAAATGCTACTCCCCCTCCACTTCCTTCTGCACTGTCCCTTCTGCATGTGGTGTATCCTACTAGGTTTAGATCCCAGTCATGTCTGGAAGTGGCCCAAGTCTCAGTGCCCGCTGTTACATCTGCCCCACCCATCAATAACAGCACCTGGAGTGTTGGCATCTTGTTTTCTATGCTCCTGGTGTTAAACAGTGCCACACTTGAACATGCCTACCTCCCCTAATCCTCACACTGAGGGCTCCTCCGTCTCTGCATACGAGAACCCCTGCCCCCTGCCCCCTCGTGCATTATTGGGTGCTTCTGATCTGTGCCATCCCCTTGTGTGAGAAGGCCGGGGCACTCCATGCATGGCCTGCCAGGGAGTCTCCCCTTCACCAGTTTAAACTTCAGCTGGAATGGATGAACCCTTCCAGTCTAAGCTTCAAGATCTCTTTCCACCCTGAGCTAAGGTGGAGCCTGTCCCTTGCATTCAGTTCCTTGTTCTCCCATGTTACACGTCAGTTCCCCCCCCACCCATACCTCCTGACCTCACACCAATCCCCAAGCCAAACATTTAAATTCTATATGTTTGGCTTATTCCCCACGCTGGCCCTAGGTACCGATAGGATCTCCAAGAAGGAGAATGAGCACCCCATGTCATCACAGACCCTGGCTAGCTCCCTGAACCTAGCCTGAGTATCCAGCACACTGTTTCCCTGTATATCATTTATTCCCAGGTGCACTAATATGTCCGGTGTCCCACCACACTCATTTGACAAAGCATAGATGAGATGTTTGGCCTTGTGCACAATCGAGCCTTGTATAATCTTGGTCTTAACACCACAGGAGTTCTCCACCCACCCACCTGATCACTGTAATTATGGAGTCACTCAAGAGAAGCACTCTTACCACCTCCTTTTTCCTAGTCCTACTCACTATCTCAGTTAGCCACCTACCCCTCATTCCCTTTTACTTCCCCCCTCCCTTTCCCATAATGCCAATTTCCATCATGTCCCTTCTGCTCCAGCCCTTACTCCTCATTGACCTATGCTCCCTGGCCACTTCCCTTCCTGCAATTAAATGCTGGTCCATCCCCGTATTTCCTCCATGTGCAAGATTTCCCCCATCCCCCAGCTCTTTCTCCTCATAGCCCTCACTTCACCCTCTTTCCTTCCCCCCACTGTACCGGTGTCCATCCCCATAATCCCCCAAGGGACAAGGTTCCCCCCTCTTTCACCTCACTGACCTCTCCTGCTCAACCACTTCCATTCTGCCACTGCACTGGGTCCATCTCCATGTTCCCACGTGGTCAAGGGACCACCAGATGCCCCACAATGGATTGCACTGGCATCCCTCCCCTCCCTCCATATTACCCTCCCTCTACCTCCCAGCATATCCTCATCCCCCTCATATTACACCCACACCTACTAGATCCTCCTTCTCTATCTCCCCAGTTCCTCCCCACTCTAAGCTCCTCCTTCCTTGCCATCCAGTTCTATCCCCACAATGTACTGCTGACAACATTTTTCCATGTATTCCATTATCCCATTCCTTCCAGTAGAGACTAGTCTCCAATGTGACCTTACATCACTGACTGCATTTTTAAATTCTCCCGTTCCTTCAAGTAGGGACACAGTCCTCCATTTGCTTCTCAACCAATGTTGTTTGGCTGTCAAGCCCCATATAGATGGCATATTCTTGACTCCACTATCATGATGATGGACCACATTGGACCTCATACACTCTTTAGTTTACTCCCCTATCTCATGAGAATGGTTGCATATGGTGAGTGGTGCACTGCAATGACTCTTGGGGGACAGTCTTCTGGGAAATGTTCTGCAGACTGTGATACTGCCCTGTTTACAGGCACCTCTCAGTTTCAGTTCTGAGGCAGTAGGTTGCCTGTCTCCAGGATGACCTGTCAAGTATTCAGGAACCCCCCACCTCCACAGGGACTACCAAAGCTACTGCCATTGCCTGATATTTTGCAAGGAAAAAGTAGCAGTTGAACAATGGTTGGCTCAGTGAGGGTGAGTGTGGTGGATCAGAGGCTCATCTCTCTGGCTGTTCAGCACCACAGTTCCTGTGCCATGCTTGAAACTGGCCTGATGTAGTCATAGTGGATGACATAAAGGTGGCAATCAATGTTAGAGGGCAGTACATGGAATGCATAGGTAGAGGCATCACCATTAGAAAACATTAAGTTATCATACCTCTTTACTGAAAGTTTGTGAGACCCCATCTGGAGTACTGCATGCAGTTCTGGATACTCTGTCTTCAGAAGGACATAGATAGAAACATAGATTTTGACAGCAGATAAGGACCACTTGGCCCATCTAGTCTGCCCATTCCAGTCAGTCCAGAGGAGGGCAACTAAAATGATGTAGTGTCTTGACCTAAAATCATATGAAGAGGGACTAACAGAGCAGAATATGTATACCCTCTAGGAAACGAAGGAGAGGGTGGACATGATAGAGACTTTTAATACCCCTAGGAAACCAACAGATTTCAAGGTGGCTGCATTTTCCAGAAAAAGAGATGTGCTTAGTTTAAATTATATGACTCTTCAGTGTACTCCCCTAATCTACACCTGTGGGCTAATGAATCCCATGTATGCTCCAATCATCTGCAATGTATAAAAATCAAGGTTATGCTCCATGATCAGAATGAAAATTAACAAGTTTGCATATACGGTGTTTGTTATCAAAAAGTTACCGCTCAGTAATGTGTTAAGTGGCAGCTGAGTTCTTTACTGGCTGAGATAGTTGAATTCTCAGTAGCAGCAGCTTAAATGTGCCAAGTGGCTCTGCTTGTAATTTAATTTTTCTTAATTAGTGTCAATTTTCTAGTAGGTGTCCCCACAGTCCACAATCCAAGTCAGGACATCCCTGTTTGAGCCCTTTTTTTGTTGTTGTAGCAAAGAAAATTGTAGTAGACCCTCAGTCGCAAACCCCATCCCTCTGTTTTCAAATAAGATTTTTTTCCCCTGGTGGTTTAGTGGAACACAATCAGCAGGCCATGATCCCCCATTTCAAAATAATATATTTTTCCTCTTTTGGTTTAGTGGATCCCTACCCACAAGCCCCAATCACCCTGTTTTAAAATTAAATATTTTCCCTGGTGGTTTAGTGGACCTCCACCAACAAGTCCTGATCCCCCAATGGAAAATAAAATATTTTACCTCTTCTGATTTAGTGGATCCCTGCCCTCAAGCCCTGACCCCCCTGTTTTAAAATTAAATATTTAGTGCATCCCCATCCACAAGCCCTGATCCCTCCATTTTGAATAAATATATAAAAATGTTTTATTTTTATTTGCAGCAGTCTTTAGCATACAAGACAGGCTAGTGGTCAATTTAGTAACTCTAACATAATAGATTCACTTACAGCTGGACAATTTCATATACTTTCTATCTAATTGATAATCTAGTTTTGAAAGTATAGCAGTGGCAGGAGAAGGGTAAACAGAACAATGGAAACGTTCACATGATTGCAGTGCCTGTTTGATAAGCACTGGCTTATCAAAAGAGTGCATTATCCCAATTTTCAGTGATCTCTTCGCATGTACAGTAGCTAATATTTTTTTCATACTGCTTAGAGAGGAGACTTTGTAATTGACAGCCTTTCACTTTCATCCTCCAAATTACTTTTCACTGGTCACTGGAATTATTGACATTTACACTTGCTCAGGAAGCTCCGCAAAAGTTTAGCACCTGCCCATACTACCACCACCCAAACACACAAAATTCAGCCAACAAACACAGGCTCGTAATGTGAAATAAAGCTTTATTAAAAAAGAACTACACTGCATATTGCACAGCAAACATCTAATCCTAGGATTCCTGACAATCAAGAAAGCAGTTCAATCACAGACATTGTTAGTCATTGTGTTATGCTGACCATGTTAAGAAATTACTCCAAAACACAGCATACAGTATGCCTAGTTGTGCAAAACCTATACCACATACTTTTGATGTGTCTTCCCAATTCTGCAGTGTAAAGACAACAAAACTGTAGCAATGAGTCACCTATATGTAATCCACAGCCACTTACAGAAAGGCATTAAAATTTAAATTATAGTTGAAACAAAATTTGTGAACTATGTACAGTACTTGACATCGCTAACTAGCACGTCTATGCACTATCTAGTCCAGCAGAAACTTGGGTTCTCTAATTGAAAATACTAAATAGAATAATAAATAGAAGAAAGAGTCGTTCAGCTGCTCCATTACCCAAATAACTGTATGGCAACTGTAAATCTATTGAGGAGTGCTAAGCTCATGCTGGGTAGTGGGGTCCCTTTCATACAGTGTAGTCCCAGAGGCAACTAGGGTCTGGGTCAGGTACAAAGCCACTAGTTTTAAATCAGTTTCCCAGTCATTTCTTTGGGAGGCAAGGTAAGTGCTGGAGCTGATCAAACAAGGGGCTAATATGCAACTAGAACAGTGTCAAAAAATGTACAGTAGATAAAAAAAAAAATTCTTGGATACCACTTTAAACTGCATGACTCTTGACAATTTGGTTATTATATTGTCATATGGTGTGGTAAAGTCCCTTGAATTTTTTTTTTCACTATTTAAATACTATAGAAACTTAACTTGCCACTTCAGTAGGGAAAACACCGGCATCTTCTCTGTATTCAAAAGATAATGTGCTTAGTTTGCATTGTAGAAAAAGTTATTATACGGTAATCTCTTCCTCTTTCATTAAATGCAGCCCAACAAAATCATTACATACAAATATTTATATATTTAAATGCATATCCTTAGCAATAAACTTAACAACTTATTTCTTGGTTTTTGCCACAGCTGTTGCATAAAGGGACATAATGATCCAAGCATGCCAACGCCATGCTAGCATTTAGGAGTTTGCAAAACCCATATTTTAAAAAGTCTGTATGGGGTATAGTAGGCTCTAGTGATAATGTTGTATTAAATGGACTTGTTTTGTTATCAAAGACATATCCTATTTGGCATTTCTCCATACTCCATCCCAATTATAGGGATGGATATTAATACCGTCCCCTTTTTCCATTGTATGCTTAATTTTTAATTTTATGATATTTCTTTTTAACAACATCTAGATAACTTTTACTTTAAATCTTTATGGTATAACGTTTCTGTATATGTTCCAAATTATATAGGACTTGTTTCCAGTCGGTGTGATTTTTATCTGATAGAAGGGCAATTAAAGCTTTATATTAGTGTTTAATGTCTTTGTATTCCCATCAGTTCAAATTTAAATCTCTTTTGTACTGTAGTTCCAGTGATGACAGAAGACCATTGCAGCCAAGCAGTTATGAAGTGTAACATATTATTGTGTTTCATTAAAGAGAATGCTCAGAGTAAAGACTGCTGTGCCAATTTATTGAACCATGGTGTGACAACATTTAGAATACTGAGGCCAGTTTTGGCCATCACATTGCAGGGTAGATATTTAAAAGTTGGAGAGAGTACAATGCAGAAATATAAAAATAATCTGAGTAACTGAAGGCAGAAGATATGTTGAAAGATTAGGGGAACTAGGCATGTACTGTACAGTTTGCAAAAGAAGTGGTAGAGAGGAAACCTTAGTACTGTTAACAAAGCCTCCAGAGACAAGGAATTCAGCACTTGTATTCATCTGGTATTCAGAAAGTCAGTTTTCTTGTCCAGAGAATGCAAGTGACAATTGAGGGGAAAACACTTTAAGACAGAGAAACGTACTGTAGATGATGGTTTACACAACCAGTAGTCTCTACCTGGAATACTCCTCAGTTTGGAAGAATCCATCTGCTATTAATTTGAACAGCAAGGCCCAAAAAACAAAAACAAACAAAACAAATAAAAAACAGGACCAGCAAAGCACAATCCAGCAGTCTGAATGTATGCTAAGGATTTTACTCTGTCAGCACTAGTGAAGTCATTTTTATGACTCCAAAGTTTAAGTGCATTTAGATGCACAAATACCAAAGATGGCACAAGTAAAAGAAAATCAGATACATGTGTATATATATATATATATATATATATATATATATATATATATATTACTTCTGAGAGACATTGTAGTGTTACCCCTAGTGAAGACAAAAAACACCTGTAGAATTGCATGATATATATTTTCTAATAACCATGTTCTCTTCATGAAACATACTTTGAACATCACAATGTGATACCGTTTTATGAGCCCCCCTCCCAAACTGGGAGGAACAATGCAAAAATGAAAATAGAGATATACAGTAATATGAAATGTTTCATTACATTTCATGTCAATCAAAGTAAATCCTACTCTGCATTTCACTTTACACTTTACTTGTTTTGTTTTTTAGTGCTTCATTAGCGTGAGAGAGGGAGGGCGAGAGATTTGCAACAGCACTGTCACAACTTTCTAAGATAGCACTGTCACTTGGTTCTCGATTTAAGAATCCCTCAATGCTAGAAGAGATATTATAGGTTCAGAATAAACAAGATATCTGTACTTCAAGTTCAAGTTCAAGTTTACTGCAGGAAAACTCCATTGAGCAAGCTCATTCACAAGGAGGTCCTAGATCATAATAATAGCCAAGTGGCTTAACTTAAAAAGACAACATATACAAAGCATCTTAAAAAAACATATACACATAGGATTGCTATACATCAGTTTATAAAATTACAATCTGACAGATTGAGGCACAGTAAGGTTCAATATATTACCTGACGCAGGAATTTGAATGAATAGGTAGGGATCATTAGTGTAGGATAGTAGGGAGCTGGGCAGGTAGAGAGTGTACTGTGGGAGGAGAGAGTGGGTGAGTAAGAGGAGGGTGTAAAGATAACAGAAGGGAGTAGTGAAATAAGAAGCATGGGTTAGAAAATATAAGATGAGTAAAGGAATAGTGCTAGGGAGAGTAGGGTGAAGAGGATAGAGATAATGAAGGCAATAATAGGTAAGAATTTAGTGGTTAGCTGAATGATTTCATGTCCTAGAAGGTATAGGTCTGAGGTGATTGATCTTGAGGCTATAAGGGCTCAGGGAGAGGCTTAATAGCAATTACAGATATCTTTTAATTTGGATGCTGTTAACTTTTTGAAGAAGTTGACTGAGACCATACTGAATAGTTTAAGAGTGGTTTGGAGCTGGTTCCATATTGTTGGAAGGCATATGTGATAGCACATTTACCAAAAGTGGTGCGAGTCCTTGGCACATCCAGGAAGATAAAGTGAGATTTCCTTCGGGAATATGCACAGAGGGAGATACTGATGAGGGATGTGAGGTAGCTTGGTAGTTTGTTAAAGAGTATCTTTAGGGTCCAGATACCAGCATGAAACAGCCATCTAGTGGTAAGTGACGTCCAGCCGACTGTTGTGTAAAGGTCACAGTGATGGGTTCGGTACGGTGAATTGTTGATGAACTGCAGGGCACGGTGACAGAGTACCTCCAATTTGTTTAGGTTTGAGGTTGCAGCGGAGCTGTAAATTAGGTCCCCATAATCAAGCAAGGGAAGAAATGTGGTCTGTACTAGCCTGGTTCTGATCTAATTCGGAAAGAGAGACTTGTTTCTGTAAAAGAAACCCAACCTGGCTTTTAGCCTTCTAGAGAGGTCCTCAAGATGATCGTTGAAAGAAAGTTTGTTATCCAGCCAAATACCAAGATATTTGAATTTGGAGACTACTTCCAAGGGTTTGCCTAGAGAGGTAACAACAACGTCCTTCAGTGGTACAGAGGGGGAGGGAGAAGAGTTACTATGAGGAAAAAACATAGCCTTAGTTTTCTTGGCCATGTACTTATTTTATTTATCAATGAATTAGGGAGATGCAGACAGACTTTAGCAGGCTATAGTCCTCATGCTATACTCTCTTAGTGTTCCAGATAACCTGCTGTGATTAACAGCTCATCAAGAGCTGCAATTACCTGCCAGTTCAAAGGGAATCCTGCATAAGAGTCAATGTGTATCATTATCGCACCACTTTTAGGACTTTCAGCTAGTGTCCAAGCTCTAATCAGTGGTAGAGTGCTGTTAAATCAATAGCTGACAATGTTCTGAACTTCTCTGATGATGTGTCCCTTATTTGATTTCCCTATATTTTGAGGGTCAGTATCTTGCATTTTAGTGCCAAAATGTAAAGAGTTATACAGGGTCTACCTTTTATGTGGTGTCTTGTATCCTTGTTTCACCATAGCTGCTTCTCCAAATAGCTTTAAAAGGCGGGGTTTATCCCAGCCTCAATTTAGCTGCCCCTCTAATTCTCTCAGCTCTGTACTTTCCTTGGACACCATTACAGACAAGCCTCTTAAATGATAATCCATAGACCCACTGCTGCTATTACTGGCAAGTGTAGAGAGTGGCAAATGGGGTTTAATGCAAAGAAATTCAAGTTCATGCACATAGGGAAGAAAAACCCTGAAGCCACCTGAAGTTGAGAGGGGAGTTGCTGGCAATCACAGTGGAAGAAACAGGCATAAAATAGGCATTCCTGAGGGAAATAGATTGACCTGTGTAGAAATACTGGTAGTGTATATGCAATTTGAAAGGTTAAAATAGGCATTCCTTGGGTAAATAGATTGTCCTGTGTAGAAACAGTGGTAGCGTATATGCAATTTGAAGGGTTAAAATAGGCATTCCTGGGGTAAATAGATTGACCTGTGTGGAAATGGTGGTAGCGTATATGCAATTTGAAAGGCTAAAATAGGCATTCCTGGGGTAAATAGATTGACCTGTGTAGAAATACTGGTAGCGTATATGAAATTTGAAAGGTTAAAATAGGCATTCCTGGGGTAAATAGATTGACCTGTGTAGAAATACTGGTAGCGTATATGCAATTTGAAAGGTTAAAATAGGCATTCCTGGGGTATACAGATTGACCTGTGTAGAAATACTGGTAGCGTATATGCATTTTGAAAGGTTAAAATCAGCATTTCTGGGGTAAATAGATTGCCCTGTGTAGAAATACTGGTAGCGTATATGCAATTTGAAAGGTTAAAATAGGCATTCCTGGGGTAAATAGATTGTCCTGTGTAGAAATACTGGTAGCGTATATGCAATTTGAAAGGTTAAAATAGGCATTCCTGGGGTAAATAGATTGACCTGTGTAGAAATACTGGTAGCGTATATGCAATTTGAAAGGTTAAAATAGGCATTCCTGGGGTAGATTGTCCTGTGTAGAAATACTGGTAATGTATATGCAATTTGAAAGGTTAAAATATACATTTTTCCGGTAAATAGATTGACCTGTGTGGAAATACTGGTATTGTATATGCAATTTGAAAGGTTAAAATTGGCATTCCTGGGATAAATAGATTGTCCTGTGTATAAATAGTTGTAGCATATATGCAATTTGAAAGGTTAAAGTAGGCATTCCTGGGGTAACTAGATTGTCCTATGTAGAAACAGTGGTAGTGTATATGCAGTTTGAAAGGTTAAAACAGGGCCGGCATTGGGGGGGGGTGCAAGGGATGCAACTGCACCAGGGCCCAGGGTGCTGGCAGGGCCCATGGTCCCCTAAGTCAGTATACTACTTTTTTTCTCTTTATTAGTTTTAAACTGCTGATGGAGCAGAGCAATCATCCCACTACCTCCTGCCCAGGTGGGTCCTGCCTGAGACCCATGCCAATCCCTCCCTGAATGTGCATGGACTGAGGAGGACATACTCAACTGACTGGTCTGGAGACCTGTGGTGGCATTTAAAAATTAAATCCCCTCCTGCCAGCACCTCCCTGCCTTCTGCACACAGTTGCATCCTTGGTCCCCCTCGGACATACCTGCTGGTGTGGTGGCGCTGTCATGTCACTCGCTGTTCCCAGCCTCCGCCATCTACCTCCTTGACTACTTCTGTAACTCCCCAATCCCCATTCATATTCTGACCGAGTCCTGACTTCTCACTTGGTGTTCTCCTCTCCTTGGCTCCTCCTCCATGCTGGCAGTGGTATGCTCCAGTCCAAATCTGATCCTCCTCTTGGCACCGGCAACCACGGCTCATTGGTCTACTCCCATCGCCCATCCTGACGCTGCTCCACTCAGTCACACACTTTCTCCCCTGCCTCCATCCTTGTGCTGTCTGATGCCATGGGCAGCTGCTCTGGGTCACGTCACTCATCCAATTAATGAAAATATTCTGTTGTTTTGTGGGCAGGGGCCCGGGGAGGAGCATCTCACAAGAAATCCTCTCCATGGCAGTTGGCCGGCAAATGAATGAGTGGCGGAGGAGTGAACAGATGGTGGCAGAATTGATTGCAGGTAGCAGCCTGGAGGAGTTGAAGATGATTGAAAGTAAGTTTAACAGACTTCATTGTAAACTAGATAGACACATATATTAAAAAAACACACACTTGGGGCCGAACAACTAGAAAAGCAAGGATAGAAAATAGTCTAATTTATGAAAGGAAGTAGATAATGGACTCTTTTTGCTTCTTTCTTCACCCCACTCAAAGAGGCTTCAAAACAACTTCAATCAATGTAAATTCAGTGGGCCTTTTTCTGAATCATAGACTTCACAAAAACAGTTTTCTTTCCATCTTCTTTATTCATTTCCCTTACGTTTTACTCAGTAAAAGAGCTTGTTCACAGGGTTCTTTTTATTCTTCATTCTATTAAATAACATATTGTCAATTATTTTTATTTATATACTATATATATATATATATATATATATATATATATATATATATGGTAGTTTTTTCTTAAAAGATTTATGTTATTACCATTTTTTGCATGCACACATACCAAGTCAGAGTTTGACCTCCTCATATTCTCTTTTTGTTACTTTTATATTTCTAATACAATCCATACAAGAATATTCTTTTTGCAATTATATACAAACTTTCATTAAGTGTGGCAAACACTGATAGGGGCAGGCAAATGTTTCAAATAGTAAATGCAGCAAAAATGGCTTGCCCTCCCTCTTTTCTGTAAAACAGCCTGCCTTGAAGATGATTGAAAGTAAGTTTAACAGACTTCATTGTAGAACAGATAGACACATATATTAAAAAACACACACACCTGGGGCCGAACAACTAGAAGGCAAGGATAGAAAATAGCTGGCCAGGCAGCATGCAGGAAGGAGTGAGTACTGTGGCTGCCTAGCCCAAGGCCCAGTGGGTGGTGCCGGCAGTGGCCCGGGGAGAAGAAGTCGAAGTCGAATTTAAATCAAATCCCAGTTGACACCAACTGCTGAGGGGCTACTATACTCTACTGTGTCTGTGTCCATCTGAATGAAATATTAGAAGATGTTGCTGATGAATAGGCCTATAAGTTTAACATTGGTAATATGCAAAACTCTGGAAAGGTTAATTCTGCAAAAACTAGAAGACCATATAAAATTAAAAAACCTTCATGATATCACACTGAATGGCTTTACTAGAGGCAAATCATGCCTAACTAATCATCTGCAGTTCTTCAAAAATGTTAGTTCAACACTCAATGCTGGTATCCCTGTGGATTTGGTTTATCTAGATTTTGTGGAGGCGTTCGATAGACTCTCACATGACATTCTGATACAGCATATGAATAAGATGCAATTTCCTCTATACCTAATAAACTGGATCGAATCTTGGTTATTTAATCATAGACAATGTACTTCAATTAAAGGATATACATCCCCTTGGGCAGAGGTCACTAGTGGAGTACCTCAGGGCTCAGTTTTGGGCCCTGTTTTATTCAACATCTTAATTTCTTCAATGCAGTCATCCAGTAACACCTGGATGTCAAAGTATGCAGATGACTGCAACATTGGCTGTATTGTAAACTCTTTGGAGGCTGCTGCAGATCTTCAGAGGGAGATAACTTCACTTGAGCTCTGGGCATATAAAAATAAAATTAAATTTAATGCATAAAAATGCAAAGTAATGCACTTGGGTTATAATAACAAAAAAATAAGTACTTTTTAAATCAAACCTTATTGCAAGAGACAGATAATGAAAAAGACTTGGGAGTAATAGATAATAAATTAAATTTTGAAAATAATACAGTTACTAAGGTTAAGAAATGTCAACAAATAATGGCATGTATACTTAAACATATAAACAGTAGACAACCTGGTGTTATTTTACCTTTATATAAGACATTGGTCAGAGCACTTTTGGACTACTGTGCACTTTTTTGTGCTCCTCAAATGAATAGAGGAAAAAAATTAATAGAGGGAGTACAAAAGAAAATGACAAAAATAATTGCAGGCATGACAAACAAGTATTATGCTGAAAGGTTACATGAATTAAAACTATACTCCATGAATCACCGTTATATACGCGGAGACCTTTGCTTAACATACAAAGCCATAAAAGATCCTGTAATTATGGAATCCTTAGGTCTAGAGACACATTTTACTGTAACTCAGACTAAATCTCATAACCTTAGATTAAAAGGTACTTATTGCAAAACAAAAAAGAGAAGTAACTGGTATACCCAGCATGTAATTAACAAATGGAACACCCTTCCAGGTGAAATCATTCAGAGTAATAATATGGAAACCTTCAAACATAGGTTAGACCAGTATATAGGTAATTCAAAATTTGAATATTTATAGAAATAATCCCACCTTTGGGTGGCAAGCTCATATAAAGGCACTGCCTCCTGAGCTTGTAAAACTACTATGATGCTATGAAGTTTGTCTTTAGGCAGGCAGGTTAGGGAGTCAGGCCTCAGGGACTCAGGGTAGGGAGAACTTGGGAGTTTGGGAGGAAAAGTTAAAAGATAATAAGATAAATCATTCTCTCCTCTTTCCTCTTGTCCCAACCATCTCGTATGCATAATGCAGGCATAACAGCAGCAATATTCTCTTGGTGGTGGTGGCAGCATGGGTTGGGGGAGGGGCCTGAATGGGGGGGCCCACTACAAAGTCTTGCACCAGGGCCCAGTACATCCTGGAACTGGCCCTGGGTTAAAATAGGCATTCCTGCAGTAACTAGATTGTCCTATGTAGAAATAGTGGAAGTGTATATGCAATTTGAAAGATTAAAATAGGCATTCCTGGGGTAAATAGATCATCTCAGGTCATTGCCCTGTGGGTGGAGATAAGAATCAAAAGTACTCTATTAGGGAAATCACTGGAGAGCTCTACAAATATAGAATTCTTTGTACATGGTGGGATTCAAATGCAGCCAGTTGTACTGAAACATCTGAAACAAAGCTGCTCACTTCCAAATTCTTGCTTGCCCAATAAGAAACAATGAAAAGCAACACTATATTAAATGTGTGTAAGTTTGTTACCTTTGAAACTGATACAAACTAACTTTGAAAGACATACAGAATACATTTGAGAACTTTGAAATCAGTGCTGCAGTATTACAAAATATGGCAACAGGAAAGGGCTACAATGTTGTTTTTTATTGTCCAAGCCAGGATATGGAACTGTGAAGGCTATTTCTTCATCAAACACAAGTTTACAATGTGAAAGTATAAAAAACTCGAACACCAAGAAAGGCCAATTGTAGCCTCGTTTCACTCTCATTGAGTATAAGCACACAATACAGACTATGGGCCCGATTCTAGTACAGTTACACCTGGCATAACAGCACTTGTGCCATGTAGAATGGTGCATGTAGCAACTTATGCCAGCAGTTACGACATGCGTGATTCTTCAAAGTGGCCTGAGACATGGCACAGGCCACTTGTGCCATACAGCAGTTACGCTCCCAGGTGCACCACTGCTGCATGGCTGCAGGCCTGCAGCCACAAGCAGTTACGCCTCAGATGCACCATAAACCCGTGCGACATGGAGCTAGGGGTTTATGGGCAGCAGTTGCACCCCATTCCAGAAGGGCAGCAACAAAGTCCCCAATGTTGGGATTCTACAAGAGCCCCCGTAGGAGAACCGGCAACGTAAGTTACACCAGCTTTTAGCTAGTATAACTTATGGATGCTCCCGGGGTCCTGCAGACCCAGCAGCCATCCAGCAGTCAGTGCACAGTGTCCTTCCCCCCATTCCCAGCATACCCCTGTGGGTGCCCCACAGGGCTGCCCACCCCTCTGCCCCCGAGTCTGACATTAATAGCCCCACAGGGCTGGCCACACCACCTACCCCCAATTCCTACAGTAAATGCCCCACAGGGCTGACCACACTCCCATCCCCTGAATCCCCCTCTTCAGAGTGCCCCACAAGGTGGCATAGTCAACTCCCCCAGCCGTGCTCTGACCCCGAGTCTCCAACCACAAATGCGACATATACCCTGTGATGCCCTGCTAGTCTAGTGCAGGGTAGATGCTAGACCCCTGTGGTGCCTCCTTGACCTCCGCTTCCATACTCCATGCTGCTCCATGCGCTGTAGTATCTCCAAGGGTGCCTGCGTGATCTGCAGGAGCTCCTGCATGGCTCTCTTGAGCTGCATCATCCACCGTCCAACTAGGACAAGGGAGCAGAGTCAATATGTGTGAATGTCCATCCCCCTGCAGCCCACCCATTGTGCATGCCCCTATGATGGTGTGCGACCACCCACATTGATCGTGTCCATAAGACCTGCCTATCCAGGTGCACACAGCCATGTGGACTGCTGCACACACCCACCGCCCAAGTCCTGCACAGCACCACTGTGACTGTACAGTGACATGGCTATGGGGTGCGAAGGCAGTGGCACAGCCATGTACCCAGTGCACGCATGGACCACCAGCGATGCACACCCACACATGCAGTTCCACAGAACAGTGCTGACTGTACCGTGTGGAGTGCACGTCAGTGGTGTCAATGGATAGTGGCCATGACCCTCCGACTACCCCGAAACACAGCATGCATAGAATATCCTGGAAGAAATGCACTCACCTGTATCAGCTGGATCTGGTGCTGATGCTGGATGGGCCCAGCAGCCCATGCCTGTTGCCCTGCATCCACTGCCTCTCAGCGTTCCCATGCCTCTCTGGCTCATCACTGCTCCTCAGGGCCTAGGGTGCAAACATGGAGAGGGGAGCATCAGTACAAACCAGTAGCAAAGGACTCCCCTGGTGTGTGTGATCACACACAGCCCAGCCATGCTGCAACCCTATCACCACCACCGCCCACACTGGATGGCCCCCCATGTGGTGGACACATGCCCACCGTGATACCAGTATGGATGCTAATAGTGTATTGATGGAGCACCTACCTGGATGTGGCACTGCGCTTTGCCTGGCACGTGCCTGTAGATTGGCAAGCCTGTCTGGGTCCCTCCACCGGAGGTCCCTGTAGTGGTGTTGACACTGCTCGGCTGTTCGGCTGATCCCTGTGGCCTTCTCAAGTGCCACTGCCATCTCCTCCCAAACTGCACTCCTTGCCCTGTCCAGGGGGTCATCCCCAAACAGGGCCCCAGCATGGGGCTCCACAATGGCCACCAACTTGACCAGCTCCAGTGGGGTCCGTAAAGCAGTTCTCCTCCTTGCCATCACTGCTTCAGGTAGGATCACAAAATTGCACTCTGTAGTGCATGTCCACCACGTGCTGGTGCTGCACAGTACAACGCTGCCATTCCCCATCATGCTATCACCGAACAGCATGATAGGTGTGCACCCATGCAGACGCATGGTGCCTAGGGGGCAAAGCTCGACCACAGGGTCAAGGGTCTGTCACGCACAGACTGCCACAGCATGATTGGGACTCCCTGCATGTAGCACGGTTGGATGCGTGTGTGAGATGCCCTGCAGTGGCCTACCATGCTGTGGCACCATGGTGCCTATGGCGCTCCAGGGCAAGAGCGCCATATGTGTGAACAGCGCACTAGCTCCACTGACACAGTGGTGACCAAGCCCTGCACTGCCTCCCATGCTCAGCACATCAGCAGTGTGGCAGGGGTTGGCATCAGCACCCCGGGCATGTGCCGTGCAGTGCCTACTGTGCATGTCACCAAGCTGCACCTTTGCCTGAGTATGCTCAACACAATTGTGCAAGGTGCAAAATCATGATATTCAGCCAGCATATGCAGATCAGCTCATGAGCAATTCCATGGCAAAGCTACTGCATTAGCATCCACTTAAAATTGCACCTCACCTCATTTGCATGTGTTGCACTACATAAATGCGACATGGGGCTGCAGATGCCATAGTCTGGTATTGCAGTCTATTGTGGTGGCTTGCATGCTGTTTGCCAGTGTGGACTGTGGTGTGTGGGAGATGCATGGGACTGCACATTCAGAGGTAACACCTGTCATTCCCACAGGATCAATAATGACTGAACATGAGGAGGAGGAGGAGGAACAGAGACGTGGGAGATGGAGGAGGCCCAACTTCACCCCGAGCAGAATCAGATGCCCTGTTTGTGGCCTACCTTGACCAGGAACTGCTGCTCAGCAGACAGCGGGGAACACCACAGACCCATGCTGTGGCATGGGATGAGGTGGCGCATGCTGTCAACCACCATGGTAGCCACCAGCGGTCCGTGCAGGAGTGCAAGAAAAAGGTGGGCATAGACAGGAGGAGGATAAAAGATAAGGTGGCTGCCATCAGGGCAGCACTTGCTGTGACTGGTGGTGGACAGCCTGACGTGCCACACCTGATGCCACAGGAAGAGCAGGTGGCTGGCAGCATGTGGTGTTGTGCCCTAGAGGGCGTTACAGGTGGTGGCTTCCAGATGGGTGGCAGCCTGTCACTGCATGATAGGTCCTGATCTGTCACTGTGTGGGGGGTGGGCATAATGCCACAGGGTAGGGCAGAGACATTACTGCTACTGTGTTCCCTTACTGCTCCTGAGCATCTACATGGGTCAGCGGTGGTGGGTTCATCCACTGCGAGTGATACCCTGGACACAAAGGAGCGCCCATCCATCTCCACAGGTGTCCGAGGGTCAGGACAACAGTGTACCCACCTGTCTGTCCGGACTGAAGTTGGTGGTGCTGGTGCAGAGGAGGCCCTGCCCGTGTCCCAGCATGACAGCATCCATGGATGCCAGCATGCTGAGACTCGGACTGGTGCTGGATCCATCACCGATGATGATGGAGCTAACTTCATGGACAGTGATAGGTGTGGGCCACAGGATGGCCCCACAGCAGGTAACAGCACGGGCATAGCCATGGTTGGTGCTGCCGTTGAGGCCTGCATGACATCACAGTCCCAGCCTGTGCTTGTCTGCACCAGTGGGGCAGCACTGGTGTGCATCCAGGCCGGTGGGACTGTTGCGGCCACTGCAGCATCACCGTTGAGCCCTGGCGAGTGGCAGCTGGAGTGGCAGTGTCAGCAGTCAGCCAATGGCAGTGAGGGAACAGTGTTGGGGGCATCGTCAGTGCACCACGTGTGGCCATTCCTTGGCATGGCTCTGGTGTGCAGCGCCCATCATCAAGGGGTGATGCAGAGCAGGACCAGGAACACCATGAGGGACATCATGCCAATCCAGCGGATGACCTCTTTGATGAGCACAGCTGACTGCTCCAGGCTTCCGTGGATCAGCAGTCACAGCTTGTAAGGGTGGTGGATGCACTCAGTGTGGTTCTGCGCCATGCAGAGAAGCAGCACAGCAGAGACCACTCTCTGTTCCTGGCAGAGATGGCCCATCAGTGGAAGGATGTGACTGTTGCAATTGACAGGCACACACGTGCATTCACAGCTGTCATGGCCACATTGGGAGCACAGTTTGTTGCCTATGTGCCACAGACACTGTGCAGTGTCATGTCCACCCCCCGTTCCCGGTGTCGTGTGACACCATCCATGTCAACACCGGGTTCAGCTGTGGGTATCCTGAGCATGTCTGGTGCAGGCATGCTTGGTGAGCTGCAGACCCCTGCTCGAACACGGTCGTGTCCCCACAGCGTCACACCTGGGGGATCATCGGTGCCACCCCATGAGGCCAATGATCAGCCTGTCACGGCTGGCAGGTCTTGGCAGGGCCGCCCATGCATCCGTGGTGGCCATGGCACTGTGTTGCGTGACTGACCTGTCTCCCACCATGGCTACTGTCTGATGCTGCCCTGTGTGCAGTGTGTTGTTCAACGTGCGATGCATGGGTGGTGTACCCAGTCCTGCACACACACACACACGGTCCATACCCACACCCTCAGCTGCTGGCGGCTGTGCGTGTCATGATGATGCCTGCATTGCGTTGTCCACCACTGTGCAATGGTGCCCAGTAGCCTGAGACACGCACAATGACAGGCACTGTGCGTGGTGGTCTGTGGACGGTGGCTGGCGGTCGGGTCGGCGTGCCTCCTACCCCTTGTGCATGTCTTATGGGGGATGTGTGTGTGAGTGTACACGACTGCGTGTCGTGTTAGGTCTTGCCCATCCCTGACGGCATGTGCGGTTCCATGCTCATCTAATTTCCTTGCCGCCATGCACCCCTGGGGTTTGTCCATGCGAGTTTGTGGGTTGTGCCCTTGTCATTGGTGGTTGCACATGGCCCCATGACTTATCTGGGTTGGTTGAAGTGCTCCTCTGTGATGGTGTTCTGGTGCAGCTGCGACATCCAGATCAGGAGAGGGTCCCTTCACCCAAGGGGGGGCTGCCCATCACAGTCTGCACTGGCGTCCTCATCGTTCCCATCGCTGTCTCCCTCTTTGACCTCTACAGCTATCCCACAGTTGTTGGCCATGTTGTGCAGGATGCAACAGGCCAGGAATAGCCTGCAGGCCTTTAAGGGGCTGTACTGTAGAGCACCGCCAGACGTGTCCAGGCAACGGAAATGTGCCTTTAGCATCCCAAACTCCCACTCTATGACATTGCATGTGGTGGCATGTGCCTCGTTGTACCTTTGCTGCGATGGTGTCATGGGCCACCGGTATGGTGTAAACAGCCAGGGACGGAGTGGGTAGCCACTGTCACCTGTGTGTAGAGGGTGGACATTAATATGGTGGTCAGCATTGCTCTGCCATGGGCCGTCAAGGCCAGTACCCATGGCACCTCGGACTATGCCCCCAGAATCCATGTCATCCTGCATATTTGCATACTCACCCACTAGGAGGCCAGTGGGGATGTCCCCACTCTCGAACCTGTGGCACAGTGCAGCTGGTGCCAGATGAAGGCATCATGCGCTCCCCCAGGGTGCATGGCACAGACAATGGTTATGCAGCCCCTAGCATCACACACCACCTGGCAGTTGATGCTGGCATAGCCCTTTCAGTTGATGTAAGCGGCACCTTCCAGTCCAGGTGACATGCAGATGGCCACATGGGTGCAGTCAATGGCCCGACCATGCCAGGCATTTGTGCTACCCTGTGGAACTCTTGTATGTGTGCTGTGCACTCTGCCGGTGTGCTGGGGAAACAGAGGTACTCCGCAGCATGTGTCAGCATGTGGCAGCAGTGTGCTGAAGAATTGTGTGAGTAGGCGTGATGCGGCCGACAGGGTTATGTCTGTTGTGTCCCCTGTTGGTCTCTGGAAGGTGTCCATGGTGAGCAGGCACATGATAGCTGTCACCTTTGTCTCCACTGACAGAGCATGGTTCCGTCGTGTGGGTGCCTGCATCTCATCACTGCACAGCTCACAGAGCTGCCTCAGGATCACCCGGTTCAGGTGGTACTGGCCCACAATCTCTGTATCACTGTAGTGCTCAAAGCTGGTGCAGGATTGGTACCTCCTGTTGGGGGCATGTTGCCAACAGGCCCTTCCATGGCTATGCCCCCCTGCTGCCTACCTTCTCACACCCCTCATTACTGCTGCCATCTGGAAGGTGACACTGGCCATGTCCCTGGCTGGTGTTCCCCCCCGGCAGCTGTTATCCCATTCCCCCCGCTGCCCTTTGTGATGCTCCCCTTGCACCGGGTACACCTCCAACCTTTGGCTGTTCTGCCCACTGCCACTGCCCTCAGTCCACTGTGGCACTTCCCCTGTCTCTCCTGCACTGTGGCACAGGCTCCCCACTCCTGTCCTGTTGCTGTTTGTTCCCAGTTGTGTGCTCTGTCCTGCTCCTTTCCAGTCCCACTCACTGCTACCCTCTTTTCTGTTGCTGTCACCTTGCTCCCACCTCTGACTTCCCTATAGCGTTCTTGCGCCACTCTCTTGTTCCTTTTTATTTTGCATCATTTCCGTTATCGTGCAACTTCTGCTTGCTCCCCTGTTGCGTATGGCGCATTCTGTTGAATATCGCACTTGCGCCATTTATTCATGGTTCCTCCCCCTATGCTTGCGCATGCATTCATTACCATTGTGCTCTTGTGCATTGCAATTTGGGCGGCACAGCTGCCTGCCGTTGAATATCGCAGAATGGTGCATTTTTGGACTTGTGCAGGCACATTTTTCTTGTGCATGGTGCAACCCTTTTGAATATCTGGGCCACTGTTTACAACTGAATGATTTTGAGCTGTGAAACAGTTGAATGTTATGAGTTCAAGGTAGATTTGGGATAAAATCAGGAACTATCTTAAACCTTCTGTCAATTGCAATTGCCCCAATAAATTATCACAGCTAAGCATTTATCACTGCAGATGCAATCAGTATAAGCACATAATTCCCTTACTACATAACTAAAAAAAGAATGTAAGGACAATAAGCAGTAAAACACTGCTAATCACATAATAATAAACACTTAATTTCTGACAATCACCTGGAGACCATGGATTACTCTAAGTAACAATAAACAAGGTAAGAAGTGGTGCTGATAATTCACATTAGGTCTTTGTTTCAGAATTGCAAATGTCAGCTGCATCTTACAAGCAAGCAATACAAATACAAAAGAACTGCAACTACAAGTGAGGAGAGAATGGGAGTTGAACCAGGAACATGGAGCATGAAAACTTCAGCTACATGCAATCTCTCATTGTATCAAATCATCTATGTTGTTGTTAAAAACAAAATTTCGGGGTGCGACTCACTCAACTGCAGTTCATGCAGAACACATAAAACAAACCAGAGCGGGACCTCCCTAAAAAGGTGAAAAACTGAAAATGAACACTAATCACCTGCCAGCATACGACGGTTATGGACAGCAACAAGCAGCAAATGTTCAAAGCACATATTGCTGGTGCCAGTACTGTCTAGTAGGAGATTAAAATGTAAAGATAAAAAATGCAGTAACAAACACCCAAAGGAATAGGTCAAACTGGTATTTCTTTCAAACATCCAGACTGAAATGAAGACAGTAAAGATACGCTGTCAAAAAACACAGAGGAGCTGACTAGCATTCATAAGTTTACTTTCTAATGTTTAAGACTCATTTGTGGAGGGCTTCGTGAATGATTTAGGTAGCAGAGCATACATGCATCTCCTGTGCTGATAATTTCAATTGAAAACTACCCGAATACAATGTAATATGAAGTGCTGGCATTGATCCTACTGACATATCTAAGGTTTGGCTGTCACTGAAATAGCCGAGTGTGGATTTTGCTCAATTTAACAGGCTTCATGAAGGACAGAGGTAAAGGAGCCCATTCTATTTACCCCTATTGGTGATCAGTAAAAAAAGAAAGTGACATGAGTCCATGCTCTGGCTAATTTTAACATATGAATGCTCTTATTGTGACACATAGCAAGGCAGATAACTAAATGAGTAAGAGCACTTTAATCTCCATAGTATCACCAACTGGATGTTGCATGCCATGCTTTCCAAACATTTGGACTGGCTCAGTGCAAGATCTTTGTAAAAAGTGTCAAATGAAAAATGTGTTTCCTTCAACCTGCTTTACTGTTGTTCCAAGTATTAAATTTTCATGCAAATTTGACATAGACTCTTCATTATTATGATGTCACAAACAAACAAAATGTAATTTCAGGAAAGTTTTGAATAGCAAGAGTACTGTAGATCTACCATGGTGGATAAGACACCTTTTTCCATATACATACTGTAAATGAAACTAGTAATGAGGAATAAAGGGAAGAGAAATATAGGAAATGTGTAAAATACACTGAACTAAGATTAAATATTATTTTGTTTAAAGTTTTGTAAAAAGTGACACACTGTTTAAGTTCCAGATCTAGTAATGGCTTAATGCTGCATCCACAAAAAGTACCACACAAACATTTAACAAATACAAGGCTTTGCAGAGGTCAAAGATTTACAGGCACACTACATTCTGGGAATGTGGGCAAAAGGATATTTTGTAGCTAGCAAGCTGAGTCAATCAGTCATTTTGTTTAGATGGAGGGTAATAAAAATCCATTATTATATGGTGATACAACTTCTTAATGGTTAGAGCTGCTTTTATACCAATAAAGCAATCTTCAGATCACATCAGACAGAACAGGTAATCAAAATGACCATTGCATTTTAACACTGGTGGTTACAGTCACGTACCATAGCCTGTCTATGACAGCTTGCAATTTGAACATTGTACAGTATATAGTACAGAAATACAGTAGTGGCACCACAGTGTAATTACTTTACATAATTTAATATAATGAATATTTAAGTAAATAAGGAATGTTCAAATTTCATCCAACAAAGTAATATGATATGTAGAATGAGCCCGTAAACTTGCATATCAAGTTGGTAATGTATTGTTTCTATGGTTACTATCTGGGAAAAAATAGATTTGATTTGAAACTAAAATGGTTACCACAGTACCAATCTCAACAAATAATGAACCTTGTCTCAAGTTCATACAAATAGGCATCAGGTAAAGTCTGCCTACAGTACACAGAGACAACTCATATTGTACTTCTTTAAAAAAAAAACTCTCGCGATACCATCAGAGGTCTCAGCATCATTATATGTAGGAGTTTGTAAGACTGCCTGTCTACTGAATCTTCACGTAACATATCACTATAGCCGAGCATCAGTCATCAGGTTAAGGGTCATGATATGCCCAGGGTCAGATTTTGTATTCTTTTTTGTGTATAATTGATTTAGTAAACTCAGACAGCAAGCATTCTTCGATAATGTGATTATTTTTTTTCAGTCTACCATAGGGTATGGATTTTAATTTTGCAGTTAGAAATATAAATAACCTTTATTTCCATTAGTATCCTTGACCCAAATATAATGCTGGGAGGTGTTGGGAATATGACTTCAAGCCACTTACATTTATTTTCTTTCTTTCTGTTTTTTTATTGCCACATGTTATTTTTTCTCCGGCTGTACGTTCTGGTGTCTAACTCATATGTTCTTCCACAGAAGAAAACTGATGTGGTGGTTTGGTGGTGGGATTGGGTGTGGGTCTGAGGGGGATGATAAGGGTATTACAGTATATTGAGTATCATCTTGGAATAATCCACAGGTACCATGCTTGATTCCTGGTCAAAATAATCCCCTCCAAATCTATTTTTATAACCCCTTCATATTGGGCACATTTACTTTCTAGTATGTCAGTAGCAACAACTGTAGTTCATGCATAAGCAACACAAAAAAAAAAATAGAAAAAAAACCCTACAACCATGGTTATGTACTTAGTCCAATAACTGTCCCCCCTATTTTGTTGGGTACATAATGTTACAGTACGTTTCAAAGCACCCTTCCTTCTGCCATTCAGAACTCATAACACAATCTTTTTCTGCAAAATTACATACTGTAGCTTGAAACCCCTTTTATTGCATGTCATCAATTGTCCAACCTGCAACATACCGTAGGTGAACATCAGGGATGTTCTAACAGGGAAAGTGTTTTTTTTTTATATTTTAATAATAATAACATAGCTGGGGCTGCCTCATGGGAATGGGGCCTGCCCACTTGACAACCAGGGAAAGGCATTTTTTTATAATGTCATACTACCCAAGGAAATTGTACCAGGAGATGTAGATTCGAATACTTTTTAAAAGTCTCTATCAAGAAAATTGTTTTTTAAGTGATATTTTTACATTATTACAATTTGGTCTGCATCAGGGATCAGGGATGGGGTCCACTAGACTACCAGGGAGAGTCTATTTTAAATTAATATGTTGTGGGCGAACATTGGGGATGGCGTGCGGGGCACTACACTACAAATGAAAATTATTTTTTTACATAATTACAAACTGTCCTTGGGGTGGCATCAGAGTACAGGAAGGGGGTCTGCTAGACTACCATGGAGAGACTTTTTTTTTATTAATATCTTGTGGGCCAAGATTGGGGATGGGGGAGGTGATTCAGTACATGTAAATGGATGGCTTTGTGCTGGAAGCCAGGGAGGCTTGATCAGTGACAATTGAAGTTATGTTGAAAGGGGTCATTTGAGCAAAGTATGCTAATCCTTTGGTATCACATCATAACCATGATGAATTTCATCATCTGCCTCTCAACCCATCAGGATGCACTTTGACAGAATTACATGTACCTGTAGAGATCCATAACTTGAAATGTCAGAAAACGTATGTATAAAATGTTTGCCTGTTACTGTATTGTTGCAACAAATAAAGTAAATGTGCAAACATGTCACCAACGATAGCACTAATGAATTTTACTTACATTTTTCACAGATGATCATGACATGTTTGGTGGTAACCACGGACATGAAAGCAAGTGTTTTATTGAGCTTGAAAGTTATTCAGTTGATGTGGTAACAGATCGGGGACAGGTTGAGAACCACAGAAAGTCTTTCTTTTAATATCCGGTGGGCCAACATTTGGGATGGGAGTGGGGCTGCTAAAGTACAATGGAATTTTTTTTTTAATTACAGAGTTGGGGCAGTGGTTTTAGAATACCAGGAAAAGTATAGAGAAAATCCCACAGTATCGGCAACATAATCATTGGTGCTTTCGCTTCTTGACACCATGTTTCCAGCTTTGCTGTTAACTCCCTGCATGGCTATTAAAGAGCAGATCTGTATTATTGATATGTTTAAAACACATACACACACTGGGCATGTTGTCTTTATATAAAGTCTGACACTATTCATTCATGTAATCATTGTTTTCATTTTATTTTCTGTAATTGCCAAGTGGCACCAAAGTCCTGTTCATGAAAAGCTGAGATGGATGCCTAAACCAAAAGTTATATTGATAGGGGTCATATGACACCAACACCAGAACAATATTTTAAATTAGCTGTTGCTTATATTTACATGCAGTGGTACAGTAAATACTGCAGTTTGTTACTAGATTTGATCACTATGGTTTTGTTCTGCAACAGCATTGTGTGCCAGCACAGCTCCATCTCCAACACATATCAGATAAGGCTGCGATCATGTATCTATCCACATTTTTTAGCAACAACAAACCACGGTATTTACTATACCAGCACATATAAATACAGGCAATAGATAACTGTAAAATATTGTATACTGGGGCGACTTAAACAGATAACAAATAATATGTTTAAAATATTGCTGTGCTTTTGGTATTGCCCCTTTGGTCCCTTTATAATTGGGTTTGGGATAATTAGTACAGAACAGAACCACTATGAAATAAATGTATGACTTTCTAGCTCCATAACCAATGTGCATTAAAGAACTGTCTGGATATATTTGTTTTCAAATAGATAAACAATGGAGACAATTAAAATATTCATTGGTTGCTAATTTGCTGTACTGTATGTGAAGTGCCACTTGTCACTCTTTTATGTCTGTATTTCAGAGGTCACATTTAGCTGCAGAAAAACATCTAAATAGATCGTCTTTAGAAATTTCTATTACAGTTTAGCTCTATAGACACACATTCCTTGCAAACCCCATGCACCCCCTCTCACACTGACAGCCCATTCACAACCTTCAAGCACAAGTTCAGATCTAAAGGGGGTGGTAGCTTGTTAAATGAGGTTGCAGTATTTTAAGAAATAGAAATGACATTACATGAGGAAGATAACTGCAGGATGAATGTAATACATAATTAGGCATTTAATTACAATGCATCTTTCTACAGTTGTCTTGTATAGTCTACATAGAAATGTACATATTACTGACATACAGTGTTGTAATGTTAGCATAAAAAAACACATTTCCTGGTACTGAATCTTCACATAAAATAGCACTTTAGCACAGCCCTTAGGCTAAGGTTCATGATATGGTCAAGGTCAGATTTTTCTTCTTGTTTTATGCATAATTGATTTAGTAAAAGAAAAAAAATCAGACTGTGAGCATATCATGTTCCTTCACCTCCTTGATTCTGATGGAGGATGCTGGGCTATAGTAATATTTTGTGTAAAGATTCTGGAACAGGTAATGCATTTTTCTATACTAAATAATTTAATTATTTCCTTGTGCTTTGTGATATTTTATTCCAGCTTTGTCATTTAAGCTTCATATGTTACAAATATTGTGTATAATTGTATTTAATCTTTTTTCATTAACTTGATCCCTAAATAATCCATGTATTTTATCTTTCACTTTTGTGTTACACTTTTCCGAGACAACCGATGTATCTACTACAGTATGATAGATGTCAGAATGTGCAAGATATTATTTGCATAATAGAGCTTCTAAACCTACAACAAATAAAGTTGGTGACAGAGAGTAACCTTACCTAACTCTTTATGTTGTAAATTCTTCAGTAATGTGATTTTAGTTTTCAAATCTGGAGGCTAGCAATCCCAATCATAAAAAAGATTCTGGAAGTCCCGCTCATATCCACAACATGCAGGATCCAAATTTAACAAAGTACAGTAGCTTTTCAAATGAGGTTACTGAATCTTCACGTAACATATCACTATAGCCAAGCATCAGTCATCAGGTTAAAGGTCATGATATGCCCAGGGTCAGATTTTGTATTCTTTTTTGTGCATAATTAATTTAGTAAACTAAGACTGCAAGCATGCTTCGATAATATGATTATTTTTTTTTTCAAATCTGGTGGCTCCTGATCCCAATTATGCAAAAAAAAAAAAATGTGGTTGCCATTTTCAAAACCATGCTTCAGCTACTGCAGATTTGCCTGATAGGTATCTAATTTTAAAAGATGGTCTTGGTGAATGACATACTGTACAGCAAGCCTTCTTAACACAACAGCAAGCTGATGGAGCAATCATCATTATTACAATATGCTGTCCCATTTTAAAAACCATCCCATAACTACAGCAATTTTGTCTGACATAGAAAAAAGACAGAGAGATGACTTTTCTATAAGCTTTATTTCTTATCAGAATCATTATGAATCATTATAGTACTGTGTATCTAATCCACACTACCTGCTGGTGAACCTGCAAACACAGTGGGAAAAAAAAGTCAGACACTTCAGGGCTTAAGTGCAACTTAGATGTGTTGCAGTCACCATGAGGTGGATTATCAGGGAAGTATAGTTTGAGGCGAAATATTCAGTACTGAATATTCACAAAAGTGTGATGCACAGAGCAGCATGGGGCTGCAGTAATCAGTACGCCGACTGGAACAGTGCCGCACCGAGTGGTATACAGCAGTACCGTTAAGCTTTTCTGTAGTCAGCTCTGTAAAACGAAAGAAGTACTGAAAAGTCTTCATTATCATTCAAAAGAATTTAATAATTTGTACTTCCAAATTCTGTGTATAATATTTAGTATTAATTTACAAAAAATAATTACAGTTGAATACTTCTTAAACTTAAATATTCCTACAGGCAGTATTCTTCTTCCGATGATTACAGAGCATTGAAAATGACTAAATGTCGGCCAGCAATGTGGTGCAGAGTGAAGGTGTTCACTCCACATGCTGGTGACCTGAGTTTGTGCACACAGCCTGGGTCCCAGGATCAGAGGCCAGCAGGGAGGGGTATTGCAAGTGTCCATTGGATGTGGGTTTTGCTTGGAGCCCTGGAAGTAGATTACAATAGTAGCCACTGACATTGCAAGCTATTTCCAGATATTTTGCAAAATTTCTAAAGAGTTTCTCTCTGTTGCCCCTACTTTGGAAATGCAGAAAGCAGGATATTTTTCTAGAAATATCACAGAATTTTCAGGAAATAGCTGGCAATGTCTGTGGCTACTACTGTAGCAATGTGATTGGGGGAGTGATGCCTCAACATGCTTCCAAGTTCACCCCCTCTCTAGGTTGCCTCATGCTCTTGCAAGGCCCATAATTGTGTGGGCGGGGCACAGAAAATGTGAAATGCGCACCTCAATTGACCGAATGATGAGCTCTTGGCTCCTACCACCTGAAGCCCCAGAGTCAGCCTGGAACTGGCCCCACAGCTCCTGCAGGAAGTGCCGCTAACAACCAGGCCCTTTCCCCTCAGAAGAGAGGGACCCTCCCTGTAAAAGGGATATACCAAGGTTTCCAGGAAGGCTGCAGTTAGGGCTGGTAGTCGTGACTGGGTTCAGAGAGCAGCAGAGAAGTGGCTGGTGCTCTGAAGGACTGGCCAGTCATGACATAGACCCCAGAGACCAGAAGGTGGCCTTTCACTCAGTCATATCCTGCCTTGTCACCTTACCATCCAAAAATGAAAAAATTGTACTAGGGTATTTTAATATCAATTGGATGTCTAAATCCACTGCCCAATTCATTAATGCAGCTACAGCCGAAGACCTTATTCAAATAGTCCCTTCCCCCACAGTACTGAACCAGTGCACAGGGTCCTCCTCCCGACTGGACCTAGTCTTCACATATCACCCCCTCAAAATCACTAGCTCTACAGTATTCCCAATTGTGATCGGTGACCACTCCCCGGTCCTCTTCTCCTGGTCTGGCAAGGCACCAAAGTCCCCCGACCCCTCCAATGAAAATGATCCTACAACGTAAACTTGGTCCTGGTAAACTTGCTCTTCTAAAACCTTATCTCATTGCAATGGATTGGTCATTCATAACCAACACCCTTGACCCAGACCAATCCCTTGATCTCTTCACTCATTCCTTTAATGCTTTATGTGACATGTTCACTCCTCTTACCAAAGGGGTCAAAGGCAACCCAGCAACCTGGATATCCGACCAACTGCTGGTCCTGATGCAGATCAAAGATTCCCTATGGCACCTTACCAATGAGACTGGTCAGCCAGCTGACAGACAGAAGTACAGAGAGGCCCACAAACAATGCACATGGTCCCTGCGCAAAGTCAAGGCCAAGTACTACAAATCTGCCCTAACCTCCACCTGGGCTTCCAGACACAAATTTTGGAATAATATAAAGGGCATCTGCAGCAAAGCCCCCAACTCTGCCACCACACAAATACTGGTTGATGGAGGCCTGACCTCTGGTACAAATCAGATAGCCTCAGCTTTTAACCATGCCTTCACCAACCTCAGCCATGTTCTCCCTGTCAACCTCTTTGATCCACCCTCGGTCTGTAACCCCACCTCACCCCAGCACACCTTCCATTTCACCTACATTGCATCTCCCTCAGGTCAGCAGATTCTTACTTCAAAAAAGCCATAAGCCACTCCCAGTACAGTAGTGACTCCTTGGACCTGAGACTACTACGGCTCAGTCTTCATGAGGTGCTTATCCCCCTCACCCACATTATCAACTATTCTTTATGCATTGGGAAATTCCCCATGCACTGGAAATCTGCCTCCATTATCCCTATATTTAAAGGTGGGGAGCATACATCCACCAACAACTATCACTCCATCTCAATTCTCCCTCTCCTATCTAAGGCACATGAGCTTATTGTCTCACATCAACTCACGGACCACCTCAACAAACACAAAATACTTTGCAAGCAGCAACATGGCTTCCACAAAGGTCACAGTATGACTACCGCAAAACTTGGGTTAACTACTCACCTCTACACTACCCTAGACAGTGGTCATATCTCTGGCGCAGTCTTCATTGAGCTTACCAAAGCATCTGACACCATCAATCACTCCCTTCAATTAATTACACTCTACAAACTTGGTCACTCTCAAGATGCCCTCTGCTGATTCTTCGACTACCTGGCAGACTGTTTCCAGCAGATAAAAACTGGTGCAACCTTATCTAGCAGACTGACAGTCTACTCTGGTGTCCCACAGGGATCCCTTCTCGGACCTTTACTATTCGGTCTCTTCCTAAATGCCCTCCCTCAGTCCTGCTCAGGCAACCTCCTACTCTACGTGGATGATGCTGTCCTATACTTTTCCAATCCTGACCCTACCCAGCTCCATCTCTCCCTCCAATACTCCTTCAGGGATGCAGAAAAATGGTTCACATAACAGCACCTTATCCTAAACTATAAGAAAACTAAGGTTATGTTATTCTCATACCCCCTTAACTCCAAGAAAGCCCACTGCCCCCAAGTCCTAACTGCTAACTTGACCCCACTTGAACAAGTGAACTCCTTTAAATACCTTATCATCACGCTCAACCCAGCCCTTAACTTCCACCAACACATTCATTAACTGCTCTCAATATCCAGCTTGGCCTTCTCTACTGGTTTAAACATTGTCTTACTCCGGATGCCCTTTGTCTAGCAGTCTCCTCCTCAGTCTTCTCCCTTCTTGACTATGGCATCCTGATCTATAGTACTGCTAACTCATTGGCCCTAACAAGACTCTGGCTGTCCCTCAACAAAGTCTGTCACCTCATCTTGGGCTGTGATCAACTAACCCATACATGCTCCCTATGTAATGCCACTAACTGGCTCAAGCTTGATAACAGAATAAGGTTTCACACTTGCTTCATGGCCAAAAAGATTACCCTCAGTGTCACCCCCAGACTCTCACCACTAATCCAATGGGCCTCGACAAACCAGCACACCCACATCACAAGCAGGCATCTCCTTGTGGTTCCCTGCTGCCATACCTCCCAATTCCAATGGTCCTTTGGTTTCCAAACCCCTACCTGGGTAAATAGCCTTCCTAGTGCCCTCACAAACATGAATAGAACTGGTCCCTACAAAGCCTACCTCAGAAATCATCTACAGTCCTCCAATCCCAGTGATTGCCTTTGAACCCAGCCCAGCCCAGCTCCCTCTCTCATTTGACTAAGGCCTCTGGCCATTTTAACCAACCCCCCCCCACCTGAACTCCCTGAATTAGCTACTTAGTGGAGATTATATGTGTAACGGTACTTGAGACTAATACGTTGAATCTACTAGTATCCAAATGTTAACCTTTTACTGTATTTCTTGTATCATAATTGTTGCTTGTGTCCTATTGCTGTACAACTCTGTATTGTTCTCTTCATTTTTAATCTGCTCTGATGTGGAACCTTTGAAAAGGAGTCCTTGACTCAAAGGTAATTTCCAAAAAAATGAATGAATGAATGAATAAGACAACTTTGAGCTGGTTCAAGCCGAGGATGGCAATCCTTTGAAGTTAAGTTGACTTTTCACAGCGGGTCTCACAGAGTGTTGGGTTTATTCCTGACTTTTAATCCCAGGAATGATTTCCATTTTATTAACTTAATCTACCTATATGCAAAATATTGTACCTCTCATACAATTAACAGTTCATAAAGTTAACGGGAGCTTTTAAAACCTGATGTCATTTTCTTTAAATTCATTAGGAATTGTATTTTTAATACTAATAAAGTCTTATCCCTGGTAAATAAATTGTAAAAAAGAAATTCAAATGAAAAAAATATGACCAATGCATTCCTCCACAGGACAATAATTTTCACATTGGCATGTTGTCATAGTATCCAGCCCGTCCGTGTAAACACTAAGTGCTATTTTTAAACTGCATCAATTTATTTGAAATCCTTATGATCATCAGAATTAGGCATTTATAATAGAAAGACAGAATTAATGACTGCCCTTTATCCATTTCTCTTCAGATGGACTTGCTGTTATTTTTCTTCATTATTTTATGCTGTTTTTAGAGAAAACAGCAAATGCTTGGTTAGGTTTGGTCACATCTGAACAGAAAAGTTACTATTTATTTAGACAGTTGAGCAGTGCATTAGAAACTGCACCTCAAGAATAAGAAACAGATTCTATAGAGGTATGAATCCACTGAAATAAACCCCTCAAACTGTTAAGTGACCAGTAACTACAACAAAAATGTAAAGCAGCTGACAGCCCAGCTCCTCAAGCAAAAATCAAAAAATTAAAAAGGACAGAGAGAGAGAGAGAGAGGGGAAAATGTGGATTCCAGTAAATGCATTCCAACCAGTTACACTTCCTCTCAACTGTAACTCAAATCACACACTCATTTAACAAAACGGATGGCTTTGTGCTGGAAGCCAGGTAGCCTTGATCAGTGACAATTGCAGTTATGTTGATAGGGGTCATTTAAGCAAAGTATGCTAATCCCTTGGTATCACTTCATAACCGTGATAAATTTCATCATCTGCCTCTTAACCCATGAGGATGCAATTTGACAGAGTTGCATGTACCTATTGAGATCCATAACTTGAAATGTTATAAAAAATATATATAAAAAGTTTGCCTGTTACTGCATTGTTGCAACAAATAAAGAAAATGTGCAATCATGTCACCGACTATAGCACTCATGAATTTTACTTACATTTTTCACAGATGATCAGGGCTTGTTTGGTGGTAACCACAGACATGAAAACAAGTGTTTTATTGAGCTTGAAAGTTATTCAATTGAAGGGGCAACAGATCGGGGGACAGGTTGAGAACCACGGAAAGTCTTTCTTTTAATATCCGGTAAGCCTAATTTTATGATGGGGGTGGGGCTGCTAGAGTACCATGGAATTTTTTTTAATTACATAGTTGGGGCACTGGTTTTAGACTACCAGGAAAAGTATAGAGAAAATCTCACAGTATCGGCAACATAATCATTGGTGCCTTCGCTTCCCGACACCATGTTCCCAGCTATGCTGTTATCTCCCTGCATGACTACTAAAGAGCAGATCTGTATTATGGATATGTTTAAAACACACATACACACACACACACACACACTGGGAATATTGTCTTTATATGAAGTATGATGCTATTCATTCATGTAATCATTGTTTTCATTTTCTTTTTCTGTAATTATCAAGTGGCACTGAAGTCCTGTTCATGAAAAGTTGAGATGGATGCCTAAACCAAATGTTATATTGATAGAGGTCACATGACGCCAACACCCGAACAATATTTTACAATTATATGTTGCTTATATTTATATGCAGTGGTACAGTAAATACTGTGGTTTGTTACTAGATCTGATCACTATGGTTTTGTTCTGCAACAGCATTGTGTGCCAGCACAGCTCTATCTCCATCACATATCAGATAAGGCTGCGATCATGTATCTATCTACATTTTTTAGCAACAACAAACCACGGTATTAACTATACCAGCACATATAAATACAGGCAATAGATAACTGTAAAATATTGTGTACTGGGGTGACTTAAACAGATAACAAAGAATATGTTTAAAATATTGCTGTGCTTTTGCCATTGCCCCTTTGGTCCCTTTATAATTGGGTTTGGGATAATTAGTACAGAACCACTATGAAATAAATGTATGACTTTCTAGCTCCATAACCAATGTGCATTAAAGAACTGTCTGGATATATTTGTTTTCAAATAGATAAACAATGGAGACAATTAAAATATTCATTGGTTGCTAATTTGCTGTACTGTATGTGAAGTGCCACTTGTCACTCTTTTATGTCTGTATTTCAGAGGTCACATTTAGCATGTAGAAAAACATCTAAATAGATCATCTTTAGAAAATTCTATTACAGTTTAGCTCTATAGACACACATTACTTGCAAACCCCATGTACCCCCTCTCACACTGACAGCCCATTCACAACCTTCAAGCCCAAGTTCAGATCTAAAGGGGGTGGTAGCTTGTTAAATGAGGTTGCAGTATTTTAAGAAATAGAAATAACATTACATGAGGAAGATAACTGCAGGACGAATGTAATACATATTTAGGCATTTAATTACAATGCATCTTTCTACAGTTGTCTTGTATAGTCTACATAGAAATGTACATATTACTGACATACAGTGTTGTAATGTTAGCATAAAAAAACACATTTCCTGGTACTGAATCTTAACATAAAATAGCACTTTAGCACAGCCCTTAGGCTAAGGTTCATGATATGGTCAAGGTCTGATTTTTCTTCTTGTTTTATGCATAATTGATTTAGTAAAAGAAAAAAAAACAGACTTGAGCATATCATGTTCCTTCACCTCCTTGATTCTGATGGAGGATGCTGGGCTATAGTAATATTTTGTGTAAAGATTCTGGAACAGGTAATGCATTTTTCTATACTAAATAATTTAAATATTTCCTTGTGCTTTGCGATATTTTATTCCAGCTTTGTCATTTAAGCTTCATATGTTACAAATATTGTGTATAATTGTATTTAATCTTTTTTCATTAACTTGATCCCTAAATAATCCATGCATTTTATCTTTTACTTTTGTGTTACACTTTTCTGAGACAACCGATGTATCTACTACAGTATGATAAATGTCAGAATGTGCATGATATCATTTGCATGATAGAGCTTCTAAACCTACAACAAATAAAGTTGGTGACAGAGAGCAACCTTGCCTAACTCTTTATGTTGTAAATTCTTCAGTAATGTGATTTTAGTTTTCAAATCTGGAGGCTAGCAATCCCAATCATAAAAAAGATTCCAGGAGTCCCGCTCATATCCACAACATGCAGGATTCAAATTTAACAAAGTACAGTAGCTTTTCAAATGAGGTTACTGAATCTTCACGTAACATATCACTATAGCTGAGCATCAGTCATCAGGTTAAGGATCATGATATGCCCAGGGTCAGATTTTGTATTCTTTTTTGTGCATAATTGATTTAGTAAACTCTGACTGCAAGCATTCTTCGATAATGTGATGATTTTTTTTTTTCAAATCTGGTGGCTCCTGATCCCGATTATGCAAAAAAAAAAAAATGTGGTTGCCATTTTCAAAACCATGCTACAACTACTGCAGATTTTGCCTGACAGGTATCTAATTTTTAAAGATGGTCTTGGTGAATGACATACTGTACAGCAAGCCTTCTTAACACAACAGCAAGCTGATGGAGCAATCATCATTAATACAATATGCTGTCCCATTTTAAAAACCACCCCATAACTACAGCAATTTTGTCTGACATAGAAAAAAAGACAGAGAGATGACTATTCTATAAGCTTAATTTCTTATCAGAATCATTATGAATCATTACAGTACTGTGTATCTAATCCACACCACCTGCTTGTGAATCTGCAAACACAGTGGGAAAAAAAAGTCAGACACATCAGGGCATAAGTGCAACTTAGATGTGTTGCAGCCACCATGAGGTGGATTATCAGGGAAGTACAGTTTGAGGTGAAATATACAGTACTGAATATTCACAAAACTATGATGTACAGAGCGGCATGGGGCTGCAGTAATCAGTACGCCGACTGGTACAGTGCCGTACCGAGTGGTATACAGCAGTACCATGAAGCTTTTCTGTAGTCCAGCGCTGTAAAACGAAAGAAGTACTGAAAAGTCTTCATTATCATTCAAAAGAATTTAATAATTTGTACTTCCAAATTCTGTGTATAATATTTAGTATTAATTTACAAAAATAATTACAGTTGAAAACTTCTTAAACATAAGTATTCCTATAGGCAGTATACTTCTTCTGTTGATTACAGAGCATTGACAATGACTAAATGTCGGCCAGCTGTGTGGTGCAGAGTGAAGGTGTTCACTCCACATGCTGTTGACCTGGGTTCGTGCACACAGCCTGGGTCCCAGGATCAGAGGCCAGCAGGGAGGGGGTATTGCAAGTGTCCATTGGATGTGGGTTTTGCTTGGAGCCCTGGGAGTAGATTACAAAACTAGCCACTGACATTGCAAGCTTTTTCCAGATATTTTGCAAAATTTCTAAAGAGTTCTCTCTGTTGCCCCTACTTTGGAAATGCAGAAAGCAGGATATTTTTCTAGAAATATCACAGAATTTTCAGGAAATAGCTGGCAATGTCTGTGGCTACTACTGTAGCAATGTGATTGGGGGAGTGATGCCTCAACATGCTTCCCTGTTCACCCCCTCTCTAGGTTGCCTCATGCTCTTGCAAGGCCCATAATTGTGTGGGCGGGGCACAGAAAATGTGTAATGCTCACCCCAATTGACCGAATGATGAGCGCTTGGCTCCTACCACCTGAAGCCCCAGAGTCAGCCTGGAACTGGCCCCACAGCTCCTGCAGAAAGTGTCACTAACAACCAGGCCCTTCCCCCTCAGAAGAGAGGGACCCTCCCAGTAAAAGGGATATACCAGGGTTTCCAGGAAGGCTGCAGTTAGGGCTGGTAGTGGTGGCTGGGTACTGTACTGAAAGTGGCAGAGAAGTGGCTGGTGCTCTGAAGGACTGGCCAGTCAAGACATAGACCCCAGAGACCAGAAGGTGGCCTTCCACTCAGTCATATCCTGCCTTGCCACCTTACCATCTAAAAATGAAAAAATTGTACTAGGGTATTTTAATATCAATTGGCTGTCTAAATCCACTGCCAAATTCATCGATGCAGCTACAGCCCAAGACCTTATTCAAATAGTCCCTTCCCCCACAGTACTGAACCAGTGCACAGGGTCCTTCTCCCTACTGGACCTAGTCTTCACAAACCACCCCCTCAAAATCACTAGCTCTACAGTATTCCCAATTGTGATCGGTGACCACTCCCCGTCCTCTTCTCCTGGTCTGGCAAGGCACCAAAGTCCCCCGACCCCCCCCGAAAATGATCCTACAACATAAACTTGGTCCTGGTAAACTTGCTCTTCTAAAACCTTATCTCATTGCAATGGATTGGTCATTCATAACCAACACCCTTGACCCAGACCGATCCCTTGATGTCTTCACTCATTCCTTTAATGCCTTCTGTGACATGTTCACTCCTCTTACCAAAAGGGTCAAAGGCAACTCAGCAACCTGGATATCTGACCACCTGCTGGTCTTGATGCAGATCAGAGATTCCCTATGGCACCTTACCAATGAGACTGGTCAGCCAGCTGACAGACAGAAGTACAGAGAGGCCCACAACCAATGCACATGGTCCCTGCGCAAAGTCAAGGCCAAGTACTACAAATCTGCCCTAACCTCCTCCTGGGGTTCAAGACACAAATTTTGGAATAATATAAAGGGCATCTGCAGCAAAGCCCCCAACCTTGCCCCCACACAAATACTGGTTGATGGAGGCCTGACCTCTGGTACAAATCAGATAGCCTCAGCCTTTAACCATGCCTTCACCAACCTCAGCCATGTTCTCCCTGTCAACCTCTTTGATCCACCATCAGTCTGTGACTCCACCTCACCCCAGCACACCCTCCATTTCACCTACATTGCATCTCCCTCAGGTCAGCAGAGCCTTACTTCAAAAAAGCCATAAGCCACTCCCAGTATAGTAGTGACTCCTTGGACCTGAGACTTCTACGGCTCAGTTTTCATGAGGTGCTTATCCCCCTCACGCACATTATCAACCATTTTTTACGCAATGGGAAATTCCCCATGCACTGGAAGTCTGCCTCCATTATCCCTATATTTAAAGGTGGGGACCATACATCCACCAACAACTATCACCCTATCTCAATTCTCCCTCCCCTATAAAAGGCACATGAGCTTATTGTCTTAGATCAACTCATGGACCACCTCAACAAACACAAAATACTTTGCAAGCAGCAACATGGCTTCCACAAAGGTCACAGTATGACTGCCGCAAAACTCGGGTTCACTACTCACCTCTACACTACCCTAGACAGTGGTCATATCACTGGCGCTGTCTTCATTGAGCTTTCCAAACATCTGACATCATCAATCACTCCCTCCTATTAATTACACTCTCCAAACATGGTCTCTTTCAAGATGCCCTCTGCTGGTTCTTTGACTACCTGGCAGACTGTTTCCAGCAGGTCAAAACTGGTGCAACCTTATCTAGCAGACTGCCAGTCTACTCCGGTGCCCCACAGGGGTCCCTTCTCGGACCTTTACTATTCCGTCTCTTCCTAAATGCCCTCCCTCAGTCCTGCTCAGGCAACCTCCTACTCTAGATGGATGATGCTGTCCTATACTTTTCAAATCCTGACCCTACCCAGCTCCATCTCTCCCTCCAATCCTCCTTCAGGGATGCAGAAAAATGATTCACATCACAGCGCCTTATCCTAAAGTATAAGAAAACTAAGGTTATGTTCTTCTCAAACCCCCTTAACTCCAAGAAAGCCCACTGCCCCAAGTCCTAACTGCTAACTTGACCCCACTTGAACAAGTGAACTCCTTTAAATACCTTATCATCACACTCAACCCAGCCCTTAACTTCCACCAACACATTCATTAACTGCCCTCAATATCCAGCTTGGCCTTCTCTACTGGTTTAAACATTGTCTTACTCCGGATGCCCTTTGCCTAGCAGTCTCCTTCTCAGTCTTCTCCCTTCTTGACTATGGCATCCTGATCTATAGTACTGCTAACTCATTGGCTCTAACAAGACTCTGGCTCTCCCTCAACAAAGTCTTTCACCTCATCTTGGGCTGTGATCAACTAACCCATACATGCTCCCTATGTAATGCCACTAACTGGCTAAAGCTTGGTAACAGAAGAAGGTTTCACACTTGCTTCATGGCCAAAAAGATTACCCTCAGTGTCACCCCCGATCTCTCACCACTAATCCAATGGGCCTCGACATACCAGCACACCCACATCACAAGCAGGCATCTCCTTGTGGTTCCCTGCTGCCGCACCTCCCAATTCCAAAGGTCCTTTGGTTTCAAAACCCCTACCTGGGTAAATAACCTTCCTAGTGCCCTCACAAACATCAAATAGAATTGGTCCCTACAAAGCCTACCTCAAGAATCATCTACAGTCCTCCAGTCCCAGTGAATGCCTTTGAACCCAGCCCAGCCCAGCTCCCTCTCTCATTTGACTAAGACCTCTGACCGTTTTGACCAGCCCCCCCTTCTGAAATCCCTGAATTAGCTACTTAGTGGAGATAATATGTGTAACGGTACTTGAGACTAATACGTTGAATCTACTAGTATCCAAATGTTAACCTTTTACTGTATTTCTTGTACCATAATTGTTGTTTGTGTCCTATTGCTGTACAACTCTGTATTGTTCTCTTCATGTTTAATCTGCTCTGATGTGGAACCTTTGAAAAGGAGTCCTTGACTCAAAGGTAATTTCCAAATAAATGAATGAATGAATAAGACAACTTTGAGCTGGTTCAAGCCGAGGATGGCCTTCCTTTGAAGTTAAATTGACTTCTCACAGCGGGTCTCACAGAGTGTTGGGGTTATTCCTGAATTTTAATCCCAGGAATGATTTCCATTTTATTAACTTAATCTACCTATATGCAAAATATTGTACCTCTCATACAATTAACAGTTCATAAAGTTAATGGGAGCTTTTAATGTCATTTACTTTAAATTCATTAGGAATTGTATTTTTAATACTAATAAAGTCTTATCCCTGGTAAATAAACTGTAAAAAAGAAATTCAAATGAAAAAAATATGACCAATGCATTCCTCCACAGGACAATAATTTTCACATTGGCATGTTGTCATAGTATCCAGCCCGTCCGTGTAAACACTAAGTGCTATTTTTAAACTGCATCAATTTATTTGAAATCCTTATGACCATCAGAATTAGGCATTTATAATAGAAAGACAGAATTAATGACAGCCCTTTATCCATTTCTCTTCAGATGGACTTGCTGTTATTTTTCTTCATTATTTTATGCTGTTTTGTAGAGAAAACAGCAAGAGCTTGGTTAGGTTTGGTCACATCTGAACAGAAAAGTTACTATTTATTTAGACAGTTGAGCAGTGCATTAGAAACTGCACCTCAAGAATAAGAAACAGATTCTATAGAGGTATGAATCCACTGAAATAAACCCCTTAAACTGTTAAGTGACCAGTAACTACAACAAAAATGTAAAGCAGCTGACAGTCCAACTCCTCAAGCAAAAATCAAAAAATTAAAAAGGACAGAGAGAGAGAGAGAGAGAGGAAAATGTGGATTCCAGTAAATTCATTCCAACCAGTTACACTTCCTCTTAACTGTAACTCAAATCACACACTCATTTAACAAAATGGATGGCTTTATGCTGGAAGCCAGGTAGGCTAAGGTTCATGATATGGCAAAGTCAGATTTTTCTTCTTTTTTTGTGCATAATTGATTTAGTAAAAGAAAAAAATCAGACTGTGAGCATATCATGCCCCTTAACCTCCTTGATTCTGATGCAGGATGCTGGGCTATAGTAATATTTTGTGTAAAGGTTCTGGAACAGGTAATGCATTTTTCTACACTAAATAATGTAATTATTTCCTTGTGCTTTGTGATGTTTTATTACAGCTTTGTAATTTAAGCTTCATTTACAAATATCGTGTATAAGTGAATTTTATCTTTTTTTCATTAACTTAACATTAACATTAAGTTAATGAGCCAATGGGCGTGCATCCCATACCATACAAGGCAGTCCAGTATCTGGACTGCCTTGTACGTTATGGGCTGCATGCCCATTGACTGATGCTCTGAACCAAAGGGCGTGCAGCCCTACCGAGCTGTCAGTCGGCGGGCGGCGGAACAGCAGGTGGGTGGGGTGCTGCCACCTGCCGGCTGATGGGGTGGAGTGGGGTTGTGGGGCTCCGTGGGCGGGAGGGGTGTGGGGCCACTAGATCACCAGGGAGTCTTGACATGGGGGTGTGTGGATGCTGCCTGTGATCGGGCTACTCAGGGTGGGGGGACCCTTTATATTATGCTCGTGATCGGGCTATTGGGGGGATGTTGACATTATGCCCGCGATCGGGCTATTAGGGGATTGGGATAACGTTGACATTATGCCCACGATCGGGCTACTGGGGGAGGGACATTGACATTATGCCTGATCGGGCTGCTGGGGGGATGGAATACTGTTCTGCCCACGATCGGGCTGCAGGGGGCATCGGTCCCCGACGGCTGCTGCCTGGCAGGGTGTCAGGAGCAAGTCATCAGGGATCGGTGCACCCGCATGCTAATGGCATGCAAATGGGGCTGTAATTAGATGCAAATTGCTCCCCATGTGTCTTGCATAAATTATGGCCCCATTTGCATGTCACTTTTGAATATCGCAGGTGCTGCGCATGGCGCAATGGAACTTGCACCACCGCATCTGAATGCTCCACTCTAACCACTTGCGGTGGCGCAGTTCCACTGTGCCATGCACAGTGGCTGTGGCCAGGGGGCGATATTCAAAGAAGCTGCTCAATAGCGCAACTCCATTGAATATCGCCCTGGCCACACCCCAGTACAACTCTTTTGAGCAGCGCAAGGGCTTGCACCACAGAATGGTGCAGTTTGAATATCTGGGCCCACCACTATAACTACAGCAATTTTGTCTGACAGAGAAAAAAGTCAGAGAGATGACTGTTTTATAAGTTTTATTTCTTATCAGAATCATTATGAATCATTACAGTTCTGTGTATCTAATCCACACCTCCAGCTGGTGTACCTGCAGACACAGTGGGAAAAAAAAGTCAGACACTTCAGGGCTTAAGTGCAACTTAGATGTGTTGCAGTCACCATGAGGTGGATTATCAGGGAAGCACAGTTTGAGGTGAAATATACAGTACTGAATATTCACAAAACTATGATGTACAGAGCGGCATGGGGCTGCAGTAATCAGTACGCCGACTGGTACAGAGCCGCACCGAGTGGTATACGGCAGTACCGTTAAGCTTTTCTGTAGTCAGCACTGTAAAGCAAAAGAAGTACTGAAAGTCTTCATTATCATTCAAAAGAATTTAATAATTGGTACTCCTAAAATCTGTGTATAATATTTATTTAGTATTAATTTTCAAAAACAATTACAGTTCAATACTTCTTAAACTGAAGTATTCCTACAGACAGTATTCTTCTTCTGATGATGATTACAGAGCTTTAAAAATGACTAAATGTGGTCTGGCTGTGTGGAACAGAGTGAATGTGTTCACTCCACATGCTGGTGACCTGGGTTCATGCACAGAGCCTGGGTCCCAGGATTGGAGGCCAGCAGGGAGGGGTATCGCAAGTGTCCGTTGGACGTGCGTTTTGCCTGGGGCCCTGGGAGCAGATTACAATAGTAGCCACTGACATTACAAGCTGTTTACAGATATTTTGCAAAATTTCTAAAGAGTTTCTCTCGGTTGCCCCTACTGCGGAAATGCAGAAAGTGGGAAATGTTTCTAGAAATATCACAGAAATTTCAGGAATAGCTGGCAATGTCTGTGGCTACTGCAGTAGCAATGTAATTGGGGGAGTGATGCCTCGACCTGTCTCCCCATTCATCCCCTCTCTAGGTTGCCTCATGCTCTTACAAGGCCCATAACTGTGTGGGCGGGGCACTGAAAATGTGAAATGCACACCCCAACCGACTGAAAGATTAGAGCTTGGCTCCTACCACCCGAAGCCCCAGAGTCAGCCTGGAACTGGCCCCACTGCTCCAGCAGAAAGTGTTGCTAACCACCAGGCTCTTCCACCTCTGAAGAGAGGGACCCTCCCAGTAAAAGGGACATACCGGGGTTTCCAGGAAGGCTGTAGTTGGGGCTGGTAGTGGTGGTGGGGTTCAGAGAGCAGCAGAGAAGGGGCTGGTGCTCTGAAGGACTGCCCAGTCAAGACATAGATGGAAGAGCATAAAGAAAGTAAATTACCAAACATAGTCTTAAAAGACAAATTGATTATTGCTTTAAGCCTAAACTTAGCATTCCACTTCAGTGAGGGATATGTACATTAAAAGGACTTGAAACTTCCATATTGGTGAGTCTGAGTTTGTTCCTGCTATCTACGAGTGCTGTTCACCTTTTTCCTCACTTCATGATGGTACAGTACATGTAACATTGATGTTTGGGTAGTTTAATGCAACTGTTTATTCTGTTTCTATATAGTGGGTAGTATAAAGTATTGTTAATATCAATATAAGTTATTTACGATATCAAGCATTGTGTGACTTGGTTACTTACACTGCATTTCTGGTCATCAAGTAGGGTCCCACAGCATGTGCTGCAGTGGGCATTTAAAGTCCTGAGCAAGACCTGGGGTCTGATTGCCTGCAGTGTGGTGAGTGGAACATAGCTGGTAGAAGCTGATGTGGCTAGAACTGGGGAGGAAGGGATCCACCTGTTGTCTGGAGGATTGATTCTGTTAAATGGGTGATGAATGAGGCCTCAAAGGGGTGATTATGGGGAAATGGGCTAACATTGATGAGTGTCTGTGAGTATTGAGACTGTCTATAGAATGAGCAGTGATATGATATTGGCTCTGTGGGGGCATATACTGGTAGCATAGCTCTCAAGCTTCTCCTAGTAAATCAGAGACAAGACTTAAAAAAAGGGACAAACAATTAAGAAGCTGGTAGCCTAAGAGATTTATGTGTCAGTGTGGTACAGTTGGTAGCACATCCGCCTCTGGACCAGAAGGTCGTGGGTTCTTGGCCCACACCAGGATTGGACTTGCATCTGAAAACCGCTGGCATCTGAGTGCAGTATTGGGGGGTGCTGTACTGCTGGGGTGTGCCATCCTTCGGATGAGACGTTAAACCGAGGTCCCTTCTACCCATCCTGGTGTTGTCCTGGTGGGTGTCCAGGTGGAAGTAAAAGAACCCAGGGCACTCTTTGCAAAGAGTAGGGAACATTCCCGGTGTCCTGGCCAACATTCCCCTTCCCATAAAACTGGTTCATTCAATTATCCAAGCTGTGTGTGGGTGATGATGTGTGATATGGCTGCCACCACACATTCAGTCACTTCACTACCAGTCTAGAATTGCTTGTAAAAGTGCTTTGGATGTATGAAAAGCACTATATAAATGCTAATTCTTCTTCTTCATGTAAAATGCATTTTTTGAAGAACAAGTCTGTAATTCTAATGTTAAGCAGTATTCTGTAGTTACAGTCTCCCTAGTTCAGCAGTCACAGAAGCACTAAGCTTATTAGAGGCAGAGGAAACTTCTGAGACAAAATAAAGGACATCCTTGAAAAGCAGGGACAGTTAAGAGGTATGACTGTGGGGAAGTCAGAGGTTAATACTAGCTATTGGTGGGTGGGGCAGGAGGTTGGTTCAGATGAGTCATCACTTTTCTCTGGTGCCAGCCAGTAGCTCATCTGTCCTGCCATCTTTCTTCTCAATCATCACCAATACTGTGGCCCCTGGGTCCCATATTCCAATACTATTTTTTTCTTTTTTTCATTCTTTTTTAGCCTTTTTCTGTATTTATGTACACATCCTCCCACCATCATGTCCTTGGCCTCAGCGCATGTGTGTGGAGGAACACACTTGTCATGCACTGCAAAATGTCCCACCCTACAGGTCATCAGTAGCCACCTGTGCCTAGCACCGGATTTTCACCCAGTGGCAGCAGAACTGCAGGCAGGTGACTCTGCACCTTTACCTGAGAGAGGAGAGTTGCATCTCAATCCTGCTCCCACTCTCCCCCCATGCCAGCTCCCCAATGACCCGAGGTTGTTCCCAAACCTGGGTCACCGGTATGGTGCGAGGTAAGGGAAGGATGCCTGGAAGAGGTTTCCACCCTACTGCCTGTACCCCAGAGTCCCCACTCTGCTGACACATCAGGGATAGGGTACAGACTACTGGCTGTAGCACAGCTCTTTGCCCTGGAGAAACTGAAAACACTCTCAGCAAGGGGCATCTCTCTGCAGCACTTTTGGCCACCTATCCTGTGAAGGGTGCTTGCTGACCTTGCCATCACCCTGATCCTTCTACCACTCTTACCTGATAACATGTCATAATAGTGATTGCAAAACAGCTATCAACATTATGGCGAGTTCACATTGCCAAAAAATAGTTTTGGTGATGTGCACCGCAGCGCACAAAAAACGTCAACCGAGACCTATAGGTCTTTTTTTTTAATGTGGGGGGGCTGTGCCCCTGCATCCCCTACTTATGGATTCTAAACTTCAGAGGGTGCATGTTGTGGAGGGCAAAAACTTGGGGCCATACATGCCACAAGGAAAAAAAAAAGCAGCCTCACCAAGCCGTACCTGTACCTGGTACCCCATGCCTCCCAGCCGACCACCCTCCCCACGACACCAGTGATTCAGCTCAACAGCTGCCCACTGCAACCCCTCCCACTTCACATCCCTACCTGCGTCTCTCCACCCTTGGGCAAATGCACGCATATACCCAGGAGTTCCTGTCACTGTAGTCGCTATCCCCAGTATCCAGTTGCCCTCCTCCCTGGGTAGGCATGATCATAGTCACCAAGATTGAGTCACTACTTTTCTAGGTGCTTAATCTCGGTCACTATAGTCACTGACTACCCTCTTACCTGCCCTCCCATAGCACACCTGTAAATCATGTTTGTAACCTTGGCAAGAGAAAGACAGACTGTGGCTGCAACAGTGGCCAGTGTGTGAGGGACGACCATGAGTCATGCTGCTTGGCCAATCTGATACTAGTATGGGAGGATGGAAGAAGCAGGGTAGCACAAGGCAACTCTGTACTCCACACTACAGTTGCTTGCTTTTTGGGGGATCACAGTCAATGGTTAAGTAAAAAAAAAAGCAGAGGGAAAAGCAGAGGGTTTAAAGAAGGTGGGGTGGTCGTATGAGCACCTGCTGTCAATGGCCCTGCATTAAATTCCCATTACATGAGGGAACAACACTGTAATCTCACTGTAATTTGATGTGCAGCCATACATCAAGGATCACATTCTGCCACACTGTTCCCTTCCTGCTTTTGCTCATCTATATAAAGCTTGGTGTCACTTCTTCTTGTTTTATTTCCAGTCATTTTGTTCGCTCCTTGTTTAACTGCTTGAGGTTGATTTTCTTGAGTTAAACCAGCACACTATGTCCCATAAGTCCTCCCATTTTCACCAAGCATTACCACATTCTTTCAAGTTCTGTGTTCATGGGTTACTGAACTGGAAGTCCAATGCTGCAATGCTTCCTGACAAGTCTTGGAGTTCTCGGAAGTCCAACACTGCAAAGCTTCCTGACCAGTCTTTCTTTCTTTCAAGTTCTGTGAGAAACAACTATAATATAAAAAAGGATGACTCCAAGTATGTAAATGTTCTGTTCCAGGCTGACAAGTTGGAATCTTGTCCACAGCACAACAGTCTCAGCGGATCATAGAATATAATTGAATATTTATTTAATGAGTTATGAAGGCAAACTTTCTGGGACATTGTCTGGGGTGTGGAAAAGAAATCTGGCAGAGAGGGTGTGTAGCGTTTGCTGTGCAGGAGTGCTTATGACAGTCAGTTCAGGCATGGAACAGATCAAAACCTAACCAATATTGTAAAAGTGCCTAACAGGGTTAGACTATGGGGGGGGAGAGATAGAATTGTTCAAGCTGAGCAAAGAATACTGGCAATACCTATTCCCCCCCAAACTCTGTGCAGTAAATGGGCAGCAACTGGAATCAGAAAGGCTATGCAATATCCTCTGGAAGCATGTCTTTCAGTACTGGAGCAGTGATTGGGGAAAATATGGCTGCCCCCAGGCAGAGGTATTGATCAAGGGGATAAGACTAGTAACCCCCCCCTCCTGCTATTCTATAACAAGGACGTGGTTTGGGGTGAATAGTTGGTAATCATCCCCGCTATCCTGCTGCCATTCAGTACCTTGACAGTCACCAGGGCATAAGACTGCATTCCCCCCACCACATAGGATGGGTAGGATGGTGGTGTTCCTTCTGATGTCTGAGAATAGTGGAGGCAGTTCTAGCATTGATCAGGCATATCCAATATTGTTCAGATAGAGTGAATGTTGTGTATTCTGGTTTTCCATCTTAATTCCATTCTTTTGAGACTTGTGAAACTTTGTGAATGACAGGGTACAGTACACATTGCAAGTCCATTGGCCAGCAGGATCCACCAATGCCCTTCCAGGTGTACAGTAGCTGTCATTCACAGACAGCTGTGTTGGCAAGAGGCTGAGGCAGAATGTGGCTGGGCTTAGCTGCCTACTGATATTAGGACCATGTCATGATGGGGGGAGCAGGGGTGCTTGAGTTGGTGGGGGGGTCCAATGGACCATCGATTTGACTTAAGGAATTACAGCAAATGTGTGATCAGGTCAAGCTATTTGGGGGTCAGTTATTATTCCTTTACTAACACAGTGTGCAGCATACAATCAGAGTGGCAGGCAGGAAGGGGGTTCATATATGTTTTATTTACTGTTGCAGTGTGCAGCATACAGTTGGGGTGGCAGGCAGGGAGGGGGTTCACATATGGTTTATTTACTCTTGCAGTGTGTGGCATACAACTGGGATGGCAGACAAGGAGGGGGCACTGGCCTGCCAAAGTGGGAAGGCTGCCATGCTGCTGTCTGCAGTACGGTGGTCTGCCAGTGGGTGAACACCCACTTAATCTACTTGTTGTAGAGTTATCTTGAGTAGGCACATCTCCAGACTTGCTCTGGAGTTGCACCTCCAATGTGGGTGGTGAATGGGGTTACGCACCATATGCATGGGCACGCCCCCTGCACAACCCCTCCTGATGTGCTACATGACATTAAGGCTGGTGTGTGATGTGCATCAGTCCTTTGCTAGAATCATTCCAGTGCATAAGTTGGGGTTGTGCTGGCACATCTCGGATGTGCTGGGTGCATCCTTTTTGTGAATCCTGCCCCGAGAAAGGACCCTACTTCTTGACAAGTGAGTCCATTATCAAGTAGCTAATGAGTGCAAAATATGCTAATTTAAAATCTCAAGTAATTAATAACTGAAATTTCTTACATTTTAAGTAAAACAACTGAGAAATTTTCTAAATCATATAAACAACTAACTCTCAAACAAGATTATGTTTTAGTAGAACATGGCAATTAATTCCTAGCTACATTATTTTGTCTCATTTCTCAACTGATGAATAAGTAAACAAAAAAAGATTCCCAACTAATTACTAGATGGCAAAAGTTAAAAATTAGTTGAGAAAAACTTATCAACCAATGGTCAAGCTTAAGGTGGAACTGTCATCAAAAGGATTTCTTAATGACTGAAAGTCATTAAAAAGTTAATTTGTTCGAGCTATTGCATTGACCTCTGAATCTTTGTAGTCCAGAGGTATTCATAGGTAAATCACCCTGTAATTAAGGGTGGGTACCACCATGTGTTTTGGGCTCCTGACAGTAAATGATGTCATCATGCTGGCCCGGTGGTGCTGAGGGTTGAGGCCCTGGACGCCACACCTCGCACCACGCCGGTGACCCGGGTTTGGGAATGGACTAGGGTTGCCGGGGGTCGGCAGGGGGAAGGAGGATTGAGGGTCCCCACAGAAGCATTCAGGGAGGGATACCAGGGGTGTTTAATACACCTGACGTCTAGGAGAGCGGGTGGAAGCACCAACTCTCAGGGCAATGGTGGCTTCCATTGGGGGAGCTGGGAGGGAGGATGCCATCAGGCACTTGGCAGGCATGTGTATGCACGTTCCACCCGAGCCAGTGTCCTCAGTGGGATGGAGAGGGAGGGACAGAAAAAGCAGAAAAAACCCTCAGCATTCTGTGGTGACGGCTGCTCCAACCTTCCAGTCTACATCACGGGCAGACCCCGCTGTGCAGGTGCTCTGTGGAGAAAGAGGCAGGTAGGAGTCACCAAGATGCACTCTAGGGGCAGACTCAATGAGGGATGGGAGACAGTGAGCAAGCCTGATTGAGAGGAAAAACGAGGGTGAACAGGAGGGAAAAAAGTAATTAAAAAAAATGATGTCACCAAGGGTCTAGGTCCTCCTTTGATTGTATTTAATCCAACAGGTTAAATAGGAAAGTGACTGTTTTGTTCACTGTGTTTTAATGTGTTATTACAATGCTTTCTACATCTATAATAATTATTTTGTATGTGCATTGAAACTAGTGCATTATCACCATTACATTTCAAACTGCTAGTAAAAAATAATCCACCTTCAGAATTGCTTTAATCTCTAGGCTATACTGTCAGTGCCAGCCGATCATAAAAAACTACACACCTCAATGCTGGCTCTGTGGTGCCAACAGGTATTGAGGCCTCATATCAGTATTTCTAAACCCTGGCTGTGTTCATGTCAATACAGATTTCTAGGACTGCCACAGCACCAACTTTGGTCATTTTCCATTCCCTGTCTTGCAGCCTTTTCTCTTACAATTTCAAGTGTGAACTCAGGTCTACAAGATGCAAATGTGGCTACATACCTAATGACCTGGCATTATGGGGCCAGCCTTGAAATTTGTAGCTTTTGATTATTAGCTGGCAGTACAACCTAGAGGTTAAAGCAAAGAGCTATGAACAAACTTCATTTATCCATCAGAATGGGTTTTGAACATGTGTTAAGATTATGAAAATATTATACTCTTTCTATCCAGATTTGACTTTAAAAGAAAAAAAAAATAGGACACAATTACTTGTTAATTAATGGCAAAAATACATAGATGGACAACATTGCTAAAACATGCATAACCAGAAATGCATTATTAAAACAGAATAATATATGAGTGGGTGTATGTAACCAGACTTTTATACAAACCCAAGGTGTGGGATGCATCATAAACCCTGAGGGGTTTATAAAACCATTGCACACTGAGTGTATGTGTAAAATTCTGTTTTTTACACACAAATGCATGCACACACACATAATTTTATTTAATTATTGGTGATATTTTTTCCCTTTCAGCACAGTTAATTTAGTGCAGCACTTCTATCAGAGACAGACAGACAGACACACACACACACACACACACACACACACCTGTTTCTCCCTTTTGATTTTTAATTTTTGTTACAGTGGTAACGATATTCTGGAAGACAGTGGTCCATCAGCATTGCTGCATCAATCAATCAAACTCTTTATTTAACCAGGTGGAACATCATCGTGCAAAAACTCATTTACAAAGTGGACCTGGACATCCATACAGTGGTAATCATAACAGACAAGGTTATACAGAATCAGGAATTGAGAACAGTAAACATTACACACTAGAGTCATTACAAGCACAGGGAATGAAAAAGCAATTTATATACTGTACTGTAAACATGTAAAAGAAAAAAATGATATACAAGTCAGAATATTAACAAAAAAATTGAGTAACCCCTTTGGAGGGGTACCCTAAGTGCAATTAATGACAGCATAGTACAGTTTTGCAAAATTTAGAGATTAGCTATAGTCCATTTAGATAGGCAAAGTAAGTAACAAGAGGCAGAAGGAGTAAATGTGTATGAGACCAAGGGAAAACAAGGAGGAAAATCATGCCTAAATATATGACGAGTGAGGAGAAATTAGTGGTAGGGCTAAGGATAATGATCAAGAGGGAAGGTAGAGAGGGACAAAGTGCACAATCACAGGCAGCTTGCTTCCTACTAGGATATGGTCATTAGTGATAACAGTTGCAGGAGTTACAGATGTATATTTGTGTTTGCTTGCTCGCATGTGCAAGAAACACATTGCATCAGCTTCCTTCACAAGCAGGTTGTGGAGGCATGGCAGTGTTGTGCCGAATGGCAGCAGTACGTTCTGGGGCTGGTATCTGCTGCGGCGAATAAAGGAGCATGCTGTCAATGATGGCAGTTAATGAACATGCCACTATGCTCAAAGAAACCAGCTGCTGCAATCAGGGAGTGCCCTGTCACTATGCAATCAGCTGTTATTGCTGAGAGGTGGTCCCTGGCTGCAGCATTCAATTAGAGTTGCATTGTTTGGTGTCCCGTTTCAAAGAAACATGGTGGCAGCTTCTCTATGGGCCTCTCACAGTCCCCACGGAAGCCAAAGGACAGCCACCACCTCTCACAATACAGCCAATGGGGTGCCCAATACCCCTGTCAGCATGGCCCTACCCCAGTTCATTTGCTGATGGGGTAGCCCAATCCCCATCAGCATGATAACCCCCCATCCCTTGTGTGCTGAGGGGGTGCCCAATCTCCCTCAGCTCATGCACCAGTCCCCCAAACATTCTACCGATGGGGTGCCCAATCCCCGTCTGCTACAGACCCCCCAAAAAAGTCATGCGGCATGCTGGGAGCAAACCCCAGCATGACAAAGTACCTGCAAATGTAGAAAACCTTCCCGTGTTGTTTTGTTATTTTTTTAGTTTCCTGTAAAACAAAAACAGTCCATCGTTGAGTCCTGTGTCCCTCCCTCAACCCACACCCATCTCCCAACACCTCCCTTCACCCAATACTTACCTCCAGAGCCTGGCTCGACAATCTTCGGTGGACCAGGAACACGTCTGCACTCTTCAAAGCTGACCTCAAAATGCCGGGAAGCTGTATAATGTCATACATAGGGTTTTTTCAACTTAGGTGAATATCTCAGCCATTGTTTAGAATTTTTTCACCAAATTTTCAACATGGGATTCTTGGGGCCTCACCTCATGAAAATCAGTCACTGTCATTTTGTTATTCAGTCCCAAAAGGTGATTTTCTGGTCACTGTGCAGAACCACCTTTCTGGACTGATTAATGAAATGACAGTGTTACAGCTCATGAGGTAGGCCCCCAAAAACCCTATGTTGAAAATTTGGTGAAAAAATTCCCAAAAATTACTTTTTGAGCATTCGTTGTGCAGTTCCTTCACACGCTTGTAACTTTGAGAATTTTTAATATTATGACTCCAGATTTTCAACATTGCCATTTTACCACACCTCCTTATGAACAGTATAGCTGTCATTTTTCACATCTCATCCAAAGTATGTTTTCACACATGTAGCACACAATGGTGTGGTTGGTGTACAAAATCAATGTTTGGGACAGAATAAGAAAATCACAGTGACACTGTTCATGAGCAGAGGTCTTAAAATGCCTATGTTGAAAAATGTGGGGACAAAAGTCCATAAAATGACTGTTTCTGTGTGCATTGCACAGTTTCCACGCACCCCTGTAACTTCACAAATTTGTAATATTTTTCACTCCAGACTTTCAGCATTGGCATTTTTCCACACATCCTTATGAACAGTACTGCTGTAATGTTTCACAAAACCCGGATGAAAAGTGTTTTCGCACTTCCGGCACAGAATAGCATGGTCACTGTGGGAAATCAGTGTTTGGCACAGATTAAGAAAATCACATTGACACTGTTCATGAGCAGAGGTCTCAAAATGCCTATGTTGAAACTCTGGTGTAAAAAAATCCTCCAAATGATTACATTACGGGTGTGTGTTGCACAGTTTCTATGCACGCTTGTGACTTCACCAGTTTTTTTTATATTTTTACTCCAGATTTTCAACAATAACATTATTTTACACCTCTTCATGAACAGTACAGCTGTCATTTTTCACATTCTGTTCAAAATGTGTTTTTGCACCTGTGGTGCTAAATGGCACATTCGCTGTGCAAAATCACCTTTCGGCTAACGAACTGATAGTGTCACTGTTCATGCGGTGAGGTCACAAAAAGCTCATGTTGAAAAATTGGAGTCACAATACCAAGAAACGCCCAGGGTATTAGGGTTTCCAACCATAATGCCTTACCCTGTAGAGACTGACAGGTATGAGGAGTTCCATCCCAGCAAATTGTTCTGGATTTCAAAGGCAGAGTATTCTTGACTGCAATTTACAGGATGAGACTGAAAGGAGACACACACACACACAGATTCCCTGCTGTTCTGATCAAGTGACTGAAGTCACTGTCAAGAGCCTAGGGATCCTTAGCCCTGAGTTAATGAAAGTCCTGCCTTTCACAGTGTCTCACACAGTTAAGCAGCATATAGACCTGGGGGGTACTCTACCAATGTCTACAATTAGCAAATTATATAATCACCTGGCATTTTAACAGCAATCCAATAACTTACTAAGGATGTTTAGTGGCTCCCAGAACAATTATTTGCTTGATAGTCTTTAGTTGATATATAGTTTTAAACCTTAATAATATTTACCCAGCAACTGAAATGCAATATCTAATTTTTCAGTTGCATCATTTTTTCACCCAGTTCTACAACTTTCATGTAACTAAGGGCACAGGAAGGTCAATTGACTTGCTTGAGGTCACTTAGTGTTCCTGTGCTTCAGTCCTTCTCGGCTGTAGGATTGAACAGTGAACAGTAAACCTGGTAGAATTGAAACATGTGAACTTTCCAGTTTCACAGCTTATAGTGTTCAACTGGTCAGCACACATGGCATTCCAACAAAACAAAAAGTCACAGAATAACTAAATTGTGTCAATTCTAGATAAGTATGTTTATGTAAGGACAATCAAGAATGAAATGGGTGTAGAAAGGTTGGAAAGTATGCAAAAAAAAATAAAGCATGGAGCTTTTAAAGGTCTAGTTTGTTGCAGAAGAATGCCTTGTTAGAGCCTCCAGGAGCATCTTCATAATGTGTCACTTCTGTAAAGAGCAATGGATCCTATGTAGACTTTGAAGGTAATTGTGTTAGCAAAAAACCAATGTTTGAAACTTTAAAGGAAAAACGTTTAAATCTGACAGGGCCCTAAAGCTGACAGAAGCAGTATTACAGCACTATTAAGTCATCAGAACAGGACAGAGTGTGAAGCTTTAGTGACTCCTTTGCCCATTGAGAAGTTTTGTTAAGTAGGACAATATTAGTGTTGTGCTCAGGGCTTAGTAGTGTGCATTTTGCCACCTAATTGTGAATTGAACTCAAAGATTGAATATACATGTGTGAAAACTGGGTCCAAGAGGTGTATCGAAATTCATTTAAAATGATATATAATGTCAGGGGCTGGCAGTGTATCCTAATAGTTACAGCTAAGAACTGTGAACTAGGAGACCCAGGCATAAATCTCACATAAATTTCACAGCTGCCTCACTATGACACCTTGAATAAGTAACTTACTTTGCCAGTGTGTGCCAGTCCACTCAACTGCAAATATGGGTAGAAGCAGAACCCAACAGAAATCAAAAAATGTCATATCTCAGTTGCAGGGCTATCCTTGACAATCATATTATAAATACAATAAGTAATTAATAATGTTGGTGAATGTTAAAACATGGGTTCTGATTCACTACTGAGTTCAGTTGATACCAAAAAAGTGCATACTAATCCACACAGCTATGTGCCTTGAATTCATTCTCAGCAGGACATGTGTGGTCAGCATTTAGTAACTCCCCCAACACACACACACACTCATGCACACTATGTACTGTGAAGCCAACCCCAGCAGGACATGTGGGGCTAGCATTTAGTAAACCCCACAACACTGAGCCCCCTCTGTCAAGCATATATCAACTCTAACTAGATGGGAGTGACCAATGGGATGGAGTTGGCCAGAGCACCCAGCTTTTTGCTCTAATATGGATTACATATTTTACACTACAAATATGTGGCTAAGGAAGCTGCATCCCCTTTTAGAGATATGCTTTATTATAAATTGGAAATCGAATAGCTGTGGGCCAAGTGGCTCCTAGCCTTCCATGCCAAGGAGTGGAGTGGACATGACCAGCAGTTACATGTTGATTCTGCAAGGGCCTCAGGCAATACTTCAATGGGGGGGGGGCTATGTAGCACTTTATTTATTTATTTTTATTTAGTTTTTGTTTACCGCGTAGGTGCACTAGCCAGAAAGACTATTTTCAGGCACAGCCCGGGAGAATACAGAGACAAACTTAAAAGAAACATCATGATTCAAAGTGCAAGGTACAGGAACATTATGATACATAGTATAAGTTACACATAACAGCAGCAATGTGACAAAGAATTGGGGTAGCTAGACCAAAATAAGCATTTAGGTTAACGTAAGACAAAATACAGTCCAGTCAGAATAGGAAATTGAGGTAGTAAGACCAAGTACAGCATTACTCTTTACACAATAAAAATACAGTAAGGTCAACTTATGTAACCTGGCAACTACACAATTAAATAAGGGAATAAGGTGCTGTGAGAGCGATAGCCACCAAGAAAAGATTGATTAGGGAGGAGCTTGGGAGAAAGGTGGAGAAGGATGATAGTAACCTGGAAAGAGAGAAGGAAGTGGAGGAATGAAAATGATAGAAATGAGGAAGTGAAAGTTGAGTGGAAGAGTTTACTGACTGGAGTGTGCCCTAGGCTCCATAGATGATGACGGGCAGAGGGTAGGGTTAGAGAGCTAAGGTGGTTTGAAGAAGGAGCATATGTAGGAGGAGAGGAGATAATGTCGAAGTTCTTTCTTAAAGAAGTTATGGGACACAGATTGGCATAAGGTTATAGGAAGTGAGTTCCAGTAGTAGGGTGCATGGCAGGCAAAGGCACGGCCACCTTTATTAGTGCGATGTCTTGGGATTAGGACAGGGATATTTACCACAGAGTGCAACACATTGTTGTTTTTCTGGTAGGAAAGGAGACAGGCCAAAGAATTTGGGATACGGGACCTAATAGTGTTATCGGTAATGGACCCGAGTGCATAGGACCTTAATTCAAGTGGTGGAAGCCATCCTAGAGCTGACTAGAGGAGACAATGATGTTTCAGCAGGGGGGAGCTGAATGCAAAGTGACAGATGTTATTGTAAATAACGTCCCACTTATGAAGACTCGAAGTGCTGGTGGAGGCATATGTAGCAACCCCATAAGTGAGAGAGGGAAGTAATATCCCATGGGCTATAGCAAGTCTAGCTGAAGAAGTGAGCGCATAGCTTGTCCGGTAGGTGATCCCGACTTTGGAGTTAACCTGCTTACAGATAGTATGAATGTGGAGGTCAAAACTCAGGGATGGGTCAAGAGTGACCCCAAGATACATGAATGAATTAACCACTCCAACAGATATGCCATCAAAGGAGGAGACATTAAAGTGTATTTGGGACTGTTTGAGTTTGAGACTAAAGCCGAATAACATAGCTTGGGTCTTTGCTGTGTTCAAAACTAGTTTGTGATTTACAAGCCACTGTTGTAAAAGCTGATAATCACCAGAGTGTTTTGTGTTAATGTCTGCAATGTTATTAGAACTGCAATACAGGGCAATGTCATCCGCATAGAGTAGGGAGGAGGTATTCAGGAGATTCGTGATAATACTATTATTAAAAATAGTGAAAAGCAGAGGACCTAAGACAGACCCTTGAGGTACACCAATGTTGATGGTAGCCTTATCAGAGAGGGTGGAGTTGAATTTCGTGTATTGAGACCTATCAGACAGATAACTATAAAACCAATTTAGAAAATTTTGAGTGAAGCCTAGTGAGTTTAGGGTAGTAACGAGGATGGAGTGGTCAATAAGGTTAAATGCCTAGGTCATATCAATAAAAATGGCCCAGTGAGCCAGCCAGAGTGCATGGCCACTAGGGTGTAAGATGTGAGTTTGAAAAGGGCAGTGGTGGTACTATGACCCTTGCGAAAACCATGTTGGGCATCGGTTAAGAGGTCATGTTTCAGTAGGAAATTGGTGGTCTGGGTAACAACTATTTTCTCAAGAATTTTACTGAGAACAGAGAGGATGGCAATGGGATGGTAATTCAATGGGTCAAGTGGGTTGCCTTTTTTGAAAATGAGGGTGATTCTGGCCATCTTCCAAATATCCGGCACAGTACTTTGGCACAAGGAAAGGGTAATGATTTTAGCAAAGGGAGAAGCTATGTGAGGAGTGGATAATTTTAGGAGCTTAGGTTGCAGGTTATCAGACCCAACAGCTGTGTGCTCTGAGATGTTTCTTAGGAGTCAGAGAACCACACTAGTTGGGACAGACTTGAAATAGAAAGTAGGCTTGGAGGAGTCAGCAGGTGAGCTGGGGTTAGACGAGGTAGGGAAAGTGGAAGTATACTGGGTGAGTTCAGCAAATTGTCTATTAAAGAAGTTTGCAACAGTGAGGGGATTATTGCAATGGGTGTCATTTCGAGTCATGTCATTTGGAGTGGATGATTGGTTTGATCCCAGGAAGAATTTAATATGGGACCAGAATTTGTTGGGGTCCCCCTGGGAGTCTATTAGAAGATTATTGCAGTATGAGCTTTTTGCTTATTTGATTTCTTTCTTATAAGCATTTCTTAATGTTCTGTATGCATTAAAGTCTGCAGGAAGACCTGACTTCATGTAGCGAAGCCAGATTTTGTCCCTCTGTCTTAATTTAGATAATAGGTCAGATTTTTGCCAGCGAGTCTGACTATTTCTAACCCACCTAGTAACAAGTTGACAGTGTGTATCTTGCAGTTCTAAGAATTTTATCAGGAAGATATTTAGGGCTGTCTGGGCATCTAATGAGCTATAGAGAAGAGACCAGTCTATGCAAGCTACATTGAACAAGAAGGCCTTTGAGTCAAAGTTCGCAAAATTGCAGAAAGTAATAAACCGGGGCTTCATAGGTTCAGGCCTAGCTTTGCCCCAGACATAGAAAGTGGGGGCATGGTCTGTGATGGTGTCAGGTAGAATTCCTACATCTACTATATTCTCAGGGCAGTTTGTCATGATCCAGTCCAGTAGGGTGCTAGTGTTGGAATGAGGAGCAGTTCTGGTGGGCAAGGGGATGAGTTGATGTAGGTTAAAACTCTGTAGTCTAGTCAGGGTAGACATGTGTACGTTACCCACCCAGTTCAAACTGATGTCACCTAGTATAAGGACTTCATGGGTTTCAGAGAGAATGGAAGTTTGGTCAAGAAGCTCATCTAGTCCTTTTAGGCCATGGGTAGGGGGATTGTAAGCACAAGCAATATATAATTTCTTTGTGTCAAGGGTGAGGAGGGCATGAAGTGCCTCACAATGGTTTATGGGGGCCGAGTTGATTTTAGAGAGCTGGAGGTGTGATTTATAATAGATGACTGTTCCTCCCCATCTTTTTGGGGCTGATCTATCACTTCTCAGCAGATTATAGGATGGTAGAGTTCATCACGAGTTAGGGGTGGATGGCTTCAGCCATGTTTTAGTAAGGCACAGTTTATCAGGTTTATAAAGTGCGGTCCAAGATTCAAATTCCACAAAGTTCTGCTTGAGGCTCCTAATATTATGATGTGTTATATGTAGGCCTGAAGCATTTGAGATAGGATCAGCTGATGATGTTAGGGGTCCAGGGTTTGGCTGTATGTCCCCAGAGAGTAGAATGGCCAATATGAGGAGGTACCATAGCTTACGATGCAGGAAAGGTGAGAGGGTACAGGTTTGTAGGGATTTGGAATTTAGAGTAAGGGTGACCAAGCAGACCCAGGCCTTGCTTAGAAGTAAGGGTGTGGGATCATTGTGTACTGTGGGAGTTACCAGCAGATTTGAGAAAGTGAAGTCATGTGATTGATAGTGTGGGAGAGTGGTTACAGCAAAGGGGATGATGAAAATAGATAGGTGCAACAGAAGTGGCGTAGATATAAGTAGTATTAGCAGCACCTGTTGATTCATTTTCAGCCCTGGCATTTGAAGAGGGATTCAGTAGAAAAAGAAGGAGAGATGATTCAGCAATTGGTCTGTTTACAAGGGGCAAGTTTAAATAATAATGAGTAAAGGTGACTGAGAGGGTGAAAGTGAGAAAATTTTGGGCAGGTCGGAAGAAGGGGAATAGACCAGATATACAGGTAATGGGGGTTGCCAGCAAAGATGGGATTAACAAAAGGTCAGTGTGGGCAGTAGTATAAAATAATTAGTTGCAACAGGGCAGTGGACCGGGGGCTATAGTGTATAACGGCAGAGGCAGGCTAGAGGCAGAGAGAGAGAGAGAAAAGTGAGAGAGATACTTCTAATAAGTTTCAGGGTTTCCACAGAGAAGTTGGAGGAGAAGGCCAGGATAAAGAGAGGTGACTGAACAGTGCAGAGCAGCTATAGTAGAGGAATAGTTTTCATGTGGCAGTATGGAGGGGCAGAGAAAGACAATAAGAGCAAGAAGGATTGGAGTAAGCCGTAGGGGGTGGGGACAGATAGAGTACTTAATAGGATGCCTGGGTGGGGGTGGGTGGATGAGAGAAAAATCCCACAGCAAGTGTTCAGGCTCTGAGCCTGGAAATGTAGTGTTTCAGCAGGGAGAAATGGTTCAGAGAGCTGGTTTGCAGGTGCACCAGTCAGGAGCCTGAGGATAACCGCTTATCCAATGAGGAGTTAGTAATGAAAAAGGCACACCAATCGAAAAGCGGCCGTAAGCGGGCCAACTGTTGGTGCAAACAGCAGCTGTACCTTTAGAATGAGTCTGGGTAGCAGGATCAGGAGGGTGGCAGGAGTCGGTACAAATTCTCGGCAATAGCGGCAGCTAGAAAAATGGCCGGAGGCACCGCCGCAACCATGAGCACCGCTTGGTGCAGCACTGGGACAGTCTAAAGGGAAGAGATGAGAACAGGTGTAATTATATGGATTCCGAGACAAGGGCCAGGAGAGCTGGTGGCAGACCATCAGCGGGGGGTGGGGGTACTTTAGTAGATGACAAAAGAATGAGATTAGCAATTCAGTGTAAGGTAGGGAGAGGTCACAGGGGGAACAAGGTAATGGCGTGAGCAACACAGTTAGATTTTTGGCTCAAGTAGGAGGATGGGGTAGGAGACAGGGGCAGGTTATCAGTAGACTGAAAGGGAGGGTTTGGAAGTGGAGAGAGGAGGAACAGTATAGAGCAGGGGACAGGCAGAGTAGAGGTACTTTTCCTTCAGGTGATGACATCTCTGGGCTTTACACAGGTTGTTTTCGCAGCTACACACAAAGGAGGTCACTCTCTTGACCTGGTTTTCCTCCTGGGGATCGAGGCTTCCGACTTGGTGGTGGAACCAGTTGGTTGCTCTGATCATTACTCAGTTGGGTTCAATTTTGTGGCCCCCCTGGGTAGGTCGGCCCCTGTGGAGTTAGTCAGGTACCGCCCATTGTGGGACATTGTCCCTGAAGACCTGATGGCGGTTATTGACCTCTCGTTGTTTGACGAGTTATGCACTGATCCTGAGCAGCTGGTAGTGGCCTATAATGGGGCCATTTTGGCTGCACTTGATCAGACTGCACCAGCCTGTGTTTGCCCCCCCTTGCAGTCCCGTTGCCCCATGGTTCAATGGGACGTTGAGAGGGCTGCAGAGGTTGGGGCATAGGTTGGAGCGTCATTGAAGGAAGACTGCCTTTGATGCAGACCATCTCATTTTGTTAGAGAATTATAAGCTCTACCTAACAGCAATTTCCCATAAGAAGGCAGAATTCCTGTCCAGGGAAATTTCTGTCGCCCGGAATTGACCGGCTCAGCTCTTCAGAACTGTTGACAGACTGTGCAACCCAGTCTGTCGGCAGATCCGTTGAGCTTTTATGCAAATTGATTGCGAGGAGATCGCTCGATTCTTTCCGAATAAGGTGGAAGACATTCGGAGGCAGTGCCCCCGACCTCACTCTAAGGTTGTTGCAGTTGATCAGTGTTTTGTCGCAGAGCCTGGAGTTTCCTGGAGTTCCTTTAACCTACCGGATCTCGTAGACACTATGAGGATTGTCCGTGAGATGCGCCCAATATGTTGTAGTTTGGATCCGGGCCCTACCTCCCTGATTATGGGTTGTAGTGAGACTATTGGCCTGGTCCTTGCTAGGATTATCCGGTGTTCTTTAGAGACAGGAGTTTTTCCCTAGCTCTCTGAAGGAAGGGATGTTGACTCCCCTTCTGAAGAAAGCTTCTTTAGACCCACATGACCTAGCAAACTACCAACCAATCTCTAACCTCCCTTTTGTGGGGAAGGTTATTGAGAAAGTTGTAGCGGTGCAATTGGATAACCATTTGACCATCCATAGTTTATACAAACCTCTCCAGTCTGGTTTTCGTAAGAGGCATAGCACCGAGACTGCTCTGGTTCAGGTGCTCAATGATCTCCTAATGGTGAGAGATCAGAGACACTGCTCTATTTTGGTTTTCCTTGATCTGTCATCAGCTTTTGATACTGTGGATCATGGGGTTTTGCTCGAATGCCTAGGGTCCATTTGTGGACTATCGGGTGTGGTCCTCAGATGTTTTTCATCTTACCTCGAGGGGAGAATGCAGAGAGTGGTCTCGGGTTTGCATTCATCTGGGGCCTTCTCTCTGCCTTACGGGGTACCTCAGGGCTTAGTGCTTTCCCCTATGTTATTCGCAGTATATATGCTACCCCTCAGAGACATTGTAAGACAGTTTGAGCTGAGATTTCACTGCTACGCTGATGATACCCAGCTCTACCTGTTTTTTGCACCCGACCAGGTTAGTGTTATCTCGGTGCTGAATAACTGCCTCGTTGATATCCAAGACTGGATGAACACCAGTGGTTTGAAGCTGAATCCGGCAAAGACCGAGGTTATGGTGGTGGACCCTGGTTGCAGGGTTGAGGGTTTAAGGGCAGGGTCCCCCTCAGGATTAATTCTGGGGGTAGACCAGATCCCTACCTCTGAACAGGTGCATAACCTGGGTGTGGAGCTTGACACTGGTTTGACCCTTCGTTATCAGGTGTCTGCAGTTGTCAGGACTGCATTTTTTCATCTTAGAAACATCGCCAGGATTAGGCACCTGGTTCCACCTTGCGACCTGCTGGTTTTGGTCAATGCCTTTGTGACATCTTGTCTCGATTACTGTAACTCCCTTTACCTAGGACTTTCTGGGGTTGATATCCACTGCTTGCAGCTAGTGCAGAATGTGGCAGCACGTTTGTTGACTGGGGTTTCAAGAAGGTCCCATATTACCCTGGTGCTGCGCACTCTGCACTGGCTGCCAATACAGTGGCAGATCACCTTTAAAGTGGGTCTTTTGACCTACAAAGCCCTACACGGTCTAGGTCCCGACTATTTGAAAGAGCTTCTGGTGCCCTACACCCCTCTGAGACAGCTCTGCTTGGCTGACAAGGGGTTGCTGGAGATTCCGAGGGTAAATTTGAAGTCCTCTGTGCCTTCGGTTTTGCAGCTCTACCTCTGGAATTCTCTACCCGTCAGCTCTTAGAGAGCACGACGGTGGGAAGTTTTAAAAAGGCCTTAAAGTCTTTTTTATGGGAGAAGGCATTTCCTGCTATGTTGTAATTGATTATTTTAGCTTGGTAATATTTGTTGTGTAGTTCTATTGTATGTATTGATTATGCTGGTGTTCTCATGTTTTTATGTACGGCTCCTTGAAAAATTTGAAATGCACTTAATTAAATACATTTTATTATTATTATTATATTATTACTTTAGGAAGGGTGAAATCGAGAGGTTGAGAGAGAGAGAGAATTAAATTAGGCACTTTTAAGTAGAATTAAATGAAGCAGAGACAACAGTAGAATACAGTTTTAGCTAGCAATCACAGTTTGAATGAGCTCTAAAGGTGTCGTAAAGGCTGACTACTCAGAGTTAGGTGGTAGGGACATTTAAAAACTCAGCAGAGATAAAATATGTACAAAAGCACTAACAGACACTAAAATGCAGCAATCCCACAGCAAGTGTTCAGGCCCTGAGCCTGGAAATGTAACGTTTCAGCAGGGAGAAACCATTTGGAGAGCTGGTTTGCAGGTGCACAAATCCGGAGCCTGAGGATAACCACTTATCCAATGAGGAGTTAGTAGTGAAAAAGGTGCACCAATCGAAAAGCCGCCATAAGTGGGCCAACTCTGGCTGCGAACAGCAGCTGTACCTTTAGAAGGAGTCCAGGTAGCGGGACCAGGAGGGTGGCAGGAGTCGGTAGAAATCCTCAGCGTTGGTGGCAGCAAGGGAAATGGCTGGAAGCACTGCCGCAATCACGAGTGCTGCTCGGTGCAGCGCTGGGACAGTCTTTAGAAGGAGTCCGGGTAGTGGGACCAGGAGGGTGGCAGGAGTCGGTAGAAATCCTTGGCGATGGCAGTGGCCAGGGAAATGGCCAGAGGTGCCACCGCAACCACAAGTACTGCTCGGTGCAGTGCTGGGACAGTCTTTAGAAGGGGTCCAGGTAGCAGGACCAGGAGGGTGGCAGGAGTCAGTAGAAATCCTCGGCAATGGCAGCTACTTTTCCTAGTGTAGTAGTGGCACCCCAGTATGTACATCAATCAGTATATACCCTGTTTGTTGCATTTGTGTACCAGAGTGCCAAACACATCTACACATTTACCCCATCCCCAGCACCAACACAGAAGTGCACAGGATCTTGTGGGTTTGGGGGTTCCAATGTTTACCTAAATGAAGATCTGTGTATCTGCAGGTTAGTGGTGGGATAGGTGAGCAAAATTCACTTTGCAGAGTAATCCATGAAATTCCTTCCACTTCGTTGAGTGAAATGCGAAATGTCACCTGGTAGAGTGGCGAAATTTCACCCAGTGGAATGGTGAAATTCTGCCTTCTGTGGTGAAATTTCACCTTCTGTGGTGACATTCCACCTTCAGTGGTGAACTTTCACCCATGGAAGATGAAATTTTGCTCATGGAAGGTGGAATTTTGCTCGTGGAATGCGAAATTTTACCTAGGCGAAATTCCGCCTTATGAGGGAAAATTTTGCAAATTACTCAGCCATATGAATTTGGCCACTTCGCTGGCACTTCACCTGCAAAATTTAAATTCACTGCATCCCTACTTCAGTTGTCCATAGGACATTTGAGATCCACAGATCTTCAACCTAATGGTCATATATTTTGAATCATAGAGTTAATGTGGGTTCATGCAAAAATCTTAAAATTCCTACAATAGAATTTATATGTAAAAAAATCTAAGCCTGTGAAATTATACTGATATATGTTAGACACATTAAGAACATAGAAATCACATATTTGAAGTAGGATCTTATACAAACACGTGGCCTTTCTAGCAGTGTTTGTATTCTATATGCAGGAACTTAGTGCTACTCAGTTTTTGCTTTGACAATAATGCCATAGTCTTATGAACTATAAACAGCATGGCATACATGGCTACTAAACCCGTTTGATTTGGTTTCTTTTATTTTTATAATTCAAAGTTTATTCACCACATTTTCCACATTACAGGAGGCAGTAATGAACAGTTTGACATAGGATTCATAAAACAAATCATACTGGCCCCAACCCCTCCCTCCCCTCCCCAGCACAGCAGTTCATTCTAGCACTGTTATCACCCGCTAACTATCTTTACCAAAGTTAATTAAGGTGATCACCTCAACTACACACTACTTCATAGCCACCATAATTAAAGTATGAAGGGGATCCCAGATAACCTTATACCTATGTAGTCTGTTTTGAAGGCTAGCAATAGCCTTCTCTGTACGTATATTTGCTAAGATCTCATGGAGCCACTCCTGATATGTTGGACCGGTCCCTTCCTTACATTGCCTGAGAATGACTTTTTTAACTTAGAGCACCACCATGGATATGTGAAATCTCTGAATTTTAACCTTTATGGAGGACAGATCCCCCAACAGGCAAATATCTGGTGTAAAATAATCTTGCAAACCAATAGTGGATCCAGATTGATTTTTATATGTTCCCATAATGATGCTATCTGGGTGCATGACCAGAAAAGATGAAAAAGTGATCCTGCATCCTGGGAACACCTATTACACCTATCAGAATCAAGAAGGTCCCATTTCAACAGTTTAGTTGGGGTATAGTATAAGTTATGCAAAATATGGAACTGCATGAGATGTAATCTATCTTGAGATACATATTTATGACAGTACATCCAGAGGATGGACCATTTAAAAGTATAATGGGGAAAAGATAAAACCGAAAAATTGGTGGGGCCACCACCGCATTCAAACCTGCATCGGAACAGCACTTGATAAATCTTAGAAATTACACCTGAGGGGACAAGAAAAGGAGAAAGTTCAGATACCAATGCAAAGGTTGGTGGAAGGGGTGGAGTGGCCCTAAGGACCATGGTTAACAAGTGCCTCAGTTGAAACACTTTAAAAATCTTAGACTCTGGTATTTTGCTGTTTGCTTTAGTTTCAATCCTTGGATGTTAGAAAATCAGACTTCATTAAAATTTATAACTACATTTATAGTCATCTAAGTTTAATAAAATTAAATAAAATAGTGGCGGCCACTATACCCCTAACAACATTTACTTACAGTAGCTCTATGTGTCTGTGAATTATTAAGTCATCTAGGAGAAATATTATTTTAGAAATAAGGTTTTTTAGAGAGACTATTAACTTCATGCCTAAGTTGGCCCATTTTGGATATTGTTCACTATTGTAGAAAACAAAAAATACTTGACACTACTTATCTCTAATAGAGGAATTTAAATGATGGTTTTCCTTTTTTTTAATCTAACATTTTCTCTTTGGGTAGCTGGCCATCTTCCCTATCAGCACAGGCACTGCCCACTTCACCAAGGGATAGCCATAGACATCAGATCAGAGTGCGGAGCCCAAAACTACTGGAGCTTCTAGCTATTGGCTGTACCTTTTCTCCTTCCCACCAACTCGCTGATGCTGTGCTGCCTGTTCTTGTCTAGTCACACTGCAGCATGACCCCATGGAGGAGTAAGCTGCCATGCCCACAACAGGGGTTGCTATGGTAGTGAACTGCTCTACCCCAACCCAGATTGGAACACAGTGCTGTTGGAGTGCTTCACAGACCTGCCTATATGACTCCAGTGTCCTTAGTTTGTTCCTGAAATTGCTTCGCTGCTGTAGAAGCATGTTACACTACCACTGAGCTATTGGGCTGACCATGCATTTTTTTCTATTGCATTTTGTCTTAACTTTCAAGTGGTTCACTGCAGAACTCCAGCTAATAAGTTCTCAGGGTGGCAATAGGCTCCTAAGAGTCCATAGTTTGAGACTGGACCTGTAGAAAATGGTCTGGTAAATATAACTGTAATAACAAACTAAATAAAGAAACATAGAAGATGACAACAGAAAAAGACCAAAAGTGGTTATCCTACTCCTTCCCCATCCATGCCCCTTCCAGTGATGACTACCCCCTTCATTCTATCCCATGAACTCTTGAAACTGTCCACAGTTTTTGCTGCAACCACCTTAGCCAGCAGGCTGTTCCATGGTCCCACTACTCTTTCTGTAAAGTAACACTCTCTCACATCTCTCCTGAATCTTCCCCCTGTCAGTTTCCAGTCGTGCCCCATGTTGTCAAGCTGCTATTCCTGTTAAACAGTTCCCCAGAGTCCACCTAGTTTATTCATTTCAGGAACCTGAATGTCTTTATCAAAGAATGTAGCTTTTCAATTATGCCATTTATTAGGCTAACCAAAAGATGTTTTACATACAAGCATTAAGGTTCAACACAGTTACTACAAAAAAATTAAATAAAATGGAGCACAACTGCTATCAAATTCAAAGACTAAATAGATATTTTCCATTTAGCCTTTCTTCCCCTCCCCCCCCCAAAAAAGAAAATCACAGCCCTCCTGTCACAATGCAATCCTTCTTCCTCATAAAGACCAACAATACAAGACTTAGGGGATCTGTTTTGCATTAGGATCCCCCTTTCTACCTCTGTCCATCTAGTTAGCTCTGCTGGTGTCATTTCACTGTTCATCCAGGGGACGGGATTCTCTTTTAAAGTTATGAATATTGACTGTTTATGTTGAAATGTCACACTGATAAGAGAGTCCCCTTCCCCCACACCAAAGAGGGACAACTCAGTGTGAGAGAGTCAGATACAAAGGAGACACCAGCTAGGGGCAGACACTGAAAAATAAACCAGCTGAAACTCAAAAAGCACGAGAAAGAATTGCCTTACATGTGTGGGAACTTTAAGCTGGTTATTAAGGGGTGAAAAGGCATTATTACACCTGGTATCACAACTTGCTTTGTTAACTTATGTAATAAGTAGGCTAATGCACCATTCTAAAGGACTTATGCAGTTAAATGTATTCTCATTTGATTTTATTGGTAGGTATTCCCACACACGTATGTCCTTAGGTAATTTCAAACTGACAGTATAAGATGCAAGATGTGAGCCTTTCTGAACAATCCATTCCAGGAATCACAGACTTTATTTTAAGAAGCCCCCCAACCCCCTGAAAAAAACACTAAAAGGATAAACAAAAGCTGTTACTAGGAAATGTACAAAAAAACCTAGGGTGTAATATAATGATATTCATAATATTGCCCAGGGAACAAATGTGTCCCCCAGGTCTTTTTCTGTGGCCTCAAACCTGCTACCAGACATGATGTGCTGATGTTTTTAACTTGGGCACTGTTTGCATTTATAAACTGATTTGCTAGTCATAGAATGCTGAACTTGCCTAGTAGGAAGTACAGACAAAATTAGAGAGGAATAAAATATGGCATATATAAAAAAGATGGGCAAGAGATAGTGAGAGGCAGAGGGACATGGAAATAAAACAGAAGCAGGCTGAAAAGGGCTCAGAAAGTACACAACCACTAAGATAAGACTAAGATAATGATTTCTGCCTTACATGTTGTGTGGCGGCTTAACTCTGGATGAAAGAATCTCCCTGAATTTTAGCACCTTCTAAAAACTTGGTGAGTGCCTCTGGTGTAAACATTCAGTGTTAAATTCACAGTCACAAGGGAGCAGCAATAAATAATTGCACCAAGATTTACAGTTAGTCCCTAGTTTTTCCCTTCCTCAGCAATGCTTGAAGGGGATCATACACCTCTTCAATGCCAGCACATATTAGAGTGCAGTGGTATACAGAAGGGCATGTGATTACCATACAAATGGCATGCTCTGCTATGCACAGAAGCATGGCAGCCCCACAAAACATGGTGCAACACTTTACCACCTTGTCTTATCTAAGAACTGTTACAGGATGATGGTAGGCATGTCCGAGCTCTGCATCTGGTATGCATAGACATCAGATGACTGAGATCAATGAGTTTCTATGCACGCTCATGACTTCACCAGATTTTTTATATTTTTACTCTAAATTTTCAACATTTTAATTTTTTTACACCTCCTCATGAACAGAACAGCTGTCATTTTTCACATCCTGTTCGAAATGTGTTTTCACACCTGTGACACCGAATGATGCAGACACTGTGCAAAATCACCTTTTGGCTAACAAACTGATAGTGTCACTGTTCATGCAGTTGTGTCACAAAATGCCCCTGTTGAAAACTTGGAGTAAAACATACCAAGAAGCACTCAGGACATTAAGGTTTCTGACCATAACGCCCTACCCTGTAGGGACTGACGGGTGTCATGGGTGTGACTTTGGATTGTCGACAGTAATGCTCATGCCATTCCACTCCCACCCCAACCCTGCAAAAAGTGACAGGGATCAAGGTGCACCTTGGACTCTTTGGCCCCAAAGTTTATCCCATTCTCCTATACTGCACCCATTTCAGTGTATTTCCTTATGGAATGAGGTGAGTGTAAAGCCCGAACACCCCAAGGCACACCTCAACACTTATCAGTGTCTGCAGGGTAGGAAGAGATGAACTGTCATGATCGTTATGGGCAATGACCCAAAGGCACACCCCAATGCCTGTCCATCTCTGCAGGATGGGGGTGGAGTTGGCGTCAGTACTTCACTGCCATTCCTGTACTGTGTCTGTCTAACTAGTGCACTTTCACTGCTAATGCCAGCAAGCACTGCTAATGCCAGCAAGCAAACATTCGGCAATGACAAATGCTTACTTTATTAATGTTCTGAATGTTGCCATTTTAACAAGACAGGAATGTTTCAGTTACTTCTGTAAGGAATTCCAAAGAGCTGACAGGGTATGGTAAATGCTGAGTACACAAAGTGAGTTTTATGACTAGGGACGTTTAATGTGAGCTAAGAATGATTCCCAAGTGAATAAGCTCCAGGGGTATTGGATAGAACACAGGAAATGTATTGCAGCAGCTTGAGAACTAGAGCTTTGTAGGTCCAGGTAGCTGTGTTTATGATTCTCCTGGTATTCAAGGACTGATATTATAGCACAGTGTGTAAAGAGCAATGATGGATCCTATGGGAGTGTCAGTGATGTACGTTAAAGCAATATTATACAATGTGTTGAGCTTGGCCAATGCAGTACTAGGTCCATGGCTATACAGTAGGTCGGTATAGTTCAGGAGAGGAAGGAATATGGATTGCACAAGCCTTTGACAAGCTTCCCAGGTAAGAAGGTGTCTAATTCTGAAAAATACTCCAGACGTTGTTTCAATTTTTTGCACAGTTCCTCAATATGAATCATGTAGGAGAGTTTGTGGCCTACCCAAAAGCCTAAATATTTGAATCTGTCAACTGTCTCAATAGGTTCCCCCAAAAGGGACATCATATGTTGCTGTTTGCCTAGTAAGAAGTGACTGGCCATGTGTTGTTCTGGAGAAAAGAACATTGCTTTAGTTTTCTTAGTGTTCAGCAAGAGCTTAAGACTCAGGAGGTTTTGCTGGAGTAAACTGAATTCTTGTTGCAATATACCGCATGCCATTTCAAGAGTGGGTTTAACAGCATGGATAACAGTATCATCAGTGAATAGATGAACACTTGCTTGACTGATACCTTTGTTGATGTTGTTGATATACAATGCAAAAAGAAGAGGTCCTAATATTGAGCCTTGAGGAACTCCTCTTAGTAGTGTTTAAGTGCTGACAGATCCATTGAGCCTTTACTTGCTGTTGTCTGTCCGTAAGGTAACTCGTGAACCAGTTGACAGCAGTGACATCTAGGCCAGTATCATGAAATACAGACAACATTAAGTCATGGTCCACTGTATCAAATGCCTTACTTAGGTCTAGAAATAAGGTGGGCATGAAGTGTTTAGAATTAAGCGCCAGATGCCAGTCATTTGTTACCTTTGCTATCACAGCTATCATGCTGTGATTTTTTTCTAAACCCAGACTGAATAGGGTTTATTAATTGAAGGGAATCAAGGTAGTTTCTGATCTGTGCATTCACTAACTTTTCAAGCAGTTTGGATTGAATGGGTAATAGGGATATAGGCCTGTAGTTGTTAAGATAACTAGTGTCACCAGACTTACAGAGAAGGATTACATGCACTATTTTCCATAAAGAAGCAATTTCACTCCACCCCAAGGACATGTTGAAAGGTGTACTATAGGTGCCATCGATATGTGGTACCCTAACTTTAGATAATAGGGTTCTAACTTGTCAGCTTCAGCACTTTTCTTGGTGTCAAGATTCATAAGCAAGTCTTCTACTTGTTTGTAATTGACAGGTCTGAAGGAGAACTTTTTTCATGTGAAGATGCTATTGTAGTGGGGCAAGTTGAGGTGGGATTTTGCACTTGATTACGAAGCTTACTAGCCGCGAATGTATCGAACGCATGACCAGCCATGGCAAAGTGATTGTTTAGCAGATCAAGTATGCCCTGCTTATCTATGGTGCAGGAGATGCCACCGTTAATCTTGGCAGGAAGTGCTTTGCTCGAATGATAGCCTTGTAATTCCTTCAAAGTTTTCCAGAATTTGGCAGAGTCGCTTGTGGCTGAGGCTAATTGTGATTTAAAATAACTAGCTTTAGCAGCTTTTATAAGTTTTGTGCAGTGATTTCTGGATTTCTGGAAAGCTATCCAGTCAGCTGGAGCCTTAGTTTTTCACACCATCTTCCAATGAACATCTCTATTGCATAAGACAGATTTTAGCTCAGTGGAGAACTAAGAGCAAGATCTTTTTTTAGATGGGTTTTGGTCAGAGGTGCATGTTTGCTATGCCACTTAAGACACGTTCTTGGAACAGCACAAAGGCTAAGTCCACCAAGGATGCCAGATAGAAGTCCTGCCTTCTGATGTTGTTTAGGTCTGCTAGGAATCGAATGGGACTGAAGTTCCGGTGATTTATTTTTAAGGTATATATGGAGGAAGACGGTAGTTTGAGAATTGACCGTATGCATGCTATAGTGCTATGGTCACTGATATCAATGAAAAATACACCAGCATAATTAAAAAGGTAAAGTTGGTATACCAGGATAAGATCAAGGAGCATACTGTTAACTGGGTTTTTAGTGTTAGGGTGGGTGCACCCTTTTATAAGCTGAGTGAGTCCAAGCTCATTACACAAGTCTTTTAGGGGTTTTGTGGAGTTGGAGTGGCAATCCATGTTTAAGTTTCCCATAATAATTGTTTCACCAGAATGTTGGTTAGTAAGTTTATGTAAGTAGAAGAGCAGCTCAAGACCACCTGATGGGGGGACAATAGCAGCCAGAGATGTAGATGGATTCGGAGGATGGGAGAAGAAGCCTTATGGAGATACACTAAGATTCTTTAGGGATAGAGGTACAGTCAATCAGGGTAACAGAAAACCTATCCCTCACATAAATCACAACTCCCCCACCTCTACCAGGTCTATCAGGCTGATACACATTATGGTTGGGGTTGTTAATTTCATGGTCAGGCATAGAGCTCTTCAACCAGGTTTCTGAGACAACTACCACATCAAGCTCTATAGAAGAGATCCATACTTGGATTGAGTCCAATTTCTGTAAGAGACTGCACAGATTAATGTGCAGGAAAGTTAAGCCTTTAGAGTGTAGGATATCAGCGAGAACTGAGAGGGACAGAGAGGGACTCGGGTATAGTTCTACAGTACTTGAACACAATAGAAGCAGTAGAAGCAATTTCTCTAAGGCTGCTATCAGATATCTTGGAGGCTCAAATTACTCCATTTGGTTTCAGAGAGTGGAATGGGGATAATGACACAATCATAGGATTTACATGACATTGTTTTAGAGTAAATAGCCACATGCACTGATAAGGTTAGCAAGGAGGGGCTGGAGAGGAGGGAACAGTCCACAGTGGGGAAGAGAAGGAGTGGTTAAGGCTGTTTGCTGTGGGGAATATCTCTGTAAGTTTTGCTGTTGTTTTTTTAAACTACAGGACAGAAGGGTTAGTCAATTCTACTTGCTATTGAGGGAGTTAATGTGTAGAGGATTTTTGTAAGTTTTGATATTATTTTACTTTTTTTAAATTTAGCTTAAAGTGGACTTTAGCTTAAAGATTTCTGTGGCTGGAGTGACTGTAAAAGTTTCTGTGGCTGGAGTGACAGCACACGGCATGCCAAGACTTGCCCACCCGCATAGTCTTTAAATTCTGAGTGAGTCATCAAACTGCAGGAGAGAAAGAGTGGTTAAGCCAGCTTGCTCTGGAGAAGATCTCTGTAAGTTTTGCTATTGTTTTTTTAAACTACAGGATAGAAGGGTTAGTTAATTCTATTTGCTGTTGAGGGAGTTAAAGTGTAGAGGATTTTTGTAAGTTTTGATATTGTTTTACTTTTTTTAATTTAGCTTGAAGTGGAATTTAGCTTAAAGGTTTCTGTGGCTGGAGAGACTGTAAATGTTTCTGTGGCTGGAGTGACTGTACAATGTATGCCCAGACTTGGCAACCTACATAGCCTTTAAATTCTGATTGAGTCATCAAACTGCGGTAGAGAAGGACTAGTTAAGCTGGGGGATGACTCTTCAGTGCTTTTTATTGTAGTGCCAGTTGTCTCAGTGCCATGGATTTCAGCGTCTTTCATTTCAGTGTGAAAATCAGATACTGCAGTCTCATATCAGTGCCTATCATTTTGATACTAGAATCAGGATCAAGATGACTATCGTCCTCAATTCAGCTGCCACCAAACCAATTGCCTTGCATGAAATATTATACTCCTTTTTTGCTTTAGGCAAGATGCACAGAGTTCACTCCCATGTGCGGCCTGCTAATTATTCATTCTAGTTGTGAATGCAACCCTAGGCCTAATTTTTTCCTGATATTGCGCCAGCTCTGAGGAGTGGATAAAGCACTTATTTGTGTTTAGGACAAAACCAGCATTGGCCAGAAAATCACTGTTTGTGAACTACAGGGCAGTAGAAGCAAGACTTGGCTATTATCATATCATCATACTTACATTGATTGCTTCCTTTGGATATGTTAATACACTTCAGCCATGAACACTTCTTTCTAGGATGGTTTTCCACTATGATAAGCATGGAAATGACAGGCACTGTAATAAGACGGTGCTCTGTTGTGTGGCGAAAGAGTGACAGCATTGTACTTAATGTTGCTTAAGTGCCAAGCACTTAACTGGCTACACCATTAAACCAGCTTGCTGCAGAGAATGTCTCTGTAAGTTTTGCCATTGTTTTTTAAACTACAAGAGAGAAGGGTTAGTTAATTCTACTTTCTGTTGAGGGAGTTAATGTGTAGAGGATTTTTGAAAGTTCTGATATGGTTTTACCTTTTTTTAATTTAGCTTAAAGGTTTCTGTGGCTGCAGTGACTGCAAAAGTGTCTGTTGCTGGACTGTCTGCACAAGGCATGCTCAGACTTGCCCACCCACATAGCCTTGAAAGTATGAGTGAGTCGTTAAGCTGCAGGAGAGAAGGCGTGGTTAAGCCTGCTTGCTGAGGAGAAGATCTCTGTTAGTTTCGCTATTAATTTTAAAACTACAGGAGAGAAGGGTTAGTTAATTCTACTTGCTGTTGCAGGAGTGTAGAGGATTTTTGTAAATTTTGGTATTGTTTTACTTTTTTTTTATTTAACTTAAAGTGGAATTTAGCTTAAAGATTTCTGTGGTTGGAATGACTGTAAAAGTTTCTGTTGCTGGAGTGACAGCACAGGACATGCCCCGACTTGCCCACCCATATAACCTTTAAATTCTGAGTGAGTCATCAAACTGCAGGAGTTAAGGAGTGGTTAAGCCAGGGATGACTGAGTTCATTACTTTTTATTGTAGCGCCAGTCATCTCAGTGCCACTGATTTCAGCACCTCTTATTTCAGTGCAAAAATCAGTTTCAGCTGTTTCAAATCAGTGCCTGTCATTTTGATACTGGAATTGGGATCAAGCCGACTGTTGTCCTTAATTCAGTTGCCACCAAACTGATTGCCTTGCATGAAATATTGTACTCCTTTTTTACTCTAGGCAAGTCACAGAGTTCACTCCCGGGTGCAACCTGCTATTTATTCATTATAGTTGTGAACGTGACCCGATGGCCAATTTCTTCCTCAAATCATGCCAGCTCTGAGGTGTAGATAATGCACTTACTTGTCTTTGGGGCAAAATCAGCATCAGCCAGGAAATGACTGTTTCTGAACTGCAGGGTCGTTGAAGCAAGACTTGGCTATTATCAGATCAGCATATTTACCTTGATTGCTTCCTATGGATACGTTAATACACTTCAGCCATATACACTTCTTTCTAGGATGGTTTTCTGCTATGATAAGTGTGTAAACAAGAGGCGCTATAATAAGAAAGCACTGTGTTGTGTGGTGCTAGAGTGACAGCACTGTACAAATGATGCTTAAGAGCAAAGTGCTTAACTGAACTACATCCATTAAACCTGCTTGCTGTGGAGAAAATCTCTGTAAGTTTTGCTATTGTTTTTTTAAAACAACAGGAGAGAAGGGTTAGTTTATTCTACTTGCTGTTGAGGGAGTTAATGTGTAAAGGATTTTTGTAGGTTTTGACATTGCTTTACTTTTTTTAGATGTAGCTTAGAGTGGAATTTAGCTTAAAGGTTTCTGTGGTTTGAGTGACTGTAAGGCCCTGGACACACTGGGGAACTTTAAATGGTTTAAGTGCCTTAAAATGGTTTAAATCCTCCTAACACTGTTTGCAGACAGACTACAAGCCCCTTAAAGCATTTTAACAAAAGTGTTTTTAAACCCTGCTAGATACCTAGCCTTAAAACCATTTTTAAAAATGTTTTGGAGCTAGCATGGTTTTACTGACAGGTCTGTCCAGGAGTAAAAATGTTTTAAGCTGTAACAGTTTAACTAAAACAGTTCTAGCTGCAGTGTGTCCAGGCAAGCACAGTTCTATGTGTTGAACTTAACACAAAATAGTTTCAAGGAGAACAGGTTTAACACTAGCAGTGTGGCCACACTAAACCGTTATCAAAAATGGTTACTGAGTAGTGTGGCTGCACAGAAATGGTTTAACTGAACTGGTTTTAAAAACAGTTTTCATAAACAGTTCTGTAGTGTGTCCAGAGCCTAAGGGTTTCTGTGGCTGGAGTGACTGCACAGGGCATGCACAGAATTTCCAACCCATATAGCTTTAAAATTCTGAGTGAGTCATCAAATTGCAGGAGAGAAGGAGTGGTTAAGTCTGCTTCCTGTGGAGAAGATCTCTGTAAGTTTTGCTTTTGTTTTTTAAACTACATGAGAGAAGGGTTTTTTAATTCTACTTGCTGTTGAGGGAGTTTATGTGTAGAGGATTTTTGTAAGTGTTGATACCGTTTTACTTTTTTTTTAATTTAGCTTAAAGTGGAATTTAACTCAAAGGTTTCTGTGGCTGGAGTGACCGTAAAAATTTCTGTGGCTGGAGTGACTTCACAGGGCATGCCCAGACTTGCCCACCCACATAGCCTTTAAATTCTGAGTGAGTCATCAAATTGCAGGAGAGAAGGAGTGGTTAAGCTGAGGATGACTCTGTTTAGCACTCCTTATTGTAGCACCAGACGTCTCAGAGCCACTGATTTCAGCACCTTTCATTTCAGTGTGAAAATCAGTTACAGCTGTCTCAAATCAGTGCCTGTCATTTCGATACTGGAATCAGGGATGGGCTATTGTCCTCAAGTCAGCTGCCACCAAACTGATTGCATTGCATGAAACCTTGTACTCCTTTTTTACTCTAGGCAAGACACAAAGAGTTCACTCCCAGGTTCAACCAGCTATTTATTCATTCTAGTTGTGAATGTGACCCGAGGCCCAATTTCTTCCTCACATTGCAGCAGCTCTGAGGAGTGGATAATACCCTTACTTGTGTTTGGGGCAAAATCAGCATTGTCCAGGAAATCACTGCTTGTGATCTGCAGGGCAGTTAAAGTAAGAGTCGACTATTATCAGATCATCATACTTACCTTGATTGCTTCCTTTGAATATGTCAGTACAATTCAACCACGTACACTTCTTTCTAGGATGCTTATCTGCTATGATAAGTATGGAAATGACGGGTGCTATAATAAGATAGTGCTCTGTTGAGTGGTGCTAGAGTGACAGTGCTCTGCTGAATGGCGCTTAAGTACCAAGCGCTTAACTACACTACACCCATTAAGCCTGCTTGCTGTGGTGAAGATCTCTGTACGTTTTGATATTGTTTTTTAAACTACAGGAGAGAAGGGTTAGTTAATTCTATTTGCTGTTGAGGGAGTTAAAGTGTAGTGGATTTTTGAAAGTTTTTGATATTGTTTTACTTTTTTTTAATTTAGCTTAAAGTGGAATTTAGCTTAAAGGTTTCTGTAGCTGGAGTGATTTTAAAAGCTTCTGTGGCTTGAGTAGCTACACAGGGCATGCTCAGATTTACCAACCCACATAGCCTTTAAATTCTGAGTGAGTCATCAAACTGTGGGAGAGAAGAAGTGGTTAAGCCGGGCATGACTCACTTCACTGCTTTTTATTGTAGCTCTGGTCAGCTCAGCACCACTGATTTCAATGCCTTTCATTTCAGCGCAGAAATCAGATGCAGCTGTCCTAGATCAGTGCCTCTCATTTTGACACTGGAATCAGGATCGAGATGACTATTGTCCTCAGTTCAGCTGCCACCAAACCGATTGCCTTACATGAAATATTGTACTCCTTTTTTACTCTAGGCAAGGTGCACAGAGTTCACTCCCAGGTGCGACCAGCTATTATCATATCATCATACTTACCTTGATTGCTTCCTTTGGATATGTTAATACACTTCAGCCATGAAAATTTCTTTCTAGGATGGTTTTCCACTATGATAAACATGGAAATGAGAGGTGCTGTAATAAGATGGCACTCTTTCGTGTGGTGCAAGAGTGACAGCACTGTACTTAATGTCACTTAAGTGCCAAGTGCTTAACTGGACTATACCCTTTAAACTAGCTTGCTGCAGAGAATGTCTCTGTAAGTTTTGGTATTGTTTTTTAAACTACAAGAGAGAAGGGTTAGTTAATTCTACTTGCTGTTGAGGGAGTTAAAGTGTAGAGGACTTTTGTAAGTTATCATATTGTTTAAGTTTTTTTTTAATTTAGCCTAAAGTGGAATTTAGCCTAAAGGTTTCTGTGGCTGCAGTTACTGTAAAAGTTTCTGTTGCTGGAGTGACTGCACAGGGCATGTCCATACTTGCCCACCCACATAGCCTTTAAATTATAAGTGAGTCATTAAACTGCAGGAGAGAAGGAGTGGTTAAGCCTCCTTGCTGTAGAGAAGATCTCTGTACATTTTGCTATTAATTTTAAAAATACAGGAGAGAAGGGTTAGTTAGTGAGGATTTTTGTAAGTTTTTATATTGTTTTACTTTTTTTTAATTTAGCTTAGAGTGGAATTTAGCTTAAATGTTTCTGTGGCTTCAGTGACTGTAAAGGTTTCTGTGGTTGGAGTGACTGCACAGGGCATGCCTAGACTTGCCCACCCACATAGCCTTTAAATTCAGAATGAGTCATCAAACTGCAGGAGAGAAGGAGTGGTAAAGCCGGCGATGACTCAGTTCAGAACTTTTTATTGTAGTGCCACTCATTTCAGTGCCTTTCATTTCAGTGTGAAAATCAGTTACAGCTGTCTAAAATCAGTGTCTGTCATTTTGATGCTGGAATCAGAATTGAGCTGACTATTGTCCTCCAGTCAGCTGCCACCAAACCGATTGCCTTACATGAAGTTTTCTACTCCATTTTTACTCTAGGCAAGATGAACAGAGTTCACTCCCAGGTGCAACCTGCTACTTCTCCATTCTAGTTGCGAATGCAATTCAAGGCCCAATTTCTTCCTCACATCATGTCAGCTCTGAGGAGTAGATAATGCATTTACCTGTGATTGTGGCAAAATCAGCATTGGCCAGGAAATCACTGTTTGTGAACTGCAGGGCAGTTAAAGCAAGACTTGGCTATTATCAGATCATCATACTAAACTTAATTGGTTCCTTTGGATATGTCAATACTCTTCGGCCATGTACTTTTCTTTCTAGGATGGTCTTCTGCTATGATAAGCTTGGAAATGGCAGGTGCTGCATTAAGATGGTGCTCTGTTGCTTGGCACTAGAGTGATAGCGCTGTACTGAATGGCGTTTAAGTGCCAAGCGCTTAACTGGGCAACTCCCATTAAGCCTTCTTGCTATGCAGAAGATCTCTGTAAGTTTTGCTATTGTTTTTTAAACTACAGGAGAGAAGGGTTAGTTAATTCTACTTGCTGTTATGGGAGTTAATGTGTAGAGGATTTTTGTAAGTTTTTATATTGTTTTACTTTTTTTTAATTTAGCTTAAAGTGGAATTTAGCTCAAAGGTCTCTTTGGCTGGAGTGACTGTAAATGTTTCTGTGTCTGGAGTGACTGCACAGGGCATGCCCAGACTTCTGACTCACATAGCCTTTAAATTCTGAGTGAGTCATCAAACTGCAGGAGAGAAGTTGCAGGAGAGATGGAGTGGTTACACCTGCTTGCTGTGGAGATCTCTATAAGTTTTGCCATTGTTTCTTAAAGTACAGAAGGCTAGTTAATTCTATTTGCTGTTGAGGGAGTTAATGTGTAGAGGATTTTTGCAAGTTTTGATACTGTTTCACTTTTTTTTACTCAACTTAAAGTTGAATTTAGCTTAAAGGTTTCTGCGGCTTGAGTGACTGTAAAAGTTTCCAAGGCTGGAGAGACTACACAGGGCATGCCCAGACTTTCTCACACACATAGCCTTTAAATACTGAGTGAGTCATCAAGCTGCATGAGAGTAGGCATAGTTAAGACAGGGACTGTAAATGTTTCTGTTGCTCGAGTGACTGCACAGGGTAATTCCAGACTTGCCTACCCACATAGCCTTTAAATTCTGAGTGAGTCATCAAATTGCAGTAGAGAAGGAGTGGTTAAGCCTGCTTGCTGTGGAGAAGATCTCTATAAGTTTTGGTATTGTTTTTTAAACTACAGGATAGAAGGGTTAGTTTATTCTATTTGCTGTTGAGGTAGTTAAAGTGTAGAGGATTTTAGTAAGTTATGATATTGTTTTACTTTTTTTAATTTAGTTTAAAGTGGAATTTAGCTTACAGGTTTCTGTGGCTGGAGTGACTGTAAAAGTTACTGTTGCTGGAGTGACTGCACAGGGCATGCCTAAACTTGCCCACCCAAATAACCTTTATTTTTTTTTCAATTTAAAGTTTAAGTATTTCAATGTACAGAGAGGAGATCCATTATACACATAGATAATAAAGACAGTACCCAGTGCAGTAACCAGATCTGCTCTCCACCACCCCTCTCCCAACTCCCTTCTTCCCATACCCTCCCATCCAAAGAGAGCACAACTCTCTGTACCAAGTCAGATTACAAAAATGATGGCCTATTTAAACTACTGGAGTGAATAAAGTGCTAACAAGGGGCCCCAAATTTTGTTAAATTTTTTGAGTTTATTATGTAGACTGGCTATAGTCTTTTCCATTCTGAGATTTTCTAGACGTTCTTGCAACCACTCGGAGTAAATTATTTCTACTGCATCTTTCCAATGTCTCAAAACAAGTTTTTTAATGGACATGGCAATGAGAGCTATATGATATTTCTGTTTTAAAACTGGGATAGAGGAAAAGTCTCCTAATAAACAGATTTCTGCTGTGAATAGGTCTGTTAATCCTAGAAGAGGATTGGCTTTTTGTTTAATACTATCCCACAGCGAAGCTACTTTAGAGCATGTCCAGAAAATATGTAGTAGATTGCCTTCCTCTTGAAGGCAATGGGTACAAATGGAAGATGGAAGTAATCCCAATTTAACCATTTTTTGAGGGGGAATAATAAAGGTTGTGTAGAATTTTGAATTGCATTAATTGGAGTCTATCTTGTGTAACAAACTTATGACAGTTTTGCCATAGGGAGGACCATGTGATGTCTTGAGTAGGAAAAAGGGGGGACCAATAATGGGTCAGTCCAAAACTATTGGGCCAAAGCCAGTCATAAATAATACCATACATTTTAGATACTGCATGAGGGAAACCTGCTATAGGGCCTAACTCTCTCTGGAAGGAAAACGTTGGGGGCTGAAATGGGGTAGGCCCAAAAACCTTCATGATTAAGTGAATTAATTGAAACATTTTGAAGATAGCAGAATTTGGGATGTTACAAGGTGCTCCCTGTGATGAGTAGAGGCCCAGTTATTCTAATAAATACCCCCCCAAAGAAATGAAGTGCCTATGTATAAAGGGATGATATTGACTGTAACTTGACTGTTAACAGTGCTGAAACATCCCTTCCTGTACTACCCTGCACAAAATAGCAATCTTTCATGGTAGGAGGACACCCTTGCATCCTGCCACAAACACTTGTAAGGACAAGAGTAGCAACCCATTTATTATCTGTGCCCTTTCTGTTCTGTTCATTGTCCAATAGCCAGTATACAAAAAGAAAAGCCTCTAAAAAGTCTTTAGCAGCTCCTATTGTGCTGCTAGCATTAAAGTATGCCCTGATTCTGTATGAAGCACATGTTGCGCTATAGGTGCACATTCTCAGAGAAGGAGTATGTAAAGAAGCAGGACATGAGTCTTTATAATATGCCAGTGCCCTAAAAACATGGAAAAGGCATTAGGAGTCAAAACAGTTGCTTGGCAGGGTTAATGTAAAACCCCTAAACTCCTAGCTCTAATGTGCAATGCACCTGTGATAGTGAGTAGCTGGCAGCTTGCCAGAATGCAGCTCATTAAACAAAGTCAAAATGGGGTGAATTGAAATGTTTACCATTGGGCTGATATTTCAGCCACTGGCTTGTGAAATATATAAAGTTGCAAGTTACTAGGGAGTTGGTGAAGTATCCTGAGCTTACCAAAAAAACCCTTGTGAAATAAAAAAATAGAATAAGCAAATTAAGGGCTAAAGAAATAATGCCCCCACAGAAAGAAAAGTACAAGAGAACATTGTTCCTTTTGAAGCAGTATGGCACAGTGGGTAAGGCTCTGAGCTGCAAACTTGGAGACCTAGGTTTGAATATCACAGCCCCCCCCCCACTTGCATACTGTGTGACTCTGAGCAAATCACTTAACTTCCTTGTGCAAACAGGTTGCACCTGGAAACAAGCTTCAGCTTAGTGTGCTTCTCCTGGTTAAACAATTTTACCTTCCTTTTGTTTTGGTTTATTTTCAGTTACTGCCTGGTATTCTGAAGTTGACAAAGAGAAAGAAAATAAGGAACATGCCCTTATTCTTCTATTCACTTGTCCAACTGAGGAATACCTATGGCTTATACATAAAGAATAGTAGTTAGTCATTACCTGGTTCTGCAGTCAGGACTGTCTATAGGGCTGGCAGCCCCAGAAATGGCTGCTTTTATAGAAGTAAGGAAGTGAGGTCACTCCAGAATGGGAGGGACTTAATCCCTTAATGAACCTGATGATGATGCAATTAGGTATATTTGGGCTATTCTAGCTCAGTGTTGCATACAAAGAGAGGGGTGTTGCTTTAAAACTATGTGGGGTAGTATGTTAGACAGGTATGGTGGGTTACCAGGCAATCTAGACTAACCCAGATAGTTTTATTTCTGTAAATTAGATAATAGCTAGGTCAGGTGACCCCACCTACATGTATAAAAGTGTGTCACTAGGGTGTTAAAAAAGAGACAGAGACCAGACCAGGGAGTCAGTCTGGAACTGTGAGTCTGAGGGATAAGACCTCAGAGTACTGCTGCGTGGAATAGTTGATCCTTTGAAGCTGAACTAATGACAAATTTTCTCTTCTATAAGAACTTGAATCATTTCATGAAGTACAAAAATAAAATGATAAATGCCATCCTGGCATTTTTTCTGCACTGATTTTTGTTGTCTGCCTGCAATTTGTCTCCTGAACCAACAACCCTGCTACAGTTGGTGTTAAAAATGGGATGTCCTGGCTGAGTGTCTGAAGGATACATGGGAGAGCTCAGTCAGGGGTACTGGAAATAGTACCTCAGGAGAGAGGCAGAAAAGTGCATGGTGCCAGTGGAGATGAGGATATGGGGAAATGGTGACCTGGGTGAGGCAGCACGAAACCAGATGGTGGACCAGAGAAGGATGTTACGTTGGACGAATGAATGCTGGATGGAGGCAGAGTGATGCTGGAGGGAGGCAGAGCAGCGATGCCAAGAGCTGGTGATCCAATTGGAGCAGGCCAGGGAAGTATCCAGGAGAGATCCGCCTTGGATTATGGACATGGAGACAACCCAGATGGAACATTCATAATCTGAACTTCCTATCCTTCCTATTTTCCCAAGAATGTATTGGATTGAGGACAATGGAGTGGTAATGCTGGAGAAGTCCCCAGGTAAGACTGTTTTATGGACCTAGGGGTGAAGACTACAAGCAATGTAGAAAAGGCTCCAGGAGCTGAAGGGACTTTAAACTGTATTGGACTCTCTGATTCACAATGTAATGATTTATTTAGAGTAAATTGGGAAAAAGAACAAGAGGAAGATCCTGAAGTCACTAAGTTAGGGGCATATGTCACATTTCAGGATGGAAAGCAGGAAGAAGTCAGTGGGGCTAAAGGGATTCATATACCATTGACTGTTATTAAACATAAACCAAAATCTAAATGCAGTGACCCAAGTAAAGCATGGGGAAAGCTACCAAAGGGAGATCCTGATGTAGCTCTGTTAGCTTCCTACATCAAGGATCAGGAAGGGGGTATGGGTACCGGTCAAACAAGGATCAACCCATTATGGTGGGTTGAAGACAGGCAGGGTAGCATTTACTATGTTAAGCCTAATCCCCGTATGAAAAGGTTATGTGCTAGAATAGTGGTTCCAATTGCTTATAGGGAAGTGGTGATGGAGAATGCCTGCTCCAGCCACTCTAAGCCATTAAGCCATGAGGAGGTCCTGGCAGAGTTAACTTCAGCATTCTACTGACCAGGAATGTACCAGCAAATAGCTAATTATGTGGAAAAGAGGGAGGTGTGCCAGAGGGTGTCTGCCAAATGCATAGGGTGCGGAAACCAAAGGTGGGAAGGCCAAAAGAGATGGCAACTTTGGAGAAGGGGGAAGCACCAATGTAGATTGGGAGGTACTGGGTGGTAAGAAAGCATTTCAGAAGAGTGGTTATTTATCTCTTGGTGTCTGACAGAGACCCCAGGAAGCCATAGATATTAGGTATATGATGGGTTACACTAATACAAGTGAGGAACTGCTGGGTACATGTATGGAAGGGACTGTCTCAGTAATAAACAGAACTATAAACTGGTTGAAGGGTTGTGAAGTGAACTACTAGATGGGGACAAAAGGAAGCTAGATAGCAGCTTAAAAATGCTGCGGGGATACTTCTTCTAGATTACATACTGGGGAAGTACAGATTAGTCTCAGGGAATAAGTTGTTTTTGAGTGTTACAATAGATTAAATGTGTTACACTATTATGGGTCCCTGAGACGGAGCTTTGGTGAGGGTGGGCCTAGCTCCATTCTCTTCCAGGTAAAGAAAGGTGGATATATCTTGCCACAATGATAAAGAGAGTACCCCAGTGAGTTCTATGATAGAGGTGTACTAGGATAACCTCGTTTTTTAACAGAACTGAGTGTGCAAGTTACAGTTAATTAGATGGTACCGCAGGGTAAAAGTCAGATTAAGGAATTGTTTGTCAAAGGCATTTTCATTATATTATTCATTTATTTTCTGTGCTGCAGCAATCTTCTTTTCTATCTTTCCAAATATTTTCCATCGACTGGAGGGTTGGCCACCTTCAGGCAATTGTTTCTCTTTTTCTCTTCTTCTCTGATCTATTTTTCAATCTGTTGATTTATGTATTTCTCTCCACTAAAACATAATATGATCTCTGAGACTTTTCTATCAGATGGTATACTCTGGTTGGGTGCCTGATAGTATTAAAGTGAAATATATAATCTGATACACAGCAGATTCTAGGTGTGACTGTATAATTGCCCCAGGGTATATGTTATTGTGTTGTATAGCTGTTTTAGTACTATGCAATCTGATTAAAGGGACCCTGGGGTGGAGCTTCTTGGTGAGGGTGGGCCGGAGCTCCACCATACCCCTATGATGGGATGGGTATGGAGTCCTTGGACAACCAGTAGGTGGTTGCCCACTTAGGTTGGGAGGAATGTCACAGGGTGCTCCCTGTGATGAGTAGAGGCCCAGTTATTCTAATAAATAACCCCCCAAGAAATAAAGTGCCTAGGTATAAAGGGATGATATTGACTGTAACTTGACTGTTAACAGTGCTGAAACATTCCTTCCTGTACTACCCTGTACAAAATAGCAATCTTTCATGGTAGGAGGACACCCTTGCATCCTGCCACAAACACTTGTGAGGACAAGAGTAGCAACCCCTTTATTATCTGTGCCTTTTCCATTCTGTTCCTTGTCCAATAACCAGTATACAAAAAGGAAAGCCTCTAAAAAGTCTTAAGCAGCTCTTATTACGCTGCTAGCATTAAAGTATGCCCTGATTCTGTATGAAGCACATGTTGCGCAATAGGTGCAAATTCCCCGAGAGGGAGTATGTAAAGAAAGCAGGATATGAGTCTTTATAATATGCCAGTGCCCTAAAAACATGGAAAAGGCATTAGGAGTCAAAACAGTTGCTTGGCAGGGTTAAGGTAAAACCCCTAAACTCCTAGCTCTAATGTGCAATGCGCCTGTGATAGTGAGCAGCTGGCAGCTTGCCAGAATGCAGCTCATTAAACAAAGTCAAAATGGGTCGAATTGAAATGTTTACCATTGGGCTGATATTTCAGCCATCGGCTTGTGAAACATATAAAGTTGCAAGTTACTAGGGAGTTGGTGAAGTATCCTGAGCTTACCAAAAACCCTTGTGAATTAGAAGATTAGATAAGCAAAGTGAGGGCTAAAAGAAATAAAGCCCCACAGAAAAAAAGTACAAGAGAACATTGTTCCTTTTGAAGCAGTATGGCACAGTGGTTAAGGCTCTGAGCTGCAAACTTGGAGACCTAGGTTTGAATATCACAGCCCCCCCCCAACTTGCATACTGTGTAACGCTGAGCAAGTCACTTAACTTCCTTGTGCAAACAGGTTGCACCTGGAAACAAGCTTCAGCTTAGTGTGCTTCTCCTGGTTAAACAATTTTACCTTCCTTTTGTTTTGGTTTATTTTCAGTTACTGCCTGGTATTCTGAGGTTGACAAGGGGAAAGAAAATAAGAAGCGCTCCCTTATTCTTCTATTCACTTGTCCAACTGAGGAATACCTATGGCCTATACATAAAGAATAGTAGTAGTCATTACCTGGTTCTGCAGTCAGGACTGTCTATAGGGCTGGCAGCCCCAGAAATGGCTACTTTTATAGAAGTAAGGAAGTGAGGTCACTCCAGAATGGGAGGGACTTAATCCCTTAATGAACCTAATGATGATACAATTAGGTGTATTTGGGTTATTCTAGCTCAGTGTTGCATATAAAGAGATGGGTGTTGCTATAAAACTATGTTGGGTAGTATGTTAGACAGGTATGGTGGGTTACCAGGCAATCTAGACTAACCCAGATAATTTTATTTCTGTAAATTAGATAATAGCTAGGTCTGGTGATCCCACCTACATGTATAAAAGTTTGCCACTAGGGTGTTAAAAAAGAGATAGAGACCAGACCAGGGGGTCAGTCTGGAACTGTGAGTCTGAGGGATAAGACCTCAAAGTACTGCTGGGTGGAATAGTTTATCCTTTGAAGCTGAACTAATGACAATTTTTCTCTTCTGTAAGAACTTGAATCATTTCATGAAGTATAAAAATAAAATGATAAATGCCATCCTGGCATTTTTTCTGCACTGATTTTTGTTGTCTGCCTGCAATTTGTCTCCTGAACCAATGACCCCGCTATATGGGCTATGAGCTTTATACAAGATTTCTGTTGTAGAAAGCCATAACTCATCATTTTTAATAAAAAAGGTAAGAGGGCAATCTCCTAATTGTGGAATCCATTTCAACTGAAGAGGTTTACCACCTATTTTGAAATTAGTATTGCCCCACCAAATTTGTGAAGGATCCGTAATATGCTTATACTTTAGAAAGGAGCAAAACTGGGACTAGACTTTTATGGATATTGTAACAGGAATGTGCTTTAGAGAAGGGGGAAGGGAACTTACTGTGGCAAACAGTAGAGCCGAGGGAGATAAACCCTGTTCCTGTATAAGAGTGAGTAATATTTTAAGCCATATAGGTAAGAAAGATCCAGGTACGGGAGATTTTCAGCTGATAGCCACCTTAGGTGCTTGGTTGCATGACTGGCAGAGTAGTATAGGCCAAAGTGTGGTAAGCATAACCCACACTTCAGCTTGGGGGCAGCTAATTTATAGTACACTATCTGGGTTTTTTACCAGTCCAGATAAAATCTGTAATCAAATTATGAATCTTTTTAAACCATGCGAAAGGAAGCCAAACATTCAGAAGATTGAGTGAGTAAAAAATACATGAAAAAAAACTTCATTTTTATAATATTAATTTTCCCCCACATAGAGATAGGCAGTAAAGACCATCTTTTGAGATCTTGACTGATGGAGGTCACCAATGGGTCTAAATTTAGTTTTATCATTTTATCTGGGTTCATAGAAAATACAATCCCAAGATACTTCAGAGAGTCAGACTTCCAGGTGAGCCCTAGAGCTGCGTTAGTATGTTTCAACACTTTATAATTCAGAGGAAACACCACCGTTTTCTCTATATTTAATCTGTAGTTGGACATTTCACTAAAATCTTTAAGAATTGCAACCATTGAAGGAATAATGCTAATCAGATGAGACAATTGGAGGAGCAGGTCATCCAAATAGGCAGAAACTCTGACTGTTTGATTCCGAATAGTTATGCCTTGCACCTCAGGATGATTTGTAAGCCGTCATATAAGGGGTTCCAAATAAATGTTAAAAAGGAGAGGGGAAAGAGGACAGCCTTGCCTAATTCTGGCGTGTAATAGAAAGGGTTCTGATATAGCCCCATTACAAGTGACTCGAGCTGACGAGGTTTTATAAAGAGCACTCACCCATTTTAGAAATGCAGGGTGAAATCCAAATGCATGCAGAGACCATAACAAGTAATTCCAATCGACCCTGTCAAAGGCCTTCTCAGTATCCAGGGAAACCAGAACAGCAGGAAAATCCGCATCCCTGGAGTCCGAGAAAACATGCGATAGAGTACATAGAAACATAGAAACATAGACTTTGATGGCAGATAAGGATCACTTGGCCCACCCAGTCTGCCCATTTCCCTACCTACTAGATAAGCTGCAGATTCTAGTTAACCAACAGCCTACTTCCTGCAACCCCCACTATAATTGCCTTGTGTCTGTCCCATGCATGTTTGAATTCCCCCCACAGTTTTAGACCCAACAACCTCCTCTGGAAGGCTGTTCCATGTATCCACCACTCTCCGTGAAAAAAATTCTCACATTACCTGTGAGCCATCCCCCCCTATCTTTAAATTGTGCCCCCTTGGTCTTACACATCTCTTTTTCTGAAAGATGCTACCCTCCTGGACTTTGTTGATTCCCTTGAGGTACTTGAACGTTTCTATCATGTCCCCCCATCCCTTCTTTCATCAAGAGTATATATATTAAGCTCTCTCAGTCTCTCTTCATATGGTTTCTGATGCAGACCCTGCACCATTTTAGTTGCCCTCCTCTGGACTGCTTCCATCCTGTCTATGTCCTTGCGTAGATGAGGTCTCCAAAACTGCACACAGTACTCCAGATGGGGTCTCACCAACTGTCTGCATAGAGGGATAACCACTTCCCTTTTCTACTTGTGATGCCCCTTCCTATGCATCCCAGTATCCCCCTGGCTCTCCTTATTGACTTTTCACATTGCTTACCCAACTTTAGATAATCAGATATGACTACCCCCAGGTTCCTTTCCATTTTTGTTGTTGTTAGTACCTCCCCTGCTATTGTATACTCTTCTCCTGGGATTTTGTTTCCCAGGTGCATTACTTTGCACTTCTTTGCATTGACTCTAAGTTGCATATGTCTTACCATTCCTCCAACTTGCCAAGTCCCTTCTCATCTTTTCTACCCCTCTTTGTGTATCAGCTCTGTTACAGATCTTTGTGTCATCTGAAAAGAGGCATACCTTTCCCTCCAGACCCTCTGCAATGTCACCTATAAAGATGCTAAAGAGGACTGGACCCAGTACTGAGCCCTGAGGTACTCCACTAGTAACCCCCCTTTCTTCAGAATGTGTTCCATTCACTATTACCTTCTGTGTCCTGTTGTGTAGCCAGTTTGCTACCCTAGCTACCACCCTGGGACCCACTCCCAGGCTGGCTAACTTGATTATTAATCTTTTGTGTGGGACTGTGTCAAATGCCTTGCTAAAGTCTAGGTAGGCCATATCCACAGCCCCTCCCTGGACTATTACTTTGGTCACCCAGTCAAAGAAATCTATTAGATTCATCTGACATGACCTTCCTGCTGTAAATCCATACTGCATTGAGTCCTGTGCCCTGCTGGCCTCTAGGTACTCAACAATTGTTTCTTTCAGAAGTGATTCCATCATTTTCCCTACCACTGAGGTCAAACTTACAGGTCTATAGTTTCCTGCTTCTGCCTTGCTCCCACTTTTGTGAAGAGGAATCACATCTGCCCTCCTCCAGTCCTCAGGTACCACCCCATCCTGCCATGATTTGTTAAAAAGCGTGGTCAGTGGTGTCACCAGGTCCTCCCTTAGTTCTTTTAGGATTCTGGGGTGAATCCCATCGGGCCCCATTGCTTTGTCCACCTTGAGTTTTAGGAGTTCTTTCAGGACTCTTTCTGTGAATGGACTGGTGTCAACCCCCCTACTCAGAGTGCTTCTATTGTCTGGTTTAGGTAACTCCTCCTCATCTTCTTTTGTGAATGCTGAGCAAAAGTATTCATTCAATATCTCTGCCTTTTCACTGTCTCCCTTTGCCCACCTCTCCTCTCCTTTATTAATCTTCACTATCCCTCCCTTAATCTTTCTATGCTCCTAATGTACCTATAAAAGGTTTTATCCTCTTCTTAACTGAGTTGGCTATTTTTCCTCAGTTTGGGCCTTTGCTAGTCTGACTGCCTTCACCACTTCTTTCTGCTTTAATTGATACAGTTCCCTGTCATGCTCCTTCTGTGATTCCTTATACTTTTTGAATGCAGCCTTTTTCTCTTTAACCTTCCCTGCCACCTCTACTGAGTACCATAGTGTTTTTTTACTCCGCTTGTTTTCTTTATTTGTTTCACACAAAGGCTTGTTGCCTCTATGATGGCAGTTTTGATTTTTCTCCATTGTTCTTCCACCCCTCCTTTTTGGTCATTTGCTAGTGCATTTTTCAGGTATTCACCCATTTTGCCTAAGTCAGCCCTTCTACAGTTCTAAAGTATGATGGTGATCTACTGAGGACCTTCCTTTCATGAAACCAACCTGTTTTGAACCTATGATGCTCGGAAGAATAGTACCCAGATGATCTGCCAAAAGTTTCTTTAAAATCTTTATATCTTGATTAAGGAGTGAAATTGGTCTATAGCTGGATGTTAAATCTGGGGGTTTACCTGATTTGGGCAAGAGTGTAATTAGGGTTTCAAACAAGGATTTATCTGACTCCAGGCCTGTGAGAATATGGTGATAAAACAAAAAGGGGAATCAGGATTAATTGTGCAAAACTTTATAAAAATTGGAAGAAAAACCATCTATACCTGGTGTTTTATCAAATGAGAGATCTTTGATTACTCTGGATAATTCTGTTGAAGAAAATGGGGACATCAAAAACTGCTTCTGGGAATCTGAAAGAGAGGGTAACTGGGAATCAGCTAAATATGAATCTAATTGAGATATGGAGGGAGGATTGTTCATAGGACCATATAGCTTACTATAATAGGCTTTAAATTCTGAAGCTATATCAGTTGGGAAGGTCTTTAACATATCTCCTCCTTGGGAACAGACAGCTGCAATTAACCTAGACGATTCTTGCTGTTTGAGTTTAAGGGCAAGCAGGCACCCTGCCTTTTCACCTTGGTCAGAGTGGGATGCATTCACTTTCAAGATAGTGAATTTTGCTTTCTCTCTCAATAACTCTAAGTAAGAGTCTTTTAACTTCACTAAGTCTTGCTTATATTGCTCAGATAATAGAGAGGAAAGCCTATGTTCTTTCTCGCGAATTTGGGACAATAAAGACCTAAGTTGTTGTTCTTGTTTTTGTTTCTTATTGGCAGCTAATCTGAGGAACAAACCTCTTAAATAGGCTTTCAATGCACACCATTCAATAACAGGTTTACCTGTCGAGTTAGTATTAATTTCCGTAAATAGCATGATCTGTTCTGTTATGTACTTAACAGCTCCTGGATCTTTAAGAATTTGATTGTTAATCTTCCAGCATCCTCCTTTAGAAGGGAGCCAAATAGCTTTTAAATACTGAGTGAGTCATCAAACTGCAGGAGAGAAGGAGTGGTTAAGCCGGGGATGAGTCAGATCATCGCTTATTATGGTAGTGCTAGTCATCTCAGTGCCACTGATTTCAGCACCTTCATTTCAGTGCAAAAATCAGTTACAGGTGTATCAAATCAGCAATTGTCATTTCAATACTGGAATCGGTATTGAGCCGACTATTGTCCTCAAGTCAGCTGCCAACAAACCGATTGCTTTGCATGAAACATTGTACTCCTTTTTTACTCTAGGCAAGATGAACAGAGTTCAGTCCCAGGCATGACATTCTATTTACTCATTCTATATGTGAATGCAACCTGAAGCCCATTTTCTTCCTCACATCATGCCAGACCTGAAGAGTAGATAACACACTTACCTGTATTTGTGGCAAAATCAGCATCAGCCAGAAAATCACTATTTGTGAACTGCAGGGCAGTTGAAGCAAGAGTCGGCTTTTATCAGATCAACATGCTTACCTTGATTGCTTCCTTTGGATATGTTAATACACTTCAGCCATGTACTGTTCTTTCTAGGATGGTTTTCTGTTATGATAAGAGTGGAAATGACAAGCATTGTAATAAGACGGCACAATGTTGTGTGTCGCTAGTGTCACAGTGCTATACTAAACGGTGCTTTAGTGCCAAGCGCTTAAATGGGCTACACCAGTTAAGCCTGCATCCTGTGGAGAAGATCTCTGTATGTTTTGCTATTGTTTTTTAAACTACAGGAAAGAAGGGTTAGTTAATTCTACTTGCTGTTGAGGGAGTTAATGTGTAGAGGAGTTTTGTAAATTTTAATATTTTTTTTACTTTTCTAATTTAGCTTAAAATGGAATTTAGCTAAAAGGTTTATGTCGCTGGAGTGACTCTACAGGGCAGGCCCAGACTTGCCCACCCACATAGCCTTTAAATTCTGAGTTAGTCATCAAACTGCAGGAGAGAAGGAGTGGTTAAGCCAGGGATGACTCAGTTCAGTGCTTTTTATTGTAGCACTGGTCGTCTCTGTGCCACTGATTTCAGTGCCTTTCATTACAGTGCAAAAATCAGTTACAGTTACAGCTGACTCAAATCAGAGGCTGTTATTTTGATACTGGAATCAGGATCGAGGTGACTATTGTCCTCAAATCAGCTGCCACCAAACCGATTGGCTTGCATGACATATTGTACTCCTCTTTTACTCTAGGCAAGATGCAGAGTTCACTCTCAAGTGTGACCTGCTATTCACTCATTCTAATTGTGAATGCGACTCGAGGCCCAATTTCTTCCTGTCATCACACCAGCTCTGAGGAGTGGATAACACACTTACTTGTGTTTGGAACAAAATCAACATTGGCCAGAAAATCACTGTTTGTGAACTGCAGGACAGTCGAAGCAAAACTCCACTATTTTCAGATCATCATACTTACCATGATTGCTTCCTTTGGATATGTTAATACACTTCATCCATGTACACTTCTTTTTAGGATGGTGTTCCACTATGATAAGTGTGGAAATGACAGGTGCTGTAATAAGACGGCCCTCTGTTTTGTGGTGCTAGAGTCTCAGCATTGTACTGAGTGGCACTTAAGTGCCAAGCACTTGACTGGGCCACACCCATTAAGCCTGCTTGCCATGGAGAAGATCTCTGTAAGTTTTGCTATTGTTTTTTTAAACTACAGGACAGAATGCTTTGTTATTTCTACTTGCTGTCGAGGGAGTTGATGTGTAGAGGATTGTTGTAAGTTTGATATTGTTTTACTTTTTTTTAATTTATCTTAAAGTGTAATTCAGCTTAAAGGTTTCTGTGGCTGGAGTGACTGTAAATGTTTCTCTGGCTGGAGTGACTGCACAGGGCATGCAGACACTTGCCCACCCACATAGCCTTTAAATTCTCAGAGAGTCATCAAACTGCAGAACAGAAGGAGTGGTTAAGCCAGGGATGACTCAGGTAAGTGCTTTTTATTGTAGCACAGGTTGTCTCAGTGCCACTGCTTTCAATGCCTTTCATTTCAGCATGAATATCAGTCACAGCTGTCATTTCGATACTACGATTGGGATTGAGCTGACTATTGTCCTCAAGTCAGCTGCCACCAAACCAATTGTCTTGCATGAAATATTGTACTCATTTTTTACTCTTGACAAGACGCACAGTTTTCACTCCCTGGTGTGACCTTCTATTTATTAATTCTTGTTGTGAACGCAACCCGAGGCCCAATTTCTTCCTCACATCACACCAGCTCTGAGGAGTGGATAACTAACTTACTTGTGTTTGGGGCAAAATTAGCACTGGCCAGGAAAATCATGGTTTGTGAAATGCAAGGCAGTTGAAGCAGGACTCAGCTATTATCAGATCATCATACTTACCTTGATTTCTTCCTTTAGATATGTTAATACACTTCAGCCATGTACACTTCTTTCTAGGATGGTTTTCCACTATGATAAGTGTGGAAATGACAGGCGCTGTAATAAGAAGGTGCTCTGTTGTGTGTTGCTAGAGTGACAGTGCTGTACTGAATGGTGCTTAAGTGCCAAGCTCTTAACTGGTTACAAGCAATGGGGCCTGATGGGATTCATCCCAGAATTCTAAAAGAACTATGGGTAGAACTAGTAACACCACTGACTACCCTCTTTAATAAATCATGGGAGGATGGGGTGGTACCTGAGGACTGGATGAGGGTAGATGTGATTCCCCTTCACAAAAGTGGGAGCAGGGCAGAAGCAGGAAACTACAGATCTGTTAGTTTAACCTCAGTGATAGGAAAAATGATGGAATAACTTCTGAAGGAAAGAATTGTCAAGTACCTACAGGCCAGAGGGGCACAGGACCCAAGGCTGCATGGATTCACAGCAGAAAGGTCATGCCAGATGAATCTAATAGATGTCTTTGACTGGGTGACCAAAGTAGTAGATCAGGGAGGGGCTGCGGGCATGGCCTACCTAGACTTTAGCAAGGCATTTGACACAGTTCCACACAAAAGATTAATATACAAAGTTAACCAGCCTGGGAGTGGGTCCCAAGATGATAGCCTTGATGCAGGGTGGCTGGAGAATAGGACACAGAGGGTAATAGTAATGGAGTCCACTCTGAAGAAAGGGGGGTTACTACTGGGTACCGCAGGGTTCAGTATTAGGACCGGTCCTCTTCAATGTCTTTATAAGTGACATTGCAGAGGGACTGGAAGGAAAAGTATGTCTCTTTGCAGATGACACAAAGATCTACAACAGAGTTGATGCACAAGGTGGGGTGGAAAGGATGAGAAGGGACTTGGCAAGGCTAAAAGAATGGTCAAATCTATGGCAGCTTAGATTCAATGCTACAAAATGCAAGGCAATGCACCTGGGAAACAAAAACCCAGAGGAAGAGTACACAATGGGGGGTGAGAAACTAACAACAACAAAAACAAAAATGGAAAGCGACCTGGGGGTAGTCATATCACATGACCTAAAGGTGGGCAAGCAATGTGAGAGAGCAGTAAGGAGGGCTGGGGGATACTGGGATGCATAGGGAGAGGCATCACCAGTAGAAAACAGGAAGTTGTTATCCCTCTGTACAGACAGCTGGTGAGACCCCATCTGGAGTACTGCATGCAGTTCTGGAGTCCCAATCTCCACAAAGACATAGACATGATGGAAGCTGTCCAGAGGAGGGCAACTAAAATGGTGCAGGGTCTGCACCGGAAGACATGTGAAGAGAGACTAAGAGGTAAGAGGTAAAGTGTCCTGTACTACAGCCTGACTGTTGTGAGGCACTTCCCGCCCACCCCAACCCCACCCCACCCCCACCCTCTACCTCTGGACCACATTGCCTACCTATTTCATTCCTACTTTCTAAGCCTTTTAGTCTCTTACCCCCCCACCTGCCAAAATATAAGTTTACCATTTCTCTCTTGCTGCCTTTGCAGGATTTGAACCCTGCACCCTTACTTCCAAAGTCCGCAGTTCCACCACTCAGCTAGCACACCTGCCTATTTTTACTGCAGGATTTCAAAACTCTAAAAACGCACTAACCCTCTGACACAACTAAAGTGTTATCTGAGTGCTTCTGCAGACCTTGAACCCAACTCCCTGCTGCTACAGCCACTGGTCAGGCTCCTTCCTGCTACCCTGGTCAAGACTTGAACCTGGTACTCTGTGCACCTCCGGCACCTGCACTGCCACTACACCATAGCAGCAACTAGGCTCAGAGGTGACCTCTCACTACTATCTCCCCGCTATCATTCTAGTACCCCCCATTCTTTACTCACTTCAGTTCCCCCACCCTTTCCAACTATGCATATGCATCCCCTGCTCACCGGCCTATCTCTTCTCCTCCTCCTTCCTTTGCCTTCCACCAACCCTAGTGTCCCTATTAACCCTCAGCCTCACTACTCCAGTGTTCCTACCTACCCTCCTGTCTTCCCCTCCTCCTTTACCACTGCTCCTCCCCCTCCCTCCTCCTCCACACATCCCATATGCTCCTATCCACCTCACCCCCCTTCCAACATTACCTTTCCTCCCCCAGCTCCCTTGCACTTCTGATCACACAGGCCTTCTCTGCCTGTACTGCCCCTACCACCCCTGTGCAATAAACCCCTTCCTCATTCTATCACTCTTACGTAAACTCTCCATCTTCCTCCCTCTGACCAGAGCACTTCTCCTCCTTCTACTCCTAACAGGGAACATACATCCCAACCCAGGCCCTGCCCCTCCCACCCACCACCCAGCCCACTGGTCTTCAAGTAGCCTCTATGAACATATGCAGCCTGCTGAAGAAATTTGACGCCCACAGTGCTGGGCCTTGGCTCATCAACCAGACATCATAGCCCTGGTTGAAATCTGGCTGTCCAGATCCACCCCGACTCATTTGTTTCCCTCCCAGGCTATACCTTATACCGGGAGGACCGAGTAGGCAAACGAGGGGGAGGCTGTGCAATCTACACTAGGGACACAATACCTGGACACGCACTCCCCACCCCTGCCCTTATAAATGGGGCCCAGGCTCTTACCCTCAAACTCATCCCAGACCCCTCTAGGAGCCCTCTCTATCTCAACACAGCCTATGTTCCCCCAAAGAACCAGCACCCGGCCCTGGTATCTTTAACGGACTACCTGGCCACCCTCCACCATAAGGCGGAACTAATCCTAGTGGGGGACCTTAATGTAAATTGGCTCAGGCCCTCCTCATCCACAATCAGAGACTCATTTGCTGCCCAAGATCTGATGCAACTCGTCACCCAGCCCATGAGACTTAACCCTAAGAGAGGTACCAGCACCCTTCTGGATGTTATTATAACTAACCGACCCCATAAAATCCAAGTCATCCAGGTCCTCCCAGACTCCCTAAGTGACCACTCCCCTATCCTATTTCATTGGGCAGTCCCCAATCCCAAACCCAAAGCCCAGACCACCCTCCACAGGTGCCTCCGCCCTGGTGGGCTGAAAAAACTTAAAGTAATCCTCACCCAGATAAACTGGTCCCCCATTCAGTGTGCAACCGACATTGACACTGCCCTCGCCTTCTTCACTCACACCTTCAACATGGCCTGTGATCTCTTTGCACCCTTCACCAAAATCCGGTCCAAAAAACAGAACGCACCCTGGGTTAGCCCGGCCCTTCTACAATTACTTAGAAACTGGGATAACCTCTGGCACCTTGCCACTGAAACGGTCGTCTGTCTGATAGGCAGGCCTACAATGCAGCCCGGAATAAGTGCTAATGGGCCATCAGGAAAGCCAAGGCAGACCATTACCAGGCCTCCTTTACCTCCTCCTGGGGCTCAGCCCGGACTTTCTGGGATAATATTAAGCAACTTAATGGTAAAGCTTGCTCCCCTGCCCCATCCCAGCTCACTAGAAATGGCACTACCTCCACCGAGCCTGCCACCATAGCTAACTGGTTCAACACCGCTTTCACTGACCTTAGCTCAGTCCTCCCTAGTAATTTCTTTGACCCTCCCCCCAACCAACCTCCCACTGTCCTCCAGCACCCCAGCTTCCACCTGCACAAGATTTCCACCCGGGAAGCCAGACCCATCCTAATCAAAGCTCTGAATGGCAACAGTCCTGGCGGTGACTCACTGGACCCCAGCATCCTCAGGCTGGTACTAGATGAAGTCCTTGCCCCACTCACCAGCCTAATTAACCAGTCACTCTGCCTGGGACAATTTCCCACAGCTTGGAAAACAGCCATTATCACACCAATTCATAAAGGGGGCGACAGGTCATCGGCCAACAACTACCGGCCAATCTCCATCCTCCCCCCTAAAGCCCTGGAGAAAGTGGTGGCCATTCAAATTACTGATTATCTGGCTAAGCATAACATTTTATGCCCAGAGCAACATGGCTTCCATGCTGGTCACAGTACCAGCACTACCCTTATTGAATTCTCCAGCTTTCTACACTCCTCCTTGGATACCAGCTCCCTAGCTGGTGCAGTGTTCATCGACCTCTCAAAGGCTTTCGACACCGTCTCCCATCCACTTCTGCTGAATGCACTCTGCCACACTGGTCTCTCAGCTGGCCCCTAGCATGGTGCACTAGCTATCTTGACGCCTATCTCAGTGTGTAAATATTAATAGCACACTCTCCGGATACCCATCCCATTCTCTCTGGGGTCCCCTGAGCTCCATCCTAGGCCCCTTCTCTTCTCGCTTATCTGAACACCCTGCCCAGTGCATGCCCTGGCAAATTCTACTGTATGCAGATGACGCTGTCCTTTTGCCACCCACTAATCCCATCTCCCTCCAGGACTCCCTACAGCAGACTTTCAACACTGCTGAGGCTTGGTTTAAGGAGCACAGACTCGTCATCAATCTTAATAAAACCAAAGCTATACTCTTTTCCCACCCCCAAAACAAAGCTAGCAACCACCCACTCTATATTCTTCCAAGTACCAATCAGCCACTGAAACAAGTCTGCTCCTACAAATACCTTGGGGTTACCTTCGACTCAGCCCTCACATTTCACAACCACATCGACGTCCTAACATCCACCACTAACACAAGGCTTGGCATCCTCTTCCACCATAGAACCTGCCTTCCCCCAAATGCTCTCCGGCTCGCTGTTACATCATCCGTTCTGTCCCTTGTAGACTATGGTCTACCAGTTTATGGTGCTGCCAACACCACTGCACTCAACAAAATTCACTTAACCCTGAATAAAGCCAGCAGATTGATTACTGGTGCCCCCAGGCTGACACACACCTGTCAGCTGTATGTTGAGGCTAACCTGCTTACCCTGGATGAACGGCTCTGATACCAAGCCTGTCTCCTCACAAAAAAGACCCTACTCGGGCTCTCCCCCCCGGGGTAACGGCATCCATCCACCAGAGCCCTCCCACTATTGCAACACGGTCTTCCTCCAAGACCACTCTAATGGTCCCCAGATCAAGAACCAGCTGTTGCCAGAGGTCCTTCTGCTATAGAGCCCCAACCTGGTTTAACTCTCTCCTGCCCCCATCACCAATGCCACCACCATCTCCAAGTTCAAAACCACCCTTCAGAACCACATCATCAGCACTCGTAACTGCTCCTGTTTCTGAAAGTAGCCTCCACCTCTGCTTCTCTTGACAACACCCTCTGGGCAGCTCTCCACCTAGCCATCCCCACCACCACTTCCCTGTACACCGTGCCTATGTTTAACCTGGCCAGTGCCAGCTGTTTCAGTGTTTACCAACTAGATTGCTCACTTGATACCAACTTGTGTAACACCTGTTATCAATTATATGTACCCTGTAACCTAATTGTATTTGTCTGACCACAGTGTGATGTGGTGCCTCTGTTGAACGCCTATTGTTTTGCAAATCTATGCTATGTAACCAAAAACACAATGTATGTCTTTATGTGATGAAGTACCTTTGGAAACGAGCCTCTGGCTCAAAGGTTGTAAACTGATTCTTACAAATAAAATAAAATAAATTCTACTTGCTGTTGAGGGAGTTAATGTGTAGAGGATTTTTGTAAATTTTAATATTTTTTTTACTTTTTTAGTTTAGCTTAAAATGGAATTTAGCTTAAAGGTTTCTGTGGCTGGAGTGACTGTAAAAGTTTATTTGGCTGGAGTGACTGCACAGGGAATGCCCAGACTTGCCCACCCACATAGCCTTTAAATTCTGAGTGAGTCATCAAACTGCTGGAGAGAAGGAGTGGTTAAACCTTCTTGCTGTGGAGATCTCTGTAAGTTTTGCTATTGTTTTTTAAACTACAAGAGAGAAGGGTTAGTTAATTCTACTTACTGTTGATGGAGTTAATATGTAAAGAATTTTATAAGTTTTGATATTATTTTACATTTTTTATAATTTAGCTTAATGTGGAATTTAGCTTAAAGATTTCTATGGCTGGATAAACATGGATTAAATAATGAAATTCCACTGGAGGTTGGGTATGGAGGCTGTGAGTTTGAAGCTTGGGGAGCTGCAAACTGACCTGAGCCCTCAGAGCAGGTCAGGAATGAGATAACAAGGAACAGCCATATGAGTAAACTCTTAAGGATATATTAATATATATCACTTATGAGTATGTCTATAGTCCTCATGAGTAGGATTGTGGTTTACAGTTAGTACTGTAGTTGGCTGTCTTATGCTGCATGCAAGGGCATTTTGGATTAAAATTTCTGTTAGAGGCTAGGATAGGATTAGTTAATTATACTTGTTGCAGGTAGAGTTAGTGTGGAGAGGTTGTACTGTTAGTGTGGACTATGGGTAGGATTGTAGGGTGCAATGGTTTTGGGGCAGCAATGTGGATAAACATACTGTGGCGGCAGGGAGGGTGCCCAATATGCCACAGGCTAAGGATGCTCAAGGAAGAGGTTCAGTGACTTGGCAGGGAGCTGGGGAGGTTGCGGGATGAGGGGAAGATTGTATTGGTAGGAGGGCTGACATCTGAGAGTATTGTGGGGGCACCACAGAGAAGGAACAGTGGGTCAAGGGAGGGATCATGGGAGGGGCAAACTAGACAGGAAGCCAGCTGATGAAGGATGGACTCTAGTAGGACCTAGAAAATGAGGAGCAGCAGTAGACAGGAGGAAGGAGAAAACACATAGTAAGGCAAAGGGGGATAGGGAACATGTTTGCTTTACTAGCAACACATGGGAAAAAGGATGCAGAAGTAGATTGCACAAGGGGTAGCACTCACAAAGAGGAGGGCTTGAGGGGAATTACTAGTGAAGAGATTGAGCAAGGTGTTGCAGGGGGAAGGATAATACTCAGAGAGGTGAGGATGGAGAGGGAGAGGGAGGTTGGCAGTCAAACAGGAGGAGGAATAGGGTCTCAATTGAGAAGGGCAGGGGGGAAGACACTGGGGCACATGGTAAAAGCACCATTTTGAGTGGCCCCAGAAATGAGAACCTGGGTGGTGGGGTGGCAACAGGCACAAGGAAAGAGGAGGAGGTGTACTGGTGTTGGGGGACTCCATACTCAAGGGGATTAGATGGGGCAGCAAGGGGGAGAGGCACAGTCAGATATGGGTGGAGTCCATACCAGGATTAAAGGCAAACAAGGTAGGACAGGCAATCCTAAGGTGCATAAAGAGGGGAAGGGGAAACCTACACTTTGTGGTACATGTGGGGACAAATGATCTAGCGGGGGAAATGGTGGCGGTAACAAGGGAGAGGACTGAGGAAGTGGGAAGGTTGTGCAAGGAGACTGGGTAGTCTGTGGCCTGCTACGAGGTGCTCCCAGTAGCCTGCACAAGCACAGTGAGAAAGGAGAGGATTAGGGAGTTGAACACATGGTTGGTAGAACGGTGTCGAACAAGGGGCTATGGGGTTGTGGGCAGCTGGGGAAGTACCTGGGATAATAACGATCTGTTTGCAAGGCATAGGCTGCACCTGAATGGGAAGGGAAGGAGGTATTAAAGGAAAGAGGGGAGGTATATTGTGACAAAGGTAGATTTAAACTAGATGAGGGGGTGGCAAGTGAACATCAGGTAGACAAGGATCCAATAGAGTGTAGTCACAGCCTACCCCCCAGGCTAGCAGAGAAGGACTTGGGATGGCCAAAAAAAGGAGGGAGTAGAAGGGAGGAGATGGAGGCCAGTGAAGGGAAGGGTGCAAGAAGCTTAGGAAACAAATCAGCTGAGCTACAGGCACTCTTAGCAGTGTGAAGGGTGGATATTGCAGCTGTCACAGAAATGTGGGCAACTGAGCACCAGGACTGGGATCCGGCAATCCCAGGATACAAATTATACAGGGAGGACCATAAGGAGGGAAGGGGGTGGGGTGGAAGTCTATATGAGGGATGGGATCAAATGCACAAGGGACGAGGGGGAAGAAAGGAGAACAGAGGAAATCTGGCTGCAGCCCCTAGACTCAAGGGGTAGGAACTGAGGTTTGGGGTGGTATACAGGCCACCGTCCCAGTCTGAGGAGCTTGACAGGGAATTAGTGGAACAAATCAGAAAGGTACGTAGAAAAGGGAAGGTGATCATCATGGGGGATTTCAACTTGACGGGGGTTGACTGGAGCATTCCCGTCACCTCCAGTGCTAGGGAACAAGTGCTCCTAGATGCAATCCAGGATGGTCTCCTGATATAGTTGCTTAGCGTACCTGCTACGCTAAAGAACACTTTAGATCTGGTATTGTCGAATGGGGAGGCAGTAAGGGAAATAAAGGTGGAGGACCCACTAGCCAACAGCAATCACCAGACAGTGTGGTTTAATATCATGATGTGCAGGGAGCCAGAGAAATCAGTTACTCGGGTGGTAAACTTCAGGGGGCGGACTTTTGGAGGATGCAGGAAGTACTGAAAGGGTGTCTGGAGGGCATAAGGCAGGAGATGGACACAGAACAGAAATGGGATATTATTAAATGGGGGATTACCGAGGCAACAGAAGCCTGCACCAAGACACAGAGTAAGAGGAGCAGAGCACGAAAACCATGCTAGTTGAACAGCGAGGTTGTGGAGGTGGTGAGGGCCAAACGAGTGGTGCACCATAGTTATAGGAGGATGGGGAAGGAAGTGGACAGGGAGGAATATGCAACATGGTCCAAGGAGGAGACCACAAAAGTGATAAAAGCCAAGGCCTAAAGGGAGCTGAGATTAGCACAGTGAATTAATGGGAGGAAGAAAGACTTTTTAAGATACATCAGGGAGAAAAATAACTGTAAGGAGACAATAGTGAGGATAAAAAGTGGTGGGGAGTGGATAGAAAAGGGGGAGAAGCAGGCTGAATACTGAAAGAATACTTTTGTTCAGTGTTCATGGAAGAAAAGGGGGGACCTCTACCACCATATGCTGGGAGTGTGGGGACAGGGGAAGAGGAGGCAACAGATGGAAGAATTGAAGCAAGTAGAGTCCTAGAGGGACTGAGGTCACTGAAGGTAGACAATCAGGGCCAGATGGTATCCACCCCAGGGAGCTGAGGGAGATGGCGGAGGTGTTGGTGGAGCCATTGGCAGATCTGTACAGCACATCACTAGAGTTGTGATGTGTTCCACTGGACTGGAGGATGGCACATGTAGTACCATTACACAAGAGCGGGACAAGGGATGAACCGGGTAATTATTGTCCAGTAAGTCTCACCTCCATAGTGTGCAAATTCATGGAAATGATACTAAAGGAAAGACTGTTGCACCTGGAGGACAATAGCCTCCATGATGTGAGGCAGAATGGATTTGTTTCGGGGAAGTCTTGTCAAACCAACTTGATACAATATTATGACTGGGTGACAGGTGAGCTGGATAAGGGTCATGCAGTGGATGTTCTTTACTTGGACTTCAGAAAGGCCTTTGTTTCAGTGCCTCATGGGCAGCTTGAGGGGAAGTGAAGTGGTGTAGGGGTAGGGGCAAAAATGATGAACTGGATTATAAACTGGCTGAGTGGCAGGCTGCAACAAGTGGTGGTGAAAGGGGAGCGCTCAACTCCAAGGCCGGTGATGAGTGGGATGCCACAGGTCTTTGTGCTGGGGCCAACATTATTTGGGCTCTTCATATCAGACATTGCACATGGGGTGGTGAGCAAGGTACATCTGTTTACTGATGACAACAAAATTGGAGCAGTGGTGGATGCAGAGGAGGGTTGGAAGCAGCTGCAAGGGGACCTAAGCAAGCTAGAGGAGTGGTCAAAGAGGTGGCAGCTGAGGTTCAATGTAAAGAAGTGAAAGGTTATGCACTTTGGGGTGAAGAACACAAGGAGAGAATACTGGCTGGGGGGTGTAAGCTGGGGATCACTGAGGAGGAGGAGAAGGACCTGGGGGTAATGATAACAGGGACCATGAATGACACTGCCCAGTGCAAGAGAGCAGCTGCAAAAGTGAACAAAATGCTGGGGGTGCATAGTGAGGGAGTTTTCGTCCAGGTAAAGAGAAGTGATCTTTCCCCTCTACAGGTCACTGGTAAGGCCACACTTGGAGTATTGTGTGCAGTTTTGGAAGCCATACCCATGCGTGGTATCAGGCTACTAGAGGGGGCTTCAGTGGAGAGCAACAAATGTGATATGTGGAATGGAGGGGAGAGTCTATGAGAGCAGGCTGGGAGACCCAACTATGTACCCCCTGGAGGATAGAAGGGACAAGGGGGACATGATAGACACATTCAAGTATCTGAGGGAACTCAATAAGGATGGAGCAGAATTTTTTTAAGCAAAGGAGGGGGAGGGACACCAGGGGGCATGGGCTAAGAATAGAGGGGGTAAGATTTAGGAGAGAAATGAGGAGACACTATTTCACAGAAATGGTGGTAGTAAAATGGAAAGCACTACCAGGATGTAAATCCTTGAACAGCTTTAAAAGGGCATGGGATAGAGAACAGGGGAGAGTGAAGGTGGGGAAGGTGGGGGTGGCATTGGAATAACAAAGGGGAGGGGGTGGGGCAGCTACAAACTAGGGGGTGCTAGCCACACACTAGATCAGACTTAGATAGACCGGGTGGCCTATTTCTGCTGGCACATTCGTATGTTTGTATCCACCACCCAAAAATGTCGCCAGTAGTATAACAGGACAATACATGTCCAAGGTGTAGCTTGACAGTTCAAGGCAGGCAGGAATTATTGATCCTCTTGCTGTTACGAGATGGTGTGAGACAAAAAGGAGAAACCCTATGAGTATAGCACATGTAAGCAGGGACATGACGGAGGTTGGGATTCTATCAGGAGAGGGAGGAAGAGACAGGTGAAAGAAGGAAAGAGTGTCAAAGGGATTTCACTGTTTATAGAGGTACACTATTCTTGATAAGGCTGGGCAATTTATATATCAGCTAGTGGACCGTTGCTTTAAGAAGGTTCAGGGTTTAGCAGCCAATAGTAGAGTGGACAATCAAGAGGGAGGAGCTCAACTCTATTTAATAGAGGCCAGGGCCGGGAAGGGAGGGCAGGCCTCAGACACTGACTGGCTCTGATAGTAATTAGCTGCACTGAAGTCTGAGCCTGGAGAATGCCGCCAAAAAGCCACAGTCAGTCCCCAGAGTCGGGAAGGCATGGGCAGCCAATAGCAGGGTGACTGTAGATGCAGAATCCAGTAGCAGACAGAGCCATATCAGACAGCGGCCAACAAGCGGTCCACTTTACGATCTTGGAAGCCATACCCGAAAGCTGCTTGTGGGAGGAAGGGGCGACCGACCATGGACAGTGGCCGTGCCGCAGCCAAGTCGGGCTTCAGCACCCGGGTTAGAGGTGCTTCCTGAAAGGTGCTTACAGGAGGCAGGGACGTATGATCAGGGACAGTGGCCATGCCGCAACCAAGTAGGGCTTCAGCGCCTAGGTCGGAGGTGCTTCCTGAAAGCTGCTTGAGGAAGGGAGGGGCTGCTGACCAGGGACAATGGCCGTGGCACAGCCAAGTCGGGCTTCATCACCCAGGTTGGAGGCACTTCCTCAAAGCAGAGAGGATAGTGTAAGATGTGCTCTAAGGGTATGACCAGCAGGATCAACCAGATTGATTTTTTTTTTCATTTTAAAGGCAGGATCAACTATATTGATATTTAAAAATATTAAAAATCAAACTTGTCTTAACAGTGTGTGGCAAAGCCTGAATGCCAGTACCAGTGCTCAGTAATGGAGTCACCATTTTGGGCAAGATGTTCAGCCCACCCACAGTAAAACTACACACCAGTTAGCTTTCTGTGGTGATGCTTAATTGACAGGTGCTGATTACAACCTCCTGGATGTAACCACGACTATCAAACGGGAGGTTGTAACTGGAGATAAATGTGTCTTTATCTGTATGTGAAAAATTATCACCATTAAGTAGAGTATTTTTCTTTCAATTGTGATTTATAGTACTTTTCAGGTTTTTTCTCCCCCCCCTCAGGGTCACAACATACATGTGCATGTATGCGCACACATATGTCAGGATCTAGTGGCCCCATCCACCCCTCACCAACTTGTGTCACAGCTCCAACCGCCTGTGCTGCCCATTGGGCCTCCACCCGGTGGGAGCAGAACAATGGTGGAGTGGGCGTCCACCCCTTTGAAGGGGAGAGCCACAGCTTGATCCTGCTCCACCCCCCCCCACTCAAGCTGGCTCACTGGTGACCCAAGGTAGTTTCCAAACCCAGATCGCCTGCGTAGTGAGAAATAAGGTGACAGCACCTCAGCACTCTGCGTCACCAGGCTGGCCACTATTAAAGAGTATTTTACTTCTCTTGATTAAGTAAAAATTATAACAGTTTCTTACTGAAATACTTTGGGTGGAATGGGATTTTCTGATATAACAATGCCAGAATTCTATTGGATTATTAGAAGGCAGTACAGCACAGTGGTTAAGGGCACTGAGCTACAACCCTGTACTGACATGAACACAGCCAGGGTTTAGAAATCCTGATATGGGGCCCCAATATCTGTAGGCACCACAGAGCCAGCTTTGAAATGTGTCATTTTTGTTGATCAGCTGACACTGGCAATATAGCCTAGAGATTAAAGCAATTCTGAAAATGGGTTATTTTTACTAACAGTTTTAAATGTAAAGGTGATAACTCACTAGTTTCAATGCACATACTAAACAATTGTTATAGATGTAGGGAGTGTAATCTCACCTTAAAACATGCTTAATATAACAGTCTATTTCCTATTTAACCTATTGGATTAAATACAGTCAAAGGAGAACCTTGACACTCGGTGACATATTTTCCTGCCAGGAGCCCAAAACATATGGCTGCCACCAGCCCTTAATTACAGGGTGATTTACATATGAGTAGCTCTGGACTGCAAAGATCCACAGATCAACACAATAGCTCAATCGAAGTTGTATGGGCTTTTAGACATTAAGAAATCCTATTGATAACAGCTACCCTTTAATGCTTAACTTTTTAGTTACCCATTACTTAATGAAAAGTTAATCACTAGTTATTTGCTAACTTATTTTTTTTTTTGTATGGGTCAAGTTTTGTTTTGTTTTTAGTATGAGGTGGAACATCTTTTTACATGAACATGCCATAATTTTGATTAGGAAATGTAATACGTTCTGCTGGCTGGCTTGGTCACATAGCAGGCTTCTACTTTTCCATGGTGATATCTCCCAACCCAAGATGTGCGATGCTGCCATGCCCTGCATAGTTGTCCAGTGAAACAGCCAAAGCTTGACTTACCCAGGACTCTTGGAACTCTCCACAGCTATACATTGTTATATGTTTTCACAACATACTTATTCATGCCAGCTTATGAAGCAGGGGAAGTAAGGAGAGACATGTTGAACTTAGAGTCCCTTCTGACCATAATTTTTTTTTTAAATTTTTGTCTTTGAAACACACACACACACTGAGCCATCACCCGTTGTCTATGTAACCCCCGCCTCCAAACTACTTGCACAGTAAGCTACCCTTTGGTGCCCGTGACTGGGAACTCAAACTGCTTTGGACAGTCGGTACCATGCCTAGAGTGGGTTATGTATACCAGGCTTGTTATTTCTAGAGGTCAGAAAGGGGTGGTGGTGTAAAAAAGCAAATTCACAAATGACCCAACTATACCCAGGTCCTGAGGAGAGAATTTTTGCTTAGGGCTATGCTATGTATGTACTTATAGAGGGGTACCCAGTAATTCCACACTGCAAGCAGTAACATGAATATTCAAACCAGACTGAGGTTTTAGAGTGTAACTTTATTCTTTTTTTTTTTTTTTTGCCAATAATTCCACTTTATTGGAGAAACATAGCAAACAAATACATTCACACAAAGACGGCTGGTAGTTTCCATTTTAAACCTAACACAAACTATAAACCTTGCTTAGACATAAAAGGGAAATAATAAATATAGGAATATAATCCCCCTCCCACCCCTTCCTGCAGCTATCCGTATGAACAACGTACACTAAGAATATCAATATAACTTTTACTAGGATCTCAAAATGTGTTTGGCTTAACGGGGGGAAGAAAAAAAGATCAGATACATTGGTAACATACCCGTATATCGGCTACTCATTTCTCAACCACACTAAGGATAGCCGGAAAAGGGATATATAACATGGTTATGCCGAAGCCTGTTAAAACCCATATTTACCCTTCATTTGTAATAAAAAACTATTCCAGCACTTGTCAAATTTGTGGAGGGAATACGTAGACACATATACCACTTTCTCAGCATACAATGTATCCACGAACTCCCCCCACCACTCCTTAAAAGACGGAGTCCATACTTCACACCAGTGACGGAGTATCACTAACTTAGTAACCATTGCAATTAATGCCATTTGGATCTTCGTAACCTGGCGTGGAATAGCACTGTAGTTTCCCACAATACACACTTCTGGTGTGAAGTATTCTGTTAAATCCCAAAAGGGTCTCACTCCCTGATTCACCAGTTCCCACAGCAATTTACTTTTGGGGCAAGTCCAAAGTTTGTGAAATGTAGTAGCCATTAAATCATTACAGTTCGAACAAGCTGCAGAAAATTGTTTGTTACATCGATGCAGTTTTACTGGCGACATATACATATTATGCAATATTCTAAATTGAATGTCTCTTAACCTGTCCTGTTTTAAAAAGGAGTAGATATTTGACCAGGTATCCTTCCAAATTCTCTCATGCCAGTCCAAGGATAGATTAGTCTTCCAATAATATGGCACAGGGGATAAATTCGCTCCTAGAGTCTTGTTAATATAGTTATAACTCTTAGAGATAAGTCTGCCTGAAAGACATTGACTAGCAAGAGTGTCCCAGAAAACACCCACCTGGTCTGAATGGTGACCTTTTTCAAACCATGATTGAATACAATTTCTTATTTGTACCAATCTGAATAATGATTTTGTATTGACCTTAAATTTTCCTGCCAAACTAGAAGAAGGCAATAGAGAGTTACCGCTATAAAATTCCGAAACTCTCACTTTAGATGTACCTAGAAGAAGCTGAGTTATTGGCGGTTCCCAAGTAAAGGTTGGGTTCCTCAATAAAGGTTGAGTGATATCCGTTGTGGGTTTATTTTAGTAATACATAAAGTTGCTGAATAGCTCTAATGTCCCACCCATAGGAGAGTCTCTTATTTTACCTGGAACTTTAGCCCAAGGGGTAAATAACAAGGATTCTAGATCAATCTTATATTCTTTAATAAAAGATCTATCCAGGTTTAGGCCTAATGAGGACTTGTCAATTTTATCTGTCCAGCAAACCACTCTGGCTGTATGGATAGCTAAATAATATCTAAAAAATCAGGTAGTTGTCTGCCACCTACATTCCAATGCCTAGAAAGTTTAGAATAGGCTCTCACGAGGGGTTTGTTATCCCAAATAAATTTTGAACATATCCCAGTCAACTCCTTGAAAAACAATTAGGGAGATATATATTCAAGGTCGATAAGGGATAAAAGATTTTAGGTAGTACCACCATTTTAATAATGTTACATCTTGCCGAAAAGGATAAAGGAAGTTTTGTCCATCTTTCTAAATCTATCTTAATAGATTTAATGATAGGCTTTAAATTAAGCCGAGCCAGATCCTCCATATTCCTGGAGATTTGGATACCTAGATAGCTTAGAGAGTTAAACTGCCACTGCAGGCCCAGATCTGTACACCATCCTTTAGTTAACTGCATTGATAGTGGGTAAAGCTTAGATTTGGTCAAATTTAATTTGAATCCAGAGAAGTCTCCGTAGAATGCAATGAGATCTAAGGCTCTCGGAATTGACACTGAAGCATCTCTTATATGTAACATAAGGTCATCTGCGAAGGCCGATAATTTGTGTTCCTGATCACCAATCCAGAGACCTCGAATACCAATGTCGGCTTTAATTGCTCTGATTAGAGGTTCCAAATATAAATTAAAAAGATACAGAGATAGGGGACAACCTTGCCGGGTGCCCCTAGACAAGGGGAAAGATTCCGAGATCAAATTGTTACTTTGAATTCTGGCTGATGGACAGAGATAGAAGATTTGGACTAGACGAATAAACTCACTTGGAAAGCCAAATCTGGCTAAGACTTCAAACATGAACGTCCAATCCACCTGATCGAAAGCCTTCTCTGCATCTAATGATAACAGGGAGGCTTCCGAATCCGGGTTCGTAGTTGTAGAAATCAAATAAAATAGTTTCCTAAAATGGTCAGCTGCTGAACGGCCTTCTACAAAGCCAGCTTGTTCTGGGCTAATCAACTCTCTCCACACCTTCTTTAATCTAATGGCTAGTATTTTTGCATAAATTTTTACATCAATATTTAACAATGAAATAGGTCTATAATTACCCACCTGATCGGTTAATTTGTCTGGTTTGGGCAACACAATTATCTTAGCTTCAAAAAGGGAGTTCTCTTTAACTCCATAACAAGACCAATATCTGAACAGTTGGGTTAACAAAGGTGTTATCTCCTGTTTAAATAACTTATAGAATAGGGGTGTGTATCCATCGGGGCCTGGTGCTTTATCTAACTTTAAGGAGTCAATGGCTGTTAAAACCTCCTTATGGGAAATGGGTATTTGTAGATGAAGTCTAGACTCCTGAGACAACTGTGGTAATGGTATTCCATCCAGAAAAGCCTTCATTCTAAGGGCATCGTGACTAGAATAAGGCTGGCTAGTATATAGCTCCTTGTAAAAATCAGTAAAAATCTGGAGGATTTTAGCTGGGTCTGTAACTAGCTCATGAGTAACATTATGCCTCAGGCTTGGTACCCACCTTGCTTCTGCCCTTCACTTTAGTTGCCAAGCCAGTAGCTTCCCGGCTTTACTCCCTAACCCAGTATAAACAGCTTTAGTTGTCCCCAAAGTATGTAATGTCTTCTCTTTTAAGGTGCCTGCGTACCAGGCCCTTAAAATAGAAGTTCTGTATTTGGGCTTCCGACCTATCCACTTCCTGAATTCCTCCAGTAACTTAATTCTGTCCAGACATTCGAAAGTTCCTGATTTTGTTTCTACTTCTCTTTAGAAGCAATCCTAATTAACTCCCCTCTCCAAACCGCCTTAAGAGCGGCCCATGATTGGTCAATGTTAGGAATAGATGACCAATTGATTTCAATCATGGTATGCATAAAGGAGGTGAAACGGGAAACTATTTGGGTGTCTTTAAATATTTTGTTATTTAAAGACCATGAATATGATCTTCTAGCTATAAAAGATGGGCTCCAACTTATCTGGACTGGGGAATGATCCGAAATTACTCTAGGCAACAATATAACGTCCGTTAGCTCTGCAATACACTGTTGGCTCACCATGAAGTAGTCAATCCGAGAATAGGTTTTATGAACTGGTGAGTAAAAAGTATACTCCCTATTTAAGGGATTACGTAGCCGCCACGGGTCCTTTAAGCCTAAAAAAGATGTACATTCGGCTAACACTTGCTGAGCTGGAGAGAGGTGCAATTTCCTATGATTAGATCTATCCAACCTGTCTAATTGGGTTAGGTTCCAATCTCCACCCAGAATAATTGTCTTGTCCCCAAAGGGAGATAAAATTGCTGCCAATTTAGCAAAAAAAGAGGGTGTTTCAATGTTAGGTCCATAAATAGATCCCAATACCACATTTACCCCTCCTAGAACTCCTACGACTAATATATATCTCCCGTTAGGGTCAGAGACTACTTCTGAGTGTGAGAAAGGAACCCCCCTGGCAATTAATATTGCCACACCACGGCTGGCTGTAGAATAACCAGCACCATATACCTGGCCAACCCATTTCTTCCTGAAACAAGGGAGAAGTTTCAGTGGCACATGAGTTTCCTGGATAAAAACCACAGCTGGATTATAATGAGCAAGATGATTCAAGACTAAGTGTTTTTTGCAATTATCTTTCCACCTTTAATGTTCCACGTTATAAGTTTAAGAGTCGAGGATATCTTACAAATAACTCAGCTGATACAAAAAACGGATAGCTGCCCCACCCCCCACAAAATCCCCCAACATACCAAATAAAGGCTAACCCCTTCCCTCTGAAACCCCCCAAACAACAAACTACAACTACATTCACACTGGCCCGAAGCCACCTCCAAACTCTATGGTTCATTGTGCGCCACAGAGGTGGGCCACCATCCCCGTATAACAGTAGAGAAAACCAAGCCTCACTTACAACAGGATCTGGGTTGTGACACTTGTTATTATTACTAATATAAGAAAGGCTGATCTCGATAAAGGTCCCTTTAGTGCATAGTCACAGTTGTCCACCTAAATAACAACAAAAAATAAAGTAAAATATTGGTGCTATGGATAAAGGCACTCCGACCACTGGACTGCGGTAAAATAGATAAGCCTTATAGACCAGTCTAGCCAAATGCTGCTTCTGGACAAATACTCGAGCAGAAAAGAAACCATCCAGAACCCAGGGAAGTGAACCATTCAAATACTCAGCCCTTTGAGAACAGGTTTGGCTTGTCGACTTGTAAAACTCTTAAAGCCTCTTCAGCATTATCAAAACGCCTTGTTCCTTCTTTAGTGCTAACTTCCAGCCTTAGGGGTACAGGATACGATTATGTCGGATACCAGCTGCCCATAATTTCGCCGTGATGGGTCAAAAGAGGCTCTAGCTTGTCGTGACTTCAGCGATAAATCCGGTACCATTCTTAACTTCTTTCCCTCCCACTCCAGTACCGAAACCTTCCTGGTTTCCTTTATTATATGCTCTCTGTCAAGGAAATATAGCAGTTTAAATATAATAGGCCTTGGGGGGGCCGAAATGTCAGGTCTAGCTCTCAGAGCTCGGTGCCCCCTCTCGATCACATATTCAGATCCGTTAGGTGAAGGCCCTGCTATCTTTACCAGCAATTTTTGTAGAAATGTAATCATATTAGGCCCCTCTTCACCTTCGGGCATTCCAAGCAACACCAGATTGTTCCTCCGGCTCCTATTTTCCAAGTCATCCAGCCGGTCTTCTAATTTAGTTAGTGACTTTTTAACTTCAACTATTGCAGGCCCGGTTTTTTCCTGCACTCTCTCCAGGGAAACAATCCGAGCTTCTGTATCGGCAACCCGTCGTGTTAGCTGGATCAACGCAGGCTTGAACTCTGCAACGTCTTCCACTAATTTGAAGAGAGCTTCTTTGATTACTGCCAGATCATTAGAAATTTTTGTTGGCAAGACCTCCTCCTTGGCCGCCTGCGGAGAAGAGCTACGTCGTGGCCGCTTCGATTCCATTTCTTGCTCACTGTGCTGCATTTCGTGCCTGGAAGCTACAAGTCGTTGCTGAATGCACTGTATGATAATATTCAGGTGGTTCAAATAACGTGGCTACAGTGAACTGGATTTTATGCACCTTTTATTTCCGACGGGAACGGGAGCCCACAGCCACTGCTGCTACTCCTCCATTAGCGTCACGTGATCAGTGTAACTTTATTCTAAGATGGTACAAGAAAGCAAAGGTGGACCCTCAAAGTTTACAAATCATGGCACAAGGCAATGGCAAAACAGCAGAAATCTGTATGGGACAGAAACATCTACATATCCCATATGTCATAGGACCCTGAATTCTCTTCAGTGGCAATGGTCTCAGCTGAACACATATTTTCCACTAGTGGCACGGGCCAAAACTGAGCACGTTTCTCATATGGCATAGGACATTTGGCAATGTGGCAACTGGCCACAATGGAGCACACTGGTGCACAAAATAAGCACAGCCCTCACCAGGGGGTAAACTTGCTCTTTAGGCATTGGCCACCATGACCTCAAGAAGTAGGCACTCTTACAGAACCTGTAGTGCTGAACTGATCACTCCAAATAGGGGTCTGCCCACCTTTTGATTCCACATCCATACCCAGTAATTGTTTCAGAGTTACGCCTCAAAACTTCTGTTAAAACAGTGAAATTATGCATCTTGGAATAATCTCATATCCTGCATAAGAAAAACACTACTTCTGAGTGTAGAACTAATGTCCTGAACAATGTGTCAAGTCTCTCGGGGGACCACACAATTGTCAGTCAACTTTAAAAACATGAGAACAGTCTCAATTTAGCACAGAACTGGTGTATATTTTACTTTATCAGAGTACACCCCCCAAACAGGTACTTTCATCTTGGAAGCAAAAAGTCAATTACTCATGGTTGGTCAACAAAAAAAGGTAGCTTCAAAGTCCTGAATCCACCAAATCTGGGGATTGCTGCTCAGATCCATGCTTGTAATCCTTTTCCATCTCTCCAGGGATGGAAAAAATCTGGAACTCCTGCTCTAGACAACGGTTTCCACCACTCCTCTTGGCAGGCAGATGGTTCTCAGCACTGGGGTGAGAAAACAGGCTTTCCTCACAGCACCCACACTACAGTTCTCACTCCTCCAACTGATCACTACAGACTCTACTCTCAAACTGACCCAAGATTCTAAAACTCCTCACTCACAGCCAGCTGCCATAGCTTCTTCTGCTGCAAGAGTTCTAAATGATATCACCTTTCTCCTTTCGGCTGATGCCAAGTGAACAGAGAGGGAGCAGGTGAAAAAAACATTTAACTACTTATTCAACAGTTGGCTTCCCTGCCTAGCATTGACACTGATGGGATTCTAGTAACCCCATTGTACTGGGTTGTTACACTCACCCATAGCAAAGTAAATGACTCTCTGCAGTGATTTCTGTACCCAGCACAAGACTGCCCTACCTTCTGTGTTACCTATGGGGTGATCAGGCCCTGCTCTGCCATGTGTTAGACACAGGCAGGCAACACTAAAGGCACAGAAGCTGGGTGATGAGACTTCAGCCCCTAGCCTATGAACTATCTATGGATATTCAATGTCTCCAAAGAAACTGCTTTAAGCATGCCCTAATAGACTAGAACCGAGGTCCCTCATGCAGCTCAGGACTACAGTCTGTCTATCCCCCTAGCCCTCTAGGGAAACTGTATCTGACCAAGCTGCCCACCAGGGAACCTCCTTCCAAGATCCAAGGGTACCTGCGAACCAAAACAACAAGGAAACAGCACATCACAATGCATTACATTTCCCAAAACTTTCCACACAACCTCACACATATGAATAAAAGTATGCTAACATCCTGTTAACCACAGACAATTCTAAAACTCTCAAGAAAAGGAAGAACTCACCTGAGCTCCAGGATCCCTTTCTTTTCTTCTCTTCTTTCATTCCTCAGGAGCACCTGCAATAGAAGAAAACACTAAAACACATTCTGCATACCACACAATGCCTGCACCTCTATCTGAACACTACAGAACCCCAAAAATGTTTTTCCATAACAGTACAAAAGTAAAACAAATTGAAAGAAGACATTTAAACTACACATTTTGGGGAGTGAAAAGCCCCAAAAAGTCCAAATTAGTGACATAATATTGCTGCCCCAAGGCAAGGTCCATTAAAGAGTCTCTCCCAGGCCAAAGCCAACTGAAGAACGGTCCTGAAACAGGACAGGGCCGGTATAGCATTGAAATCCATAGGAAGAGTATTTGAGGACAGTCAAACATTTCTGTGGACTGTCTTCAAGTGTAGAATGTGTTGTGCAAAGTCAATTTGGTAACAAACATTTGGTCTCACCAGTTCCTTGAGGATCAAAAACAAAGGATCATCTTACTTCTCCTGACTGAGGACCCTCTTCTTTCAGACCAGGTGGCATCTTTGGATACAGCTGGATTGATGTCATCTGGAAAGCCAGGTGATGAAACAGGAAAATAGCTGAGTTGACATCATCTAGAAAGCCAGGCGATGAAAATGGGAAAACACTGCTGGGATGACAAATCTGGATGCACCTGAAGACTCCTGGAATACCACTAGAACTGCATCTTTCTCCTTGCCTACTGCTGCTGCTAGATGACAGACACTGGGCTGCCACTGCTCAATTCCCTCTAGACATGCTGGGTATATTCACAGGGAGTGTCACCATTAAGGGTAGTACCAATCAGGGCGTGTTGCAAGAACTATGACACTATCTTGGCATTCAAAGTTGATGTTGTGGAATGTCTCATTTCTTACCTTGTCCACAATTTTGACAGTGTCCATAAACAGAGTTCTGTCCAATTTCAAGATTTTAAGTCGATCATTTATGACTCTGTCCCTGACACATTCTGCTGCACCACAATACAAACTCTTGCTTACCTCTTCACACAACGCTGACACAGGGCCATCTTGAAAAAAAGGCTTTGGTCTAAAGATGTAAAAGAAAGATCTGCATCCTGGATAAAAAAAAAATATTTTTACTACTACATTCTGCTGCACCACAGTACAAATTCTTCCTTGCATCTTCACGCAACCAAGATTGCCTGTTCTGTTCAATTTCCTCCCAGATTCTGTGACGAAAGGTAGGAAAGGACCTCCTGTACTCGCCACGCTAGCCAGTTTCCTATCCACATGAGCATCTGCCCCCCCATCCCCATATCCTCCAGCTTCCCCTAGCAACCCAGGATGTGGCACTGAGTCAAATGCCATGCAGACATCTCAAAAGAGTACATCCACTGGCCTGCCCTGATTGAGTGCTCTCATTATCCCTTCATACAACTCCAACATCTGCACCGACAAAGCCATGCTTGTGATCATCTAGGAGCCCACTTGCCTTTAGAAACACCTCCAGCCTCTCTTTCGAGATGACATCCATCACTTTGTCCACTACCAACATCAGGCTAACCAGCCTATAATTTCCTGGCTCCTCTCTCAAGCTGCCCTTATCTACTGGCATGATATGGATCATCCTCCAGTCTTGAGGAGGGGAGGCATTAAAAAGGCCTGCCAGAGGTGTAGCCTGGGTGTTAGCCAGTTCCTTAAGCACCCTGGGCTGGATCCAGTCTGTGCACATTGCCTTATCTGGTTTTAGGAACTTCCAAACCCTCCCAGTGTTGATTTCTACATCCATTGCCCTTACTTCTTCTGCTGCTTTCCCCCCATTCTCCTTTGTTAAGATTGATGCAAAAAAATCATTTTGTACCTCCGCCTGTTCCCCAACCTCCTCCACCCACCCACTAACTGACCTCATCCAAGTGATCTGCCCCTTCCAATTTCTTCCTTCTCTGATATACCTGAAGAAGACTTCCCCCCCTTCTAATTCTCTGTGCCAATCTCATCTGCTCCCCTGCCTTTGCTGACTTCACCATCCTGGTGACCATCCTGGTTGTCGTATCATACTTACCCTTGGTTATAGCCCCTCGAGAATGAATGTATCATCGACAAGTGGTAATTTTCTCTATCTCCACATCTTGTACCTCCCTTGTCCATCAGCTTGGCTTTTTAACACTGCCCCACTTATATCTGTCCTTCATGCAGGCCTGTTAGCCACCAGGGGCCCCTTTTTAATAACTTCCCAACAGGCCTCAGTGCCCATGCCTGGCCTGATCTCATCAAGGTAGCCCCTGAGGATCCGCTCCATCTCCCCGAACTCCGCTCCTCTAAAATCATACACTGATGTTTTTATGTGATGTAGTCCCCCTCCGGGCCATGGAAAACGAGACAGTGGCATCACCACATCCCACCAATGGGTCCCCATCAACCTGGTTCCTGATGAGCTCGCCAACTCACAGCGTCACATCCGGGACATAACCCTCTTTCATTGGGTCAGACACCAGCTGGGCAAGAAACACTTCCTGGAAGCTATCCAGCAGGCACTGCTCCCTGCCTGATGAGGATGCCATAGTACCCCAGTCTGCTCCTGGCATATTCAGATACCCCAACACCACAGTTGTGCCCTTCCCCCACCACAGTGGTCATTAAGGTTCTCCATGAGGACATCCTTCTGTTCATCCCTCCTGCCTAGGTTGTCTATATACTAGGGGACAGATGGCCCTAATTGGACAGGAAGGTTTTTTTGTTGGACCATGCCTGAGGTTTGACCCCTCCCCCAAAGTCTCAAGCCACCAGCCTGCTTTGCAAAGAACCCTAGGGGACCAATGGCCTTAATTTGGCAGGAAGCTCTTGGTTGTTGGACCATGCCTGAGGTTCAACCTCACACAATGTCCCAAGCTGCCAGCCTGCCTTGAAAGGATCCCTAGGGAACAGATGGCCCTAATAAGGCAGGAAGCTCTTGGTTGTCAGACCGCACCTGAGGTTCTACCCCCCCAAAGTCCCAAGCCAGCAGCCTGCCTTGCAAGGATCCCTATGGGACAGATGGCCCTAATTGGGCAGGAAGATCTTGGTTGTTAGACCACACATGAGGATCGACCTTCCCCCTGAAGTCCCAAGCCACCAGCCTGCCTTGCAAGGATCCCTAGGTATGGCTAGGACTTGTGCGATTTTAAACTTGGCACCTTTTTTCAGTGCTACTCAGACTGGAGCATGAGCCCTTGCTTGCTGCAAATCCTTGCTCCTTTGCGTTGCCTTGCTTGTAACTTCTGTTTTCTCTCTTACTGGTTGAAATTGTATGTTAAATTTCTGCACCAGATGCATTCTACAAGTCTAGATTTAGAAAGCTTAGCCTAGGCAGGATTCTCTGGAGTTTAATTATTTGATTTCAACTGATTGTATCTGGCAGGATTCTCCGGAGATTGCCTAATTGTAATAAATTACTAGTAGCTGGTGCACTGCCCCTGTGAAATCCCTGCTGTACTCTACAGCTCCCGTGTCAGTCCCCGCTGATCCGACCACCTCCTATCCAATCTTAGATTACTCCAGGACCTCCCCGTTCTTTGTCCCCTTTTGTTAGCCACTACCCCTCCTCCTTTTCCTTCTGCTAATATTTGTGTTCTTGCCCTTTTCTCTCTAGGGGACAGATGGCCCTAATCAGGCAGGAAGCTCTTGGTTGTTGGACTGCACCTGAGGTACGACCTTCCCCCCGAAGTCCCAAACCACCAACCAGCCTTGGAAGGATCCCTAGGTATGGATAGGACATGTGTGATTTAAACTTGGTGCCTTTTTTTAGTGCTACTCAGATGGGACCATGGACCCCTGCTTGCTGCAAATCCTTGCTAGCCTGCTTATTTAGAGCTTAGCCAGGCCCCTTAGAGCTGCAGACTGTGTTACCTGTATTTTTGTCCCACCCACTCTCCCTGGTCCCGATCTCTATTAAATACACCTTTGCCCCGCCCCTTTTCCAAAGATGTTCACTCCAACCTTTTAAAGGGGCAATGCCTTTGAAGTCATTTAAAGAAGCAACATCTCCTAAGTTAGCATACAGGGAGTCCTCTGTCACTCTAACACACAATTACTACTCAAGTAAAGTAAACAAAGCCTAAGGGTGGCAACCTGTCACCCTAGCTTTCCTAAACACCTTGACTATCATGATAACTTTGTATTCCCAAAACATTTTAATCTCTCCGTCCAAGCGCAGATCTACCATGATAATTTTTTTGCTACTTTCTTACTGCTGCTGTGCCAAGCTGACATCATTCCCCTCTCTGTCACTCTCAGCACCTTTCAACAATGATACAAGCACTACTCCTTGTAGTCTTCCTGACTTGCCTATCTACCAACTTAACTTCAGGTGTCACCCTGTCCAGCTTAGCCCTGCAAATCATACTCCACCCTAACTATGTCCTGAGGCACTGTTCCTCTCTGCCCCATATCAACCACACTCTCCCTGGACTTCTCTACCCACTTCAGCAGTCCTACCTTCAACCCTGGACCTCCCAGTTGGTCCATTAGAGTGCTTACCCTTCTGTCTTCCAATTGTACCCTTTGCATCTCTAGCCCCTCCCCAAAACCCATGTCCCCATTTCCTTGTTGTGGGTGTCATCAAAGTAGATAAGCACTTGCCTCAATTAAGGGTTTCCTAAAAATGTTAATCTTGCTATTGCTGAGCTCAGTCAATGTAGAGGTATACCCTGGTACTCCAGGACCTCTCACCTCCCCCTCAGATGTTGCATCTGCACCAGGCCTAAAAATGGTGCTAGAAAATATCTGAAGCCTGATAAAGAAATTTGAACAACTACAAGCCTGGGCCACCCATAATGACCATGACCTTATTATCATCACAGAGTCATGGCTCAAAAGCACCATCCCAGATCCACAAATATTCCTACCAGGTCATAAACTTTCCAAGGCTGATAAAACATCTAGAGTGGGGTGGTGTGATCATTTACACTAAAGAAAAATACAACATTACAGACATCTGGTGCATGTCCAAGCCAAAATAATTTGATTCTGTGTCCCTGAAACTCTATCTAGCTTCCTCAGAAATTCTTACCATTGTTGGCTGTAACAGGCTCCCTGCTCATGGCTCAGCTATACTCGCAGCTTTAAAGTCTGTCATCGCTTCCAACAATAATGAAATTATTATTCTCAAGGACCTAAACCTGGATTGGCTTACCTACAAATCCACTGACCTTAAAGGTCTTTGTGATGATCTCGGCCTTTCCCAGGTCATCACTGAACCCACCAGGATCAACAATTTTAACAATGTGAACAGCTCTCTTCTCAATGTTTTAATAACTTACCATCCCCATAAAATCCTGCAATCTTCCATCTTCCCCAATGACATGAGAGACCACGGGATTGTAGTCTGCACCAGTGCCCTCCCTAGGGTCACCTTTTCACCCAAGCTCATCAGGAAGTAGTCTTTCCACAAGTTCATCCTCATTAGGTACCTGTCTGATCTAAGAAACTCAAATTGGCAAAGCTTATATCTAGCCAATGTGGCAGATGAAGCAGTCACTATCCTGAATTACAAACTTATCCACCTAGCCATCAAGCATGCCCCCTTCTCAAAACCAGAGCTCATGAATTCTCTCACCCCTGGTTTACATCTGATCTTAAAGTTACGCTCTCTGACTGTGACAGACTCTGGTCCCATGCAAGGCATACTAAATGCCCATCTGACCGCTAGGCATTCTGAGCTGCAAGAAACGCCTGTGTTAAACACATATGTGCTGCCAAGTCAAATGTTTACATCACTACACTCAAACAGGCCAATGGGAACTCTGCCAAAATCTGGAGAACTCTAAAATCTGTTGAAGACCATCCAGCCACTCCATCCATTCCTTCCAAGATCCACATTAAGGGTAATACTATCGGAGACCATGGCCTAATCCTTGAAGAACTCAACACACACATTCGCCACTGCCAGACTGGCTTTCGACACCTCACCTTATGCCAGTCTAATCAATCCAACCCTGGCCAGCCATCCACCACAAGGTCTTCCTTCACTGCATCTCTTCCAACTACTGCCTATCTCCTACAAAGAAGCAGAAGACCTCCTGATCAACTTAGACAGCAGGAAGTGTGATGGCAAAGATGGGCTAGAACCATCTTTTCTTAAACTAGTCCATCACTAACTTACAGCCCCTATACTTCACATATTTGATCTTTCCATTGAAATTGCCTCAGTACCTTGCTGCTGGAAATTTGCTCACATTCTTCCTTTATTCAAATCTGGTGACCCTGTGTGACCTTAACAATTATAGACCTATCTCTATTTTGCCCACTCTATTCAAAATTCTAAAAAAGCTAATCTACAAACAACTAATACATCATATCAAAAGTTACTTCCTCCTCATCCTAGTATAATCTGGTTTCAAACTAAACCACATTACCATCTCAGCTCTTGCTAAAGTTACCAATGATTGGATTGCAGCACATGACTCCAGAATGGTCACATGTGCCATTTTCCTATACCTCAGCAAGGCGTTTGACACCATTGACCACAACCTAGTTATCCTTAGCCTACTCAGCCTGGGAGCTAATGTGTGTCCACAGCACAATGGTCCACAAGCTACCTTTCAGGTAGACTCCAGAAAATCAAGGTTGATGGTGTTTTCTCAGCTTCCCTCCCCAACTCTAGGGGTGTCCCACAAAGATCCATCTTAGAACCCCTTCTTTTCTCCATTTATATTAACAATCTCGACTCTAATGTTAGCAAATCCAAGCTGCACTTCTTCGCAGATGACACAGTACTATACACATCCAAGCCAATGATATTCGTAGTCCAAGACGAATTTCAGGCAGACTTTTCTCAGCTTGAAATGAACCTCATTAACTCAAAGCTCCTACTCAAAGCAAAAAAAAAAACAAGGCCATGTTCTTCAATCCCAGCAACATCTCCACCTCCATCCCCACCCCATCCCCGTTCATTGCACCCATTACTACAGCCTTAGGGGAACCCCCTTGATGTGGTCTCAAAATTCAAATATCTAGGTGTCTGGGTCAATAGCAAACTCTCTTTTAACATTCACATTGACACTCTCGCCAACAAACTTAAAACAAGTTTAAGCTTCTTTTTTCATAAAAGTTCCCTCTTCTCACCCGATATTAGACTAAGGCTTGTGCAGGCCACTTTTCTAACAGAGCTTGATTATGGTGACTTAATCTATAATTCCGCTGAGGTCACCAACCTCCACAAACTGGATGTCCTTTATCACTGTGCCCTATGATTTATCACCAACGCTCCTCTCAGAACTCACCATTGAGATTGATATGCAGCTGTTGGATGGATGCCTCTCTACACAAGTTGCCTTGTACAATCTGGAATTTGGACACTCAAAATCCTGCTGAACACACTCCCTGACTAGATTTCTTCCCTTATCAAGATCTCTAATTGTCTGTACACCCTCAGGAAATCAGACTTTATCTACTTGGATGTCTTAAGAACTTGTACCTCACTTGGCAAGCGTTCCATCTCCTATACCCTTCCTACAGCCTCCAAGCAGTCCTTAAATTAACTAGCCTCATATCTATCAACATTTTCAAAGCTTTAGCTGCAAGCAAAGTGAAAGTCCTATGCAACTGTCCTAAGTCCTAGCCTTGGCTTCTGCAATCCCTCCCCTGCTCCTAGCCTTGCCTACCACATTCCTTCCCATTGGTCCTTCATGCTCCTCCTCCCTCTTGTACCCTCCTCTTCTCTGTCACCCTCTCCCTTCTGTCTAGATCCCCAGCCACCCATGTTTGATAGTGTTCAAACTTTCATCATGAGTCTGATCCAGCTGCCAACTGCTTGCCCATTTGAAGAAGGCTTGCCTTGTAAATTTCATCCCTATTATTTTTTTTTTATCATGTAATACTTTTCCTCCTACATTGAGGAGCAGCCCCAAATGACCGCCAGCCACCAGCACCAGAGTCCCCAGACCAGGTCTGGCATATGCTACGGCACCTGACTCACACAGACCCCGATGAAATTAATGGGCCCCTCCAGGGGCCCATGACCGGGAACCAGGTGGCCACGCCTCACATGTCCGGGTGCTCTGGGCTCATCCATGAGCTGCCATGGTTGCTCCACAATTTTCCACCATTTCTTTTTGCCCCAGGGAGCCAGATGTGCAATGACGTCTAATGCACCTTCATGCAGACATCCACCGTGCTCCCTTCCCTCAAGATGCATGCCACTGACAATGCACCTAGCCTCCGCTAGGCACCACTGCAATGTGCCACATACCCCATACCCCATACCCACCCCAGAGGAAGGAGCGTGGTTGTGGGATGCTCAATCCTTCCTCTCCCCCGCCAGCCCATGGGGCTCCGAGTCCATTCCCGAACCCAGGTCGCAGGCATTGCACAAGGTGTGGGGTCCAGTGCCTCAACCCTCAGTGCCACCGGGCCGGCTATCCATATTATGTTAAGATATGAATTTTGTTAGGCCTGAATATCTTAGCATGCCTACTACATACTGGTGGGACACTTTGTAAAATCTCTCCCTAAACTTGTACGTAATTGCTTATTGTGTAAATTTTTGCATATACTTGTATCATAAGTTATTATTTTTACCAGGACAGTTTGCATCCTTGTGTTGTCCCCTGTCTATGTTCCTGATTTATGTTCCTCAGGACCTCCTTTTGAATGAGCTTGATCAATGGAGTTATTCCTGCAATAAACTTGCACTTTTGAACCCCCGTCTTCACCCGATTGCCCCCCCAGATCCTGCAGGTTGACCCAAAAGTCCTCCACTTGATTCCCAACTTCTTCAACCTTTCTTATCCCTAAGCCATCATTAATAATAAATGCTAATCCTCCCTCCCCTCCCCTTCCCTCTGCACTGTCCCTTCTGCATGTGGTGTATCCTAGTAGGTGTAGGTGCCAGTCATGTCTGGAAGAGGCACAAATCATAGTTCCAGCTACCACATCCACCCCACCATCAAATACCAGAGCCTGAAGCTCTGGCATCATGTTACCTATGCTCTGGCATTAATCAGGACCTCCCTTGAAAGTGCCTGCCTACCCCCATCCCTGCCCTGAGGGATCCTGGGTCTCAGCCTAGGAGGACCCACACCCCCTCATGCACTATTGGGTGCTTCTGATCTGTGCCTTCCCCCCACATGTTTGAGAAGGCCAGGGCACCCCATGCTTGGCCTACCAGAGATTCCTCCTTCACAAGTTTAAACCCCATCTGGAATGGATAAACCCTTCCAGTCAAAGCTTCAGGATCTCTTTCCACCCTGAGCTAAGGTGGAACCTGTCCCTTTTGTACAGTTCCTCATCCTCCCATGTTACACCCCAGTGCCCCTCTCACCCATACCCCCTGGGCTCATATAATTCCCCAAGCCAAACATTTACATTCCTTATTTTTGGCTTGTTCCCCACACTGTCCCTAGGTAATGGTAGGATCTCTGAGAAGGAGACCGAGGACCCCACATCATCACAGACCCTGGCTAGCTCCCTGAACTTAGCCTGAATCTCCAGCACACTATTCCCCTGCATATAATTTGTTCTGAGGTGCACTAATATGTCCGGTGTCCCACCCACTCCTTCACCAGAGCATAGACCAGATGTTTGGCCTTGTGCACAGTTAAGCCAGGTATACTCTTGGTCTTAACACCACAGGATGTCTCCACCCCCCCACCTGATCACCAAAAATCATGGAGTCACTGAAGAGAAGCACTCTTACTGCCTCCTTTTCCCTAGTCCTACTCCCTATCCCAGTTGGCTCCCTACCCTCTCATTCCCTTTTACTTCCTCTCCCTTCCCCATTGTGCAAATTTCCATTACGTCCCTTCTGCTCCAGCCCTTACTCCTCATTGACCTATGCTCACTGGCCAATTCCCTTCCTGCAATGAAATGCTGGTCCATCCTCATATTTCCCCCATGCTCAAGAGTCCCGCCCTGCCCCCAGCTCTTTCTCCCCATAGCCCTCACCCCTTCCCCCCCATACCCGAGTCCATCCCCATATCCCCAAGGGACAAGGGTCCCCCCTCTTTCCCCTCACTGACCTGTCCTCCTCAACCACTTCCCTTCCCACCGCTGAACTGGGTCCATCTCCATCTTCCCTCATCGATAAGGAACCACCCCATGCCACACCATGTATTGCACTGGCACCCTCTCCCTTCCCTCCATATTACCCTTCTTCTACCTCCCAGCATATCCTCATGCCCTCGTATTACACATGTTCCCTACTAGATACTCCAACTCTATCCCTCCAAGTCCTCCCTACTCCAAGTTCCTCCTTCTTTGTTATCCCCTTCCATCCCCACAGTGTACTGCTGACAGCATTTTTCTGTGTAATCCATTCTCCTGTTCTTTCCAGTAGGAACCTGTCTGCAATGTGACCTTACATAGCTGACAGCTTTTACCATTCTCCCATTCCTTCAAGTAGGGACACAGTCCTCCATTTGCTTCTCAACCAATGTTGTTTGGCTGTCAGGTCCTAAATAGATGGCATATTCTTTTTTTTTTACTCTATTTATCTCCCTGAGAACAGGAACACTCTCAGAAAATCCCCACACCTGCCATTTCTACCACCCACTGTGACCATCTACCCTCTCATAGGCGTTAGCGCTCCCCGCAGGCTCCTGGTCCATACCTGTGGGGAGATCTAGGGGCGGAGGCAGAAGCCCAGTGTTGGGCATGTGGCAGTCGAGGCACTGGGATGCCGTCACCTATCTGGCCCTCTGGGTTTTTTCTTGCTGTGGTTTCCCCTCCCATGCATGGGCACGCCCCGACACTCTGGCGCATGGCAACCCTGTCAGTGTCAGCCATGCCAGTACATGCTTGCCTGGCTCACTACAGTACCTCTGGTCTCCATCGGGGTTCTCTGGCTTGCCGGGCTCCCTCATCCCCTGTAAGCTGGGGAGGAGAGCTCTGCGTGGGAGCTCAGTCCTCAACCCTTCCCTCCTGACCCCCGGTGCCTGAGACCATCCCTGAACCTGGGTCACCAGAGTAGTGTGAGGTATGGTGTCCAGCGCCTCAACCCTCAGCACCACCAGGCCGGGCATATGGCATATTCTTGACTCCACTACCATGGTGTTGGACCACATTGGACCTCCTACACTCTTTAGTTTACTCCCCTAACTCATGTGAATAGTTGCATATGGTGTATTGTGCACTGCAATGGCTCTTGGGTGGCAGTCTTCTGGGAGATGTTCTGCAGACTGCAATGCTGCCCTGTTTACAGGCACGTCTAAGTTCTGAGGCAGTAGGTTGCTCATCTCCAAGCAGACCTGTTGAGTATTCAGGAAACCCCACCCCCCCACAGGGTCTACCAAAGCCACTGCCACTGCTTGATAATTTGCAAAGAAAGAGTAGTGGTTGGACAACGGTTTGCTCAGGGAGGGTGAGTGCGGTGGATCAGAGGCTCCAGCTGTTCACCACCACAATTCCTGTGCCATTCTTGAAACTGGTCTGGTTTAGTCATATTGGATGACATACAGGTAGGCAATCAATGTGAGTGTGCAGTAAGGAGGGCTGGGGAGATACATGGAATGCATAGGGAGAGGCATTACCATTAGAAAATGGTAAGTTATTATCCCTGTGTACAGAATGTTTGTGAGACCCCATCTGGAGTACTGTGTGTAGTTCTGGATAATCCATCTATGCAAGGACATAGATTGGAAGGAGCCAGTCCAGGGGAGGGCAACTAAAATGGTGTAGCATCTTAACCTAAAGCCATATGAAAAGAGACCAAAGGAGCGGAATATGTATACACTCTAGGAAATTAAGGAGAGGGTGGACATGATAGAAGCTTTCAATTACCGCTAGGGAATCAAATGATTTCAAGATGGTTGCGTTTTCCAGAAAAAGAGATGTGCTTAGCTTAAATTATATGACTCTTCAGTGTACTACCCTAATCTACATCCATGGGCTAATGAATCCCATGTATGCCCCTATTGTCTACAATTCCTAAAAATCAAGGTTACTCCTCACGATCAGAATGAAAATTAACAAGCTTGCATATAAAGCAAAAGAAGTATTTGAAAGTCTTCATTATCATTCAAAAGTATTCAATAATTGGTACTTCTAAAATCTGTGAATAATATTCATTTAGTATTAATTTACTCTTAAAAAACAATTACAGTTGAATACTCTTAAAACTAAGTATTCCAACAGGTAGTATTCTTATTCTGATGTTTACAGAAGATTAAAAATTACTAAACATGGGCTGGCTCAGTCACCCCGAGTGAAGGTGTTCATTCCACCTGCTGGTGACCAAGGTTCATGCACTGAACCTGGGTCCAAGGATTGGAGCCAGCAGGGAGGCATATCGCAGGTGTCCATTGGATGCTTCCCTACTGGAGGTGGGATTTACCTGGGGCCCTGTGAGTGGATTGACAATGTACTTGGGTGACGTGATGCCTCGAAATGCCCCCATACACCACTGCTGCAGGTTGTCCCATGCTCATGCAAGGCACAGAACTGTGTGGGCAGGGCACACAAAACGGGAAATGCCTGCCCCAACTAACCAACCAGATGATGTGCACTTGGCTCCTAAAACCCGAAGCCCCAGAGTCAACCTGGAACTGGCCCCGCAGCTCCTGGACAAAGTGCCACTGGCTGCCAGGCACTTCCCCCTCGGAAGAGAGGGATCCTCCCAGTAAAAGGGCTATAAAGGGGTTTCTAGCTAGACTGCAGTTGGGTCTAGTTGTGGTGGTGGGGTTCAGAGGGCAGCAGAGAAGGTGCTGGTACACTGAAGGAGTGGCCAGTCAGGATGTAGAGGGAGGAGCATAAAGAAAAAAAAAATTACTAAACACTGTCTTAAAAGACATAGAGACATAGAAACATAGAATTTGATGGCAGATAAGGACTGCTTGGCCCACCCAGTCTGCCCATTTCCCTACCTGATGGATAAGCTGCAGATTCTAGTTTATCAACAGCTTACTTCCTCCTGCCCCCCACTAGAATTGCCTTATGCCTGTCCCATGCATTCTTGAATTCTCCCACTGTTCCTGTCTCCACAGCCTCCTCAGGAAAGCTGTTCCATGCATCCACAACCCTCTCTGTGAAAAAAATACTTTCTAACATTACCTCTGAGCCGTCCCCCCTTATCATCAAATTGTGCCCCCTCGTTCTTGCACATCTCTTCTTCTGAAAGATACTACCCTCTTGTACCTTGTTAATTCCATTGAGATACTTGAAAGTTTCTATCATGTCCTCCCTCTCCTTCCTTTCCTCAAGGGTATACATATTAAGCTGCTTTAGTCTCTCCTCATATGTCTTCTGGTGCAGACATTGCCCTCCTCTGAACAGCCTCCACTCTGTCTATGTCTTTGCGGAGATGGGGTCTCCAGAACTGCACGCAGTACTCCAGATGGGATCTCACTAACTGTCTGTAGAGAGGGATAACAACTTCCGGTTTTCTACTGTTGATGCCTCTCCCTACGCATCCCAGAATCTCCGCAGCCCTCCTTACTGCCTTCTCACATTGCTTGCCTACCTTAAGGTCATCTGATATAATTACTCCTAGGTCTCTTTCAATTTTTATTGTTGTTATTAACTCACCCCCCATTGTGTACTCTTCCCCTGGGTTTTTGTTTCCCAGATGCATTACCTTGCACTTCTTTGCATTGAATTTGAGCTGCCATACATTTGACCATTCCTCCAACCTTGCCAAATCCCTTTTCATTCTTTCCACCCACCTTGTGTATCAACCCTGTTGCAGATCTTTGTGTCATCTGCAAAGAGGCATACCTTTCCTTCCAGGTGCTCTCCAGTGTCACTTATATAGATATTAAAGAAGATTGGTCCCAGTACCGAACCCTGCGGTACCCTGCTAGTAACCCTACTTTCTTCACTGTGGACTCTGTTTACTATTACCCTTTGTGTCCTGTTGTCCAGGCAGTTTTTTATCTAGGCTACCACCTTGGGACCCACTCCAAGGCAGGCTAACTTGTATATTAATCTTTTGTGTGAGACTGTGTCGAATGCCTAGCTAAAATCTAGGTAGGCCATATCCACAGCCCCTCCCTGGTCTACTACTTTGGTCACCCATTCAAAAAAATCTACTAGGGTCATCTGACATGACCTTCCTACTGTGAAACCATGCTGCCTTGGGTCATGTGCCCCACTTGCCTCTAGGTACTCAACAATTATTTCATTCAGAAGTTCTATTCTATTATTTTCCCTACCACTGAAGTCAAACTAACTGGTCTGTAGTTTCCTGCCTCTGCCCTGCTCCCACTTTTGTGAAGTGGAATCACATTTGCCCTCCTCCGGTCCTCAGGTACCACTCCATCCTCCCATGATTTGTTAAAGAGAGTAGTCAGTGGTGTTACTAGTTCTACCCTTAGTTCTTTTAGTATTCTTGGGTGAATCCCATCAGGCCCCATTGCTTTGTCCACCCTCAGTTTCAAGAGTTCTTTCAAAACCCTTTCTTCTGTGAATGGACTGGTATCGACCCCCTTATTCAGAGTTTCTCCCTTGTTTCGTTTAGGCACCTCCCCCTCCTCATCTGTTGTGAATACTGAGCAGAAATATTTGTTCAGTATCCCTGCTTTTTCACTGTCACCCTCTTCCCACATTCCCTCCCCTTTATTAAGTCTCTGTATCCCTCCCTTGGTCTTTCTTCGCTCCCTAATGTACCTATAAAAAGTTTTATCCCCCTTCTTAACAGAGTTGGCTATCTTTTCCTCAGTTTGTGCCTTTGCTATTCTGACTGCCATCCCTGCCTCCTTCTGCTTTAACTGATAAAGTTCTTTATCCTGCTCCTTTTGTGTTTCCTTATATTTCCTGAATGCTATCTTTTTCTCCTTAACCATCCCTGCCACCTCTTTTGAGAACCATAGTGCTTTTTTCCTTCATTTTGTTTTATTGATTTGCTTCACACAAAGGCTTGTTGCCTCTGTGATAGCTGTTTGGATTATTCCCCATTGTTCCTCCACCCCTCCTTCTTGTCCATGCACTCTCTCATTTCCCAATGTCAGCCTTCCTAAAGTCCAATACTCTTGTTTTTGTATGGCTTGACTCGATGGCTGTGTTTGTTGTGAACCACACTGTTTGGTGGTCACTTGTTCCCAGATGGCTATCCACTTCTAAATCTGAGATCCTTTCTCCTTCCCTATTTGAGAGTACCAGAACTAAGATTGCTCTGTCCCGAGTGGGTTCCAACACTAGCTGTCTGAGGCATGCCCCCTGTAGGGCATCAAGAATAACCCTGCTCTTGGATGTGCCTGCAGCAAAAGTACTCCAGTTAACATCTGGCATATTCAGGTCCCCCATCAACAATATCTCCACTTTTTCTGCCATTTTAAGGATGCCTTCTATCATTTCCTTGTCCATTTCCTCCCCCTGAGATGGGGGTCTGTACACAACCCCTATGTGGATTGTGGTGCCATTTCCTGTCTCCAGGGTGACCCATAGTGACTCATCAACTTCCTGTTTACTCTTTAGTTCTGTTGCTTTAATCCCTTCCCTTATATAGAGAACTACTCCTCTTCCTCTTTTACCCACCCTATCCCTCCTGTAGACTGTGTATCCTGGTATGTTGACTTTCCACTCATGGTTCTCTGTGTGCCATGTTTCAGTGACTGCCACAATATCCAGGCGTCCCTCTTCCATCAAGGCCACTAGTTCAGGGAGCTTGTTGCACAGATTGTGGGCATTGGTACTCATCACCTTCCATTTATTTTTTATGGCCTTACCGTTTTTAGCCCCATCCCTGTCCTTAACACCTTTTTCTGCATTTATCCCTGTCCTGCTCCCTACTGACTTCTCTGCCTTGGAGTTTACCTCTCTAACTACTGCGCTTTGTGGGGGGAGGCTGGGATTTCCCTGCTCCTTTTCAGTACCTACCCCATTGGCTAATTTAAATACTTGCCAATGAAGCATTTAAACCTGTCATCTAGGATCCTGGATTCCCCCTGGACAGATGCAGACTATCGCACCAGTATAAGTCTGCATCCCTCCAGGTGGCTCCCCAGTACTCAATGAAGTCAAAACCCTGAGCTCCACACCAGTTTTTCAACCATTCTTTGAATCCAATGGTGCAGAATACCCTAGCATCATCCTTGCCATAGACAGGCAGCACCTCCGAGAAGGTTACTGTACGTGCTACTTGTCTAAGGCCCTTCCCCAAATTCACAAACTCCTCTTGCACCACTCTGATCCCATTTACAGCCAGGTAATTTATCCCTAGGTGGACAATGACATCCAGCTCCCTCCCTAGTGCAGCTGCATTACTGCTTTAACTCATTGCTTCCACAGGAGCTTTCTGAAGTTGCAGCACTTGTCTCCTGTACACTGTTAACAGCTAATCCTGGGCCTTTCTAAGCAAAATCAAGCAATAATTGGCATGCCACAAACAAATGCTAATAGCACAAAAACTGTAAGTGCTAGACATAAAGTATGAGTGGCAAAATTGTTCAGCATAAAATTACCTTTCCAATGGTGGTATGCAAGGAAAGCAGGTAATTTAGTTTTATTTCTGTGCTGGTCGAAACAGCAAAACAAAATATTTTTTCCACTAAAAAATGCACCATATTGTTGGGAAATATGTAACATATCAACACCAAATTAAGCATACAGACATTAGATGTAATTTTAATAATTTGTTTATACAACAAACAGCTATTTCTGTAGTATTAAACATAATTTTTCCCCATTTGAGTCAAGGTGTGTTGGTAAGGTTTGAGGGACAAATCTGAACCATACATACCATACCATAAACAAATGTATATAACTCCTAAAGTATACATGATACATACAACGTATTAGTGGCAAAGTTGTTCCACACAAAATTGCCTTTCCAACGGTTCTATGCAATCAACTGTACTCAATTCGTTTATTGTTTTATACTGGCTGAGATACCCATAATGTGTGTTTTCTTCCAAGTGCTTAGGTGGTTCTAGATGGCCAAAATGTCTTAAACAAATATGAATAACTCCTAAAGTGAACATGATACACACAAAGTGTCACAGGCAAAGTTGTTCAGCACAAGATTATCTTTCTAATGGTACCATGCAGTCAATTCTAAACAATTCTGGCTGGCAAGTAATATTGAATCATGTGAGTGACTTCTCCAGATGTTTCTAGGGCACACAGGAAGTCTGTAGATGACTTCTGTAGGCATTCTGGGACACCCTGCAGTTTTTTGCTGATGCCTACAGGCATTTCTAGAAGGCAATGAGTTAAGACTAAATTTAGTATTCCACTTCGATGAGGAATATGTACATTAAAAGGACTTGAAACTTCCATATTGGTGAGTCCGGGTTTGTTCCTGCTAGCTACAAGTGCTGTTCACCCTTTTCCTCACTTCATGACTGTACAGTACATGTAACATTGATGTTCAGGTTGTTTAATGCAGCTGTTTATTTGTGTTTCTATATAGTGGATAGTATAAGGTATTGTTAATATCAATGAAAGTTATTTACAGTATCAAGCATTGTGTGACTGGTTATTTTCACTGTGTTTTTGGTCATCAGGTAGGGTCCCACAGCATATGTTGCAGGGGGACTTTAAAGTTCTGGCCACAGCCCTGGGGTCTGATTGCCTGGAGTGTGAAGAGTGGAACGTAGCTGGTAGAAGTTGATATGGACTGGACTGGGGAGGGAGGGATCCACCTGTTTTCTGGAGGATTGATTCTGTCAAATGGCTGATGAATGTGGTCCTAAAGGGGTGATTATGGGGAAAGGGGCTAACATCGATGTGTGTCTGTGGGTGTTGATACTGTTTATAGAATGAGCAGTGATCTGATATTGGCTCTGTGGGCACATATACTGGTAGCATAACTCTCAAGCTTCACCTGGTAAATCAGGGACAAGACTTAAAAAAGAGACAAAGGATCAAGAAGCTGGTAGCATAAGGGATTCATGTAAAATGCTTTTTTTTGAAGAACAAGTCTATAATTCTAGTGTTCAGTGTTATTTTGAGGTTACAGTCTCCCTAGTTCAGCAGTCTCAGAAGCACTAAGCTTAGGAAGGGCAGAGGAAAATTCTGAGGTAAAATAAAGGACATCCTTGAAAAGCAGGGATAGTTAAGAGGCATGACTGTGGAGAAGTCAGAGGTTAATACTAGCTGTTGGGTGGGGCAGGAGGTTGGTTCAGATGAGTCATTACTTTTCTCTGGTGCCATCCAGTAGCTTATCAGTCCTGCCATCTTTCTTCTCAACCACCACCAATACTGGGCCCTTGGGTCTCATATTCCAATACTATTTTCTTTTTCTCTTTTGTTTCATTCTTTTTTTATCCTTTTTCCACATTTTTCTCCACATCTCCCCACCCTCACGTCCTTGGCATGAGCGTGTGTGTGCAGAGCAACATGCTCATCATGCACTGTGGTATGTCCCACTCTACCAGTCACCTGTATCCACCTGTGCACGGCACCAGGTTTCCACCAAGTGGTAGCAGGATTGCAGGCAGGTGACTCCCTCCTTTACCTGAGAGAAGAGTAACACAGCTCAATTCTGTTCCCAATCTCCCCCCATGCATGCTCCCCAATCACCCGAGGTTGTTCCCAAACCTGGGTCACTGGCATGGTGTGAGGTAAGGCAAGAATGCCCCAGAAGAGGTTTCCTCATTACTGCCTGTAGCCCAGGGTCCCCACTCTGCTCACAAATAAAGTATATTGTCCAGCGTACTGACTGTAGCATAGCTTTTTGCCCTGGGTAAATTGAAAACACTCTCAGCCAGTGACCTCTCTCTGCAGCGCTCATGGTAGCCTGTCCTGCGAATGGTGCTTGCTAACCTTGCCATCACTCTGCTCCTCCCACCACTCTTACCTGCCCTCCCATAGCACACCTGTGAATCATGTTTGTAACCTTGTTGAGAGACAGAAAGACTGTAACTACAACAGTGGCCAATGTGTGATGGATGACCATGAGTCATGCTGCTTTGCTGATCTGACAGTGGTACAGGAGGGTGGAAGGAGCCGGGAAGCACAAGGCAACCCTGCACACCACGCTACAATTGCTTGCTTGTGGGGAGGGGGGTCACACTCAGTGGTTAAGTAAAAACAAAATGCAGCGTTCAAGGAAAGGGGGGGGGCATAAGAACACCTGCTGTCAACTGCCCTGCAGCAAATTCCCCATTGCATGCGGGAACAGCATGGTACTCACGCAGTAATTTGATGTGCAGCCATACATCAAGGGTCACAGTCAGCTACACTGCTCCCTTACTGCTTTTACTCATCTATATTAACCTTAGTGTCACTTCTGCTTGTTTTATTTCCATTCACTCTGGTCACTCCTTTTTACGTTCACTTGCATGCATGCACAAGGAACATTTTGTAACAGTATGACTTTTTGGAGGTGTGTGACCCTCCTGTGCAATCCAGTGCTCCATGTAGCAGGCGCGACAGTACAGCTCCAATGGATAGGCAAGCTGTCTATGACAGCAGTTTGGCTGCCTGGTCTTCACATCTAAGAAAACATCCGCAGCAATCAGCAGTGGTAACGCGTATGTATTTAGCATATTTAGGTCACCCTTTGTCTGGCACTTTCTTTGCACCTTGCTTCAATGACACTGATCTCTAGTTGGTATGTGTAGCACTAGCTTGTACCACACTGACGCCTTGCTCATCTTCCGGTGAGGTTCAACACAGCTAGCCTGGGGAATAAAACTTCTAAAGGCGCAGGACACCTCGCCAGCCCCATGGAACTCATTCGATGTCACAGTTCAACTTCACATGCTGTAGTATCTCCCAGCTCAAAGCTAACTAACCCCACACTTGTCTGCTTTGTAGATTTCCTTCTCAAGTTCAACAGCCCAGGAACCTCCTCCTTTTGTTGAATCCCCAGCAGTTACTAAATTTCATGTTGACACCGGAATATTTAGAAAAGTGTTGGGAAGGCAGCATTAGAGTTGTTAAATTCCAGCATACCTGAGTTCTTCCCACCCTTGGCCTAGTGGTTGGGCTCACTTCCCCCTAATATTTGTCATGTGACCTTGGAAAAGGGACATTTAATTGTGTATCTAGAGTTTCACTTTCCCTGCCTCTGAGTTTCCATCTGGCCATTGTTCATGCATTCCTCACCTCCTCCTGCATGCCACAGTCTTGACAGCATGTAAGAAATGCTGCCTGGTGATAATCCAGAGCTGCAGCTGGAGGACTACACACCGATCCAAACAAATCCCATCATCTCCCTTCTGTTGGCCTGCCTGTAAGACCCGCACTGTTGTGTGGAGCCGGGAGTCCCCCTTTAGTCCCTCTGGCTACAGTCGCTGCATGTTGATCTGCTGCCTCTGACCCTCTCACTTTGCCCACTGAAGGCAGAAGCCTGGCTGGAGGAAGATGAGGAGTTGCGACGGGACCGAAGGGACTGTGCTGCAACCCACAGGGCTAGAAGAGGACAGACCAGCAATCCGGCAACAGGTAAAAGAGAGACAGAGGCAACTAAACTTACTTCATGGAAATCATTAAGGAAGTGATCTGTTAAAAAATTGTTATGTGCACTGAGTGTCTGAAATGTTCTGTGTAATTTCCAAGCAGATGCTGATGTGCTTAAATCTGTTTGAAGAGTACCAGGCAAGAGTATCAATGTGGGGACTGGGTCACAAGTATCTGTTTAATATAGGTCAACTAAATGCAAGCAAAGGCAGTGTGGGTGGACCTTTTAAGCCATGAGCTGTTATGTTCTACTCCCACCACAGCCTCTGGTTTATATATGACCCTGAGCAAGTCACTTTACTTCCCCTGCATCAGTCTGTTCCTGTTAGAGGCAAGACCCCAAAGAAACTGTGTATTTTACATTTTTCTGGCCATTTATGGCAGGTATTTCCCCATGTTAATGATGACATTATTGTTTTTGTTCCTTCGAAGCCTCTTGGGGCACCCCACTCCTTTGGACCCCATAAGTCCCAGCTGCTGGCTGGATTCATCTTCCGCTGCTGTTCACAGGCTCCATGATCCCTTAGGTCCATTGATTTGCTTCCATGATGCAGAGAATCCCTATCTTTGGTGGGATCTTGACCTCCCCCTTTGGCAGGTCAGGGGGGGAGGAGGGAAAGCATTGGTTGACCTGGAGGTCTGAGGGGGTACATCATGGCAGTGCTCACAGTGGCTTGGAAGGACAGAGGGACATCATCTAATGTGTCTCAGCCAGGGCCATGTTATCCCTCACTTCACCCATCCTCCAAAATGCAGCATGTCTGCGTCGGTGTTCTGGGGGGTGCTGAGCAATGCATGGTCATCCACGGAGCCCAGGGTACTACCACTAGGAGACTCCCCCAGGATTAGAACATCCTTGTGGCATCTGTTCCTGCAATCCTGGGCTTGAGCAAATTTTTTTTTTATTATTAAAATTACAGAAGTTGCATGTGCTTAGGTTTCAGTTTTTTAAACATTTATTTATTTTGTATAGTTCCAGGAGTGTCAGTGATTAACTGTACAGAACTGCCAAAATTATAATGCCACAGTGAAGAGTATGCAGAACATTTATGAGTAACTCACATACCGATATTGGAAGGGATTCACATTTCCCTGGTTTGTGCCAACACAGTTTAAAGCATAGCAGGGTTTGACACTGACTCATGAGCAGTGCGTTGTTCCGAGGCTGCTAAGTTTACTGGAAACGTGTTGAGTGTGGAGAGGTTGTGTAATTTCACTTCTTTGAAGAGCTACTGATTTTTACAAAAGTATTATAAATTCATATCATACAGCTGGCAGTATGGCCCCATGCAGTATCTCGCTTTCATGGGTGTCACTTTGTACACGTAGGGTTCCTTGTGCTTAAATTTATTTATTTGAAAAGTTTCACCAGGAAGAACATACAGAGTTGCAATAGCTCAGATGCATCCAGATTTGGGGGGGCACATACTAACATACTAAAAAAAAAAACAGATTATGACCTATGGTCTTTTGAGTCTGCTTGGGGATTGGTGCCTACCCAGGGCACCATTATAACCCCCCTCCCCTCCCTACAGGATCCCCAACCTCCAGTGGGGCTCTGGGATGCACCTTCCCCATACCTATCACAGGCCTTCTTGAACCCCTCCACAGTTGTAGCACCCACCTACTCCACAGGCAACCCATTCCAGGGCTTCACTGCCCTCTCAGTGAAGTAGCATCTCCTTGTTTTCCCCCCTTACTCTCCCCCATCTAGCCTCATTGAGTGTCCCCTGGTTGCCCTACATCCCTCATCTGAAGCACCCCCTCAAGGCTTACGCAATTCATTCTCTTGAGATATTTGAAGACCTCAATAATATCCCCTCTGTCTCTTCTCTCCTCCAGTGAGTACAGTTTGAGTTCCTCAAGTCTCTTTCTCCATAGAGCTTTTCCCTTAGTCCTTGTATCATCCTGGTCACCCTCCTCTGGACCCTCTGCAGAAGAGCAATATCCCTTTTAAAGTAAGTATACTGAAACTGCACACAGTACTCAATGTGTGGTCTAACCAGGCAATTATACAGCAGAAGGTGCACCTATCTACTCCTTGAAGTCATCCTCTTCTTGGCTATGCATCCCAGCATTTTATTTGCTTGGGCTGCAGCCCTTCTACATGGCTCCAGGTTATTCATTTTAGCATCCACCACCACCCCGAGGTCCTTCTCCCCCCACCTCAAATGCTGCAGTGCCTCCCCCCAAGGTGTATACGTGAGACGGGTTTTGGCCCCCCAGGTGAACCTTGCATTTCTCAGTATTAAACTTTACTTTCAAGGCACATGACTACCACTCCAGAGTCTCCAGGTCCTCCTGGAAAGCCAACTTCCCCTCCTCCCCATCCACCACCACCCACAGCTTTGAGTCATTGGCAAACAGGCTCATCCCACTCCTGATACCACTTCTGATGTCTGAGATATAGAACAGGAGTGGGCCCAGTACCGATCCCTGTGGGAATGTACATCCCCACTAGCCAGTTTCCTATCCACCTGACCATCTGCCCTCCCATCCCCATATCTCCCAGCTTCACAAGCAGCCAGGGATGTGGCACCAAGTCAAATACCCTGCTAAAGTCTAGAATGAGGACATCTTCTGGCCTACCCAATCCCCTTTGGCTCCAGCCCCCCCAACAAACATCTAGGTGGCACACTGGGAGCCCACCCCAGCGTGCTCATGCCCCCCCCACTCACTGTATAGCCAATGGAGTGCCCAATCTCTGTTGGCTCCAGCCCCCCCAAAGAAACACCCAGGTGTGCCAGCTTGCTGGGAGCCCACCCCAGTGTGCCCAAAGTGTCCCATGTTGCTGTTTTCTTTTTTCCCTGTGAAAAAAGGAAATGATCCTTTGCAGTCTCTCATGCCCCTTCCCATACCCACGCCCACCCTCTGTGCACCCCAGCTACCCATACCCCCCTCACCCCATACTTACCTCTGGAGCCCTGTGCGATGATCTTCTGTGCACAGGGAACACATCTGCACTATTCAAAGCCAACCACAAACTGAACAAATGCTGGTAAGCTGTATACATGTTTTTTTTTTCAACTTTGGTGCATGTCTCAGCCATTTTTCTGAATTTTGACACCAAATTTTCAACATGGGGTTCTTGGAACCCCACCTCATGAATTCAGTCACTGTCATGACGTTATTCAGTCCTGAAAGGTGATTTCTTTGTCACTGCATGGAATCACTTTTTGGGACCAATTACTGAGATGACAGTGTCACTGTTCATGAGGTGGGGTCCCAAAAAGTTTATGTTGCAAATTTGGTGAAAAAATTCCCCAAAATGGCTGTGTTATGAGCGTTATGAGCGTGCATTGCGCTGTTTTCATGCACACTCGTAACTTCTCGAATTTGTAATATTTTTACTCCACATTTTCAGCATTGGCATTTTTTCATACCTCCTTATGAACAGTATAGCTGCCATTTTCCGTATACTGGCCAAAATGTGTTTTCGCACATCCGACACACAATGGCATGGTCGATGTGGGAAATCAATGTGTGGGACAGATTATGAAAACCACAGTGACACTGTTCATGAGCAAAGGTCAGAAAATGCCTATGTTGAAAATTTGGTGAGAAAATTCCAAAACATGACAGTGTTACGAGCGTGCATTGCACAGTTTCCACACACACTCCTAACTACGAGAATTTGTAATATTTCCACTCAAGATTTTTGACACTGGCATTTTGTTACACCTCCTTATGAACAGTACCTCTGTCATTTTTCACACGCTGGCCTAAATGTGTTTCCACACATGTGGTGCACAGTGTCGCAGTTACTGTGGGAAATCAACATTCAGGACAGGTTAACAAAATCATAGTGACACAGTTCATGAGCAGAGGTCCCAAAATGCCTGTGTTGAAAATTTGGTGAGAAAATTCCACAAAAAATGACTGTGTTACCAGCGTGCATTGTGTAGTTCCCACACAGGCTCGTAACATTGAGAATGTCTGGGGCGATAGCGTTCCTAAGACAAGACAGTTAAGAAGTATGATGCTGACGTGTAAATCAGATGCAAGAGGAGTTGCAGAGAGGTACTCTGTTGGGACATGGTTGCTGAAAGGACATGGATACAACTGGGGGGGGGGGTGCTGCATCAATGCCAAACACCACTGCAAATACCTGCAAGTGAACGTTCGGCATTGACAAATACTTGTTTAATTCCTTGATGTTGATTTTTTGCATTAAACCAGCACGCTATGTCCCAAACATCCTACCATTTTCAGTAACCATTACCACATTTTTTTGAGATCTGTGTTTGTGGGTTACTGAACTGGAAGTCCAATGCTGCAGTGCTCCCTGACCAGTCTTGGAGTTCTCAGAAGTCCAACACTGCAAAGCTTCCTGACCAGTCTTTCTTTTATTCAAGTTCTATGAAAAGAAAGTATAATATAAAAAAGATGACTCCAGGTATGTAAATGTGCCCTTCTAGGCTGACAAGTTGTAATCTTGTCCACAACACATGAGTCTCAGTGGATCATAGAATATAATTTAATATTTATTTAATGATTTATGGAGGCAGACTTTCTGGGACATTGCCTGGGGTGCAGAAAATAAATCTGGCAGAAAGGGTTTGCAGCATTTGCTGTGCAGGAGTGCTGACAGTCAGTGCAGGCATGGAACAGATCAAAATCTAAAGTATAATGTAAAAGTGCCCAACAAGGTTAGACTGCTGGGGGAGGGACATAATTTTTTCAGTTGAGCAAAGAATACTGGCAACACCTATTGCCCCCAAACTCTGTGCAGTAGATGGGCAGCAAATGGAATCACAAAGGCTATGCAATATCCTCTGGAAACATGTCTTTCAGTACTGGAGCAGTGACTGGGGAAGATATGGCTGCCCCCAGGCAGAGGTATTGATCAAGGGGATAAGACTAGTAATCCCCTACCTCACCTGCTATTCTGTAACAGGGAAGTGGTTTGGGGTGAATAATTGGTAATCATCTCCCATCCTCCTGCCATTCAGTACACTGGCCATCATCAGGGCATAAGACTGCAATCCCCACACTACATAGGATGGGTAGGATGGTGGTGTTGCTTCTGGTGGCTGAGGGTAGTGGAGACAATTCTAACATTGATCAGGCATATCTAACATTGTTCAGATAGAGTGAATGTTGTGCATGCTGGTGTTGTATCTTAATTCAATTTTTTCAAGACTTGTGAAACTTTGTGAATGACAGGGTACAGTACACATTGTAAGTCCATTGGTTGGCAGGATCCACCAATGGCCTTGCAGGTGTACAGTAGCTGTCATTCACAGACAGATCTGTCAGCTGGTGACTGTGGCAGCATGGTGGTAGATTTATCTGCACACTGACATTAGGATGATGTCATAATGGGGGGAGCAGGGTGGGTCAGGGGTGCCTGCGTGGGTGGGAGGTTCACTTGACCATAGGCTTGACTTAAGGGATTACAGCAAATGTGAGATCAGGTCAAGCTGGTGGGGAGGGGGGGGTCATTTATTATTCCTTTACTGCTGCAGTCTGCAGCAAACAGTCAGAGTGGTGGCAGGGATAGGGGTTCATATATGTTTCATTTGCTGTTACAATGTACAGCATACAATTGGGATGGCAGGGAAGGAGGGGGGTACTGGTCTGCCAGAGTGGGAAGGCTGATGTGCTTCTGTCTGCAGTAAGGCAGTCTCATCTTAAGGAGGAGTATCTCCAGACTTGCTCTAAGGATGATCCTCCAATGTAGGTTGAGAATGGGGCTGCACACCATATGGTTGGGCATGCCCCCTGCTCAACCCCTCCAGATGCACTACATAACAACGAGAGTGAACCATACTCCTTGACAGTTGAGTCCACTATCAAAAGTAGCTAGAGAGTGCAAAATATGCTAAGTTAAAATCTCAAGTCATTAATAACTCAGACATTTCTTGCATTTCAAGTAAAACAAATGAGAAATTTATTAAGTCATATAAACAACTAACTCTCAAGCAGGATTATGTTTAAGTAGAACACTTCAATGCATTCCTAGCTACAGTATTTCCAGTCTCATTTCTCAACTAATGAATAAGTAAACAAAATATTTCCCAACTAATTGCTAAATGGCAAAAGTTAAACATTAGTTGAGAAAACTTCTCAACCAATAGTCAAGCTTAATGCTTATCTTTTTAGTTAGCTATTACCTAACTAAAAGGTAATCACTAGTTATTAGATAACTTATTTTTTTACATGGGTCATGTTTTGTTTTGTTTTCAGTATGAGGCGGAACATAGTTTTGCATGAACATGCCATAATTTTGAATAGGAAATTACTTGGAAATTAATTTGTTCTGCTGGCTGGCTTGGTCACAATGCAGGCTTCACTTTCCCGTGGCGATTTGTCTGAACCCCACATGTGTCATGTTGCCATGACATGCACAGCTGCCAGTGAAACAGACAAAGCCTGACTTACCCAAGACTCTTGGAGCGCTCCACAGCTTTACATTGTTACATATTTACACAGCATACTTATTCATGCCAGCTTGTAAAGCAGGGAAAGTAGGAAGAGACATGTTGAACTTAGAGTCCCTTCTGACCTTACATTTTTTTTAGGATTTTTGGCTTGAAAACACACACTCTGAGCCATCACCCATTTTTTTATGTGACCCCTCCCCCCCCCCGCTACTTTTTACAGTAAGCTATCCTTTGGTACCCTCGACTGGGCACCCAAATTACTTTGGACAATCCATACTATCCCTAGCTTGGGTTATGTAAAAAAGTAAATTCACAAATGACCCAACTATACCCAGATCCTGAAGAGAACTTTTGCTTAGGGCTATGCTATGTCTGTACTTCTAGAGGGGTACCCAGTAATTCCACACTGGAAGCAATAATATGAATATTCAAACCAGCTTGGGGTTCTAGAGTGTGACTTTATTCCAAGATGGTACACAAAAGCAAAGGTAAACCCCCAAGGTTTACAAATCATGGCACAAGGCAATGACAGAACTACAGAAATCTGCACTGGACAGAAACATCTACATATCACATATGTCATCATAGGACCTTGAATTCTTTTCAGCTGCAATGGCCTTAGCTGAACACACATTTCCCTCTAGTGGCACTGGCCACAACTGAGCACATTTCCCATATGACATAGGACTTTAACTTTTTGGCAATGTGGCAACTGGCCATGACGGAGCACACTGGTGCTCAAAATAAGCACAGCCCACAACAGGGGATACACTATTCTCTTCAGGCATTGGCCACTGTGACATGAATAAGAAGGCACCCTTACAGAACCTGTAGTGCTGAACTGGTCAGTTCAAATGGGGGGCTGCCCACCTTTTGTTTCCTCATCCATACCCAGCCATTCTTTCAGAGTTACACTTCAAAACATCTGTTAAAACAGTAGAACTATGCATCTTGAAATAATCTCACATCCTGCATAAGAAAAAACACTACCTCTGAGTGTAGAACTAAAGTACTGAACAATGTGTTACGTCTCTCTGGGGACCACACGATTGTCGGACAACATTAAAAACATGAGAACAATCTCAATTTAGCACAAAACTGGTGAATATTTCACTTTATCAGAGTATACCACCAAAACAGGTACTTTCCTCTTGGAAGCACAAAGTCAGATTACTCACGGTTGGTAAGCGAAAAAAGGCAGCTACCAAGTCCTGAATCCACCAAATCTGGAGATTGCTGCTCAGATCCATGCTAGTAGTTTTTTTCCATCTCTTCAGTTATGGAAAAATCAGGAAATTCTGCTCAAGATAACGGTTTCCTCCACTTCTCTTGGCAGGCAGATGTTTCTCAGCACTGGGGTGAGAAAACAGGATCTCCTCACAGCACCCACACTGTAGCTCTCACTCCTCCAAATGCTCACTACAGAGTGTACTCTCAAACTGACCCAAGATTCTAAAACTCCCCATTCACAGCCATCTGCCATAGCTTCTGCTGCTGTGAGAGTGCTAAATGACATCATCTCTCTCCAATCAGCTGAGACCAAGTAAACAGAGATGGTGAAAAACCCATTTAACAACTTATTCACCAGCTGGGTTTTCTGCCTATCATTGACACTGATGGGATTCTAGTAACCCCAGGGATCTGGGTTGTTACTCTCACCCATAGCAAGGTAAATGACTGTCTGCAGTCATTTCTGTACCCGGCACCAGACTATACCATCTTCTGTGTTACCTATGGGGTGATCAGGCCCTCTTCTGCCATGTGTTAGGCACAGGCAAGCAATACTATAGACACGAAGGCCGGCTAATGAGACTTCAGCCCCTATCCTATGATCTATTTATGGATATTCAGTGTCTCCAAGGAGACTGCTTGAAGCATGCCCTAATAGACCAGAACTGAGGTTCCCTCATGCAGCTCACAACCACAGTCTGTCTATCCCCATAGCCTTGTAGGAAAACTCTATCTGACCAGGCTGCCCACTGGGTAACCTCCCTCCAAGCTCCAAGGGTACCTGCAAACAAAAACAATGAGGAAACAGCACATCATAATGCATTACATTACCCAATGCTTTGCCCACAACCTCACACCTATGAAGAAAAATATGCTAACATACTGTTATCCACAGACTATTCTAAAACTCTAAGAAAAGGAAGAAAAGTCCTGGAACAGGACATGGCCTGTATAGCACCGAAATCCATGAGGAGAGTCTTTGAGGAGAGTCAAACATTTCTGTGGACTGTCTTCAAGTGTAGTATGTGTTGTAAAAAGTCAGGTAACAAAAATTTGGTCATACCAATTCCTTGAGGACCGAAAATAAAGGATCACCCTACTTCTCCGGACTGAGGACCTTCCCTTTGCAGACCAGGTAGCATCTTTGGATACAGCTGGATGGATGTCATCTGAAAAGCCAGGTGATGAAACAGGAAAGTAGCTGAGATGACATCATCTAGAATGCCAGGCGATGAAAATGGGAAAACACTGCTGGGCTTATGAATCTGAATGCACCTGAAGAATAATGGAATACCAATAGAGCTGCATCTTCCTCTTTGCCTACTGCTGCTGTGGGATGACAGACACCAGGATGCAACTACTTAATTCCCTCTAGGCAAGCTGGGACTATACACAGGGAGTGGCACCATTAAGGGTAGTACCACTCAGGGTGCATTGCAAGAACTATGACACCAACTTGGCATTCAAAGTTGATGTTGTGGAATATCTCATTCCCTGCATTGTCCGCAATTAGCACAGTGTCCATAAACAAAGTTCTGCCCAATTTCAATATTTTAAGTTGATCATTTTTTTTTATCACTACTTTATTTTTCCTCCTTGCGGCCACTACTCTGCCCTACATCCAGCCACCGCTACGCTTCCCCCGACGGCCCCCCTGGGGGTGCCCACACACACCGGCTGGCATATGCTGCTGTACCCATGAAAGGGACCCCCCTAAGTCCCCATGCCAGGTCAGGATCCAATACCGGCATGTCAGGTCACCCCTGGGCTGCCGCCGGGCTCAGGAAGCTGTGGCCATCAAGCTGCCGTGAGTGGTGCTGCCGATTTTCCTCCTTTATTTTTCCCTAGGAGTACAGACATGCAATGACATCACATACTGACATGCTGATGTCTGCTGCACTCCTCCCTCCATTGCACTGACTCTAGCAGTGCCCCAGGGCATCCCCAAGGGCTGCTACAGAGCGGTGGATGCCCATGACCCTCCCCAGGATAGGAGATCAGTCCTCTCGATCCTATCCTCCCCTACAGACCCCTGGTAACCCGGGCTCACATCTGAACCTGGGTCACCAGCTTGGAGCGAGGTGTGGCACCCAGTGCCTCAACCCTCAGCGCCACCGGTCCGGCTTAAGTCGATCATTTATGAATTGTCCCTGACACATTCTATTGCACTACAATACAAATTCTTGTTTGCCTCTTCACACAATGATGATTGCCTGTTCTGTTCAATTTCCTCCAAGCCTCTGTGAGGAAAGGCAGGAAAGGACCTTCTGTACACACTAAGCTATCCAATTTCCTATCCACCTGAGCGTCTGCCCACACCCATATCCCTCAGCTTCCCTAGCAATCTGGGATGTTGCACCCAGTCAAATGCCATGTAGAAGTCTGGAAAAAGTACATCCTCTGGTCTGCCCCGATTGAGCACTCTTGTCATCCCTTTGTACAACTCCACGAGGTTGGTCTGGCACCATCTGCCCCTAGCAAAGCCATGCTTGCGATCACCTAGGAGCCCACTTGCCTTTAAAAACTTTTTATTTGGCCTGGCATTTGGGGTAATGTTTAGTTTTATTATTGCTGCCTTTTTATTTAGTATGTTTTATATGCTAAATGTCTGTTTTTATATTGTATATGCACTTTGGTTTTGGAAAAGTGCTCTAGAAATAAAAAAAATGATTGATTGATTGATAAAAACCCCTCCAGTCTCCCATTCAGAATGACCTCCATCACTTTGCCCACTACCAACTTCAGGCAAACCAGCCTATAATTTCCCTGATCCTCTTGCAAGCTGCCCTTGTGCAATGGCACAATATGGGCCATCCTCCAGTCTTGAGGTACCCTTCCCGACTGAGCGAAATCATTAAGCAGGCTTGCCGGAGGAATGGCCAGGGTATTAGCCAGTTCAGTAAGCACCCTGGGATGGATCCTGTCTGTGCACATTGCCTTGTCTGGTCTTAGGAACTTCCAAACCCACCCAGTGTGGATTTCTACATCCATTGCCCTTACTTCATCTGTCAGTCCACCTTCCCCTTCCCCTTGCAGTGTGGCCCCCCATTCCTCCTTGGTTAAGAGTGATGCAAAAAATCATTTAGTACCTCTGCCTGCTCCTCCGCCACTTCCACCCACCCACTCACTGACCTCATCCAACTAATCTGCCCCTTCCCATTTCTTCCTTCTCTGACATACCTGAAGAAGACTTTTCCCCCATTCTAATCCTCTGTGCCAATCTCATTTGATACCCCACCTATGCTGACCTCACCACCCTGGTGACCCTCCTGGCTGTCGTATCATTCTCACACTTGGTTATAGCCCCTCGAGAATGATTGTATGATTGATAAGCAGCCTTTTTCTCCATCACCACATCTTGTACCTCCTTTGACCATCAGCTTGGCTTTTTAGCTCTACCCCACTTACATCTGCCCTTCATCCAGGCCTGTTAGCCTCCAGCAGCCCCTTTTTAATAACTTCTGTACAGGCCTCAGTGACCATGCCTTGCCTGATCTCATCAAGGTATCCCCTGAGGATCCGCTTCATCTACCCAAAGTCTGCACCTCTAAAATCAACCACTGACATTTTTATGTGATCTAATCCACCCCCCCACACCCCCAGGGCCATGGATAACCAGATCATAGTGTCATTAATTCCCACCAATGGGCCCCTATCAACTAGGTCCCTGATGAGCTCACCGTCTCACAGTACCACACCCAAGACTTAACCCTCCCTAGTTGTGTCAGTCACCAGCTGGGCAAGAAATGCATCCTGGAAGATGTTCAGGAGGTGCTGCTCCCTGCCCAATGAGGATGCCATATCACCCCAGTCTGCTTCTAGTATATTCAGATCCCCCAGCACCATAGTTGTGCTTCCACCACCACAGTGGTCAATAAGGTTCTCCATGAGGTCTTCCTTCAGTTCATCCCCCTGCCCGGGTAGTCAATATACTACCCCCATCTTCACCTGATTGCCCCTCCCAGATCCTGCAGGGTGATCCATAAATCCTCCACTTGATCCCCCACTTCCTCAAACTTTCTTATACCTAAGCCATCCTTAATGATAAATGCTACTCCCCTTCCCTTCCCTCTGCACTGTCCCTTCTGCATGTGCTGTATCCTAGTAGAATTAGGTCCTGGTCATGCCTGGAAGAGGCCCAAGTCTCAGTGCCAGTCTCAGCATCTGCCCCACCCTCCAGTAACAGCTCTTGAAGCTCTGGCATCTTGTTTCCCATGGTCCTGGCATTAATCAGGACCACCCTTGAAAGTGCCTATGTACTCCCATCCCCACCCTGAGGGCTCCCAGGTCTCTGCCTATGAGGACCCCACCCCCTCATGCACTATTGGGTGCTTCTGATCTGTGCTCCCCCCCATTGTGTGCGAAGACCAGAGCATTCCATGCTTAGCCTGCCAAGGAGTGCCACGCTTCACAAGTTTAAACCACGACTGGAATGGATGAACCCTTCCAGTCTAAGCTTCAGGATCTCTTTCCACCATGAGCTAAGGTGGAGCCTGTCCATTGTGTGCAGTTCCTGTCCTCCCATGTTACACCCTGTCCCCACCCACCCATACCCCCTGGCCTCCCACCATTCCCCAAGTCAAACATTCACATTCCTTATTTTTGGCTTATTCCCCACACTGGCCCTAGGTATTGGTAGAATCTCCGAGAAGGAGACTGAGCAGCCGACATCATCACAGACCCTGGCTAGCTCCCTGAACCTAGCCTGAATCTCCAGCACACTGTTCCCCTATATATCGTTTGTTCCCAGGTGCACTAATTTTTCCTGTGTCCCACCACACTCCTTCACCACAGCATAGACCAGATGTTTGGCCTTGTGCACAGTCGAACCAGGAATACTCTTGGCTCCCAATTCTAGAAGGTGTTATGCCTGGCGCAAGGTGAATTACATCGAGCCCCATTATGCAACTTGTACCTTACGCCAGGCACAACGCCTGTTTGTTTTCCAAAAGGCTCCTTGTGCCATGCCGACTGCAGGTTGAGCCAGGTGTGGGTAATACCACCCACTATGCCCACAACCTACAGTGGCATGGCACAAGGGTGGGTTCCAGCAGCAACCACTCCCTATTCCAGAAGGGCAGCTGCTGTAACCAATGAACGCCTTTCCAGGAGCCGCACTGGTGCAGCAGAGTTAGACCATCATGGAGATGGTCTAAGGAGCATCCGACTGTGCCAATCAGCAGATGACTGCTCTGCTGCACTGTGGCATGCATGTGGCTCAACTCCCCATCACCCAGACACAGCCATGTCCCCCCACTCCACCGACTGCAGGGAATCCCTGGGGTTCATAGATCGTGGTGCTCCCCAAACGTCGATGCCACCTGGTGGCCCTCCATGCCACCTGGTACATGCAGTGGTGGTCTGAGTCAGGGGGGTTCTTGTGGGAGCAGTAGTATGCATGCCACAACCTGAGGCATCCAGGCTCAGTGCCCCATGCATGTGGCATTAACCTGCAGCTGCCGCAAGTCACTTGCGTAAGTGCCGTGAACCCTACCTGTTCTGTAATATGGCATAGGATCCTCAGCATAGCAGCCCATGGTGCAACTTGCAGATGCCCGCAAGTTTCGCCATGCCTCCTAGAATTGGCCCCCTGGTCATAATGCCAAAGGAGCTCTTCGCCCACCCAAATGATAACTGTAATCATTGAGTCACCCAAGAGAAGCACTCTTACCACCTCATTTTCCCTAGTCCTACTCACTATCCCAGTTGGCCCCCTGCCCCCTCATTACCTTTTACTTCTCCTCTGTTCCCCTCCATGCCAATTTCTGTCATGTCTCTTCTGCTCCAGCCCTTAGTCCTCATTGTCCTATGCTCACTGGCCACTTCCCTTCCTGCAATGAAATGCTGGTCCATCCCAATATTTCCCCCATGCTTAAGGGTCCCCCAATGTCCCCAGCTCCTCCTCCTCAAAGCCGTCACCTCACCCTCTGTCCTTCCCCTCACTATACCCAAGTACATCCCCATATTCCTCAAGTGATAAGGGTCCCCCCATTTCCCCTCACTGTCCTCTCCTCCTTAACCTCTTCACTTCCCACCACTGCACCTGATCCATCTCCATGTTCCCACATGGACAAGGGACCACCATGGATTGCACTGGCACCCCCTTCCCTCCCTCCATGATACCCTCCCTCTACCCAAAGGAATATCCTTATCCCCTCATATTACACCCACCCCCTACAAGATCCTCCTCCTCTATCTCCCACAGGTCCACCCCACTTGAAGCTCCTGCTTCCTTGCCATCCCCTTCCATCCCCACAGTGTACTGCCGACAGAATTTTTATTTATAGTCTGTTCTCCAATTCCTTGCAGTAGAGACCAGTCTCCAATGTGACCTTACATTGCTGACAGCATTTTCCCATTCTCCTGTTCCTTCAAGTAGGGACACAGTATTCCATTTACTTCTCAACCAATGTTGTTTGGCTGTCAGGCCCCAAATAGATGGCATATTCTTGACTCCACTATCATTGTGATGGACTGCATTAGACCTCCTACACTTTTTAGTTTACTCCCTATCTCGTGTTAATGGTTGCATATGGTAAGTGCCAAACTTCAATGGCTCTTTGGTGGCAGTCTTCCAGGAGACATTCTGCAGACTGTGATGCTACCCTATTTGCAGGCACCTCTCAGTTCTGAGGCAGCAGGCTGCCCATCTCCAGGCTGACCTGTTGAGTATTCAGGAACACTCCCCACCCCCACAGGGACTACTAAAGCCACTGCTACTGCCTGATAATTTGCAAAGAAAGGGTAGTGTTTGCACAATGGTTGGCTCAGGGAGGGTGAGTGTGGTGGATCAGAGGCTCATTCCTTCGGCTGTTCAACCACCACAACTCCTGTGCCGTGCTTGAAACTGGCCTGGTGTAGTCATATTGGATGACATAAAGGTAGGTAGGCAATCAATGTGAGAGGACAGTAAGGAGGGATGGGGGATACATGGAATGCATAGGGAGAGGCATCACCAATAGAAAACAGTAAGATGTTATCCCTCAGTACAGAAAGTTTTCAAGACCCCATCTGGAGTACTGCATGCAGTTCTGGATACTCTGTCTATGCAAGGACATAGATAGGATAGAGTCAGTCCAGAGGAGGGCAACTAAAATGGTGTACCATCTCAATCTAAAGCCATACAAAGAGAGATTAAAGGTATGGTATATGTATACTCTCTAGAAGGAGAGGGTGGACATGATAGAGACTTTCAACTACCCCTAGGGAATCAACAGATTTCAAGATGGTTGCATTTTGCAGAACAATAGATGTGCATAGTTTAAATTATATTACTCTTCAGTGTACTCCCCTAATCTACAATGATGGGTTAATGAATCCCATGTATGCTTCTATCATCTGCAATGCATAAAAATCAAGGTTATGCCCCGTGATCAAAATGAAAATGATCAAACTTGCATATAAAACAAAAGGAGTATTAAAAAGTCTTCATTACCATTCAAAAGTATTCAATAATTGGTACTTTCAAAATCTGTGTATAATATTAATATAGAATTAATTCACTTTAAAAAAAAACAATTACAGTTGAATACTTCTTAAAATTAAGTATTCCTACAAGCAGTACTCATCATCTGATGATGACAGAAGATTAAAAATTACAAAATGTGGGCCAGCTCTGTGGTGCCTAGTGAAAGTGTTCACTCCACATGCTGGTGACTTGGGTTCTTGCACTGTGCCTGCATGCAAGGATCAGAGGAAGGCAGGAAGGAGTATCACAAGTGTCCATTGGATGCTTCCCTTATGCGGGGGGTTGCCTGGGGACCTGGGAGCAGATTGGCAATGTACTTGAGGGATATGATGCCTCGACATTCCCCCATGCACCTCCACTGCAGGTTGCCCCATGCTCATGTAAGGCCTAGAACTGCCTGGGCAGTCCACAGAAAACGTGAAATGTGCACCACAACTGACCAGATGATGAGCGCTTCTCTCCTACCACCCAAAGTCCCACAGTCAGCCTGGAACTGGCCCTGCAGCTCCTGGAGAAAGTGTAGCTGGCTGCCAAGCCCTTTCCCCTTGAAAGAGAGGGACCCTCCCAGTAAAAGGGATATATTGCACTTTCCAGGTAGACTGCAGTTGGGGCCGGTAGTGGTGGTGGGGTTCGGAGGGCAGCAGAGAAGGCACTGGTGCTCTGAAGGACTGGCCAGATGGGTCATAGAGGGAGGAGCATAAAGAAAAACAAATTAATAAACATAGTCTTAAAAGACAAATTAATTACTGCTTTAAGACTAAATTTAGTATTCCACTTCGGTGAGGGATATGTACATTAAAAGGACTTGGAACTTCCATATTGGTGAGTCTGAGATTGTTCCGGCTAGCTACAGGTACTGTTCATCTTTTTCCTCACTTCATGGCTGTACAGTACATGTAACATTGATATTTGGGTTGTTTAATGTAGCTGTTTATTTGTATTCATATATAGTAGGTAGTATAAGGTATTGCTAATATCAATAAAAATTAATTCCAATTTCAAGCATTGTGTGACTGGTTATTTTCACTGCATTTTTGGTTGTCAGGCAGGGCCCTACAGCATGTATTGCAGTGGGACTTTAAAGTCTTGGGTGCAGCCTTGGGGTCTGATTGCCTGCAGTGTGGCAAGTGAAACATAGCTGGTAGAAGTTGATATGGACTGGACTGGGGAGGGAGGGATCCACCTGGGTCTGGATGACTGATTCTGTCAAATGGGTGATGAATGCAGCACCGAAGAGGTGAATATGGGGAAAGGGACTAACACCGATGTGTGTCTGTGGGTATTGATACTGTGTATAGAACGAGCAGTGATCTGATATTGGTTCTGTTAGGGCATATACTGGTTGCACACCTCTCAAGCTTCACCTAGTAAATCAGGGACAAGATTTAACAAGCATTTGTCAATGCTGAATGTTGTCTTGCTGGCATTGACTTTGGTAGTGCAGGAGCTAGAGATGCATAATGGGAATGGCAGTGAAGTATTGAACTGATGCCAACCCCAGCCCCACCCTGCAGAGACTGACAGGCTTTGGGGTGTGCCTTTGGGTCATCGACTATAATGCTCATGCCATTTTACCTCACCCTACCCTGTATACACTGACAAGTGTCATGGTGTGCTTTAGAGTCTTTGGGTCTTGTACTTATCCCATTGCATAAGGAAATATGCCAAGATGGGTAAAGTATAGGAGAATGGGGTGAACTTTAGGGCCGAACACTCCAAGGCACACCTCGATGCCTATCACTGGCTGCTGGGTGGGGTTGGGGGTGGAATGGTGTAAGCATTACAGCCAGTGATCCCAAGTCACATCCCTGATGCCTGTCAGTCTCTACAGGGTGGGGTGTTACAGTTGGAAACCCTAACATCGTAGGCGTTTGTTGGTATTTTCACTCCAAATTTTCAACATAGGCTTTTTGTGACCCTACCTCATGAAGAGCAGCACAATCAGTTTGTTAGCTGAAAGGTGGTTTTACACAGTGGCTATGCCATTTGGCGACACAGGGATGAAAACTCATTTTGGACAGAATGTGAAAAATGACAATTGTATTGTTCATGAGGAGGTGTAAAAAAAACTGGCAACGTTGAAAATCTGGAGTGAAAATATGAAAAATTGGTGAAGTCATGAGCATGCATAGAAACTGCGCAACACACGTCCATAACCCAATTATGTTTGGGATTTTTTTAGCCATATTTTCAACATAGGCATTTTCGACCTCCCTCATGAACAGTGGTGCTGTGATTTTGTTAATCTGTCCCAGAAGTTGATTTCCACAGCAACCACACCATTGCGCCACAGGTGTGGAAACACATTTTGGGCAGGCTGTGAAAAATGACAGCTGTACTGTTCATAAGGAGATGTGAAAAAATGGCAGTGTTGAAAATCTGGCATGAAAATATTGCAAATTTGCGAAGTTACAAGGGTGCATGGAAACTGCTCAACGCACGCTTTTAACAGTCATTTTATGGACTTTCGTCACCAAATTTTAAACATAGGCATTTTAAGACCTCTGCTCATGAACAGTGTTACCATCATTTTCTCAAACTGTCCCGAAAACTGATTTTGCACAGCGACCACGCTATTCTGCGCCGGACGTGCGAAAACACATTTAAGCCAGGATATGTAAAATGACCCCTGGTCCCATATTCCAATGCTGTTTTGTTTTGGTTTTTTTCCATTCTTTTTTATCCTTTTTCCCCACTTTTGTCCACATCCCCCACCCTCATGTCTTTAGCGTGAGCGTGTGTGTGTGTGGAGGAAAATACTCATCATGCAGGATGTCCCACCCTACCAGTCACCTGTACACACCTGTGCCTGGCACTGGGATTCCACCCACTGACAGCGGGACTGCAGTCAGATGACTTCTCCTTCACCCAAGAGAGGAGAGTCACAGCTCAATCCTTCTCCCACTCTCCCTCCATGCCAGCTCCCCAATGACCTGAGGTTGTTCCCAAACCTGGGTTACCAGCGTGGTGCAAGGTAAGGCAAGGATGCCCCAGAAGAAGTTTACTCCCTACTGCCTGTACCCCAGAGCCCCCAATCTGCTCACACATAAAGTATATGGTCCAGAGTAGTGGCTGTAGCACAGCTCTTTGCCACGAGGAAACTGAAAATACTCTCAGCCAGCAGCCTCTCTGCAGCACTCATGGCTGCCAGTCCTGTGAATGGTGCTTGCTGACCTTGCTGTCACCCTGCTCCTCCCACCACTCTTACCTGCCCTCATATAGCACACCTGTGAATCATGTTTGTAACCTCGGTGAGAGAAAGAGAGGCTGAGACTGCAACAGTGGCCAGTGTGTGATGGACGACTATGATTCATGCTACTTTGTCTTTCTGAAAGTGGTATGGGAGGGTGGAAGGAGCAGAGTAGCACAAGACAATCCTGCACACCACGGTACAGTTGCTTGCTTGTTGGGGGGGTCACAGTTGGTGGTTAAGTAAAAAAAATAAAAAAGCAGATGGTTCAAGGAAAAGAGTGAGGGGGTCGTACAAACACCTGCAGTCAATCACTCTGCATTAAATTCCCCATTACATGAGGAAACAGTGTGGTACAGTCACCATAATTTGATGTGCAGCCATACATCAAGGATCAGTCTGCCAAACTGCTCCCTTCCTGCCTTTACTCATCTATGTAAAGCTTGTTGTCACTTCTGCTTGTTTTATTTCCACTCATTCTGGTCACTCCTTCTTTAACTTGTTGAGGTTGATTTTTTGCATTAAACCAGTGCTTTATGTCCCGTATGTCCTCCCATTTTCACCATCCATTGCCACATTCTTTCGAGTTCTGTCTTTGTGAGTTACTGAATTGGAAGTCCAATGCTGCAATAGTTCCTGACCAGTCTTGGAGTTCTCAGAAGTCTAACATTGCAACACTTCCTGACCAGTCTTTCTTTTCTTCAAGTTCTGTGAGAAACAAGTATAGTATAAAAAAGATGACTACAGGTATGTAAATGTGTTGTTCCAGGTTGACAAGTTGGAATTTTTTCCACAACTCATGAGTCTCAGTGGATCATAGAATGTAAATTAATATTTAATGATTTATGTAGGCAAACTTTCTGGGTGTGGAAAAGTAATCTGTCAGAGAGGGTGTGCAGCATTTTCTGTGCAGGAGTGCTAATGACATCAGTGCAAGCATGGAACAGATCAAAATCTAAACTATAATATAAAAGTGCCCAACAGGGTTAGACTACGGGAAGGGGGGAGGGGGGGAGGTGACAAAATTGTTCTAGTTGAGCAAAGAATACTGGCAACACCTATTTCCCTCAAACTCTGTGCAGCAGATGGGCAGCAATTGGAATCAGAAAGGCTATGCAATGCCCTCTGGAAGCATGTCTTTCAGTACTGGAGCAGTGATTGGGGAAAATATGGCTGCCCCCAGGCAGAGGTATTGAGCAAGGGGAAAAGACTAGTAATCCCCCCCCCACCTGCTGTTCTGTAACAGGGAAGTGGTTTGGGGTGAATAGTTGGTAATCATCCCCGCTATCCTCCTGCCATTCAGTACCTTGACAGTCTCCAGGTCATAAGACTATATTCCCCCCACCACATAGGATGAGTAGGATGGTGATGTTCTTTCTGATGTCTGAGGTTAGTGGAGGCAGTTCTAGCATTGATCAGGCATATCCAGCATTGTTCAGATAGAGGGAATGTTTTGCATGCTGGTTTTCCATCTTAATTCCATTCTCTCGAGACTTGTGAAAATTTGTGAATGACAGGGTACAGTACACATTGCAAGTCCATTGGCCAGCAGGGTCCACCAATGCCCTTTGAGGTGTACAGTAGCTGTCATTCACAGACAGCTATGCTGGCAAGAGACTGCGGCAGCATGCTGGTGGGTTTAGCTGCCCACTGACATTAGGACTATGCCGTGAGATGGGAGCGGGGTGGGGTGGAGATGCCTGAGTGGGTAGGGGGTCCTCTGGACCATCAGGTTGACTTATGGGATTATGCTGAATGTCTGTTTAGGTCAAGCTGGTTGGGGGGTCAGTTATTATTCCTTTACCACTGCAGTGTGTGGCATACAATCAGAGTGGTGGGCAGGAAGGGGGTTCATATATGTTTTATTTACTCTTGCAGTGTGCGGCATACAGGTGGGGTGGTGGGCAGGGTGGGGGTTTACATATGTTTTATTTACTCTTTCAGTATGCAACATACAATTGGAATGGCAGTAGGGATGCAGAAAATTTAAATTTGGCCGGCGAAGTGCCAGTGAAGTGGCCAAATTCGACTGGCGTAGTAGTTTGTGAAATTTTCCCGCATGAGGTGGAATTTCGCCTAGGCAAAATTTCACCTTCCATGGTGAAATTTAGCATTCTGCTGGTGAGATTCTGCCTTCTGCAGGTGAAATGTCACCTTCTGTTGGCTAAATTTCACCACTGAAGACAGAATTTCACTGCAGAAGGCGAAATTTTGCCATTACACCAGGCGAAATTTTGTCACTCCGCCAGGTGAAATTTTGCATTTCACTTCATGAAATGGGTGGAATTTCATGGATTACACCACAAAGTGAAATTTTCTCACTTTACCCACCACTTGATGGTAGACAAGGAGGGGGCACTGGCCCATCAGAATGGGAAGGCTAATGTGCTGCTGTCTGCAGGACAGTGGTCTGCCAGTGGGTGAACGCCCACTTAATCTACTTGTTGTAGACTTATCTTGAGGAGATGCATCTCTGGATTTGCTCTGTGGATGCGCTTTCAATGTGGGTTGTGAATGGGGCTGTGTGCCATATGCATAGGCACGCACCCTGCACAACTTCTCCAGATGTGCTACATAACATTAAAGGTGATGTGTGATGTGCATCAGTCCCTTGCCAGAATTGCAGCAGTGTATAAGTTGTGGTTGTGCCAGCACATTTCAGATGCACTGGATGCATCCTTTTTGTGAATCCTGCCCTGAGAGGACCCTATTCCTTGATAGGTGAGTCCATTATCAAGTAGCTAGTAAGTGCAAAATATGCTAAGTTAAAATCTCAAGTAATTAATAACTGAACCACTTCTTGCATTTCAAGTAAAACACAGGTTTAGTTAGTCCTGTGCTTTTAAATGTTGGTAACTTGTCTGTGTTAGCTATTAAGAGTTAATAGGATGATATCACCATGACGTAATGTGAAAGAGGTATTTAAGAGTCACCATTTCATATTATGTTAGCCTTTGAGAAAGGATGGGTACATCTGAAACCCATCAAGCTGATGCCTCCATATTCATAAAACAAATTGTTTTTTTATAATGACTGAGCAATTTCATGCATCTCAAGTGAAACAACTGAGAAATTTTCTAAGTCATAAAAACAACTAACTCTCAAGCAGAATTATGTTTAAGTAGAAAACTTCAATTAATTCCTAGCTACAGTATTTTCAATCTCATTTCTCAACTAATGAATAAGTAAACAAAAACAATTCCCAACTAATTGATAGATGGCAAAAGTTAAACATTAGTTGAGTAAAAAACTCCTCAATCAATGGTGAAGCTTAATGCTTATCTTTGTAGTTAGCCATTACTGAATGAAAACGTAATCGCTAATTAGTTTCTAACTTATTTTTTTTGTATGGGTCATGTTTTGTATTGTTTTCAGTATGAGGAAGAACATATTTTTGCATGAACATGCCATCATTTTGATTCCGAAATTACTTGGGAATGCAATACGTTCTGCTGGCTGGCTTGGTTACAAGGCAGGCTTCCTCTTTCCCATGGTGATATCTCTAAAACCCCACATGTGTGATGTTGCCATGCCCTGCACAGCTCTCCAGTGAAACAGCCAAAGCTTTGCTTACCCAAGACTCTTGGAGCTCTCCACAACTTTACATTGTTATATGTTTACACAACATACTTAATCATGCCAACTTGTGAAGTAGGGGAAGTAGGGAGAGACATGTTGAACTTAGAGTCCCTTCTGAGCTAAAATTTTTCCTTTAGAATTTTTGGCTTGGAAACACGCACACTGACCCATCACCCATTTTCTATGTAACCTCCCCCCACTTTGCACAGTAAGCTATCCCTTAATACCCTCGACTGGGCACCCAAACTACTTTGGACAATCGGTACCATCTCTAGCTTGGGTTATGTATAAAAGGCTTGTTATTTCCAGAGGTCAGAAACAGGTGATTGTGGTTTATAAAAGACAATTCATGAATGTTCCTACTATACCCAGGTCCTGATGTGAGAACGTTTGCTGAGGGCTATGCCATATCTGTACTTCTAGAGGCATACCCAGAAATTCCACACTAGAAGCAATAATATCAATATTCAAACCAGCTTGGGGTTCTAGAGTGTGACTTTATTCCAAGATGGTACACAAAAGCAAAGGTGGAATCCCAAGGCATACAACTCGTAGCACAAGGCAGAGGCAGAACAACAGAAATCTGTATCAGACAGAAGCTTCTACATATCACATATGTCATAGGAACTTGAATTCTCTTCAGCGGCAATGGTCTCACCTGAACACAAAGTTTCCTCTAGTGGTACTGGCTACAACTGAGCACATTTCCCATATAGCATAGGACTTTAACTTTTGGCAGTGTGGCAACTGGCCATGATGGAGCACACTGGTACTCAAAATAAGCACAATCCACACCGGGGGATAAACTATTCTCTTCAGGCATTGGTAACGATGATCTAAATAAGCAGGCACCCTTATGAAACCTGTAGTGCTGAACTGGTCACTCCAAAATGGGGGTCTGCCCACCTTTTGTTTCCATGTCCATACCAAGTCATTCATTCAGAGTTACACCTCAAAACTTCTGTTAAAACAGTAGAACTATGCATCTTGGAATAATCTCACATCCTGCATGAGAAAAACACTACGTCTGAGTGTAGAACCAAAGTCCTGAACAATGTGTCAGGTCTCTCTGGGGACCACACAATTGTCAGCCAACTTTAAAAACATGAGAAAAGTCTCAATGTAGCACATAACTGGTGTATATTTCACTTTATCAGGGTACACCACCAAAACAGGTACTTTCCTATTGGGAGCGCAAAGTCAGATTACTTACGGTTGGTCAACAAAAAAAGGCAGCTTCAAAGCCCTGAATCCACCAAATCAGGGGATTGTCACTCAGATACATGCTAGTAGTCCTTTTCCATCTCTCCAGGGATGGAAAAATCTGGAAAAAACAACAAGGAAACAGCACATTACAATGCATTACACTTCCCAAAGCTTTCCCCACAACCTCACACATATGAAGAAAAATATGCTAATATCCTGTTAACCATAGACAATTCTAAAACTCTAAGAAAAGGAAGAACTCTGCTAGCTCCAGGATCCTCTTCTTTTCTGCTCTTCTCTCCTTCCTCCGGAGTGCCTGCAATAGAAGAAAACACAAAAAAACATTCTGCAGACCACATAATGCTACAACTCTAATTAAACACTAGAGAACACCAAAAATATTTTTTATAACAGTATTACAAAATAACACATTGGGGGGGGGGTGGAAAGCCCCAGAGTCCAAATTGGTGACAGAATAATGCTGCCCTAAGGCAAGGTCCGTTAAAGAGTCTCTCCAAGGCCAAAGCCCTCTGAAGAACATGCCTGAAACAGGACTGGGTCTGTATAGCACCAAAATCCATGGGAACAGTCTTTGAGGACAGTCAAACATTTCTGTGGATTGTCTTCAAGTGTAGTATGTATTGTGCAAAGTCAGTTACATAACAAAAATGTGGTCTTACCAGTTCGTTGACTACCAAAAATAAAGGATCACCTTACTTCTCCGGACTGAGCACCGTCTTCTTTCAGACCAGGTGGCATCTTTGGATACAGCTGGACTGAAGTCACCTGTAAGCCAGGTGATGGAACACGAAAATAGCTGTGATGATGTCATCTAGAATGACAGGTGATAAAAATGGGAAAACACTGCTGGGCTGATGAATCTGGATGTACCTGAAGAATAATAGAATACCAATAGAGCTGCATCTTCCTCCTTGCCTACTGCTGCTGCTGCTGTATCACAGACACTGGGATGCGACTGATTAATTCCCTCTAGCCAAGCTGGGAATATACACAAGGAGTGGCACCATTAAAGGTAGTACCAGTCAGGGTGCATTGTGAGAACTATGACACCAACTTGGCATTAAAAGTTGATGTTGTGGAATGTCTCATTCCCTGCCTTGTCTATAATTAGCGGTGTCCATAAACAGAGTTCTGCCTAATTTCAAGATCTTAAGTCGATCATTTATAACTTGTCCCTGACACATTCTGCAGCACCACAATACAAATTCTTGATTGCCTCTTCACACAACCAGGATTGCCTGTTCTGTTCAATTTCCTCCAAGACTCATTAAGGAAAGGTAGGAAAGGACCTTCTGTACATGCCATGCTAGCCAATTTCCTTTCTACCTGAACATCTGCCCCCATCCCCATATCCCCCAGTTTCACTAGCAACCTGGGATGTGGTACCAAGTCAAACACCATGCAGAAGTCTGGAAAGAGTACATCCACTGACTTGCCCAGATTGCGCGCTCTCATTATCCCTTTGTACAACTCCACTAGGTTGGTCTGACGCCATCTGCTCCTAGCAACACCATGCTTGCATCTAGGATCCCACTTGCCTTTAGAAATCCCTCCAGCATCTCTTTCAAGATGACCTCCATCACTTTGCCCACTACCAACATCAGATTAACCAGCCTCACCTCTCCCTCTTTCCTTCCCCCCACTATACTCAAGTCCATTCCCATATCCCTGAAGGGACAAGGGTCCCCCCCATTCCCCTCAAGGACCTCTCCTCCTCAACCACTTCCCTTCCTAACACTGCATCGGGTCCTTCTCTGAGTTCCCACATGGACAAGGAACCACCCCATGCCCCATCGTGGATTGCACTGGCACCCCCTCCCCTCCCTCTACCTCCCAGCATTTTCTCATCCTCTCATATTCACCCATCCACTACTGGAGCCTTCTCCTCTATCTCCCCTAAGTCTTCCCCACTCCAAGCTCCTCCATCCTTGCTTCCCCCTTCCATGCCCATAGTGTACTGCTGACAGCATTTGTCCATGTATTCTGTTCTCCAGTTCCTTCCAGTAGGGACCAGTCTCCAATGTGACCTTACATCAATGTACTCTCAAATGGGGACAGAGAAAGAATCTCAGCTTTAGAAGCGGGAAGCAATCTGGGAACAAGCGACCACCAAACAGTGTGGTTCACGATAAACACAGCCATACAATCAAGCCATACAAAAGCAAGAGTGTTGGACTTTAGGAGGGCTGACTTTGGGAAAATGAGAGAGTGCCTCAGAAAAGCACTAGCAAACAGGTAAGAAGGAGGGGTGGAGGAACAATGGGGAGTAATCAAACAGCATTCACAGAGGCAACAAGCCTTGTGTAAAGCAAATCAACAAAACACAATGAAGGAAAAATGCTATGGTTCTCAAAAGAGGTGACAGGAAGGTTAAGGAGAAAAGGATAGCATTCAGGAAATATAAGGAAACACAGAAGGAGCAGGACAGAGAAATTTATCAGTTAAAGCAGAAAGAGGCTGGGAAGGCAGTCAGAATAGCAAAGGCCCAAACCGAGGAAAGGATAGCCAACTCTGTTAAGAAGGGGGATCAGACCTTTATAGGTACATTAGGGAGTGAAGAAAGACCAAAGGAGGGATACTGAGGCTTAATAAAGGGAAGGGAATGTGGGTGGAGGGTAACAGTGAAAAAGCAGGGATACTGAATGAATATTTCTGCTCAGTATTCACAAAGGAAGAGGAGGGGGAGGTACCTAAACCAAACAAGAGAAACACTCTGAAGACGGCGGTCAATACCAGTCCATTTACAGAAGAAAGGGTTCTGAAAGAACTAATAAAATTGAAGGTGGACAAAGCAATGGGGCCTGATGGGATTCACCCCAAAATTCTAAAAGAACTAAGGGTAGAACTAGTGACACCGCTGACTACTCTTTTTAACAAATCATGGGAGGATAGGGTGGTACCTGAGGACTGGAGGAGGGCAGATGTGATTCCTCTTCACAAAAGTGGGAGCAGGACAGAGGCAGGAAACTACAGACCAGTTAGTTTGACCTCAGTGGTAGGGAAAATGATGGAATCACTTCTGAATGAAATATTTTTTGAGTACCTAGAGGCCAGTGGGGCACAGGACCCAAGGCAGCATGGATTCACAATGGGAAGGTCATGTCGGATGAATCTAATAGATTTCTTTGACTGGATGACCAAAGTAGTAGACCAGGGAGGGGCTGTGGACATGGCATACCTAGATTTTAGCAAGGCATTTGATACAGTCCCACACAAAAGATTAATACACAAGTTAGCTAGCCTTGGAGTGGGTCCCAAAGTGGTAGCCTGGATAAAAAATTGTCTAGACAACAGGACACAAAGGGTAGTAGTAAATGGAGTCCACAGTGAAGAAAGGAGGGTTACTAGTGGGGTATCACATGGTTTAGTACTGGGACCAGTCCTTTTTAATGTCTTTATAAGTGACATTGCAGAGGAACTGGAAGGAAAAGTATGTCTCTTTGCAGATGACACAAAGATCTGCAACAGAGTTGATACACCAGGTGGAGTAGAAAGGATAAGAAGGGACTTGTCAAGGTTGGAGGAATGGTCAAATGTATGGCAGCTCAGATTCAATGCAAAGAAGTGCAAGGTAATGCACCTGGGAAACAAAAACCCAGGGGAAGAGTGCACAATGGGGGGTGAAATACTGACAACAGTAAAAATGGAAAGGGACCTGGGGGTAATTATATCAGATGACCTAAAGGTGGGCAAGCAATGTGAGAAGGCAGTAAGGAAGGCTAGGGGATACTGGGATGCATAGGGAGAGGCATCAATAGTAGAAAACAGGAAGTTGTTATCCCTCTGTACAGACAGTTGGTGAGACCCCATCTGGAGTACTGTGTGCAGTTCTGGAGACCCCATCTCCGCAAAGACATAGACAGAGTGGAGGCTGTCCAGAGGAGGCATCACAAAATGGTGCAGGGTCTGCACCAGAAGACATACGAAGAAAGACTAAAGGAGCTTAATATGTATACCCTTGAGGAAAGGAGGAGAGAGGGACATGATAGAAACTTCAAGTACCTCAAGGGAATCAACAAAGTCCAAGAGGGTGGCATCTTTTAGAAAAAGAGATGTGCAAGAACAAGGGTGCACAATTTGAAGATAGAGGAAGGACGGCTCAGAGGTAATGTGAGGAAGTATTTTTTCACAGAGAGGGTTGTGGATGCATGGAACAGCCTCCCTGAGGAGGTTGTGGAGTCAAGGACAGTGGAGGAATTCAAGAATGCATGGGATAGACATAAGGCAGTCCTAGTGGGGGGGTAGGAGGAAGTAAGCTGTTGGTTAACTAGGATCTGCAGCTTATCTGTTAGGTAGGAAAATAGGCAGACTAGGTGGACCATGCAGTCCTTATCTGCCATCAAATTCTATGTTTCTATGTTTCTATGACAGCATTTTTCCATTCTCCCATTCCTTCAATGTTGTTTGGCTGTCAGGCTTCAAATTAATGGAATATTCTTGACTCCATTGTCATGGTGATGGACCACATTGGACCTCCTACACTCTTTAGTTGACTCCCCTATTTCATGTGAATGGTTGCATATGCTGAGTGGTGCACTGCAATGGGTATTTGGTGGCAGTCTTCCAGGAGACATTCTGCGACAGTGAAGCTGCCCTATTTGCAGGTACCTCTCAGTTCTGAGGCAGTAGGTTGCCCATCTCCAGGCTGATCTGTTGAGTATTCAGGAACCCCCACCACACACCCCCACAGGGACTACCAAAGCCACTGCCCCTGCCTGATAATTTGCAAAGGAAGAGTAGCGGTTGGACAATGGTGTGCTCAGGGAGGGTGAGTGTGGTGGATCAGAGGCTCCAGCTGTTCTCCACCACAATTTCTGTGCCATGCTTGAAACTGTTCTGGTTTAGTCAAATTGGATGACATACAGGGAGGCAATCAATGTGAGAGTGCAGTAAGGAGGGATGGGGGGATACATGGAATGCACAGGGAGAGGCATCACCATTAGAAAACAATAAGCTGTTATCCCTCTGTACAGAAAATTTGTGAGACCCCATCTGGAGTACTGAGTTTGGTTCTGGATACTCCGTCTATGCAAGGACATAGATAGAATGGAGTCAGTCCAGAGGAGGGCAACTAAAATGTTGTAGCATCTCGACCTAAAGCAATATGAAGAGAGACTTAAGGAGAGGAATATGTATAACCTCTAGGAAATAAAGAAGAAGGTGGACATGATAGAGACTTTTAAGTACCCCTGGGAAATCAACAGATTTCAAGATGGTTGCATTTTACAGAACAAGAGATTTGCTTAGTTTAAATTATATGACTCTTCAGTGTACTCCCCTAATCGACACTCATTGGCTAATGAATCCCATGTATGCTCCTATCTTCTACAATGCATAAAAATCAAGGTTATGCCCCATGATCAGAATGAAAATTAACAAGCTTGCAAATAAAACAAAAGAAGTATTGAAAAGTCTTAATTTTTCATTCAAAAGTATACAATAATTGGTACTTTTAAAATCTGTATATAATATTCATTTAGTATTAATTTACTCTAAAAAAATTACAGTTGAATACTTCTTAAATTTAAGAATTTCTACAGACAGTGATCTTCTTCTGAAGATCACAGGAGATTAAGAATTACTAAATATAGGCCGGCTCTGTGGCGCAGAGCAATGGTGTTCACACTGCACACTGGTGACCCGGGTTCATGCACAGAGTCTGGGTCCCAGGATCGAAGGTCTGCAGGGAGGGGTATAGCAAGTGTCCTTTGAACAGTTCATTCCCTCCTGATGGGGTGGGTTTTGTCTGGGGCCCTGGGAGCAGATTGACAATGTACTTGGGGGATGTGATGCCTCAACATGCCCCCCCATACACCCCCACTCCAGGTTGCCCCGCACTCATGCAAGACCCAGAACTGTATGGGTGGATCACAGAAGACTTGAAATGCACACCCCAACTGACTGGATGATGAGTGCTTGAATCCTACCACCTGAAGCCCCAGAGTCAGCATGGAACCAGCCCTGCAGCTCCTGGAGAACATGTCTCTTGCCACCAGTCCCTTCCACCCTCAGATGAATGGGACCCTCCCAGTAAAAGGGATATACTGAGATTTCCAGAAAGACTGCAGATGTGGCTGGTAGTGGTGGTGGGGCTCGGAGGGAAGCAGAGAAGGCACCAGTGCTCTCAAGGAGTAGCCAGTCAGGGCATTGAGGGAGGAGCATAAAGGAAAAATATACAAAACTTATTTTTTAAAGACAAATTAATTACTGCTTTTATACCACATCAGTGAGGGATATGTACATTAAAAGAACTTGAAACTTCCACATTGGTGAGTCCAGGTTTGTTCCTGCTAGCTACGGGTGCTGCTCACCCTTTTTCTCACTTCTTGACTGTACAATACATGTAACATTGATGTTCAGGTTGTTTAATGCAGCTGTTTATTTGTGTTTCTATATAGTGGATAGTATAAGATATTGTTAATATCAATAAAAGTTATTTACAATATCAAGCATTGTGCGACTGGTTATTTTCACTGCATTTTTGGTCATCAGGTAGGGTTCCACAGTATGTGTTGGAGTGGGCCTTTAAAGTTCTGGGCACAGCCCTGGGGTCTGTTTGCCTGCAGTGTGGTGACTGGAACATAGCTGGTAAATATTGATATGGACGGGACTGGGGAGGAAGGGATCCACCTATTGTCTGGAGGATTTAACCTGTCAAATGGGTGATGAATGTGGCCTTGAAGGAATGATTGTGGGAAAAGGGGCAAACACTGATGTGACTCTGTGGGTGTTGATACTTTCTATATAGAATGAGTAATGATCCAATATTGGCTCTGTGGGGGGCATATACTGGTAGCATACCTTTCAAGCTTTGCCTAGTAAATCAGGGACAAGCCTTAAAAAGTGAGACCAATGATCAAGAAGCTGGCAGCCAAAGGGATTCATATAAAATGCATTTTTTGAAGAACAAGTCTATAATTCTAATGTTAAGCATTTTTTTGAGGTTACCGTCTGCCTAGTTCAGTAGTCACAGAAGCACTAAGCCTTTGAGGGACAGAGGAAAATTGTGAGGTACAATAAAGGACAACCTTGAAAAGCAGAGACAGTTAAGAGGCATGCCCCTGGGGACATCAGAGGTTAATACTAGCTGTTAGGGGTGGCAGAAGGTTGGTTCAGACGAGTCATCACTTTTCACTGGTGCCAGTCGGTGGATCACCTGTCCTGCCATCTTTCTTCTCAAGCACTACCAATACCGGGGCCCCTGTGTCCCATATTCCACTACTATTTGTTTCTTTCTTTTTCATTCTTTTTTCATCCTTTTTCCCCATTTTTGTCTGCATCCCCCCCACCCTCATGTCCTTGGTGTGAGCGCATGTGTGTGGAGGAACATGCTCGTCATACACTGCAGGATGTCTCACCCAGCCAGTTACTTGTGCCCACCTGTGCCTGGCACTAGGTTTTCATCCAGTGGCAATGGGACTGCAGGCAGGTGACCCCCCTTTACCCAAGAGAGGAGAGTCACAGCTCAATCCTGCTCCCACTCTCCCCCCATGCCAGCTCCCTAATGACCTGAGGTTTTCCCAAATCTGGGACACTGGCGTGGAATGAGATAAGGCAAAGATGCTCTGGAAGAGATTTCCACCCTACTGCCTCTACTCCAGAGTCACCACTCTGCTCACACATCAGGTATATGCTCCAGAGTAGTGGCTGTAACACAGCTGTTTGCCACAGGGAAACTGAAAACACTCTCAGCCAGTGGCCTCTCTCTGTAGCACTCATGGCTGCCTGTCCTGTGAATGGTGCTTGCTGACCTTGCCATCACCTTGCTCCTCCTAGAACTCTTACCTGCCTTCCCGTAGCATACCTGCCCTCCCATGGCACACCTCTGAATCATGTTTATAACCTTAGTGAAAGAAAGACAGGCTGCAGCTGCAGCTGCAGCAGTGGTCAAGCTGACCTGTTTATTAAATAAAAACCATTATCTTTTAGTTCCATATCCATCATCTTAACCAAAAACTCAGTACTAGGTTTGGCTACAACGTCTCTTGTAAAAACCAAGAGGAGGTAATTTTAATAATTTGTTCTTAACAAAAGAAGCATTTTGGAATATTAATCTAATATTAACTTAGATGCAACAAAAAGATGGGAACTGAACAATGGTTTTCAGTTGAAATCTTTCCTGAAAAAGCAAACAAATAAGTCAAATAGAGGGAATAGGTTTTTAGACAGCTAAATGTTTTGTGTACTTTGGGTTTGTATATTAAAGATCTGGTTTCAGGATTTGAATGCATTTAAGATGTTATTAAACATTCAAATTTTTAGTAGACATGAATATATGGATTAAGATTTTGCACGCCCCCCCCCATATTATTATTCAGCTGTTCTTAAGACTTGTTATCTACACTGTCCTAATCAGCTTTTTTTATTCATACTCTTTTCTATAATGGTGTATGTTGTGTGTTTTGCAATGTTTTATTTATTTATTTGGATTTTGGTGACCGGGTAAACCCACTGAGACCAGAAGTCCCTTTTTCAGGGGCGACCCGGAATTGATAACAGAAAAAAGACACATAAAAAGCATTATTTACAGTAATTACAATAGTTTCACATATTTACAATAGCAACAGTTTACAGGGGAACAACAGGTTCGCATTCAGGGGCGACCCGGAATTAATCACAGAAAAAAGATACATAAAAGCATTATTTACAGTAATTACAATAGTTATTTGTGGTGTATACACAGGTTTAGTTAGTCCTGTGCTTTTAAATGTTGGTAACTTGTGTGTGTTAGCTATTAAGAGTTAATAGGATGATATCACCATGACATAATGTGAAAGGGGTATTTAAGAGTCACCATTTCATATTATGCTAGCCTTTGAGAAAGGATGGGTACATCTGAAACACATCAAGCTGATGTCTCCGTATTCATAAAATAAATTGTTTTTTATAATGACTGAGTCATTTCATGCATCTCAAGTAAAACAACTGAGAAATTTTCTAAGTCAGATAAACAACTAACTCTCAAGCAGGATTATGTTTAAATAGACAACTTCAATTAATTCCTACCTACAGTAATTTTCAGTCTCATTTCTCAACTAATGAATAAGTACACACAAAAGAAATTCCCAACTAACTGCTAGATGGCAAAAGTTAAACATTAGTTAAGAAAAACACCTCAACCAAAGGTGAAGCTTAATGCTTAACTTTTTAGTTAGCCATTATCTAATGAAAAGGTAATCACTAGTTATTTGCTAACTTATTTTTTTGTATGGGTCATGTTTTATTTTGTTTTCAGTATGAGGTGGAACATATTTTTGCACAAACATACCATAATTTTGATTATGAAATTACTTGGAAATGCACTACGTTCTGCTGGCTGGCATGGTCACAAGGCAGGCTTCCTCTTTCCCCTGGTGATATCTCCCAACCCCACATGTGTGATGTTGTCATGCCCTGCTCAGCTTTCCAGTGAAACAGTCAAAGCTTGACTTACCCAAGACTCTTGGATCTCTCCATAACGTTATGCTCTTATAGGTTTACACAAGAAACTTATTCATGCCAGCTTGTGAAGCAGGGGAAGTAGGGAGAGACATGTTGAACTTAAGAGTCCCTTCTGACCTTAATTTTTTCTTTTACAATGTTTGGCTTGGAAACACACACTGAGCCATCTCCTGTTTTCTATGGACCCCCCCCCCCACTGCTGCTTTGCACAGTAAGCTCTGTTCTGAGGCCTCTCCTGTTCTCTATCTTTCTAAAGGACCTTCCCCTCAGACTGCCCACACACATCCATCCAACTATACACTGATGACACTGGGCTGTGTACATTCAGACAATCTGTCATGGGCATAACAACCAAACTTCAGCAGGACTTCAACAATGTCCAGCTCTAGTTTCATGCTAACCAGCTTCACCTTAATGCCAAGAAGACTGTCTCCCTGATCTTTGGCACAAGGCAGAGACTCTTGCGACTCCCCACCCCAACTTGCCACACACTGGATGTGACTGAACTGCAGGCCTGACCTTCTTCAGATACCTGAGGGTCTGGCTTGACCAGCACCTGGACTTTTCTGTACACATCAAGGACATCCATAAAAAACTCCATCCAAGACTGGGTGTCCACTACCACAACTGTGGTTGTATCCTATTGCTGGCTCATAGAGCCACAGTACAGAGAATGATACTGCCAAGTTTTGACTATGGTGACAGAGTCTACAGTGCCACCCCAAAGTCATCCCTGACCAGATTGGGCCCTTTTTTCCACTCCTTTTGTTGTTTCACTTTTGACTGTCCCTACCTCACCCATCACTTTACCCTCTACCAACCACTGGGTCTTCCCTCCCATCAGGACCATAGAACTTCGCACTGTGCATGCCTTGCTGCCAAATACTGGGCCCATGCTCTGCCTCCCTACCTCTCCCTTTCCCTGACTGCTCACACATCCCCAGTATACTCACTCAGGACAAACAACTCTAGACTCCTTCACATCCCTAATAGGCTCTCAATGTCAGGTCAGGCAGATTTCAGCTATCACTTTCCCAAGATTTGGAACTCCCTCCCACCTGATATTCATCACTCCCCACCCTCCCATCACCTAAATGGCCTCCTAGCCACACTTTTCACCACCACCTGCTCTTGTGCCTAACTCATTCTTTGCTCTGTGACAGGTACTCCCCACCTGGGAACCCTACACCACTACTGAGCCTCCTTACTAAGTCAAGTGGTCCTCATGCTCACTTTCACTGCAGAACCTCAGCCATGGTAGTATTAGGATGTACTACTGCACCCCATATTCCTTATCTTACTTGCACTGTACTCAGCTGTCATAACCCTCCTTGGAAATGCACCTGTACACTTGTAGTCTGTACCATAATATACTCTGTATAGTGTTGCAACCTGCTGTTTATTTGCCTGTATCAATTACCTCATATGTTATACTGTATGCCTCATGTTGTTTTATGTATTGTTCTTGTCCCTCAGATGCATCTGAAATTGAGCGGTACCCTGCTCAACATGTCTTCCTGGTAAAACTCTTAAATCAATAAATAAATTTGTTTCTTAACCCCTATGCTACCAAAAGAACTAGAATGAATTTATTTGATTGAGCTCTGGACAGATGTTCAGTCTGCAGCCTTGCAAGGGTTAACTTGAAGGGCTCCAAAGATGTGGAAGGATCTTTGGAAAACTCCAAAGGAAGTGTTCCAAGGTCTGAATCCAGCAGTTTATTTTTAGAGCTAATGCAAGAGGGCTGTGGGCTCCACCTACCTGCAGCCTAGCAGCAGGAAAAAAAGCTGAGGAGACCAAAACAAGGTGAGAATGAAAACAAAATGTAGGAGGGGAGAGGGGAGTGAAAACAAACCACAGCAGCAGTGAGACAAGGGAACAGCCACACAAGCCATGCAGGAGCTCAGGAAAAAGCACTCCCTAAGCAAGGGAGGTGTGCTAGAGGAGGGCTTAAGTAGAGGTTGTGGGAGGAGCTATTCCCCATATTGAACCTGGGGCAAGCCCTCCCATTGTGACATTAGCTACAGTATAAAATGAGGGAACTCTCTCTGAAATAACAGATGAGTTACAGGGACCTGATCTACAGATTTGTGACATAGACATGGAAAGAAATTTTCTCTTTAGCTTTCTGCTGCTGGCTGCCTCACACTATATCTATGGCTTGGCAGGTCAAACGGTAGGTAACAACTTCTTTTAATGTGATTCAGATTTTTCTATACAATAGTGATTCAAGGGAGCAGAAGGTAACAGATGTCATTTTTCTGTCACAAGTTGAGACCTAAGCTTAGATCTGGGTATCTTAAGAAATAAAATAAAGTTTGTCATTGCAGCTCAGTCCTCAATTTAGTTTGCAGACAAAGAAACATGATTGTCATACCAATCCATTAACAGATGCAGAGAAAAAGCAACCAATACTGTACTCTGAAGGGGAAGCTAAACCTTTTGAAGAGATTATTGCATATTGTGGAGGAGATCAAGAAGGGTGAAACACAGGTGTTTCAATACATCAGGGAAAAAGGAAAATGAGAGGAGGAATTATTAGGCTAATAGACAAGGGCAGGGTAATAGAAGAGTATGAGCAACCATTCTAAAGGTCTACTGTTCTGTGTTAACAGTAGAGGATGTGAGAAAGTTTTATTTTATACAGAGAGTGGCTGAGCTGTGGAACAATCTACCAGCAGAGATGGCCAGTGCAAGAAACATTAATGGTTTCAAACACAACTGGGACCAGGAAAAAAGGCTTTATATTTACACAGTGGGAAAGCAGTGAAGCAGGGGGCAAGAGGGTATATTAGGGCATAAACCCAATTAGACATTATGTCCTGGGGTAGGATAAGAACCAGGGCAGACAGGATGAACCAATGGTCTTTTTCTATAAACATTTACAATGTTTTCTATGTATAACTCTTGAAAGCTATTCAGCAAAAAGCTTGTTGTTAGTCTAAAACAACTATCACCACAGTACATCTGTTGCTTGTTGCCTTAATTTCATGCACAAAGCTCATTGAGATAAAACCTCTCATTTATGGGCATGTACTGTTTATAGTTTATAAAGCATTGTTACCCATTGACAATTCAGTGCAACACAAAGATGAGCTGCACACTGTATTGTGTATCTGGTGCCACTGAGTGGGATTGGCTTTAAAGGCACAAATGTTTCAGTAATGTGTACTCACAGAGAAGATTCAAATTGCATATCATTTATTAAAGACTAAGCAAAATTCACATGTACCAGCTTGTGTCACAACCTCTAGTAAAACACTGTCCTTGTCGCCCACTAAGGTGCATTCTAGAAGTTATGATATATGCTGCCACACAGAGTTTGGCACTTTGTCTTGAATACATGATGTATGACTTGAATTCGGTGTGTAACTGCACTTAAAAATATATTGCGTGCTCATTCATGGTTAACTTGTGCTTCAGTGTCAAACATACACCAACTGCAATTTCAATCAGTTTCAATCAATGCAAAACTTGTTGTCACATACTAGCTATATACTGCACCAGTGATAAACAAATTTGGTGAATAAATCATGTTTTTTGGAGTTATCCAGTCAAAAGGGTGTGGGAATATTAGTGCAGGCAAATGCACATCGGATTAATAGCATGAGTTGGAATCGCGCCGTGGACAAAATAGAGTGTCCATTTATAGTGCAGTCCTGACTTGAGTGAAAGAAGTATGCATGTGTTTAATAGTGTAATTTCCCCCTCCCCCTCCTTGTTCTTGTGTTGAAGTCTGTGAGTGTGTGCTGTACAACCGTACTGCCAGTGTAGCATAAAGGTTAGAGTCACAAGCTGTTAATAGGCTTGTTACATGCAGCAGATGTGGGTTCCATTTTTACAATCTCTGTCTTTTTAAGGTTATCTGTGTCACATTTCTGGCCATGAATGAGTTCAATTGCATCCCCTCTGAGTTTACAAGAGTAAATCCTCCCCCACCAACTTCCCCCCTTTCTGTGTTGATTCCCCTGGAGTAAACAATAGCAAGTCCCTCCGCCCAACCACTTTCTTCCTCACCGAGTTGTGTCCCTCAAGAGTTTACAGTAGTAAATCCCATCCTCACTGACTCCCCCCTGAGTTGCATCACCCTGGTGTTTACAATACTAAGTCCCACCCCTCAAGTTGCATCGCTTGGACAGTGAATTGCCCTGCTCCATTTTGTGACTGCATGTTTTTCTTGGTGCCATATTGACCTGGAACCATTTTGGGATAAATATGTCCATTTAAGAATATGCATTATTTTACTAAGAACATTTCCACTTTTAATCTGGAAATGAAACATGGAGAACAGTAGGCCAGAAAGGGCATTTACCATGGAAATAAAGATTTTTTTTAGCAAAACGAAGATAAACAGTAATGAAAGTCTTACAGATAACGTGGTGTATTCTGCCTCCTCAATATCTACATCAGTATCACTAGATAGCAGATTTATTACATTAGTCATTTGACTTACATGGCCAAAAATGAGAAGTCCTCATTTACTAGGGAAGGGGAAACAGTCCTGCTCAGGGGATACCACAGGTTCATTTGGTTTCTTCCTTTCCTTTTCATTCTCAACAAGACTCTGCAGACTACTGAGTGTAGGTCATCAGAAGGGTTCCACATAGCCTCCATGACTTTGGAAAACAGCCACAATTGTTTTATGTCCACCAAGGATAGCATTTTGTTTTTTTCTGGCACTTAATTGCTCAGATGACATTTCAGGCAGAGGAACCATGGCTGCTTTTCTCCTTTTGTTTCATCTTTCCAGATGCTGTGAACAGTGGCTATTCCAAAGTCCTTTTGTGTTTCTCCACTTATGAATTATGGGTCTTACAACTCACTAGAGGAAATAGAGAAAGTGTATTATTCCACTGCAACCCATTATGTATTCCATATGTATGCTGACCCACCAGGGCAGCAACATTGCCATGTGGAATCCTGGCAACTATGAGTTCTGGAATGAGCCCTAAGTCATCAGAAGGACATGTGGCAAGAGAAGGACTGAGCATTCCAGAGGATACTGTCCTCCTTTGTGGAGGCTAGTTTGTACCCCCTGTGATGCTTGGCCAGCTGGTTATGATTATTGTATACTATTTGTAATATAAAAATATAGTATGTGATTGTCTCACATAAGACAGCCTGTGCTCCATGGGTGCCCCCCTAGATTCAGTGACGCCTACAGGATATATTAACTGACAGGAGATCTCTGTAATGTAATTAACTTCCTTGAGAAACTAAATTTTATGGCCTTTGTATGACCTGTTGCTGCCTCTGAAGTTGGGAAACAAAATTTACATTTTATTACAGGACAAGACATCATTTAGCTGATTCTTGTTTGTTATATTGCACTTAGGTGAGGGATTGCAGGGTTGTAAATCTTCAAAGGAACTGGGGGATGAAAGACTCATAATTTGGGAAAGGAGTCTTTTCTGATGTCACATTATTTAATATATCTTCTAGCAGGAAATCATTGTTTGTATTTTTTTAATTTTAAAAAGTGAGGAGCTAAATGACTCACCAAGGGGTTGGGGAGATGGAGTTGAAATGTATCATTGTAACTGGAGAAAATGACATATCATTTTTGGACTGAAATATATAGCTCGCTGCTCTGATCTAACTTAGGCACTTAGAGGTAATACATTAGATAGTAAAAGTCTAAATGTATTGTGGTAGGAGTTTTTGTGTTGTACTTTGTCCTTGTTCTTTTAAGTGATTGTATGCTCTTTGATATATTGTTCTGTGTTTACATTTTACATATTTTTATCATCTTTTAGTAAAATCTTTGTTTCAAGAGACTGTCTGCATGTCTGCCAGTTCTTTTTTGCATGTGACTTATAGATGGTTAAGTTTGACAACTGTTCAAGGGCCTGATGGTGTTACTAAACTGGGAAAAGGTAAGAATATACCTAAGGTCTTTTATAGAGTTTTAAGGGTTCATTTTTGAAGCCTGGCTTGGTGCCCTGGCAAAAAGATTGTACTGCAATCCCCAAAGAAGGCATGTATCTGAGCCTGTACATTGGGTATGCTTGCATAAAGTTCACAGTTTGAATCCCCCCCAGAACTTGAGACTAAAGGTGATTCAGACCCAAAAGCAGATAAGAGGGTTACCCTGCCTGTTACCTGTTCACATTACTGTGCTCTGAGGTTGGCACTGTGGGAGCAGAGGGCCAGACCTGCTGAGTGCATTTGTGACAGATTTTGTTGGCAGCGGTGTGAATAAATTTGGTAACACAAGCTTTAACTGTTCAATGTGCCAGCTTAATACTGTACAGCTCACTTGCAAAATAAGGCAGTGATTTATTTTTAAAAAGGAAACATAACTATATAATTTTGGCTCACAGTCAAGTTCCTACCTGTTTTATTTTTTTTCTAAAGTGCAAGTTAGAGTAGCCATAGTTAGGGAAGAAGATGGCTTCCAACTACAGCAGGGGATGGTCACCAGCCTTCTGGAGCCAGAAGCAACCAAGCTGCAGATTTAGTTGTGCAGAATGGAGCTGGAGTTCCATAGAGAAGAGAAGTGAGAGCAGCGAGCTGCAGAGGAGAAGAGGGAGACAGAAGAGCGAGAAGCTGAATGTGAACAGCGAGAGGCAGACAGTGAAGAGCATGAGCACCAGAGGCAACATGAACTGGAGAAGCTACAACTCCAACCACCAATACCAAAGCAGGTAAGTGGCTTGGGTTTAACTGGGACTACAGGACTGGGTTACAAATTGAATTCCAAATTGATAGCTAAATTAAAAGAGGTGGAGGAAATGGGTGCCTTTTTAAATTCTTTTGAAAAAGTTTATATTCAGGCTAAAATTCCTAGGGAGTCCTGGAGCTTCCAGCTATCCCCGCTACTTACCGGGAAAGCTCGAGATGCATTGGGTTAAATTGGCAATGAGGACAGTAATGATTACAGCAAACTTAAAACTGCACATTTAAAAAAGTTTGATTTAACTGCTGAAGCCTACAGAGCTAAATTCTGTAAGCTCAGGAGAAGCCCTGCCATGAGCTATGAGGAGCTAAGCACGAAACAACGTCAGTGTTTAAAATGTTGGTGGGAAGGAATTGAAGCAAACTCTGTAGCTAAAATTGAAAATGCTATATTTTTAGAGCAGTTTTTGGGGGCATGCCCAGCAGAGCTGGAAACCTGGCTGGAGGAACAAGATCCCAAAACAGTGTAAGAGGCTGCTGAACTCTCAGACCGCCATGACAAGAGAAGACCTGCACAAAGAATGAATGGGGTGGGTGTGGCAGTGCAGAAAGGGAAAAGCATGTCTTCAGGGCAGCTAAAATGTTCACTGCCTCCACTGAAACCAGTTAGCCACAGGTTTCAAAGAAAAGATTTCTCTGAGAAAAGAAATGAATGTTGGGTTTGCAAAGAAACTGGGCATATTGCCAGACAGTGTCCCAAAAGGACAAGCAATACACAACATGGGAGGCAGTATTGTGCAGAGGCTTAAGGCTCTGAGCTGCAAATCTGGAGACCTGGGTTTGAATCCCACAGCCCCCACTTGCGTACTGTGTGACCCTGAGCAAGTCACTTAACTTCCCTGTGCTCCCAGGTTGCACCTGTAAACAAGCTTTCAGCATAGTGTGTCTCACCTGGTTAAACAATTGAAAAAAAACAACAAAAAAACATGGGGCTAGGAAAGAAGTGAGTGGCCCACCAGTGCAGCAGTTGGATTTCCACTTGCAGCCCTGGTGACCTAGGTTCGGGAATGGACCCGGATCATTGGAGGGCCAGCCGAGGGGAGAAGGATGAAGCATCCTACGGACAGCTCTCCTTCTCTGGGGGTAGATGGGGAAGTATCCAGCACACTGAGGACTCCTGGAGGAGGCCAGGAGACACTCACACTACCGGTGCTCATAACACAGGGAGGTGGGGTGGACTCAGGTGTCATTGCATGTCCCTGCCTCCACAGAACACAGGAAAAAGAAGCAGGTGGGCAGGGACCACTGTCTAAGTGAAGCCCTCCTTGGGGCTTTGATCAGCCACCATTGCTGTAATCCCCCAACCAGTCACTAGTCCCACGGCATGGATAGGGGATCATTGCCATGGCCCCACCCTCTGAAGGTTAAGCAGGAGGTAACTGGGGAATAGAAGTGGCAATAGATGGTGGTGGAAGCCCTGGGTGCCATGACCTGGGCTGATGAGTGACGGTGGGCCTGCCAAAAAAAAGAAAGAATTAAAAAAAAAGGAAAGAAGTGGGTTGTTTGTGTGTCCCTGGAAGCATGTCTGTGAACATGAGGGAACACATGCACCCAGTCATGATGAATGGTGTACGGACACAAGGGTTAAGGGTTACAGGGGCATCCATGCCATTGGTAAAAGGGGATCTGGTAAAGCTTGGTCAGCTTATACACAATAAATTTGTAACTGTCCAAGGGTTACATAGAAGCATAGAACATAGAAGTTGACGGCAGATAAGGACCACAAGGCCCATCCAGTCTGCTCATTTCTTTTTCTACCTTATAAATGTGCCATTGACCTTTGCTTTGTCAATGGTCTATCTATTCATACTCATCTGTATTGCTCCCTTATGCCTATCCTATGCCTGTTTGAAGCCCTGCACTGCATATTATATCTACCACTTCATGAGGTAGGCCATTTCATACATCCACCACCCTTTCTGTGAAAAAAACTTCCTTACATTACCCCTTAATAGGCCTCCCTCTATTCTCATGCTGTGTCCTCTTGTCCTGCTATTTGTCTTATATTGAAACATGTTAGACGCTTTTACCTTGTGAATGCCCGTAAGTTGTTTGAATGTTTTGATCATATCACCTCTCTCCTTTTCTCTAGGGTATACATATTGAGCTCCATTAATCTGTCCTCATATGTCTTCTGATGCAGTCCCTGCACCATTTTGTTTGCCCTTCTCTGGACTGCCTCAATTTGGTTAATGTCCTTATGAAGGTGTGGCCTCCAGTACTGCATGCAGTACTCCAGATAGGGCCTAACCAGTGTCTTGTAAAGAGGGATTATTACCTCCCTCTTCTGACTTGTGATACCCCTAATAATACCCCCTAACATCCCCCTAGCCTTACTTACTGCTTTAATGGTCTGCTTGGATGATTTCAGGTAATCAGTGATGATGATGCCCAAGTCTCTTTCTTCCCTTGTGACTGCCAGCAACTCTCCTCCCAGCCTATAGGTGGCTTCAGAGGTTCTCGTCCCTATGTGCATGATCTTGCACTTCTTTTCATTAAACCCCAGTTGCCACTCTTCTGACCAATTTTCTAGTTTATCCAGATCTCTTCTCATTCTGCTCACCCAATCTGGATTATCTACTCTGTTGCAGATCTTGGTGTCATCTGCAAACAGATAAACCTTACCCTCCAATCCATCTGCAATGTCACTGATGAAGATATTGAAGAGGAATGACCCCAGGACTGATCCCTGAGGTACCCCACTTGTGACTTTCATCTCTCTTCTCACTGTATACCATTTACCACCTCTCTGTTTTCTGCCCGTCAACCAGTTTGCCACCCAGTTGTCCAACTTCTGACCCACCCTGAGCCTACCCAGCTTATTAATCAATCTTCTATGTGGAACAGTATCTAAAACTTTGCTGAAGTCAAGGTAGGTGACATCAGCTGCTTCCCCTTGGTCCACCACTCTGGTTACCCAGTCAAAGAAATCTATGAGATTAGTTTGACAGGACCTTCCTTTTGTAAACCCATGCTGTCTTGAATGCTGTGCTCCTATGGATTTCAGGTGTTGCACTACCCTTTCCTTAAGGAGTGGCTCCATAATCTTGCCCACTACTGAGGTAAGACTGACTGGTCTGTAGTTCCCTGCCTCCTCCCTGCTACCACCTCTTGTGGAGCGGGATCACATGAGCCCTTCTCCAGTCTTCTGGGACCTCTCTTGTGCTCAGAGACTCACTAAACAGTTCTGATAATGGCTCTGCTAGTTCCACCCTTAGCTCCTTTAGTACCCTTGGATGTATGCCACCAGGTCCCATTGCCTTGTCCACCCTGAGCTTATCAAGCTCTTGTAGGACCCTTTCTTTTGGGAAGGGACTAATGCCCACCTCCCTCCCTGCTGTGTCCATGGTGCTGAGCTGTCAGCCCTGCCCTACTCTTCAGTAAATACTGAGCAGAAGTATCTATTTAGGATAAATGCTTTTACATGGTCCTCCTCCTCACATGCCCCCTTATCTCCTTTGATCTTAGCAATACCCCCTCTGGACTTTCTCCTTTCACCAATGTATCTATAGAAAGTCTTGTCACATTCTTTTACTGCTTGTGTTAATGTTTCCACAGTTTGGGCCTTTGCCTGCCTTACTACCTTTCCTGCTTTCCTTAGGGAAGTTTGGTATGCCTCCCTATCTTCATCCCACTGTGTTCTCTTATATTTCCTGAAGGCCAGCCTTTTGGCTATGACCTTTTCTGCTATGGTTTTTGAGAACCAAAGTGGTTTCCTTCTTCGTTTGCAGTTCCTTTTCTCTCTAACACAATGGGATGTTGCTTTAAGTGTTGCATCCTTAATGCTTTCCCACTTTGCCTGTACCCCCTCACCTGTATTTCTTTTTGCAGGGCTAACTTAACTCTGTTGGCCATCATATCAAAGTCAGCTCATCTGAAGTCCCATATTTTTGCCTTGGAATGGGATGATTTAGTTCTAGTGGCCAAATTGAACCATATAATGTGATGGTCACTGGCCCCAAGGGTGACCTTCTACCTGTGATCCTTTCCCTGTTAGTCAGTACTAGATCAAGGATAGCCCTGTCTCTTGTGGGTTGTTGTACCAGTTGTTTGAGGCCCTCATCCTGCAGGGAATCCACCATGTGTCTAGTTCTGGCAGATGTTCCTGCTGGTATTGATCAATCTGTATCTGGCGTGTTGAAGTCTCCCATTATCAGAACCTCCCATTTAGCTGTTATGTTTTGTATATCTTCTAACAGTAATGTGTCTATGCCTTCCCCCTGGTCTGGGGGCCTGTCAACAACCCCAGTTCTTATGGCTGCCCCATTTCCTTTTTCTAGGGTGACCCACAGTTCTTCTGGCTCCTTATGTGTACAGTATTCTGAATTTCTGTAACTTTGATATTTTCATCGACATACAGGACCACTCTACCCCCTTTTTGCACCTCGGTCTCTTCTGAACAGTACATAACCAGGTACTGATGTCTCCCAAGTGTGGTTACTGTTAAACCACATCTCACTAACTGATACTATTTCCAGTTTAGCCTCTGTCATTATTGCCTGCAGTTGAAGTCATCCTTGGCAACAATGTCAAAAGGGATTGTGTGTGCAGTTACCTGTAGCCAAGCGGCAAGGGAAACTTTTAGTTCCCTGGACCCCACAGAAGCCATTGTGGAAACCACTGGGAGGCTGGTTCCCCAGCCTGTGTCTCCTGATATGGAGACTAATGAAAAGGGGGTAGAAATTTCCCCAGTAGCAGTTAACCACACTGCTATGGAGGGTTACTCCAAAGAAGGAGGGGTGACCTACTGTCAGAGGGTTAGGGATGGCAGTTATCCTGAGGGCCCTGATGCTAGTGCTAGGGACCCTAGTTTAGAGACTGAAGGGGGACCTGTCCCATGCCTTGGGAATGTGCAAGGCCCCTAGAATTCTGCGGCTGCAGAATTTTGTGCAGAACTTGCAATCTACTGCAGAACTTCTTCGGTGCCACAGAATTCACTCTTCTTGGTGATTTTTTATTAATATTTCTGTTTATCCATAGAATCTGGTTCCCTTCCCCTCTTTTTATATTCAACCCCCCCATATGCTCTTCAGAATGCTGATGTTTTCATTGCTATAACATCATACATTAGCTAATAAATGACTGCATTCTACAACGAAATAATAGTCCTTATCTACCACAGCTCCCACTGCCAGAGATGCGCACAGCACATCATGTATTGTGATATTTGCTCAACCTGCACTACAGCCTAATACAATTTTCAGTCTTACACTATTGCACTAGGGCCAACTTAAACAAAACCTTGTCAATAGCACAGACCTGTTAAGTCCATACCTCACTTTGTACAGACCTATTTGTGCCTTTAAGGTATAGAGATGCCATCTGAAATGAATAACTGGTAAAATGAATTTAACTATCATTTTTAAGAGAAATAAAGTAATTATGCTCCGAAAAGAGGAATATAATAATGTGTAGACCTGTTGAAAGAATAGACCTGTTAAATAAATAATTGCCCTGTATGCATTTTTGCCAGGGTTATTGATTACATATTGTCACTGGTTGATAGAATCACCTAAAAGTTATGGAGAAATGTTGTGTGCAGGGACAGCTGTTGGGCCAGAGGGTAGCATGCTGTGTTTCCATGCTGGCAACTCAAGTTCAGAGACTGGCTCTGGGAGCTGGCTGGGCAGCACAAGGATTGGTGGAACACATCAGTGCTCGGAGCCTGGGAAGGTATGGTACAGTGTTCTGTCACATGGTGGACACATTGTGATGGGCTGGAGAGCTCTATCTCACAATCGGTTCACATGCATGTCATGGCCTGATGGTGTTACGTAGTGTGTCAGGGAAAGCAGGTTGACATGAAAAATTAGTTTTGCAATAACTCCTCTACTCCATTTCCAATGGGACCTGTATGAATGAGGATGCAAGATCATGGAAATAAATATATATATATATATATATATATATACACACACACACACACACACACATATACAGTATCTCTGTCTCTCTCACCACACACACACATACATATATTTGTATATATGTTACAGATTGCATATACCTGTAAATATATAAGTGATACACAGTGGGAACCTCATGAGTGGTGTAGAAAGCACATACAAATATATAAGTGATAGACAGTGGAAACCTCATTAGTGGGATAGATAGCATGCATAAAGAAATACCTTATTTATCACATAAGATCCCTTCTGTGTATGTCATTTATGGAACAGGCTAGGACCTTAAGGGAGAGATATTTGTTTTGCTTTTTTAGGCATAAAATTATTTTATAAGTCTGTTATTTTTTGAACTAGTGTTACTGTGCTTTCCCCCATCTTGATTGCTATAACCCTGCCATGAAAGTGAAGTCAGGATGGCAAGCTGACACTGTGATGTGGTAGTTTGTTAGTGCCACAGAACTTCCGCAGAAATTACAAACCACCGCCGCAGAAGTTCTGCAGCAAATGGTAGTGTTGCTGCAGAACTTGGTCCCACTGTGCCGCAGAAAAGTAGGGGCCCTGGGAATGTGTAAGGAGTTTGCAGCTGCTCAGAAAAGTGACCCTAGTCTAGAGAAGCTGACGGCTTGGGCAGACTCTGATAGAGTACAGGGAGTTGATGGTAAACATAAAGTTTATTGGAAAAATTCACTGATGTATACTCAGGCTGTGAAGACAGAGGAAGGGGCGATAGGCAAGTAGCTTGTCATTCCCCAGAACTCAAGACTGCACATGATATTCCTTTGTCTGGTCATCTGGGAATTGTGTGCACTAGGCAGCGGTTGGCTCAGAATTTCTATTGGCCCAACTTCACCCAGCAGGTGAAGGAGAATTGCAGGTCTTGTCACTGGTGCCAAGAAATAGGGAAGGCAGGTAAGAATCCCAAGCCACCCTAATTCCATTGCCCATAGTGGAGGAGCCATTCCAGAGGGTGGGAATGGATATTATGGGGCCTTTAAATACCCCCAGCTACTCCAGGATGAGGTTCATCCTGACTGTGGTGGATTATGCTACCTGGTATCCAGAGGCAGTCGCCCTATACTTGCTGAGGACAGATGAAGTGGCAGATGCCTTACTTGGGATTTTCTCCCTTGTTGGGTTTACGCAGGTGGTTATCACTAATCAAGGGTGTTCCTTATTGTTGGAGCTGATGAAATGTTTGTGGGAGAAGTGTGGGGTGGTGCAGAGGCACACAGCACCTTATCACCTGCAAGCCAATGGGCTTGTGGAAAGATTTAACGGTACCCTGAAGTCAATGCTCCAAGCATTTGCTGAACATCATGGGAGGGACTGGGAGAAATACTTTCCCCACCTGTTGTTTGCATACAGGGAGGTGCACCAAGAGTCACCAGGATTTTCCCCCTTTGAGCTCTTATATGGATGCCAGGTACATGGGATCTGGGAGGACTGGGATGGCAAGCATGCCACCCAGGGAACTCCCATAGTGGATTACATCCTTAGGTTTAGGGAAAGGCTGAAGGAGCTTATGGGGACAGCCCAGTGCAACCTAGCAGCTGCCCAAAAGAGACAAAAAGTATAGTATGACCGCAGAGCTAGAGCTCACTCATACACGGTGGGTCAGGAAGTCATGGTCCTTATTTCGGTCCAGAAAGACAAGCTGCAGGCTGAGTGGGCAGGACCATACAGAGTAGTTAGAAAGGTAAATAATGTGAACTATATCATAGAGTTACCTGACAGAAGACATACAGAAAGAATGTACCATGTCGACATGATGAAGCCATATGCTAATAGGGCTGACATGGTGTTTGCATTATGTAGTCCTGGGAAGGGGACAGATGAAGGAGATCCCCTTCTGGACTTGCTGGAAGAAAGTAAGTGGGAGTCCACTGTGGAGGCAGTTAAATTGTCTCCCCAGTTGGCCCCAGACAAGATCCAGGAAGTAAGGGAGGTTTTAGCAGACTTTGCACTGTTTAGCGCCAAGCCTAGACTAACTCCCTTAGCAACGCACGATGTGCAGACAGGGACACAGACACCCATGCGGCAAATAGCATATCGGGTCTCAGAGGCTGTCCAAAAGGATATTAGGAGGGAGGTGGAGGAAATGCTGGATTTAAGAATAATCCAGAGATCCCAGAACCCCTGGGCCTCACCCATAGTCCTTGTGCCCAAGCCAGGTGGCTCTACTCATTTCTGTGTGGACTATCATGGACTGAATGCAGTCACAAAGTCAGATGCCAACCCAATGCCCAGGACAGATGAACTCCTGGACAAGTTGGGAGGGGTGACATACTTTATGGGTATTGACCTGACTAAGTGGCATTGGCAGGTAGAGTTAACTGACAGAGCTAAGGAGAGGTTGGCCTTCATCACTACGTTAGGCTTATTTGAATTTAAAGTAATACCTTTCAGCATGAAGAATGCCCTGGTCACTTTCCAAAGGTTGGTGGACCAAGGTGTTAAATGGTGCTGAGCAGTATACCGTAGTATACCTGGATGACACTACCATCTTTAGAGCCAGCTGGGAGGAACACCTCTCCCACCTTAGGGAAGTGCTAGGCAGGATACAGAGGGCCGGGCTCACTGTCAAAGCTGAGAAGTGGCAGGTGGCTGTGGCTAAAATGGCATACTTCAGGCATGTTGTAGGCTGGGGACAGCTCTGTCCTAACCAAGTAAATTTAGAGGTGATCAAGTCATGACCCAGACCAGAAATGCAGAAGCAGGTCAAGAGTTTTCTAGGGACAGCAGGGTACTTTAGGAAATTTGTACCCAGTTACAGTGCCCTGGCTGCTCCCCTATCTGACCTGGTAAAGAAAAAGATGCCTAAGAAAATTACCTTGCAATCAGCCTGTGAAAAAGCCTTTACCAGACTGAAGGAGACACTGTGCAGTGCTCCTGTATTGACAAGTCCTGACTATAGCAGACCCTTTATAGTCCAGACTGATGCCTCAAACATGGGTATTGGGGCAGTACTGAGTCATACATCCAACCAAGGGAAAGATCACCAAGTAGTGTACCTGAGTAAAAAGTTACTTCCCAGGGAGCAGGCTTATTCTACTGTAGAAAAAGAGTGTCTTGCCATAGTGTGGGCCATAAAGAAGTTAGAGCCATACTTATATGGGCAGCATTCTTAGGTACACACTGACCACAACCCCCTGGTTTGGCTTACACAAATGGAAAAAACTAATAGTAGACTATTAAGATGGAGTCTTGCCTTGCAAGGGTATGACATGACGATCTTACATAGGGCTGGAGTGAGCAATCAGAATGCTGATGGCCTATCACGTCTGTATGAGGAGTGAATTGACTTGAGAAGTTCATCCCATACAGGGGATAGAGACCCCAAATTCATGCTAGATGGGGAGGATTGTGACGCTGGCCAGCTGGTTATGATTATTGTATACTATCTGTAATATAAAAATTTAGTATGCAATAGTCTCACAAAAGACAGCCTGTGCTCCATGGGTGCCCCCCCACCCAGGTTCAGTGAAGCCTACAGGGTATATTAACTGATAGGAGATCTCTGTAATGTAATGTAATTAACTTCCTTGAGAAAATGCATTTTATGGCCTTTTTATGACCTGTTGCTGTCTCTGAAATTGGGAAATGAAATATACATTTTATTACAGGACAGGATATCATTTAGCCGATTCCTGTTAGCTAAATTGCACCTAGGTAAGGGATTGCAGGGTTGTGAATCTCAAAGGAACTGGAGGATCAAATACTCATAATTTGTCAAAGGAGTTTCTGCTGATGTCACATTGTTTACTATATCTCCTGGCAGGAAATCATTGTTTGTATTTTTTTTAATTCTAAAAAGGAGGAGCTAGATGACTCACCAAGGGGTTGAGGAGATGGAGTTGAAATCTATCATTGTAACTGGGGAATATGACATATCATTTTGGGACTCAAAGACAGAACTCTCTGCTCTGATCTAACTTAAGCACTTAGAGGTAATACATTAGATAGAAAAAGTCTAAATGTATTGCGGTAGGAGTTTTTGTGTTGTACTTTGCCCTTGTTCTGTTAAGTGATTGTATGCTCTTTGATATATTGTTCTGTGTTTACATTTTACATATTTTTATCATCTTTTAGTAAAATCTTTGTTTCAAGAGACTGCCTGCGTGTCTGCCAGTTGTTTTTTGCATGTGACGCATAGATGGTTAAGTTTGACAGCTGTTCATGGGTTTGATGGTGTTACTAAACTAGAAAAAGGTAAGAAAATACCTAAGGTCTTTTATTGAGATTTAAGGGTTCATTTTGGAAGCCTGGCTTGGTGCCCCTGGCAAAAGATTGTACTGCAACCACCGAAGAGGGTATGTATCTAAGCCTGTACATTGGTTATGATAGCATAAGGTTCACAGTTTGAATCCCCCCAGAACGTGAGACTTAAGGCGATTTGGACCCAAAAGCAGACAGGAGGGTTACTCTGTCTGTTACCTGTTCATGTCTTGAAGGCTTAATCAGCATGCCTGCAGGTGGAAAAACAATATTATTTTACTGATTTTATTTTATTTTACGATTTTGTCTAGGTAAATGCACACTGAGCTGACTCTCATTTTCAAGTGCATTCAAGAAGCATAGAGAGGTTAAGTGACTTGTGCAGGATCACATAGTATGCAAGTGAAGGTTGTGTGTATCATATTCAGGTGTGCTGGATGTACCAAGCTTATTCAAAGTTCATTGTTCTAACCTCTAGGCTATGCTGCTAGCTAATGTATTCATTGTATTTTGGTGTTAAAAATACATAGTATAAAAATATCAAATGTGGACAGTGACTCCAAAATGAAACACAAATTAAATGATGTAAAAAAAAAATAAGATACTGTCAAGTCCAATAGAAAAGAATTCCATACAGAAGAAAAGCTTCCTTACTGACAGTTGGTCTTTATTTAGGAAGCACTAAGAGATTTGGGGCCAGATATTCAATAGTTTGCATAAGCACAATCAGGAGTTTGCTGTCACAAACTGAGTGTTTTACTAGAACACAGTATTCAAGAGAGCCAGTTGTGGGCACTACCATGGTTAGCATATGCTAAAAAAATAATGTATGTGGGTGGGCAAAGGGAAGAACGGGGACAGAGATACCCACACACCCCAATATTCAACACATTTGCACTGCACAAAACAGGATAGCACAGTTCCTTTCTACAGAACAAAACCTGGTCTTATTCTGGGCAACCCTGGTGTTTGCAGGAGGTACCACAGCCAATATCTAAATTGGTGAGTGTGGAACCACATCTGACCCTGTGTGGTATGTGGTCCCCTGTTCTGTGATTGTCAGTCCAGTAGAACTTGGAAATGTTCCTTGTGCATAGTGGACCCTCCTCAGTCTCTGAATGTCAGTTCTGTAGGACATGGAAGTGACCCTGTTACCTAGTGGATCCCCCCCAGCCTGAGATTGCTGGCCCGTATGCTTAAAAAATACCCTGGTGTCCACTGGTCCCCCTGGCTGCTGAACTCTGACCCCTATGCAAACCTACAATACCCCAGTGGTGGTCCCCCCAACCTCTGATCTCCGTAGGCATACTTGATGTCCCTGGTGGTAAGTGGCCTCCCCGGACTGTGATCACCAGACCTGTATCATGGTACAGTAGCTAACTGTATATAAGCACAGAATTGCTCCAGACATAAAGAAACATATGCCAAATGACCCAAAATCCCCCAGTGAGTAGTGGTAGCCCCCACCAACCAGTCCCTGTAGCACTGTACATATTCCCTAGCATCTAGAGGCCCCCACACACACACTGGTCAATGACCACCCACCCAGCCAACCCTCCTTTCCACATGGGCTGGTGCAGCAGCTCAGATACAGTGACTGGCACAGCCCTCCTCTCACTTCCTTGGTGGGCTGCTGTATGACAGAACAGGAAGCACACATTATAGTATGAGGTTTGAGACCTCTGTGCTGTACAGTACAGAGGATGGGCATCATGTGCTGTACAGTACAGTACAGTACAGAGGTCTTGTGCCCTGTGATATAATGAGGATGTGTCCTTCTTGCCCTATAATACAGTGGCTGGCACAAGAGGTCAGAGGAGTGCTGTGCTGGTCACCATATTTGAGCCACAGCACTGGTGCTTGTGGTAAGGGGGGTTTACTGGGTTAGTGGTCTGTGCCTAGGGTGTGGTTGGGGGCCCCTCTATGCCAGGGAATGTGTACCATGCTGTGGGGGTTGGGAATGGTGGGTGGGTTGGGTTCCTCTACTCACTGGAGACTTTGTGTCATTTTGTATGTTTCTTTATGTCTGGTGCAATTCCATACTTACATACAGTTAGCTGCCATACTGTCATACAGGATCAGTGATCTCAGATTGGGGAGACCACTTGCTGACGGGGACATCACATATGCCTACAGGGATTGGGTGTTGGGAGGGGTACCCTTATGTCTTCCCGTGGCTCACTATCCTGACACATTCCTGCCCGGGCATTATTGCCCGATAAGTGTAGTGTCTCGATAGTGAGCATCTCGGCGATGGATTCTTCAATGGATTTAGACAGGGGTAAGGTAGTGAATGTGACAGCTTGTTACCTTATCCCTGTTGGTGCACATCAAGGGACAGTTGATTCAGGGAGTTGGTTGAGCTGCTCCTCTGGTGTACAAGGCTACACCACCAGCAGCTCCACTGGCACCCTCCCTCAGACCCAGGTTCTGGATGGGGTCACATCCTTTGCGGAACTCACCTCGTAACTAATATTTTTTTTACTCCGGGGTCCACTCCCCCTAGGAGTTAGTTATTTTAGTAACAGGAGGTGTGTGGGGGGGGTAGATCCCTCCACATGGGGGGGTGCAGCAGTTGAATCTTCCTGCATTTTATACTTAGTTTCATTGTAATGCCCAATTTTTCCTGTTGGGCATAAGATTCATTCAGGGCTGTGGATTTCTAGTGATTGAACTCGGTACGCTGAGCGTCAGCATTCCAGTTTTAGGGATACCATAGTATATTCATTGGGGGGACCACAGTCCACCAGGGTATTGTGGGTTTGCACACAGGACTAGGGGCTTGGGGTCTAGGGGGAATCGATGGATGCAAGGATATTTTCTTTGTCATATGAGTCAGTGATCAAAGGGCAGAGGGGGTGCACTAGGCACCAAGGTCACTTCCACATCCTATGAGACTGATGCTTGGAGACTGTAGGGAGGTAGGCACCAGGAAACTTTACTGACACTATCGGGATGACAATCGGTGGGTGGGAGGACCACTAAGCACCAGGGCCTTTTCTTTCTTGTATGGAACTGGGCAATTGGGGAGGGCGCAATGCCGCACAAATATGCCACCATTTCCCATGTAAATGCGCTCATAATGAGCATCCAAATGGCCCCTTAGTGCCTTGCATGCCCGACAGGCTCATTTGCTTGTGTCCCTCTGAATATCACATCTAGGACTAGTGGCACTGTTGGGTCTGGTGTCGCTGTTCCCTGCACAGCAGGAATCCATGTTGGTATAGTGCTATTTGATTTAGCACTGTGCCAACATGCCTCTGTATTCAGTCAGAATGCTCTGGTGTGCACTCTTTCTGAATACAGCATCCTCAGGCTCCTGGGCATGGCAAAGTGCAGTGCAGTGCAGTGTAAGACCTTGTGCTCTGCTTTTCCATTTTTGAATATCAAGTCCCTTGAGTTCATTTTCTGACATATAAAAACATCAATAACCTTCCAATAAAAAGGATGCTCTCCTTGGAACATACTCAAGATCCAGACAGTGGACATGCATTTCAGAAATGTTTTAAAGTGAAATCCATGGCTGGCCCAGTGGCGTTGAGGGCTGAGCTGCTGGATGCCTTACCTCAAGCCACGCCGGCTTCCCATGTTCGGGAACGAACATAGGTCATTGGGAGTTGGCGGGAAGGAGAAGGGATCGAGCATCCGTTGACTGCTCTCCTTTCTGGGGTGTGGGACTCTGGCTGTTGGTGCTCCACTCGCCCCTAGTGGCTGCTGGGGGACAGCACACTGACACTATAGCTGAAGGGGAGGAGACAGGCAGACGCTTGATAAGAGTGCGTGCGGTAGCGTGTACGCTCTCACCGCAGGAGTTATTGCATGCCCTGCCTCCTCACAAGGGGAGAAAAGTGTAAAAAAGCTCCAGCTGGATGACGTGGCCCCCATGGTGCATCACCTCTGGGAAGGCGCCTCCCTGGCATGGATCCATTTGAGGTGGGTTGAGTCACTCCCCACCACCCTGCCACAAAGGGTACATTGTGGGGTGCACAAGGGAGGGGTGGTCTAAGCTTCAGGGGGGCGTGCTGGGGGACAACTGATGATAGAGGCTGGGAGCTCGGAAGAAGTAATATAGTAAAAAAGTGAAATCCACATGCATGCAGTTGTATAATGAGAAAGTAATGAGTTTGGTACGGCTTAGGAAAAAATGGTTCAGCTTCATTATAGTCATTCATTGCACTTGCTTAGATGCTATTGCATAAATCACATCTGTGTACTAAAATAATGGAAGTGCTATGCCAGTAAAAACATAATGTTTTAGTAGATCTGGGAAGTAAAAGGATTGAGAGGTTGTTACCCTAAGTACTGGATGAGGGGCAGTAGTGACCACAGGGCAGCTGATCTTCAGCAGCATTGATTCCAGGTAGAACTAACCCAAGTCAGCATGGACCCCAGGGTAGAACTGATCCTGGGGCAGTGATTATGTCTCAGGATAACCAGCAGAGCAGACAACCTGATCTGAAAACATACCCTAATTTAAAGTGAAGGCAAAGAATTGCAAACCAGAAAGCTTAGGAAGTCCTTCATTTTTAGTTAACCCTCAAATGTCCCTAGAGTGGTGATGCATGGTGTTGTGGTGTTAGAATAGAAAATCTATATTACAGGAAGTTAAGGTCAGGATAGAGTTATGCAGTAAGACTTGAGTTTGAGGGCCTTTCAGGAAGATAATGTCCGTTGGGAGTAGCAAAGGCCTGAATAATAACTTAGGACCTTAAACTGTCAAAAGGGCATTGTCCTTCTAGAAAGATCCAAGGACAGGGGCTTATACAGTAGATACTATAAACCTTTTTATTTTAATTGTCTAAAACTGGTGAAACTGCTTCAAAATATTAATAAGTTCCCTGGATTTCTCCATGGTAACTAACAGAATGATGTTCATTGGAGCCTATTATGAACATTTATTCACCAATTAAGTATGTTTGCTTGGTCAATCAGCACACAATATTTAGCAGGTAAAAGGTTTATAAGAAAGCAATAAGACACAAAAAGGTGTGGATTGTATAACTGATAACATTGAGTTAGCTGGAGTATATGAAGGAATACCCAGCTGATGTGGGTGATTAAGCACAGAGGCAGAAGGCCAAGGTATTTAATAAATCACTGAAATTGGCTATTCCAAGTATACACTGGCTTTCTGAATGTTATTACTGTTACATGACAAGACATTTTGAACCCAGAATTGTATAAGTTCTGTGGTAGTTAGAGCAGAACTTGCCTTTTCCCCCTTTTAGTTATGAACATACAACAAAGTCAGCATAATAAGACCACTAGGTCTATCTAGTCTGTTCATATTGCACAGTCCTCAGCATCAACTACTGACGCTGCCTCCCTCATCTCTGCCCTTCCCCATTGCTGAAAAGTGGTTAACCTACTGCAGGTGGGTCTAAAATGTGGATCACCTACTGTGGTTGTGTCTATAATGTGGTTGTAGTAGTTTGTGGTGTATTAAATGACAGTTTTCCTGTGCTCTGATTAGCTTAGTCTAGATATCTGTTGCATAATATGTGATAACTACACACCCACGTGCAGTGTGAGGCACAAGGCATTTACAATGCATGCCTTTACTTTAGCACCTGAAAGTGCAGTTGCCACATATCAGCAAATGGTCTAGACACGTGCTGACCTGTGTCTGCCTGATAGCATTCTGTATTTATACATTTATCAAGCATCACAACATGGTAAACAAGCATTTGTTAATGCTGAATGTTTGCTTGCTGGCATTGGCAGTGGTAGTGTAGAAGTTACAGAGCTGCGTAATAGGAATGGCAGTGAAGTATTGAACTGAAGCCAACCCTACCACCACCCTGCAGAGAGTGACAGGCATTGGGGTGTGCCTTTGGGTCATCAGGCATAAAGGCCATGCCATTTCACCACACCCCACCCTGCAGACACTGACAAGTGTCACAGTGTTCCTTGGGGTCTTTGGCCCTTATGCGCACCCCATTCCATTAGGAAATACGGTGAGATGGGTGCTATATAGGAGAATGGGGTGAACTTTGGGTGAAGAGTCCAAGGCATACCTCATGCTCTCACTGGCTGCAGGGTGTGGAATGGTATGAGCATTACAGGCAAGAATCCCAAGTCACACCCCTGATGCCTGTCATTCTCTACAGGGTTGGGCGTTATGGTTGGAAACCCTAATACCTCAGGCATTTGTTGGTATTTTCACCCAAATTTTCAACATGGTTTTTGTACCCCACCTCATGACCAGGGGAATATCAGTTTGTTAGCCAAAGCTGCTTATGCACAGCGACTACGGCATTTAGCACCACAGGTGCAAAAACATTCTAACAGGATGTAAAAATGACAGCTGTACTGTTCATGGGAGGTGTAAAAATGGCAATGTTGCAAATCTGCAGTAAAAATATTAAAAAATGGTGAAGTCAAGGCAGTACATAGAAACTGTGCAAGCATCACCTGTAATATAATTAGGTTGGGATTTTTACAGCAGATTGTCAACTCAGGCATTTTGGTGCTCTCGATCATGAACAGTGTCACTGTGATTTTCTTTATCTGTCCCGAACAATGATTTCCCACAGCGACCACGCATCTCTCGCGCTGAAAGTGTGAAAACACACTTCAGCCATGTTGTGAAAAATGACAGCTGTACTGTACATAAGGAAGTGTGGAAAATGCCACTGGTGAAAATCTGACTTAAAATATTACAAAGTCATGAACTTACGAGGTGCGTGGAAACTGATGAATGCTCACTCATAACACAGTCATTTTATGGACTTTTGTCACCAAATTTTCAACATAGCCATTTTAAGACCTCTGCTCATGACAGTGTAACTGTGATTTTCTTAATCTGTCCCAAACATTGCTTTCACCAACAGCACCATTGTGCGCTACATGTGCGAAAACACATTTTGGTGACATATGAAAAATTGCAGCTGTACTGTTCATAAGGAAGTGTAATAAAATGGCAATGTTGAAAATCTGGAGTGAAAATATTAAATTCAAACTTACGAGCATAGAACTGCTAGAACTGTGATTTTCTTAATTTGTCCCATACATTGATTTTGCACACCGATTGCGCCATTGTGCGCTACATGGGCGGAAACACATTTTGGGTGAGATGTGAAAAATGACAGCTGTACTACTCATAAGAAGGTGTGGTAAAATGGCAATGTTGAAAATCTGGAGTGAAAATATTGAAAATTCGTGAACTTACAAACGTGCACAGGAACTGTACAACGCACGCTCGTGAAACAGTCATTTTTAGGAATTTTTTCACCAAATTTTCAACATAGCCATTTTAAGACCTCTGCTCATGAACAGTGTCACTGTGATTTTCTTAATTTGTCCCGTACATTGGTTTCACACACCGACTGCTCCATTGTGGGCTACATGGGCGGAAACACATTTTGGGTGAGATGTGAAAAATGACAGCTGTACTACTCATAAGAAGGTGTGGTAAAATGGCAATGTTGAAAATCTGGAGTGAAAATATTGAAAATTCGCGAATCTCGCGTCGTCGTAGAACTGCATAACGCCCTCGTAAAACAGGAATTTTTTCACCAAATTTTCAACATAGCCATTTTAAGACCTCTGCTCATGAACAGTGTCACTGTGGTTTTCTTAATTTGTCCCGTACACTGGTTTCGCATACCAACTGCGCCATTGTGCGCTACATGGGCGGAAACACATTTTGGGTGAGATGTGAAAAAGACAGCTGTACTACTCATAAGAAGGTGTGGTAAAATGGCAATGTTGAAATTCTGGAGTGAAAATATTGAAAATTCGTGAACTTATGAGCGTGTGTAGGAACTGTGCGAACGCACGCCAGAAACAGTCATTTTAGAATTGCTCACCCACATTTTCAACATAGCCATTCTAAGACCTCTGCTCATAAACAGTGTCACTGTGATTTTCTTAATTTGTCCCGGACATTGATTTTGCACACCGACTGCGCCATTGTGCGCTACATGGGTGGAAACACATTTTGGGTGAGATGTGAAAAATGACAGCTGTACTACTCATAAGAAGGTGTGGTATAATGGCAATGTTGAAAATCTGGAATGAAAATATTGTGGGTGGGTGTGGGTTGTTGGGGGGCAGGAAGACTGCATGGGACCGTTTTTGCTTCACAGGTTAAAAAAAAAAAGATGACAGGGACGCTTACACGCTTGGTGGGCTCCCAGCATGGCAGGCTGACGGGCCGGGGGGGGCTGGAGCCGATGGGGGATTGGGCACCCCATCGGCCATGCAGTTGTTGCCACGCTGGGGTGGGCTCCCAGCATGGCACCTTGTACTCTGAGGGGGAGAGAGAGAGTGAAGCCAACAGGGGATTGGGCACCCCCATTGGTGATAGCATGGGGGGGAGAGACAGTGAAGCCGACGGGGGATTGGGCACCCCAGTCGGCTATACCATCGAGTTCCAGCGTGGCATTTGGAAGGCTTTGGGGGGGAGCGCAGCACAGCCGATGGGGGATTGGGCACCCCCATCGGTTATAGAGTGTGTGCATGGAGGGGGCAGCACACAGTATGCATGCATGTGTGTGTGTGTGTGTATGTAGGGGGGGCTGCGCGCAAGTAGGTGATATCTTATCGCTGCTCACTGAAGCATAGCTCCCCCTTTCAACTGTATGCCACAGCTTGTCATAGTCAGCTCCAGCATGCATTGGCTTACAGGGGCCGCGCCTGCCAGCACACTGACTGAATTGGAAGAGGGGGTGACACACCTCCGAAATCTTGGATGATGGCACTATGTTTCTTGGACATGCGTGCAAGCAAACATAAAAAGCAAGAGCTGGTATGATATGTTCACTTCATACTAATAGTCTCTTCTGATCTATGCCATGGATCTGACAATCATATTATCATAAAGCGAGTTACCACATTGTGAGGCTCCCAAACAGCTTTAAAATGTGAAAGTTTCAATGTGAAGGTCAGTAAACAATGTGTTTATTTACTTGATGTGCTAATCAGGTGCTTTAGTGTCACACAACAACCCAGGTTTTTCAGGTTGCCAATAATTACTGCCCTCTTGGCCTCTCTATTCTCACTTGGTACTCCCCTTCATTCTTCATCCCCTGCTTCTCCTTGTACCCGATGAAGGCCCAGAAGGCAACATAACATTGTGGTTTAAGGCACTGCATTGCAAATCTTGAGACCTGGGTTTGAATCCCACAGCCCGGCCAGCATACTATGCAACCAGAAGCAAGTCACTTAACTTCCTTCTGCTCCCAGGTTGCACCTGGAAATAAGCTTCAGCTTAATGCTCCTTTCCTGATTAATCATTTTCCCCCTTTCATATTGGCCCTCATTGCCTCTCTGACCTTTTCAAACAACCATATTGGTCTCTTATCAATCGCTGTGGATATTGCTTCTGATGAGACATGCCAGACAATTAGCACTAGTGCACAAACACAAAGATCCACATCTGCTCTACTCTGTGTGGGTGGAGGATGTGTCCTTTTAACCATAGTGATGTTTTCACATTCACACACAGTAGTTTTCTGCGCTTTTGATATTGCCTAAGATATGTAACTAGCTACTACTCCTCTGTTTCATATAAAAATAGACTTAGTCGGGGTTCAGCTAGAAATCAAGTCAGAAAAAAAGCAACACTGCAGTCAATGACTAGCTTAATAAAAAAGGAAGTATGGATAAACAGAATATTTGCTTACAGGAAGAGATGGGCTTCCAGAGTTTACAATGATAACCTCTTGTGACTTACTGCACATTGTGAACAGGACACTGAGTGATGTACAGAAATGGAAATGGAGTCTTTAAAACTTGAGTATAAAAATTAGGGTTGGGCAGGTTGGCTGTAACCCGGTTTTGATTCCAACTTATTTTTTTCCCAAAAGGCTCTGATTTATGCTGATGCTTTCTAGACCTACTTCAGTCAATTTGAGTATGAAAAATGTGTCAGTATTATTCTTATAGATCCCTCTGTTAAAAAAATATAATGTAACCTTTTTTATAAAAAAAAATGGTGTTTATTTTCATGTTGTTTTTCAGCCAACAGCAATAACATAAATTAACTGTTGTTCCTGCCAATCCTGTGTGTCAGCCACCACATAATATTCATAGGAAACAGTGGGCTGGATTCACAAAGCTCTTGAAAATCCCTTAGCTGCAGGAACAACTCAGCACAAGTTGGTTGCCACTTGTGGAACTGCAATTTCTCCCGCAGCAACAGTATTCTCAAAAGTGGAGTCAGATTATGACCGGATCCATGATTTATGGCAGCTTGCTGGTGTTGTTGCCATGGAAATTCATGCAGCTGTGGAAAAATGTTATGGCTGGTGGAACCAGCAGGAACATCTTCTGCAGCTACTGTGAATGTGAATAACAATCTCCACAGCTGCAGAGAATTTGGTCTGCAACTGGAGTTGCAGTGTGGAACTTAGTACTAAAAATGTTTGTGAATCCAGCCCAGTGTATGCAGCTCATTTGGACGGGGCCACCGACAGGTGGGGAGAGCCAGGGCAACTGTCCCAGGCCTGGTGGCTCGGGGGGGGGGTCTGGCTGCACTCTGTGACCAATTATCAATTTTTTCCCATGGTCAGCTGGTCCCATAAGAAATCCATACGGGACACCTGTCATCCCATATTTTGGGGTTGGCTCAGCTTCTAGAACTCAATGCTCCACTATTTCTAGTGGTGCACAACTGCGCATGTATGAAGGATGCTTAGGGTAGTGACTTGGGGTCATGGCATCATGTCAGGGAGAGTGGTCTGTGGGAAAGCTGATGTGAGCGTGCGTGCCATGCTTAGCATGTTCACTGACCCATTGCCACAAGTGCTTCTGAGTTGTCCACCCTGGACCCCATCTAGAGTGCTCACCCGAGACCAATATTTTAAATTGTGATGGTGCAGCCAGCGCTTCATTGGAACTTGAATGAAGCATGTGACTCCAACTCTCCAAGCGCCAGCGACACAGTGCTGCTGAACTGGTTTAAACTTTGACTGGTGATGTTGCAGGAACTTAAGGAGAGGAGGAGGAAAAAAAAGCTGCCCTGGCGGGTGCCCCCACCCCAACTGGCCTGAGTAGAGAGACTCGAGAAACTGACACTGGGACTCGGGAGTCCTGACAGAATGTGCCAGCCCCTGCTGTGACTGTCAGACACTCCATCTCAGAGTGACAACAGAGATGTAAAAGTAGTGATGTGAGTGAACTAGGTGGTCACTGGGCTGGAGAAGAGAGAGGAGTTCTGAGCAAGCGACTGGCAGAAACAATTTGGGGCTCTACAGGGAAAGGAGTCATTGTGTCATACGTTAGTCAGAAAAAGGGGGGGAGAGAGAGAAAGAGAAAGCAAGAGAGAGCAATGAATTCAACAGCAGAAAGACAACAGCAGAGTGCAGACCTTCACTGAATCTGGCATGTATTTTGGTGGGAGACAGGCAGCATGAGCAGGGTATGTGTTGGGGCCCCAGCCATCCCTCCTGCCCTTTTGATTTGAGATGTTACTTTTTTATTTGTAATTATTTTGCTTGCCTACTTGGTATTATAGCAAGCATCATGTCCCCAAAACCATTCCACACACTGCTGCCTGATTGTTCTATTTATTTTTTATCAATTGTGTTTTGTAACTTGTGTGGTTGATCTTGCCCCCTACCCCCATCCAGCATTGCAGTTTTTGGATATATCCTACAAACTTCCACAACTAACAATTGCAGTCATTTTTTTATTTTATTTAACTGTTTGGCTCTGACCACCACCTACTCATACCAAGAAGCCCACCTGTCAGTCCCCAGCCCCACCGCCACTCCTCCACTGTCAAGCTAACAGGGATCTGCATGGTGTAGGACCCAAGAACTGCTGGGGCTGGCACACATGGCAGCAATGCATGCACATAGGTATTTTTTCTTTATGCTGCCCCCTTGATCCTGCACTCCACCCCAGACATCCAGCAAATCATTACCTGTGCCCTGTTTGTATTTTTAACTTGGTGAATATTTATTTTTATTTATTTATTTTGTACATCGGTTTACAACCTTTGAGCCAGGGGCTCATTCCAAAGGCACCACATCACATTTAGAACAAACAAGGAATAAGTTTTTGGTTACAGCATAGGTGTCACATACTTAGGGTTACATAAAGGTGGAGGCATACATCTTAAGCAATTTGGATAGACAATTACAATGATACAATATACATGTTAAACAGCTTGATAGACGTTACACTGATACAGCTGAGATCATGCTAGTAATAACAGAGGCATTAGGCTATGCAGGGAGGGTGGGGGGTGTGTTTGAGTCCTGCCTGAGTGGTGTTGTCAAGTGTGGAGGGATCAATGCACCATTTACAGACAGGCACAGCTGTGGGTGCTAAACAGGTGGCCCCAAAGGGCAGTTTTAAAGGTGGAGATTGTGGGTGCTTTGGAGATAGGAGCAGGGAGAGCGTTAAACCAAGATGGGCCTCTGTAGCAGAAGGACCTCTGTTCATGGGTGGTCCTTGATCTGGGGACCATTAGACTGATTCTGCTCAAGGTTCAGGTTGTGATAGAGGGTTGGGTATGGCGGATGGAGGCTGTCACCCTTGGGGGGGATAGCCCGAGTAGAGTTTTCTTTGCGAGGAGGCAGGTTTGACAACATATCCGTTCATCAAGGTTTAACAATTTTGCATCCTCATAGAGAATACAAGTATGTGTGAGCCTGGGGGCACCAGTAATCAGTCTGCAGGCCTTATTTAGGGTGAGCCGAATTTTGTTGAGGGCGGTAGTGTCAGCCTCACCATAGACTAGCAGGCCATGGTCAACAAGGGACAGTACTGAGGATGTAACTGCCAGTCGGAGAGCGTCAGGTGGGAGGCAGTTTTTATGGTGGTAGAGGATGCCAAGCCATGTGTTAGTGGTGGATGCAAGGGCATCAATGTGGGTGTGGTAGGTGAGGGCTGAGTCGAAGGTGACCCCAAGGTATTTGTAGTAGCAGACTTGCTCAAGCGGTTGATTGGTACTAGGGAGGATATGGAGTGGAAAGTTTCGGGCTTTGTTTTGGGGGTGTGCAAAAAACATTGTTTTGTTTTTTTTAAGATTAATGACGAGTCTGTGTTCTTTAAACCAAGCCTCGGCATCATCATATGATTGCTGCTGAGTATCCTGGAGGGAGTTGGGATTACGGTGGGTGGCAAAAATGACGGCATCATCAGCATACATTAGAATATTGCCAGAGCAGGCATTAGGTAGGGTGTTTAGATAGATAGATAAGAGTAGGGGCCACAGGATGGAGCCCTGGGGTACCCCTGAGTGAATGGGTCAAGTTTCAGAGAGTGTTCCATTGATTTTTACATATTGGGAGTGAGCAGATAGATAGCTTGAGCACCAGGTGAGAGGGCCAGTGGAGAAACCAGTGTGGCCTAGGGCATTCAGCAGAAGGGGGTGGGAGACAGTGTTGAAAGCCTTTAAGAGGTCAACAAACACTGCACCAGCTAGAGAGCTAGCATCCAGGGAGGAGTGTAGGAAATTGGAAAACTCAATTAGTGCAGTGCCAGTACTGTGACCAGCATGGAAGCCGTGCTGCTCTGGGCATAGGACATTATGTTTGGTAAGATATTCTATGATTTGAATGGACACCATCTTTTCCAGGGCTTTAGAGAGGGGAGGAAGGATGGAGATAGGTTGGTAGTTCCCGGTGGATGACCTGTCACCGCCTTTATGGATGGGTGTGACTATGGCTGTTTTCCATGCAGTGGGGAATGGCCGCAGGCAGAGAGATCAGTTGAGTAAGCTGGTGAGTGGGGCAAGGACTTCATCCAGCACCAGCCAGAGAATACTGGGGTCCAGGGAGTTGCTGCTGAGACTATTGCCTTTAAAAGCTTTAATTAGGAGTGGTCTGGCTTCCTGGGCAGACACCCTGCACAGATGGAAACTGGGGCATTGGAGGTCAGGGGAAGGTATGTTGGGGGAAGAATCAAAGAAATTACTAGGGAGGATGGAGCTAAGGTCGATAAAGGTGGTGTTTAGGTGGTTTGCTATACAGGCAGGGTCGGTGAAGGTGGTGCCATCCACTGTGAGCTGGGATGGGGGGAGCGTGGTTTCCCATTTAGTTGTTAAACATTGTCCCAGAAATAAATTACACTTCACCTGGGTTCCCAAAATGAATGTCATAATCACATGCAGCTATAAATATGATGCCATGTATACTGTGACCTCAGAAAAAGGATATTTTTTACTTAATCTTTCCATAATGTTTGCTGACTTTTGTCCTCAAAATTCATAGAAATAAAACATTAAATTAAATAATATCATCACCATCATCTTCAAACACTATCATGGAAGCACCTGTATTTGAAGACACCTGTCTCAGCAGTTCATTATCCTCGTTTTTTTGTTCTTGCCACCCTTCACTGAATCGGTAAGAAAATTTGTTGAGATTGACTTTTAAGAAGGTATGGCACTGTACATTTTCAGAAGTAAGCCTTGTGCAGCAATCGGCTAAATACATGATCACAGTAAACACAAGTGGGATGGCAACTAAGAAGCTTAATTGCAAAGGAAGATAGTGCAGGCAAGATGTTTTTCTTTTCCAGCCAATGCTCAAAAGGGTAATCAGTAATATCAATGGCTAGTTCTAATAAATAGGCATCCACAATATCAAAGACAAAGACAATGAAGGCAGTTCCACAACAGACACATCATCAATTTCCATGAGTTTTGACCAAAAAGTGTGAGAGTCATTTACAGTATGTACTTTTCAGAATGACATGTCTTTGTCAAGGGCCATGGAAGAGGACTTTGTGAAGGACTACCTACCCAATGTTGATGAAGGGGTACATGGTGATGCATATTGTCAAATATAGTTCCTTCCTTTTTCTGTGCAATTGCTGAAATCAGCATGTTTTTCTATTCAAGACAAGAGTCACCAAGACCTGATGGAGGTAGTTATTGCAACTTAAACTGAGGGTCAAGAAGAGTGGAAAAAAGAACATTTTTGTCTGTCATGATATTGTGAAGTCTTCTGTAATTTTGGAATTGCTGCATCAGTCAGTCTGTAAGGGATACACCAGATTTGTCTCTTTTTTGGGCAAAACCTCTGCACAGTCTCCTGAGTTCCTTGTTCAGTAAATTTATGATGGGAATAACCTGTCTTACAGTAGCATTCTCTTTGCTGATCTGTTCAGCTTCTTCCTCAAGGGAGTCAAAAGCAATGTAAGGGTCTGGCACAAGTTTGAACTGAAGTAAACATTCTCTCATGCTACAGTAGTTTAAAGTATACTTAGGTAGATATAATAGTAGCCACAGACACTGGCAGCTATTTCCTGAAATTTCTGTGATATTTCCAGAACTATCTGATGCTTTTTGCATTTAAACAGTAGGGGCAGCAGAGAGAAACTCTTCAGAAATTTTGCTAAATATCTGGAAATAGCTGGCAATGTCTGTGGCTACTATACAGCTTGAGTGTATTTGATGAAAGATTTAAAGTTAAGCAACTTTTACAATTAGGTCATTTTGTTAAATAATAAATATTATATGTCCTGTTATAGTATATAAGAGTTGAATTTTATGATTAGTGAAGGTGTGGGGTAGAAGTTGTGATTATTGTTTATAGAACTGCAGTCTGTAAAGGGGATTTTGCCCTGGACAGCATCAATGAATTATCAAAATTAGGGGCTCGGTTCAATATTTAAAATTGAATAAATGACTGGTAGCTATTACATAATCAGTTTGCTCATAATTGGATTTTTGTTTACTCTTACTATATGTAGTATAATATAAAGTTTCACTGTACAGGATAAGCTGTTTTAATTTTGCCCTGGATAGTATAAATGAATCACTAATAAATGGGGGCATTTTTTTTATATTTAAAATTGAATGCACTAATTTGTAGTTGTTATACAATCAGTTTGTTGATAATTATATTATTTACCCTTACCATCTAGTAGTATAATACAAAGTTAAAAATTATCTTATTGTACAGGATAAAGTTGTTTTAATGTTGTGAGGGACATACTGTCCTAATTAACTAAACATGAAGATTCTACAAAGGCTGGGATTCTACTGTATGTTTGTATTACACTTGCACTTTATGTAAAATGGACTGGTTCAGATTTAATACAAAATCTCACTGTGATAGCATTACCATTAAGATCTATGAAAGTGGGAAATGCTGAAATTGGAGAGTCTTTCACACAGTTAGCATGTAATAGAAGGAATGCATTTGGGAAAATACGTTTCAGTTTGAGGGATCAAGGTGATGTTTTTCTTTCGGCATGACCCCCCTTAGCAAACTCAAATTGTTTGATTATTATATTGACTTTGGGTAGAGACATCAAAAGAAATCCTGGCCCCGATTCCTTAAGTAACATAAGATTGATTTGTGATAATGCTAGAAGTGTTAAATCAAAAATTGACTTACTAAGGACTTGGATAGTATCTGAATCCCCAAATTTAGTTTCTCTCACTGAAACTTGGTTAACCCCACAGATTGGAAAAGATCAGTTAGAAATGGAAGTTTTTTCAAGTTTCAGGGTGGATAGAAAGGGTAAACATGGAGGGGGAGAGGTTCTCCTTTATGTGGGATGGGATTTGGGACAATCTATAGAAATCTATTCTGTGGTAATTGGTTTAATCGATTGCTTATTGGTTGAGATTATGGAATTTGATCTGATAGTTGGGGTAATTTATGCACCACCTAAAACAAAAGTAAGTGATTATGAGCAATTGGCTTTGAAGATATAGGAAAAGTCCATGGGAAAAGAATTGATTCTAACAGGAGATTTTAACGTCCCATGGGGCAAAAGTAGGGGTAACACTATAGAGTTCAATTGTAAACTTTTGGCAGTAACTCAGTTAGTCACTCAGTCTACCAGGAAGACACACTCACAAAGTCCTGGGACTATACTGGATTTGATTTTTGTTACAACTAAGGTTAACCCTCAATTAATTTTAATAAATCAACCCATGCGAGGATATCATTGTTCTCTAAGAAGTGAATTTAATTTGGATAGGGGAAATATTCGAATACCAAATGAAAGAGCCCTAAAAATAAAAAAGAGATCTTTATAGCCAAACTAATGGAGGTAAAATGGGATAGATTATTCCTAACGCCCTCTTTAGACTTGGCAATACAAGAATTCATTAACTGGTATAGAGAAGTCTGTGACAAACTAGCTCCTTTTGAGTACAAAATGCAAAGGAAAAATTATGTTCCATGGATTTCAGAAAAAATTAAAAAGCAGATTATAATTAAATCTAGACTTTGCAAAAAGCAAACAGAACTTTGGATCCTTTGGATTGGGCAAATTATAAATCAATCAGAAATTCTTAAAGGCTAAAAATTGGAAAGGCTAAACAAGCCTATTATAAAATTAAGATCAATGAAACTTCTGATTCGAAACAGTATTGGTCCTTGTTAAAATCTTTTGAGGTCCCTGTTCTCCAGAGACCTAAAATTCAAATGATTAAGAATGGTCTCTGTCAGACTCCAATTAAGTCAGTGAATATACTAAATGTGTATTTTGCAACCCTTCCAGATATTCCAATTCATATCCCAATGAGAAGAAAGACACACTCTAATAACAATTATATAACTTTGAATATTCCCAAGTTTAGATTTAGGTGTGTCTCCTGTAAACAAGTAAAAGATGAAATTAAGAAATTAAACCCACATAAATCAAATGGTTTAGATGGAATTGAGAATAGGTTTCTCAGCGATTCAGTCAGTGTGATTGTGCCTATCCTGACAAAATTATTTAATTGGAGCCTGACAGAAGGAATTTTTCCTAAAATGTCGAAGAAAGCAAAAATTATCCCAGTTTTTAAATCAGGTTTACTGTCTGAACCCACACATTATAGACCTATTGCCTTGCTTTTGGCAGTGTCGAAGGTCTTGGAACAGTTGGTACAGCAACAGCTTGGAGAGTATCTTGAACAGTACTCCTTGCTCACTACTTACCAGTCAGGTTTCAGGAAGAACTGTTCCACAGGCACTGCACTCACCAACCTGGTGGGTTTAATTGCATCCCAACTGGAGGGAGGTAGGTCAGTGGGTGCGGTGTTTGTGGACCTTTCCAAGGCCTTCGACACCGTCAACCATGGCCCGCTATGTGACAGACTTGCGGAAACAGGCCTGTCAACAGAAGTGGTGGGATGGTTTTCATCCTATCTACAGGACCGCTCCCAGCAGGTTTGTGTGGACAGTCTCCTCTCTGACAGTGTTTCTATTCAGAGGGGTGTACCCCAAGGATCAATTCTGGGGTCAACTTTATTCCTGATGTACATAAATAGCATAGTGGAAGTTGCAAAAAATTCTAATCTTAGGCTTTACTCCGATGACACCATTTGGTTGCAAATGGCTTGAATATGGAACAAATGGAAAGAAATTTCCAAGAGGATTTTCTAGCACTTTGTACTTGGATTAAGGAATCGGGTTTGGTTATGAATTATAAAAAACTAATTCAATGGTTTTTAGGAAAAAACAAATAGGAAAGGTTGCTGCTGCCCCTGATATTAAAATCATGACTGATAATGGTGATCAAATAGCTCAAGATACAATGTATAGATATTTGGGTGTCTGGCTGGATGAGAGTCTGATTTTGACTATCATATAGAAGATACCATAAATAAGGTAAAGAAGCGATTGGGAGAGTTTAGGTGCTCAAAATCATATTTGAATAAGCAAATGAGACTGACGGTTGTGAATCAACTTCTACTTCCAGTCATGGACTATGGAAGTCACATATATGATTCCGCTCATAAGAGAAGCTTGGTGAAAGTTGTCACAATGTACAATAGACTTGCAAGGTTTATATTAGGAAAAGGAACAGGTTCACATCACTGTCCTTTGTTTAGTGATTTTGGATGGTTAACCCCAACTTTAAAAAGGAAGTTGCAATGGGCAAATTTAACTTATAAAGTTTTACATACGAAAAGGCCAATTTACTTTTTTGAAAAATTAGAAATAATACAATATCATCATAATTTACGCCAGACACCTTTACAAAGATTTATTCCTCCAAAATTAATAAATAAATATAGTTCTATGTGTTTCCCAGCTATTTTGTTTCAGATATGGAATTCAATAAATAAAGAATCCATAGTTATTCAGATTGATGCTAAATTATTTATGAAGGAGTTAAAACATGAATTGAGTGAATGTTGTATGTGCAATGATTAGGATGTAGATATAATGTTGATGTAAATGATTTTATAAGATATTTGTTTTACCTATTATTGTCTTTGTACTTTATGTTACATTGTAAATTAACAGGAACATCTATAATATAGGACTTGTCCGAAAGATGTTTTATACCAGCTTGTCCTGTATAAAAATAAGGATTTTTACTACTACTACTACTAGATGTCTAATGAGGCCTCACTAGATTCATAGAATCACAGAAGTTGGCAGCAAATAAGGACCAAATGGCCCACCTAGTCTGCCAGAGGGAACACTCCAGTATACCTTCTACTGGGGGATCACCAAACCCTGCCCTTCCCTCCCAAGTATATTCATGTGTTTGTTCCATGCATGCTTAAACTGTGTGACTGTTTTAACCACCACCACCACCTCTTCTGGCAGACCATTCCAGTCATTCACCACCCTCTCTCTGAAGAATATTGTCCTCACGTTACCCCTGACCCTGCCTCCTAGAAGTTTCATGCAATGCCTCCTGGTGTTAGACACTCCACTAAGATGAAATAGCCTATTCCCCTGAGTCACATTTACCCATTTAAGAATTTAAATGTCTCAATCATATCCCCCTTCTTCACCTGTCTTCCAGAGTGTACAGATTTAGTTCCCTAAGTCTCTCCTCATGTGTCTTACACTGCATACCCAGCATCATCCTGGTCACCCTCCCTGCACTGCCTCTGCCCTGTCCCTGTCCTTGTGGTGACAGGGTCTTGAGATGTGGACACACCAATGATACATATGGGGGAAAAGCACCTCCCTCCCTCCTCCTGCTGGTAATCCCCCTTCCTATGCATCAGAACATCTGATTTGACTTTCCAACTGCTTTCGCACACTGCTTCATCACCTTAAGATCATCAGTATTAATTACTCCCAGGCTTTCTGGCCCAGTGGCACTGAGGGTTGGGGCACTAGATGCCACACCTCACACCACACTGGTGACCCATGTTAGGGAATGGACTCAGGTCACTCGGCAGCTGGCAGTGGTGAGGAAGGATCAAGCATCAGCACACAGTTCTGCTTCCTTGTGGAGGGGGACAGTGTGGCGTGCTGTCTGACTGACACCCAGCAGTGGCTGGGTGTCAGTGCTTGTGTGCTGCCAGAATGAAGAGGGCCCCACATCCAGGGTGCAAGGAAGCCTCCGCAGAGGTGAAGCCTTGCCACTCCGCCTATTGCATGTTCATGGGACTGGGGAAGAACTTGCAGAAAAATGGAGCTGGCAGGTTCCATGATGGTCCAGGTGGCTGGGACCAAAGAATGAGCCCTCACAGAAGGTCCAGAGCCCTACCTGCCAACTCCCCAAAAAATGTAAATAAAAAAAAATTACTCCCAGGTCCCTCTCCTCCCCTGTGACCTTTAGCATCTCTCCCACAATCTTGTATTCTACCTCTGGCTTCTTATGTCCCAAGTGCATGATGACACAGTTCTTTGCATTGAACCCCAGTTTCCACTTTATGGATCACTTCCCTAATTTCCTCAAGTCTGCATGCATTCTATCAACGCCCACCCCACAATTGTCCACGCTGTTACATAGTTTAACATTTTCATCAAAAAGGGTTACTTTCCCACTCACCCCCTCAGTTATTCCACCTATTTTGATGTTAAAATGCATTGGTCCCAACACAGACCCTTAAGGTACTCCACTGGTCACCCTCCCCTCACTTGAGTATACTGCATTCACCACCACCTTTTGTCTTCTGTCCCTAAGCTAATTTTCCACAAAAAATCCCTGTTTTCGTTCCCACCCATAGGTTCCTCAATTTCATAACCAACCTCCTATGAGGAACAGTATCAAAGACCTTCTTGAATTCCAAGTAGGCCACATCCACCTTCCTTCTCTGATCTATCACCTTGGTCACTTAATTAAAGAACTCTACCATGTTGGTCTGACAGGACCTGCCCTTGGTGAACCTGTGTTTTCCCTGGCTTTGCGGCTCTCTTCTTTTGAGGAAATCCACATCCTTTCTTTGGCAAGGGTCTCCATTACCTTGCCATCTGCTGAGGTGACACTTACGGGCCAGTAGTTCCCTGGTTCCTCTTTATCACACCTCCTTGTGTATTGGGACCATGTTTGCTACTTTCCAGTCCCTTTGGCACCTCCTCCCATCTCAAGCAATCTGTTGCACAGGGCAGACAAAGAGTCGGCCAGAATCTGCCTGAGCTCATGCAGCTGTCTTGGGTGCACAATATCTAGTCCAATGGCCCTGTCAAACTTGAGCCTAGACATCTCCCTGTTGGCACTATCTGCAGTGAAGGGTCCAGCATCCACCCTCGGTCCCATAAGTCTGATCCCCAGAATTGTGGACCTCTCCTCCTGAATTGTGAAAACAGAGCTAAAGTAGTCCTGCATTATCTCAACCATTTAGCTGTCTTTTTCCACTGGGACTCCTTCCTCCCTCACCAGTATGAGAATCCCCCCACCCTTCCTTTTCTCACCAGTATATCTAAAAAATAGTTTGTCCCCCTTCTTGGCTGACAGGGCAATCTGTTCTTCAGTTTTAGCCTTTGCCCTCCTCACAGCTGAATTAAGCACAACACCATTGTGCTACATTGTGCTCCACAGTATATTCATGGACTGCCTCCTTTTTTGTGAGAAGTCTCTCACACATGTAAAACACTGAGTTCCATCTTGTTGGAACATCATGCTTTAGTTGCTGTACTGGCAGGTCATTTTTTTTCTGGAGCTCAGCCAAGATAGCAAGTGATTTTACAGAGTGGCTAAAATAGCCAGAGATTTTCTTTGCAGCTCACACTAGTGCTGCTGTACTGTTGTCACTGGTAAGGAAAGCTTGTATTAACAGATTTAATGAGTGTGCAAAGAATGAAATGTGAGTAAAACCACCATGTTTCAATGCACTAACAATATTGGCACCATTGTCTGAATCCACAAGTTCAATAGTGAGTCCCAGGAGTTCTAACCACTCAGAAATATTTTCATGCAGCTATTTGCAAATATTGTCAACAGTGTGATGCTTACCAAACATGCTAATGCAAGGAGCTGCCATTCTTTGTTTTCCTTCCTGTAGATTGCTGCTTGTGGTGGTGTTTGAAGATGATTGTGACACCCCGCGTGCTGTGATACACCTATAATCAGTGGTTTGAGAACTTGTCCATGTGTCTGTGATCAGATGTACAGAACCACATTCACTCTCTTGAAAAGCCAGTTTTATTTTACTTTGCATACATTCATATATTTAGGGAACAGCCACAATCGCAAAATATTTACTGCTTGGTACAGTATGATGTAACGTGGAGCAAAATATTTAAAAATGGCTCTAAAACTGTCATTCTCCACCACAGAACATTTTTGCAGGTCCTTGGCAAAAAAATTAAGCTATTAACTGATTAATTGTGTTGCTTACACAAGAAACACATTGCATCAGCTTCCTTCACAAGTGGGTTGTGGGGTGCGGCAATGTTGTCCCGAATGGCAGCCGTCTGTTCTGGGGCTGGTCTCTGCCATGGCCAATAGAGGAGAATGCTGTCAATGATGGCTGTTAATGAGCATGCCACTATGCTCAAAGAAACTCAGCCACTGCAATCAGGGAGTGCCACATCACTACGCAATCAGCTGATTGTGCTGCGGAGCATCCCTGACTGCAGGAGCCAATTACAAGCTGCATTGTGTGGTGTCCCCATGGCAACAGCTTATCTGTTGGCCTCTCACAGTCCCCACAAAGCTGACAGATATCCGCCTCCCACCTCTCCCAGTTCTAAAAGCCGATGGGGGTGCCCAATCCTCCTGTTGGCATGCCCCCTCCCCAGTTCATTTGCAGATGTGGTAGCCCAATCCCCATCAGCAAGATGCACCCCCCATTTGTTGTGTGCTGAGGGGGTGGTGCCCAATCCCCCCTTGGCTCATTTGTCCCCCCACCCAGCACATTGTATAGCCGGTGGGGTGCCCAATACCCATTGGCTTCTCTCCACCTTTCCCAACAAACATACAGATGGCATGCTGGGAGCCCATCCCCAGTGTGTCAATATTCCCACAGTGTCCTTTTTCAAATTTTTTTTAGTCCAGTAAAAACAAAATGGTCCCGCGCTGTCTGTGACACCCCCTCACCCAATCCGTGCCCACCCTCTGCTCACCCCCCCCACATCCCCACCCTATAATTACCTCCAGAGCCCAATGCAATGATCTTCAGTGGACCGGGAACATGTCTGCACTCTTCAAAGCTGACTGCTAACTGAAGAAATTTCAGTAAGCTCTATAATGGCATAACTATGTTTTCTTCAACTTAAGTGGATATCTCAGCCATTTTTTAGGAATGTTTTCACCAAATTTTCAACATGGGGTTCTTGGAACACCATCTCATGAACTCAGTCACTGTCATTTTGTTATTCTGTCCTGAAAGGTGATTTCACTGTCACTGTATGGAACCACCTTTTGGGACTGATTAATGAAACGACAGTGGCACAGTTCTTGAGGTAGGCTCTCAAAAATCCTATGTTGAAAATTTGGTGAAAAAATTCCAAAGAAATGACTGTTTTATGAGTGTGCATTATGCAGTTCCTACGAATGCTTGTAACTTCGAGAATTTGTAATTTTTTCACTTCACATTTTCAACATTGCCACTTTACCACACCGCCTTAAGAACAGTATAGCTGTCATTTTTCACGTCACCCAAAATGTGTTTTTACACATGTAGCACACAATGGCATGGTCAGTGTGCGAAATCAATGTTCAGGACAGATTAAGTAAATCACAGTGACACTGTTCAAGAGCAGCAGTCTTAAAATGTCTGTTGAAAATTAGGTGACGAAAATCCATAAAATGACTGTGTTATGAGCATGCATTGCACAGTTTCCATGCACCTTCATAAGTTCACAAATCTGTAATATTTTCACTCTAGATTTTCAACATTGGCATCTTCCAGCACTTCATTATGAACAGTACAGCTGTCATTTTTCACATCCTGGCCAAAATGTGGTTCCACACTTCCAGTGCAGAACAACGCGGTCACTGTGGGAAATCAGTGTTTGGGACAGATTAAGAAAATCACAGTGACATTGTTCATACCTACCTTGAACATCTGGTGTAAGAAATCCCCAAAATAATTACAGGTGTGTGTTGCACCATTTCTTCACATGCTTGTGACTTCACTAGTATTTTTATATTTTTACTCCAGATTTTCAACATTACCACTTTTTACACCTCCTCATGAACAATTAAGTTGTCATTTTTCACATTCTGTTTGAAATGTGTTTTCACACCTGTGGTGCCAAATGGCACAGTTGCTGTGCAAAATCACCTTCTGGCTAATGAACTAATAGTGTCACTGTTCATGTGGTGGGGTCACAAAAAGCCCATGTTGAAAACTTGGAGTAAAAATACCAAGAAATGCCCAGGGCATTAGGGATTCTGGCCATAATGCCCTACCCTGTAGGGACTGATAGGCATTAGGGGTGTGACTTGGGACTGTCAACAGTAATGCTCATGCCATTCCACCCCAACCCCCACCCTGCAGCCAGTGACAGGTATTGAGGTGTGCCTTGGACTCTTTGGCCCCAGAGTTCACCTCATTCTCTTGTACTGCAGCCATTTCAGTGTATTTCCTTATGGAATGAGATGAGTGCAAAGCCCTAACACCCCACGGCACACCTTGACACTTGTAATTATCTCCATGGTAGGGTGAGGTGAAATGTCATGACCATTATGGGCGATGACCCAAAGGCACACCCCAATGCCTGTCCATCTCTGCAGGGTGAGGGTGGAGTTGGCATCAGTTAAATACTTCACTGCCATTCCTTTACTGCATCTAACTCCTGCACTTCCACTGCTAATGACAGCAAGCAATAATTTGGCATTAGCAAATGCTTGTGTTCATTTGCAAGGCAAGCAAACATACTGGTATTGGTCTAAACTGTGAGGTGGCTTCGAGGGTGGGGGCCTTCCCCTCCTCCACTTATCAAAGCTTCAGAATACTGAATCTACTCCCTAATTACATCCACTGTCTGCCTTTCTCTTTCTTTTTACATTGCTTGTGCTTGCACAAGAAATGTTTTGCTACAGAGAAGGGCATTGCAGAGGTGTGTCACTGACTAGACCAATGCAGGTCAAGTTGCATTGGGCTCATCCTTGAAAGACCAATTATAATGCAAGCTAAGTATGACAATGGTTTACAGTTTATGGGTGGAAACTTTGTGTACTTGAAACAAGTGAAGCGCTCCAATGAGAGAGCACTTTTTCTGTTTCATATACATAAAGCCTTCCCCCACTCCCTTCCACTGCTCTGTTTTCCTTGCTGTCTCTCCCTCCTCCCCTGCACACATCTTTTGTCTCATGTGTTCCCCATACCTCATTTCTTCCTTATTGTCCCTCTGACCCTCCTGTCTCCTCATGTTTTGCATTTCTTTGAGCCAGGCTCCAGTGACCATGCTAACGTGACTGGCTAAGCTGTGCTGCTATCAGCCTCACAAATTATGGGAGGAACCAGAGAAGTTTTAGCTTAAGTGATGCACCACAAAGATGTCTAGTGCTCCATGGGACAAACGTTGCTGTAAGAGCTGAAACCTGATATGCTCCGTGCGCCAGAGTGGATGGCCGACTCAGACTGTGCATGCAATTTGTGAATAGCAGAATACTCTGGTAGTGCTCCTAATATTACCAAGGCTCTAAGAATTAGCTTTTTTCTTAAAGCGAATCTATACAATTCTTCTTTTGCATGGATTTGATTGACTGTGTGGCAGCACCTGACAGTGTGATAATGCAGACCTCCGTGCAACCAGAGCACAGTTAACAACTTCTGCGTACACACTCAGTCACCCCACAGACAACTGGGCACCGAGCCTATAGTGAAATCAGTACTGTCCTGCACAATTTGTAGCTTCTGAGGTCTCAGTCCATGCTGTTTGCAGTCAGATTTCATTTTCAGACTACAGTCTATTGGCACAGACAGATTATGTCCCCCAAGTTGGTGAAGTGCAATGGGAATAAGCCAGGTGAAGTGATCCCACTGTGCAGTCTGACACAGAGAGAAGAGTGACCAGAACAGAGACAATGTCATGCAATGGTACAGCAACCCAATGTCTGTGTGACAAGTTGTGGCTAGGGGACCCAGAAAGACCACACAGTGCAAGACAGCGAGATGTGCATGGCAGCTGTGTAGCCTGTGAGCTCAGAGACAGAGCATCTGTGTGTGTTCCACCTGCCACTACCTGGTGTATAGTTCCCTGCCTCCTCCCTGCTGCCGGATATGTGCAGAGGGACCACATGTGCCCTCCTCCAGTTCTCTGGTACCACCCCTGGTTGAATGACTCAGTGAACATGGCTGCTAGAGGTACTGCTATCTCCCTTCACAGTTCTATTTATTTATTGAAATATTTCACCAGGAGGGCACACTGAACAACAAGTTTCTCATCTCATGGTAAGACCTGGGGGAAGGGGGTTACATAGGGTTGTGAAGGATGATCAGTTACAATAGTATGTGGGTAGTGCAAGCAATACAACATTGTAAGATTGTGAAACAGTTGGAACACAAGGTATTGAACAATAAACAGTAGTGGAACATTGGGTAAATTACAATACATGCCCAAAATAATACAAAAGAGCATATAAATGTACAAAACAGTAATAATGTGATAGAACCATTTATAGTGCATGAGTGTACCAGGAGCAGGCTTGATGTAGTACACAAGTGCTTTTGGAGTAAAAAGGATGGGGTAGGTTGTGCACACTAGTGACCCAGAAGGGCAGGTGGAGAAGAGAGGGGAAGAGGGAAGAACTGAATATGAAGAGAAGGGGTAGCCATTTCCTGATTCCCCCTTCAGTATGTTGAGAACCCTGCCGGGGGGCATGGTAGGAAGGCAGAAACTGGGGATTGGTATTAAGGAGGATTAAAGCAGGAACAGCTGAGGGAAAGGTCATTTTGTAGGGCAGAGGTAAGGGAGTAGTTGGAGGAGGAGTGTCATATTTCAGGAGAGAAGGAATTCCAGATTTTAGGGAAATGATGGGCGAAACCAGTCCGACCGATGAGGGTGGAGCAGTGAGGGACAGTCAAAGTGCAGGCATCATTTGATCTGAGAGAGTGGTTGGGGGGAGGTGAAGTGGAAAGAGAGGATGAGAGATAAAAGTGGACCCCCAAACCAGAATTTGGAGGTTAGTTTGACACAGTGAGAGATGCATCTGTGAGATAGTGGAATGAAAGTTAAAGAGTGATAGAGTTCACAGTGGTGGGAAGGGGAATCAATAGAAAAGCAGCAGAAGTAGTTAAAGAGAGTGTCCAACTTGGTCAGGGAAGATCTGAGAGCAGCACCATAGACTACGTCACAATTGTCAAAGATGGGGAGTATCATCTTCTGGACAATTTCTCACCTTGCAGTCAGCAGGATGTAACTATGATTCCTGTACAGAGCACCAAGCTTCAGGTGCAGTTTCTTCAGGATAGCATCGATATGCACAGAGAAGATGAGGTGCTGGTCCAGTCAAACCCCCAGATATCTAAATGAAGGGGTGTCCTCCAAGATGGTCCCATCAAGGGTGTGGAAGGTGGGTAGGGCAGGGAGCCTAGAAAGTCTCTGCCTGGTACCAAAGGTCATTGAGTCTGTCTTCATGGCACTTAGAAAAAGCTGGTGAGAAGCAAACCAGAACTGAACTTGGCTGAAGTCATGCTGTAAGCTGGTTTCCACAACAGCCAGCTTTTTGCAAGAGCTGTACAAAACAGTATCATCAGTGTGCATGTGGCTAGAAGATGATGAGCAGGATGTGGGAAGATCATTAAGGAAAATGGAGAAGAGTAGGGGACCAAGCACTGAGCTCTGAGGGACACCAGTGTTGATGGGGAGTGGAGGGGAGATGGAATCAAGGATTCTCACTGATTGGGTCCTGCCAATGAGGTAGGATTTAAACCAGTTGGTGGCTGATGAAGTAAGGCCAGCTGAGGAGAGGGAATCAAGAAGCATGTGATGGGAAACAGTGCTGTCTAAACACTCTTTGTGTGTAGGGTAAACAATAAAAATAATAATACAGATTATTGTGTCTCAGAGTCTGCCAAGAAACATTTGTAAACAAGCAAGGAGTACTAATAAAGTTTATTATGCTACTTACGCCAAGCATGTGACAAATAAAATCACAAGGGAGATGAGTTTCTCACCACTCCTGAAGAATGTACATAATCTCCAGAATTGTAGATATTAGGTTCTCTAAGATCTTGTTCTATCTTTCCCCACTCTCCAGCTCTCTGCCCTTTTAGAGAAGTTACAGTAGTGTCTCTAGCGAGCTACAATGGGTTGCGGACAGCTAAATACTACAGATAACAGCATAGCAACAGAGATTACAACATAGTTACAGATATGAGAAACAATATGTATTGGTCCTAAGTCATTCTCCATTGGATAGACTTAGGAGACAGAATTACTAATGAGTATCATATGAGACAGAATATGCTTCCATTAGCATTATAGCTTGGACAAAAGAAATGCTGACAGTTCAAACTACATGCACTTTTCTTACTTACATACAATATAAAACATAAAGACATAACTAAAGCTGTCTCTCTCTCTCTCTCTCTCTCTCTTTCTCTGTGTCAGGATGCTTTAATAAAGAGAACTGCTGACAGGCATATCTACCTGAGTGTAAAATACACACTACATATAATGATGAGAATATAAGTATACAATAATCACTGATGATCCCTCTGAGTCATCTTATCAGTGATTAGGTAGATTATATATGGAATATATGTAAAAGACAAACATAATCTAGATAAATATATTATAGTGAGGTATAATAAATCATGCATGATAATATTAGCATGTGTTAGCAGCAAAGCACATTCCTAGCACTCATATCTATATAGAAGTGCAGAATAGCAGTATCACAGTACAATAGACCAGGAATACAGTGTGAGGTGTATGTGAGGTGTATGTGGGATGATAGGGTCATAACCCAAGTATAACACCAGTGTTGATGGGGAGTTGAGGGGAGATGGAATCAAGGATTCTCACTGATTGGGTCCTGCCAATGAGGTAGGATTTAAACCAGTTGGTGGCTGATGAAGTTAGGCCAGCTCAGGAGAGTGAATCAAGAAGCAAGGGATAGGAAACAGTGGTGAAAGCTTTGGCTAGGTTGACAAAGATGGCCGAGGTGATCAAGCCATCACTCATCCCTGAAAGGATGGGGTCAGTAAGCTTGAGAAGGGAGGTGGTTGTTGAGTGGTTCTTCTGAAAACCAGATTGGAAGGTGGTGAAGAAGGAGGTATCAGAGAGGAAGGGTCGTAGCTGATGGAGAACTAAATGTTCTTGAAGTTTGGCAAGGGTAGGAAGGAGGGAAATAGGGTGATAGTTGCCAGGAGTGGATGTGTCACCACCCTTGGGGAGGGAAGGACTACAGTGTGTTTCCAGGATGAGGGTACTTGGGCAGAAATAAAAGACAGGTTAAGGATTAGGGAGCTAGGATAAGCAATTCAGGAGCAGAAAGGTAGAGAAGTTTAGGATCGAGCTCATCTGGTGAGGCGCCCTTAGAGGGGTTGAGGGATAGAAGAGCACTAACAGCTTCATCAAAGGAGATAGTAGAAAAGGAAAAAGGGAGAGGGGTAGGCACTGGCTGAGGTGAAGGGCTGAAGTTAGTAGGTTGGCAATGGGGAAAGGGAATTTATAAGCGATGTGGTGCATGAGGTGTAGTAGGCATTAAATTCATTGGCCACAGAGCCAGGGTCAGAAACTAGGGAGTTATTTATTTTAAGAACTGGAGGGGGAGGGGGAGAGGGGGAGAGAATAGGGCATGAACAACCTCAAGAATGTAGTTGGAGAGTTAATGTTAGTCAGGGATGAGGAATTGAAATAATCGGACTTAGCCAGTCTAGTAGCTTTAGTACATGAATTGTGTAGCGTTCTGTACTTGGCATAGTCGTTTGGCTGTTTAGTAGATTTGCATTTTCTCCAGGCCTGGTCATGTTCCATGAAGCAGGCCAGTAGTTTGGGGATGATCCAGGGGAGGTGAAGCCCATGGACTCTCGTCCTTCTGAAAGGAGCAAAGGCATTCCAGGCGGCAATGACTTTATCCTTAACATAGTCAAGTGCTTGGTTGACAGAAATGGCAGTGGAGAGGGGGGGCCCAGTCAGTGGAAGCGAGTGCGGAGCTCACTGGGGTAATGTCTAAGGATTTAAAGGACTGGAGCTGTATGATTTTAGGGGGAGGTTTGGGGCAATGAACCTTACGTACAATGAAAATGGGGTTGTGGTCACTAAGGGCATTGGGGAGGAGACTAGATTTAATGATGCGGTGTGGGTGGATTGTGAGTACCCAGTCAGGCAGGGTATAATTTTGTTTTTTGGGATTAGGGCATGTGGATAGCAGTGATGTCCTTGCGTAGCTTGTTTAACTTGGAAGACAACCAATTTATATTGGGTTTCTTAATATCCTTGGGTGTATACCATCTGGTCCCATCGCTTTGTCCACCTTTGATTTATGAGCTTCTGCAGGACTCTTTTGCCTGTGAATGGACTATTGTCCACCTCATCACCCCCTTGGCAACTGCTGTACTGCTGTGACCCTTGCCCCTCCCCTCTTCTGTGAATATTAAATAGAAAGACACAGTGGATGCCTTGGGATGGGGGGCACATGACAGTTCTTAGGCATGGTACTGTCACTTCCAAATACCAAGACAGCACATACAAGCAAGCAACATTCGGCATTGACAAATGCTTGTTTTTAACATGACTCAATGTGACCTACTGTAGGCAGTTTTTTTTGTTCAAGCGTTTGCAGTAATAGTCTGCTGTTTAGTTTGTGCAGGTGGAAGAAACCACAGGATTGCTGTGACAATGCTTTAGCATGTCCAAATACTTTTGTCAGTAAAGTTCAACATACATTTGCTTTCTGCCCTGTTTCTCAGTCTCTACACTATCACTATTGTCTGTAGGATTATTTTACAGATATTTGTCCTTTCATCAGGAATGCTTCACAGCCAGATGGTTGGATATGCTCTTTGCAAATGCCTTTTTAGTGATGTTTTCCCAGATAGGCCCCTCATTTTCCCCTGCTGACTTCCCTATGACAAAAGGTATGGACAGCAACAAATTCATTTTTGGGACTTGCAGTATATGAATAAAGCTCCACACAACTGAGATGGAACGTTTTGCCATCATGCCAGGAACTTGGTGGTGGTTGTTTCTGACCCTGATTCATTTACACTGTGGCTGTCCCCAGAAGAGCTCCCATGATTATTGATTAATTTTCCACTACTGGCTGTGACTACTGATGGTGCTTCCTGTATGAGTTTTTTTCTGTTTTGGTGGGGGAACCCAGGTAGCACCCTCTACCTCACCAGTATCACATTCTGAGTCATCACCTTTGGAAGAGCATAACTGTGATACCTTGTTATAGTGATCTTGTTCTTGTAGATTTACAAACTGTTCTTCATCAGAGGCACAGCTTCCTGATGAAGGAGCCCAATATGCATGAGCGGTATATCATGTAGTACTATATCTAGGGGTACTAGATTAAGCCTTTTCCTTAATCATTGACTTTCTTGGTCTAAGTGTTTTGGCTACCTGTTTTTGTGTTTTTCTGTTATCTGATTTTTTGGGCATTGCCGACCTGACATTGCTGCACTAACTTGATCAGGGAATTCACCCACATACAGTACCTTTCTTTTTCTGGTTGTGTTGCTTCATTTTCATCAGTTGCATTAATGATATCCTCAGCAGTGAATCTCCCTTTTTTCTGAATTGTTTTTGAGAAATATTTTTATTGTTACGTGTATCAATTACAGCCATACTGCTGGTGTTGGCCACATGTTCCATTTCCATAACAGTCTCTGATTCTGAATCCATTATTTTGGGGTCCAATTTAATTGCTTACTTAGCAGTACTAGTTTGGATGCAGAACTGGGCAAAATGGAGTCTGTGACATGATACCCACCTCTTAAAATACATGAGGTACTATATGACCTAGTGGTAGTTCAGGCTCAGAGATTAGCAAAACAGATTTTGATATGTGACCCCCTTTTTTAAATCTGTATGGCACTATGACCTAATAATAGTAGTTCAGGCACAGAGACTGGCAACAAAGAGTCTATGCTACAGCAGTATGACCTAATTGTAGTTCAGGCACAAAGATAGGCAACCAAGAGTCTGTGATTTAACCCTCCTTCACAATCTGTATGGCACTATGACCTAGTAGTATTTCAGGCACACAGATGGGCAACACAGAGTCTACACTATGGCAGTGTGACCTAGTAGCATTTCAGGCACAGAGATGGGCAACACAGAGTCTATGCTACAGCAATATGACCTACTAGGAGTTCAGGCACAGAGATGGATGACACAGAGTCAGAGATTTGAGCTCCCATTCACAATCTGTATGGCACTATAACCTAGTAATAGTTTTGGCACAGAGATAGTCAACACAGAGTCTATACTACGGCAGTACAGTATGACCCAGTAGTAGTTCAGGCACTGAGATGGGCAACAGAGTCTGAGATGTGACCCCCCTTCACAATCTGTATAGCACTATGATCGAGTAGTAGTTCTGTCACAAGGATGAGCAACACAGAGTCTAGCTATGGCAGTATGACCTAGTAGTAGTTCGGGCACAGAGATGGGAAACACAGAGTCTGAGAAGAGACCCCTCTTCACAGTCTGTATGGCACTATGACTTAGTAGTAGTTCAGACACTGAGATGAGCAACACAAAGTATAATAATAATAATAAACTTTATTTGTATGGCACCTTTCAAAAACCAAGGTAATGATATTAAAATCACAATATCAATAAACAAACATCTCAGCAGCAAACAATATAATCAAACTGATATTATTCATTAATTAATCACCAAAAGCTTGGTGCCACAAAAAAGTTTTTAATGCTTGTTTAAACTCCTCCACAGTTGTGCACTCACGTATCTGACAGGGTAAAGAATTCCAAAGGGTAGGGGCAACATACATAAATGCTCTCACCCCAGAAGATTTCAAACACACCTTGGAATCTCTAGCAACCCCTCATCAGCTGAGCAGAGCAATTGGCCAGGGCAGTAAGGGACCAGAAGATCTTTCCGATAGTCCAGGTCCAGTCCATGTAGGGCTTTAAAAGTCAGAAGACCGACTTTAAAGGTGATCTACCACTGAACTGGCAGCCAGTGCAGTCCACGCAGCACTGGCAAAATATGACGGGACCGGGATGATCCTGTCAAAAGCTGGGCTGATGCATTCTACACCAGCTGCAGGCCGCGGATTTCCACCCCTTGTAGCCCTAGGTATAGTGAGTTGCAGTAGTCCAAACGCGAGGTCACAAAGGCATGGATCAGTGTAGGAAGGTCACCAGATGGAACAAGGAGCTTAATCCTGGAGATATTCCTCAGATGGTAAAATGAGGATTTGATGACAGCTGACACCTGCGAATGCAGGGTCAGCTCTTCGTCAAAGATTAACCCCAGGTTTCGCACCCGTTCAGAGGTCAGGAGTGGCACGCCCTTGAGAAAAAGTCCAGAAGGCGAACCCACACCTGACCCCTCCCCCGTCCAGTGGCCCGGTTCCAAAACCAATACCTCAGTCTTATCAGAGTTCAACTTCAACCAACTGGCATCCATCCACTCCTGGATTTCAGTGAAGCAGCTATTAAAGACTGAGACAGCTCCATCCGGGTGGGGTATGAAATAAAAGTAGAGCTGGGTATCATCAGCATAGCAGTGAAACCTCAGCCCATACCTTCTTACAATGTCTCCGAGGGGCAGCATATACACTGTGAACAACAAGGGGGACAGTACTGAGCCCTGAGGGACCCCAAATGATAGAGAGACTGGGTCCTAGGAATAAACCCTGGAGACTACTTTCTGAGATCTTCCCATGAGGAACAATGTAAATCACCCAAGGACTGTACCTGACAGCCACAGATGAACCTCAGATGATCAAGCAGAACCCCACAATCCACATTGTTGAACGCTGCTGAGAGATCCAGGAGGACCAGAATGGAGCAGCTCTTCTGATCTCTAGCCATCAGGAGATCATTGAGCACCCAAACCAGCTCTGTCTCAGTACTATGCCTCTTTCAAAATCCAGACTGGAAGGGTTCAAAGATGTCATGGATGGCCAAATGGTCCTCCAGCTGAGTGGCCACTACTTTCTCAATCACCTTTCCTAAGAAGGGAAGGTTAGAGATAGGCCTGCAAGGAAGTCTGGGTCCAAAGAAGCTTTCTTCAAGAGTGGTGTCACCACTGCCTCTTTCAGCAAGCTTGGAAACTCACCTGTCTCCAAAGAGCACCAGACTATCTCAGCTAGGACCGGGCTGATGGAATAAATACAACCCCACAATCAGGGAAGTTGGTCCCAGATCCAAACTACAGCATGTAGGGTGCACACTCTGGATGATCCGCATGACATCCATGAAAGCCGGTCAGACAATGGTACTCCAAGAAAGCCGAGGATTAGTGACCCCACATTAATCCACAGCAACACCCATAGAGTGTGCTGGATGGAACGCTGCCCTGATATCAGCCACCTTAGTGGCAAAAAATTGTGCAAGCTCATCGCACTCTTCTTGCGAAAAAGCTTTCTGAACTTGTAGACAGGCTGGGTTGCACAGTCTGTCCACAGTTCTGAACAGCTGAGCTGGTCGATTTTGAGCAGCCGCAATTTCCCCGGACAGGAACTCTGCCTTCTTATGGGTAATTGCAGATTGATAGACTTGATAATGGTCCATCAATTTAAGGTGGTCGGCATCAAGGGCAGATTTCCACAAGCAATGCTCTAACCTTCGTCCTAGTCGCTGCATCTCTCTTAAAGTCCCATCAAACCATGGGGATCGAGGGTGAAGGGAGAGAGGATGAACACAGACAGAAGCAATGACATCCAGGGTCATGCAATGGCCAAATTATAAGCCATCATGAGGGCCTCTGGGTCACTGTTTGCTCTGAGAGGGACGAGAGATCTAGCACCACCGTAAGGCCTTGAGAATTTATATCTCACAAAGGGTGGTACTGAGTATCTCTACAGGGGAAGGCCTACATGGGGGGGCACTAAAATTAAACCCCACGGTGTAGTGATCAGACCATCCAACTGGTTCCACCCCTAGGTTGGAGGCTTCAATCCCCAGAAGGAAGACTAAGTCAAGAGAGTGACCATGACTATGAGCAGTAGTGTGTAAGGCCCAGAGATGTCATAAACTGGAGGAAGTGTTGTCCAAATTGTGAGAGTTTGTCATTGACCCAGGCGCTGAAGTCACCCAGGACCATCAGCCTGGGTGACTCAAACGCCATGTCAACAATGAAGTCTGCGACTTCCTGAAGGAATCATTTCTCATCTCCTGGTGGACGGTAGAGGAGGACGATCCTACAGCCTACACCTACTACTACGGTACACTCAAATGACTCAGTCTCCCCAACTGGTACATTCGTAAGGTTAAGTTCTGTCTTGAAACAGACCGCTACCCCCCCCCCAACGATCCAATCTCAGGAGGTATATCCCCGAGTACCTAGGCAGAATTGCAGCCTCCAAAACTGGGCTGGAGTTCTCATCCAGCCAGGTCTTGGTGATGCAAGCCTGATCCACCGATCTAACAAGATCTGCAATAATTGCAGTCTTGTTTTTAATGGACCTAGCATTACATAACACTGCCTGAGTTGGCTGAACCTCTCGAGCTGCCTGAGCTATCTGCCTACCACCAATTGTACTGCCCTTGGGTATGGAAAACAGACATAGCGGATCACGTTCTGGGTTCCATTTTGCCCCAGATCATCTTCTGGATCTCACTAGCCCAATGCGGTGGCCTCCCTCATTCATCCTCCACTGTTCACACACCCCCGCCCTCCTCCTACCACTCCAAGTGATACCCAGTGCCCTACAGTGCAGGTACATTGTAAACTGGAGTGAGAGGGAAAAGAAGGGATGGAAAACGTGAAGGGCCAAGGATGAATAGTGCATGACCATAGGGGCAGAACTCCAACACAGTTTGGTAATCCTTACAATACTCCACTACTATCCAACTATGTATCACAAAACCAAAACCTAAAGTAATATAAAATAAACTAACATAACATACAAATCTTACTAAAATTACAAAAGAACCCCAACTAATTAACTATACTCACAATAATAAAATGAAAAGAAATAAATTGCTCCCTCTACTCTCACTAGAGGAAGGGAACAAAACAACTCCCCCACCAATCAGACACCCTTAAACTAACACTTAAATTAAGCAGTAAATACAGCTCTTAAATACACCCCCATAACATCAAATGGTATACGACAGTATGATCTTTCAGGATAGCACAGAGATAGGCAACATAGAGTCTGAGACACGGGTGACATCCCCTTCAAAATCTGTACAGCACTAAGCCCCCAATCAAAATTACTGAGGCACTATGACCATCAGACAGAGTCCTCCTCTCCTCTCTGACTCTGCTGTTCCCCTTAATATTTTTTCCATTTCTTTGTCTTTTCTCTGCTGTTGAATTCATTGGTCGCTCTCCCTCTCCCCTCTCTCTCTCTCTCTCTCTCTCTTGCTCTCATCTTTCTCTGACTAATGAAAACATGTTTTCTTCATTTGTACTGTGGCGTCTGCAACGTCTACATTCTGCAGTTGTCTGCTTTGCACTGTTCTGTTGAATTTATTGGTCTATCTCTCTGCTTTCTCTTTCTCTTTCTAATGAAAAGGAAAAAAAATATTTTTTTACAAAGTACTCAGCTGCAACATCTGCACTGTACTGTTGTCTGTTGTTGAATTTGTTGGTCTCTCTACGCTCCTTCTCTCCATCTCCCTCTCCCTCTCCCTCTCCCTTTCTAAGAAAGTGAAAAATGTTTTGTTTCATTTTTACTGTTTTTTTAATCTCTCTGTATACACACACACACACACACACACACACACACACACACAACTGTCTCCTTAGAATGCAAAGTCCCAAATGCGCTTGATACATGGTTTCCTATGGATATCCTAAGTGTTATTACACTTAACTGAAATTAAGTGTAAGACTGCAAGTGCTTTTCGGGAGATTTTCTGCCAACTGAAATGTATTTTTGAAGCACCGTGCTAGAGTCAGCCCCCTCCTCCCCCTTTCTTTGTTTCTCTCAGTCCCTCCTCCACCTACCTCCTTAACTTGAAACTGTGTTCTTTCCTCCAAAGCTGTCCGGTGATAGCAAGCATCACAAGGGTGTCTTACAACAGAGGAGCCCTCCCCGAACCCCCCCAAACAGAAGCACAGTGCTCGTCAGATAGCCCACAGGTAATCACCAGTAACAATGGCTCCAACAGCTCCATGTGAAACTTTTGACCCTGCCGGTGCTGTGCACTGGCTGCCCCTCCACCCGCCCACGCCACCACCCCTTGGTCACATCCATAATTCATTTCTCGTGTCATGTGAGTGCCCTGAGCTCAAAAACCAATCCGTGCCTTTTGCCATTTACAGCATATCTGAAACCACCACCAGTGGCCACTGTTTCAATACCCTGCACTTCTCCATCCCTCCACCTACCCTAACATAACATTCTGCTCACATAGGAACTACTCCCTAGGAATATGACTTTCTGTTTCATCCTCTTTCCCGTAACTCCTCCAAAGTCTAAATACCTTTCCCCATCAATGCCCCAAATCAATGGAAGTCTTTTCCTGCTGGCTACATCTGCTTTGTTTGGGCTACTGCTCACAACAGATTCAGTTGCATCAATTCTAGAATTCCTTCATCACTTCACCCCTACTCTCAGCCTGCTCAACATAGCCCCAAAAAAGGTCACACCACTAGCGTCATTATTTCTGTCATCCCTATCAAATAAAGAACAAAGACAACTAGGTTATCTGATTCATTCCACCATGATCAATAAACACCACTGGCATCCCCTAACCTGCCCCCTCCTGTCCCTCCTTCTGCTAGCCCTGCTAGCAGGTGACATTGAAACCAACCCAGAACCTACAAATGCACACATTGACCACACTAATGCCATGTGGGCTGGAGGGCATGGTATCAAGATGGCTCACTGAAATGTATATAGCCTTCCTTCCAAGTTCACTGAGATAGAGGTCTTGGTGACCCTATACAAGCCCCATGTGCTAGGTCTCTCAGAGACCTGGCTAAAACCATGCCACGACAACACCTTGTACCAACTCTAAGGCTATTCCTTCCTCCTACTAGATAGGCTGGGCAGGAAGAGAGGAGGCGGTGTTGCACTGTATGTCCAGGACCATGTATCAACTGCCACTGTTGCCTGCTCCACTGCCATCTCACTTAGTGAGTGGATTATTACTGAGCTAACCATTGATGCCTCAAAAAAACTATATGTTGGCTGTTGCTACAACCCCCCTCCAGCTTCTACCCAGGGACCGTCTAGCTTACTGTCTGATCTAGCAGGTGCCACCCCATCTAGAGATGTCTTCCTACTAGGGGATTTCAGTCTCAATTGGACAGCAAACTCAATCCCTGACCATGCAGCCCTACTAAAGCCACAAAACCTAGAGCAAGTAATCTCGATCACAACATTCAACCAACACACACCAAACCACTCTATCCTTGATTGGATTCTAACTAACTGGTCTGACCTACTCCTCCAAACAGGCACCATGTCAGATGCAATTAGCGACCACTCCCTCACCTACATCGGTGTGAACAATAAGTCAGTTTGCCCACCAGCAAAATTACTGTCCTTCAGAAATTTCAGCAGCCAGAATCATGAACCTGTGACTAGGAAAGCAATGTCCTTAAACTGGTCCTCAATATACCAGCTTGAAAATGTCTCCACTGCTGTCCAATACCTCATCAGCAACCTTCAGAAACTTCAGGACCAGTATCTTCCCACCAAAACCAGAAGGGTTAGGGGAGGCTGCACATGCTGGATAACAAAAGAACTGTTACTGCAAATGAAAGTCAGGGACTCTAAATGGAAAGCATTCAAAGAGTCTCCATCCCCACAATTATGGAATGCCTACAGGCAACTGCAAAATGTCTGTAAGCAGCTGGCAAAGTCACTAAAAAAGAAATACTTCACTGAGCTCCCAAAAAATACCCTGGGGAATCCACGTAGTTTCTGGGCCTCAATTGGGTCCATCCTAAACCCAAAGACCAGTAAGCAAATAACAGAACTTTCCTCCCCAGCAGGCACCATCGATGACCCTGCTCTCATCGCTGACCTCTTCAATAATATGTTTACCGACCTGACCCCTTATCTTTGCCAGCTCCCTCCTCACCCTCCCTCCAACCCAAACAGCAACAATAGCCCCTCCACTCCCACAAACACCAAAGCTTCCACCCCTCCTTTCTATTTCAGGGCTATTACTCCCAAGACCATTATAAAACTTTTGAAAACCATCCCTTCTAGCAGCAGCCCTGGAAGTGACAGGCTGTACCCTGCTTTCCTGGGGATCATCTCCCCTGCCCTTGTCAAACCACTAACACACATTTTTAACCTTGCCCTGTCTACATCAACAGTGCCTGACACCTGGAAACATGCAAGTGTGATTCCCATCTTCAAGGAAGGAGACCCCAGTTGCCTGGAAAACTATCAGCCCATCTCCCTGCTACCATACCTCAACAAACTACTTGAGAAAGTAATCCATTCCCAACTAACTGAACATCTCAATAAATATAAACTCCTGTGTCCTTTTCAACACGGTTTCTGCAAACACCACAGCACCTCCTCTGCCCTAGCAGCCTTCTCAAACCATGTCCTTAGAAATATGGACATGGGTATGGCCATGAGTGCAGTCTTTGTTGATTTATCAAAGGTGTTTGACCTTGTTGAACATCAGCTTCTTCTCTCCACACTTCAACATTTTGATTGTGCCCCCTGGACCTGCAGCCTGGTTTCATAGCTACCTCACAAACAGGTCCCAGTCTGTGCTTCTAGGCAAAGTAGTCTCAGCTTCCCTTCCCACCAGCACTGGAGTTCCTCAGGGGTCAATCCTTGGCCCCCTTCTTTTCTCCATGTTTATCAACGCTTTACCCGGTATATAGCCTAAACTGCAACACACTCCCCTATGCGGACTAACTAGTCCTATACCACAGCAATAAGTCCCTAGAAGCCATCTCATCCACTCTCACCAACAGCTATGCAGTGGCTGTTCACTGGTTCACATCCAGAAAACTCCTTGTAAGTGGGAAAAAGACGAAGGCCATGGTCTTCGGATCAAAGCCTTTCCTAAACAAGTTGTAAGGGAACAACTTCGTATACCAGACCTTGATTTTTTTTTTAAGTCTGTTGCAACAGCCCTTTACCTTTGTTCTGTCCTTTTCTCTCTCCTTTCAAGTATATAGGCAGGCCACCTATATAACATCTTTTCTATCCCTGTACTTCTTTTCTAACTCTGGTATACGAAGCTCACCCCCCCCCCCCAGTTGGTAAACTTGTGAACTTGTAATTTCTCGAAAGGAAGTTAAAAGCTGTTAAATAAATGTAATTTGGGATATAAATCCCTATGAATACGAAATATAGATCTTTGTATTTGAATGTGTAAACCCTTATAGTGCCTATCTAGCGTTTGTTTGTGTTTCAGCAAAAAGGTTTAAAAATCGCTGGTTAAGTCATGTGCCTTTCTCGAATTATATTATTTAGCATTTTCCTTGTTGAGTTGTATCTTTAGTTTGTAATGTTAGATGCTAACCTTGCATCTTCCAACTTTATTTTGGCCCAGTTCTTTGTGAATGCCAGTGTTTGACTCCCCGAGCCCCTCCAGTAATTACAACTACTGCTTCGTGATTGTGCGAGTGGTTCTTCCCCCTCACCTCGGCGCGGTTCCTACTTCCTGGATACTACCGAGGTAATCCTGTTACTGTTTCTGCTATACAAGTTATTTTATACATTTAGAGGTTTAAAAATCCCTGTTCTTGATACGTTTTACACTTCGTGTCACTAAGTACCTTGTAGCCAGGTAAACTTGTTCATTCCCCATCTTTCGGCAGTCGGCTGAGTAAAATGCCGCTTTGTTGTTTACTTTGCAAGACGCTGATTTCCAGTATATGTCTTTCAATATTTGTTTTCATTTAATATTCTAAATAACTCTTATATATAACAGGCATATGTTTTCCAGAACATGAAATGGGATCGAGAAAACACTTAAAGTGTTTAGAGTTTTTATAAACAATTTCAAGATAACAACACTTTCTGAAAGAGTACATTCAGCCGCAGAATTAACCCCCCCTTCTTCAAAATTAAAGATGGTTATAAAACATTTATTAGTAACTCTTACACTTAGAATCTTAAAAAGAATAGTCTTCAAATAATGTAAACTTGAAGTCTTTACCAACCTTTTATTTTATATATATATATATGTATATTGCTGGTGGCTATTCAGTTCCAAGTAGCATTCTAAGCCTAAACTTCTTGCTCTCCTCTTGGCTCTATAGAGCTGGCCAGCTGGTTTCCTTCTATATTTAAATGTATAGTATAGAAGGTGGAGCTAAGTTGGTAATTATTAAACTTAGCTTAATTTCTAGCCTTTATTTTTACAATTCAGAAAGATGTAATGTATTAGGGTTAGGAAACAATGTGTTTTGTGTTAGTTAAATAAATTACTCCTTCTATTCTGTAAAAATATTTTTAGTTTTAACTTAAGGGAGGAGCTTTCTAAGTCACGTGTTCTTAAGAGTATATAAGACATGTCTTTGCTTTAGTTCTTCAGATAGTCTGGTGAGGTACAGACTTGTTCTGACCTCAGTGTGTGTTACACTAGCTCGTTCTAGTGTTTCAAGCTGATGTTACATGATCAATTGTGTTTATGTTTTATTTTCTTTGTCACCTGAAGTTCGGCTTTATTTTTGTTTCTTTCAATAAATATAATACCTGGTACACCTACAACTTTGGAAAAGTGTCCTCCTTGCTATCCCAAACCTCACACATGGTGGCAGTGGTGGGATTCTTGTGATACTGTACCAAGTATTGAAGGAGGTCATGGATGTCCTAGAAGTTACCTGTTGGTGTGTTGACCCGAACAATGGTGGCCAAACTAGGACAACCCTTGATGACTGGGCTACCAGATGTTAAACGTAAAACTACAAAACCTGAAGAAGATGGTGCAGGCGGTGGTGACCCTGAAGATGGTGAGCAGGAGGAGTTGGAGAAAGGACCCCCTACTGGAGATACACAAGATCTGCTGCAATGGCTATGTATTCAACAGATAGCCTTGGAGAAACAGAGAGAAAGGGACATGCAAAGGAATGAGGCTAGGCAGGCTGACACTTTGAGGGCTATTCAAGCACTTGGCATCAGTAGGCTCCCTCCTCTGACAGGGGATAACCCCAAGGACATAAAATTGACTAAATTGAGTGAGACTGATGATATAGAAACATATTTAATTACGTTTGAGCGTATAGCACGAGCCTGTCAATGGCCTAGGGACCAGTGGGTAATACATTTCGCTCCTTATCTGATGGGAAAAGCTCAACTGGCCTATGGTAATGTGGACAGTGCGATGAGCGGGAACTATGACACTGTCAAAGAAGCTATTCTGAAACGCTATGATATCTGTCTCGAAACATATAGACAGAGATTTCGAACCCTAAGATTTCAGTCATCGGATACCCCACAAGAAGCTTTTACGAGACTGAAAGATTTGTGTACCAAGTGGTTACAACCCTCCACTAATACAAAAGAACAGATGTTAGAGGCTGTTGTCCTAGAACAGTTCATACTTATTCTACCTCAAGATGTCCAGATGTAGGTTCGGGAACACCGTCCAGAGACAGCTAAAAAAGCAGTACAATTAGCAGAGGATTACCTGACTGCAAGGCTGAACCGGAACAAAGGACCCATATCTAGTGGAACTGTTAAAACTACAAATGTTCCCAACCCCCCCCCACACTGAAATAATATGTCATTCTTGCCAAGGAAAAGGACATATCGCTAGATTTTGTCCAAAAAAGAAATCTAGCCCTACTCATTTAGTATTGGCCAATTGGGGGGAGTATATTACACCTCTTAAAATAAATGGCAAAGATATGGTTGGACTATTAGACTCTGGTAGTAGACAAACATTAGTTAAAGCCTGTATGATATCTACAGTTCCTGAATTTCCCAAACGAACACAAGTAACTTGTATTCATGGAGATACACATATGTACCCTATGCAACAAGTTGAGGTACAAGTACAAGCAAGTACCCAAAATACGGAAGTAGGGGTGGTTCCCCATCCACCAGTACCAGTTATTATAGGGCATGACCACCCAGACTTCTCACAGTTACTTGCCAATGCTACCAATATAGGAGCAATGACTACCAGAGCTCAAGAGAAGAAAGATACAGTTTTGCAATGCTCCTTCCCATTTGGTGATGATCTGTTTGAGCTTCCAGGGAAGACAAGAAAAACAAAAAGGGAAAAGCAATAGGAAAAACAGATGTGGCAACACTTACATAAAGATTCTACGGACACTGTTGACTTAAAGGACTTGAGTTCACGGTCGGACTTTAGAGTAGCACAAATGCAGGATAATTCATTAAAACCTTTATTTCTGCAGGTGGGAAATGAACAAAACTCAGAGCATAAATTGGTACTGCATAAGGGACTGTTATATAGGAAGTGTTTGAATGTAAAAACTGGAGAGTCTGTATTACAATTACTGGTACCCACTGTTTACAGAGAACAGTTATTGACACTTGCACATGACATCCCTTTAGCTGGTCATCAAGGTAAAGAATGTACATTGCAGAGATTGCTGTACAGATTATTTTGACGAGGTATACATGATCATGTGACCGAATATTGTAAATCATGTGTACAGTGTCAAAAAGTAAGGACTACTCTTAGGAAAGATAAGGTGCCCCTACAGCCTTTACCTTTAGTGGGTGCCCCATTTACTCATATTGTCATGGACATAGTAGGTCCTTTACCTAAAAGTGCCAAGGGGAACCGTTTTACTCTAGTTATATGTGATTATTTTTCAAACTACCCTGAGGCAATACCTATGCGAACAGTCACAGCTGAAAAGGTCACTGAAGAATTATTCAAAGTATTTTCCAGGATGGGTATACACAAAGAAATACTGACTGATAGAGGCAGCAATTTCTGTTCGCAGGTGTTGAAACGTCTCTATCAGGCCTTAGGGGTGTATTCCATTTATACATCTCCCTATCATCCACAATCTGATGGATTGGTGGAACACTTTAATAAAACTCTAAAGCAAATGTTAAAGAAATTTATTACTGATGAAGGTAAATATCGGGATAAGTACTTGCCCTACTTAATGTTTGCCTATCGAGAAGTTCCCCAGGCATCAATTGGCTACTCCCCTTTTGAATTACTTTTTGGGAAAAATCCAAGAGGAGTATTAGATATAATAAAGGAAAATTGGGAAGGGTCTAAGGCAGACACTATTCCAGTATCCACATTGGAATATGTTACTTCCTTACGCCAAAGGTTAGCAGAATATGCTAAGAAGGCCCAACAGACTAATAAAGAACATCAGATGTCCCAAAAACAATATTATGATCAAGGAGTTGGGTCTAAAAAATTCCAGACAGGTGATAGAGTTCTCTTGTTGTTACCCTGTACAGAGAATAAATTATTAATGAAATGGCAGGGGCCCTATACTATTCATAGACAAGTAGGACCAGTGAACTACGAAATAATTTGTTCTGAAAAAAAAAAACAACAATTAAAAATCTATCATGCTAATTTGTTGAAATTGTGGCATGATAGAAGTACATCAAGTTTATTTGTATATCCTGAAATCCCTAAAAGTGAACTGGAGTTAGCCTATGAACATTTGGATGGCCAAGATGAGATGAAAAATATAATTATTAATGATAAACTAAATGCTGAACAAAAGAAAGAATTAGGAAATATTGTATGTAATTTCCAGAATACCTTTACAACAATCCCGGGGAAAGTTGAGGGAGTTGAACATCATATAGAAGTGACCACTAATAACCCTATCAGACACAAACCTTATAGATTACCCAAGAGTCTAAGAGAAGAAGTAATTAAAGAAATATTGAAAATGCAACAACTAGGAATAATTAAACCTTCAAAAAGTCCTTGGAGCTTTCCTATGGTGGTTTTAAACAAAAAAGAAGGAGGTGTGAGGGTTTACCTAGACTTCCGCAAATTAAATGCTATATCTCCATTCGACGGGTATCCAATGCCCCGAATCGATGATATCATAGATAGGTTAGGCAACGCCCAATACATAAGTACTTTAGACCTTTCAAAGGGATTTTGGCAAATACGTCTATATGCCGATTCCCAAGATAAGACAGCTTTCAGTACCCCAATAGGGCTATTTCAATTTACAAAAATGCCATTTGGTCTACATGGGGCCCCAGCAACCTTTCAGAGATGTATGGATCAACTACTACACTCTTATATGAATTACAGTGCAGCATACTTAGATGACATTATTATTTTCAGCTCATCATGGGAAGACCATTTAAAACATCTACAGAATGTCTTGCCAGTTATAACTAACGCAGGTCTGACCATAAATCCAAGTAAATGCTCAATAGGTATGCAGGAAACCAGATATTTAGGCTTCATAATTGGACAAGGGAGGGTGAAGCCTGAAATTGGTAAGGTTGATGCTGTCATTAATAGCCCTCAACCTCAGACAAAGAAACAAGTGCGATCATTCTTGGGTTTGGCTAGTTATTATTGACAGTTTGTAGCTAATTTTGCAGATATAGCTAGCCCCTTGATTGATTTGACTAAGAAAACTAAGCCTGAAAAAGTCCAATGGACTGTGCAATGTGAGGAAGCTTTTACATCACTAAAAGCTAAACTCTGTTCCTATCCTGTTTTGTATAGTCCAAACTTTCAGAAATCTTTCATAGTCCAAACCGATGCATCTAATCAGGGTATTGGGGCCATTCTTTCCCAACTTAATGGAGAAGAAGAACACCCAATCATATTTATTAGTAGGAAGCTACATCTTAGGGAAACTAAGTATTCAACGATTGAAAAAGAATGCTTGGCCATTCGATGGGCAATAAATGCCTTAAAATTTTATCTATGGGGCAGACCTTTTCTAATTATAACAGATCACAACCCATTATGTTGGTTACAAATAATGAAAGACAAAGACCCTCACATTATGCAACGGTATTTGGCTCTCCTACCTTATAGGTTTGAGATACAACATAGATCAGGAAAAACACATGATAACGCTGACTATTTGTCATGTTATGGTGCTGACAGGAATTTTTTCTTACCAGACTCTGGAGTAAAAGAAATTGTTGCTTAAATTCTTTAAGTATTTATGTTAATTAATAAGTAATTTTATTAAAAGGGACTCCGGAGTGGAGCTTTGGGAGTGGGAGGGCTAAAGCTCCATCTCCCTTTTCTTTTCAGTGGAGATCTGGCATATTCTAAGAATTGAATAATGTAAACCAATGGAAGTTGAGTATTAAAACGTTGGTTTCCTCTTGAGTGGGGAGGAGTGTAGGGGAACAACTTTGTATACCAGACCTTGATTTTTTTTTAAGTCTGTTGCAACAGCCCTTTACCTTTGTTCTGTCCTTTTCTCTCTGCTTTCAAGTATATAGGCAGGCCACCTATATAACTTCTTTTCTATCCCTGTACTTCTTTTCTAACTCTGGTATACAAAACTCACCCCCCCCCCAGTTGGTAAACTTGTGAACTTGTAATTTCTCGAAAGGAGGTTAAAAGCTGTTAAATAAATGTAATCTGGGATATAAATCCCTATGAATACGAAATATAGATCTTTGTATTTCAATATGTAAACCCTTATAGTGCCTATCTAGTGTTTGTTTGTGTTTCGGCAAAAGGGTTTAAAAATCACTGGTTAAGTCATGTGCCTTTCTTGAATTATATTATTTAGCGTTTTCCTTGTTGAGTGTATCTTTAGTTTGTGATGTTAGATGCTAACCTTGCATCTTCCAACTTTATTTTGGCCCAGTTCTTTGTGAACGCCAGTGTTTGACTCCCCGAGCCCCTCCAGTAATTAGAACTACTGCTTCGCAATTGTGCGAGTGGTTCTTCCCCCTCACCTCGGCACAGTTCCTACTTCCTGGATACTACCGAGGTAATCCTGTTACTGTTTCTGCTATACAAGTTATTTTATGCATTTAGAGGTTTAAAAATCCCTGTTCCTAATACGTTTTACACTTCGTGTCACTAAGTACCTTGTAGCCAGGTAAATTTGTTTGTTCCCCATCTTTTGGCAGTCGGCTGGGTAAAACGCCACTTTGTTGTTTACTTTGCAAGATGATGATTTCTAGTATATGTCTTTCGATATTTGTTTTCCTTTAATATTCTAAATAACCCTTATATATAACAGGCATATGTTTTCCTGAACATGAAATGGGATCGAGAAAACACTTAAAGTGTTTAGAGTTTTTATAAACAATTTCAAGATAACACTTTCTGAAAGAGTACATTCAGCTGCAGAATTAACCCCCCCTCCTTCTTCAAAATGAAAGATGGTTATAAAACATTTATTAGTAACTCTTACACTTAAGAGTCTTAAAAAGAATAGTCTTCAAATAATGTAAACTTGAAGCCTTTACCAACCTTTTATTTTATATATATATGTATATTGTTGGTGGCTATTTAGTTCCAAGTAGCATTCTAAGCCTAAACTTCTTGCTCTCCTTTTGGCTCTATAGAGCTGGCCGGCTGGTTTCCTTCTATATTTAAAGGTATAGTATAGAAGGTGGAGCTAAGTTGGTAACTGTTAAACTTAGCTTAATTTCTAGCCTTTATTTTTACAATTCAGAAAGATGTAATGTATTAGGGTTAGGAAACAATGTGTTTTGTGTTATTAGTTAAATAAATTACTCCTTCTATTCTGTAAAAATATTTTTAGTTTTAACTTAAGGGAGGAGCTTTCTAAGTCACATGTTCTCAAGAGTATATAAGACATGTCTTTGTTTTAGTTCTTCAGATAGTCTGGTGAGGTACAGACCTGTTCTGGCCTCAGTGTGTGTTACACTAGCTCGTTCTAGTGTTTCAAGCTGATGTTACATGATCAATTGTGTTTATGTTTTATTTTCTTTGTCACCTGAAGTTCAGCTTTATTTTTGTTTCTTTCAATAAATATAATACCTGGTGCATCTACAACTTTGGAAAAGTGTCCTCCTTGCTATCCCACACCTCACACAAGTCAGCTAAGTTAAACTCCTCCCTCACCGTATATACACCTGCCAGACCTCCACTTGAACAGGTCAACTCTTTCAAATATCTCAGTGTTACCCTCAACCCATCACTCACCTATTATGATCACACAACCCTGACTATAAATAGGATAAACTTGAAGCTAGGAGCGGCGTACCAAGCAAACCATCTGCTATCATCTGAAGCTCATCTCGCCATTGCACAGGGAAACCTCCTCCTACTCCTTGACTACTGCTCCCCCATCTACTCCCAAGTGTCCATAAAGCAGCACTCCCACCTCAACACGACATACAATGCCATCTGTCACTTTGCTGTCAAAGCCCCCTTTTTAATTCATCACTGTACACTCTACCAGTCCCTTGGTTGGCTCCCTCTCCAAGCACACTTTGACTATACCGCAGGCTGCCTAGTCGACAATGCCCTCAGAAGTAACCAGCTGTCCTCATATGCCCTCCTACTCATACAAAGAGCATCGATGAGACTGCTTAGGGCATCCTCCATCCAATCCTTGGAAGTTCCTCGTGTCTCTACAATAATGGACAGTAAGGTCTTCTCTGTCTCTGCTCCCTCCCTCTGGAATCATTTTCCCATGCCTGTTCATACATCTACATCCCATGCATCATTCAAATCTAACCTAAAGGCCTCATTAATGATAGGCTTCACCTGCAAATGCACACAGGGCAGCATAGGAGACTGAAAGCCACCATAATCCTACTACGGTCAGGCACTTTCTGCCCATCCTACTCTCCCCCCACACCACTATCCCTAAAGCACTAACCCACTCACTTGACTCTCATACTGCCTCTCAAACCTACCTGTGAGACCTCCTCCCACATCTCTGTACCTGGTCCAGGCCATGACTCAAGGTTACACCAAGACTTAGTGGGGCATAACACTAACTATCCTGCTCTCCAGTTTACTCAGACTATGCTCCCTCAGTGCCTAGACTTAGCACACTGTCTGGAAGCCATGCCCTAATTTTACCACAAGCTCTCAGGTCAACCTGGTCTCTTTCTCAGGAAAGGCATGTTACCTAGACTAGATATTGAGAAGTCTGTTATGTTAAACTACTCCTTGTGAATCTGTAACTTTTCTCCCATTGTACTGCTGCCAGTATCCCTATGGTACCTCACTTACCATTGTTCGTTTACCACAAGTAAGCTTTTGTCTATTTGTTATCTATTGATGCTTGTACAGTATATATAGGATAGTGCATGGGGAACAGTTGACAACAGGGCAATTCCTTCACCAAGTTGGCACTATGACGACGGATTGATTACCTTGAGAGCGCAGCTCGAGAGGTAATCTGTCATCATAGTGCCAACGAGGTGAAAGATGCCCTGTTGTCAACTGTTCCCCATGCACTTTTCTTTATACTGTATGGTGGAAAGTCATTTTTTTGGGAAAAAAAATCAGTTACTAGAAGGAAAAAATAACTTTACATTTTGAACATTTTCATGCGTGACATTTTAACTGCTTAAGAACTTTACATTGTGAACGTTTTAATGCTAAACATTAGTACTGCCGCTGACATTGCTGCTTTCGCTATGTGTCCTGTCTATGGAGTGAGCCCTAACTGTCAAATGCTGCTCGAGGTAGAAAACATCATTCTGTTGCACTGCGAACATCACTAGTGTGTGACTACAAGGTTTTGAAAGCAATGGATTTCGGTGGAGAACGATGTTCCACCATACACTATATGTAAATTGTATTTTATATCTACTGCTTGTATCCATGTACCACCACTTTGTGGCCCAGGTCATGACTGAAAATGGTCCACTGGATCAGCGCACTTACCTGGTTACCAAAAACATAAATAAATAAATAGTTGACCCACACAATTGGCTTGAACATCAGTCAATCAGAGAACAGTTACCCTCTTTGTTTGGCTCCCTTCAGTGCCCCAGGATCACAAGTGTTTCCCCTTTGTTGGTCCCATGTGATGGTTTGGGGACTCGGGAGTATTAGTCAGACATCAGGGGGGGAAACACTTTTTTATTTTATTTCTGCACTCTGCCCTGCCTTTTCTATTCAGTACTGGTGGTGAGAGTGTTACTCCTGAACTGGACCACACTTCTGAACCCAGCCAACTCGGTGATTTGAGCTGAGCCACAAAAGGCTCAATTTTCCCAGTTAGAACCAAGTGCAGCAGAGTTTGTTCACCCATCCCTAATAAAAACTCCTAAATTTTTTCTAAATAAAGGAGTTTCATAACTACAAAAATCATGCTGGCCATTCTGGAGACTGACACCAGCAACCTGCTACACAAAATATGATGCATAAACAATACACACGATTCAAGTAGTGATCATCATTTCAACATGTTGCCATTCAAAATCAGGGAAAGAAAATGATCTTTGTACTGTCAACCTCTTTCCTTAACCAGCTCAGTGTGGGCTTAAACATTTATTCCATTCCCTTTAGGTATATATATATATATATATATATATATATATATATATATATATATATATATAATCAGTATATATAAGATGTGGATTCCATTGACATTACTAGAAGTACAAGGTTTTCTGCCTCCAAACCGACTACACTTACAGTGAAATAATATTTCTGAATAATATCTCTAAATTTAACACCATGTTCTACATATGTGTTCTTATTCTCACTGCTCCTGAACCATTTAGCACTTCTTTACATTTTGTACAGTACACATCATGCACATCACAGTGGTGTGCCTTTTCCAGAAGCTTGTTCTATGCCAGGGGTTGTCAACCTTTTTTCTTTTGGGGCCCCCTGGCCAAGTGTCAGCCATGTCTGTCGGGGACCCCATACCAACCGGATGCAGATAGAATACATTGTTGCACGTTTTTTATTACTGTTTACTGCTGTTAAACATACTTTTATAAAATGATAACCAAAGAAAAAGAAAACCAACTGTAAATCAATTTCAAAAACTGTTTTTATTTTTATTGTATTTTCAGAAAAATTATTAAAAATTGTAATAAAAATGACACAGTGATGCCAGTACAGAGTTATTAATGTGATACTTGAGCTTGACAGGATGAGAACTGTCTTTGTGTTTGTATTACCAAGGTTCATTTTGATAACTTGTACCCCATCCCTCTCTTTGTGTCTGTCATAATACAAATTATACTAGCTGCATAAAATGGCAAAATTGTACAGTTCCCCTTTAAAAGCAGTGTCTGTATGTAACACAGGAATTGTCAGATTAGTCAGAAACACTTCACATTTTTACTCTTACCTAGCTTAAATAGCAATTTAAAGGATGAAAATAAAGCTAGGAAGACCGGGGTGAAGTAATCTGTGCACATGACAGGGGATTTCTTTAAAAACCAGTCAGAGAGACTGCCAACATGTAAACTGCATGCAAAGGATACTTTTTTATTAATGTCTCCATACCCTCACTTTTGGCTCAGATCCCAAGTTGACAGAGGCCAGAGAGTACAGGGAGACTGGCGAAGATTAAACCACAAACGAATGAGACTGTTTTGTAACAGTCTCCATATCCTCTGAGAAGTGAGAGCAAAGTACGAGAAGGACTGGGTTTTTTTTTTTTTTACCGGGCAGAGTCAGAATGGAATAACAAAAGACCAGCAATGGACCAGAAAGGAGTGAACGCAGAGCTGAATGGACTAATTGGGCACAGCTGATTACAATAAAGAGAATGTGGTAAATGCAGTGCAATAACCAGTCACGGGTAAAAATAATCCTAGCCATTAACACCTAACTAGCATACTGAGGTGTTAATGGCAGTGTTGTCACAGTGGTATTAATTAATTTTGAGCTAGCAGAACAGCAGGTGTAATGTGCATAACCACCACTGTTCTCCTTGTACTTGAATCGTGGTCATTTTTTAGTGCAGTACTGATTTCAACAGGTGTTCTGCAGCCCCATCCAGGAGGCCCTCACGGAACCTCTTTGAGCCACAGATCTCCAGTTGAAAACCCCTGTTGTATGCAATGTTTTTAAAGGTCTTACTGAAGTTCAGATAGACTATGACTATGGACCTTATCCCTGTGCACCTCAATGGTCAGCCCCTAAAAGACAAGCTCTGGTCAGAGCCAATATGACTGTGGAGAGCTTTTGGGATGCTTTTAAATATTATTTCTAATGAATTTGCACAATGCAGATCTGCTGAGGGGCAGTTTCAATGTGGTCTTCCTTTTATGCATTTTTACAATGTATTTTCCCTGAATATGCCTGCTGAGTGATATATATTTAGCCTAGATAGCTCACAGAAGAAATGGTATCTTATTCTTGGGTGGTGGAGCACTGGCAGTAGGATGCTGGAATGTGTCATACTAGGTATGAGCTGTGTGCAGGCGATAACGCACAGTGGCCATACACCTCAAGTGCTCATCCCGGTGCCATTTCACTGCTCATTGCAGGTGACAGCTGATGCTGAATCCACTCACATGTCCTGGAACAGGCATGTTACAGCTAACCTCCCATTCATTTTGTACAGCTGGGGAACCTCAGACACACTATTTATAGCCTGGAGCGTACACTGCAAATGGCATTACAGGATACCATATCCCTTGGCACCCAGGATACCTCAGCAGTCCAGAGGGTGGTATGTTACGCAGGACTGGGGGAGAGTGTGGTCCTGCAGAAGCATATGACAGCAGGAAGCTACATCATCATTAAGGCATGCATTGGAGTTATGTCAATTCCCACTTATCATTTGCCAGGGACATACAAACAGCTACATACACTGGTGGGTCCACAGCTTGTGTAGTGCCCCAGTGCATGGTAGACTCACTTGAGTCATTCTGGAGTGCAGGTTCCTGGCTCAGGTCCAGTGCAGTCAATGGCTGGACATGGCAGGGTCTGGAGGGCAGTGCCAGTCTCCACAACAGGTCAGATATGGGGGAGCAAGGGTGTCTACATTCCATGGTGGTGGGTGGGGGTCCTCTATGGTATGGATATGGACTGTGGTTTCCTCTGGTGCGATTGGGTCCGGGGGGGTCCTACACTATGGAAGTATTCAGCAATGGAGTTGGATCAATCAGAGATGGGAGGGGGTACCTCTAGTCTACCAGAGCTGTCAGGCTGCTGTGCACCCACGTGCACTTCCACAGCACACCTGTGGGTGGCTGGCTGGGTTAGTTATTCGTGACCTAACTGTGGGCCATGCTGCTCTGGACTGCAAGGGTGCATTCCTATTGAACATGGTGCAGCGTGGCACAGGCATGGGAATGCACCCTCAACTTGCACAGCTTACTATTTGTGTGCACCGTGGCTCATTCCCTTGCAGCCAGTGCATCCCACATGTTTGAATATCAGGCAGTGGTGCATTGTTGGAGCTGCATGCACATCTCTCTATTTTGCTGGGATGTGCCACACATGTCCTTTGAATATTGGGGGTCCTGGACAAGGTTACCCTGAAGAAACACACTATCAAAATGGTAATGTCATGACCCCACTGAAAACAAGACATTGCTTCTAATCTGGGACAGCCTGAGTAAATACAGTGCAAAAATGTGTAAGTGAATATCCTTATGGCAATGTGATGTAGCATCTCCACTGTGTTATCCAGGATTCAAAAAATAGGATAAGAAATATTTAAAGGAAATCTACTCTAAACTAAACTTCACTGTATTCACTGACATAAACAAAGTTTCTTTATTGTTTTATAACATATTAGAATGCAGCATTTATTTTGAATGTTGTGGCCTTGAGGATGGTATGTACAGCGTGTGTGTGTGTGTGTGTGTGTGTGTGTGTGTACCCAGGATACTCTAAATTGCACTTCACTGTGTTCACTAACATAAACAAGCAGTTTCTTTATAGTTTTATAACATATTAGAATGCAGTATTTATTTTAAATGTTGTTGCCATGAGGATGGTGCTCACAGAGTGTGTGTATATGTGTGTGTGTGTGTGTGTGTGTGTGTGCGTGTGCGTGTTTGCTGCAGTTCAATATATATTTTTCCCCCAAAAGCATAGTAGAAAATGCCTGCTGATTTCCACATGTTCAGTCTGGGTAGTTCACTGAAGACCTTTCATATGTCTGAGACTGTGCTCAGATAGTGTCTTTAGAGGTTAAAAAAGTGTAAATTATAGATTTGCTTGGAAAGGAATGATATTTATGAGGTATGAATCTTTATTGAAATCAATGCATTCCCAAGTGAAACTAGTAGCAAGAAGTTTTTTAAATGCTAAGAATTTTAATGTGCAAGTTGTTGCATTCCAAAGGGGGTAAACAAATCTCCAGTTTAATAGGCAAACAATATTTAACAAATATTTAACAAGCTGTTTCAGTTTCCCAATGGCATCTGTCTTTTAACAGAAAGAAGGGAGTATTTTATTTCAGTTGACATGGCAGGATACATTGAAAAGTCCAAAACATGATCCAAGATACTCCATTTTCCAGCTACAGCTACAGATAGCAAGACAGCCATAAAAATGATTAGCTTTACTTGGCGCAATCTTCCCCTCATAAAGTCATGTTGAAAGGCAACAATAAAAAAGTGCTTCATTACTCTGTCCTTCATAATGGCTTCAGGGACCTTGCCCAGCAAGATGTTTGACTGACTGACCTATAGTTGTACAGATCCATCTTTTCCCCTTTATTGAAAATGGGGACAACAGAGATATGTTAAATAACTGAGCCTCATGAAGCCTACTAAAAAGCCTTGATGGGCTTTATCATATAGCAAAGAGTTTTTTTGACAAGCCACAAAAACAGATTCATCTGACTGACTGGCTAGCACAGCAGAAGTACTACTGTTTACCATCCAGATGACCCAGGTTTATATTCTGAGACTGAGATGCCTGGTGCTGACCAGCGAGGCAAAGATGCCTTCTTCCACCAGGAGGGAGAGCAGCTCTTCTATTTTATGTCCACTATGTAGTGGCCCAGGGGAAGGGGGTGTAATGCAGGAAGGAACAGTGCTTCCTTATGAAGTGGTACTATATCAGAAGGCACCTGCTAGATTGGTATGTAATGTGGAGGCATCAAATGCCAGAGTGGGGCTGGCAGGGAAGTTCTAAAAGAGAGTAGGAGATCCCCTATCCTTCTGAGGGCCCTGATGGGCACAATGTTGTTTGTTTATTTTTTTCCACAGGAGAACACCCTCTGTGTGGGATAAGGGGCGGGACTGTGAGGCAAAAAAGGGATGGGCTTGGGACAGATGAAGTCACCTCATCCCATCATGCCAAACTGGGCTGCTTGACCTGTCTTTTCCTCACTAGTCCTTCCCTCTGGCATCTTGGGTTGGTTGAGCAAAATATTCTTCCTGGAAGCCAGGTCCCCATCTGAGGTCCCAGCTGTGGGGGACAAGTCACAGGTTACCTGCCCAGGAGTCAGAATTATAAGGTGGCTAGGACAGTAATAGAATATTTGACCCTAGTGGTTCCATGGGAAGAAGGAAAAAGAGACTCTGAGGGTGATGGAAGGAGGTTCTCAGGTCAGACTCAGGGGTGCTAGAAAAATAAATTTAAACAAGCATTTGTCAATGCTGAATGTTTGCTTGCTGATATTAGCATCAGCCATGCAGGAGTTAGACAGATGCAGAATAGGAATGACAGTTAAGTACTGAACTCACACCAACCCCATCTACACCCTGCAGAGATGGACAGACATTGAGGTGTGCCTTTGGGTCGTCACCCATAATGATGACGGCATTTCACCTCACCCTATCCTGTAGACACTGACAAGTGTTGAGGTGTTCCTTGGGGTGTTCAGCTTCACAGTCATCCCATTTCATAAGGAAGTACGCTGAAATGGGTGCAGTATAGAAGAATGGATTGAAGTCTGGGGCCAAAGAGTCCTAGGTACACCTCGATGCCTGTCACTGGCTTCAGAGTGGGGTGGAATGGCATGAACATTACAGTTGGCAATCCAAAGGCACACCCCTGATGCCTGTCAGTCTGTACAGGGTGGGATGTTATGGTTAGAAACCCTAATGCCCCAGGCGTTTGTTGGCATTTGCACTACAAATTTTCAACATGGCCTTTTTGTGGCCCCTACCTCATGAACACATTTGGGACCTCTGCTCATGAACAGTGGAACAGTGGTTTTGTTAATGTATCCTGAACTTTGATTTCCCACAGTGACCATGTCATTCTGCACCAGATGTGTGAAAACACAGATCGGGCAGGATGTGAAGAATGACAGCTGTACTATTCATAGGGCGGTGTGAAGAGATGGCAATGTTGAAAATCCGGAGTGAAACTATTAAAAATGCTCCAGCTTCCCAGCATACATGGAAACTGTGCAATGTATGCTTGTAACACAGTCATTTAGTGGAATTATTTCACCAGATTTTCAACATAGGCATTATGATTTTCTTAATCTGTCCCGAACATTGATTTCCCTCAGCGACCACGACATTGTGCGCCAGATGTGCAAACACACATTTCAAGCAGGATGTGAAAAATGACAGTTGTACTGTTTATAAGGAGGTGTGAAAAAAATTCCAATATTGAAAATCTGAAGTGAAAATATTACAGATTTGCTAAATTACGAGGGTGCATGGAAACTGCACAACTCATGGTCATAACACAGTCATTTCATGGACTTTCATCACAAAATTTTCAATATAGGCATTTTAGGACCTCTGCTCATGAACAGTGCCACTGTGGTTTTCTTAATCTGTCCCAAACACTGATTTCCCACAGCGGCCGAGCTATTTTGTGCCAGAAGTGTAAAAACATATTTCTGCCAGGAAGTGAAAACTGACAGCTGTACTGTTCATAAGGAGGTGTGAAAAAATGCCAATGTTGAAAATCTGGGGAGAAAATATTACAAATTTGCAAAGCTACAAGTGTGCATCTAAACTGTGCTACACACACTTGTAACACAGTCATTTCTGGAATTATTTCACCAAATTTGCAACATGGGCTTTTTGAGAGCCCACCTCATGAACAGTGACACTGTAATTTCATTAATCGGTCCTGAAATTCCATGCAGTGACCATGAAATCACCTTTCAGAACAGAATAACACCATGACAATAACTGAATTCATGAGGAGGGGTCCCATGAACCCCATGTTGAAAATTGTGTTCTAAAAATGAAAAAATGGCCGAGATCTCCACATAAGTTGAAAAAAAAAAACATTCATGCCATTATACAGCTTACCGGCAGTTCTTCACTTCGTGGTTGGCTTTGAAGAGTGCAGAAGTGTTCCCAGTCCACTGAAGATTGTCGTGTTGGGCTCCAGAGGTAAGTATGAGGTCAGGGGGGTGTGGGGTGGTGGGGTGCACAGAGGGTGGGTCCAGGTTGGGGGAGGGGCCACAAGGAACAAAGAGGGACTGTTTTCTTTTTTAATAGGATTACAAAAAAAAAAGATGCAGGGCACTTTTGGCACATTGGGGCCGGGCTCCCAGTATGCCACCTGGGTGTTTGTTTGGGGGGGAACTGGAGCTGATGGGGATTGGGCACCCCCATCAGCTATACAGTGTGCTGGGGGGAGTACATAAGCACTCTGGGGTGGGCTCCCAGCATGCTACCAGGCTGTTTGTGGGGGGGCTGGAGCCGAGGGGGATAGGACACCCCTGTCAGCCATACAGTGTGCTGGGGGGTGCATGAGCCAAGAGGGATTGTACACCCCTCAGCACAGAACAAATGGGGGGGCATCATGCCAACGGGGAATGGGCTACCCTGTTGGCAAATGAACTGGAGAAGGGGGCATGCCAACAGGGGATTGGACACCTCCATCGGCTTTAACAGGGACTGGGGAGAGATGGCAGCTGTTCGTTGGCTTTGTGGGGACTGTGAGAGGCCATCGGAGAAGCCGACTCCATATGTACTGAAAGGGGACACCATACAACACAGCTGTAATTGGCTGCTGCAGTCAGGGACTGCCCCACAAAAACAGCTTATTGTTGATGATGGGGTGCTCCCTGATTGCAGCGGTCAGTTTGTTACAAGTTGGTGGCAAGCTACACTACTGCTGTCATGGACAGCCTGATGCTCTATTGATGCCACACAGACCAGACCCCAAAAGGGCTGCCTGCATTGGCAACAACACTGCCGTGCCTCCACAACTCCCTACTGAAGCAAGCTGCCGCAGTATGTTTCTTTTGCATGCACTCAAGCAAACATAAAAATGGCCCTTCACTGTGACATAACACATAGTCAACTGTCAGGTGGTTCTTCTTGAATGTTAGTCATCAAACCTATTGGTTAACTCTAAATTTATCTATAAGGATTACTGAATTAAAGGAAAACTGCATGCTCATATCTTCTAAATGTTATTTGTTTCCATGTCAATAGACAACTCTTTGCATGTAGCTGTTAAAAATGTATGCAACTGCTTCAGTTAGCTTTAACACTTCATGCTAGGCCCTATCACTCTCCTGGGAGGGTCCACTTCATGGTTGTTGCTGACGTCTCATTGTCCTTGAAAGCTGCATTAGCATATGATAACATGATGTCAGATCAACCATTTATATCATGTATCTCTGTGCTAAAATAACAAATACCCTGCAAAAACTCTCTGGAAACTTATAAACCAGATGGAGTTTTAAGGGGGGAAAAAACTGCATTACAACTCAGATAGCTTGTAAAACTTACTGAAGGTAAATGTGGCATTTCACAGTTTCTTGCAGCTTGGTTCTTTTAAAACTACTTAAGCAGACAGGCATACTGGGGAGTTTAAAGGTTGATTACGCATCACATTCTCATATGCTAATGCAGCTCTCAGGGACAATGACCATTAAATGGACCCTCCCAGGAGAGTGACAGGATCTATTATGAAGTGTGAAAACTAACAGAAGCAATTGCATACATCTTTAACAGCTACATGAAAGAGTTGTCTGTTGACATGGAAGTAAATAACATTTAGAAGATATGAGGGTGCAGTTTTCCTTTAAGTGTCTATGCACCAAAACTATCTGTGTAGAGTGTGGCTGTATTATCATAAGGTCTCAAGTCGCAGTTTCAATATCCCTGAGGGTTCATGGGACAAGTACTGAAGCTGTGAAAAAACATTTCTGCCTTCTTTCTTCCTGGTCCAGAAATTAGACTTTGAAAAATTAGAACCTGTCTACTCTAATCTCATTGACGAACTTTAAAACCATTGAAGAAAAGGGTATTTGTAATTCCTGCAGTTATTTTAAATACTAATTGCAAAAACTACATTTAGGCACCTGATAGGACTGAAACACAAAGATAAAAATGCAGTGAAATGTTATGTTATGGTAAAAAACTGAACATATGGTGCTGTGTTTATCAGACCTGAGCTTCAACAATGGCCTAACCCAGAGCTGACTCTATATGTTTATGTTGCTGGACCGTGTGGGCTAAACTGCTCCTTGCTGACCACCCTGTTTGACCCTTAGCTCTAAGGTCTCAACAATGTAAGCTAACCAGTTACCTTTGTATAATGATTCCTCGGTATACCCAGTTAAATGGCTGACTCAATGAATACCCCCTCTAGCAGGGGGATGGCCAAATGAATGGGCTAGTTGATGCCTGTGTTCAGGATGATTAAGGTAATACTTCTCATATCTGTCTGCTTAGCTTTAGATGGGTATGACAGGGAGATACAAAATTGAAACTTTCAATCAGGTGTTACTGTACATGAGGACATCATTGTTCATTCATTCTAAAGCAAGACACTGAAGAGGGAGGGTATCAGAACAGGACACTTTTCTATTTTTCAGGTCAGGACTACTCTTTGTCCTTATTATTGTGGGTTTGGAGGAGGAGAGAAGAAGGGTGCTAGAGAATGGTAGGGTGGGGGTTCCCAATAATTTATGACTTAGAGTGACAGGCCCAGGGTTGGGGGGTATTTCTTTTCTGGCATGTTGGTGGAAAGACACATCTTTATATTCTATTAAATATTTGCCAGTACTGTGGTGGGAGGAGGGAATAGAGTGCTAACTTTGCACCCCATAGTCAACCATGTCAAATGATGAGAAAAGATCCAGAAGGACCAAGATTGAATAATGGCTGCTGTCTCTCACCAAGAGGCGATCATTAAAAACCTGGACATGTGACCTTTCTGGGCTATGGCAAGGTCTAGATTGTAGAACCTCATATATCTCAAAACATTCCAGATGATCCCTGAAGCTGAGCCACTTCCACCTTCTCAAAAACTTTTCCTAAAGAGAAAATAATTGAGACAGGTCTGTAATCTGCCAAATCCTTGCAGTCCAAAGATGTTTTTCTCAGAAGGGATTCACTACTGTCATCTTCAGTTCAATGGGAAAGACACCCTCTCACAGGGAGCACCTGTCAGTTTCAGCAATGACTGGAGCCAGTGCCACCCAACAGAGTGCTGGTGGGTAGGTGGAGCACAACCTCATGATTTTAAGACTGCACCTTCGAAAACTGGCTGAATTTCAACCAAGAGTGACAGAGTGCATGGGTTCCAGACTGTATGAATACTGTCTGGCTATGACAAGCCACAGGAGGTGATCTCAGCTGTAATAGCAGATACCTTGTTAAGGAAGAGTTAGTTAAACTCATTGCATCTTTCTGCTGCAAAACACTTCCAGAATGGGGAGAGCAAGGATGTAACAACATGTCTACAGTGTTGAAGAGTTGAGCTGGTCAATTCTTCCATTCAGCAATCATCCATGACAGGAACACATTCTTATACATGGTGATTGCCCAATGATGCTCATCACAGTGAGTTTTCAGCACCTACTGTATATATCCTCCATCAAACTCAACCTCTACTGTGAATGCTCTAACCTATGTCCTTTTGTGTTCAACTGCCTAGGGTCATCTTTGAACCATGGTGACTTATGGTGGGAGATATAGGAATGAGAACAACAGGGTGCCAGATAGTTGAAGACCTCCATAAAAGCCATATTGTAGCCCTCCATTGCTTTTTCCACACCCCCAGCATACTGTAAAATGTCACCATGTCTGAAATGTGCAGTGCCACCAGAAGATTATTACGCTTCAGGTTTCTGACATGGCAGTATTTGGTCATCTCTACAGGAGTGTTTATAGACCAGGGGGCCATACAGATGAACCATACAACATAAGGATTTGACCAACTGACTTGCTCAACCTTGAACTCTTTAATATGAAGACCCAGATGAAAACCAGATTCAAGGTATGGCCTTTTTGGGGCATCCAATAGGTAAATACCTGTATTAGGCCAGAGAATTCACTAAATGGAATAACTGATTTTGAAATAGAGAGGATTCATAATCAACCCCAGGTGTTCAGATCATGCAGCACATGTGGGCTGGATGTGTCCACTGACAGATGGTCTACAAAGCACTCTAGTTCCTGCAGGAATTCAGTCCCATGTCCCAGAAGCTGGAATACAAGCATAATCCTGCAACCTGCACCCAGGCCACCCTTTACTACCATACATTCAAGCAAACTGGTTTCTACCAATGGGCATGCCATCAGCCTACAATTAAACCTGAAACAGATGACCACCCACACCTCAGGCACCTAATGGAGTCCACTCTGAAGAAAGGGGGGTTACTAGTGGGGTACCGCAGGGTTCAGTATTAGGACTGGTCCTCTTCAATGTCTTTATAAGCGACATTGCAGAGGGACTGGAAGGAAAAGTATGTCTCTTTGCAGATGACACAAAGATCTGCAACAGAATTGATGCACAAGGTGGGGTGGAAAGGATGAGAAGGGACTTGGCAAGGTTAATGGAATGGTCAAATGTATGGCAGCTTAGATTCAATGCTAAGAAGTGCAAGGTAATGCACCTGGGAAACAAAAACCCAGGGGAAGAGTACACAATGGGGGGTGAGATACTAACAACAACAAAAATGGAAAGGGACCTGGGGGTAGTCATATCAGATGACCTAAAAGTGGGCAAGCAATGTGAGAGGGCAGCAAGGAGGGCTGGGGGGATACTGGGATGCATAGGGAGAGGCATCACCAGTAGAAACCGGAAGTTATTATCCCTCTGTACAGATAGCTGGTGAGACCCCATCTGGAGTACTGCGTGCAGTTCTGGAGACCCAGTCTCTGCAAAGACATAGACAGGGTGGAAGCTGTCCAGAAGAGGGCAACTAAAATGATGCAGGGTCTGCACCGGAAGACATATGAAGAGAGACTTAAAGAGCTTAATATGTATAGCCTCGAGGAAAGAAGGGAGAGGGGGGTCATGATAGAAACTTGCAAGTACCTCAAGGGAATCAACAAAGTCCAAGAGGGTAGCATCTTTCAAAAAAAGAGGTGTGCAAGAACAAGGGGGCACAATTTGAAGATGGGGGTGGCTCAGAGGTAATTTAAGGAAGTATTTTTTCACAGAGAGGGTTGTGGATGCATGGAACGGCCTTCCGGAGGAGGTTGTGGAGTCAAAAACAGTGGTGGAATTCAAGCATGCATGGGACAGTCATAAGGCAATTCTAGGGGGTGGGGGTAGGAAGAAGTAGGCTGCTGGTTAACTAGGATCTGCAGCTTATCCAGTAGGTAGGGAAATGGGCAGACTGAGTGGGCCAAGCGGTCCTTATCTGCCATCAAATTCTATGTTTCTATGTTTCTAAGACTCAGGCAATGCATCACTAAATAACCCAGCCATATGGATGACTTCAGCACAGGTCCAGAGTCATCCCCAAGACAAGTTTCCATGATGCATGTCAGGTCCGTTGTAGAATCTACAATAAGTGGCTCCCATTGTTGTGGTTTAATTCCTCATTGACTTGGCATTGCCTCTGAACACCTTGGGGATAGGGGTCAGCTGGCTTCCTGGCTACTGGCTCCCTGAATGTTGTAGCAACCCAACGGACACACACCAGGCACGATGGACCTCTGCTCTGGTTCCATCTACATCTAGGGTGCTACAGTATCTTATTCTCACATGCAGTGGATTGAATCACCTTTTGCTCCCACCCCTCAGGAAAAATACACCTTGGACTGTACCTCCAAAGATGCCCAGCCCCCTGCAGCAGGATATATCCACTGATGGCAAAGGACAGAGGCCAACTCTGAATGGATGCAGTAGGCTAGTTACTTCAGGAAGCAAAAGTAAACCAGTCTGACTCTATGAGAACTCAATCTAACCTAAAATGTTTCAGTCATAAATACACATCACACCCCATCCTAATATCACCAGTCCCTAACTAAATAAAAATAAATTAAACCACTTACACAGCCAGTCACACCCACAACAGACAAACACCGCAGTCTCACTAAAATAATAACTCTAATGTGGATAATAATAGTTCAGTGACAAAAGTCTCTCTTATAGCTCCAACACAGCACCATAGTGAGTACAGGACCAATAATTTTTAAATCCCAAAATGAAGAGGAAGAGCAAAAATGCTGACATATGATTACGGTAATTGATTCAAACAAAGTAGAGTTGTTTGTTTAAAACATGCTAAAGTCTGATGATCTAACCTCTCTCCCAAGAAATAAGCAGTAACTACTGTATATGATGGAGCTGCTGTTACTAAGCATGCAGTGCAGCATAAATATAACTCCCAAGTCAATAAATCAGGGGGTTAGAAGTTAAATATATTCTCTCTCTCACACACACATGGCACCACACAGTAAATATAGTAGGCTGCCCTTCTCCAAAGGAGAAAAGCTAATGGTATAAAATCCAAGTAGATAGGAAAAACTTATCCCATACCCCTCGGAACCTTCTTTCACCATGCACAGGGGAAAACAGCTGAGGGACACAGAACTGACAATGTTCGCTCTCTCACTGTGAATGTTTCTCACTGAAATTCAGGGGCCACAGGCCAGAACCATTGTGCTGAATCAGAAAAGGGTACTAGAGTGTGGAAGCATGAATGTCATCATGGGGTGGGGGGTCCAGGCTCAGGCTAAGCACCTGATGGCTACAAACCATTGACACTGCTCAGTCCTGCAAAGGACACCTGCCATTAAACATCCATCCACTTAAGGGATCCCTGGTCAGACCAGACATCACTGGCCTTCAGTACCCCAGCAGAGGGAGAAAACAATAACCAGCCCCGTCCAATCAGTAGCATAATTCAGTAAAATAAAATAAATCAATAATGAACGTTTTGTGTGGAAAAATGAACACCGCTATAGCATGGCTAGCAGCTGGACACATACCTGGCTTATGAAATTCCACCCTATGGAACACGGTGATAGCAGAGTCAGCAAGTAAGTGGATCAGAGTTCTAAAATAATAGCTTATAGTTCCAAGTAAAATATACGCAGACGGGTAGTAATATTCAGCCACAGCAACAATATTCACTCTGATGACCAGGTACATTGGAAAATGGCACCTCCAATTTTATTGCAAGATCCACAGTTTTTACCATATTTCCAAAATTTCTTGCAGTCAGTAGAGTTTTTCAAAATTGTGTAAAACAAGGTTAACATTTTCAAAGAAAAACTGAAATATACTTACAGATACAGTAATAATGTAGCATTCAGATGGGTTTGGTCAAAACAAAACAGTATAAAGTGGGGAGGGGATTTCTAAGGGGTTCTGTGTAATGCTGCTTTCATTGGCAATTGTGGAGAACCTTGGACAGGGCATCCACTTTTTTTCCCAACAAGGTACTTTATGGTGCAGATGTGGTGACCTGGACTGACACAGTATGCACTCTGTCACAACATCCTCCACACCGAAGCCCAGTACCATAATCTCAAACTGTTCATATCAGAACCAGTGAGACATAGAAACTGAAATGTATACCTGGAATTGCTGCTATTTCTGGCCATAGCAACTTTGATGACACAGCTTAACAAGTTGTGGGGTGTGAATGTGTTGCAGGGTTTAGAAAAATGGTATACCACAGGATCTGAAATGAGTTGCACAATGTATTTATATGCCATTTTTTAGGATTTCATTTTGTAAAATGCTGCCAAATATATGAAAAAAAATCACTTAATACCCAGGATGCCAACTATTCTAATCAAAATGGTATCCAGTTTGAGTTAGATGATATTATAGAAAGAATATCTAGTTTGAAGCCAAATACATCTCCAGACCCTGATAATATCTCAGCTAACATGTTAGAAACATAGAAACATAGAATTTGATGGCAGATAAGGACCGCTTGGCCCACCTAGTCTGCCCATTTTCCTACCTAACAGATAAGTTGCAGATCCTAGTTAACCAACAGCTTACTTTTTCCTACCTCCCACTAGGACTGCCTTATGCCTTTCCCATGCATTCTTGAAGTCCCCCACTGTTCTTGACTCCATGACCTCCTAAGGGAGACTGTTCCATGCATCCACAACCCTCTCAGTGAAAAAATACTTCCTCACATTACCTCTGAAGCCTCCCCTCTATCTTCAAATTGTGCCCCCTTGTTCTTGCACATCTCTTTTTCTGGAAGATGCTACCCTCTCGGACTTTGTTAATTCCCTTGAGGTACTTGAAAGTTTCTATCATGTCCCTCTCTCCCTTCTTTCCTCAAGGGTATACATATTAAGCTCCTTTAGTCTTTCTTCGTATGTCTTCTGGTGCAGACCCTGCACCATTTTAGTTGCCCTCCTCTGGACAGCCTCCACCCTGTCTATGTCTTTGCAGAGATGGGGTCTCCAGAACTGCACACAGTACTCAGATGGGTCTCACCAACTGTCTGTACAGAGGGATAACAACTTCCTGTTTTCTACTATTGATGCCTCTTCCTATGCATCCCAGTTTCCTCTTCCTTACTGCCTTCTCACATTGCTTGCCCACCTTTAGTCGTCTGATATAATTACCCCAGGTCCCTTTCTATTTTTACTGTTGTCAGTATCTCACCCCCCATTGTGTACGCTTCCCCTGGGTTTTTGTTTCCCATGTGCATTACCTTGCACTTCTTTGCATTGAATCTGAGCTGCCATACATTTGACCATTCCTCCAACCTTGCCAAGTCCCTTCTCATCCTTTCCACTCCATCTTGTGTATCAACCCTGTTGCAGATCTTTGTGTCATCTGCAAAGAGACATACTTTTCCTTCCAGTTCCTCTGCAATGTCACTTATAAAGACATTAAAAAGGACTGGTCCCAGTACTGAACCCTGCAGTACCCCGCTAGTAATCCTCCTTTCTTCACTGTGTACTCCATTTACTACTACCCTTTACGTCCTGTTGTCTAGCCAATTTTTTATCCAGGCTACCACCTTGGGACCCACTCCAAGGCTGGCTATCTTGTGAATTAATCTTTTGTGTGGGACTGTATCAAATGCCTTGCTAAAATCTAGGTAGGCCATGTCCACAGCCCCTCCCTGGTCTACTACTTTGGTCACCCAGTCAAAGAAATCTATTAGATTTGTCTGACACGACCTTCCCATTGTGAATCCATGCTGCCTTGGGTCCTGTGCCCCACTGGCCTCTAGGTACTCAACAATTCTTTCCTTAAGAAGTGATTCAATCATTTTCCCTACCACTGAGGTCAAACTAAGTGGTCTATAGTTTCCTGCCTCTGTCCTGCTCCCACTTTTGTGAAGAGGAATCACATCTGCCCTCCTGCAGTCCTCGGGTACCACCCCATCCTCCCATGATTTGTTAAAGACAGTAGTCAGCGATGTCACTAGTTCTACCCTTAGTTCTTTTAGAATTCTTGGGTGAATCCCATCAGGCCCCATTGTTTTGTCCACCTTCAATTTTATTAGTTCTTTCAGAACCCTTTTTTCTGTAAATGGACTGGTATCGACCCCCATCTTCAGAGTGTTTCTCTTGTTTGGTTTAGCTAACTCCCCCTCCTCTTCCTTTGTGAATACTGAGCAGAAATATTCATTCAGTATCCCTGCTTTTTCACTGTCATCCTCTACCCACATTCCCTCCCCTTTATTAAGCTTCAGTATCCCTCTTTTGGTCTTTCTTTGCTCCCTAATGTACCTATAAAAGGTCTTATCCCCCTTCTTAACAGAAATGGCTATCCTTTCCTTGGTTTGGGCCTTTGCTATTCTGACTGCCTTCCCAGCCTCTTTCTGCTTTAACTGATAAAGTTTTCTGTTCTGCTCCTTCTGTGTTTCCTTATATTTCCTGAATGCTGTCCTTTTCTCCTTAACCTTCCCTGCCACCTCTTTTGAGAACCATAGCGTTTTTTACCTTCATTGTGTTTTATTGATTTGCTTTACACAAAGGCTTGTTGCCTCTGTGATGGCGTTTTGATCACTCCCCATTGTTCCTCCACCCCTCCTTCTTGCCTGTTTGCTAGTGCTTTTCTGAGGCACTCTCTCATTTTCCCAAAGTCATCCCTCCTAAAGTCCAGTACTCTTGCTTATATGGCTTGATTGTATGGCTGTGTTTATCATGAACCACACTGTTTGGTGGCCGCTTGTTCCCAGATGGCTACCCACTTCTAAATTGAGATTCTTTCTCCATCCCCATTTGAGAGTACCAGGTCTAAGACTGCTCCTCCTGAGTGGGTTCCAATACTAGTTGTCTGAGGCATGCCCCTGTAGGGCATCAAGAATGACCTTGCTCTTGGATGTGCCTGCAGCAAAGGTGCTCCAGTTAACATCTGGCATATTCAGGTCCCCCATCAACAAAATCTCCCCTTTTTCTACCATTCTAAGAAAGCCTTCTATCATTTCCTTGTCCATTCCCTTCCCCTGAGATGGGGGTCTGTATACAACCCCCATGCGGATTGTGGTGACATTTCCTGTCTCTAGGGTGACCCAAAGTGCCTCATCTGCTCCTTTTTTACTCTTTAGTTCTGTTGCTTTGATCCCTTCCTTTACATAGAGAGCTACTCCTCCTCCTCCTCCTCCTCTTTTACCCTCCCTGTCCCTCCTGTAGATTGTGTATCCTGGTATGTTGACATCCAAGTCATGGTTCTCTGTGTACCATGTTTCTGTGACTGCCACAATATCCAGGCAACCTCTTCCATCAAGGCCACTAGTTCAGGGAGCTTGTTACACAGACTACGGCATTGCTATCATCACCCTCCACTTTTTGATAGCCTTACCCCTTTTAGCCCCATTTCTGTCCTTACTGCCTTTGCCTTTTTTTACATTTAAATCTGTTCTGCTCCCTAATAACTTCTGTACCTTGGTGTTTACCTCACTAATCACCATGTTTTGTGGGGGTAGGCTCAGATTCCCCTGCTCCTTTTCAGTGCCTCTCCCCTTGGCTAGTTTAAATGCTTGCCAATGAAGCATTTAAACCTCTCACCTAGGATCCTGGTTCCCTCCCGGACAGATGCAGACCATCGCACCAGTATAGGTCTGCATCCCTCCAGGTGGCTCTCCAGTCCCCAATGAAGCCAAAACCCTGAGCTCCACACCAGTTTTTCAACCACTCATTAAATTTCCTGGAGAGAAGTGCCCTAGCATCTCCCTTGCCATAGACAGGCAGCATCTCCGAGAAGGTTGCCGTATGCGCTACTTGTCTAAGGCCCCTTCCCAACTCTACAAGCTCCTCTTGAACTGCTCTGATCCCATTCCTAACCAGGTTATTTGTCCCTAGGTGGACAATGACATCCAGCTCCCTCCCTCGTGCAGTTCCTCCCACGATCCTGAGGATTCGCTTCCTGTCCCTCCAAGCCGTGGTGCCAGGAAGGCACCTACCTCCCTCCCCTTCCTCCCCATTTCTACCCCCATCGATTGAGTCCCCACCAGGAGTTGTTTCCTTCCTGTGGGGTCCCATGCCACCATCCTGTGTGTCTTCTTTGTGAAGGTTCCCAGCATCCTCCTTGGTCTCCACTGCAGGTGCCTCCATAGAGGAACCACTATCCACCAGAAGAGCGAATGGATTGTGGAGAGGTACAGCTGGAGGGATGCAACTTTGTTCCACCACCCTCTCCCTCCTTGAGCCCACCCTGGTCCAGCCTCTCCTCTTTCTTGGCAACCTCTGAGGTAGTGGCATTGACCCTGGTGGTCCCTGGGTGAGGGAGGAGGTTTCATGAATCCTAGCCAGGTCAGCCTGGAGACAGACAACCTCCTTTCTCAGACCAGAGAGGTGCCTGCAAATAGGGCAGCATCGCAGCCTCCAGAATGTCTCCCGGAACACTGCCGCCCCACAGCCATTGCACTGCACCACTCCCATCATGTCTTATTTTGTGTCCTCTCTACTGTTTCTCTGGATTCTTATTCTCTCCTCTCCTTACAACTCTCACCCTTCCTGTTCTGAGACAGCAACTTCCTATCTTCTTCAGTAGCTCTTTCTTCCTTGTGCTCAATAACCGACCACCAGCAGTTGAAGCCAGAGTGAGCTACTTTTTCCTTTAGGGTTGACAAAACCAATGTTTCTATGATCCTTTCCTTCCTACTGCCAAACAGGAAGTTCCTGTTGACAGTCAAATCCAGTGGCTATAAAAGTAGAACTGGCTTTGGGTGGGTGGGATGGAGGGCAATTAGTAAGAAAAAAGGCTAGCAACAGGAAGTTGTAATTTGACTCACCTGCTTTTATAGTGTCTAAACCACACCACCAGGTAAGCTCTCTTTCCTGCTACTGGTTTAGCAAAGTCAGCTGATACAGTACCCTTCCCTGCACAGAACACACACTGACTTTCTTTCTTTTCTTTCTTTTTTAACCCTAAATAAGACCCTTCTACTTCTAATAAAGTTATCTGTCTACCTAATCTTAACAGACACTGACTCCTGCTGAGATATAAGTTTTAAATTAATAAGAAAATGTAGCTTCTTTTAGTTAGCTGCTTTCTGCTCTACAAGTAAGGCTAGAAACAGGAAGTTGTAATTTGACTCACCTGCTTTTATAGTGTCTAAACCACACCCCCAGGTAAGCTCTCTTTCCTCCTACTGGTTTAGCAAAGTCAGCTTATACAGTATCCTTCCCTGCACAGAACACACACTGACTTTCTTTCTTTTCTAACCCTAAATAAGAACCCTTCTACTTCTAATGAAGGTATCTGTCTACTTAATCTTAACAGACACTGACTTCTGCTGAGATATAAGTTTTAAATTAATAAGAAAATGTAGCTTATTTTAGTTAGCTGCTTTCTGCTCTACAAGCAAGGCTAGCAATAGGAAGTTGTAATTTGACTCACCTGCTTTTATAGTGTCTAAACCACATCCCCAGGTAAGCTCTCTTTCCTCCTACTGGTTTAGCAAAGTCAGCTGATATAGTACCCTTCCCTGCACATAACACACACTGGCTTTCTTTCTTTTCTTTCTTTTTTAACCCTAAATAAGACCCCTTCTACTTCTAATAAAGTTATCTGTCTACTTAATCTTAACAGACATTGACTCCTGCTGAGATATAAGTTTTAAATTAATAAGAAAATGTAGCTTTTTCAGTTAGCTGCTTTCTGCTCTACAAGCAAGGCTAGCAACAGGAAGTTGTAATTTGATTCACCTGCTTTTATAGTGTCTAAACCACACCCCCAGGTAAGCTCTCTTTCCTCCTACTGGTTTGGCAAAGTCAGCTGATACAATACCCTTCCCTGCACAGAACACACACTGACTTTCTTTCTTTTCTTTTTTTTTTAACCCTAAATAAGACCCCTTCTACTTCTAATAAAGTTATCTGTCTACTTAATCTTAACAGTCACTGACTCCTGCTGAGATATAAGTTTTAAATTAATAAGAAAATGTAGCTTCTTTTAGTTAGCTGCTTTCTGCTCTACAACAAGGATAGCAACAGGAAGTTGTAATTTGACTCACCTGCTTTTATAGTGTCTAAACCACACCACCAGGTAAACTCTCTTTCCTCCTACTGGTTTAGCAAAGTCAGCCAATACAGTACCCTTCCCTGCACAGAACACACACTGACTTTCTTTTTCTTTTCTTTCTTTAACCCTAATTAAGACCCCTTCTACGTCTAATAAAGTTATCTGTCTACTTAATCTTAACAGACACTGACTCCTGCTGAGATATAAGTTTTAAATTAATAAGAAAATGTAGCTTTCTTTTAGTTAGCTGCTTTCTGCTCTACAAGCAAGGCTAGCAAATTATGATTGATTATATTATCCTTCCTTTAAAAATACTATTTGAACAATCAGTAAACTCTGGTGCGATACCAGATAATTGGAAAATGGTGCACATTGTGCCTTTATACAAAAAAGGGGATGAGGCTAATTTGAAAAACTACAGACCTATTGATCTGGCCAGTGTTGTTTGTAAAATTCTGAAGGGATTGATTAAGCAATAAACCACAACAGGGTGTGGGTTATGCTGGGATTAACCCATGGCTGGTGTGGTTTGGCCATGAGGCCACAGGCCGAGTGGTTAAACCAGGTCAGCAGTGGGTAAATCCCAGCATAACCCTCACCCTGGAGTGGCTAATTGCGATTATGCAATGGTCCTCTTTATTTATTTATTTTTTTGCCAAAAACAATAAAAAAAAAAATTTTTTTGTATTTTGCATTATTGTTTGTAGTATTTTATTACTGCACCAGAAAAATAGTCCTTGGTTCTCTCATCTCACACACACACACACACACACACACACACACACACACACACACACACACTCTCTACATCTCTCCCTACCTTCTGTTACCTATTTTGTGGTGCTTATGAGATGGTCTCCCTCTTAAATATCTTGTGTCCCCATTTCCTCCATTCTTCATTGTTTTTTTTTGGGGGGGGCAGTGTCTATACTTACTTTGTGGCTGTGATATACCTGACTGCTTTGTCTTTTTGTAGGACTGGCAAGTGTACAAGAATAAAAAATGGGGCAGTTTGTGTGACCTGTTAAGAGAATATAGCGGATGTCATTAAGGTGGTAAAATGGAAACCACCAAAATTCAAAACAACTTTGCATCGGTTGTGGTGTTCTGGCAGTTCCATTTTTACCATGCAATTCTGGCATGTCTACCAACTCCTCTTAGGTGGCATCAAGAGCAAGAGGGGTCTATATTAGCGGTCTGCTTCCATTATTTATTCTCATTTTGATATTAAGAGTAAACAGCGTGTTCCTTTCTGCTGCTAGCCGGTGTCCTTTGTCCGCATGGTAACTGCCGTCTGTAGACATTGATACGGGGGGGTGATGGGAGAAGAGTGGCTGAGCTCTCACAGACTTAGAATAATAACAGGTGGGGCAGTCAGTGGTGGACTGAAAAGTTGAGAGAGGTGAGCTTTTGAAGAAGAGCTCTTAGGTCTTATCCCACACACTTCTCTCTCTAACATACCCATGCACATGAAGCTTCCGTTTTCTTCCATTTTTTAATATCATATTGACATGGGACACTCTGTGATGGTCCAACCTGTGGTGCAAGTGACCGAATGCAGGTACATATTTAATTATACAGCTTCTGCTGAAAAGAGACAGCTGTAAAAGTAAGCTGCTCAATCTCAGATAGTTGTGATTGCTTAGAAGATTTTTCATGTTGTTGTGAGGGAATCTTTGTGGGCTGCAAATACCTGACTGGTGTCCAGTTACACAGGAGTGGAATGTGGGTGGGTTGATATTAGGGGAGAGCTGTGGTCTCACTTTGGCCAGCACTCTGGAGCATGCAGTGGACAGTGTTTAATGATTATGAAATGCAGAATATTTTAAAGTACAAAAGATTTTGTGTTTTTTAGAGTTGGTTTGGGGGCTGGTGTTTTCATATACTATTAAGAAAACTGATGAACTTTGTGAAATTCCTGCTACAGCATCATGGGTTAGCGGGGAGTTTGCCACCTTTGACGGTTAATGGGTCGGACTGATTTGAAAAGGGGTGATATCATGGCTGATGTGGCTGACTGGCACCTTTTGCGTGGGTTATGCCAGGATTTACCACAGCTGAAAGTCGGCAGTCAGCCAATCAGAGTCCTCAGTTCTAGGACCCCATTGTATAATTAAGGATAAATTGCACTCCTCACTTGACCTTCAGGCTATAGACCAACATGGATTCAGGAGGGGCAGGAGTTGTACTACAAACCTTTTGTGTTTTTATGATAATATTATTACAGCTTAGGATGAAGGGGTGACTTGTGACATGATATTTTGGATTTTAGCAGAGCTTTTGATTTAACCCAGCATGGTGCAGTTATACATAAACTCAGACTATTAAAAGCAGACCCATTTCTGACTAACTGGATAACAGAGTGGTTGAATAACAGGAAGCAGAAAGTATTGGTTAATGGATATTTATCAGAAATGGGGGAGGTGACAAGTGGTGTACGGCAAGGTTCAGTGCTCAGACACGTATTGTTTCAGATCTTCATTTCTGACTTGACTAATAATGTAAGCTGCTGAGCTACCAAGTCAATGACACAAAAATCGGTGGGCCCTAGGCACCTCTGAAGATGTTAGTCTCATTCAGTAGGATCTTGATAGTGTTTTGGAATGGGTTAAAAGATGGGGTATGTCATTTAACCAGGATAAGTGCAAAGTTATGAATATAGGGAAAAATAATAATAACATAAACGACATACTCTGTGGCAATGCTCTAAATCCTTGATCATCTAAAAAGGGCTTGGGATACTTTTTGTCCGATAAATTGGGAACTGACAATATTATCCCAGGCTGCTCTCAAGAAATGTATAACATTATTTGGTCAATAAAAAGAAACATCACAAGTAGAAAGAGCTCAATGATGGTGCCATTATATCGAGCATACATATGCCCACAATTGGAATATGCATCTCAGATTTCGTACCCATCATGAAAACAAGAAAGACATAAACTAGAACAGATACAAAGGAAATTCACAAACAGTATAGAAGGTTTGGAAGGATTAGATTATGAAGAAATATTGAAAATGCTGAACCTTGTGTCAATAGAAACTAGAAGGCCAAGATCTGATCTGTTTATGTATAACATCATGCAGCACTATACTCTCCTAAACAATCTTGATATTGAGTTTAAACAGGATAAGAATGACACAAGAGGTCACCCACTACAAATACAAGGTTAAAAGGTTTTGTACAACTAAAAGGAAATTCTTTTATTCATCAAGGATAGTTAATCCTTGGAATGCATTACCTGAAGATATAATTATAAGTAAGAATAAATTGTTTTTTAAAACCAAGTTAGACCAGTACTCATTGAGTGGAACTAACCTCAAGTATTTATAATAATAACAATATTTTAATTTTTATGGCACCTTTCAAAATACCAAGGTGCCTAACAAAATTTAAAATAACACATCAAACATCCAGAATCATAAATAGTATAACAACACTTAATCCAGTTGCAGAGATCATTCACCAAAATCTTGGTACCACAGATTTTTTTTTAAAGCTTGTTTGAATCCCTTCACTAATGTACACTCCTGTAACCGACAGGGTAGAGAATTCTGAAGGGTTGAGGCCGCATGCATAAATGCCCGGGCCCCGGAAGATTTCAGACACACCTTTGGAATCTCTAGCAACCCCTCATCAGCTGAGCGGAGCGATTGTCCAGGGCAGTAAGGGCCCAGAAGCTCTTTCAGAAAGTCTGGGCCCTGTCCATGTAGGGTTTTAAAAGTCAGAAGACTGACTTTAATGGTGATCCACCACTGTACCGGCAGCCAGTGCAGTTCGCACAATACTGGCGAAATATGACAGGACCGAGAGGTTCCCATCAAAAGCTGGGCCATAGCATTCTGCACTAGCTGCAAGTGGCAGATTTCCACTCCAGGTATCCCTAGGTAAAGGAAATTGCAATAATTTAGGTGTGAGGACACAAAGATGTGGACCAGCGTAGGAAGATCACTGGACAGAACAAGGTGCTTAATCCTGGAGATATTCCTCAGATGGCAGAAAGAGGATTTGATGATGGCTGACACCTGCGAATGCAGAGTCAGCCCTTTACTAAAGATTACCCCCAGGTTTTGCACCTGTTCAGAGGTCAAGAGTGATAATCCCTATGAAAAAGCCCTGAGGGCAAATCCACTCCCGGACCCCCTATCCGGCATGCCATGTCCACAGCCAGCATCTCAGTCTTTTCCTAGTTCAACTTCAGCCAACTGGAATCCATCCACTCCTGGATTTCTGTGAGGCAGCTATTAAAGACAGAGAGAGCTCCATCCTGGTCAGGTGCAAAAGAAAGGCATAGCTGGGTATCATCAGCATAGCAGTGAAACCACAGCCCATGCCTTCTTCCAGTGTCTCTGAGGGGCAGCATATACATTGTGAACAACATGGGGGACAACACTGAACCCAAAGGAAAACCACATGACAGAGAAACTGGGTCCGAGGAATAAACCCTGGACACCACTCTCTGAGTTCTTCCAGTGAGAAAAGATTTAAACCACCTGAGGACTATACCCAACAGTCCACAGATGAACATCAGGTGACCAAGCAAGACCCCCATGGTCCACAGTGTTGAATGCTGATGAGAGATCCAGAAGAGCCAAGATGGAACCATTTTTCCAATCTCTGGCCATCAGGAGATCACTGAGCACCTGAACCAGTGCTGTCTGAGTGCTATGCCTCTTTAGAAATCCAGACTGGAGGGGTTCATAGATATCATGGATGGTCAAATGGTTCTCCAGCTGCATAGTCACTACTTTCTCAATCACCTTCCCTAAAAAGGGAAAGTTAGAGATTGGACTGCAGTTTGCATGGCAGTCTAGCTCCAAAGAAGCTTTCTTCAGGAAGGGTGTTACCACCGCCTCTTTCAGGGAGCTGGGAAACTCACCTGTTTCCAAGGAGCACCAGACTATCCATGCTAGGACTGGACCAATAGAATCAATACAACCCAAAATCAGGGAAGTTAGTCCTGGATCTAAACTACAGCACACAGGGCATGCACCCAGGACAATCCACATGACATCCATGAACTCCGGTCAGTCAAAGTTACTCCAGGTAAGCTGAGAGGCAGTGGCCTCATGCTGATCTAGAGCAACGCTTATAGAGTGTGCTGGTTAGAGTACCACCCTGATGTCAGCCACCTTAGTCACAAAGAATTGAGCAGGTTTGTCACACTATATTTGCAAAAAAGCTTTTCGGACTTGTAGACAGGGTGGGTTGCACAGTCTGTCCACAGTTCGAAAGAAATGAGCTGATCGATTCTCAGCAGCCACAATCTCCCCAGACAGGTACTCTGCCTTCTTACGGGTGATTGCAGATTGACAGGCTTGATAATGGTCCATCAATCTATGGCAGTCAGCAACAATGGCAGATTTCCACCAGCAATGCTCTAACCTTCATCCTAATTGCTGCATCTCCCTTAAAGTCCCATCAAACCATGGGGACTGAGGGGGAAGGGAGAGAGGATGAACCCAGACAGGTGATAACTGGAGCATACATGGGCATTGCCTACTAGCACCATCTCTGCCTCAGTTTGAACCTCAGTATGAATGGGGGAAGTGGGGGGTGAAGACCCTAACTGAAATTAACAGAAAATATGGTACTAATTTCTGAGAGCTGGCACAAGTCCGATGTGTGGATGTGCAGGCTGTCAGAAATCAGTTCCATATTTTCTATTAATTTCAGTAGAGGGCTCTGCCCCCCAAACCCCCATCACATGCCAAAATTGTGTTCATTTGTGTTCCTGCATGCTACATCAGTTAATTTCAGTTATTATGTTCTGTTAAGATCTTCACATAAGGAGATTCAGAGACTGACTGTCATGCTCACTATTATGCTATCACAGCCTATGGCTGCACAATTATCTTTAAGCATGCTTGCACATTAATTACTGCACACCATGACTAAGGTTCTCCACAATTGCACTTTCACTTTATTCACTGTCTGGTATCAAAATCCTCTGGCTAAGCATTTGTGCATTAAGCATTTAGGATCTATATTGAAGCAGCCTTTCTAAGTTGTCACAGGGACTTAAACAATGGGTGTCAGTAAAGGTGTACATGTACCATTTATGTAAATGGTGTGCTAACAACAAAACTTTTTCTAAGTCTAAGATATTTTTTTCCTTGCATACACTTCATTCTGAAAGGATCTTGTTGCAAACAACTGAAGATTTTTGAAGGCCCTGCTGATTCTAAACTTGAATGTGTCTCTGAGGCAGTTAGATAGTGGCCCCTCTCTTGACATCTGCACTTACAAGTTCACATCCATAGACTTTGACTTTGATGGCAGATAAGGACTGCTTGGCCCACTTAGTCTGCCCATTTCCCTACCTAGAGGATAAGCTGCAGATCCTATTTAACCAACTGCCTATTTCTTCCTATCCCCCACAAAAATTGCCTTATGTCTGTCCCATGCATTCTTGAATTCTCCCACAGTTTTAGACCCCACAACCTCCTCAGGAAGGCTGTTCCATGCGTCCACCACCCTCCCTGTGAAAAAATACTTCCTCACATTGCCCTTGAGCTTTCCCCCCTCTATCTTCAAATTGTGTCCCCTTGTTCTAGCACATCTCTTTTTCTGAAAGATGCTACCCTCTTGGACTGTTGATTCCACTGAGGTACTTAAACGTTTATATCATGTCCCCCCTCTCCCTCTTTTTCTCAAGGGTATACATATTAAGCTCCTTTAGTCTCTTCTCGTATAGATTCTCTAGCAGGCCCTGCACCATTTTAGTTAACCTCCCCTGAACTGCCTCCATCCTGTCTATGTTCTTGCAGAGAAGGGGTCTCCAGAACTGGACACAGTACTCCAGATGGGGTCTCACCAAGTGTCTGTACAGGGGGATAACAACTTCTTGTTTTTTGTTGGTGATACCTCTCCCTATACATCCCAGTATCCCCCCAGCCCTCCCTACCTCCTTCTCACATTGCTTGCCAACTTTAGGTCATCTGATATGATTACCTCCAGGTCCCTTTCCATTTTTGTTGTTGTTACTACCTCCCCCCATTGTGTAATCTTGCCCTGGGTTTTTGTTTCCCAGGTGCATTACTTTGCACTTCTTTGCATTGAATCCAAGCTGTCATACTTCTGACCATTCATCCAACTTTGCCAAGTCCCTTCTCATCCTTTTCATGCCTCCTTGTGTACCAATCCAAAGAATATAATGAAAAACATGCATTGTTTTTAATTCTTTGGTAACCAGGTATGGTCCACTAGACATAAGTGATTAGGTTTTATGGGGTGACCCGGGAGGACTGGGAAGGTTAAGTGATTTAGAATCACACAGTACACAAATGGAGGTATAATAGAAGTGAAAATGCATTTAAATGGTATAAATACTATGTTTTTTTTAAATAGTCACAATTAGTTGTGGCCAGAGTAAAATAAAAGTGCATCACGAACTGTAGCATAATGAAGTGAAAACATGTACTGCACTTCTATTTACTATGTGATAATTATTTTACAACTAGGCACTTACAAAATATGTTGATTCTTGAATGTATTTAACACTCACAAGCAGTGGATCACTAAATAAAATCTAAGGACAGCTACATAACTTCTCAGTACAGTAAGGCCACTGTGAGGCAATTTTAAATCATGATGGAAATTTGAAAGAAAAGGTGTGACCCACTGGGATCTGAACCCAGGCCCCAGCACACTGTGCCAGTGATCTACAAACTAAACTATGGGGCTCACATGATTAGCAGGCCTCTTTGCTTTCCATTCAGGCACACACATACCTGTCTATGTGTTGCGTAACTTGCAACTAGGCACATGTCAGAGAGAACCAGATAAATTCTCAATATGGTAAAGCCATTTCAAGGTGATTTTAAATCATGATGAAAATGTGAAAGGAAAAGTGTGACCCACTGCATTTTGAACCCAGGCCCCTGGCATACTGTGCCAGTGCTCTAACCACTAAGCTATGGGGCTCAGGTGAATAGTAGGCCTCTGGGCTTTCCCTTCAGACACACACATTCCTTTCTATGGATTGTGTAACCTGCAACTAGGCACATGTGTGTGCTTGACGTGAAAGTCTAGATGACTGCTAATCATGTGAGCCCCACAGCATAGTGGTTAAAACACTGGCATTGTATTCCTGGGACCTGGGTTCAAATCCCAGTGGGTCACACATTTCCTTGTACATTTCCATTTAAATAAGATCTACTAAGGTAAGCACTGCATGTGGTTGCTATTTTTAGATTTAAGAAGATATGTTTCATATTATAAATTTCAACAACACAAACATTTCTTCAAGTTGTAAGAACATACAAGGGACTCTTACTATTTACTGGTTAGTGGTTATAAACCACTGCCAGCAAGTGCTCAACAGCTCCACAAACCACATGTGCAGTTTATGGAGCTCCATAAACTGCATATGTGGTTTATGGAGCTCCATAAACCATGGGCAGAACAGTACCTCAGCATCACCAGAAAAAACACTGAACAAGCTGTCCTTATACTGGACATTCACAAGTGCTGCACAATGGTGACTCAGCATGAGACAAGCGTGTTGGTGGTAACAGTTACCCCTACAAAGTGACAAAAAAGACAATTTCAACTAACAGACACCAAAAACCAGAAAATATATGTAACCCCCCTACAAATGGGGGTTCCCAAAAAGTCTTCCTTGAACTTACCTAAATGCTCACTGCCAGGCTGGTGTCCTGCATTTGAGCAGTTTAAATGTAATTGCCAGAGAGTGCCTGTATAGCCTCTGTGCACTGTCTCTTTAAGAGCTGCCTGGATTGCAGTCATAAGTAATCTGAGAGGGAGCTCTGTCGACAGATGTAACTATTTGCAGAAAATCATTTAGAGTGATAATGATAATGTAGTTTGTCTAACCTGCCTTCTTTGCAGCAAGGACTGTTTTATCTCCACTATCTTGGTCCTGGACTGCCAATTGGACCAATCACTTCTGGCGGGACCTAAAATGGAGCTGGACTACAGGAGCTGTTGGGAGTCAAAACATGTAGGAATTGTAGCTTTGGGCTTTTGGCATCTTTCTGCTCCTGAAGGGGGAGCCTTTGTTGTGACTGACAGACAGATCAGCCAACCAAACCTTATGGATCTTGGGGGATTTCCCAGAGTGCTTGCAATTTTCAGCTAGCTCTGGGCTGAGAAGTGAAGAAGTAACAGCTCAAGTGTGTAGTTTTGCATGGGAGAACCATGAAAGGCATGAGTTGTGACTTGTATGTCTGCCTGCTGCCCCTGAGAGGGAGAGAAGACAATTATTTCGGACTAAATCCAAGTTTGTGAGAGTGAAGTAAGCCACTGATTTTTTACCAGGCTCATACCTGAAGACCACCGAAAATTTTGCTGAATGCGATTGGCCTGTCAGGATTTCCAGCTGCTTTTGAATCCACGGTTTGTGCAGAGACTTTGTTATTGTGACTGGAGAATGGTTTGCCTGGTACAGTAGAATTTTCTTACATGCAAATGTGCTGTGAGTTGTTAGTGGGTTGTGATTTGGTTACCCACTGTGTGAACTGTGTTCTGCTTGCTGGTAGCTGTATGCAGCCCAAAATGGACTGTATCCAAATTTGTATCCTTTTGGCAAGGGCCTTGCCACACTGGCCCAACCAGACTACCCAGTGCACAGAGAAAGCCATTGACGAAAGACCTGACTGGGTATCAGTCCCCTGCTCCACGCTTGAACAGGAATGATGCCTCGGCAATTTGTGTGGGCCTTGCTTCTCCTGGCACTCCAGATTAACCACCTGCTGTCTCAATTTTCGTCCAGCCTGTGTCCAGTCTTGAGTATCATGAGTAATCATCAGGGTAGCTCCCTGCAACAACAGCCTAATCTAAAAGTGTGTCATCTGATCGTCCTGTTGTTTTCTTTTCATGAACTGAGCCCTCCAGCTCTGGATTACAAATAGTGTGTGTTGTGCATGTTGTGTTTTTCTGTCACAGGACCCCAACCAGCTGCAACGTTCCTGGCTAGCCCACCATTCTCCATCTGGGTACACAGAGTGTGTGACTGTTTATGGACACTGAAGTGCATGCATAACTGTTTGATTGATACAGCCTTTAAGCAAATTAACCTGATTACGCCCCTCCCTTGTTCAAGTCCCTTAAATAAATCAGATCTAACTCATATTTGCATTTACCCTGACTGCGGTTCCAGTTTGTGCAAGAGTACTGTACTGCTGTTATTTGCTGTGTTTAACCTTGTTTTACAGTGGTCCCCAGGGCCTTGCCAGAGGAAAGCCCTGGTGGTAAGTGCAAACAGTGTGGGTACTTGTGTGGTGTATCAGGGTTATTGTGAAAGTGATTATTGTGTATTGTTCCAGCCACTTGTAAGGAAAGAGGGGGGTTACAGTGTCCTGGAGGGCTGTGCCCAGGTTAGCTTGACCACTACCAACCCTGACCTCCAGGTGGAAGCACCTGTTTCAGAACTCAGGCCCCTTAACCTGCTACTAGCCAAGCAGGCAGGGGTAATAGCCCTTGGGATAGCCCACCTAGGGGTTACATATAAAAAATAAAACATTCAGAGGTATGGTTTTCTGGGGATTTTATGCACCCCTTTGGTGTGTGATGCCCATGTAAATCCATCAGGCTTCACACTCAGGGTTTATGGGGCATTACACACACCTCAGAGGTGCATAAAATCCCCATAAACCATACTTCTCCATGCATTATTCTATATATACAGTATTTAACAAATGACATGACACAATCCAAGCAGTTGACAACTTAAGATTGCCTCACTCAATGTAGGGAGCCTGCTACCCAAGCTCTCATTATTCGAGGCCTGGGAGGCAGTGATCAAACCCAACATCATTGCCCTCACCAAGACCTGGCTCTTGGTCAAGATATCCAGTTCTGCTGTTTCCATAATCAGCTACAACTCTTTCCATCAGGACCATTTGTCCAAGTGTGGAGGTGGCTCTATGATCTACCTCAGGAATGACATCAAATGCCATGCCCTACCCAGCAGCCTGCAACCTAAGGAAGCCCAAATCATGAATTAGAAGCTCACCAACATTAAACAAAATAAAGTTCTCCTTCTAGCCATAGTTTATATACCCCCTGGAAAGCACAAAGCTGGCCTGTGACAGTTTGTCACCAATCAACAGCAGCCTGGCTATAAATGGGAAAGTTTAATTGTTGATGACTTCAACAGTAATTGGCAATCCCAAAATGAGGCTCCAACCAGAGACAAAATATCTTGACTCACGGATGGTTATGCAAGCCACTAAACAAAACTATTTTACAGGCACCAGCAGCACCCTCTTAGACTGGCTCCTCTCATCCTGCCCGGATCATATCACTGATGTCTCTGTCTCGCCGGACTCTCTCAGTGATCATTCTCCAATAATATGCACTTGGACAAATAAATTCTCCAAACGCCTTCCTCAGGTCCCAAGAAATTACACCCTGAGGCCTGGGTTATTGCCCACCTTCCAGCAGTATCTGAAACAAGCCAACTGGTCTCTGCTGGATGATGCTAAAGATGGGACCAAGACCTGGAATACTTCCTAGGGATCTTTAACATGGCCTGTGACATTTTCGTACCTGTCCAGACAAAAAAGTGAGAGGGACTTCTAACCTATGGCTCTCAGGCCCCCTGTTTGATGCATCTAAAGGACAACCTGTGGCACAAGGCCAGGGCCACTCAAATGCAGGTTGACTTCTCTGCCTACAGGGCAGCCAGAAGTAAGTGCACTAAGCTCTTACAGGCAGCAAAAGCCTCCTGCTATACCGAGCTCCTAAACAAAAGCTGGGGATCAGGCAGGGAGTTCTGGAACTCCATTAAATCACTCACTGGTAGAGCTTCAAGGGCCCCTCCTGACCTGATCATAACTGTATCTGGGACACTCCAGGAACCGTGTGACATCGCCAAGGCTTTTAATGCAGCATTCACTGACCTATCTGCAGTGGTACTGAGCGAATACCTTGCACCCCCCCAACCAGGTCAGCCTCCCTCGCTGCATACTCCTCCACCTAATAATAATGGAATCCCACCATTCCATTTCAAGCAAGGTACTAGGTCTGAGATTATTATGTATGTCAAGTGGGTCCTTGGAATAGACTAGGATGGGAAGTGACTGAGTTGACATGAAGTTAATAACTCTCACCTTAAATGAACTAGCTGATCCTCTGACAAAAGTGCTCAATGCCTCACTAAGATCAGTTATATTTCCAGACAGATGGAAGGCAGCAGTTGTCTCCCCAGTTTTTAAAACTCGTGACAGGACTAACACCTCCAACTACAGGCCCATCTCCATTTTGTCCCCCTTTCTAAGGCCCTGGAAAGCATAGTCTGCAATAAACTCTCAGAGTACCTTGAGAAGTATTGCTTGCTCTGTACCCAACAGAATGGTTTCTGCAAAAAGCATTCCACACTCACTGCCTTAGTTGAGTACACTTCCCGTCTCTATGATTCATTGAATAGAGGGATGGCAGAGGGGTCTATCTTTGGAGACCTCACTTAGGCATTTGACACCATCAACCACCAGTATCTGCTAAATTGTTTGAAGGCTGTTGGCCTGTTCACAGACACTGTTTCCTGGTTTAATAGCTATCTCACCCACAGGACACAATGTATTAATATATAGTTAAAGTACCAGGGCATGCCCCACCCCCATTTTGCTGCATTAAAACTTGCAATGTTTTAGAGTAACTCTAATGTTCTTACTTTTCAGACATTTTGGAGGGGTTCTTGGTTCTTTTTATCCAGCTGTGTTAATATCAGTGGCACCGGCTCCAAACCTAGGGAGGTGAATATTGGAGTCCCACAAGGATCCATCTTAGGGCCACTCATTTTCACCCTCTTCATAAATTCACTCCCGCCATCTGCCCGGAACACACTGTGCTCTATGTCAATGACACTGTCATCTCTATCTCTGGTAAAGAACTTTCCGCTATCACCACACAGCTGCAAGATAGCTTCTTAATACAGTGAAACCCCATTTATAAAAACCCCATTTTTCCAACACTCTTAGTTAAGCAAAACCCTTTTATGTCCTCCGCTTATGAGGTGTTAATCGCGGTTCTGTTTTCTCCCCCTCAGGCAACTTGCAAGCCTGCAGTGAAAGCCTCACATCACTTAGTTAACCACTTTGTGTTTCACTCATTGATTAATTGATCACCTCACCTGCATCCCTATTTAACAACATTTCAGCACAGGAGCTATCAGATCACTACTGCTTCACTGCCAAGGTCCGTTTCCATACCACTGGCACTCACAGTGTCCAAATGCAAATGCTCCGTGCTTGACATTAACCAAAGTTTTTGCCAGTAAATACAACAGCAAAAATCAAACCATTGGATCAGGGGATTCTTGCAACCCTTAAGAGAATTTATCGGGGCAGGTTCCTATCTACGGTTTTGTCAGAAGAAAACAATGAAGTTCCTCTTTGCGAGATAATAAAAGCTCTCACCATAAAAGATGCAGTGTACCTTCTCACTGAGAGCTGGAGAGATATCCGGAGAGAAACTGTTGTAAAATGTTGGGTTAACTCTGGACTGCTGAGTGATGCCCATAGTGAGTAACCCAGTGAACCTGCTCAAGAGTCAGAAGTTCAAGCTGAACTAACAGCACTTACCAATACAACAGATTTTGACCTGATTCACTGGGAGCTGCTGGATGAAGATGCAGCTCAAGAATTGCTTATAGAATTGGAGATTGTTGCCAGTGTGCTAGCCAAAAGCTGCTCTGAAAATGGAGAGCCAGAAGAGGAGATAGAGGAGACAGACAAAGACTGTGCAGGTACAGGAAGTGTCCCAAGTCACTCTGAAGCAGTAGACTGCTTTGATAAATGTTTAATGTGGCTAGAAAATGTAAATGACACTAACCCATTGCAGATATTACTTCTCTGCCAGCTCTGAAACAAAGCAGTGCGGCTAAGGAATGACGGGGGAAGCAAAAATCAGTGACTTTTTTAAAAAGATTTGAATTGTTTTTACTCTTTTTAAATCCTGATATGTGTTCTGTGTCTGCAGTCTTAATAAATGGTTTTGTACAATTAGCAACTGTTGGAACATTCTTTTAGCAGTCAATAAATGTACTCCATTCGAATTCTTTCATTTATCCGAACCCCCATTTATCCAAAAATGTTTAATGTCCCCCAGACCATTCGGATAAATGGGGGTTCACCACTGGAATCATGGTTCTCTCAGAACAGACTTCTACTCAACCTAAAGAAGTCCAAAAGCATGCTCTTTACTGTAGCCCAGAGCAAGAAGAGATTTGGCCCACTACTGATAGGGAACTACAGGGGTGAGACCTTGGAACAAGTCTGTAACTTCAGATATTTAGGTTTACACCTGGATAAAATGCTCAGCTCCAATAGTCATATCGATCATGTTGCTAAAACAACCAACATAAAACTGGATGTCCTCTACCAGCATAGATACTCTATGCCTCCTGCTGCCCTGAAACTTGCCACAAGCAGCTCTATCCTAGCCACCATCGACTATGACCTACCGATCTATGGAGCCAGATCAGATACCATGCTACAAAGAGTAAAAACACTCCTTAATAAGGCTTTCCAATTGACCCTAGGGGCTGATCACCTGACCCATACATGCTCACTTCACAATGAAACAGGCTGGCTCCCACTTCACCTTAGGGTGCAGCACCAGAACTGCTTGCTGGTAAAAAAAAATCACTACTAGGGCCCAAACCTGAGTCTACTTGCAGCCTCTTCAAAGCTGCACAACCCACAAAAAAACACCAGGAGTGAGATCAAAGGGGGTCTCCAGGTTCCTTTACTCACACCAAGCTAGCCCAGAAATCCTTGTCTTACCAAGGACTTAGGTGGTACAGTGAACAACCTTCCACCCTCATCGAATGCATCAAAATTAAGCTTCTTCAAACTAGGGCTACGCTCTTACCTTACACAGAACATGACCTGCAAATACTGTCCCTAACACATGGTCTCAGTATTCCCTGCCCTTCTCACAACACCCACAGTCCCTAGCTTGCAGTGGTAGTCATAGAAAGGTTTCACAGTACTGAGGTATACCTTGGTATACTGAGGCAGAATAAGGCACTATCACTTTACAGTCAATGCAAATTACCTCAGAGGTACCTCAAGGTATGAAACTTTTCGATAACTACCACTGTATGTCTACTCTCCCCACTCTCTCCTCCCTTCCCCCACTATCCTATCCCATTCCTCCACCCCATCTCACCCTTCTTCCCCTCCAAACCCCTTTGTCACCCTCTGTCTCACTGTTATAGCCCTCCTTGACTGCATCGCTCCCCACCCCACCTGCCTCCCATGGCTCTGCTCACATTTGGTCCTACCAAACATATATCCTCCTTCCTCCCTCCTGTTATCTGCTATCTACCCCTATTTCTCTCATATCACCCCTTAGGATGCCTTGTGCTCCCACTCAATCCCTCCATTCCCCCCCTCCCCAACCCCCCAAAACTACAACTGTCCCCATGCTGGCCCATGAAACAAAGCCTCCTTTGGCAACTATTCCTGCTCCATTACCATCTTTCAGTTTGTTTGGTTCTAGCTGTATCATGTAACTACTTAAATACTGTGTTGTACCTTAATGCTGTTGTCATCTTCTCCTTAGCACTTATTGTTATGAAATCACTTGTGTACCCAATGTCTACCTATTTTGTATCTACACCCTTATTTAAAATTTTAATCTACGTAACTTCTACTCCTGTATAACCTGACCTGTATGTGATGCCATATACAAAGCTACCTGCATTTTCTGTCCTGTTCTGTCTACTCTAAGTTGGAACCATTTTAAACAATCCTGGTGGCTCAAAGGTATTAATCTGAATATGAAATAAATAAATAAATAAATAAATAAATAAACATTGGCCAATATGGGCTTCAGAAAACATTAAATGATGTAGTGTAGAGCATCTGGAATGTAAACTACAACTTCTGCAATTTTTTTGCAATTTTTGCAAAAATATCCACATTTAGGAGAATTGTTTCCTCAGTTTTCAGTAACCCTGCTGATGACTTAAGCAAAGTGTTGTTTGTCAATGACAATGTTGTTAAAAATGTTGATTTTCAGATGCTTGGCCTTTGCAACAATAATTATTTGAGGACGGCCTGTAACAGGCAGTTAGACCATTCAGGCAGTCAGACTTGAGCCAGAGATGCTGAAATAACAAAATGACAAATCTTGCTAACTTAGCACAGTTTAATGCTGAAAAAGTAAATAAAAAATTTAAAAACAACAAATGGGTGGTTCAACATTTACAGAGCACCAGACAGCACAAGTCACATGGGGGCAATCTTCCTCTACTCCTGAGTATAGTAGTGTCACACTATTTAACTGATAATGACAATAAAATGTTTTATTTTATTATTTGAACGATGAATGCACACATTTAAAACATTATTTGATTATAAGCTTTGTGATATGTTATAGTTCATTAAGCCAGCTGCACAAAGCACTATGACCATATCCAACCAAGATATGCTGTGAAATATACAAGTATTGTTTCATTTCATAGATGTCATAGAGAGTGTCTGAGTCAAATAGCATTAGTCACAAATGACTCACCATTTTCACTGGAATTAGATAGTAAATGTATTTCCCAAATAATATTCCAAGGATTTCTTACGTGCAGCCATGGTTGTACTACTCACTACTGTTTTAGAAAGGGCATTCATGTTGCCATTATCCATTGGTTTATCCATCCCCACCTTTTGCTGGTTTGAATTGCTCACCATTGAGCTATACTGTGTGTGTCCTAGTGTCAGTATAAATAGTTTCCCTCTGTAATCCTACATACTCCATTAAGCCTTGCTCCTTAAATGCTCTGTTTACTAAACATAAATCATTTCTTAGTCATCTGAATTCTAGAGAGTATAATTTGAACTCAACCAACCTTTCTTCATTAGACAAGTTAGTTAAGGTAATATGTTCAACACTTCTCTGAAATGCTTACTTCAATGCATACTAGCCTATGCTAGTAATACAGTTCCCCTTAATTGTGACTTTATTATGAAATATGCAGTCCAAAATGGTAATGCTATGGCATCCCATGAGTGGGAGGTAGGGCTGAAAACCCTATTGCCTAATCTTCATCATTTTGTGGCATTAATCTTATCCCTATTGGGTGTAGGTCAAAAGAACGGCAGCTTAATAGTGTAGTCAAACACCGCATAGTAAAATCAGCAGGACAAAAAACAGCAATGAGGAAAAACAGCAAGGGGTACACACAGTGCTGCAACTCAGGGTAGGTGGACACAGGGCTACAGGGAAGATTAAAACTCCACACAGCACACAGCTTGGGTGGGAGGGATAAATTCAGGTGCATGGGTAAAATGAATAAAAACACTCTCCACTGGGCATGTAGCTTGGTGGAGGATTTGGTTGGGTGGGCAACACATTAGGAAACAAACTCACTAGCAAAAATGACATGTCCATTTGACAATTTTATGTGGGAGGCTTTGCCCACCACACCGCCATCATATATACTGTATAAATATCTTTGACAATGCACAAAACACCACAAAAAAATTATAAGGAGAGAGGCAGACTCAAACCCAGGTCAGGTGGACATACCTATGCCACTCCAAGCCTGTCATGATAGCCTCTAAACCATGCAGCCAGCAATGTCAACCATTGTAGAGTCTGGAAGTTACACTGCTTGGCCTGACAGAGAGCTACAGAAGCAATATTAAAGCCGCATGCTATTTAGCACCACTCACTATTAAAGCTTGCACTGACGTTTACACATACTTTTCACCATGTTATATTTCACATGCTCTTTTGACCAGATACCATCCCTAACTAATGCATTAACATTCCTTTTTGCACTGACTTAAACCATGGCATACAAATAAAACACAAAATACTGCAGATATTTGTTGCCTCATAAGTTAAAAAGTACATCTAAGAAGGTGAACTGATAGATTCTCTGTATTCTCATTAAAAAGCTCCACTTAGGCATTTGAATGAATGTAGTATGGTGAAGAATTTCACAATTATGGTGCGGTAATGACAAATACTGTTACATAAAGTCATAGGACAAGAATTGGCAATAGTTTATGAGCCAACCTCCATGGAATGTAGAAGGTAGAATTGGACATTTGGCAATAGGAAGACCTTTGAAATGTGGGGAACCATCACACTTATAGCTTAGAAGGTTACCAAGCAAACTTTGAACAATATGCACCACTTCACTGGCAGTCAGTACAATTTGCACAGTAGACGCATAACGGAGTATGATCAAAAGTGTTTAATATTAGTCAGGCTGCAGCATTCTGTACCAGATGCAGTTGGGCATTAACACCAAGGACATCACTAGGTAGAGTGCATTGCTGTAGTCTGAACAGGATATCATTGAAGCATGTCCTAATGTGATAGTGTCCTTTCATATCAGATGCAGTATGATTTCAACCATGTGATATTCTTCAGCTGTAAAAAGCAGCACTAAACTACAGTGGCTACAAGTGCCTCAGGGTCAGCCTGCTGTCAAGTGTGTCATGTCAAAGTTTGGTGCAGAATAATTTTCCACTGCATCATTATTTGTGGATACAAGCTGGGACTTTTATGTCAATGACTGCATCTGTTTTCTTGTATAATGTTGTAATTCTATATGCCAACGTGTTGTTATCTGCATGCATATTTTAGCATTATAGGTTTATATGTACATTTACTGTGTTTCCCATTGTTGTAATAGTGCATTCATGAGTCCTTTGAGTCAGAAAACTGGAAAGCAAAGCTGGGCATTTCTGGAACACAATGACTAGAAAGGAACATTTTGAAATCATGTTGAAAAATGTTGTTTAAAAAATGGAATTTAAATTTAAAACCAAAATGTTTCACTCTGCAGAACTTTAGAGATTCCCCTTGTTGGATGTTGACTATGTCAACTAAATTTGCAGTCAGTCAGAATTTTCCAATGGTTTCTGTAAGACACATTCTTATATATGTTAATACTACTGCCGAGACCACTCTTACAGTAGTAAGAGTGATATGCCGCATTCATAGGGTATGAGAACTGCAAACTGAAGGTGAGCAATTCTGATACCATAATGATGTAAGTGAAACCACTCTTATAACTATAAAAGTGATCTTGGTGGTAGCATTAATAGTAGTAGTAGTCTTTTATTGATCGGTCTAATGACCATTACAAAATTCCAACATACATACAATACATTTAAAAAAAATAACAGATATTATATAAAATAATATCAAACATAAAATAGTACATTTCATATTATACACCTCAAAAACTGGCCAAATTTGGAATTGCATCCTCTTCAATTTGTACAAGATGTGCACAGGGTGAAGGTTATTTACTTCACATTTTCTGGTTATGTCCTAAGATATCCTCCTTATGGTTACTTATTCAACATAGAATGGATCCCCTATTGGGTCTTAGAGACCTGTTCTCAGTTATAACCTGCCTTCTAGGAGACTTCAGAAATCACTGTAAGTGCTCGCAAATATCACATAGCTTTAATATCCATGTCAGTCAAAAAACTAATACTTAGACATTGGAAAGATAGTGAGGAGATATCACATACTGAATGGTTGAAGGAGCTCCTGCCTAACCTTAGAACCAAAAAAATGATTTAAAGTTTACAGAATAACTTGATCAGATTCAATAGAATCTGGGGCCCATTACAAGCTCTCTATTCTTTGCAAACTGCCTAATGTAGGGATCGTACCTTAAATGTTGTACTGTTATGTACATGCTCTAACTGCGCAAGTTTTGGGTAAGTGGTAGGGAAGAGGAATGGGGGAGTGGGAAGGGGATATAGTTTACAATTTGTCTGACTTGAATCCATTTTACATTTTCAAGCTGGGGGAGGGGGAGGAGAGGGTGGCACAATTTACAGCTTGTTCAGTTTGGAATGGTACTGTATCATTTGTAATGTGTTGCCCTCTGTAAGTTAAAAATATCAATAAACTTTAAATTGCAAAAAAAAAATAGTACACTTCAGTGTGTTAAAAAGACAATAAATTAGATTTCAGCAGAAAGTAATTCAGACACAGAATAAAAAAGTGAAGCCAGGCTAGACACTGAAACAGCCTAAAGCCAATAGTTTTAAAGTAAAATACTTTTTAGACACAAACACTATACCAAGGCCTTACCAATTAGAACATTTGAGCAGCAGGATAATATAAGTTGTTTTATCACAACGGAACTCTTGGAGGTTCAAAGGTTACAAAGATTCAGACTGGCCTCATAACCTTAGCAAGAAATCTACAAACTGCATCAATGTAACCATCAACCACATAAATAATTACTTCATTATTTGTTGTAAAAAATATATTTAATAGTAGAGACGGATCATCAGTTTGTATTATATCACAAATAGGTTTTAACCATTTTTTCCTAAGCTTGCTATACCATGTACAAAAAAGAAAACATGGAACAGATTCTCTGGGATTGAGAAGAATAGTGATGATAACTGCCCAAAATGTTAGTACTCTTTTGATATCTTGTAGTTAATATATTGATAGGAAACAGTTCTAGCCTATACCTGGTATACAATACCCCCGGTTTGTTATCCATAATCATATCAAGATAAGGTCAATAATGAAGAATATCATTTGCTCTTAGCCAAGGTGAAATGTGAAGAGTCGAAATAAGATGAAGGTCTCGGTTTTTATATTGAGTAGAAATTCTATTGGTCACATATTTCTGATATTTTATTCCTCTAGTTTGATACATTTAAAATATTATTAATCGGCATCATGAAGAATATGAAAAATACAAGAGAGGCAGCTTAATTGTAAGTGGCCTAATATATTATTGATTGCAATTGATCAATAATGTATTAAAATTAAAATAAAAAAAATAATAACTTGCCCTGAATGTGGCTGTTTCCAGGGCAGCTGTGCATGATTAATTTTTCACGTGATTAAGGGTGTCTGGCTTGCAGAGGAAATGAGTATTCCATTTTTTGGAGTGCTCCCTTCATCTATGATAGTAACAAGAGTACCTGGAATGTTCTGAAGTAAACAATCCTAACTAATCTGAAAATGATGTCATGATTTATATTTAAACAACAATGACCAAGAAGTCAGTAATTTCTCAGCAATTAATTGTCAAATGGAGAAAGGGTTACCTGAAACACAGATGAGGGTCACCTCCAACCAGTGGTCATGATTTTTAGGAAATTAATGACTTCAAAGTTGTCACTGTGAGTATACTTCTAATCACACAAAGTACCTTGGTTTTCATTTTTTTTTACTTGTTGTTGTTATATTGAGTGAATTAGAGAGATGCAGTGCAGCACAAGGATGTTTCTCCTCATATGTTTCTAACCATAAACTGATTTTCAACTGAATTTGACATTTCTAAGAGATTGATGATGAATTCAGTAGATAATCATGAGCCTCACTTATCTCATGAATATTCCAGAAAAACACATTTATTTGTGAGTAAACAGCAGTGTGACACAATGCAATAGCTACAGATCCCAGCATGTAACAATGTGACACACTGGGAAATGCACGAAGCTCATCAGCATGCCACATTTCAGATTGTGTGTAACTCCAATGTAACAGACAGTGATTTCTTTTTGCTCCCTGCTCCTCGCAGCCCCCATCTCTTCAGGAGTCACCTACAGCCTTTTCAGCCCTCGCTCACCTACCTGGTGACCAGTGCAGTCCATCCCCCATTGAGCCATGGTTATACCCCCCAGGTGGGTTGGGGGCCCATGCACCCTGAGACGTCTATCTTTCGTTGGGATGCTGTCTCTGGGCAGGTAGGGGCATTGAGGGTCAGAGTCTGGTGCTCCATCTACTAGGAGGCCGTGAGGTGTTTTTCTGGTGTTCTCATGATGTGCTGTGTCCCCTGATGTCAAAGGCGGCAGGCGCGACGTGCTATCGCCCCAGGCATTGGACTGGTTATACCTCGGGTCTCCACCCAGGATCAGACAAGAGCCGAGCTCTGGTTCCCCCCTTCCCCAGAGAGGACAAGCAGTCCCTGGGACGCTCAAGCCCTCTCCTCCCGGCCATCCCTCCAGCTTCCCAGGCTCATTCCCGAACCCGGGTCACTGGCATCGCAAGCGGAAATCCAACTGTTGCGCTGGTGGGCCGGCCCAACAGAAAGTGATTTCATGACAAGAAGGAACATGTTGGGTGTTTGAATGTGCTGTCTCCTAAAATCAAACAAAACAAAAAAAAACACTGGTCTAGATTGCAAGGCACAGAAAAAGACACTGGGATGGATCGTGCCTTGATGATCATAATAATGCCTTTGAATATTTTTTTTTATTTCAGTGTTGCCTGACTGGTTTCTGGGAAAATGAACTTGGTTCCAACATGACAATAGGACCAGTTGATCAAAGAGGCTACTTTTATGGAAACTACTGTACTGCAGTAACTGTTGAGAATCACACAATAATCTTGGAGTCTCCTCTTACTGGTTATCAGACTATAGATAACAGCCCAACCTTTGGGTTTGTGGTCAACTGGACATTTTCAGGTATTTATGATCCCAATTAATGAGAATGTAATTATGTCCACGCTTTAAGTTATAGTGAGAAATCTGTTTTCACTGTTAAGAATTGATGGATCCCATTCACAGTTGTGATGGACCCCATTCACAGCCACAGGGAGCTGTCCCCAGATGATACAAACCAGTTGACATGATCATGGACCATCCTTGAATGCTCATTCATGAACAGTTCATAAATTAAGCTTACGAATGTTCATCAAGTGTACATCAAATTGTGAATCATGAAAGATGTTAAATGGCACCTTTATGTTCATGAATGTTCATGAACTTAAATGTTCATAGAAACATAGAAACTGATGGAAGATTAGAGCCACTGGGCTGACCCAGTCTGTTCATTTTTATTATTTTCATTTTTTTTTCTGCAGACTCTTGTATGATCTATGGCACTGTCTCTTCCCCTCATCTTTATAATAATGATTCTCTTGTGCCTATTCTAGGCATTTTTAAACATCATGACTATTTTCGCCCAACTACATCACTGGAAGGGATCCACCACCCTTTCTGAGAAGAAGTATTTCCTCAGTTTCTCCTGAATCTACCTCTCTTCAGCTTCATAGCATGTTTCCTTGTTCTTTTCTCTTAAAAATGCCCTCTCTAAACAAAATGCTCCATGAAAGTTCCTGAAACGCTCTAGTGAACTTTCATGGACACTATCCATTGATAACCAATAATCTGTTTTTATAATATTGGATAATTCATCAGGTAACTGAGTTTAACCCTGTTCTCAAAAGATGTTTACCCTATTCACGAAATCATGGGCAGACCCATTTAACTCTCAGTTGTTTTAGCACACAACTGAATTTAACTCACCATTTTTTAAATAAATATCTTCTTCTTCTAATAACCATGCATTTTAGAATTAATAACTTAATTCACATTTAATTTTATTTCTGTTTGCTGTTGTTCCAAATGGAACCACTGCTTGCCATTCTTTCAGAAACAGAAATGCCCATTTGCTATTCATATCATCAAAGGCTGAAGTTCAGTATTTCAGAAGTGCAGACTTCCACCAGATAAGGAAATGATTCAGGAGTAGGTAGTATGAGGGGAGTGGAAGAAAGATGGAAGAAATAAAAAGGGTTCCTCTTGAGTCAACAAGTTATGCTTGAGAAAGTTTATCAAGAGAAACAGGTACAAAAGAGCAATATGGTTCTTTAAAAAAGTCTGAGAGGCAATATGTCTGAAAAGAACAGCTTCTTCAGATACAAGGAGAAGCAGGAGGATGAAGAATTGGGGAGTGCCAAGTAAGAATTAGAGAGGCCAATAGCGAGGTCAAGGATGCAAAAGCAGACACAGAGTTGTGTACTGCAATGGGGCTAAGGGTGAGGAAAAACATTGATTTCAGGTATATGAAACATAGAAACATAGAATGACTCAGCAGAAAAGGACTGCCAGGCCCACCCAGTCTGCCCAGTATGCCTAGCTAGCCACTAGGACTTTGCCATTGCTTTCCGCCTACCCCCTCCCTGGAACTAGCAGACCATCATGTCTGTCCCATGCTCTCTTGAAACCCCCCACAGTTCTTGCCTCCACCACCTCCCCTGGGAGTCTGTTCCAGTTGTCCACTACCCTCTCTGTAAAGTAGAATTTTCTGATGTTCCCCCTGAACCTCTCCACTACTATCTGCATTTTGTGTCCTTTTGTTCTCAATTTTTCCTTTAGCTGGAAAATATCCCCTGCTGGCACCTTGTTGAAACCCTTGATACACTTGAAGGTCTGAATCATGCCCCCCTTTTCCCTCCTCTGCTCAAGGGAATAAATGCTGAGGTTCTTCAGCTAGAGCTGTGTGGAATATAAAATTCCACCTGTAGAATGCCCATGGAATGACCATTCTAATTCTGTGGACTTCTGTGGAATGTTTGTGAAAATGCAGCGGAATTTTGCAAAAGTTTAAATGTTTGTAATTTAGCTATAATTTTAAATGCACATGTCAAAATAACACCAAATGTGGAATATATACAGTACTCAATGGCTTACATAAGTGTTCCAAATTTCAGAGATGTAGATTGAAAGTGGAAAAAGGTATCAGTGGCCAAACACTTATTTGGGTCCATGTGATGAGGGTAAATTCAGAATGCCAAATGCCCTTATCGCAACTCCACATTGCTGAAATTCAGTTTCAGTGATGTGGAATCCCAGTGTCAGTGAAAGCAGTGCAAAAATCCTGTTTTTTTTTTTTCACTTTTATGCAGGGGTCTGTGCCCCATGCACCTCATCCCCCACCCCCCTAAACTGAGATTCTCAACTCCAGAGGGATGCATGTTGGGTTGGGCATCTGTCTCGGGCCGAGCACAACAAAAACCTACCAGCACCTGGTCCTGAACCCTGCATCCCCACCACACCAGGCCAGCACCCACTCCACCAAACCACAACGCCAGCTCAGCGGCAACCCACAGCACCGCCCCTCACAAACCCTCCCATCCCTCGCTTGGTGCACTCGCACCACTTTGCACATGTATTCACGCGATATCCCATCACCATTTCATGAACCCTCCCTATCCAGTTGCCAACCCCACACCCTTGCTCTTAGGACACTCTCTGCAAGTGGGTTGCCATTTTGGCAGGTGCCCACTTGCAGTCTGCCAATATCACAAGATACGCACTTAATCAAAATTTAATTTTCAGTTATTTTTTTTTATTCCGCATTTTTCTCCACCTGGTTGGAGCTTCCCCCTTCAACCCTTTTATTAAATAGGATCTGCAGCTTATCCTCTAGGTAGGGAAATGGGCAGACTAGGTGGAAAAAGTGGTCCTTATCTGCCATCAAAGTCTATGTTTCTATGTTTCTATGACTCCAAACCACCAGCACCCACACCCCTGAAGTCAGTCAGGTGTACAAATTTAGATGCCCCATCGCACTCATCCAGCCAATGGCAGGATCCCCCCCATAGAGACCTGCAGCACGGAGCTGGTGAAGATGCCATGCAACTCTAGGGGTACAGGGTTGGCCATCAGCTGCCTAGGTCACCCCACTGATTTTCTCCATTTTCTCCCACTTGAGGAGCTGGTCCTGCTATGACATCAATGCACGTATGTGCAGATGTCCACCGTGCTCCTATCCCGAGTATGCCCACATCTGTGGAGCACCTAGCCTCTGCTAGGTGTCACTACAATGCAGTGCATGTCTATCGCCCACCCCAAAGGAAGGAAAGCAGTCATGGGACACTCAATCCTTCCCCCCCTGCCAGCCCCCAGCAGCCCAAGTCCATTCACAAACCTGGGTCACCGGCATGGCACGAGGTGTGGTGTCCAGCACCTCAACCCTCAGCACCACCAGGAATGCAACTTTTCAGTTATTTTTAGATAATTTTAACATTTCTTATCCAAATTACTCCACAATATTAGGATTTAGAGTAGTGCCTAGAATGTGTACATGCACCATGTTTTAAGTCTCAAACCTCAATGGGAGCTGAGTTATAGGTAGCCAAATAGTTTGCCACAATTTAGACTTCTGTAATTTTAGTATAATTTTAATAGTATTTCTTGAAATATTACAGAAATTGACAGGTATGCAAGTTATCACTATATTTGTACAGTATGTGTGCATAGTGTCAGATTTTTTAGCTTTAAATGGGACTAAGTTATGGCCTGCCAAACATTAATTTATTGAAATGTTTCACCAGAAAGGCACACTGAGCAACAAGTTGCTTGTCTTCCGGTGCAACTTGGGGGGTAGTGGAACATGAGGATAGTTTACAGAGATATGGTACACAATATAAATTTACAGTACATTACATTCAAATAATTTGAGCAGATGGTACAGAAATAATGAAACTGTAGGCTGCTAACAGTTTTGAACTAGATAGATACTGTGCCAACTGATTTGGACAAGATAGATACAACAACATAAAGTAACATTTAGGCATAACTAAATGAGACATTACTGTGTAACTAGAAAATAGCTGAAAAGGATTGTTGTACTGATTCTATATATATGCTGCTCCTATGAACTGCCAGTACAGTAACTGTTGCATCAGCCTATTATGTACTCAATTGCCGTGAACCTGTTTTGTAACTGTATGTATGTATTCTCCATCTGTCATGTATGTATCTAAGAACTCTCATTCTGTACATCCTTCTCCCCATTCTCCCAGGACGTACCGTGAGACTAACATTAAGTTGCTCAGTGTATCTTTCCTGGTGAAACAATTCAATAAATAAATAAATAGTCTGATCTAGGGAAGTTGGTGAGGAGTAAACACAGGCAGAACAGGTTAGCTAAGGAATAACATAAGTGTAAGTTAACTACAAGTGCAGTAGAGATTAGGGGTCAGCCATAACAGAAATGCAAGTTAACTACAAGTGCATCAGAGATTAGGGGTTGGCCATAGCTAGGGCTATGTAAGGGGGAGAAGGGAAAGCAAGAGAGAGGTAGGTATGTAGATAGAGAAGCGGGGTGGTGGTGGAAGGGGATGGAACAAAGAGACAAAGGAAGAGGTAGGAGGAGAAAGGACTGCTGGAGTCTGACCCCTCCAGTATGCTGAGGACCCTGCCAGCACAAGGCAGGGGTCAAGCACAACAGGAAGGGAGCCATTTGTGGCAGCGAGAGGTAGAGTACAACAGGAGGGAAGCAGGTTGTAGGCAGCAAGGAGGAATAGGCTTCAGAAGGACAGAAGTGAGGGTAAACATGTTGCCAAAATTTAAATTTCATTTAGTTCCCTCTAATTTTAAAACTGCATATCCAAATTTAACCAGAGTTGAAAAATTTATTTTTATTTATTTAATTTATTTAGAGTCCAGGATTACAAGTACCTTTGAGACAAAGCTCTTTTACAAAGGTTCCACATCAATTATGGTACAATACAAACATTACATAGAGTTAAGTAATAATGCAGACATGGTGAACAGACATTTTTTGGCAGCTGAAATACATCACATTTAGGGAAAGTGGGTACCAGAGGGGGAAGGGTAGACAGAGGTAGCTGAGGTTTGGAATGGACACAAAAAGAACGGTGCAGCTGTGGGCATTTGTTAGACCTCAAAAAAGTGTTTGGGGGTGGGCATCAAAAATGGGAGGGTAGGCTGTAGGATGAGGGAGAGAGGGGGCAGAAGCAGAAGTGCTAGAAGGGAGATCAGATTATGAGGGACAGTCGCAAGAGCTAGAGCCAGCTAGTTGGAGGTGAAGATTGGCTTTGAATGGGCCTTGCTTTTGCAGAGAGGAGTTGTCTTTGTTAAGCCCATCAATCCAGCTAGGAACTCAGTACACAAAGGATCTTTGGACCTGTTTATTGTGGCACCAAGGAATGTGCAGCATTTAATTTTCTGAAGCCTTGGTGAGGCAGGGGTTGTGTGCTGTATGCAGAAGAGTTTGGACTCCAGGGGGAGCAAGATGTAGCATAATTTTCTTAGCCATTAGACAAGTTTGGTACTTGATATGGTTTGATGACTGGAGCCACCCTGTTTGGGCATAGAGGTCACGCATATGGGTGAGATGGTGGGATCCTGTGATGAGTCAGCAGGCTTTGTTTAGGGCCAAGGATAAATGCCTGAGGACTGAGTCAGTTGCAGAGCCATAAATAATCAGACCATAGTCGATTAGCGAGACCACTGAGCTCTGAACTGCTATCCTTAAGACATCCAAGGTAAGGCATTGCCTGTGCCTGTAAAGGAGACCAATGCATGTGTTTGCAACTTTGGTAATGCTATCTACGTGGATGCCATAGGATAGGTTGCTGTCTATGGTGATTCCCAGATATTTAAAGGAGTGAACCTGTTCGAAGACAGCACCAAGTCAGTTTGTAATATTAAGGGGGTGAAGCCTATGTTTGTTGTGGGAGCCACAGAAAAGCATTGACTTGGTTTTCTTATAGTTGAGAACCAGCTTTTGACTACTAAACCATGTTTCAATGGAGGTGGAGCCCTTCTGAAGCTTGTTTTGGAGTAGGTGGGGGTCCTGTTGGGTGGTGTGAATGACAGCATTGTCGGCATAGAGTAGGATTTGTTCCAGACAGGATTGTGGAAGATTGTTCAAAAACAGGCTAAAGAGGAGTGGCCCAAGAATGGATCCCTGAGGACTCCTGAGCATACAGGTCTAGCATCTGAGAGAACATCAGCAATTTTCACGCTTTGGGAACAGTCTTCCAGGTAGCTCTTAAACCAAGTTGTAGAGTCCAGGGAGAGCCCAGCTTTTAGCAGTTCTGTGATGAGTATTCAATGATGAACGGTGTCAAAAGCCTTGGTCAGGTCTATGAAGACTGAACTAGTGAGGTAATTATTGTCCAGGGAGTTGTGAATTGCTCCTGAGAATTCAAGGAGGGCGGATGTGGTGCTATGGCCTTTTCTGAAGCCATGCTGTTGTTTGCAAAGGATGTTGCACTTGTCCAGATATTCCATTAGCTAGTCAGATACTAGACTTTCAATGGCCTTGGGGGGGCTAGTATGGATATAAGCCTATAGTTTCCATGAAGATCCTTGTCCCCAATCTTGTGGACTGGTGTCACGGTGGCGGATTTCCATCTGTTGGGGAACTGGCCTAGGGTGCGGGAGAGGTTGAAAATCCAAGTTAGAGGAGATAGCACTTCATCAAGAGTAAAGGACAGCAGTTTGCGGTCGAGTGAGTTGCCACTTATTCTAGATCCAGCAATTGCTTTACTGACATACTGACTTCATGTCTCCTGACTGCTCTGAAGTAAAAAGGGGGGTGATTTGATAAAGGGGTGGGGGTGGAGAAGGGTACAGGAGGGAGGTCTTCATTGAAGAAGTCTGGAGGAAGAACACTACTGAGGTCAGTGAACACATTATTGAATGTGTTAGCTATAGTGGAAGGGTCAAGAGTTATAGTCCCATCCACGTCCAACATTGAAGGTGATGTTTTGGGCAGTTTCCCTGTAACTTCCTTGATATTATTCCAGAAGGACTTTCCCTTTCCCCAGGTGTTTGTGAGGGTATCTTTGTAATAGTTACTTTTCTTCAGGAGTATTTCTTTGGTGCAGTCATTTCGGCCATGTTTGTAGTTTTGTATATCTTCTTGCCTACCAGTGGCCTGTGCCTGAAACCAGATGTGGTCCCTAGCTTCCCGCAATGCTGGAAGATCAGCAGTGAACCATGGATTGCTCAGCCCTTTTACTTTCCTCTTTCTGAAGGGGCTGTAGCCATTGCAGGCAGCATTGAAGGAGCTGATGAAGAAGTCAAGCACAGAGTTGACATCCGATGCATGGAAGATAGTTGACCAGTCTTGTTGTCTAAGGTGTGATTTGAGGTGCATCAATTTACCACATGGAAGGATTCTGCTGTTTACTAGTTTGGGTGGTGGCTATACCACTACTATACCACGTGGTCATTTCTGAAAAAGTTCATGTTTGCAGCTCTAAATGGGATTGAATTAAAAGTAGCCAAACTTTCACAACATTTAAAAATTTAATTTTGTAAGAATGTAAACTACAACTTTATAAACCCCTGAAACTTTAAAACTAGAGAATGCAATACCATTACATTTGGCAGGTTCTTAAACCTCAGAAGGAGACTGTGTGTGCCAATTTTATTAACTGCTTGCTGTGGCAAATTGCAAAATAACATCTGTACTTAAACTCAGATCCCATAAGTCTTTGTGAAAATTGTAGAATTTCATGAAAATATTCCATAAAACTGGAATTTTCTAATTTCACTCTTGCATGTCATGGGATTCTAATTACATGATGGGGTATGAGAGGCAGGTAGTACTGGGGGTCATCAGGTTCTGGAGTTAGATGCACAGTTTCCCAAAGAAATGGACAGCTGAGCTGGGTAGCACAACAGTGGTAGACCCCCGGGTTGGAGCAAGATAGCAAAGAGTGTCAACAATTCCAGGTTGAATGCAGGAGCAGGATATTTAAGGATCACATCCAGTACATGTATGATCTGGGAAGCATGGTCTACATACAAGTCTAGGACTTAGAGGTACTCAAAAAGATGTATTGGGGGAAGACAATATCTTGGGCAGCAGGAAGAAAGAATGCTAGCTATTCCAACAGGGTAGGTTGATATGAAAAGGAGTAGGTGACTCACGTGTTAAGGGAGTTTGTCACTGTAAAGAACAAAGAAGATATCGGTGGGATCAGTAGTTCAACTGAGTCAATCTGGCTATGCCAAAAGAGAAGGGAGGTAGTCACCAAAAGAGGAACAGCAGGATTGCAAACAGCTCAGTCCAGCTTATCAAATGATGTAGTGATATGTGCATTGTTAATGTTAAATTCCACAAAAAAATTCTGGATGCTTCATCTACAGTACATGCTATCATAAATATGTGAGAAAATGTTACTAATCCTTTTTTTCTTCTGCAACATTAAAATTGCTTAACTGATTTATCAAGTTGTGGTAGACACCAGGATACGCTGACTATGGATATGCATGTCAAATGCATGCAAGAGCAGAGAAATTACAAACATCCACATTTTTGATAGTGTTCACAAGGTTTTGCAAATATTTACATAGTAAAGTTTTGAACCCCTGTAACTTAAAAATCTCTTATCTAATTCTCTCCATATTTAGATCATTCCATAAGCATTACAAAAAGGTCATCCATACTAATTTTCACATGTCTAGCTCCACAGGTGCCTGAGTTATGTGCAGGTGAAATAATTTCATGAAACTTCCTGAAAAAAATAAAAATATAGATTTTGAGCACATATAATTTTGAGACAATACATCATACTGTCATGAAATCTGGCACATTGTTAGAACACATGTCATCAAGAAATCTTGCCAAATTTAAGATCGCTGACCCAATAGATGGTTAAGGCATATACAAATAAAAATGTTCATGAAATTTTGTACAAACAACAAAATGAAATTTGAGCACCTATAATTTTGTAACTATCCATCTGAATGTCATGATATTTGGCACATTAGTGGCAACTGACACAAGGGGCCCTATTCCAAGTTGCATGGTGCAATTCACAGGCATATGCGAGTTGCACCATGCAGCACTATGCTGAGAACCCTGCACCCTATTCCAAGACAGGCAGGGTCCCCGGCACCTACGACCTGCAACTAGTGGCAACCGCAGGCTTGCACCACAGAAATGGTGCAATAGACCTGGGTGCCACACATCATGGCCCACAGTTAACTGACCCCCCAGAGCCCCCCACCCTGTAATGCTCCCACAAGCACTGGGGGCCTTGGGGGCTGGCCAGGTGGCACAGGCGCATGGGGGCAGTGTGAAATATGGACCCCGGGGTCCCGACATTTGGGGGGCATGACTGTGCTGGGGGTGGTGGGCATGGCATTGAGCTTCCCATGGCACTGCCATGGGGGCATCCATCATTTTGTCAGGATGGATGCCCCTTAGACCACCTCCATGTTGGTCTAACTCTGCAGCACCATAGCGGGTCTTGTAATCATGTAAGTGGGTTATGGCAGCCACCCTTCTGGAATAGGGCACAGTTGCTGCCATAACCCACCCTTGTGCCATGCCGCAGAGGGTTGAGGGCATAGTGGGTGGTGTAGCCCACCTTTGGCGCAACCCACTTATGGCATGGTGCAAGCCACCTCCTGGAATCTTGACTTGCTGAAGACATGGTGCAAGATGTGATTTACACCATAGGGTCTGGTGTAAATTGCCTTGCGTCATGCATAATGCATTCTGGAATCGGGCCCTATGAGTATATATTCCAACTTTTAGAGCTCTAGCTTGAATGACAGCTGAGTTATAACCACGTTATTAAATTTTTTAAATTCCATGGAATTCTGATGAAAGTCTCTGAAATTTCACAGTATTTTGCAAAGGTTTGTCGAAATTCAATGGATTCAGAATTTCTCCATTCTGCACAGCTCTACCTTAAGTCATTTATTGTATGACAGGTGCCCAAGTCCCCCTATCATTTTTGTTGTCCACCTCTGGACCTGCTCCATCCTCTATACAGCCTTCTTTAGGTATGACCTCAAGAACTGGACTCCATATTCAAGGTGTGGTCTGACAAGCTGCCTGTGCAAGGGCATTATGATCTCCCTCCCCTTGCTAGTTATTCCCCTGCCAGTACAACCCAGCATCTTACTGGCCCTTGCCACTGCCTTCTCGCATTGCTTTGCCACCTTTAGATCCCATGAAATGAATATGCCAAGGTCTTTTTCCAGATTGGAGGCCTCCAGGGCATGCCCCTCCCCCCAATACTGTATTCTGTGACCAGGTTATTTTTGCCTAAAAGTATAATTTTGCATTTTTTAGCACTGAAGGTCAATTGCCATTCCCTGGACCATTCCTCAAGCTTCTCCAGATCCTTGTGCATGCTCCCAACCCCCTCAGGTATATCTACTCTATTGTAAACCATGGTCAGGCCACATCTAGAGTATGGGTTGCAGTTCTGGAGGCCGCACCTATGAAGAGATGTTGAGTTGATGGAAAGGGTATAGAGAACGGCAACCAAAAAGGTACGAGGGATGCAGGATGTACCCTATGAGAGAAGATTGAGGGGGCTGAATTTGTACCCTCTGGAGACTAGGAGGGAGAGGGGGGGACATGATTGAGACCTTTAAGTATCTGAAGGGAATAAATAAGGTGGAGGGTGATAACTTGTTCAAATTGAAGAAGGGAGCAAACACAAGGGGATATAGCTTCAAACTGGAAGGTGGCCAATACAGAGGTAATGTCAGAGGGCAGTTTTTTCATGGAGAGGGTGGTGGAGGCCTGGAACAAGCTGCTGGAGGAGGTAGTGGCAGCTGAAATGGTGGAGGGGCTCAAGAGGGCTTGGGATAGATTTAAGGGGTTGGGAAAGGAGGATGGAAGCATAACAGATGGGGGAATGTAGGGTGTTGGGCAGACTAGATGTGCTGTGGGGCCTTTCTCTGCCATCACATTTCTTTATATCTATGTATCTGTGTGTCTTCTATGATTAGACACACCTTTCCCTCTTGCCCCTCCACTACGTCCCTTATGAATATATTGAAAAGGAGTGGCCCCAGCACTAGCCCCTGAGGTACTCCACTGGTAACCATACCCTCCCTTGATGGTACCCCATTAACAATTATCATCTGCCTTTTTCCCTCCAGCCAGTTTTGCACCCACCAAACCCCTAGTGGCCCCAGCCTAAGGCATCTCATTTTGTGCAGTAGTCTTCTGTGTGGCACAGAATCAAATGCCTTATTGAAGTTGAGGTATGCAATGTCTATAGATCCCCCTTGATCCAGTATCCTGGTGACCCAGTAAAAAAACTCTATTAAGTTCATTTGAGATGACCTTCCCTCAGAGAACCCATGTTGCCACCTATCCAGGAGACCATTAGTCTCCAGGTAGCTAGAGATTTTCTTTTTGAACAGTTTCTCCATGAAATTGCCCACCACCGATGTTAAGCTCACTGGCCTATAGTTATCTGGCTCCTCCTCATCTCCCTCCTTATGAAGGGGGACCACATCTGCCCTTCTCCAGTCCTCAGGGATCTCTCCCATCTTCAAGGACCTGTTGAAGAGGCTGGTCAGAGGTTCTCCTAGCACTTTGCTAAGCTTTCTTAGTAACCTGGGGTGCACCGCATCCGGCTCCATTGCTTTATCCACCTTCAAACCCAAAAGCTCTTCCAGGACCTCCTTTGCCTGGAACGGACTCGAATCAACCCCCCATCACCTCATGTTTAGTAATTTTCTTGATCTCCCTCTCCTTTTCAGCATGAACACAGAGCAGAAGTAGCTATTGAGAATTTCCACTATTCCATGGTCATCTTCCACCAGCTCCCCTTCCCTGTTTTTCAACCTGATTATCCCCACCCTTGACCTTCTCCTCTCACTCATATACCAGAAGAAGGTTTTATACCCCACCTTGACTGGGCTGCCTAGTTTTTCTTCTGTTATTGCCTTTGCCCTTCTGAGTTTCCTACCTGCTTTCTTCTGCTTCTCCTGGTATATATCCCTGTTCTCCTCCCTTTGTGTTCCCTTGTACCTCCTAAGCACCTTCCACTTTTCCCTGACCTTCTCTGCCACCTCTTTATTGAACCAAAGTGGTTTCCTCCTCTTCTTCCTATTTTTGGTTACCTTCCTGACATAGAGGCTAGTGGCCTCCACTATTGCCCCTTTTATTCGGCCTCACATTTCCTCTGCCCCCCCTTAGTTTCCCAACCCCTGATAATGCTTGATGAATACTTTCTCTCATTTTCTGAAAGTATACCTGCCTAAAATCTAGCACCTTCCCTCTTGATTGATGGGTTTCAGCAGACGTTTTAACAGCGAACTAGACAGTGCTATGGTCACTTGTGCCCAGGTTCTCCCCTACGGATATCCTTCCCACCCATTTCCCATTTGTAAGTATTAAATCAAGGCTTGACCACTGGCCCGGTGGTGCTGAGGGTTGAGGCACTGGATGCCACACCTCGCGCGACGCCGGTGACCCAGGTTCGGGAACGAGCCTGGGTCATTGGGGGTCGGCAGGGGAGGAGAAGGATGAAGCGTCCGTAGAACTGCTTTCTTTATCTGGGGAGGGGGGATGGATTGCTATTGGTGCTCTAGTGGCCTCTAGCAGTGGCTGGGGGTGGCTGTAGAGCACTGGCAGGGACATGGTGCTGGGGCAGACTCTTGGCTCGGAGTGCATGCGGATGCGCACGCATTCAGGACCTTAGGCGTCATTGCATGCCTCAGCCGATGGGGAGAAAAAAGTGGAAAAATTAGGTGCACTAGTCACGGTGGCATGATGGCCATCTCCAGAGGGGACTCGATCAGCACCAAGGGCACGCGGCATTACTGGATCCTGATATGGGGGGTTGAGCTACGGGGGTAGCTGCAGGCCCGAATGTGGAGCCAGAGAGTAGTCCCAGGAGATGGAGGCCTGAATACCCAGAGGATGCCAGACGTGTAGAGGTAAGGCAGACTGGTGACCCATAGAGAGAAAAAGTATAAAAAAATCAAGGCTTGACTCCTCCCTAGTTGGTTCTCTTACTAACTAATTCATGAGTGTCCCCTGTAGGTAGTCTATGATCTCCATGCTACTGTCGGATGCTGCTGATGGGGCACCCCAATCCACGTCCGGCAAGTTGAAATCCTCCATCAGCAGCACGTCCCCTCTGTTCACCATCCTCTGGATCTCCTCCATCATGTCCCTCTCCACTGCCCCCTGCTGCACTGGCAGCCTGTAAATTACCCTGGTATGTATTACCTCTCCCTTCCCTGTGTCCAGTGATACCCATAACACCTCCGCCCCCCACTTACCCAGCATCTCCAGTGCCATACTGTTTTCTTTCGCATATAAGGCACCCCACTCTCCTATCAACCCTGTGTTTCCTAAAAAGTACATATCATGGAATTGCCATGTCCCAGTTCTGACCCTCATGACCCCATGTCTCCATAATTCCCATTATATCCAGGTCAACCTCAACCATGACACTCCTATGTATGGGATCTTGTTTCCCAGGCTTCTGGTGTTGGTGCACATGGCTCTTCATTCACTGGGCCCATTAAGATGTCCCCTGGTGCATGTTGTCTTCCCCACTCCTCTAGCCTTATTCTTTCCATTCTGTGGGGAGTGATGGTAGCCCCCTATTTCTCCCATCTAATGGTGTGCAATTTTTCCCAATCCCGTCTCGATGTAGTTTAAATTATAGTTTTATTCTATGAAATCTCCTACTTTGCACATTAGCAATGCTGTACCCTCTCTGTTCAGGTGCAGCCTATCTGATCCGGGGCAAATAGACTGTTATCCCTCCATGTTGTATCCCTGTCCCTACAAACCCATACCCCAACTGTATGCACCATTCCACCAGCCACCTATTAAATTCCTCAATCCTTAGCCTCCTCTCTTTGCTCGCTCATGATATAGACAACACTTCCAAAAAAGCCAACGATCTGAATTCCAGGTTGCTGCAGTACCTCGTCAGTGCCCTATACCTTGCTTGCACTTCCATCAGACAATGCCCTGCCAAGTCATTTGTTCCAAGGTGGAACACCAGGTGAGTTCTTCCATCCTGCTGTCTCCCCTCAGGGGGGATATAATGGATAACTTCCACCGCTGTCATACATGGTAGGCACTCTACACATACTGTACTGTTTTTGGTCCCCCATGCCCCTCAATGAATTCCTTTTATTATCAAGTCCCCAACAATTAAGACCCTTCTCTCTGCAGTCTTCTGTTTGTGTTTTTCCTCTGTCATTTTCCCAATCCCTTGCATTTCATTACTTTAGCTATTCCCACTTTTTTTTCCTTTCTTTCCCCCTGCACACTTAACTCCACCTTCTCTTTTCTCGATCCCATTCCCCTACAGGCATTTTCCACTAGACCACCTCCCCTTTTCCCACCATCCGTTGGCTCTATCTTCCCCCCACCTCATCCTTTCCCTGATTGCAGTTTCCAGTGCCCAGGTAGCTTCCCCATTATTGTACTGTTTCTGCCCCGAAGGCCTTCTCTGACTAGCTCCTTCCTCTTGTGTGTTTTCACTGTTTGGGGTGTGTTTGCCCCTGTACCCTTATCCTTTATTGTGCTCTCATCTGTGTTTATTCCTAAAGGGACAACCATCCTCCTCCTGTTTTCCATCCTTTATCTCACACCTGTCCCCCCAGGGTCCTCCACTACCCCCAAATTCTTCATTCTCAGGCTCAATTAATGTCCCTAGTGGTGCATATCTGTTTTTATGCTCAATGCCTGCCTTTTTTGCTCCTGCTGGTGCCCCTCCATTTTCTTTCCTTAAGTGCAGGCTTTGGATGCTTGTACCTTACATCCTGCCAGTACCCTCCACCCTTCTTGTGTCCTGCACTGTCTCTACCTAGGCCCCCAGGAGTCCACCTATTGCCCACCATACCCCTTCCCAGAGCAGTTGTACCAACATGGGCTCAGGGAGGGAGAGGGTGGAGGAACAGAGGTGCATCCCTCCAGTTGTAGCTCTCCACAATTCATATGCTGTTCTGGCAAAGAGTGGTTCCTCTATGGAGGCACCAGCAGTGGAGACCAAGGAGGACACTGGGAACCTCCACAAAGGAGACCCACAGGAAGGTGGCATGAGACCCCGCAGGGAAAGGAAACAACTCCTGGTGGGGGACTCAATCATTGGGGGAAGACATGGGGAGGAAGGGATAGGGAGGTAGGTGCCTGCCTCACGCCATGGCTTGGAGGGACAGGAAGCTAATCCTCAGGATCACAGGAGCAGCTGCATGAGGGAGGGAGCTGGATGTCATTGTCCACCTAGGGACAAATGACGTAGCTGTAAATGGGATCAGAGTGGTGCAAGAGGAGTTTGTGGAGTTGGGAAGGGGCCTTAGACATGTATCATGTACGGTAACCTTCTTGGAGGTGCTGCCTGTCTATGGCAAGGATGATGCTAGGGTATTCTGCACCATGGGATTCAATGAATGGTTGAAAAACTGGTGTGGAGCTCAGGGTTTTGGCTTCATTGGGGACTGGGGAGTCACCTGGAGGGATGCAGGATTAAACTGGCATGATGGTCTGCATCTGTCTGGGGGGGATCCTGGATCCTAGGTGACAGGTTTAAATGCTTCATTGGCAAGCATTTAAACTAGCCAAGGGGGGAGGCACTGAAAAGGAGCAGGGAAATCCCAGCCTCTCCCCACAAAGCGCAGTAGTTAGAGAGGTAAACACCAAGGCAGAGAAGTCAGTAGGGAGCAGGACAGGGATAAATGCAGAAAAAGGTGTTAAGGACAGGGATGGAGCTAAAAGGGGTAAGGCCATAAAAAATAAATGGAAGGTGATGAGTACCAATGCCTGCAGTCTGTGCAACAAGCTCCCTAAACTAGTGGCCTTGATGGAAGAGGGATGCCTAGATATTGTGGCAGTCACTGAAACATGCTACACAGAGAACCATGAGTGGGAAGTCAACATACCAGAATACACAGTCTACAGGAGGGACAGGATGGGTAAAAGAGGAGGAGGAGTAGCTCTCCATATGAGGGAAGGGATTAAAGCAACAGAACTAAAGAGTAAACAGGAAGTTGATGAGTCACTATGGGTCACCCTGGAGACAGGAAATGGCACCACAATCTGCATGGGGGTTGTGTACAGACCCCCATCTCAAGGGGAGGAAATGGACAAGGAAATGATAGAAGGCATCCTTAAAATAGCAGAAAAAGGGGAGATATTGTTGATGGGGGACCTGAATATGCCAGATGTTAACTGGAGTAACTTTACTGCAGGCACATACAAGAGCAGGGTCATTCTTGATGTCCTACAGGGGGCATGCCTCAGACAGCTAGTGTTGGAACCCACTCGGGAGGGAGCAATCTTAGATCTGGTACTCTCAAATGGGTAAGGAGAAAGGATCTCAGATTTAGAAGTGGGTAGCCATCTGGGAACAAGTGACCACCAAACAGTGTGGTTCACAATAAACACAGCCATACAGTCAAGCCATACAAAAACAAGAGTATTGGACATTAGAAAGGCTGACTTTGGGAATTTGAGAGAGTGCCTTAGAAAAGCACTAGCAAATGGGCAAGAAGGAGGGGTGGAGGAATAATGGGGACTAATCAAAACAACCATCGCAGAGGAAACAAGACTTTGTGTGACCACTATGGTTCTCAAAAGAGGTGGCAGGGACGGTTAAGGAGAAAAGGATAGCATTCAGGAAATATACAGAAACACAGAAGGAGCTGGACAGATAACTTTATCAGTTAAAGCAGAAGGAGGCAAGGAAGGCAGTCAGAATAGCAAAGGCACAAACTGAGGAAAAGATAGCCAACTCTGTTAAGAAGGAGGATAAAACCTTTTATAGGTACATTAGGGAGCAAAGAAAGACTAAGGGAGGGATACAGAGACTTAATAAAGGGGAGGGAATGTAGGCAGAGGGTGACAGTGAAAAAGCAGGGATACTGAACAAATATTTCTGCTCAGTATTCACAACAGATGAGGAGGGGGAGGTGCCTAAACCAAACAAGGGAGAAACTCTGAATGGGGGGTCAATACCAGTCCATTAACAGAAGAAAGGGTTTTAAAAGAACTCTTGAAACTGAGGGTGGACAAAGCAATGGGGCCTGGTGGGATTCACCCAAGAATACTAAAAGAACTAAGGGTAGAACTAGTAACACCACTGACTACTCTCTTTAACAAATTATGGTAGGATGGAGTGGTACCTGAGGACTGGAGGAGGGCAAATGTGATTCCACTTCACAAAAGTGGGAGCAGGGCAGAGACAGAAAACTACAGACCAGTTAATTTGACTTCAGTGGTAGGGAAAATGATGGAATCACTCCTGAAGGAAATAATTGTTGAGTACCTAGAGGCCAGTGGGGTACAGGACCCAAGGCAGCATGGTTTCACAGCAGGAAGGTCATGTCAGATGAACCTAATAGATTTCTTTGACTGGGTGACCAAAGTAGTAGACCAGGGAGGGGCTGTGGATATGGCCTACCTAGATTTTAGCAAGGCATTCAAACAGTCTCACACAAAAGATTAATATACAAGTTAGCCAGCCTTGGAGTGGGTCCCAAGGTGTTAGCCTGGATAAAAAACTGGCTGGACAACAGGACGCAAAGGGTAATAGTAAATGGAGTCCACAGTGAAGAAAGGAGGGTAACTAGCGGGGTACTGCAGGGTTCGGTACTGGGACCAGTCCTCTTGAATATCTTTATAAGTGACATTGGAGAGCACCTGGAAGGAAAGGTATACGTCTTTGCTTATGACACAAAGATCTGCAACAGGGCTGATACACAAGGTGGGGTGGAAAGAATGAAAAGGGACTTGGCAAGGTTGGAGGAATGGTCAAATACGTGGCAGCTCAGATTCAATGCAAAGAAGTGTAAGGTAATGCATCTGGGAAACAAAAACCCAGGGGAAGAGTATACAATGGGGGGTGAGTTAATAACAACAACAAAAATCGAAACAGACCTAGGAGTAATTATATCAGATGACCTAAAGGTGGGCAAGCAATGTGAGAAGGCAGTAAGGGGGGCTGGGGGGGGGGATAGTGGGATGCATAGTGAGAGGCATCAACAGTAGAAAACAGGAAGTTGTTATCCCTCTCTACAAACAGTTAGTGAGACCCCATCAGGAGCACTGCATGCAATTCTGGAGACCCCATCTCCGCATAGACAGAGTGGAGGCTGTTCAGAGGAGGGCAACCAAAATGGCGCAAGGTCTGCATGAGAAAACATACGAGGAAAGACTAAAGCAGCTTAATATGTATACCCTTGAGGAAAGGAGGTAGAGGGGGGACATGATAGAAACTTTTAAGTATCTCAGGGGAATTAAGGTACAAGAGGGTATTATCTTTCAGAAGAAGAGGTGTGCAAGAACAAGGGGGCACAATTTGAAGATAGAGGGTGAACGGCTCAGAGGTAATGTTAGAAAGTATTTTCACAGAAAGAGCTGTGGATGCATAGAACAGTCTTCCTGAGGAGGTTGTGGAGTCAGGAACAGTGGGAGAATTCAAGAATGCATGGGACAGGCATAAGGCAATTCTAGTGGGGGGGCAGGAGGAAGTAGGCTGTTGATTAACTAGAATCTGCTGCTTATCCATCAGTTAGGGAAATGGGCAGACTGGGTGGGCCAAGCGGTCCTTATCTGCCATCAAATTCTATGTTTCTATGTTTTCCTGATTGTGTTTTTCCAATACACTTCCTGACTCCTGCCTATTCCAGCTTCCACTCCTAGACCCCCTACAACTCCACCATTCTTTCTTCTACTTCTCCTGACCCATCTCACTTCCTCTGTGGCTCTCCTATCATCCTTCCTTCCTTCTCCTCACCCCTTCCAGCGTCCACCTCAACCACTTAACCTCCTCCTTTATTTGTGACAGTTGCCTACACTCCATGCAGCCCCCCCAACTTCCAAGCCATGTCCAGCACTATGGCTGACACACACCCAGTACACCCAACCATCCTTTGAAATATACCTCCTACCCTTGCAGTCTGGGAACTTTGCCCTGGTCCCCTCCCTGGTCCTCCCCAATTTGCCCTCCAAAACAGTTTCCCATTCACTCCTTACAACCCTACTATAAGTACAGCAACAGCTCTCATGCTTGTGTAATAGGGGCTTGGTAACTCCCCCACCCCTTCCGAGGTTTGTGTTGTCAAGTATAGACTTCACTAAAGTAAACCTTTAGTATTATTGGCATATTCAGAATTGTTTCTGGTTACCTTTTTATTTGTGGGACAAATTGTTAGGTATCTGGACTTTATAGGGAGATGTTCTCTTTTAAACAAAACTGTTGCAATAATACTTTTTTATCTTTCTTCTTACTGTCTTTCAGCCTTGCACTTTCCCTACCTACCTCTTGGCCACATGTGGGTGTCATGCTGTCCCTATCCTTCCATTCTAAACTCTCTTAATGTCCAAATGTCAGCATATTAGAGCTCTGTATGTTCGTTTGCGTTTTCTGGAAAAAAACGGACCTATGCGAACGAGCGCACAGAGCCTCGCGAATGTGCGAATATACCGTGAAAGCGAGCGCTAGCGTTTGCTTGTTTTAAATTCTTGCAAATACAAAAGCGCCTATATTTAGAGGTGAAATTTGCGTATTTTTGTTATCTTGTAAAAAAAAAAAAGGGAATGTGAGCATTTGAAAATGCAGTCTTCTTTAAAATCAGAAAAAAACCTCCTTGTTTGAGACTTGGCTCTTGTCTTCAGAAGTTTGTTGTGCTGTATAACACATAGACATAAATAAATATACAATTACTGAGATAACATAAATGTTGCATTTACATTCTGGGTAAATCCTCTGAACACCCTAGACTGTGTTAATATCTTGGGAAGTTGTTTTTTTTTTTACCTTTCAGGTAGGCTTCTGGTTTTCTGCTAGAGAGTTTCCAGGACCTCATTGCTGTTAGTATACCTTTCTTGGGGCCCTCCAGCCATATTTCCTCCCTTTTTATGATGTAAACAGGTGGGAGGTGTCTGAAATTCTGGTGTAATTCTGTTTTTCTGAATTTGCAGTATTATTATTTGTATTTCCATGCTTCAAACAATATAAAGCTCTATTTCTTAATATCGTTATGTTATTGAAAGGAAAATTAAATCTTTCTAATGTATTTTTTTGTGTTTAAAGAGAGAGATAATTGGTGGAGTTAAAATGATCATGTGAGGTATTTTCTGTATAAATGTACTGCAGGATGTGTTGTAAGTAAGTCAGTTGGTTGGTAGAAGTCCTACCCTACCAGTCCCCTAGCCTCATACTAGGTGGATGAAGAATTTGTTTTTGGGAATTGATCTTATTTTAGTTTTGTTCTTATACCTTTATTTTCCATTCTCAGTCCGTTTATTTGCCTGCTGAAAAATAAATCTGATATTGATATTTTTGCATCCTGAATCACTGTCTGGATCTCATTTGTTCCCACGTCCATAGTTTGCAATCCTTAAAAGATACCTTGGTTACCTATTACTTAATCATCAAACACAAATGCACAAGCCCCTTTGACCAATATTACTCCTGCAGAATGGGAAAAAGATAGGTGAGTAGTAAGTCAGAGCATTTGCACCTATATGTTTCTGCTTTTTTAAGACACCTTATTTTAAGGTACCTGGTTAGAATAGTGCTACACGAATAGTGCAAGTCTAGAGGATGCTAGTTTATGTAGCACTAGCACAGACAGCAAAAGAGGATCTACAGCGCTCTCAGCAAGCACGCCCCAGGTCACTGTCCATGGTGCTCATCACATACAAGAGCACCAGGATCCAGAAGGATGGTGAGCTGCTCCTCTAGCATGGAAGGGTAGGGCATAGAGCAGCTCAGCCAGTGACAGTGAAGATCAGGGTTCTAATCCAGGTCTCCAACATTTTTGTGCACTTGGGACTTTGTTTCTTTGACACAGGGCCATGGAAACAGTATTCCACAGCCCCACATATTTTAACTTTCCCTGTGATCTGCTCCCCTTGGGAGTGAGAATCCTTCAGTCAGGGGCTTCAGGGATGCAGACAGCAGGCCCCCTGCAAAAATAAAACTGATGGCATTATTGCTCTGCTACTGTTGCTGACAGCATTGTGGCCAGTGCTGTTCTGACCCAGTGCATTTTTTAAGACACCCTGGAAGCCTTTTACCCAATGACTAGTCAAAAAATCCTACTGTAATTACAGCAACAGCTTTCTATGCTTGCACTGTTTAAAAGATACCTTTGTTCCTATTAAACAGTTACCAACACAAATGCACAAGCCCCTTTGACCAATATTATTCCTGCAGAAATGGGAAAAAGATAGGCGAGTATTAAGTCAGAGCATTTGTGCGTATATGTTTGTGCTTTTTAAGACACCCTTTTTTAAGACATCCTGGAAGCCTTATACCCAACAACTAGTCAAAAATGCACAAGCTCCTTGACCAATATTGCTCCTGCTGAATAAAGGGAACAAGTGAGCAGTTGAGAAAAAAAAACAAAAAAACAAAAAAACAGTGTGATCTAGACCACCAGACCCACAAAGCCAACTCAGTGGTAACCCAGAATGCCCCTCTATACTTGGGTCCTTCCCTCAGCCTTTGCCCAGCATAGGTACCTTATTACACCCCTACTGTCACAATGGAGTGTAGCCCAGCCCAGAGCCCCTCTTCTCTTTGTGATCTGCCTGTTCCCATCCTATGCCTTCCTTTCAGCTCCTCCTACCATGAGTATTTAATAGAGGTCGGGGTTAGGGTGGGTGGCTGGGACAAAAAGCTCCCCTTGATTACAGCTCCTTTAGGAGGGGTTTACACAGTGGCTGGCCCTGCTACTTTTATAACCCAGGCTGACCAGTTGAACTGTCTGCCCTTGATTCTGGTTGGCTCCCTTGCCACTCCTCTGATTGGTTGGTGCACAACACCACAGTCCCTGCTAGTCCAGGTGCTATTGCCAGATGCAAGCTGTTAAGTCCCTGTGTCCTTTCTTTTTTACAGTCTGTGGTACAGGTCACTGCCACTAGTCCCCTTGCTGCTGGTTTGCTACCGCCTCTGCTTCTTTGCTGCTGATGAAGCTGCGGGCTCATAGATACTCACAGCTTCTTTGCCACTGATGTGGCTGCAGCTCCCTGCTCCTCAGCCAGTGATGCGGCCACTGACTCCAGGACCCTCCCAGCTTCCTCACCACCAATATGACTGCCATGCTTTGCTCCCTAGACACCAATGTGGTCACTCCAAAGCTCCCTTGATTGCAACTCCTTTGCAGGGGTGCTACTTTTCTAGCCCCACCAACCAGTTGAACTGCACACCCTTGATTCTGGTTGACCCCCTTGGCACTCCTCTAATTGGTTTTCACAAAACACCACAGTCCCTGCTAGTCCAGATGCTGTACCCAGACTCAAACTGTTACATCCCTGTGGCATTTATTTGTTACAGTCTGTGGTGTGGGTTGCCACAACTAGTCCCCTTGCTGCTGGTTTGCTGCCATCTCTGCTCCTTTACTGCCAATGCAGCTGATGTCTCCAAGATCCTCATGGCTTCCTTGCAGCTAATGCAGCTGCAGCTCCCTGCTCCACAGCCACCAATGAAGCTGCTGACTCTATGACCCTCCAGGCTTCCTTGCCAAGGATGTAGCCGCTGCTCTTTGCTCTTCAACCACCCATGTGGTCACTCCAAATCTTTCCTTGATTAGAGCTCCTTTGTGGGGGGTTTACACGTGTCCAGGCCTGCTACTTTTATAGCCCCAGTTAACCAGTTGAACTGCCTGCCCTTGATTCTGGTTTGTTCCCTGGCCACTCCTCTGATTGGTTGTCACATCACAGCCCCTGCTAGTACGGATGCTGTACCCAGACGTGAACTGTTATGTCCCTGTGTCCTTTCTTTTTTACTAGTCCCCTTACTGCTGGTTTGCTGCTGCCTCCACTCCTTTGACGCCAATGTGGCTGTGAACTCCGAGATTCTCATGGCATTCTTGCCACTGATGTGGTCGCAGCTCGCTGTTCCCTGGCCACTGATGTGGCCACTGACTATGGGACTCTCCTGGCTTTCTTACCACTGATGCAGCCTCTGATCTCTGCTCCCAGGCAATTGATGTGACCACTTCTGGAGTTTCTCAGCTTCCTTGCCGCCAGTGTGGTCTCTGTTCTCTTCTCCCTGGCAACCGATGTGGCCACTCCAAAGCTTCACTTGATTACAGCTTCTTTTGGGGGGAGTTCGAGTACAGCTCCTTTGGAACAAAGAAAGATGGTAGTGGAAACTTTTAGGTTAACAGTGGGAAGCAGGGTAACTGATGAGGATGAGCCAAAAGAAGGTATTCTGAACAACTATTTCTGTTCACTATGAAGGAGAGCAGGCCTTTGCCAGAGAGCAACATAAGTGCTGATGGAACGGGAATCCCAGAAACAAGGAAGCAGTTATTTACTAGTGAATGGGTCAGAAAAGGGTTAGCCAGTCTGAAGGTAGATGAGTTTCCTTTCCTCTGGTGTCCCCCCCCCATTTTCTCCCTGCTCCCTCCCTCCTCCTCCTCCTCCTCCAGTTCCCCTTCCCCCAAGCACACCCCCTTTTCTACCCCCAATCACCCACCCCGGTAACTCCTGCCTCCCATGCTGTCCTCCCCATCCCAACCTCCCACCTCACCACTCTTCTTCTCCTTTTGACAAGGTCTACTCTGATGGCTGCTACCTTAGTACCTACTCTACCTCCACTACCTCACTGTCCCACTGGAACATAGTTCTTGCTGCCTTCCCCAAGACTATAGAGTAACATAGTACAGTTATTTTCATATATACTAAATATGTTTATGTTTTTTATTGTCTGGCTGTGCATTGCCCCAGCTGATGTTGAATATTGTTCTATGTTTTTTTGCACAAATTTCTGTTGTAACTGTCACTGATTTCATTAATATTGTTGTCTGAATCGTCTGTATCTGCTTATTTGATGTGAAACATTTGTAAAAGAGCTATTGCACAGACTATTGATGACATTACCTACCCATGTAGATGCACAGGTGACATCTCCTGCAGAAACCCCTGACTAAAAAGTATATTTTTGCCTAACTCCTGTAACTATCACAGTTTAAACAGTAAAAATCAAAACAGGAACCTATGGCGACCAGACACAGACCAAAAGCGGTACTCAGTGGAGGACTTAAGCAACATAAATTAAATTTGGCCTCCAAGGCACAAGCAAACAGTGAAGAGGCCCCTAAGCCTGCAGAAGCAGCAGACCATGCTGGGGATAGTGACTTGGAGGAGAAAGGAGAAGATTTTACCATCACGTCCCGCCAACTTTGTCAGGAGCTGCGGCGTCTAAGCAATATTCTGGATTCCATCAAAGCGGACATAAAGAAAAACAAGTCAAACATCACCCAACAAGGAAAACAGCTTCAAAACCTAGAGGAGCATCTAACAAATTGCTCAGAGACTGTAGACTTACATAACGGCATCATTTTGCAACTACATGACCGTTCACAGCTTCTAATGTGCAAACTGGAAGATCTTGAACATAGATCCCACCGAGTAAACCTCGGGATTCATGGCTTGCCCAAACATGCTGAATCAGATGATGTACCTGAATATACCGAAGGTCTGCTCAAAGAACTTCTAGATATTAATAAAGATGTACCACTAAATATAATCAGGGCTCACAGGGCTTTGTTAGCTCCACTGAAAGATCCCAAGGTCAACCTCACTCTATAATAGCCTTCCTGGATTTTAGAACAAGGGAGATGGTACTTAAGAAAGCTTGGGCTAAGAAAGAAGTAATTCTTGGGGACTTTAAGTTATTTTTCGAGCCGGACTATGCACCGATTACAATGGCATGCAGGAAGCTTTGGTTTCCAGTCATTAAGGCCCTGTGAGGGAAAGGCTTGAAAGTCAGGGTAGATTTTATAGCTCATTTGCGTGTTACATCAGGCATAGGCACAAAAATCTTTGGTTTGGTGGCTGAAGCTACGAAATACCTTTCCTCACTGGAGATCGAGGTGGATGAACTAATACACCCAACAACAATTAAAGAAATCAAGAAATGGCAATGGCAAACAATGGGAGGATGAGCTGCTAGAGGTGAAGGAGTGGATTCTACCTCTAGGAATGGAATTTCAAGTACATGAGGAATGCTGCAAGATCATGCAAAACCTCCACTAGGCCACGCTCAGAGCCAGGAAAAACCAGTGGAATCTGCCACATGAGTGCAATGAAACAGAAACCTTTTGTTTAGAACCATCAGGGGCTTTGTATGAACAGAGTTGAGTGAGGGAGAGGTTGTATGTGGCTTCTCCCAGCCCCTTTCTAAATGCGGAGCTACCCTGTGGTTCAAGGCATGTACAAAAGCTTTCGACATATTAATTATGGTTACAAACTCAGTATCTGTAAAACATTTGTTCCTATTTCTTTAAAATAAAGCAATTTACGCTAATAGCTTGCAGTGCCAAGAAGCTGGGGGGTGGGGGGTACAGATCAATTATTGCTAATTTTGATCTCTATGGGGACACTTAATGCCAGATCAAAAGGGAACTATTCAGAGCACAAGAAAAACACAAAATTCTGAATTTGGAGTAGGCACTCTGTAAATTTAAGGTCGGGGGTGTACGGGTAACCATATGGTTGGCCTACTAGCACCCAACCCATAATTCTGGAAGCTAGTCAGGGGAGGAGGGAGGTGGGAAATGGAAAGTCTTATGTTGGGAAGGTGGATCCACTACTGCTGCCTGTAACTGGAAGACTCTGGTACCCGCAGCAAGGGGCTGGGTTTATCTCAGCACCCCCCCCACCATTAATTGAACCCATAAATGTGGTGAGCATACTGTGGCACCTTGGAAGGGCAATAAGAAGAAGGAGGAGGAGGTACGGTTGGGATCCCTTGTTTGGGATCAGTACAACAGTGTCTTGTTCCTACAAATAATGTTCAAGTTGTGATGTTTCTTGTTAGTTGTTTTGTTGTTTGAGCTGTGCACCTTTCCCCCTCCACACCTCGGGTTGGAGCATGCATTAGGAGCTCTAACCCCTCAGACCATACTGGCTGGATGCTTATGCAATGGAGGGTTTAAACATTGTATCTTATAATGTCCAGGGTATTAACCACCCGGTTAAACAATTGAGAATTTTGCAAGAATTGGGGAACCTAAATACACATACCTCTCTCCTGCAGGAAACTGACCTTACAGAGGTGGAACACAGGAAACTGTGCAGTAGGTGGGTTGGGTCAGTTTATGCTTCCTCCTATTTAACACATCCTTATCGAAGGGGTACAGCCATCTTGATTTATAAGTCATGTCCCCTCTAGGTGTGAGACATCCTGTCAGACCCAGAAGGGAGGTTCATTAAGGTGACAGCATTGTATGGAGACATACCATGTGTGATAGTAAACATATATGCCTCTAATGGGGATGAGGAGACAGCACAATGTTTAAAAAACATCTTACAGATATAATAAGAACAAATGGCCATCTCTGTGTTCTTGGGGGGAGACTTTAATACCACCCTCTCTGCCTCACTAGACAAACAGTGTGGATACCAGAAAACTACGTTGGGGGTATCGAGCACAACACTGAACAGACTAGTTCTAAATTGGGGGCTACTAGATGTGATAAGGTGGAAGAACAGTCATGCTAGGGATTATTCCCACTACTCAGACTGACATAGATGTTACTCAAGAATAGACATGCTGCTTCTGTTGGAGGAGTGGGCACATGCAATAGCTCAATACCAGATTCACCCAAGCTTAATATCAGATCACGCTTCAGAAAATCAACCCTGGTACTGATACCGATGGTTAGAAACTCACACTGGGGCTTTAATGTTGGTCTCCTCAATAATCCAGAGTTTAAACAATATATAAATAATATAATCAATAATTATTTAGAGACTAATCCAGAAGGTATAGTGCCCCATTCACTTAGATTGGACACCCTTAAGGCAGTCCTGAGAGGAACTATACTTAAGTTTGAAGCTCAGAAAAAAAGAAAATGGATTTCTAGAATCGTGGAACTAGAATTGGAAATCATAGATTTAGAATTCCAACATAACATTTCTTTAAATCAGAGCACTAAAAGCTGGAGGAAAGTAAACAGAAGTTAGAGAGAATACTGATAACATTTAGAGGGGACTTACAGATGAACCCATCAACAATACCATGAGGGGGGAAATCACTCAGAGAAATTCCTGGCGTCTACACTGTGTACTCAGCAGGTGAGCAGACTAATTCTTATAATGAAAGACCCAACAAGGGGAGACAGAGCCCAGTCATCCAGAGAAAATTACGAATATATTTGCAAAATATTATAAAACTTGATATACTCAATAACAAATTATGGACTGAGGGGCAGCAGCCACAAAGTTCTTTCAGGAGACAGAGCTTTAGGTTCCTTTCTCAGAACTCTAAAGAAATCCTGGAGGCTGAAATAACATTAGAAGAACTCAAACAGCAGGTGATGGTTTTAAGAATAGCAAGTCCCCAGGTCTAGATGGATTCACAACAAAATTCTAAATAATTTTTTTTGGGGGGGTTACTTCCAGTTTTGTTAGGGGTGTGTAGAGAGGCTATGGAGGGAAGCGCAATCCCTATGTCCTGGCAGACAGCTCAGATTTCTGTTCTACATAAGTAGGGGAAGGATCCCTTGGAGTGCAGGTCATACAGACCAATCTCCTTACTTAATGTAGATCTTCAAATCTTCACAGGCCTGCAGGCCAAAAGACTGAAAAGAGTGGTCTCTCAGGTAATCCATGAAGATCAGACAGGGTTTATCTCCGGGAGATATCTATCAGATAACATTAGGAAATTGTTGAATATTGTCTTCTCCAAAAAAACACATATGGAATTCCAAATAGCTATTTCCATAGATGCAGAAAAGGCATTTGATATGGTTAATTGGCAATTTCTAAAACTGTCCATGGAAAAAATGAATTTCGGCCCTAAATTTTTACAAGCCATCACTCAATTATACACTCACCCAGAAGCCCTGGTAAGGGTTAATGGTATCAGCTCTGCCCCGTCACAGTCTCTAGAGGAACAAGACAAGGATACTTCTTTTCACCTCTACTCTTTGTAATTAGTTTGGAGCCACCTGCAGCTAGGATCTGACAGAGTCTGGCTGTCAGAAGTATCATGGTGGGAGGGTTGAAAAAAAATTATCCCTATTTGTGGACAATTCAATTTTCTACTTGTCCTCCTGGAGGCTTCACTTCCCCCCTTGTAGAGATATTACAGTCTTCTGGCAAAATCTCAGGTTATAAAATTAACTCCCTAAAATCTGTGTCTTTGGTGGTGAGTGGACATCCCCCAGACCATTTAGTGAGACATTTCCATTTGTGTGGGCTTTGAATAACCAGATTAGATATCTAGGAATACACATCACAATAGAACTCTCAAAACTTTTCACCTCAAATTATGACAAATTCTGGAGGGTGGCAGAGTGGAATATGGCATGGTGGAAATTCCTCCCCCTCTCTTTGGTAGGGAGGGTAGAAGTAGTTAAAATGAACATTTTACCCCGCCTACTGTTCTTGTTTCAATGTCTGCCTGTTTGGATACCACACAAATTCTGGAATAAGATAAATAATGGAATTTTACAGTTCATATGGAATAACAAGAAACCTAGGGTAGCAAAATGTATCCCACAACACCCAAAGGAGCTGGGGAGTCTGGCCTTGCTGAACCTATTATACTATTACCTGGCAGCCAAGGTGGCAGGATTAATGACCTGAACAAAACAAAGAGTATCCTCACAGTGGTATGTGCTGGAGGATGTGGATTTGGGGGATAGACCACTATTTACATTAGTCTTAATGGAAACTACACCAGAGTACAAAAAGGGCATACAGAATAGGTGTGTGAGGCATGGGTTAGATATGCTCAAGAAGATCCAGAAAGTATTGAACACCCCGGCTGGACTGGGCCCCTTCTCCCTCATCCTCTTTGATCCAGAATGTTTTCCCCCCGACTCTTGACCCCGGGTATGCCAGTTTTGCTGGCAGGGGGCTTACAAGGTTCACCCAATTCCTGGAGGGGGATAGATGCATCACTTTTCAGACAGCAAAGGAAACATTTCAATGGACAAACTTGGAATTCCTACACTTTATGCAGGTGAGACACTTTATTAATTCAGAGGAGCATATCCTGAGCTTACAGCACCCATATTCCAGTTGGGAGGATTTCTTATATGGCATAGTAATTGCTGGGCCAGGAAGGTTTATCTCTGCTATATACAAATTAATACTTTAATAGACAGAAGGCCCCCTGGGGACACACAGGACCTGGGAAAGGGAGGCCAATATTGAAATTACAATAACAGAGGCAAACTGGAAACATAGGCTAAATTGGGGATGGAAAGGCACGTCAGCTCCTGTATGGAGATAATTTTTCTAGAAGGTCATAGTTTCGTTCTTCCATACCCCATACTGGAACTCAACACTACAATTTAGCCACTGGGGCTAATTGCTGGAAACAGTGTGGGCAGAGAGGAAGCCACTGGTATATCTTTTGGAGATGTCCAGGAGTTGGTACATTTCTGGAAGGGAATCCAAACTGCAGTAGTTAATATTTCGGGAGAAACCATACCACTGTCTGTTGAAGAATGGGTTCTGGGAATACCTACAGTAATGTACCAAAAGGGGGGAGACAAAGAAAGTCTTATTAACCTTGATAGCTGTAGCATTAAAATGTATCACAGGAAAACAGCTGTCATGTGAGCCACCCAGACTGGGTGACTGGGTCAGGAGAGTCAAGGAGGTGGTATTGATGGAATTCATCACGGCAAAGCTAAGACTCACCTTGAAAAAACACATAAAAAGATGGTGAGGTTGGGAAGCTTTGTTGCAGAAGCAAGAAGACTTATGGTAAGAGAGATAGGGGTGGGCGAGCACGGGGGCAAATGAGATAGATCAGAAAAGGGGAAAATGCAAGGTAGTATATACTACCAGCAAATAAGCTAGGGTGAATGTAACAGCCCACAGCCTATATATTTTTTCATGATAATTAAAGATGGATGGGGGGATAGGTGTGTGTAACCCAACCGGAAGCCTTGTTGGTGAGGTCCAAAAAGGAGGGGAGTTGTTAATACCCTCAATTGTTTCTTTTATCTCTGATTTCTTAACTATGCTGGGGAATTGAAACTTTCAATTAGCCCTTCAAGTTTTGATAAGGGTTTGAGTAACCATGAACATTAGTGTTACATGCACAAATATCTGATGTAAGCAGGAGTATTTTCCTCCCCCTCAATGAATAACAATTAATTTTAATATCTGTCTGGAAGAACTCTTGAGTACCTGTTATGGAAGGCAATTTACCATGTGTGTAACTGGTAATGTCTTTCCTTATAATTGTGAAACTGTATGATGGAATAAAGCAGAATCTCCCAAACAAAAAAGAGCCATTGAGCAAATGTTTTTGTTTTTTTTCTGAAATGCAAAATAAATAAAAAGAAATTTAAAAAGATCCTGAGGCCAGACAGGATGGTTCCTAGGGAGCTCAGGGGACTGGCATTGGGCTATTAAGTAGCTCTATTCCAAGAGAAGAGACTCTGAAAGACTGGATTAATGGACTGACTGGAGGACATAATTCTACTCCACACAGATGAGAACACAGAGCAGCCTCACAACCGTAGACCTGTCAGTCTTACCTTCATTGTAAATAAACTGATGGAGACTCTATTCAAAGAGGACCTAGTGGACTACCAGAGAAGAATGAGCTCCAGGATAGTAAATAGCATGGATCTGTGGCAGTGAGGCCTTGTCAGATCAACTGGATAGCATTCATTGACTGGGTAAGTAGGACAGTGGACAAGGGTCATACAGTGGACTTACTCTACTTCATCTTCAGCTAGGCATCCAACTTGGTGCCACACAAAAGTTTGCTGTAGAAGCTAGAAGATCTGAGTGCAGCTTAAGATATAATCAGATAAGTAAGAACTTATCTTGAAGTAAGACAGCAGAAGGTAGTGGTAAACAGACTCAGAGCTGGAGAGAGGGAGGTCACTAGTGTGGTGCCACAGGGATCAGTCCTAGGTCTAGTCCTTTTCAACATGTTCATCAGTGACTTACAAGAAGGAGTTCAGGGCCATATGTGTCTTTTTCACAAATTAAACTGAGTTCTGTGGTAGGGGAGACAGAAAGGAGGGGTTAATTAAGATGCAGAAGGATCTGAAATTGTTGTAGAGGTGGTCCAAGGTTTTACAGCTGAAATTCAATGGCAAAACGTGGAAGATGATGCACATAAGGAATAAGAACCATTGAATGGAGTCCTGAATAGGAGGGCTAAACAGGGCACTAACTCTGAGGAAAGGGACCTAGATGTCACCCTATGTGAATCCCTTAAATAATCTAACCAATATAACAAGGCCTACAGTAAGGCAATCAGGATGCTTTGGTATATTGGGAGGGGTTTTGATGGCAGGAGTAAGGAAGCATTATTTCAGCTCTATGGATTGCTGGTGAGGCCACACTTGTAGTATTGTACCCAGTTCTGGAGCTCTCACCTAGGGAAAGACAAGGACAGACTAGATACAGGGCAGCATAGGGTAACCAAAATGATTCAGATTTTAGAGGGCAGATCTTATGAGAATTGGCTTAGGGCATTGAATATGCACTTGCTCAAGGCTAGAGAGTGGAGGGGTGACATTATAGAGACCTTCAGTGTCCTGAAAGGGAATGTACATGGTGAACTGCAGGGAACTATTTAGCAGGGGTAGCAAATCTAGAACATGAGGACATGAGTGGAAGCTGGCAGAGAAGATAGGAGTTCTGGAGGACTTGAGAGTTTTATTTTTGAGAGAGAGTTCCTGAGCTATGGAACAGTCTACCAGTGGAGGTGATGGATGCCAAAACCATTAATGGTTTCATGCACAGTTGCGACAGAGTTAAGGGCAGAGTAGTTACTCAGGGAGTCAGTGGTAAGATAGGGAGCAAGGGGATGGATAGTATAAACAAACATTCTGTATCAAACAAAGGTCTCGGTGTATGATATGGTATTAAGGCAGACTTGGAGGACAATTTGTATTTTTCTCTGTCATTGTCTGTGTTTCTGAGTGTCTTCAAAATCTAAACTCTTTTAGAAGTGCAGTGAGTTTAAATGTTCCCAGCCTTTTGGATGTGTAAATTGTGAACTGGCTCATGTAATCTATATTTTCCACTCTTCAACCGAGAAAGGTCTGATTTTGCAGTGATTTATACCCCTCACATTGGAAAACAGTGCAATCTGATATGACATTTCTTATGCAAATTAAATTTTTAGTCTTGGATTTTTCTGGTCCCATAAAAATTAAGAAACATCAAGAGCTTGTGTTGAAGAACAGTTCATGAATTTGGTTCATTAACTGGGTTATAAATGGTTGGAGAACTTTGAATCTTTCCTTCTTCAAATGGTCTCCAAACGCAGTGCAACCAAGCAAGGAAAAGGGGCATGGGTTGCCAAGCAAATGGCCCAAAGACCACCCTGCCACATTTCAGTCCTCTCCCTTGGCCCTCTGTTTTCCGGTAGACATTTGTTTAAAAACAGTTGCTGGCTTCTAGCACTGTGCCAGTAGCTGGCAATTTTTTAAGGTTAAAAAAATCTGTGAGTGAACAGGCAGAAGGTGCAGAGTGAAAGACTTCTGAGCACAGCAGGAGAATAGGCCAATAGATTGATCCTGGCCACTTTGGGAGGGCAGAGGGTTTGTTATTATTTTTTAAATGTTGGCTCTAGAATACAAATACCAAGTAATGAATAGCCAGTTATTCAGGGAGCTGAAAACAAATATTACCCAAAGATATGAAAAAGGTATTCAGATGCCCTTATGTATAAACATTCATTTATTTAGTATCCCACAGCAGATTAAAATCTAGAAGAGGGACAGGACAGGAAGATGCAGCCATTTGAAGTACAAATGGGTATCAAAACAACAAAGAGTCAGACCAGAGAGAAAGGAAGACAGTGTTGCTCAGATAGTTTCCCTGAAGCTAGGAAACCAACAGATACCTCCCATTTGGCCAGATAGTTGTTATGGTAGGATAGCAATACTGTCTGTCCGTGGATCCTACCCTCTAGGATCTAGTGCATGGATCCTACAAACACTGTGAAATCTAGCAACAAACATGGATCCTGTGGATCCTAGCAACAAACATGGATCTTGTGGATCCCAGCAACAAACATGGATCCTGTGGATCCTAGCAACAGATCCAGCTTATGTCCTAACTATCTGACCCTAGGGTCCCCGGAGCTGACTTAGGGTCCATTGTTATCTGACTCCAGATCCTAACTATCTAACCTCTGATCCCTGGATCTGACCTAGGATCCCTGGATCCTAACTGGGATAAATTGCTTTCTGACCCTTGATCCTTCATCTGTCTTTGGTAGGATTTCTGGTAGGATCCTAGCAAGGATAATAGCAGTATCTTACAGATATTGGTAGGATCTACAAAAACACTATCTGAGCAACACTAGATTACAGAGAGGTTAAGTGAAGAGAGGTAGTGACTTACCTAAAGTTAAGCAGTGAGTAATTGGAAACTTTGGGATACAAACTCAAGTTTTCAGGTTCACAGCTCTGCTAGCTCATCACAATAATTCACATTGTCTCCCAAAGGGAAGAGTGGGCTGAAGGAAGGGGAACAACAAAGGAGAAAAATGAAATAAAAAAAGAAATCATAGATGACCTAGCTGGGGGGTGGGTGGGTGCCTGGGGGGAATGGAGTAACAGTTAGCCAAATTATGGGATGGCATAGTGAAGGCAACAAACCTCTGGCAAAAGATGTGAGCAAGAACAGTAGGAAAAAGAGGCCACTATGTTCCTCAAGGGAAGTGGTTGCAAAGATTAAGGCTAAAAGAGCAGCTTTCAGGAGGTACAGAGACACAGAGGGAAGATGAGAGGGATGTGTGCAAGGAAAAGCAGATGGGAGCAGGAAAGGCAGTGACCAGCGAAGTGTTTAAAGGCACAAACTGAAGAAAAGATAGCCAAATGGGTAACTAAGGGGGACAAGGCCTTTTTTGGGTACCTAGTGGTACGTAGTTGCCTAGGGTCCTAGTGTTGGTGGGGAGTTGCCTGTTGTGGTGGAGGAACAGTTAGCCCAAGTAAGTGATAGCATACTGAAGGCAATAAGACTGTTGCAAAAGAAGTGAGCAAGAACAGGAGGAAAAAGAGACAACTATGGTTCTTAAGAGAAATGGCTTCAAAGGTTAAGACTAAAAGGGTAGCTTTCAGTAGGTACAAAGAGACAGAGAGAGCAAAAGATAGGGAGGTGTACCAGGAAAAGCAGAGGAAATCAAGAAAGGAGGTAAGGTTAGCAAAGGCACACACTAAGAAAAAAGATTGTCAAAGGAGTAACAAGTGGGGCAAGACCTTTTTACATACATAAGTGAAAAAAGTAATACAAGGGGAGGGATTGTGATGTTAAGAAGGATGGGGAAACTGTGAAGAGGACAATCAGGAAAAAGCTGATATCCTGAAGAAGTACTTCTGTTCTGTCTTCACAGTGGAAGGGCGGGGGATGGTCCATTTAAAAGCAGCAGGAACACTGCTGGAAGGGAGGCAGGCAAAATACCATTCAAAGAGGAAGGAGTCCTGAAGGGAAACACACATTTGAAAGTGGATGAAACTATGGGGCTGCATGGGTGAGGGAGCTCAGGGAGGTACAGGACTCACCTCTGACAGCTCTGTTCAACTACTCACTGGAAACAGGAGTGGTTCCTAAGGACTGGAGGAAGGCAGATATAGTCCCACTTCACAATAGGTTTCAATGCACAACGAACAAAATCATGTACATTGGGCACAGGAACCCAAAGGCAGAGTATATAATGGGGAAGATGTCCTGATGGCCACTAAACAGGAAAGGGACTGTAGGGTAATTGTACTGGATGACCTAAAGATAGTGAGGCAATGCAACAAGGCAGTAGATAGGACAGGCAGGATGCTGGGGTGCATAGGGACGGGCATCTCCAGCAGGAGAGAGGTTGTGCTACCACTATATAGATCACTGGTGAGACCTCACCTGGAGTAATGTTTCCAGGTTAGGACCACATCTCAAGGACATAGACATGGTACAGTCTGTCCAGAGGAGAACAACTAAAATAGTACAGGGCCTGCATCAGAGGCCGTATGCGAAAAGACTAAGGGATTACAATATGTACACCCCGGAAGAGAGGATGAAGAGTGAAGACATGAGAAAGATCAATAAATACCTTACAGGGGTAAATAAGGTACAGGAGGGGAATATTATTTGGAGGAGAGGGTGCATGATAACAATGGAGCATGCAATGAAGCTGGACTTGGGGGGTTAGGAGGGCTGTGACTAAATGCTTCTTCACTGAAAGAATAGTGGATGCCTGGACCAGTCTTCCAGCAGAGGTGGTGGAGGCAAAAATAGTGGTCGTTTTCAAGCATGCTTGGGATAGACACAAAGGAATCTAGGTATGGAAGTTGGGGAGGGGCCGCTAGCGATCACATAGGGTCTGTGGTGAGTGTATAGGCATGGAAAAATGGGCAAAATGGTCAAACTAGACGGGCCAAGCGGTCCTTATCTGTCACAAATTCTATGTTTCTGTGTTTCTATAATGAAATTCTAAGCTCACTGGAGCTTTCATTTCTACAACTTCAGGTTCAATAGTTACTGTAAGAGTGCATAGTGATAACAATGCAGAGCTTTGAACCTGGAATCCCAAGTTGAAATCACACCATAACTCACTTAGTCACCTTGAGCACATTGCTTAACCTCCTCTCTTCCTCTCCCCCTCCCCCTCTGCACTTCACATCACTCAGCATGACAAAACTGAGTGATGGTACAGAGATCACTGAAGCATAAAGCAGATAAAATGGCTCACAGAGAAAAAGACTGCAGAGCATGGAAGTTCCATGTATGAAATCCCTAGGGGTAAACATACTGCAGAGGAGTAATAAACATTGCTTGCAAACATGCCAGTAACAGGAGTGCACCAGTGAAATGAACACACTTAAAGGCCAAATGCACTTTGACAGTCAGTATTAAGTGGTTTTAAGACAGAACTGGTGAGGGGAAGAAAAGGACTGGAACATACAAATGGAGGGATGGTTGGGCTGTCAGTATTGCATAGTGATTAGAGGAATGAGGTGAGAACAAGCTAGGTACATCCAGCAGACCAGACTCGAGTTTGATTCTCACAACCTCCGCTTGCATACTGTGTGACTCTGAGCAAATCACATAACTGTCCAGTGCTCCCAGGACGCCCAGGAAAACAGGCTCTTGTGCTTAATGGGCCTTATCTGGTTACCAAACACTAAAATAAAATAAATAAATAAATACATAGAGACTATACTGAATGGATAAGCCTGACAGTAAAGGGGATGGGCTGGCTCTCTTTTTGAGGAAGGGAGTCATTTTGGAGAACAAGGAGGACATCATTGAGAGGGTAACAGTGTATATGGAGGATATGGCAGCCTGTGTCTGCTGCAAACCCCATAGCACCACGCTGCAGCAAATTTTTGGCCACACAGGCAGTGCAAGACCCATTTGTGGTATGGCAGCCTACGGTTGATGTGGACTGCTATTGAGAATATCTCCCGTGCATCTTTTGGTGCAAGGGCACGTTAAGAAATGTTTTGCAGTGCAACCCCTTGCACCATGCCAGGAACTTTGAGAATTGAGCCAGTGAGTCCTTTGGAGCCCTATAGAAAATGGGTTGTTTAGGAGAGAGGCATAGTTTGAGGTAAGGAGTTGCCAGTAGATTGGGGCATAGACTGAAAAGCCAGTTTCCTCATGCCAGTGGAGCATATCGCTGCTGTAAGAGAGGCTGGAGTCCACAGATCTCAGGGAGTATGAGGTAGATGGGTGCTACAGATAACCTGCTAGGAAGGTGGTAAGCCTGTTTGAAGGAGTTGATCCACAAAATGGCCCAGAGCAAGAGATTTTGGCCAGCAGAGGAGGCCCAGTCCAGTGTAAAGGGAGCAGTGATGTGTGAGCTTCCAAGAGGTCAGGGCAAAATGACACACATAATTGTATTTTGTATCCTATGTAGAGAGGATGGTTTTGTTTGCTCACAGGTGTAACACCACTCAACACCATTTGGAAGGCTTACCTTTTAAATGTCTCTGGGTGTTCTCCTGCTGCTGCCGGCATCCCAGTTTTCTCCATGGCACCTTCAGCCATTTAGCCCTTGTCCTCTAGTGCCCCGAGTTCCCCCTGGTTCCCCAAACACAGCCCCAGTGCTTCAATTCAGCCCAGTTCAGTTTAAAAGTTAAACTGTGAGCTGCCGGCATGTTTCTGTGCCGCTGGCACTCACGCATGCGTACAGGATGGCTTTGTTCTTACCAACCACTCATTTGCGGTCAAAATGGGAGAGGGGTTTTCTTTGACACTGTGCCCTACTAGGCTAAATAGGGACCAGAGACCTCAGTGAGGTTAGCAAAAAGCCCCAAGAAGAAAAAATAAAAAAGTTTTAAAATGAGCAACAGTGGGGCTTATGAATATTAATGAGCCCTGCATACATATTAATAAAATGCTGCCAGCCACCTAGGGGCACAGTATTGCAGTGGCAGTGACAGCGTAGGGGAGCAAAATGAAATTTAATGAATAAATATATGAAAGAGAGCATCGTTGGGACTATGTAACTTTGGGGCTACTTATTAATAAAAGTAATATTCCTGGCTGGACCAGAACTTTAATTTTGGAGACAATAAATAGACTACACAGACTGTATATGCAGCCACCATCTTTCTGCCTATCAACCAATCAGCTGCCAGGATTTAGCCAAGGGACTTCTGGGACAGTGCCGGAGACTTGTGGGAAATAAGCAGGGACAAAATCTAGGTGCCAAAATGCTGTCCAATTAAAGGATTGGGACTGTGATTAGTAGCCTGCTCAGCCAATCGGATTATAGGACTTTTGCTCTTTACAAATGAGGGACTGTTTGAATCTAGTCAGTCCAGGGGGAGTTTGTGCAGCAGTTCCAGGGGTCTGTCTGGAGCTTCTGAAGGGAAAAGAGGCTCCCTGCAGCTTGGGAAACTCCAGGAGAGGCCTGCTTTGCCTCTTCTAGGCCAAAACCACTGCTGAATAAGTGTTGGGACTGCCAAGTCTCCAGAGCAACCTGCAATCCTCCAGAAAGGTAGTCTTCCTCAGAGTAAGTTGCCAGATTAAAATTGGGGTCAGAGTTGCTAAAAGATTCTAAATCTGAAATCCGGTGAGAGAAGTTTTTGCCTCAGGGACTGCACCTGAACTTAATGCCTGTACTCCCCAAAATTGTCTCCAGCTGATTTGCCAGAGGGAGCTCTGAATTGCTGTGTGCCAGCTTACATTTCCAAGACTGCAGCTTGCAAGTGAGTAAGCTGTGCGGCCTATTACTGAACTGTATCCAAACTGAACTGGTGATGCCAAGTAATGTGCCTAAAAGACTGTTGCTGCCTGTAAAAATCAAGCTGCCAGACAACCAGAGAAGGGAATCGGCTCCTGCAGAGAAGTTCATCACAGGTTGTGGCCATCCTTGGGGGCTACGCTTTGACAAGGGGGTGAGTCATGTCAGCTCCAGTCCCTGTATTTTGGTCCTTGCCCAAAAAGGACAAAGTCCTGCAGCCTGCAGCCACATCCTGTCTCAAGGAGAGCCATCCTGGAAATCAGCCCACATCCCGAGGTCCATGGTTCAGTAAGTACCTCAGGGTTTTACCCTACAACACTGATTAACCTGTTTGTTCCAACTGATTCATTTTTCAAGTCTACACTTGGGTTTAGACTGTCTTTGCAACTCATGGGGCTTTGGGATTACAAATTTCAGGTTTTCCACAAGTAATTTATGGTTTTACAGTCAAGTACAAAAGAAAGCGCAACCATTTATTTTTTAAGGGCCCAACCAGCTGCGACGCCAGGCCAACCTATGGTAATGCTTCAGGCCTGTAAACGTATCTTATCCTGTGTACCAAGTGAGGTTAACTGGACAGTCCAAAGGGGTTTATGCATTTGGTTGAATGTTTGTTCAAAGTCAAAATACCGCTAACACCCAAAAGTGCCAATTGATCAAGCTTTAATCTGCATCCCCTACTCCTTATTTAAAACCCTAAATAAATCTGTTTGTTGTTTAAATGTTAATCTGGTCCATGAGCATATTATTACTGAGTGCTAGGTTAATGCAAACAACTGAAAGGCTTTGTGTTATTGCTGGTAACTGCTCTTTACAGCTGCACAAGGTGAATGCAGAGTTCCAGACTCTGTTGGTAACTGGTCTTCATGAGCATATTATTAGCACTCTCCAAATAATTGTGAACTGAATGCAAAGTAAGGTGTTTATTATAATTTAATGTGTGGGGCCACTAGGTGGGGCTGTGGGTAGGTATAGCTTCCCGGAGGGCTGTATCAGTTCAAGATCTAACCCACTAAATCATTACTTTGAGCGGAGGCACCATAATTGTAGTTCTACTGTAGGTAGTGACACCACCGTGACCCCTGATAGCAAACCCAGGCCCCTCAACCTACAGTCAGGGAAGCAGCAGGGGTAGTAGCCCTTGGTATAATGGCATTAGGGTTACACAGGTATACCAACAGGCTGTACGTGAGAATTGGCAGGAGTACACCATGAGCTGTGGACTGTCTGGCAACAGGCGATAAGCACTGTTAGACCCAAAAAGCCATGCCCAATTTAGTGTTTACAGATTTGCAGGCTGAAGAAACAAGGAGGGCGAATCAAGCGAGGGGTCAAGTCATGCTCCTTCATATTTATAACTTCTGAAAGCCTTGAGCGGGGATCCATCTTTGCATGTGATGGAGAGTTTTCAAAGGGTAGCCCAGAGTTTTGGTTTGGAGCCAAAGAGCAGTGACTTGGTCTTTTAGCCATTTTGGAGGAGCTTGTTTGTGGTTAGCCAAGATTGAATTACTCCGAATGCATCAGAGATGGGTTTTTGGATGGCAAGGACAGTCACTGTAGTACAGGGCAAGATCATCAGCGTACAACAGTGAGCAGTATCCAGAGGTAATAGTTGAGAGATCATTTATGCAAATACAGAAAAGCAGTGGGCCTAGGATTGAGCTCTAGGGGACCCCATGTGTAATGTAAGCAAGGGTGGGGATAGCAGAGTGAAGGCATTTGTTGTTTCCTGCCAGACAGGTAGTTTGAGAACTAGGAGTCTGCAGAAGGGGAAACAACAAGGGAGGCGAGTTTGATTTTGAGGAGTGAGTGACTGACGATGTCAACTGCCTTCCTGAGGTCAATAATCACTGCTCTGTTTAGAAGTCCAGAGTCCATAGATAAGCTGATGTCATTTGTCAGTTTGGTAAGGGCTGTAGAGGTGCTATGGTTATAGAAACATAGAAACATAGAATTTGATGGCAGATAAGGACCACTTGGCCCACCTAGTCTGCCCATTTCCCTACCTAATGGATAAGCTGCAGATCCTAGTTAACCAACAGCCTACTTCCTCCTACCCCCCACTAGAATTGCCTTATGTCTGTCCGATGTATTCTTGAATTCCCCCACTGTTTTTGACTCTATGACCTCATCAGGAAGGCTGTTCCATTCATGTACAACCCTCTCTGTGAAGAAATATTTCCTCACATTACCTCTGAGCCATCCCCCGTCTATCTTCAAAGTATGCCCCCTTGTTCTTGCACATCTGTTTTTCTGAAAGATGCTACCCTCTTGGACTTTTTTTTTATTCCTTTGAGGTATTTGAAATTTTTATTAATTCACGTCCCCCCTCTCCCTCCTTTCCTTGAGGCTATACATCTTAAGCTCCTTTAGTCTTTCTTCATTTGTCTTCTGGTGCAAACCCTGCACCATTTTGGTTGAACTCCTCTGGACAGCCTCCACCCTGTCTATGTCTTTGCAGACATGGGGTCTCCAGAACTATACACAATACTCCAGATGTGGTCTTACTAACTGTCTGTACAGAAGGCCAACTTCCTGTTTTCTACTGCTAATGTCTCTCCCTATGCATCCCAGTATCCCCCCAGCCCTCCTTACTGCCTTCTCACATTGCTGGCCCACCTTTAGGTCATCTGATATGACTACCCCCAGGTCCCTTTCCATTTTTAGTGTTGTCAGTATCTCACCCCCATTGTGTACTCTTCCCTTGGGTTTTTGTTTCCCAGTGACCAGAGCTGGGTTTGAATCCCACAGCTTCCACTTGCATACTGTGTGACCCTGAGCAAGTCACTTAACCTCCTCCTGCTCCCAGGTTGCTCCTGTAAAAAAGCTTCCAGCTTAGTGTGCTATACCTGGTTAAACAACTAAATAAAAAAAAGGTGCATTACTTTGCACTTCTTTGCGTTTAACCTAAGCTGCCATACATTTGGCCATTCCTCCTATCTTTTCATTCTTTTCACCCCACCATGCATATCAACCCTGTGCAGATCTTTGTGTCATCTGCAAAGAGACATACTTTCCCTTCCTGTCCCTCTGCAATGTCACCTATAAAGACATTAAAAAGGACTGGCCCCAGTACTGAACCCTGTGGTAACCCACTAGTAACCCCCCTTTCTTCACTGTGGACAACATTTACTATTACCTACTGTGTCCTGTTGTCCAGCCAGTGTTACACCCAGGCTACCACCCTGGACCAACTCCCACGCTGGCTAATTTTTTTATTAATCTTTTGTGCGGGACTGCGTCAAATGCCTTGCTAAAGTCTAGGTAGGCCAAGTCCACAGCCCCTCCCTGGTCTACTGCTTTGTTCACCCAGTCAAAGAACTCAATTAGATTTGTCTGATATTACTTTTCCGCTGTGAATCCATGCTGCCTTGGGCCCTGTGCCCCACTGGCTTCCAGGTACTCAACAATTCTTTCCTTCGGAAGTGATTCCATCATTTTCCCTACCACTGAGGTGAAACTGGCAGGTCTGTAGTTTCCTGCCTTTGTCTTGCTCCCACTTTTGTGAAGGGGAATCACATTCACCCTCCTCCAGTCTTTAGGTACCACACTAGCCTCCTATGCTTTATTAAAAAGGGTAGTCAGTGGTGTTACTACAGCACAAGCCACATTAAACTGTTCCACCAATGTGTTGATTTAGCATTGTTTTTTTACAGGTAGTAATGCACTGGTAACTCATATGCACTATGTTTCAATTCATAACCAGCCAAAAGCAATGTTTGTAATTTTGTTTTTGCAATTCACTTCAACTGCCTCTGTAGTCAAGCCACAATACAATGGTAAACTGAGTTTTCACTCTTAAGAAACAGTTTGTATAGGGCTTTGCACTGGATCCAGCAACACTTATGCAACTCAGTCAGAAATGCTACAGCAACGCATTGGAGGAACAGCTTAATGTGACGTGTACTGTAGTTTTTCCTTAGTTCTTTTAGAATTCTGAGATGAATCCCATCAGGCCCCATTGATTTATCCATCTTCAGTTTTAAGAGTTCTTTCAGAACCCTTTCTTCTGTGAAAGGACTAATATCAACCCCCTATCCAGAGTGATTCTGTTCACTGGATTAGGTATCTCCCCCTGCTTTTCCATTGTGAATACTGAGCAGAAGTATTCGTTCAGTATCCCTGCTTTTCCACTGTCACTCTCTGCTCAACCACCTTCCTCTTTATTCAGCCTCAGTATCCCTGCCTTAGTCTTTCTTTGCTCCCTAATGTACCAATAAAAGGTTTTATCCCCCTTCTTAACCGAGTTGGCTATCTTTTCCTCGGTTTGGGCCTTTGCTATTCTGACTGCCTTCCCCGCTTCCTTCTGCTTTAACTGGCACAGTTCTCTGTCCTGCTTTTTCTGTGTTTCCTTATACTTCCTGAATGCTATTTTTTTCTCCCTTACCTTCCCCGCCACTTCTTTTGAGATCCATACTGGCTTTTTCTTTCATTTTGATTTATTTGTTTCACACAAAGGCTTGATGCCTCTGTGATGGCGGTTTTGATGTTTCCCCATTGTTGCTCAACCCTACCTTCTTGTCTGTTTGCTAGTGCTTTTCTGAGGCACTCTCCCATTTTGACAAAATCAGCCCTCCTGAAGTCCAGTACCTTCACTTTTGTGTGGCTTGACTCTACAGCTAAGTTTATCATGAACCACACTGTTTGGTGGTTGATTGTTCCCAGATGGCTACCCACTTCAAGATCAGAGACTGTCCCTCTGTCCTCATTTGACAGTACCAGGTCTAAGATTACTCCCTCCCGAGTGAGCTCCAAAACTAGCTGTGTGAGGCATGCCCCCTGTAAGGCACCAAGAATATCCCTGCTCTTGGATGTGGCTGCAGCAAAGGTGCTCCAGTTAACATCTGGCATATTTAGGTCCCCCATCAGCAATATCTCTCCTTTCTCTGCCATTCCAAGGATGCTTTCTATCATTAACGTGTCCATTTCCTCCCCCTCAGACAGGCGTCTGTATACAACCCCTGTGCAGATTGTGGATCCATTTCCAGTCTCCAGGGTGACCCACAATGCCTCCTCTCTTCCTGGTTTACCCTTTAGTTCTGTTGATTTGATCCCTTCTCTTACATAGAGAGCTACTCCTCCTCCTCGTCTTCCATCCCTGCCCCTCCTGTAGATTGTGTACCCTGGTATGTTGACATCCCAGTCATGGTTCTCTGTGTTCCATGTTTCTGTGACTAGAATCACCTGCTTTAAAGAAATGGGTGATTTTGGAAACTTTCCAGACATCCAGGTCCATTCCAGTGGATGGGGAGAGATTTCACATCATTGAGATAAGAAGCGCAATGGAGGTTGCTGCAAGCTTCAGCAGTGTTGGTTCAAGGCTATTCATCCCAGAGCTGTTGTAGGGGTGTAATAGCAAGCAGTAAATTCCTGATATCAGCAACCTTAACAGCTCGGAGGTAAAAAGGAGGGGAGACATGATAGAGGATGGAAAGCAAGAGACAGATACCAAGGTATCTGGGCTATTATCAGTAATTTTCATGTAGGTACAAAGGTCCAAGAATTTGTAGTTGAAGGCTTTTGCAAGTATGTGTTTTACTATAGCACTGTGACAGTGCTGACACTGACATCCCAGACAGCGACAGACAGAATGCTGAGTGTCTGCGTTGTACTGTCGGGGATGCCAATGTGTTTCCATCGAGGGCTATGCCCTCCGAACCCCCCATGAGGGGGGCTCCACCACCCATACACCCTAGTCTCAAGATATCCAAATCCGAGTCGTAGTTGGATTGGGGACAGGGCACAACAATGGGAGCCACACCGCCGGTGTCTTCATGGACCAGCACAGTGATCTGCTGCTTTGAGGTAAAAGTTATCATTGTGCTAGTCTTCGTGGTCATGGTGTCAGCCACCTGTCAGCATACCATGATGTTGTGAAGTTTAATACAATTGATATCATTAATAAGTATATTAGATGAGGGGGTGGCTTAGTTTTGATCCTAAGAGGCTTTTTATGCCATCTCAGAATCTACGTGGCTTACTAGCAGAGGCAGTACATTTTTTGTTTTGCAAAAGGAGCTTTTGCTAGACCTAATCCCTGTTTTGCAGATGTTTCTCCATCTCTTATACTCAGCCCCGTCAGAGGAGATTTCCTGTAATTAAACTAGTTTACCCCTATGTTTCATATGGTCTAAGAGGTCTGTGGTGAGCCATCTTGTGGCTGAGCCCTGCACCCTTCGCTTTATGAGGGGAATATGCTTTTACTGAACACTGGAGAAAATGTTTATAAAATCCACTAGTTTCACATTTATGACAATTAAAGAGTTTAAGAAGGACCGGTCAATGGTAAGCAGGTCCTCAGGAAATCATTGGTGTTTATTTTAGAGCAGTCATGGAGCTGGAGCACATCTTGGGGAAATAGGTCTTTGGGGGATGGGATCACCAGATTTCAAAAACAGAGGGAATGGTCTCGGATAGCATCAGGTTTTAGGTTCCAAAACTTACCTGGGCTGCACTGAAATATAGTACCTTGAACATTGCACCTATTATAATCATATACCTGTATTTAATGATTGTGTTTCATAATACTGTACCTTGTTAAATGTTCATTGTCATTGTGTACCCCCCCATGCCCCCCCCAAGTCACACCTGGAAATTAGTCTTGACTTGAGGCATTTTTCTCAGTTACCAGTTTTCAGACAAACAACCAACTAACTAAATCAATCAATCAATCAATCAGAGTTGGACATTGTCAGTAGCCAGATCAGAGCTGCCCATGAACACTGGGTGCTGCAGAACGTGTTGACGGTAACTTTTATGGGGCCACTCTTCCCTTGGTTAAAATAAAGCATGTCAGTTCTGCAACATGGTTATTTGGGGGACACTGTGCTGTCAGAGGTATCATCTTTTGAATGAAGATATTAAACAAACAGCACAATCAGAGGATTAAGGCAGGAGTCTGGTACTGTTCTTTCCTCAGCCCCTGTTTACAGTTCTGGCTATTGCAGAATGATGAGGCAAATGGCATATAAAGCAGACATCTAGTGCAGGGTTCAAAACTGGTGCTTACTTCTTGCTCCTCCCACATTGTTCCTGACTGGAAAGGGGTACTATGGGCTCTGGTGCTGACATCTGGTGTTGGGGCACTGAACAGGATAGGCAGCATGGCTCTGAGGGTGACAACAAGAGGCTTGTGCTGTTCCTTCCTCACCCCCCCCCCATTTACAGACTAGACTGCAGCAGAATGATGGGTACTGGGTCAGTATAGCATTGCTGAAACAGTGCAACAATTACCATGTGGTGTAAAGTGTGCCTCCATTTACAGCAAGAGGGTTGTAATAGTGGCAGGGAACTACCGCTACCCCTTTCACTGACTCTGTACTAGATGAAGTGCTGAAGAAGTTTCAAGTGCTATGCCTGGTTGAGTCGCCTGGGTGGTGGAGTGGCTAAGGTATAAACACCTGAAAGAGTATAGACCTGGGGATCAGGCTCTGAATCCTCATCCCCCAGTGCTTTTATTTTTTTTCTGCCACCACAAACTAAATTCCCCCCCTTCTGAGTTTCCCCTTAACCCCTCAGTTCACACTCACTCGGAGAAAGATATTTTCATTTTGGGGGTGTGGGGGGGTGAAGCCTTCCACATCAGGGGGTACAGGGGGCCGAGTACCCCCAAAACAAGAAAACTCTCAATGCCTCCCATGCCTTTCTGTGATGGACGCTGTTGTAGTTTTGGTGAGTGTTTTCACCAGCTCTGTTTGTGGCACTCAGCATTTTGACTCCAGCATTGTTTACCATGCAGTTTTTGCCACAATCTAATGACTCCATGCCGAATGATGAGAAAAATGCTGCACCAAGCAGACTCCTAGCACAGGGTTTAAAACTGGCACTTTTGTGCTCTGCCCATGCTGCTCCTGATTGGAAGGAAGCCCTAGGTTGTACAGTGTTCAGAAGTTGAATTGGAGAGGGAGCATTGATTCTAGGATGGCAGCAGGAGTGGTGATCCTTCCTTGGCCCCATTTGTGTGTCCAGGTTATGGTAGAATGGTGAGAAAAATGACAGCCCAAGCAGACTTCTAGAGTTGATTCAAAATTGGCACTTCTTGATCCACCAACATCGCTCCTGATTGGAAGGAAGCAGCAGGGGCTCCACTGCTGGCCTCTAGTGTTCAGAGGACACAGCAGAGATTAAAGGGTGGCCAATTAAGGTGTAATGTGCAGAAGTTCTTTTTCACAGAAAGGGTGGTGGATGCATGAATCGGCCTACCTCAGGAAGTGGTGGATATGAATACAGTGCAGGGCTTCAAACAGGCATGGGATATGGAAAAGGGAGCAATACAGATGAGTATGAATAGATATGTCATTGACAGAGTAAAGGCCTATGGCATATTCATAAGGTAAAAAAAATGGGCAGATTGGATGGGCCTTGTTGTCCCTATCTGCCATGAACTTCTATGTTTCTATGAACTTGAACTGGAGAGGGAGCATGGATTTGGAGGGTGCAAGATGGAATCTAATGCTGTTACTTCTGAGGCCTTTATTTACAGTCCAGTTTATGGTTGAATGATGAGAAAAATGCTGCACCATGCAGCCTTCTTGTACAGGATTTGAAATTGGCACTTATTGCTTGCTCTGCTCACATCCCTCCTGATTGGAATGGAGCAGTAGGGGGTCTAGTGCTGGTCTGTGGTGTTTGGAAGTTAAACTGGACAAGAAGTGTGGAACAAAGGGTGGAGGTGTGAGTCTATTGCTGTTCCTTTCTTGACCCCCATTTACAGTCCAGATTGTAGCAGAATAATGAGAAAAATACTGTGTCAAGCATACTTCTAACACAGGATTCAAAATTGGTGCTTATGTCTCGCTCTGCCCATGCTGCTTCTGATTGAAATTAAGTACTAGGGTGTTCAATGCTGACCTCCAGTGTTTGGGAGCTGAACTGGAGATGGAAAATGGATCGGAGAGTGATGGCAGGAGTCTAATGTTGTTCCTTTCTTGGCAATCATTCACAGTCCAGCTTGTGGCAAAATGATGAGAAAAATGCCACACCAAGAAGACATCTAGTGCAGGATTCAAAATTGGCACTTACTTGCTCTATCCTCATCTGTCCTAATTGGAAGGGAGTACAAAGGGCTTCAGTGCTGGCCTCCAGCATTTGGGAGCTAAACTGGAAAGGGAACATGGATATGAGAGTTGAGGCAAGAAAGTAGTGCTGTTCCTTCCTTGGCTCATGTTTACAGTCACGATTGCAGCAGAATGATGAGAAAATTCTTCTCCAAGCAGACTTCTAATGCTGGATTCAAAATCAGTGCTTAAGTCTTGCTTCTCACACATCACTCTTTACTGGATAGGAGTGTGAGGGGCTCCGGTGTTGACTGCCAGTGTTCGATAGTTGAAGTAAAGTGGGAGCATGGATCAGAGGGTGGAGGCAGGAGTCAAATGTTGTCCCTTCTTTGGCCTACATTTACAGTCAAGGTTGCCACAGAATGATGAGAAAAATTCCACGCCAAGCAGACTTCTAGTGCAGGATTCAAAACTGGTGCTCACTTCTTGCTCTGCCTGTGCTACTCCTGATTGGAAGAGAATGCAAGGTGCTCCAGTGCTGGCCTATGGTATTTGGGGGCTGAACTTAGTTGAGACAGAGCATGGATTGGAGGGTGGAGGTAGAAGTCTAGTGCTGTTCCTTTCTCTTAAACCATTTACAGTCGAGACTTCAGCAGAATTGTAAGACAAAGGCTGCACCAGGCAGGCTGTTAGCACATGATTCAAAAATAGTACTTAATCTTGCTCCACCTATGTCACTCCTGACTGGAAGGGAGTGCTAGGGACACTGATGCTGGCCTCAGGTGTTTAGGAGCTGAACTGGAGAGGGAGTGTGGATTAAAGGGTGGAGGTAGGAGTGTAGTGCTGTTCCTTCCTTGTTCCCCATACACAGTCCAAGTTGTGGCAAAATGAGAAAAATGCCACTCCAACCAGATATCTAACATAGAATTCAAAACTGGTGCTTACTTCTTGTTCCGCCCAAGTTGCTCCTGATTTGAAAAGAGCACTGGGAGCTCCAGTGCTGGTCTCCAAGCTGAACTACAGTGGGAGAGTGGATTGCAGAGTGGATGCAAGGGTCTAATGCTGTTGCTTCCGCAGCAATTGTTTACAGTCTAAGATGCAGCAGTATGATGAGAAAAATGCCACACCAAGCAGCCTTTTAGCCAGGATTCAAAAGTGGTACTTACATCTTGCTCTGCCCATGTCACTCCTGATTGGAAGGGTGCACTTGGGGCTCTGGTGCTGGCCTCAGGTGTTCAGGAGCAGAACAGGAGAGGGAGAATGGATTAGAGGGAGGAGATGGAAGTCTAGTGCTGTTCCTTTCTTGCCCCCCCATATACATTCCAGGTTGCAGCAGAATGATAATAAAAATGCTGCACCAAACAGACTTCTTGCACAGAATTCAAAGTTGGTGTTTACTTCTTGCTCCACCTACGTTGCTTCTGATTGGAAGGGAGTGCTAGGGACTCCCATGTTGGTCTTTGGTGTTCAGGAGCTGAATTGAAGATATAGTGTGGATGTGCTTCTAAATGTATACCGTTGCAACAGTGACACTGTTACAGTGACACCAACCTTTTGACACCACAGTGTTGACCAGGTTGTCAGAGTGATAACAGTGTCATCGACTCTGGTGTTTGGCCACTCTCCCCCAACATCTGTCCCACCTGGATTTGTAATCTATAAGTCCGGGGCCACATGAACACAGAACAGGTGTCGGTGTGATGCCTGGTCAGGGTCGGGACCTAATGTTGGGGATGTCAGCGACCATGTGCTGCTGTGGGGGAGGTTGGCGATATTTTTGTTGCCACAGCATGGGGAAACCACTTCTAAAATCTTCACATGGGGGAAATAATTGGAAACCATTTTCAAGTAGCACATAGTATATTTCCTAGAAAGACATGCAATGCAAGACTTGGGGTAGCACGGGTTTGCAAGGAGCAGGTCATGTCAGACAAGTCTGATTACTTTTTTCAATTCATTGACCCAAACTGAGACAGGGAACGTTAGGTAGATTAGTGATTACAGGACAATAAAAAGTCTGGAGATTTTAAATGGCTATGGAAAGCCATAACAGGTCTTACTTGTCAGCGGAGTTTTATCAGAAACTTCAGAACCTTTTATTGTACTTTAAAAAAACAAAAACTGATTTAACTATCATTTTTCACCCTTAAGCTGTCGTCACTAAAGGGAAAATAATCTAAACCAACGTGGAATGGTAATAAATTACCCATAGCCTCCTTTAGAGTCTTCCTACCCCCACTACCAACCTCCTTACTAGTTAAAGACCCACTATGTATATTAAGTTCAAAAATCAATGTTTTGAAAACCATTTGAAACTATTAAAACCTTATCATAATCTGAAAAGGGGTTTTGATTAGATTATTTAAAAAATGGCATAGGTTCTAGGTGGTACTTTATTTATTGAAATGTTTCACCAGGAAGGCACACTGAATAACATGTTGCTCATCTCCCAGTGCAACCTGGGGGCCGGGGAATAGCAAGTGGATGGTAACAGAGAATATACATACAGTTACAGTTAATATGCATGGATGATATGACACAGATAATTGAATTAAATATTGCTAACACACAGGGTGTTGGCATTGCAATCAAGATCAGAAAACAGGAAAACAGTACATTTAAACTATTAAACAATTAAAGTGCTAGCGGAAGGAAGAGTAAGAGGTAACAGGGGAGTGACTAGGGAAGGAGGTGGAGAAGGGGAAGGAGAAGCAAGAAAAATGGAGGGGGGAAGACCTGCTAACAGTACCAGTACTAGACCCAACTGAGTGAGGCATTTCAGAGCCGGTCAAGGGAGACCAGAGGTAGAAATTCAGGTAGACAATTATTTAGTACATAACCTATAAGTACAATTGGGGCACAGAGGTAAGGGGCGGGCACAGGGGGGGTTAGGGAAAGGAGGGAGTATATGCCTAACTCTAACCCTTCCAGGATACAGAGAACCCTGCTAGGGGCAGAGCCAGGAGATAACATGTGAGTTGAGATAAGCTGAAAAGGAATAGGTAGGGAACATGGGAAGAGCAAGTTTTGCCCAGATCCAGCCCCTCCAGGATGTTGGGAACCCTGCCGAGGAAAGAGCCAGGAGGAGACAATTTGGAAGAGGATAAAAAGGACGGGGGGGGTAGGAGATATAGCAGGGACATTGTAGGTAGGGAAAATGGGATATGGGGTCAAATAATACATAACACAATAGCCGTGAAAGGCAAAACAGCGAATACATCTTAGCGCATGACAATAGCATAGAATCAAAGTAGCGTGGGTACATAATTGCGACCCCTTTAAAAGAAAGCCCTCCAGCTGCCTGGTGATTCCTCTTGATATGGGGATCACTTGCAAGACATTTAAGTGGATCTTGAGCCCCTAGGGCTATTGGACAATGCAGGTGAGCCGAAACTTCTGCTGCAACTGCTGACTGACAAAGGAACCCTCTAGTGGGGTTCAGGGGTTCAGGTGTTGAGTGGGTATCTATCAGGGCTGGAACAGCAGTTGGGAGGGGGATTATAGTGTGCAGAAACTGCTGGACCCTTTAGTTGTAAAGAACTGAAGTGAGTACTGACGTGATGTAAGTAAGGATTAGGCCACGAGAAAGAATGGGTCTACTGTGGAATTAATTCATGGTTGGAGGGGTATTAGAAGATATGGGCTGCACTGCATGATGGGAGTGTGCTACGGTACATTTTAGTTTTCTTCCTGCAGTTCCTTTGCAGACCAATAGGTGGCTGTCAAACAATCCTAGTAGCACAAGCACCGTTTCTCCAAATGTACTGAATTAAGACAATCTGAAAAACACTTTATTGAACAACTACTATTATTTTCACTTTTTTCCTCTCTAAACTATCTAACTCGCAGGACATAGAACAACATAACGTTTACTGCTTTCACCTTTCAAATACTTGTTTTGACTAGTATTGTTAGTCTATTTCTTTGATTTCTTTTTGTTTCTCTCAATTTATTTTTTGTTTCACCCATAGAAGTATCCTTTCTTTGATTTTGCAGCCCATATCTTGCAATACACACAGAGGAAAATCAAAGCACCTAAAATAGAAAGTGAATTGCAAGTTTTTGAAAAGTTGCAAAATATGTTTTGATGTTAGAAAGCTTAAAGCTTGTAATGAAAGTTATTTTAACAAAAGTGAAATAGCAGCCACGATATTTCCAATAGGTGTCTTCCAATTGTTTTGAAGTATATGTATATCAAGTTTAACAGTTCAACATACAGCATTCTGAAAGTAAATTAGTATGACTGTAGTCGTTTATTCAAAGACTATTAGTCATACAATCATTACCATGTTACAAGTAGATTAAGCCACTCAAAAGGATGGGTCTACAGTGGAATTAATCCATGATTGGTTGGTTGGACCCACTCTGCCTTCAGCCTTGTGGGTCAACCCCCCCCCCACCATGGATTAATTCCACAGTAGACCCATCCTTTCTCGTGGCTTAATCCTTACTTAATGCAGGTGAACTGAAACTTCTGCTGCGACTGCACATCATAACTCATGGCCAGTATTTCATTCAGCTTGGATTCACTTTATTTTAAATATGTCTGGAATAGTCTCCGGCAGCTTTTTTTTAGCATTCTCTGGGTACAACATTTAAAACTTGATACTGGCAATTATTTTACTACTGTAATGATAGAAGCAAAAGTCTTGTCTGCGTGCAAGACTGTTAAGGAGATCCTGTCTGGTTGTAAATGGTTGTAAACATTTAACTATGTAGCGCTGTGCGCTATGCATTGCAGGCGACATTATGTAGCTACTCGATTAATGCCTAGAGCTATATTGTAGGCGCTTAAATGCTGCACGCTACTATTTCTGCGCTATTTTGACATTAAACTGGGAAAATGGAGTAGAAATGATGGAGAAAGGAAGGGAAGATCATGCAAGAGCTAACCCCTCCAGGACACTGAGAGCCCTGCAAGGGAGCAGAAAACAGGCAATCAAGTTAGTAAGAGGAGACAGAAGGGGAGGTAGGAGAGAGGCCAGCTATAGGCTAGGTGGGGCTATTATGGGTGGGTGGGTGAGACTCAAGCTGGGGAACAGGCTTAGGAAGGAACTTAAGGAGAATTAAAGCAGGATCAGCTAGAGGAGAGATAGTTGTGTAAGGCAGAGGCAAGGGAGGAGGAGGAGGAGGAGTACCGTATTTGGGGGGGTAGAGAGTTCCAGAGTTTGGGCAAGTGATTTGAGAAACTGGTCTGACCAATGAGAGTGGAACAGTGGGGGATAAGCAAGGTGTGAGTATCAGTGGATCTGAAGGAGTGGGAGAGAGGTGGAGGGCTAGAGAGGGAGCAGGAGAGGTAGATAGGGAGTTCCCCAAGCCACAGTTTCAAAGTGAGCTTGCCACAATGAGTGATGTGCCTGTTTGCAAGTGGGGAAAAATATAGGGCATGGTAGAGGTTGCAATGATGCGAGCAAGAAGGGGCATCAAGGGCAATGTGACAGAAGGAGTTAAAGAGAGAGTCCAGTCTGGTTAGGGAGGATTTGGGAGCGGCACCATAGATTACATCCCAGTAGTCATAAATGGGAAGAATCATCTTCTGAGCAAGTTCACGCCAGGCTGTAGGAGGAACTCAAATATGGTTCATGTAAAGGGCACCAAGCTCATGGTGCAGATTTTCAGGCTAGCGTCTGTGTGTCCAGAGAAGTTGAGGTGCTGGTCCAACCAAAACTCAAGGTATCTGAATGAGGAGATATCCTCGAGCAAGGTCCCATCCAGGGTGCAGAAGGAGGGTAATGGATGAAGCCTAGATAGTCTCTGCCTGGTGCCAAAGGTCATGGAGACTGTCTTCTTGGCATTCAAGAATAATTAATGTAGGGCAAACCAGTGCTGAACCTGATGGAAGTCATGCTGTAGGGTGTTTGCTACATTGACAGGGTATGTGCCTGAGGTAAACAAGACAGTGTCATCAGCATACATGTGGATGGAGGAACAGGTGGAGCAGACTGAGGGTAAGTCTTTGAGGAAGATGAACGAAAGAATGAGACCAAGCACAGGGCCCTGTAGGACCCCTGTGGAGATGAGAAGAGGAGGGAAGAGTGCATCCTGGATCCTGACTGACTACATTTTGCCTGTGAGATAAGCTCTAAACCTGTTATGGGCAGATTTAGACAGACCAGCTGCTGTGAAGGAGTCAAGAAGCAGGGCACGTGAGACTGTGTTAAATGCCTTTATGAGGACGACAAAGATGGCAGAAGTGATGAGGCCCTTGTCCATCCCATTAATGATGGAGTCAATGAGCCTGAGATGGGAAGTGGTGGTGGTGAAGAGGTTCTTACAGAAACCAGATTGGAATGGGGTGAAAAAGGAAGATTCAGAGAGAAAGGAGGTAAGTTGGGAGAGAACAAGATGTTCTTGGAGCTTGGCGAGGGAGGGGAGGAGAAAGATTGGATGATAGTTGCTAGGAGATGTGGGATCCCCACCTTTTAGGAAAGGGAGGACAAGTATGTGTTTCCAGGGTGAGGGAACTGATGAGGTCCAGAAGGAGAGGTTTAGGGTTAAGGAGACTGGGTAGACAATAGCTGGAGCTGAAAAGTAAAGAAGTTTAGGGTTGAGGTGGTCAGGCAAGGATCCTTTAGAGGGACTGAGACAGAAAGAAGGGTGCAAGTGTTTCATCCAGAGAGACAGCAGAGAAGGAGAAGGAGTAGTGGGCATTAGGAAGATGGGGGGCAGAGAGAGAGGGAGAGGGAGGGTAGTAGGGAGGCACTTGAGAAGGACAGAGGCAGATAAAGTGTAATATGAGTTAAACTCTTTGGCAACTAAGCTAGGGTCAGACACTAGTGTGTTGTTTATTTTAAGCATGGGGGGGATGGTTGAGATGAGGAAGAGAAGAGGGTATGGACCACTTTCCAGAATTTGGAGGAGGAGTTTATATTATTTAGGAAAGTTGATTTAAAATATTCAGACTTAGCTAGCCTGGTAGCTTTTGTAAAAGTATTTCTTAGCATTTGGTACCTGGTGAAGTCTGTAGGTTGCTGAGTGGGTTTAAGTTTTCTCCAGTCTTTGTCATGCACCCTAAGGCAGGTCAGCAATTCCGGGGTGACCCAGGGGTAATGGTTTCTGCATACTCTAGTGCATTTGAATGGAGCAAAAGAGTTCCAGGTTGACATAAATTTATCTTTGAAATATGCAAGGGCTTGGTCAACAGAAGAGGTGGAGGCTAACAGGACCCAATCAGAGGTGGCTAATATGTGAAGAAGGGGGGTTGAGGAGCCAGCCTGGAGGCACTAAGGGCTGAGGCACTGGATGCCTTACCTCCCACTATGCTGGTGACCTGTGTTTGAGAACTAGCACGGACTGTAGGGAGTCGGCAGGGGAGTAGAAGGATTGAGCATCCACTGGACAGCTCTCCTTCTCTGGGGTGGGGGGATCATCAGTTGTCAGCATTCCACTGGCCCCTAGTTGTTGCTGGGGGGCAGTGCACCAATGCTGCAGAAAGGGGAGGAGATGGGGCAGATACTTGGAGAGAGTGCGTCCAGAAGCGGCGCATTTTCTCCGCAGGCGTCATTGCACACCCCACCTCCACACAAGAGAGAAAATGGAAAAAAAGTCCTGGCTATATGAAGCTGTCCCCATGGTGCCACCCCCAAGATGTCACCTCCCTGGCAGGATCCATTGTGGGTGGGTCGAGATGGTCCACACCACTCTGCCATGAAGGATAAGTCATGGGTGCTCAAAGGAAGGGGGTCTGATCCTTGGGAGGTTGCACTGGGGTGACAGCTGAAGGCAGTAGTGCCACTAGGGCACAGAAGAAATACCACAGTTAAAAAAAAAAAGCGGGTTGAGGTCTAGGGAGCTGTAAGATCAGAGCTGCAGGAGTTTATCTGCTGGTTTGGGTCTACAGATCTTTCTTATTATATAGACTGGGTGGTGATTGCTGAGAGCATCCAGAAGGAGGCCAGATTTAATGACTCAGTGGGGTGGGAGGTGAAAGGTGAGAGCCCAGTCTATCAGGGAGTGTTTTAGGGTTTTATGATTAAAAAGGGTGGGTTCTAGGATGAGTTGGGAGAGATTTAGGGTAGTGAAGTAATTTCATATTTTGGATGTAGTAGAGGCCATCCAGTTTAGGTTTACGTCACCCAGAATGTACAGCTCACCAGAATTAGAAAGGGAGGTTATATTGTTAATGAGTTTGAATTTAACAGAGGGATTGGTTCCGGGGCAACAGTAGATTCCAGCTCTGAAGACTGGACTGGAAAAAGGCAGGATAATGTCTAATACTAGGGCTTCATATGAGGAGAGTAATGAGGAAGAAAGAATGATTGTGTATTGAAGTGAGGACAAGATATACATGGCAAGTCCACTACCTCTACCAGACCGATCCTACCTGACAATAGAGTAACCTGGGATGCAAATGGAGTGGTCCAGAATTTTGCCATATAACCAGGTTTTGGTTAGAATTAAGATATCTGGTGTGTGAGGCAGATGATCATTGGTTGTAAAAGGTCTAATCCTGGAATAAGACTGCAGATATTTAGATGGAGGATTTTCAGGCCTTTAGGGAGGGCTGAAGATATATGGGAGTTTGCTTGTTAGAGGAAGGAGTGGCACCAATAGTGATTGGGGCAGTTGGATTGGGGTTGGGGTGGATATTACCTGAGGAGAGTAGCAGGAAGATAATAATAATGAAATGCAGGGTGGTGTCTTTGTGATGGATTTGATATTTAGAATTTTTTGGGGGGTGGGGGGTGAGGACAAGGTGCAAAGTTGGATAGGAGATGGAGGAAAGCCAGATGGTAAGGAGGAAAGAGTGGTAGGGGGCTGGTGAGGGGAAGTGAGACAATAGTGCGTTAGGGGGTGCTGGAATTATGGCCAAGATGGAGGTGGGAGCTAAGAGGGCAGAAGGAAAAGGTGCAGCCTGTTTATTTTGTAGGGGAGCTGGAGAATGAAAGAAAAAAATTAGAAACAGGAGACAGGATAGAAGAGTAAGGGGTGGACATAAGGAGGTGGGTGGAGGAGCTACAGTATTTAGGGCAATGGAAGCAGGAACAGTAACATGTGAGGAAGATCATTGTAGCTTGATAGAGGTTAGAGGTGTAGTAAGAAGCAGTTCTGAACTTATCCATATCAGTTTAGCCATACCAAAGGTATATATTGTATACTTTAACCAGATTTCAGTAAGGCCTGCAATGTTGTTCTACACAAGATGTTAGTGCAGAAGATGAGAGATTTGGGGGTTGGTGATAAACTGACTCAGTGGACAGGGAACTGATTCAAGAGCAGGACCCAGAGGGTGATCCTAAATGGTAAGTCCCCTAGAATAAAGGAGGTTAGCAGTGATTGACGCGAGCCCTGCACTTTCCTTTGAAAATCCATCCCCATGTCTTTAGCTGCTTGTGCCTTTCTACGTTTCCAGTTTTAAAACACGATCATTGAAATTCTGCCATTAAGTAAATCACATAATTTTAATGTAAATTTTGGAATAATTTACTAAAATTAACATACACAGTTATTTTCTCATCTGTGTATTATTGCTTAAAGAATATAATGCACATCAATGTGAGCTGCAGAATGTTTACAAACATCAGTGTAAGCTGCTATTCTTCCCTTCACCAGTTTTTCTTTATAACAGACATCAGTGAAATCTGTGGCAGAATTCTGTCAAAAAAAAAACACTGCAAATTTTCAACAGAAGTAATTTTTCAGTTCCATTCAGCATTACAGGGCAAGTATTTTCTGACAATTTCAATTTCACAGATTCACCACAGGATGATCATGTCAGACTATGCTGATAGAACCGTTTGGTGGATTGGCTATAGTGATGTGTAGAGAATTAGAAAGTTCATATTATCCATCTAGACTTTAGGAAAGCATTTAATAAAGTACAGCTTGTAAAGTGCATTGGGGTCTGCCAGAAGCAGATGCAGTGTCACAGTGTGTCACAGTTTCCTGCATGACAACTTCCATTGAACTAAAATTGTTTTTGTCCAGTTTTGAAAATAATACAGAACTAGACAGGCACTTGCTTCTGAGCCTGGTGGGTACCAGATAGTCCTGAAGTGGTAATCATCTTTTAAATGTAGTATTAGATAATGCTATGATCATTTATGAGGTACTTCAAAATGAACAATTTGCTTATATGCTGTTATTATTATATATATTCGCAGAAAGCAAAACAGCCTGGGCGGGTCAATGCTTTGTGAAGAATGGAAAGAAAGTCCTGAAAACTATGTGGATTCTTCGCAAGAAGGCTCAGGACACGACTGATGACTGGAAATCAACCCTGTAAGTTAATGAGGAGGAAGAAGAGACTAGAATAATGGTTAAAAACAAACAAACAAAACTATTTCTTGCTATGCAGATTACGGACATGTTGATTTAGAATTTTGGAGTCAGATTTTAGAAACGCGATAAAGGATTTGTACCATTTAACTCATGTAGTGCTATAAACTGCACTAAGAAGGTAGTCTAACTTCCCTGTGTAATTGCAGCAATTAACGCACAAATAAAATGATGCATGCAAAAACAATATGTGGCATGTGCATTAACATATCACACATGCTATTTTATTGTCATAAAGTAGTTACAACTGCCGTAAATGTGCCAAAACATTTAAAAGGAGTGCCCATACATACTCAGATTTCCAGTTGGATTAGAAGTTGCAATCCAGGTTTCAGTGAAAGGCCTTTATTACAGCACTTTGAACAATATTCACATTCCATTTTGAAATGTAAATTATATTTTTCCAGTTAATAAGCAGATACTATAAATATGTATCTCTGTATCCATATCCTCTTCTGAGGTGTATCCTGATAGCAAACAGGAGGCTTTCTGAACTCCAGATTTTGCTACAGTGCATGATAAGCTAGTGAAAACTGAGAGTTAAAGCATACTGTAACTCTTTTATGAATATTTTCATTCTTCCTTCTTGTGTCGAGGACTATGGTATTGAGAATCAATACAGCATCATAGTAGTTTGACATCTTACTGAGAAAGAGCTCATTACTGATATTGTGCTTTTTTTCCTTGTCATAGGGTAGGGGCTAATGTTTTTTGGCAATGTTCTAACTAGAAAATAACCAGGAAGGACCTGCCAGAACTTTCGAACTCTACCGGAAACAGAATTAATAAGGAATTAATAAATAGTTCCCCTATTGGAACCCCCTGCCAAAAGCCTTGAGGGAGGCCCCATTGGTGGAGGCATTTAAAAGGAGCCTGAAGACCTGCCTTTTTGATAAGCTTTTTCTGATAGTTTTAATTGATTTCAATAAACTAAGAAAAGTTTAATTATTGTGATTGTATTGATTGTTTTATGCTGCATTTAAACTTGATTTTACCTGAAATGATGCACAGAGCCTCTGGGATTGACAGCCAAATATAAATAAAATGTTAATTACTCACTTATTGAATTCCAATCTTTTTATTCTTTTTCTGTGTTACAGTTATTATAAAAGTACTATAATACCTATCTTGATTATTTCTGTGGTCTGTTCTCTGAGCCTAAACACACCAAAACAGAACTGAATGCATGGGATCAGGTTGAAGCAACCCAATATTAAATAATGGCTCCCATACTCACAAAAAGTCACTATTTGACATCAACAGAACTCAGTTACTCACATTTACCAGAATGATAACATTTATTACCATTTTGTTTTATTTTGGAAATCAGATTTTTCCACTTAAGGTTCACTTAGAAAGGAGACTTTTTTGAGAACCTATACACAGTATGCCTTGCTTGTAACATAGTCTGTTGTTGTGGAACTGACCATGATGTCAACTGCAAGGCATTATGACATTAGATCCTGAACAAGCCTCAACTGTGTATGAACTTATTGAAAAAAGCACCTGTTTATATGTAAACACACTTAGTGAAGAAAAATGCTACCCTTAAAGCTTTCTCACCCCCTATTTGCAGTCTGTTTTACCCCCATGCCAGTTACTGCATGGGGAAAACTAGTAGTTTACGTGAATTCTTTGACACCAAACCAGATTTATTCTCAATACCAAACAAAATGAAAGTCTTGACTTTTAAGGTTTTATGGAATGTTTTTCAACTGAGTTTTACTGATATGAACTATGATTTGTTAATATTTTCAAGTGACCATATCCCCTGTTTGAAAAGCAACATTTTCACAGACATGCATGCACACACGCATGCACACACACACACACACACACACACACACACCTAGAAACAGGAAGAGCAGAATTTGTGTAGTACCATTCCAATTTATTAAATATAACTGACATTGAATAAACAACTGTTACATTTTCAATTTTAATATAGAGATCTAGAGATACAGAGACATAGAATGTGACACCAGATAAGGGCTGATGGGCTCACCTAGTCAATCCTTTTTTATTATTTTTTCAACCTTAATATTTTGCTGCAGACCTCACTTGATCTATGGCGACATCTCATCCTCTCCTTTCCTTACTCCTACAATTCCCTTGTGCCTGTCTCAGGAATTTTTGAACCCCTCCACCATTTCACTCCCCACTACCTCTGCTGGAAGGCTGCTATATGTTTGTTGTCTATTGTATGTGTATGTTTATGCAAGAAAATAGTCATAGCATATAAATAATGTTGTATGTTACTATATTTTCAATTTTAATGTACATGGTAAAACAGTCATCCCATATAAATAATATTGTAATTTAGTGTTCTGTAATACAGTATTGTATTTGTGTCACTTCTGGTACCACCCAGAGAGCTCAGAGAGGACCACAACATTCTGCAGGAATGAAACAGAGGATAATGTATGGTCATCGATGGTTAACCCGGTTTGTTAACCATTGAGAGGTTGCCAGGGTGACCATGTCAACCTTGAGAGCGAAGCTTGAGAGGTTTAGGTTGCCATGGCAACCTCAAGATGAGTTAACAACAGTTACCCATCAATGTACCATACATTATATTTTATAGTGTATTGTACAATTTAGGTTTTATACAAAAGAAAGCAGTTCCTTACTGCAGTTTTTTTTATGTTACAGCTGCTCCGCCCTCACTGCCGCGGCCGTTTCAAGGCCATCAGATCCATTTTGCTCGCATGCCCAGACTGTTCCCAGTAGTTAACTCATCGATGTGACATACCATCGATGGGTTAACTATACTGTGACGTCACATCGATGGTAAAACGTTGTTATAAAATGGTAGATTTCTACCTATAACAACATTCTACCATACATTTTATAATGTTTAGACACATCACAGTCTGTGTTCCTAAACTAAATTAAACAGGCACATGAACTCTTTGGAAAATATAAATATTTTATCACTACATTTTTTCATATCACAATTAAATAAAATTCAAAAAGACTCATTGTAGAATTGGAAGATAAAGGATAGAATAACTATAACGGTATGCGTTTGCCTCTAATAACTGAACCTGTGCTTAATGCTCAGATGCTGTATCTTTTGTTCTATGTGCAGATTATTCATGCTGTATTGTCTTGTGTTATAAGGCACTGTATTTATTTTCGGTAGTGCTGTGTCATTCTATGCTATTTTCTGTGCTACTATGGTACCGTGTACTATTTTTGTACTGCTGTGTTACTCTGTACTGCATTATTTTATCTGCTTAAATGTTACTCTGCAAAGCTGCATCATATGTAATTTATGTTTTGCTGCTTGTAATTAAAACTGCATATGTAGCTTTGCTTTTACTTTCCTGGGTTGTAACTGAAAACATTTATTTTATGTCTAGGTAACTTACCTGTAAATACAAAATGAAATAAATAAAATCGGCATACAGCTGAGGTTGACATACATAAAGTAGAAAAAACATCCATCAACATATAAAAAAGCAAGCTGACTTTATTCAACAAAATTGAACTTTAGTTCAATTCAATTTTTAGGGAGCTATACAAAGAGAAAAACTCATTTGCAATGTGTCCCTTCAGACTGCACACACAGGCCACCATATTACTCAAGAGGTCACCTAAATACCACAGTGCTTTGTGTCTTAGAAACATAGAAGCACATAAACATGGAATTTGATGGAATACAAGGACTGCTTGGCCCACCCAGTCTGCACATTTCCCTACCTACATAAATGTTAGATCCTAATTAATCTGCAGCTTACTTTTTCTTTTCTACCACTAGGATTGCCTTCTGTCTATCCCATGCATTCTTGAATGCACATATTGTGTTTGCCCATACGACCTCCGCAGGGAGGCTGCTACATGCATATACCACCCTTTCTGTGAAAAAATAATTACTTATGTTACCCCTGAGTTCCCCCCCCTTGCCTCATATTGTGCCCCCTTGTTCTTGCACATCTCTTTTTCTGAAAGATGCTGCCCTCCTAAATTTCATTAAATCCCCTTGAAGTATTTGAATGTCTCTATCATATCCCCCCCCCTCTCCCCTCTTTCCTCCAGGGTATACATATTGAGTTCTTTCAGTCTATCCTCATATGGTTTCTGGTGCAATTCTTGCAAGATTTTCATTGCCCTTCTCTGGACTGTTTCCACTCTGTCTGTATCCTTTTAGTGATGTGGTCTAGAGAACTGAACACAGTATTCTAGATGTGGCCTCACCAATTGTCAATACAGTGGCATCACCTACTACTGTTTTCTATTGGTGATGCCTCTCGCTATGCACCCCAGCATCCTTTGGGCTCTCCTCATAGCCTTCACATTCCTTGGATACTTTTAGGTTGTCCATTATGATTACCTCCAGGACCCATTCCAGTTTGGTTGTTGTTAGTATCCCCCACATCATGTATTCCTATCTTGGATTCCTGTTCCCCAGTTGCATGACTTTGTACTTCTTTGTATTGAATTTAAGCTTCCACACTCTTGACCACTCCTCCAACTTGCCTAAATCTCTTCTCATACTTTCCATCCCACCTGGAGCTTCCATCCTTTTGCAGATCTTAGTGTCACCAGCAAAGAGGAATATCTACCCTTTCAACCCCTCCACAATGTCCCTTATGAAGACATTGAAGAGGACAGGCCCCAACACTGAGCCATGTGGCACCCTGCTGGTTGCTCCCCCTCCCAGGATTACACTCATTTGGGCTGGTAGTATAGTCTAGAGGTTAGAAGAATGAGGTGTGAATGAGCTTGATACATCCAGCAGACCAGACCTGAGTTTGATTCTCACAACCTCCACTTGCATACTATGTGACTCTGAGCAAGTCACTTAACCACCAATTGCTCCCAGGTCACCCTTGAAAACAGGCACTTGTGCACACTCTGTTTACCATCACCCTCCGTGTCCTGTTGCTTAGACAATTCCTGACCCAGTTTACCACCTTGGAACCCCCTCCCAGACTGCCCAACTAGTTTACTAGTCTCCTATGTGGGTCAGCGTCAAATGCCTTGCTAAATCTAAGTAGGCCATCTCTGCCACCCCTCCTTGATCAACCACCCTGGTCACCCAGTCACATAAATTTATCAGATTTGTTTGGCAAGATCTGCCTGCTGTGAATCCATGTTGCCTCAGGTCTTGTGGCCTGATGGCCTCAGGATATGCCACATTCCTTTTCCTTTAGCATTTATTCCATTATTTTCCTCCACCACTGAGGTCAAAGTCACTGGCCTATAATTTCTAGCCTCCACCTTGCTCCCACTTTTGTGGAGCAGCACCAAGTATGTCTACATCAAGTCCTCCAGTACTCCGGTCTTCACAGAAACACTTCCTCAGGGGGAGCTGTCTGGTGAAAAGCAACTGAGTTTGTATGCCTTGATTGAAATAGACAAGTACATTAGTGAAAAGAAATCGGTAAAGTACAAATGGATGCCAACAAATCAAATAAAGTTCTGAAACCAAAGGAAACAGTAAATAAAAGAAACACGAAGCAATGTGAGTTAAAGGAGCAAAGAAGTTAATAGTAGTGTAACATATCCTTCTTCTAGCATTTCTTTCTTTTCTAGGGTCTACTAGTTTGTGTTTGTTTTACAATACAGTTATAATAACTGGGCAAAATTAACTAATTCACTGAATTTTTTGAAATTGTTTAATTGATCATAACTCAGTCATTCATGCAATTTTGTTTTGTTTTTTTCATCACCCTTTCCCACAATTCTCTGCCACATCCACCCCTCCCCGATAATGGTTCTATTGAACACTTATGTGGCTGACCTCCCACATATTGTGACGGCGAAGTGTCCCAATTTGCTTCATGAAGTGATTGCAGAGTTAAGCACAGTTGCGGAGTGCTCCTGGCATTGAAGTGAGTACCGCGTAGTAGATGAGTAACGAAAGTCCATTGAAAACAATGGCTTCACGCTACTTCTCCTTCCCAGACCACTACTCCACCAAATCTTAAGGCGAAGTACATTAAAAGCAATGTACTTCACCTTACTTTGCCTTGTTTTTAAGCTCTGAAGGTGAATTTTGCAGTGATCCATGGGATTTCAGGTCACATGGGCTCTATATTGTTCAGCACAGCCTCAGTTCAGAGTAGTGTGTGTAGGAAACTGTAGGATATGGTGTACTGAGAGATCTCTGTGATTCAAACCTTCTAAAAGCTGTTCAAAAAGCCTTTTTGAGTAATCTATTTTTGCTCAAACTTAGTTCATCGATTGTAGGAAATACTCCTATGCTCATATCATCGAGCGTTTACTGTTTGTGTGTGGATTTTGAATATTAATGTACAACATTGGGTCTGTGAAGTAGGAGACAGTGAAAGTGTGCTTTGGGGGTGGGGTGTATCTGAGTCTGACAGTGGGTAGATTAACTTGGAGAGAAACACAGTTCTCTCTGTTTTGATGATATTTTTCTTGTATAATAACTGTGTTAATGTACACACAGTAATATTTTCAATAATTCTTGCCATTTTTTTTGCTGATTGTTGTGGAGCAGCAGTGCATAATTTTAATTTGTTTAAAATATGTGGTTATATTACTGAAGCTTTCAATTTGCTATGCATTACTTGGTGTGTTTGTGAGTATGAGTGTGACGTATGTCAGCAAATCATACACCTTTTATTGTGCTACATAGTAATTTCAGCAATATGAACCTGCTATCCACTGCAGCTGTGTGATTTTTGTACTTCTTTGTGGTATCTTTACTGGTACTGGTACTAGTGACTGTTAATGCAGCAGTGAAGTATACTACCACCCCTCCCTCGCGCGGCTCGCCCCAACTGGCAGAGATATTCTTTTCCAGATTTGAATTTCTGATGGTGAGCACTGGATAGGTGTTGTTGTGCCTTTACATCTGCATCTCTTCAGTGCACAGCACAATCTTAAACTGTTGGTGCATTTGCATCTCTTTAGGGCCCAATCTCCACCTGTAACTTAAGTCACAGTTGTTTCTTTGGCTTCCCTTCAGAGTACTGGATTGATGTGGTGCATAATTCTGCATAAACATTGCACTCATTAATATGCATTTTTAAGTCAGGACCATCATCACGTTCACGAGTCACTCATGAATGATACAAATCACATTCTTCATCATCACGGTCAAAAATGCAGTCACAAATTACAATTTACAATCGCATCACGAATCACATTATTTTTATTTACTGGTTACTTGGATGTATTGTAACTTTTGTAAGCCTGTTTTGTAGTATTTCTCCATGTTTCACCACCCTGCCACCATTAATGAGTGTTTTCAAGTCAGGTAGTTTTGTGCCACACCTCATCAGGGCCCAGCGAAGTACAGCCGTAGGCATTTGCATTTCTTCATCATCACAGTTACAAATGCAGTCACAAATCACGATTTAAGATCACATCACGAATCACAACATTATTTTTTTTTTTTACTGGTTGCTTGGATGTATTGCAACTTTTGTAAGCTTGTTTTGTAGTGTCTCTCCATGTTTCACCACCCCATCACTATACTCATTAATGAGTGTTTTTAAGTCAGGGATTTGGACAGTGTCTGCAGTACGTACACAGACTGGAAAGAAGACTGACTGCACACATGCAGTTTAGTAAAGTATACTTGCACTGCTCAGAATACAAAGTGTCACGCATACGGAAGACAACAAAAAAAGGGCATTATTACATACAAGGGTCAGGGATGGCAGAGGAATACATTTTATAACACAGCAAGAAAGGTGTGGGGGGGCACATCATGGTCTGAAGAAAAGAAAAACTAATGTGGGATCCCTTGGTGATCCAGCAGCAGTTCCAGCATGGACATAATTTGCAACTGCTGTTCCTCTATGCAATCCAGCTGCTGCTCAACAGCACTCACCCTCTCATTGTTCTCTTCAGCAGCACTCCACACGCAGTTCTCTAGGTTCCACACATTCTACAGGCTGACCTGCTAGTGGTCGTGGTTTGGGTGCTGGTGGAGCAGCAGGTGCTGCTCTTGCGCTCCTCTTCTTAGGGCTGCTGCCATGCACAGCTGCACCCACTGCCACAGAAGGGCCAGCAGGTGCAGGCATGGTCTGTTCTGTGGCAGCCTGCCACTCCAACTGGTGGTGACTGAGCATATGGATCAGGGTGCACTGGCCCCCAGTCCCCAGATGAATACTCTGGGGGCCACTGTGCACCTGCACCTCACATAGGTGGCACCTGACCACACTGCTGTCCTCCCTGACACAGTAAAAAAACTGCCAAACAATGGAGGTGTGGGGAGGACCAGACACAGGCAGGGAAGAGCTAGATGAACTAGTAGCTGGCTGGTCCTGGTGCTCGGCAGGGTTGGGATCCACACCTGGGCCCAGGGACACATACACATCCTGCTCCAGGGGACCTGGTGCAGAATGGGGTGGAGGTGGTGGTTCAAGTGACTCAGAGTCAGGAGGCAGTGCTGGTCCTGCTTCCGGGAAGGGGGACACTCAGAATTTTTGATCTGTCCAACAGGAACCAGCAAATCATGCTCACCATGCATACACACGGTACAACACCTACAAGTACCACACTCTCTCAGAGCTGCCCCCGCCCCAGACATTCCCTCATACCCTCACCCTGGCCCATCTCTCCTACTGCACTCCCTCAGTCTGAACGATGACTGCTCACACAGTCACACAACACACACACCATGACACAGACACAGACAAACAACTAACTACTTATAAAGGTAAGCAAAATAAATTTACAGAAAGAACACGTTAAATAAAAAAAGAGTACAGAAAAGACAAAAAAAAGTAGCTTAGTTATAAAAAAGCTGTTGAGTCTATAAATCAAAGTTTAAATCTCCTCCTCGCTCTGATCTCCATGTCTCATCAGTGACAAAATAACACACTCCCCTCTCTGTCTCTGTTTACACAGGAGAAAGTGAAAGTGTCTGTTTGTATGGCTTACTGCCTTCCTTTTCCTGCCTGGCTATTGCTAAAGAGCAGGGCAAAGTCTATTGAAAACAACAACTTCTCCTCACTTCGTGTTGTCATTTTGCCATAACATGAAGTGGTAATGACAAGGCAGAGTGAGCACTTTGCACTGGAGTGGCAACACAAAATGCCCACTTTGCGGACATTTCGCCGGGGGAATTTAAATTTGCTGCATCTCTAGCGTGAACTTGCTATCCACTTCACCTGTATGAATTTTTTATACTGCTTTGTGGTATCTTTACTGGTAGTGGTCGTGGATTGTTACTGCCCTGCAATAATCCCACAACAGGCAAAATGTATTCCTTTCCAGATTTGGATTTGTGACTTGTGAGCACTGGTTAGGTGTTGTTGTGCCTTTTTGTATGCATCCCTTGAGTGTGCAGAGCAATGTTAATCTATCTGTGCATTTGCATGGCATCATTAATTCTGGGAGACTGCGTTTCTTGTTACGCTCTCATTTCACTTTGTTAGCACTTGGGAATTTTCTGGACACAAGACAGACAGTAGCATTGTGGGGATGCACATTAATTCTGGTGACTCTGTGTGTGACCTGACCACTGCGCGCATGACTGAGTGTGCCATTAATTCTGGGAGGCTTTGCATTTCTTGTTACACTCTAATTTCACTTCATCAGCACTGGGGAGTTTTCTGGACATAAGACAGTTGCACTTTGGGGATGCACATTCATTCTGGTGACTGTGTGGGTGGGATGCTGCCAATATTGTTGTTGTTACTCTGCCTTACTTCATGTTCAAGGCAAAATGACAATGCGGAGTAGTAATAACAAGGTGAAGTCAACCTTTCCCACGGGGCACTCCGTAGCGAAGCGATGGCATCTTGGCGAAATGACCACGCCGGCGTTCACTTCGCCGGTGGATTTTAAATTCTCTGCATCTCTACCCACATATGGAAGGTCAAAATATAATTGCACGTGTATTTTATATGTTTTGTCATCTCTTATGGTTCTTACTGAATTATGTGTTATGTTTACTATGGTTCTAGAGGTGGATGGGTGTTTTGATACTGAAATTATGATACATTCATTGTATAATGATAATCACTGGTTTTATGTATGGAGCTCTTTAAAGGGACACTGTCAACCCCCTTAGGTCTCAAAGTGTCTCTAGTTTAAAAAACATAATTTATGATTGCCAACATTGTGTAAAGACTGTTGATGTAGCTGGTAGTTTGATTTTAACTCATATTTTCTTTACAAAAGTAAAATACAGACTGTCCAACATACTGGTGTTATCACACCAAAACAGGTTTGTTTACATTCCTTGATCAGCTCCAAATACATATTTCCTGGACTTGGGAACACCCACAAAACAGTGTAGCCCCTCATGATGCTGTGGGAGTTTAGGATGCTACTTCCTTATGAGTGACTGAACTGTTTGGATGTGTTTCTAATGCTCAAGAAGTATGCAGTAAGAACAGAACCAGGACTGTAAACAAAAACAAGATTGTTTATAAATATACATTGCCATGCATTTCAGTTCTACTAAACAAGGAGACAGACAAAACAAACAGCAACATAAGTGAATTTTAGAGAGGGTAAGCAATAATAAAATGTGAGTTTTAAACTAGAAATAATATGATGAAAAACAGGTTGACAGTATCCCTTTAAGGATCAACTATATAAGGACTACTGGCCCACACACGGGTTTACTTATGCCTTGAGAAAAAGCACAGGCGAAGTGCTCGAAAACATTCGGCATTAGTGGTGGTAGTGTAACACCAGGTTTTAACAATAAATACATAGCTTTTGAATCAGACAATCAAGCGTGGGGGTTCTTTTTATTTCTCAGGTGATGCTAGAGCTTGAACTTTCTGCCTTTAATTTGTTATGTCTGTAAACATTTCAGAAAATAATTCTCTGCTAACAACTTAGCCACTTTCGGAGATAGAAACCTGAAAACTGATAGGCATACTTTTTGGAAGAGTCTTAGCAACTGCAAAATAGGAAGGTAGTTGGTTAAGTAAATTATAGGTTACTAAAGTTCATAATCTCTAATTAATTCTTTGTAAAAATCCGTGAAAAGTTTCAAAATATTTGGATATTTGTTGTTCCGCTGCTATTATGTAGGTATGCACCCACAATTTGGTATGAATACTCAGTGTAATCACCGAAACCACCAGACTCAATTCCCACTACTTTAGCTCCTCCCTCCTGGACTGAGTGCTGTCCTCCAATCCCCATCGCATCACTGCCACAGCCATTCTTCTTGATGCTTTCAGCACCACTGCTTAACATACTGTGCAAGGAAAGTGCAACGCTCAGTCCACCCCTAAATATATTTTGCACAAGCCTCCTCTCAGGTCACTCGACACTGTTGCCCTCTTAAAGGACGTTGCCTCTTCAGATTGGAAACAGTACAGGCAAAATTCATTACCTTCAAAACTAAATGCAGGTCCACTCAAAAATGAAGTGAAACAGATAATCTGTACTGTAATAAAAAACAAGCATTTGTCAATGCCGAATGTTGCTTGCTTGTATGTGCTGTTTAGGTATTTGGAAGTCATTGGAGTGCAAATATTGAAAATTCGCAAACTTACGAGCGTGTGTAGGAACTGCGCAATGCACGCTCGTAAAACAGTCATTTTTAGGAATGTTTCCACCAAATTTTCAACATAGCCATTTTAAGACCTCTGCTCATGAACAGTGTCACTGTGATTTTCTTAATGTGTCCCATATGTTGATTTCGCACACCGACTGCGCCAATGTGCGTTAAATGGCCAAAACACATTTTGGGCAAGATGTGAAAAATGACAGCTGTACTGCTCATAAGGAGGTGTGGTAAAATGGCAATGTTGGAAATCTGGAGTGAAAATATTGAAAATTCGCAAACTTACGAGCGTGTGTAGGAACTGTGCAACACACGCTCGTAAAACAGTCATTTTTAGGAATGTTTTCACCAGATTTTCAACATAGCCATTTTAAGACCTCTGCTCATGAACAGTGTTACTGTGATTTTTCCTAATGTGTCCCATACATTGATTTTGCACACTGACTGTGTCGTTGTGCGCTACATGGGCGGAAACACATTTTGGGCAGGAAGTGAAAAATGACAGCTGTACTGCTCATATGAAGGTGTGGTAAAATGGCAATGTTGAAAATCTGGAGTGAAAATATTGAAAATTTTTGAATTCTGACGTCGCGTAGGAACCTACGCCAGTATGATGCGCTTGTAAAACAGTCATTTTAAGGAATTTTTTCACCAAATTTTCAAATTAGGCTTTTTGAGAGCCCACTTTATGAAAACTGGCAGTGTCGTTTCATTGATCAGCCCCAAAAGGTGATTTTGTGCAGTGATGGCGAAATCACCCTTCAGGCCCGATTAACACCATGACAGTGCAAGAATTAATGAGGATGGGTCCCAAAAACCCCATGTTGAAAATGTGGGCCCAAAATTCCCCAAAATGCCTGAGATATGCAACAAAGTTGAAAAAAAACTATTTATTCCATTATACAGCTTACCGGGAATTCCTCAGTTCATGGTCGGCTTTGAAGAGTGCAAACATGTTCCCGGTCCACGGTGATCGTCACGCCCGAGCTCTGGAGATAAGTATGGGGTGGGGGATGTGGGAGGCAGGGTGCACAGTGGGTGGGTGGAGTGCGGGTGGGGTAGTGAGACTACGGGGACCGTTTTTGTTACAGGGTTGTTTTTAATTAAGACATATGCGGGACGTTTTCCACGCTAGGGTGGGCTCCCAGCATGGCAGCTGGAAAGGCTGTTTGGGGGGTCTGGAGTAGACAGGGGATTCGGCAACCCCATCGGCTATAACAAGATTTGCCATGCTGGGGTGGGCTCCCAGCGTGGCACCTGGAAAGGTTTTGGGGGGGCTTGCAGTCATGGAGCCAATGGGGGATTGGGCACCCCCGTTGGCTATAAAATTTTTGCCATGCTGGGGTGGGCTCCCAGCGTGGCACCTGGACAGCTTTTGTGTAGGGGGCGTGGAGCCAATGGGGGACTGGGCACCCCCGTCGGCCATACAGTGTGTGCGTGTGTGGGGGGAGCGCATCAGCACACAATATGCGTGCTTGCGTGCATGTGTGTGGGGGGGAGCTCAGCTCACTGAAGAGGAGCTCTCCCTTTCAACTGTATGCCACTGCATTTTGACTGCTGTCATAGACAGCTGCAGCAGTCATTGGAGAACTGCAGCCGTGCCTGCAAACTCACTGACTGAATTGGAAGACGGGGTGCTACACCTCCGAAAACTTGGATGATGGCACTATGTTTCTTTCACATGAGTGCAAGCAACATAAAAATGGACCACAGTCCACAGAAAGTGCTTCTTAGCTTGCCCCAATATTTTGACTCGCAATGATTCTTTCTCAGGGGGTGGAGCCTACTGCGAAATGACAAACTTATTTATTCCTATTAATCACAAAACAAGTGCCGCATGTGTTAACAATTAAAGACAAACATATCAAAGTGCATCATTCACGGGATTCATCCTAGAATCCTAAAAGAACTACGAGAGGACCCAGTGACACCACTAACCACACTTTTTAACAAATCATGGGAGGATGGGGTGGTACCTGAAGACTGGAGGAGGGCAGATGTGATTCTCCTTCACAAAAGTGGAAGTAAGGCAGAAGCAGGAAACTACAGACCTGTTAGTTTGACCTCAGTGGTGGGGAAAATAATGGAATCACTTCTGAAAGAAAGAATTGTTAAGTACCTAGGGGCCAGTGGGGCACAGGACCCAAAGCAGCATGGATTCACAGCAGGAAGGTCATGTCAGATGAATCTAATAGATTTCTTTGACTGGGTGACCAAAGTAATAGACCAGGGAGGGGCTGTGGATATGGCCTACTTAGACTTTAGCAAGGAATTTGACACAGTCCTGCACAAAAGATTAATAATCAAGTTAGCCACCCTGGGAGTGGGTCCCAGGGTGGTAGTCTGGGTAGCAAACTGGTCGCACAACAGGACACATAAGGTAATAGTGAATGGAACACATTCTGAAGAAAGGGGGGTTACTAGTGGAGGTACCTCAGGGCTCAGTACTGGGTCCAGTCCTCTTTAACGTTTTTATAGGTGACATTGCAAAGGGTCTGGAAGGAACGGTATGCCTCTTGGCAGATGACACAAAGATCTGTAACAGAGTTGATACACAAGGTGGGGGTTAGAAAGGATGAGAAGGGACTTGGCAAGGTTGGAGGAATGGTCAGACATATGGCAACTTAGATTCAATGCAAAGAAGTGCAAAGTAATGCACCTGGGAAACAAAAATCTAGGAGAAGAGTACACAATAGCAGGGGAGGTACTAACAGCAACAATAATGGAAAGGAATCTGGGTGTCATCATATCAGATGACCTAAAGGTGGGTAAGCAATGAGAGAAGTCAGTAAGGAGAGCCAGGGGGATACTGGGATGCATAGGGAGGGGCATCACAAGTAGAAAAGGGAAGTGGTTATCCTCTGTACAGACAGTTGGTGAGACCCCATCTGAGTACTGCATGCAGTTTTGGAGACCTCATCTACGCAAGGACATAGGATGGAAGCAGTCCAGAGGAGGGCAACTAAAATGGTGCAGGGTCTACATCAGAAACCATATGAAGAGAAACTGAGAGAGCGTAATATGTATACCCTTGATGAAAGGAGGGACAGGGGGGACATGACAGAAACTTTTAAGTACCTCAAGGGAATCAACAAAGTCCAGGAGGGTAGCATCTTTCAGAAAAAGAGATGTCTAAGAACAAGGGGACATAATTTAAAGTTAGAGGTTGGACAGCTCAGGGGTAATGTGAGGAAATTCTTTTTCATGGAGAGAGTGGTGGACGCGTGGAACTGCCTTCCTGGAGAGGTTGTGGGGTCTAAAACAGTGAGGGAATTCAAACACGCATGGGACAGACATAAGGCAATTATAGTGGGGGGTTGCAGGAAGTAGGCTGTTGGTTAACTAGAATCGGCAGCTTATCCAAAAGGTAGGGAAATGGGCAGACTGGGTGGGCCAAGTGGTCCTTATCTGCCGTCAAAGTCTATGTTTCTATGTTTCAGTGTTGTAATCTTATCCCCACATTTAGCACTAGATGGAGCTGCAGTATAAGCACTCCAATACAGATCATGTAAACGCTTATACTTTTTTAAGCTATTTTATTACTTGATTATTTGTGTGCTGTATATGCTGGGTATTCACAAAATGAAATAAAAGAGAATAGTAGATATAAGTGGGGATAGTTTGTCCAAACCACCTTCCTAAAGCAAAGGCAGCAATCACATTCTCTCCATGACAAGTAATATCAGGATCTCCATGCAGATAAGGACTATTCAATGGAAAAAAAAGTCATTTGAAGGTTTGAACCAGAAATAAAAAGATAGACCTGCTGGGGAGAGAGAGTAAGAGACATGAAAACAACATTAGTAAAAAGTAAGTTTCATTTTTTATGAAAATCAGTTCATTTTAAACATTTTAAAACTTTTTAATATACTTATCTTTTCATTTAAAAAAAGGTTTAAGATCCAATCTGTCATTCAGATCATATCATTTGACAGTTCTGAGTGGGGATATTTTTAAGTGGGGATAGTTGGTCCAAACCACCTTCCTTAAGCAGAGGCAGCAATCACATTCTCTCCATGACAACTAGTATCAGGATCTCCATGCAGATAAGGACTATTCAATGGAAAAAAGGCATTTGAAGGTTTGAACCAGAAATAAAAAGATAGACCTGCTGGGAAGAGAGAGAGAGAGCACGAGAGACATGAAAACAGCACAGATCGCAAATCCCTCCCCCGAGGAGCCCATAGGTCACGAGGGCCAGTCCCTGAAGCCCTCCCTGCCCGTGAAAGCCCAAAGCTGCTGAAAGATCACACCCCCTCCCCCGAGGAGCCCGGAGGTCATGAGGGCCAGTCCCTGAAGCCCTCCCTGCTCGTGAAAGCCCGAAGCTGCTGATAGTTCGCACCATCCTCCCCCGAGGAGCCCGGAGGTCGCGAGGGCCAGTCCCTGAAGCCCTCCCTGCCCGTGAAAGCCCGAAGCTGCTGAAAGGTAATTTTACCATTCTCCTGGCTGCAGTCATGACTGTTGCTCAGCCTAGGCAGAGGACTGCTCAGATCCTGCTTCTGGCGCCTTTTCGAGCGACTGTTGCAAGTTCCCTTTCTGTGACTGTTGCAAGCTCCCCTTCTAAAAACTGCCGAAAACGCACAATTTCTGGTGCTTAGTCTTAGCCCCGCCAAACGCTATGCATTCGGCTCCCCACTGCCCCCACCACCACCCTTGGTCGGCACTCTAATTTATAGCTAGGTTTGGTCAGGTGACCTGCTGAAATAACCTATCAGCCCACTTTTCCAGCTGCAGGTTATACAAAATCAACACTAGTGGCTGCTGCTACATACCTGTACCACTCATTACCCACATATACAATGCTGTCCCTGCTAATAGCAGCCCTCCTGACTTCCAGGATCTTACAGCAGGTTCAACAACCCCCCAGAGGCACCAAAACCACATTTCGACAACTTTTCCACTCATCATTTATTTATCTATGATGACTCCAAACCCTGTCCCTCCAACCTCTCCCAAACAAGCCTAAATGATCCTGCTGGCTTATACACACACACACACACACACACACACACACACACACACTCTCACATTAACTCTCACACTCACACATGATACGCACTGTACCTCAGCTCTCCCCCCTCCGGACCACAACCCCCCACCATCCCGGTACACCCCAAAACAGGCCTGCACACTCTTCCCACTCTTTTAGCAAGCGTTATACCCAGTCTCCCAGTCTCCACTACCAATGCAAAAAGATCTACACCCTACAAATCCCAACGTCACTCATCCATACTCTGCAGATTAGCCCTCCTGCGGCACACCCTACTACTTCTCTTATTATCTGGCAATATCCACCCCAACCCGGGACCACCCTGCACAGTGGCCTCACCAAGCAGCCCAAGTAGGAGTCTATTGCTAGTTACTCTTAATATATGCAGCCTACCAACCCCGCCCAAGGCTGGATTGCCCAGCATGCACTGGACATCCTAGCCCTATCTGAGACTTGGCTCTCTGAAAGAATACCCAATGATGCTGTCTCCCTCAGTAATTATTCCATCTTCCGGGCCGACAGGACCAGGAAGAGAGGCAGTGGCTGTGCAATCTATGTTAAATCCTCACTTCATGCCACTGAAGTACAAACCCCTTCACCACAATATGGCACCCAGACACTCACAGTCAAACTTAGTCTGGGTACCAAAACCCTCCACATCACTGCGGCCTATTTCCCCCGAGAAACCAAAGACTCGCCTTTGATTCTATCCTCCACAGTATCTCCCACCTACCTAATACTAGTGAAATCATCATAATGGGAGACTTTAATGTCAACTGGCTATCCTCTGCCTCATCCAGCTTCAAAGACACTGCCCTGGCATCCGAACTTACCCAACTCATCATCTCTCCTACCAGAAGGGACAATAGATCTGGGACCTCCACCCTTTTAAACCTCATCTTCACCAACAGGCCACGGAACCTCTCCCATGCCACGGTGCTCCCTGACTCTATCAGTGACCACTCCCCGGTGACCTGCTGGTGGTCAGGTAAATTGCCCCCTGCCCCCCCAAAATCTCCTTGCAGAGGCGGCTAAAAAGAGGAGGCATAGAGAACCTCAAAGCCCACCTATCTACCAGCAATTGGCTTCCCATTTACACCATGCAGTCTGTAGACCTGGCACTCTCCCACTTTATAACCACGTTCAACAAGGCCTGCCACATTTTCGCTCCCCTCTCCAAACAAGTAGTGAAAACCACAGCCACCCCCGGATCACACCCTCACTACTTAACCAGTTCCAACAAAGGGACAACCTATGGCATAAGTCCCTTGACTCCCAATGCACGCAGGATAGACAGCTATACCGGGAGGCCTGCAACAAATGTACCTGGGCCTTATGGCAGGCGAAAGCTACTTACTACCAACAAACCCTACCCTCTTCCTGGGGAGATGGTAAAAAATTCTGGCATGATATAAAAGAACTCAGTGGGAAATCCTACTCCCCCACCCCCACTCAACTCACAATAAATGGGGATATCACCCAGGATCCTTCCACTATCGTAGAAGCTCTCAACTCCGCCTTCTCGGACCTCTCCCATATTCTCCCTCCTAACTACTTCTACCCTGACCCCCCGACACTTCGTGTAACAACAATACGATACTCTTCAGGCTGAGAGTCATCTCCTGCCTCTAGGCAAAGCTCTACATTTCCAAAGCTATCGCCAATACCCGATATAGAAATGATTCCCTAGATCTTAAACTCATTCGGCTGACCCTGGATGTCACATTACCCCACCTCACTAAAATTCTCAACCACTCACTATGCCTAGGTCAGTTCTCCTCAGCCTGGAAGAGAGCCATAATCACTCCTATTTTGAAGAGCAGCGACCCCACTAACACAAGCAACTATAGACCAATTTCAATACTTCCACCTCTCTCCAAAGCACTGGAAAAAATAGTTTCGGACCAGCTAACAAAACACTTAACTAAACACAACCTTCTCTGCCGGAAACAGCATGGTTTCTGGACCAGCCACAGTACTGTCACAGCACTTTCTGAGCTCACCTCGTTCATCCATGAGGCCCTCAACCAAGGCTGTATAGCAGGTGCGATCTATGTGGATCTGACCAAGGCATTTGACATGGTCAGTCATGAGCTACTGCTTTGTGTCCTGCCACAACTAAATGTGGTCCCAGAGGCTACTGCCTGGTTCAAGGATTACCTCTCAGGCCGGTCACAACAAATCAGGATAAACACCACCATCTCCTTCTGCAAAACAGTTTGCTCTGGGGTCCCACAGGGGTCTATACTCGACCCTCTACTATTCACCCTCTTTTTAAACTCTCTCCCCAAGTCATGCAGTGGTCACCTACTACTCTACGCTAATGATGCAGTAGTGTTCTGGAAACACCCACAACCAAGCGCCCTCCAACTAGCCCTACAGGGTTTCTTCAGGGAGCTAGAAACCTGGTTCACTGAACACTGCCTGATAATCAACTATCAAAAAACTAAGTCCATGATCTTTGAGCACTGTCAAAGCCCACACAGTCAGTCAGCACTCCTAATCAAAAACACACAAGGCACCCCACTTGAACATGTTACAAGTTTTAAATACCCGGGAATCACATTAGATACCTCCCTCTCCTTTAAACACTGCTTACCCACACGTGCCATGCATCTTACAGTCACCTCCTCAATCCTCTCCCTAGTTGACTATGGGATAGTGATATATGGCTCTTCGGAACCCACCACACTACGTAGCATTAACACTGCCTTGAATAAAGCTTGCCGCCTTGTCTCCGGCAGTGACAGACTAACTTATACCTGTGAGCTCTATGCTTTGAACAGTTGGCTACACTTCCAAGAAAGACTGAAGTACCACACCTGCATCCTCGCAAAAAAGATACATCTCCAGCTAGCCCCCATCGGCCTTCTCTCTATTATCAACACAGCCCGCCTCAGGCATAATACAAAACTCGCAGCAAACTCCTTATTTCTGGTCCCCCCTTGTAGAACATCCCTGGGGCAAAGATCCTTCCACTAGCATGCCCCTCTTTGGCTCAATACCCTACCACCCCACTATCTCTCAGACCCATAGCCTCTCCCTATTCAAATCAGGTCTCAAAGCACAACTACTTGAGTCAGCAAAATGTGACTGTGGCTAACAATGCCCTCCTCTTGTGTTTTCAAACCCTCCAAATACCTGACACAGGGTCTCTCTAGATCCCAAGAATCAGCATCCTGCACGTCTCTGACAAGGGATATCCAGAATGCTGCTCACTACTGTAACCAGTTAACTAAGTTAAAGCCTGGACTGCACCACCAGTATTGTTATGCGAATACTGCTTGTTTATATGCGTTTTTCTGTATTTGTTTACCCTCCACCCCCTGTAACCAACATGGAGTCTTTGCAAAAGAGTCTGTGACTCAAAGGATTGAAATTCCAATTATATTCAATAAATAAGTAAATAAATAAATAAATAAATAAATTAGTTAAAAGTAAGTTTCATTTTTTATGAAAATCTCTTCATTTTAAACATTTTAAAACTTTTTAATATACTCATTTTTTCATTTAGAAAAAAAGGTTTAAGATCCAATCAGTCATTCAAACCATATGATTTGACAATTCTGAGTCTGAAAATCCATTTGCTCTCCTTTTGCAGTAGCAAATTTGGTCTGTCACCTCCATTTTATATGTGAGGTATCTACTCAAGTCCCAAAAACCTAAGATTATCTGGAGGAGAGTTGTGTTTCAAGGTGACGTGAATTCCTACTGGAGTACCCTGTTTACTATTAATAATTGTGCATACATGCTCTTGTATACTCTGTTTCAGAGGTCTGACAGTTTTGCCCACATAAATAAGTCCACAGGTACACCAGAGATCATAAACCACATATGTGGTATCACAAGTTATCAGTTTTCTGGTACCTACTTTCATGTTCTTATGTTTAGGATGTGTGAAAGTTTTACTTGTTAGCCCATATTTACATATATTTCACCTACTACATTTGTAGAAACCACATTATCTTCTAGGCAGCCACATGTTACATGGTGTAATAGGTTTGGGTGTTTTATTGTGTACAAGTTTTTTTTTCAGATTATTACCCCTACTGAAGGTAACCCTTGATTTGGCTCCTACTGCTATTCCCACTTCAGTACCACCTAGCAAAATGGGCCAATTTTTGTGTAAAGTGTTAACTATACAGCCTGCTACATGACTGAACTCTGTAACAAATGTGCATGGTGGAGAGCCTGGTGTACTTATGTCTATGTTATAACATGGCATCCTATATTAGCAAGTAAAGCAGCAAACACATTGGTCAAAACACACCACCTGACCATGGTTTAATTTCTATTATACCATGGACCTCAGACACCGACCAATGAAAACGGCAGGCTGGCACCTTACCTCTGTTGTAAATCCTCTGATAATCACCGCAAAAGGTGCCAGCCAGCCGCATCTTGGAAAAAAAGCAATCCGACGGTCGAAATCGCGGAACTCCGGCCGCCATCTTGTTTTGCCACTAAACGGAGACTGTAAAACTGCTCCGTACATCAGGGGAAAGTAAACAAAAACACTGACTGCTGTACGACTGAGTCACTTATTTAAGCATTACAGCAACTACTGTTTTTTTTTTAAATAATTAAAAAAAGCAGTTCTTGGTATAATCGCAATAAGCCATTCAGGAGATCTGGGTTATCGGGGGGACTTACCATGGCTGGTGCGGATTTACCCACTCGGCTGCACCTCGTGGGCAAACCACTTCAGCCATGGTAAATCCCCCGATAACCCTCACCCCCTCATGGCTTATTACTTAAATAAACTATGCTTGCTCTTCAATAAACCATACTTGCTCTTGTAATTCTGTCATTCACCATCATAACTCAAATCTCTTATCCACTTAAATACTGTATATGCATTTCCCATCATGCACAGCAGCTGAATCCCTAACAGCAAACACAGCAGAAAAATGAAGACAATTCCACAGTTCACAAAAGTAAGTCAGCCAGAATCAACACATATTCTGAAATGTTGATCACATCTGCATGTAATTGATAATTTAATCACTGTTTGCCGTTGGGCTCACAATATTAAAAGGAAAATTAACCTGTTCAGCACAATATATAATTATACATTCCAACTACCTGTTTCTGTCTCTTTGTCAGTGTTTTATTGTTATTTGCTAATATAGGATGTCATGTTACAATCTCTTATGAAGCATAACTCCTTATTTCTGCTCTTGCCATGTTACAAGCACATTAATCCACTCCACAGCATGGTTCAACTGTAGAATTAATCCATGCCTGGGTGGTAAGAGGCACCCCCCCCCCCGGCATGGATTAATGCTACAGTAGAACCATGCTGTGGAGTGGATTAATGCTTACTTTGTAGTCAGTAACAAAGTGTCCCTATCCATGTCAAAAATCTTTTGTTTGGTCCTTGGCAAAAGCTCCCTATTGTAGCCACTGTATTCAAATCTTGTGATTAACTTAATTGCCTGATGAGTAAACAGTACATCTGAGCTACAATTTCTTCATAGGTTTAATAGTTCACTATAGAGTATAACATTCTTCAGTATTGGGGGTGGGCACTGGAAGCTAATAATAGGGAATTGGTAGCAGTGTGCCTCCTGTAACAGTGTGTGACTATTCTGCCTGAGGTGTCATTAGCAGTAAGCATAAGGTCAAGATAGTTCAAGGTACTGCAATCTGTGATGTAAGTATTAAGTATTGAATGGAAATTTTCTCAGCAACAAATAAGGTCCCTAAGGAATTTGTTATTTAAGCAACTGAATTCTTATTAACACACAACTATTTTGAATTTCAAGGACAGTTTTACTTGCAGAGATGTGGCACAACCATGGGTGTGACCATGCCACCCAGTTATGCCAATCTGTTCTTGGGCCACTGGGAAAAATATACCATCTTGGATGAAAATAAAAATCTCTTTCTAAGGCACATAAAGTTGTGGTACCACTTTATTGATGATGCGCTTTGTGTGTGAGGGGGGAGGATACCCTTACACTGTGGTTTATAAAGTGGCTCAACATCAACCTCAATCTAAAATTTACCTACTCCACTGATTGCTGTACCTTGAACTTTCTTGACCTTACACTTACTGCTAATGACACCTCAGGCAGAATAGACACACACTGCTACAGGACGCCCACTGCTACCAGTTCCCTATTATTAACTTCCAGTACCCAGTCCTTGCTGTCAGAAACCCACTCATGAAGGTCAGATCACTTTATTTATTTTTATTTATTTAGTTTTTGTTGACCGGGTAAGCGCACTAGACAAATCCTGCCTATTTTCAGGCACGACCCGGGGGAGGGGGATACAGATGAATGCCAACTGACCTTGAACCAGATGAAACTGTTGGTGGTATTTTTAGTAAATGAGGGAAATTTGGCCAGGACACCAGGGAATTTCCCCTACTCGGTGGCTGCTTCGTGGCCGTAGGGGTCCCTGACGCTAGTCTGCATTGCTATGGCAGACGCAGGCCTGAACGCTGCCAAGGTATGGAGGTTGGAGAGAGTGCGGTATCTGAGGAGTTGCAAACTTTAACTACGGAGGATGTTTTAGTACTAAAAGGAAATGTTGTCATGCTGGAAACAGCACCGGAAAGAGGTACTGACTTACCGGAGTTGGCTGGTGATATTCCAGCATTGGAGAGAATGCATTCAGCGGAGAGTTACCCGGAAACTGGTATGTCTACTACTTCATCATCTTCTGCTTGCGTCAGCTCTTTGCCAAAAGTTGCACCGGAGGTTCCAACAGAACTGCCTGATCTGGGGAGTGTTTCTACGGGGAAGACTTTTGCTGATGGACCTACGGTGTCACAGTCTGTGCGACAACAGTTCGGAATTCAAGCTACAACTAAGGACGGTTTCCTAACGGACTGGTCAGAATCTACTGCCTTAACTGACTCTGGGTGGAAAAAGACTGCATCGGGTAAATGGATCCCGGATTTTTCGTGGACTTCTTCGTCTCCTGCCACTTCTTCATCGATTATGCATGCCACCAAGACTACAGTCCTGAGCTCAGGTACAGACTTTGTGCTCACAGACTCTAATGTTTCCAGTAAACAGGTTGTTGTGGGTGGGGAGTGATTTGGCTTTTCTAAGCCAGGCACCTCAAGGCTGGGGTTTCAGCATTTCACACGGTCAGGAAGGTGCTGTATTGCAAAATAAAAGAGTCTGCTTCACAAACCACATGCGAAAGCTACCCTGTCGGAGTTGTTTAAAAATAAATTAGAGCAAGCACCACGTCGCAATGCAGTGCAGCTCGATATAAGGGGGGTCTCAGAACACCCAGATAGATATTATGTTTTAAACAACTCTTGAAAAATTCCATGGGTTTTCTTTCCACCGAAGTTTATGCCTTAATACATATCTCAGGGGAAGACTCATTTGATGTGAGCTTTCAAGCTAATTTACATTTGGAGAGATTTTGGGAAAAATATGCTCTGCTTAAGAATACCCCCTTATGGCCTCCCTTTTTTGCCATTCCTCTTACCAGGCCTCAGGTTCGTTTTGTCACCATCATGTTTCGTAACGAAGGGGTGAACGTGAGTGATATTTATTACTGGTTTCAATCTAAATGTGATATATTAGGACCCCCTGAGGCATTACTTGATACTGAGGGTATTTGGACGGGTGGCTGGAAATTTAAGGTGAAACTTTTCCAGGTTAACGCTGACATTGTTCACCTCCCTAATAGCTTTTTCCTAGGTAAGGACAGGGGAGTTGTTTTTATGGTGGGCAGCCTGAGTGCCTGCTACAAATGTGGAGCTCGTGACCACATTAGTAGTGTATGTGATATGTTGAAATGTCCCTTATGTGGGGTTTGGTCACCAATGGACATGTGTGATAACATATTTCAATGTAATTTATGTGATGAAAAAGGTCATGCCTTTCATCAGTGTCCTTGGGCAAGACATAATTGCACAGATGGATGGGATCAAGATGATTTGTTGCGTAAAGCTCAGACTAAAAGAAGGGATTCTATTGGGACTACTCCCCTCAGTACACCCATTGTTCCTGTTCTTCAGGTACCTAGTGGACTGGCTGATTCTCGAAAGGCGGAGGAAGGGACTGTAGGAATTACTGAGCCTCAGGTTCCGGTTGAAAAACCTGTCCCTAGGCCTTTAGTGTCTGGAAGGCAGAGTTCTGGACCATCCATGCCTCCTCCTTTTGAGACTGTTAAGAGTAGACGATTCACTAGGGCCTCTCTCAAACAGCCTGCTGCAAGTCCGCTTCCCACTGAATTTTTTTCTACCTTTACAAGATGAACTAGGGGATTCAGACTTAGAATCTGATGCATCTCATCAGTCCGAATTAGTTACCGAAGATGAGGATAGCAAGGCAACGGAGTTAGCAAAGGAAAAAAAGGAAAGAAAGGGAAAAAAAGGAAGGTTAGTCAGAAGCATGGGACTTGATTTTCTTGTATTTTTGTATGGCTTCACTACAACTGGCATCTTATAATGTTTGCAGTTTGAAAGCATTTAAAAAACAGATTTCCATACTGGCATACCTGGGTTCTTTAAAACTAGACATAATCACTGAGCTTATAGTGCTCACCCCTAAGTGCAATCTGTGATGGGGGGGCAGGGATATCCTCCTCATGTCCGCCCAGAATCTTTCCTGGGTTTTCAACAGAACACCGAGGTCCCAGAGCAACCCTCTATACTTTGGGTCAGGGCACAATACCAGCCTCAAGTCTTGCGATCAAAATGAACCCCTTTTCATGGCTATTACACACAGGAGGAAGGCCCAAATAAGTATGTCCACTTTGGGGTAGCAACGTAAAAACCTGATTTGGCCTTCACCCTATAGGACATGCAATAACTCAGTTCACAATCTCTACAGACTTGTATGAGACTTCTGTAGTCTCACTAATCCTGCCAGATCCTCTACAGACCCTTTTCAATTTGTTTGCTATTTGGTGACCCTTCTAAGCATTAACAGTTGTCACAGATTTGTAATAAAACCTTCTACAGTCACACATACAATATAAGGACTCTCATGCAGGCAGAATTTCTTTAGAAAACAAAAGTTTTACTAAAATATTTATATATACAGTACAATAGTAAACAGGATACACCAGTAGGAATTCAGTTCACCATGAAACATACCTTTCATCCAGATGATCTTAGGTTTCTGGAACTTGAGTGGATACTTCCTATAACAAGCATTTGTCAATGCCTAATGTTGTCTCACTGGCCTTGGCTTTAGTAGTGCCAGAGGTGGAGATGCATAATAGGAATGGCAGTGAAGTATTGAAGTGATGCCAACCCCACCCTCACCCTGTAGAGAGTGACAGGCATTGGAGTGTGCTTTTGGGTCATCAGCTATAATGCTCATGCCATCGTATGTCACCCCACCTGGTAGATACTGACCAGTGTCGTGGTGTGCTTTGGGCATTATACTTCCCCCATTCCATAAGGAAATACGCTGACTCAGGTGCAGTATAGGAGAATAGGGTGAACTTTGTGGCCGAACAGTGCAAGGCACACCACGATGCCTGTCAGTGACTGCAGGGTAGGGTTGGGGGTGCAATGGCACAACCATTACATCCTGTGATCCCAAGTCACAGCCCTGGTGCCTGTCAGTCTGTACTGGGTGGGGTGCTACAGTTTGAAACCCTAACACCGTAGGGGTGCAGTGGTATTTTCACTCCAGATTTTCAACATAGGCTGTTTGAGAGGCCACCTCAAGAGAAGAGGCACAATCAGTTTATGAGCTGAAAGGTGGTTTTGCACAGCGGCTATGCCATTTGGTGACACAGGGATGAAAACACATTTTGGGCAGGATTTGGAGAATGACAACTGTATTGTTCATGAGGACATGTAAAAATAGCAACGTTGAAAATCTGGAGTGAAAATATGAGAAATTGGTGAAGTCATTAGCATGCATAGAAACTGCACAACACACGGCCATAACCCAATTATTTGTGGGAGCTTGTTAGCCACATTTTTAACATAGGCATTTTGGAACCTCCCCTCATGAACAGTGATTTTGTGATTTTGTTAATCAGTCCCAAAAGTTGATTTCCCACAGCGACCATGCCATTGAGGGCCACAGGTGCAGAAACACATTTTGGGCAGGATGTGGAAAATAACAGCTGTACTGTTGATAAGGAGGTGTGAAAAAATGCCAGTGTTGAAAATCTGGCATGAAAATAGTGCTAATTTGCGAAGGTACAAGGGTGCATGGAAACTGCGCAATGCATGCTTGCAACACAGTCATTTTATGGACTTTCGGCAGCAAATTTTCAACATAGGCATTGTAGGACCTCTGCTCATGAACAGTGTCACTGTCATTTCCGGACGCTTGTTCCAAAACTGATTTCGCGACAGCTTTTATCGCAATTCTGCACTAGACATGCGAAAATACATTTTGGCCAGGATATGTAAAATAACAGCTATACTATTCATAAGGAGGTGTGGAAAAATGCCAGTTGTGAAAATCTGGAGTGAACATATTACAAATTCACGAAGTTATGAGCGTGCATGCAAACTGCACAACGCACACTCAGAAAATACTCATTTTATGGACGTTCATTACCAAATTTTCAACATAGGCATTTTAGGACCTCTGCTAATGAACAGTGTCACTGTCATTTTTATAAAGTGTCTCAAAGATAGATATCCCACAGCAACTGCGCTATTCTGTGCCAGAAGTGTGAAAACACATTTTGGTCAGGAGGTGAAAAATTACAGCTGTACTGTTCATAAGGAGGTGTAGCACAATGGCAATGTTGGAATCTGGAGTGAAAATATTATAAATTTGTGATCTTATAAGTGTGCGTGCAAACTGCACAATGCACGGTTGTAACACAGTCATTTTATGGAGTATTGTCACCAAAGTTGCAACATAGGCTTTTTGAGAGACCACCTCATGAATTCTGGCACTGTCATCGTGTTAATCGGTCCTTAAAGGTGATTCCATGCAGTGACCACAAAATCACCTTTTGGGACGGATTAATGCCATGACTGTGAAAGAATTCATGAGGAGGGGTCCCAAAAACCCCATGTTGAAAATTTGGTGTCAAAATTCAAAAAAATGCCCAAGATATGCATCAAAGTTGAAAAAACACTATTTATTCCAGTATACAGCTTACCAGCATTTCCTCAGTTCACGGTCGACTTTGATGAGTGCAGATGTATTCCAGGTCCACTAAAGAGCATTGTGCCAGACTCCAGAGGTAAGTATGGGGTGATGGGGGGGTGTGGAGAGGCACTGTGCGCAGATGGTGGATGCGGGTTCTAGGAGGGGGGCAGTGAGACGGCAAAGGACCGTTTTTGTTTTACAGGGTTTAAAAAAAAAAAGACATCTCGGGATAGTTTCCATTTTTCAGGTGGTATTTCCCCGTGCCACCTCAGAGTTTGTGGGTGGGGGGTGCTTTAGCCAACAGGGGATTGGACACCTCTGTCAGCACATAACCAATTGGGGGGAGGGTACATGATGCAGACGAGGGGCTCCCCAACGGCAAGAAAAACTGTTGGGGGGTGAAGCATGATGCCGAGGGAGATTGGGCACCCCCCTCGGCAATCAACAAAAGGGGGGGGGACACATTATGCCGACGGGGAGTGGGCTACCCCATCAGCATTGTGACAGACCAAATTTGCATCTGCAAAAGGAGAGCATGTAGATCTTCAGACTCAGAAGTGTCAAACCATATGGTTTGAATGCTATATGGCATCTTAAACCTTTTTTAAAAAGGACAAAATGAAATGTATTAAAAATTTATAAAATGGTTAAAATGAACTTATTTTCATAAAAAAATAAACTTACTTTTTCACTACTGTTGTTTTAGTGTCTCTCACACTCTCTCTCTCTCTCTCTACCTCTCCAGCAGGTCTATCTTTTTATTTCTGGTTCAAACCCTCAAAGGACTTTTTCCACTGAATACTCCTTATTTGCATGGAGGTCCTGATACTAGTTGCCATGCAGAGAATGGGGTTATTGCCTTGGCTGAAGGAAGCTTTGGTCCAACTTTCGCACCTTATATCTTATATTATTTTATTTCATTTTGTGACTACCCAGCATATAGAGCACACAAATTATCAAGTGATAAAATAGCTTAAAAAAGTTTAAGCATTACATGATCTGTATTGGAGCACTTATACAGCAGTTCCATCTAGTGCTAAATGTGGGGATAACATTACAATGTTGGTTGTATTAATGGTGCACTTTGATATGTTCATCTTTAATTGTTAACACATGCAGCACTTATTTTGTGATTAATAGTACTTTATAAGGTTGCCACTTTTTAATAGACTCCACCCCTGAGGAAGAATCATTGCAAGCTGAATTGCTGGGGCAAGCTAAGCCGCACTTTCTGTGGACCGTGGTCCAGTTTTTTTTTTATTACAATAAAGAACATCTGTTTCACTTCATATTTGACTGGACCTGCATTTGCTTTTGAAGGTATAGGGTGCATTTATAAATTTTGCTGTACTATTTGCATTTGGGCTAGCTGCCCTTTCAGTATCTGCACCACTCTTTCATTGCCAATGGCAACACCACTCCCTGGAACTGCTCTTCAGATTGGTCCCCTGTGTACTTAGCCCAAGACATTGATACTGTCCTGTCACTCTTCATTGCCATCTTAAACAGCACTTGGCACAGTTATGCCCCCCTCAGAAAGATCAGAGTGCAATGCTGCCACAACCCCTAGATCATTTCAGACCTTACTGAGATGTGCAAATCTTGGGACCTTGCTTGTGCTCTCTACAAGTCCTCCAACTCCACTTCTGACCTCCAATACTGCAAGTGTCTCAGGAACACCTGTACCAAGTCAGTTCACATGGCAAAGGACCACTACTTCAAGTCTAATCTTCAGTCCAAGCTAAATTACCCATCCAAATTCTGGAAAGTGATCCACTTTTTTTTCGATCCCCAGTCCAGAACAGTCCCCCACCAACCTGGTGGATAGCTGTTGCATCCCTTTTTAAAAACTTCTTCGCTATCTGTGCACTATCCTGCCAGTCCTCTCCTGTTCTTGTTCTCCTTTGTCCCATTTAATTGGAAGGCTTTAGTTTCCCTTCTGTCTCCCTCCAGGAAGTTTTTCTTGCCCTTATGTGTCTTAACCCTTCCAGACACAGACCTGAGAGCTTGGACGCTAAACTTCTATCATTGTCAACTCCAGCTATCATCCATCCATTTACTTACCTTCTGAATCTGTCTTTCTCCCACTGTGCTGTCCCTCATGTCTGGAAAATTGACATGGTATTGCCTCTTCACAAGGGGGCTGATATCTCCTTCCCAGGAAACTACAGGCTGATCTCAATCTTCCCCTCTCTTGCTAAAATTCAAAAGTCCCTGGTCTACTACAGACTTGCTGACTTCCTAGGCTTTTCATCTTTCCTCCTTCCTTCCCAATATGGCTTTAGAAAGAACCACTCCACCATCTTCTCCCTGCTGTGTGTAAATGACCCCATCCCTACCGGGATGGATGAGGGACATACCACCACAGCCACATTTATTAATCTTGCAAAGTCATTTGACTCAGTGTTCCACCTCCTCCTCCTGGACAAACTGATCTCAGATGGCCTCCCTGTTTCGGCTGTGGACTGGTTCTGCTCATATCTAATGGGCTGTCAACAGTCAGTTCAGGTGGGTGGCATGTTGCCCCCCCCAAGTCTTAGCATCCTGTGCCCTGAACAGTCCCAGCCACTTACAGAGCCCAGAGTTTAAATGGGCAGTCTTTTTTTTTTGCGCTCAAAATTCATTTGCCATGTTCCAGTGTCATAGGCTATAAAGTTAAAATCATCTGTTAGTGTGCTCTATGCCCTCCTTCTATTTCGGGCAGATTAGGTGTTAACTGAGCTCACATAAACAGTTGTGGAGACTCTTCATTGTGTACAGGTCACTCACCAGCTGGTGCCTTTAGCTTTGGCAATGGGGGGAGAGAGGGTCCCAGAAGTGCAGCAAAGCCTCTTCTCATTCTGGAGCTGTAGCTGACAATCTTAAATTGGCACCATTCATCACGACCACAGGCAAACACGGAAAAGACCCACAATCAGCTTAGGAGCAATTGATGGATATCCGGCAGTGCAACAAACATAGAACAAAGCCTCCTCTCATCCTGGAGCTGCAGCTGACAATCCTGAGTTGATGCTGTACACCATGACCTCAGGCAACCACAGAAAGACCCACAATCAGCTACAGAGCAATGTACAGTAGTAAGAATAACACTGTTAAGTATCTATAAAGGCTAACAATATAGAATATACAAAAAACAAACAATGGAGTAGCACTCGATGCATGTTCCACAGTGCAACAAACATAGAACAAAGCCTTCTCTCATCCCAGAAACAAAAAAAAAACAATAAAAAACATAGTGCTTGGTTAAAGTCACCAATGCATATGACGAACAGAATCTGCATACACAGATGCACCCATTATAAGCAGCTTAGACTGAACTATTCTCCATTTTTGTTAATGACCTCCCCTCTATCTGTGTCTCTTCCCATACACACATGTATGCAAATGGTATGGTCATTTACTCATCAGATCCTTCTATTTCTGAAGTAGAGGTCCCACTCTAGCATCACTTCCACAATGTGCTGCACTGATTCCATGATAAGCAGTGCCAAGTTAACACCATGAACACTGTGTCCATGAGCATTGGCACCAACCAGAAATTATGGAAGGGGAAAGGGTAGAGGAAATTGTTTAATCAGGAATGGCAAACTAAGCTAATGCTTGTTTCCAAGTGTGCCTTGAGAAGACAAGGAAGTTAATTGAATTACTCAGGGTCACACAAGATGCAAGTGGGGGCTGTTGGATTCAAACCCAGGTCTATAGGTTTGCAGCTCAGTGCCTGAAACCAAAGTTCTATACTGTCTCCATGTTACCATTAAAATTAGAAAGGCTGTTGCCATCACCAGTCTTCTCTACTCTGGATTGCACCCAATTTGAGGTTGTCCCTGCCTCCAAATACCTTGAAGTGTGGCTAGATAGAAAATTATGTTTTTTTGCCCACATTAATGCCATCCACTCCAAACATCACCCCAAGCCTGGCACCCTCTTCCTTAACAAGGACAGGTCCCTTCCCCCGGTCCACTGGGAGCTGTTAACCAAAGTGATCCTCCATATTTTTGACTACGTGGATGAGGTCTATAGCTGTGCTCCTCCCTCTTTTCTTGCTAGACTGGACACACTTTGTAATGCTCTCTGTCACTTTGCCACTGACTCTCCTCTTTGCTCCCACCATTGCTCCCTCTACTGTCCCCTTTCCGACCAGCTGTGTGTCACCGAGATCAGTCCTGGGGTCAGTCCTCTTTATTGTCTTCATAAGGGACATTGTGGAGGGGCTGGAGGGGAAGATTTGCCTCTTTGCGGATGACACTAAGGTCTGTGACATGGTGGACACTCTGGGAGTGGTGGAAAAATGAAGAGAGACCTAGGTAAACTGGAGGAATGATATAGAGTGTGTAAGCTGAGATTCATTTCAAAAAAGTACAAAATCATGCATTTGGTATGCAATAACCCAGGGGAAGAGTACATGATGGGGGGGGGACTGATGGTCATCAAACAGGAAAAGGTTTGGGGGGGTAATCATATCTGATGACATAAAGGTGGCTAAACAATGTGACAAGGCTGGGAAGAGCACCAGTGGGATGCTGGGGGGCATAGGGAGAGGTATCACCAGCAGAAGAAGGAGGTGATGATGCCACTGTACAGATAATTATTGAGGCCTCATTTGAAATACTGTGTCCAGTTCCAGAGGCCGTGTCTCCATAAGGACATAGATTGCATGGAGGTAGTTCAAAGAAGGGCAACAAAGATGGTGCAGGGCTAGCACCAAAAGTCATATGAGGAAAGACTGGGATACCTCAACATGTGTACCCTGGAGTACATGAGAGAGAGAGAGAGGGGAGATAGGATGGAAACCTACAAATATCTAAAAGGCATAAACAGGGTACTGGAGGGTAGCATCTTTCAGAAAAGGAGATGTCCGGGAACAAGGGGGCATGACATGAGGTTGGGAGGGGGTAGGTTAAGGGGTAGTGTGAGGAAGTATTTATTCATGGAAAAGGTGGTGGATGCATGGAACAGACTCCCAGCAGATGTGGTGGGGGAATTCAAGCATGCATGGGACAGGCATGGGGATCCCTAGCAACAGAAATGAGTAGGTAAAACCAGAGATCAAGTAGGATCTACAGATTTTACACTAGGCAGGGAAAATGGGCAGAGTGGATATGCCTACCGATCTTTTATCAGCTGTAAATTTCTATGTTTCTATGTTCTATGTTTCTATCCCCCTATTCTTAAGTCACCCATCCCACTGCTCCATCTTTATTGACAAGTACTGCTTTGGCTATCTTCACTCCTTCCTGCATTTTCTCTTCTCCCTAAACCCCATCCTCTTACTCATCTTTATGCTCAAGGGACACCCTCACATTCTCTATTCCTCACCCTCACTGGCATACTTGCCAAGCTGCTTTCTCCTACTGGCTCTCCTCTCTTTGGAACTTGTTCCCCCCTCCTCTTCATCTGTCCACCTCCTAAACACTAAAACATCTAGTAAGGCCTTCTCCTCCTGCTCTGTGTATCTGTTTCCCCTCTTCCTGAACCCTCTGTTTCCTTTTTCCAAAAATATTCTACTTTTCCCCCAGCCTAAGCCTCATCTTTCCTGGCATTCCCTGAACTCCTGGCCCTGAATCTGCTCTCTCTTGAGGACCAAACGCAACCAAGCACAGTTACAAGCTTTTGTACAGCCCATCCATGTACAGAGTGATCCTCTTGGCTCATGTGCAGTCTTTGTCAATTCGCTGTTTTATATTGTTCTGCATGTGTACATTGCACTTCTGATCTTTGTAATGCCTGTACACCTTACTACCACTCCCACCTCACCTTACTCCCACTTCCCCTCCTCTGGCTTGTATCTGGAAATGAGCCTTGGCTCAGTGTACTTTTCCTGGTCATCGCATTTTAAATAAATAAATAACATTACTGGAATGTGTGGTTTTGTAGGTTAAACTTTACCATGGAATTTTCAGAAATTACTAAGAGTAAATCAACCTACTTCCTTCACTCACAGCAACCCCAGTCATCCCCAGTTTAACTTCAAACCTGTCACAGTGTCTGAAACAATAAGATACATAAAACAGGTGTTGGGGGAAAACAAGGATGGGATCAGACATGGTAGACATGACACCAGTTTCCCTCACATTAGAAGTACTGGTCCTCCCTCTTACAAAAATGTTCAATATCTCGCTTTGATACAATTCCTAGGGATTTAGAAAAGAGCTCTAGTTACCCCTGTCTATAAATGTGGGGACTGTGCACAGGAATCCAAATACAGATCAATATCCATACTCTCACCTTATCCAAGGACCTAGAGAGAGAATTGTGCACAACCAACCGATAGACTACAGCAGCCTACAGGAAAAGCAGAAGACCTGCCAGAGTAGAGGATGAAGAAGAATTCCAACGGCTGGTCAAACTAGTAAAAAAGGAGGTACAGAAGGCCAACATGCAGAAAGAACTCCAGACAGCAGAAGGGATAAAGATGGGAGAAAAGTCCTTCCTTAACTACATAAAAGAAAAAAGGGACAAGAAAGATGGCATTGTCAGACTTAAGAAAGGGGAAGAATGGATAGTAGAGGACAAGAAAAAAAGCTCAAGTATTAAATGAATACTTCTGCTCTGTCTTTACGATAGAAAACAATGCCACAGGTGGGGATAATAAAGGAGGGAATCAGGACAGATTCAGTTGCGGTCATTGGGACAGAAAGAGTGAGGGAGGGACTGAGGGCATTGAAAGTGGATAAATCTCCAGGGCCAGATGAGGTACACCCCAGGGTACTCAGAGAATTTGCAGAGGAGCTGGCAGACCCAATGACAATTCTATTTAACAGTTCCCTGAATTTAGGAGTAGTGCCAGAGGAATGGAGAACAGCAAATGTAGTGCCACTCCACTAACATGGTCCCAAGGAGGACCTGGGCAACTGCTGGCTAGTCAGCCTGACCTCGATAGTATGCAATCGTATGGAGATCATACTGAAGGAGAGACTGGTGAAGTACATGGAGAAGAATGGTCTACAAGATAGCAAACAGCATGGATTTGTGGCTGGCAGGTCCTGTCAAAAGAATTTAATTGAGTTCTTTGACTATGTCATGAAGGCAGTGAACAAGGGTCAAGCAGTTGACATAATTTACCTAGGCTTTAGTAAGGCAGTCAATTCCATGCAGCAAAAAAGACTGATAACAAAACTGAGGGAGCTAGAGGTGGGAGATAAATTAGTATGATGAGTTGAGAACTGGTTTTGGGGCAGAACACAGAGGGTGGTGGTGGTGGGGTGGCCCCAGTACAAAAGAGGTCTCCAGCGGGGTACCACTGGGGTCGGTTTTGGGCCCAGAATTGTTTAATGTATTTATAAGTGACATTGGGGAGTGCATTCAGGGCAAAATGTGTCTATTTGCTGATGACACCAAGCTCTGTGTGAGGGTGGACACCCAGAAGAGGATAAAAGAGTTAAAGGAGGACCTAGCCAGACTGGAGAAATGGTCATGGATGTGGCAGTTGGGATTCAATGCCAAAAAAGTGCAAGGTGATGCACATTGGGGCAAGAAACCCGAGAGAAGAGTACTACATAGGAAAAGTATAGGCAGCCATGTCTGAAGAAGAAGAATACCTGGGAGTAGTAATTAACAGTGATCTGAAACAGTCCGTGCAATGCAAAAAGGTGGTGGAGAAGGCCAACGGGATGCTGGGATGCATCGCAAGAGGGTTCAATAGCAGGCACAGCAAGGTTATCCTGCTGTTACATAGATCTCTAGTAAGGCCTCAGTTGGAGTATGGAGTGAGGTATTGGCACCAGTACCTAAGGAAAGACACTAAATTGCTATAAGGGTGACTAAAATGATCAGAGTACAGCAGTACAGGTCATACGAGGAGAGGCTGGGAGTCCTGATGATGTCATCAATGGAGGAGAGGAGGCAGAGGGGGATATGATAGAGACCTTTAAGTACCTGAAAGGAGAAAACAAAGTGTGAGGGTCTTTTCACCAAGAGATATATAACACCACCAGAGGACACAGCCTGAAGCTGGTGGAAGGAAGATATAGAATGGATGTGAGAAAACATTTCTTCATGGAAAGGATGGTGTTGGCCTGGAATGAGTCGCAGGAGGAGGTAATGGTAACCAGATCAGTGGGAGTATTCAAAAGAGCCTGGGACAAACACAGAGGGAAGGAAAGGGGAGGGCTTAGACACTGGTGTAGGGGTAAAATACAAAACCCCAATACATATTGAGCAGACATGATGGACCAGGTGGTCTCCTTCTTCTTGTTATTTCTTATGTTCTTATGTTTAAACTAGGGACACTTTGAGACCTAAGGAGGGTTGACAGTGCCACTGTAAATACAAGGTTTGCCTGCTTGGCCTGAAGGAGCTCAAAGGTCTCTCACCCCCTGCACTCCATAACCTACTGTATCTTCCCACAAATCAGTATCCAACCAGGAGTATGACTAGAAAGATGTTGATGGAACCTTCACAGAAAACTAACCTGGTCCAGCACTCATTTGCAGGTAGAGCAGCACTCTGGCTTAACAAACTGTTTGAATCCCTGCTGTGCTCACCAACCCCATGCCAGCTCAAGTCCGAACTAAAAAAAGCGTTCTTAGAAGGCCTTTGTTGTGACTGCTATCTAACCTAACAGGGTGCCCACTCAATGACATTTTGTCTCATTTGTCCTTATCCATTGCTTTACTTCTGGTGACCTCGATGACAAGGATCCACTGGTTTTGCTGAATGCATGCTACCCGTTTGTACCCTACTGTAATATATTATGTAACAACCTTATCCACTGAGGAATCTTTGTGAATAAGCTTTCAGCTCAAAGGTTTAATGCCAATTGATTAAATAAATAAAATAAAAATAAATAAATATCTGAAGTATGTTTGCCTTTTCTGCATTACTAAATTGAAATTTTTCTACCTGACAGTACTAGGTGTGATGTGTAGAACAATACTTTTCATGAAGACAGACATAATCAGGTCTATTACTTCCTATACATCATCAGTATTTTGAGCTCACTGACTGTATAATCATTGGTAACCAAGATAAGGCCGTGTCTTGCTACTTGAATGGTAATTAGTGACACATAACCAACCAGGCAGCAAGGCTGTGATGTAACAATGAGTGAGGTCACATGCCAATGATGAAGTGGGAGTAACAGAACTAGATATGTCTGCTTCCAGGCAACAGTCTGCTTTTCACATCACACCCCATCATATAAGGTAGCAAACCATCTAATGCGCATTAAGAAATAAGCGACTACTGTTAACAAGCATTTGTCAATGCCAAATATTTGCTTGCTGGTATTGGCATTGGTCGTGCAGGAGTTAGAGAGATGCATAATAGGAATAGTGGTGAAGTATTCAAATGACAGTAACCCCCACCCCCACATGGAAGAGACTGACAGGCTTTGGGGGTGTGCCTTTGGCTCATTGGCCATAACAATCAAGCCATTCCACCTCACCCCACCCTGCAGACACCAACAGGTGTCATGGTGTGCCTTGAGGTTTTTGCTCTTTATGCTCACCCCATTTCAAAAGGAAATAAGTTGAGATGGGTGCAGTGTAAGAGAATGGGGTGAATGTTAGGGCCAGAGACTCCAAGGCACACCTTGATGCCTGTCAGTGGTGGTAGGGTGGGGGTGAGGGTTGAATGGGTTGAGCATTATGGCTGACGACCTCAAGTCACACCCCTGATGCCTGGCAGTCTGTACAGGGTGGGCATTATGGCTGGAAACCCTAATGCCCTGGGCTTTTGTTGGTATTTTGTTCAAAGGTTTCAACATGGGCTTTTTGGGAGCCCACCTCATGAACAGTGGCAGTATCATTTCATTATTCAATGCCAAAAGGCGATTTTGCACAACAAGTGTGCCATTCGATGCTACAGGTGCGAAAATACATTTTGGGCAGAAAGCAAAAAATGACAGCAGTACTGTTCATGAGGAGGTGAAAAATGGCAATGTTGAAGATCTGGAGTGAAAATATGAAAAATTGGTGAAGTCACAAGTGTGCATAGAAACTGCACAATGCATGCCCATAATGCAATTATTTGGGGGATTTATGTAACCAAATTTTCAACATAGGCATTCTGAGACATCTGCACATGAACAGCGTTACTGCGATTTTGTTAATGTGTCCTGAACATTGATTTTGCACAGTGACTGTGCCATTGTACGCCACATGCGTGAAAACACATATTGGGCAGGATGTGAAAAATTACAGATATGCTGTTCATAGGGACGTGTGAAGAAATATCGATGTTGAAAATCTGGAGTGAGAATATTAAAATTTGTTGAAGTTACGAGCATGCATGGAACCTGCACAACACACGCTCGTAACACAGTAATTTTTTGGAATTTTTCCAACCAAATTTGCAAGATAGACTTTGTGGGACCCTTCCCCATGAACATTGGCACTGTTGTTTCATTAATCTATTCCAAAGGGTGATTCCGCACAGTAAGAAAGAAATGACCTATTGGGACTGAATAACAAGATGACAGTGCATGTGTTCATGAGGTAGGTTCCCAAAAAACCCATGTTGAAAATTTGGAAGCAAAATTCAAACAAATGTCTGAGATATCCACCTAAGTGGAGACGTGTTCCTGCTCCATTGAAGATCACAGTGCTGGACCTCCTGAGATAAGTATGGGGTAAGGGATGTGGGGTGTGAGTAGGTGGGGTGCACAGAGGGTGGGTGCGGGTTGGGGAAGGGGGTCACCGCAGACATCAAGGGACCATTTTCTTTATTTTAGGGATGGAGAAAAAAAAAACAACACTGCAAATGGTTTCTTTCTTTACAGGTGAAAGAAAAGAAATGTTGGGCATACTGGGATGGGCTCCCAGTGTGCCACATGACTGGGGATCTCCGATGTTTGCCACACTGGAGTCAGCTCCCAGTGTGTCACACAATAATGGGGTGGGATGGGGGCAGGAAGATGCCAACACGATCTGCTTTCCATTAAATAGAGGCACACTGTGGTGGGCTCCCAGAGAGACAGTGGAATCAGTCAGATGCACTGATTGGATCAGTGAATCCGATCAGACGGAGAGTCCCTACTATTTCCCGTAAGAAAATATTTTATGTTCTTTTTTTTTGCATTAAAGACTTTTATCCTCGACTCAGGCAGGTGACTGCTCAGCATTATCCCTCTTTCCCATAACCATCTGCCACCTCTCCCAGCACTGGGGGGCTTGAATACCCCCTGGATTCCCCCCACAGCAGGGCCAGAGGAAGGTTACCCTGCCCTCCTCCCAGAGCACAATCCAGATGTTCCCTAGGGACCAAGTGGTGATCTAGTTAAGGGAAAGCAAGTGGGGCTTCCTATAGCCCACCTGATTCCCAAATTTCTGTTTTTGTCCTCAGTCCCCCAGGCCAATCCAGTGCATTTCTGCTGTGGCATGTACGTGCTGCAAAATTGCAGTCCCTACCCTTCAAAGCATCTCAAAACCTGCATTATCAATGGGCCTACACCACAGGGCAGTCAAGTGATAACACAGAAGTGATACTGCCAATATACAGATTGACACTACACATGTTACAGTTTATAATGCTTATTAAACCTCAATGTTTGGACTCTATAAGAACCAAATGGTTCAACAGGAAACCTACAAGTAAACAATGATAGCATTCATCACTCTGTCATGCCTGCATAATAAAAATGATTTATCCTTGTCTTGGTGTGTCTGATGTATTTTGTTATTTAAGCAATAGGCATGGAGATAAATCTCCACTGATAAACAACTGATGGCGTGTCTACTATGGGGCCAATATTCAAAATTGTGCCTGGCAGTGGCGCAAGTGGTTGCACAGTGCAACTGAGTAGCGCTGGAGCAACAAAGGGATATATTCATAGGAGATGTGCCAATGCACATCTTATCTGAATACACCACAAAATGCCTGCATCACAAATACAATGAGCTGACACATCCCCCAGACAGGTCTGAATATCAGGAATGGGAAATGCACCAGCACATCAGAGATACGCCGTGCGCAAACTCCTGATATTCAGACACATATATGCAAATGGGACCATAATGCATGCAAGGTGCAGATGGGGCCATTTGCATATAATTATGGCCCCATTTGCATGAGTTGTGCAGGGCTGGCGAGTGAAATGCACCTGGCGCCCTACACAGCATGAGGTCCCTGTGCCAGGTGCTATAGTAGTACCCCCTTCCCATCCCACCGAGTGGCCGAACCAACTGTTGTACATTCCCTGACAGTCTAGTGGCACTCCCCTCCCTGCCTGTATCCCCAATTGACATGAAATCTTATTTTGGAATGCCCTGGTGATCCAGTGGTACCCTCCTCCATGCCCGTATCCCTGATCACCCAAAATATCCTTTTGTAATTTCCCTAATAGTCTAGTGGTAACCCCCCTACCTATCCAGCATCCACGATCACCCAAAATATCCTTTTGCCCACCCAACCACCCCCCCAGTCACAACGTTGTGAATGACTATTACAGTATGCACTGCAAGCCCATTGGTCCACAGTGTGGATCAATGAACTTGCAGCACATACTGTAAGCTGTCATTCGGTGGGCAGCCGCGGAAGTATGCGGGTGGGTATGCTGCCTGCCAATGACAGGGGGGAGTTGGGTGGGCTGAGGGTTCTGTGCTGGTGGGGGGTGACACTGGACTACCAGGGAAATCACAAAAGGATATTTTGGGTGATTGGGGATGCAGGATGGGGAAGTAGTGCCAGTAGACTACAAGGAAAATTACAAAGGATATTTTGGGCAATCGGGGATACAGGCAGTGAGGAGGGGTACCACTGGATCACCAGGGTGTTTCTAAATAGGATGTCACATTGATCGGAGATACGGGCAGGGATGGGGTTACAATTATACCAGCAGGGCAGTCAATGGGAGCTAGCGCACGGTGTTTGGGGAGTTTGCCACCCACGGCTGGTGACTGCTGTGTTGTGCCCTGCACTACAGTGGCCCACCTGTGGGTGGCTAGCAGTTTAGCCATTTTTCCCGGGCTCAACTTTGTGCCCAGGTATTCGGCACATCTCTGGGCTGTGTCAGCAGATGTACCACACATCTTGGCCTGAATATCAGGATGTGCTGCATATGCATAGGCAGGCTCCCTGGGGATGTGCTGCATACATTATCTGCATTCAGAATTGTGCTGCACAATCCCCCCCCCCACCTTTGAATATCACCCCAGGCACATTTTTGTGGTTGCGCTGGTGCAGCTCAGTTGTGCTAGGTGCAGCTGTTTTGAATATCTCGGTCCCTGCTTCACATTTATACACATAGTAGACACGTCATCAGCTGTTTATTGACACAGTACACACGTCATCAGCCAGAACACACACCCCCCGGTCGGGACTACATCCACTCACTTTAAGTTGTCACAGTACACAACTGCTCTCCACTTTCCAACACATTTCATCAGTTCACAGTTTCTAAACCCTGCCCTCCTGGGTATCAACATTCTCATATCTGGGAGTGGCTGCAGTTGTTCAGTCACACAGTTTTAAAACATTCTGTGTAATGACCCACAGTACCTCTTAATCTTGAAGCAGATCTCTGTACTTCTCCACATCCTGCTGCTGACTGTCCTTGCTCCACGTGGGAATTCAGGTCTCTCCAAAGTGAAAGAAAAAAAAAACACCTGACCTGACAGTGGTAACACTGCCCTCTCTCCACATGCCACTCATTATGCTTGCTAAATTTAAAAATGAAACAGGAAAGCATCCACAAAATGATGGCCAAAGATGAAGTGCAGCTGGTGGGAGACTTCAATTTTCCTGATGTGGATTAGCGCACCCTGGATGCCCTGCAAGGGGTTTGCTTCAAGCAGCTTGTGGCAGAACCCACCAGGGAAGGAGCAATATTGGCCCTGGTTCTAACCAATGGGGACAGAGTAACTGATGTAATGGTTTGTAGCCACCTGGGGTCCAGTAATCATTGTACAGTGTGGTTCAATGTGAGGTCAGTCGAGGAATCAAACCACAGAAAAGCAAGGGTCTTGGATTTCAGATGGGTTGCCTTTGCAAAAATGATGGAACATCTCAAGGAAGCCCTGGCCAGGAAGAAGGAAGGGGGAATGCAGAGAAACAATGGGTTAACCTTAAGGGAGCCATAGCAGAGGCAAGAAGACTTTGTATTAGGCAAGTAAGCAAAACAAAGAGACAAGGGTGGTTCCAGGGGAATGGAGGAGGGCAAATGTAGTCCCTCTTCACAAAAATAGGAACAGGGAAGAGGCTGACAACTACAGGCCAGTCAGCCTGACCTCAGTGGTGGGGAAATTAATGGTGTCACTGCTAAAGGAAAGGGTGGTGATATTTGTTCAGTCCAGCAGAGCACAGGATCCAAGGCAGCATGGATTCACAAAGGGAACGTCTTGTCTAACAAATCTGATAGATTTCTTTGAATGTGTGACCAGGGAAGTAGAAAGGGGAGTAGCAGTGGATGTGGGCTAGCTAGACAGCAGCAAGACCTTTGACACCGTCCCACATAGGAGGTTACTAAATTAGTTGGGCAGCTTGGGAGTGGGCCCCAAGGTGGTAAACTGTGTCAGAAACTGGCTGAATGACAGCACACGGAGGGTGGTGGTAAATGGCATTCAATATGAGAAGGGGGGTAAACAGAGGGGTGCCACATGGATCTGTGCTGGAGCCAGTCCTCTTTAATGTCTTCATAAGCAACATTGCAGAGGGGCTAGGTGGCAGGTATGCATTTTTGAAGATGACAGTAGGATCTGCAACAGGGTCGACACTCCAGGTGTGTGTGGAAAAAATGAGAAAGGACCTAAACATGCTTGAGGAGGGGTTGAGAGTGTGGCAGCTAAGATTCAGTGCAAATAGGTGTAAAATCATGTACTTGAGGTGCAGATATCCAAGGGAGAAGTACTGACAGCCAACCATCAATAAAGGGACCTGGAGGTAATCATATCTGATGACCTAAAGGTAGCCAAACAATGTGAGAAGGCTGTGGGGAGAGCCAGTGGGATGCTATAGTGCATAGGGGGAGGTATCACCAGCAGAAAAAAGGAGGTTGTTATGCACTGTACAGATCACTAGTAAGACCTCATCTGGAGAACTGTGTACAGTTCTGGAGGCTGAATTTCTGGAAGAACATAGACGAAATAGAGGCAGTCCAGAGAAGGGTAACGTAAATGGTGCAAGGACTGCACCAAAAGTCATACGAGGAAAAACTGGAGGACCTCAATATGTATTTCCTGGAGTACAGGAGCGAAAGAAGGTATCTAATGGAGCCATTTAAGTACATCAGGGGTATAAACAAGGTAGAGGAGGGTAGCATATTTTATAAAAGAAAGGTGCACAAGAACAAGGGAGCATTATGTGAGGCTAGAGAGGGTAGGCTCGGAGCAATGTGAAGAAGTACTTTTTCACAGAAAGAGTAGTGGATGCTTGGAACAGCCTGCCTGTGGAAGTGGTGGGGGCAAAAACAGTAGGGGAATTCAAGAATGCATGGAATAGATATGAGTACTCTAGCAATAGAGAAGAGATGGTAAGCCGCAGATCAACTAGGGACTGCGATAGGTAGGGAGAGGAGCAGACTACTTGGATCACATGGTCCTTATTTGTGTCACCTTTTGTGCATCTGTGTGTATTCCCAGACCCTATTCAGTTTCAGATGTCCCTTTCTCCTTCCTTTCCTCTACTTATCATGCCCATGTGCTCATCCTATGCATGCTTAAAGACACTCACTGTCTTCACACCCCCACCACCTGCTATGGCAGTCTGTCCCAGGTATCCACCACGCCTTTCTTTTCTTTTTTTAATTTTTTTTTATTGAATATATTTTCTTAGGTTTTTTTTTTTTTTCCCACCATAATGTTACAGGCATTCAACGTACATTATAGTCTACATACATTACAAGCATTTACATAAACAGGAAAGAAAAATGTACCTCATAATATTATTGCCTGTTGAGTAAGTACAACAGGATAAACAGATGCCTGTATCCCCCTCCCTACCCACCCCGACTGCCAATAGGTAAAACTGTTTTTTCTTATATCACATATAGTTCGCCTCAAGAACTCTTAGACTGTCACTGGATATTAAGGAGCTCCAGTGTTAGATTTGCCCTATTCGCTCCGGATCAACAACAAACTTAGTCAGGGATCCCAGATCTGTTTGAATTTTTCCATATTATTAGACACTCCCGCTTCAACCTGCTCTGCTTGTATAGCAAACATTATTTCTCGATACCATTCAGTACAAGAGGGGGTGATTGCATCTTTCCAGTGCCGGAGTATTATTTTTTGGCACATGCTGAGATTAGTGCCATATATGATCGCTGAGATCGGTGCTGAAGGGTGGCATAATCTCCTAGGATACATACCTCTGGACTAAACCTATCTGACAGAGACAACAGCGGGTCCAAGTGGGATTTGACGTTGTTCCAAAATGGAAAATTTCTCTCACATGTCCACAACACGTGAAGCAGGTCTCCCGGGAGTTTTGCACATCTGGTACAGAGCTCGGAAGTAAAGGAGCCTATCCGGTTTAACTTAACTGGAGTGTAAAACAAATTCTGATTTATTTGAAGCTGCATAAATCTGTACCTATCCCATTTAATATATCTATATAAGTGTTTCCAGATTCTCATCCAACTTCTAGAATACGTAGTTGCCGGCAGTGACTGGTCCCGCCAATAACATCTTTGGTTTTCTAACTGAGCTAGTGTGGTCTGCAAAAAGGCATATGCATATGCTATTAGATGGGAAGTCAGAAGAGATACAATGCATGGCTTTAGTATAGATGACAGAGTACTAGACCAAGGCCCTGTACCAAAGTGCTTCATTAGCATATGGGAAATCTGCAGATATTTAAATTCATATGCCGAAGGCCATTTATAAAGAGTGCTGGCTTCTTGAAACAACATCAATTTGTGGTTGGCAACCAAGTCCTCTATCTTCACAACTCCCATATTAGGCCAAAATATGGTAATTTTGAGAGGTTTACCTGGAATTAAAAAATTAGGGTTATTAAAAAGAGGTAGTGCTAAATCCGTGTGCCCCTCAGTTTTAAGAAGGGTGTTAAATTGTTGTTGCACTTCAAGCATAGCACCCAGTGGACAGTCTTTGTTTACTGGGAAAATTCCTCTTCATGAGGAAAGGAAGGGCCCTGGGATTCACTTCCTGTGCTAAACATAAGGCATGCTCCATATCTAACCAGAGGGGATAATAGTGGTACTCGGGAGAGGGATTAGGGGAAGCTAACCAATACCTCGTCCTTGTCAGGTGTATTGCTAAATAATATAAATAAAAGTTTGGGGCCTGTAAACTGCCATATATCTTTTGATGGGTACGATTAATATAGCTACTCCTAGACTTTTTACCTGCCCATAAAAATGAATTAACAATTTTTTGCAATTGCAAAAAACAAGAGTTCCGCAGAGCCCAGTTGTACATTTGTAATGGGTATAATAAAGGAGGTAGAATATTCATTTTTACCACCACACCTTTCTGAGAAGTAGTATTTTCTGACCTCACTTTTAAACTTCCCATACTCAAGTTTCTCTGCATACCACCATATTTTGACTCTTCCTCTAAAAGAGGCTCCCCTCCTGCACCTTGTTTACCCCTGTGAGGTTCTTATAGATCTCAGCATGTCCCCTCAAGCTCTCCTCTCCTCCAGGGACCAGATGCTGAGTTCCTGCAGCCTATCCTCAAATGGTTTCCTTTGCAACCCATGCACCATTTTGGCAGCCCCCCCTTGGACTGCTTCCACCCTGTCAATGTCCTTGCGGAGTTTTGGCCTCCAGAACTGTGCACAGTGCTCTAGGTGGGGTCTCACTACTGAGTGATACAAGGGCAACACTTAGGGTTACCACCTGTCCTGATTTTCGCAGGACAGTCCTGATTTGGGCAGCTGTGTTCTGCAAAAAAACATGAAAAATACTAAATGTCCTGAATTTATAGTACAAAAAATATTTTTTAAATTTCCATTCAAAGTTGCAGAAAACTAAAATACCCTAATAAAAATACCTTAAAATGATAAAAAAATAGATGCAACTAAGAAACTACAATACTTTGTCTTAATTCTGATTGCATAGAGAAAACAAGTCTGTTGCATTGCTTGAGGTTACATACTGTCCTGCAAAAAATCATGTTTCAGTAAGAAATGTCCCACTTTGTCACCCTTTTCTATGGAGCAACCTTGCTCCAGTCACTGAGAGCTACAGAAAGACAGCAGCTACGCATGCTTTACCACAGGGTCAACTGTTTCACCACCAGGGCAGACAGAATGGAACACCACTTCAAGGTGCTCCAGGACCTAGAATGGCCATCCTTGGAGGCAAGATTAGCATTTCCTGGCCTGTGCATGGCCTATAAGCTACAGCAACCCAGGGCCCCTCTCAGGTTGAGGGATCTGCTCGTTCCTAAGACTGCAAGACAAGAGCTCAGATCCACCAATCAGACACTTCTAGAAATTCCAGGGCCAGATCATCCCTAGGTCAATATTCACTCAGGATCGCCCTCCCAAAACTCTGGAATGAGCTCCAGAGAGAGAGATACAAGACAGCTCCACCATTGAGGGCTTCAAAAAAGGGCTAAAAGCACACATAGGGAAGGGGCTCCAGTGCCTCTGTCTCACCTAGGGTCCTGCCTAGGGAACAAATGCATGGTGATATCGTTGCAAATAGAACAGTGGGCCATGGATGGATGGGTCCATCAGTCTGGTGGTAGAACTGTCCTTCGCACTTATATAGGTTTTATAACTTATCAATTGGTCTGTACCTAACAAATGTCTGAAGCTTTGCTTGTATCAGATTCTGTACTGTAATGTTTGTTCACACACTCTATGTAAGCCTTGCTGCACTGTACACTTTGTCGGCATTGGTTTTTCCCTCCCTCTAGGTACTTGTGACTAAACCCAGGTCATCCCTGAAAAAGGGACCCCGAGGTTCCAGTGGGCCTACCCGGTTACCAAAATTTAACTAAATAAATAAAATAAATAAACTTTGGGCTTCTTAAAAGGTGATAACCCTAGCAACACCACATCCATTCTCCTACTGGAAAACACCATCATTATGCACCCTAGCATTACAACAGCTTTATCAACTGCCCTGTTTCACTGCCACACCATGAAATCATCAGATATGACTACCAGATGTCGTTGCATTCTCTCCACCCATTCCTGTGTGTCCACCCTTTAGAAGACTTTTGTTTCATTTGCAAGAGACACACCTTCCCCTTTAGTTCCTGAGTCATGTTACTTATGAAGACACTGAGCACTGAAAAGGACAGGACCCAGTACTGATCCCTGTGACACTCCAGTGGTCACTGTCCCACCCTCGAGAGTGACTTTGATTTAACACCACCCTCTGACTCATATACTTAAACTGTTTGATACAAGGCATAAATTAATGTCAGAGACTTGATTAGCAGCCTTTGCTAATCGAACTGAAAAATGATTTGCAACTGGTCAAAGCTGATTAGCAGTGGAGGGGGTCCAGAAATGTGGGGGAGATGCCTAAAAATAGAGGAAAATAATGCAATTCATGCATTTCAAGCCCTGAGGTCCTGAAAAAAAAAATTGATTAGCACAACTCGAAATAGATTCCAATAAATAAATAAACATTAAAAACATTCAATATTCATCAAATAAAATAAAAATATCAATGTTCAGTAAGTTAAAATCATATACCAAGCATGAAATCATGCACTAGAGTCAGGAAACGCCTGACTAAATAAACATGTTTTTAAAGCTATTTTAAAGCTTTGGACAGGCAGGCACTCTCAAATCTGAGGAGGTAGAGAATTCCACAAGTTGGGGGCTGCAAAAGCAAAAGACCGAGCCCCAGGTGTCTTTAAGCACACCCTGGGAATCTCTAGCATTCCCTCATCAGTGGAGCAAAGTGGGTGAATGGGGAAGTAGGAATGAAGGAGATCTTGCAGGTAATGAGGTCCCTGTTCATGTAGGGTTTTGTAGGTCAGTAACCTGACCTTGAAGGTGATCCAACACTGTACTGGCAGCCAGTGCAGTCTGTGCAACACAGGTATAAAATGACTGGTCTTAGAGGTCACAAGACTAGAGTCACAAGTCTAGCTGCTGCATTCCACATCAGCTGCAATCAGTGTATATCAACACCTGGTAGCCCTAGGTATAGGGCATTGCAGTAGTCAAGGCAGGAGGTAATGAAGGCATGGACCTACGTTTGAAGATCATCAGGAGGAACCAGATGCTTCACCCAGGTGACATTCCTCAGATGAAAAAATTAGGTCTTGACAATGAACGATACCTGAGAGCTGAATGTCGGGCCACTGCCAAAAATAACACCCAGGTTCTGCACCCAGTCTGAGGTAGTCAGCTGAACATCTTCAAGCCAAAGCCCAGAGGGCTGTCCTGCCGGCAAACCCACCTCTCGATGACCTGGGTCCACAACCAACACTTCAGTCTTAGCCAGGTTCAACCTCAGCCAGCTGGCACTCATCCAGTCCTGGATTTTGGAAAGACAGTTATTAAAGACAGAGAGAAGGCTATCGGACACAAAGGGCATGTACATCTTAGTATCATCTGCATAGCAGTGAAAACTCAGCCAGTACTACCTAATGATATCTCCCATTGGCAGCATGTACACTGTGAACAACATGGATGACAAAATGTATCCCTGCAGTACACCGCAGGATAGGAAGAGAGGGACGGAGGAATACATCCCAGACATCACTCCCTGAGTCCTACCCTCAAGAAAAGATTGAAACCATCTGAGGACCATACAAGACAGTCCACAGGTGGACCGTAGGCACTCCAGCAGCACACCATGGTCCACAGTTGTTGGCTCCCCCTGAGGGTGGTCACAAGGGCACACCAGGAAAGAAGCCCTCCCCAGAGAAGCTGCCACTACGGTCATGTCCCTACCCACCCAAAAAAGTTACCTGCTCCCCCCAGGGTGATCGTGAGGGCACAGCAGGAAAGGATCCTCCCCCAGAGCAGCAACCGCTATGGTCATCCCCTCCACCCACCCAAAAAAGTTGTCTGCTCCCCCCCGAGAGTGATCACGAGGGCACAGCAGGAAAGGAGCACTCCCCAGAGCAGCAGCTGCTCTCGTCATTTCCTGCACCAGCCTGAAAAAGGTACGGAGTTCAGGCTGAGTCTAGGCAGGCCTATACTAGGAGCATGGAAGTTGGACAAAAGAGGACTGCTTTGGCACAAATAGACTCTGACCATGATCATATTAATGTCCCCAGACAAATGCTGATTGTTTTTTTCTGCCTTGCTTTTGGACAAACAAACATTATCTTTGACTCTTGCTGGCCCTTTAAATATATTTCAGTTTTTTAGTGGGTTCCAGCAGGTCACCTTTAATTACAGTAGTAGCCACATTTATTGCCAGTTATTTCCAGATATTTCGTGAAATTTCTGAAGAGTTTGTTTCTGCTGTCCCTACTGTTTAAATGCAAAAAGCATCAGATATTTCTGGAAATATCACAGAAATTTTGAGAAACAGCTGGCAGTGTCTGTGGCTACTACTATAACTCAGAACTTTACTGGCTAGATTCTGATTTCTGTTGTCAGCAGTCTGCATGAAATGAGTTTTACTTATTGCTTTTAAAATAATTTACACGGTCTGTTTGCTTTGTTTTGCTTGCTGTTACAGCCAGGCACCTTAAGTAATTTTCCTGCAGTCTGCTGTTTTTTACTACCAGATTGTTAGTAAGCAACTACCTGATTTATTAATTTTACCTCTGATACTGCAGCAAATCAGTAATTCTTATAACAGCAGCCCTGATTCTTATGTTAAATGAAACTGATGTAATGAGGGTTTTCCCCCTCCCCATCTTGACAACCCTTCCCCTTTCTTCTCCAGCTAGCCCTCCTTACCTGCTTTTAATTTCCAATTTTTTCTCCCTTGTTCCACAGTTGTCAGCTGCCCCTGAGGGTGGTCACGAGGGTACAGCAGGAAAGAAGCCCTCCCCAGAGCAGTAGCCACTATGGTCGTTTCTTCCACCCATCCAAAAAAGGTACAGAGTTCAGGCCAAGTCTGGGCAAGCCTCTACTAGGAGCGAGCAAGTGAGAAGCCCTGCCAACACTTGGCATCGGCTACCCCACCACTCCCACCACCACCCTTGTTGGGAACTGTATTATATAGTATCAATCACATGATCAGCAAAATCCTATCAGCCTGTTTCTCCATAAGCAGCTTATCTGCTACTGGCAGTAGTGGCCACTGGAACAATACACGAGGTATTTTCATAGATACATAGACAGTGTCGGCAGATAAGGGCCTATGGCCCACCCAGTCTGTCCATTTAAGTTTGTAAGTTCAGTTTATGTTTTCCAGGAAGTCTGTTGCCCCTTACCCCTGACCTCCAGAATTCCTTTATGTCTATCCCATGCATTCTTAAATCCCGTGATTGTTTCAGCCCCCACCACTTCCTCTGGCAGGGTGTTCCACTTGTCCACCACCCGTTCTGTGAAGAAATTCTTCCTCACGTTTCCTCTGAATCGTCCTCCCTCCAACTTCATCCCATGCCTCTAGTCCTGGAACATCTTTTTCGCTTAAAAATAGTGCATTCCTGCACCCTGTTCCTCCCTGTAAGATACTTGTATGTCTCTATCATATCCCCTCTCCCTCCTCTCCTCCAGGGAGTACATGTTCAGTGCCTTCAACCTGTCCTCATAGGACTTGTGATGCAATCCATGCACCATCTTTGTTGCCCTCCTCTGAACCTTCTCTACCCTGTCTATGTCCTTACGTAGGTAAGGTCTCCAGAACTGCACAGTGTACTCCAGGTGCGGCCTCACTAGTGTCTTGTATAGTGGAATTATGACCTCCCTTTTCCTGCTGGTGATGCCCCTGCCTATGCATCCCAGCATCCTATTTGCTTTATCTGCTGCCTTGTCACACTGTTTCCCTGCCTTGAGGTCATCAGAGATGATAACTCCAAGGTCTCTTTCCTGCTTGGTGCATGCTATATCCTCACCCCCCAACTGATATATTGTGCCAGGGTTTTTGTGCCCCATATGCATTATCTTGCACTTCCTTGCATTGAATTTCAACTGCCAAACCCTTGACCATTCTTCAAGTTTCTGCAGGTCCCTTCTCATTCCGTCTACACCCTCTGGTATGTCTACTCTGTTACAGAGCTTTGTGTCATCAGCGAACAGTGAAATTCTGCCTTCTAGGTCCTGCGCAATGTCACTGATGAAGATATTGAATAGTACCGGTCCCAGCACTGATCCCTATAAGTCATCCTGTAAGTCATCCTGTAAGTCAGACTACCATTTTGTTGGGTACAGTAATAATCTCTCTTTTGGTCCCCCTGGTGTCACTCCCCCCATCCACTTGGCCCAAACTCCAGAAATGTCTGCTGGCACCCATCTGCACCTTCCCAGACTACCACTCGAACAGGCCTACTTCCTGCAGGTCAGCTCCACTGCAGACTGACAGGTCCCACCATTCTTCCAGTGTCCTTTCATGCAGGATTGTTATTTCTGAAATTCTCTGCACACGCCTCCTCACCAACTACCAAACTCACTCCCACCTCTCTTTGCAAGCTACCATGGGCCCGGTCCAGCACAAATCATATGGTCAGCCTCCTACTTCTCCTAGCAGGGAATGCTGAGCCTAATCCAGGACCAACCCCTAACCCAGATCAAACCCCCATCCCTTATTTACAACTCTCTAAAGGCTTAAAACTGGTACACGTAAACATGTGTAGTCTCCTCCACAAACTAACATTACTACAACTGCTTGCAATATCCTTATGCCCTGACATCATGATTATCTCAGAGACATGGCTAAAGCCTCACATTAAGGATGCAGAAGTCAAGACTCACCATTTCTGGTTACACTGTCATCCACCATGACTGTCCTGGGAGCAAGCATGGAGGCGGTGTAGCCATGTAAGTTGCATCCACGCTTAAATTGACCCAAGTCTCATTACCTGCACCTACGCAGGCTATTGATGCCTTATTGCTGAAACAAATGCTCTCCCACACCATACCCCATATTCACTGCTGTATCTTACTGCTCACTGGATGCTACCATGCCTGACATCCTAGCTCACCTCGGCAACTTAAAATCTCAGACAGAGGGGGGCGAACTTTACATCCTTGGAGATTTCAACTGGAACAGGCTCTCCAGTGCCAGCTTTAAACTACTTACCAGGGTAGCCACCCTCAACCTGTCCCAAATAGTCTCTGAACCCACATGTCTGAATGCCAAATCCCTTAACCATTCTATCCTTGATTGGTCCCTCACCTTCCACCCACAATGTATACTAGCTTCTGAACTGTTACAGGACTTCCTTAGTGATCATCACATGATGTTCTCTGCAGGAAAAGTCTTCAGGCCAAAGGCCCCTCCCCCTAAAACCCTCCTGATCAGTTCCTATAAATCCTTGGACATTACCACACTACTAAACAACCTGGCCAACACAGACTGGTCTTACATCCCTTGGGCTACCTCCATTGACTCTGCCCTGGAATTTTTCAAGACCATGTTCCATGCTGTCAGGGACCACTATGCCCTCTCAGATGATCCAGGGTGCATGGTGCTCACCTACCCTGCATCTTAACTGACATCATGGTCCATCTCTGAGCTCATGATCTGGCCTGGAAAATATACAAAGTCTCTGGCCTACCCTCAGATCATCACCAGTATCAGGTTTTACGTAATGCCTGCACACGTCTAATCAGGCAGGCTAAAGCCAGATATTTCAAATTCTCCTTCTCCACAAACCTAAATTAACCAGCCAAATTCTGGAAGGTGGTAAAATCTTTATTCTCCCCACTGTCCCACCCTCCACCCCTGCTTTAGACATATGGTTCCACCATCACAGACCCATCACTGATCCACTTGCAGTAGCTTCTGAATTCAACTCGTACTTCACAAGCTGCACAGCATCACTGCTGTCTGCTCTCCTGCCTGTCCCCAAATCCACCCAATCCTCTTCCAAGCCTGCATAAGCCCCCTCACACCGCACCTTCTTTTTATTCAACCTGGTTACCTTACAGCAGAAAAAGTATTACATGTGTTGTTTGCCCTAAACCCAGCCAAATGTAAAAGCCCCACTGGCCTAGACTCAAACATGCTGTCCTGCCATTGCCTCTCCTCTGGCCGCACTACTCAATCTCACTTTCTCCCTAGTCTCCATCCCATCTGAATGGAAGCATGCCACTGTCATCCCACTTCCAAAATGTGGTGACCCATCAATCCTTGGAAACTATCATCCTATCTCCCATCTTCCCATACTGGCTAAGCTGCAGGAACACCTTGTTCTCTCTCAAATCTCCTCCTTCCTTGACTTTACATCCTTTTTCACACCTTACCAGTCCAGTTTTAGGAAAACCCACTCCACTGCAACCTTCTTGCTGAGGCTCACTAATTCCGTCCACTCTGGTATGGGCAATAGCCACATCACCTCAGCAATCTTTGTCAACCTGGCAAAAGCTTTCAACACTGTCTCTCACCAACTCCTCCTGGACAAATTCACACAAGCAGAACTATACAATGAAGCATTAAACTAGTTCCAGTCCTACCTGATTGGTAGATCCCAATCGGTCCAAATTGGTAACTCCTTCTCAGCCACCCTCACTGTCACTACTGGCATGCCCCAGGGCTCTGTCCTCATGCTGCTCTTGTTCTCAATATTTCTAAATGATGTGCCCCCTGTTTGCATTCACACATCTATTCTTATGTCAGTGTACAATACTGTACTATATACTTCCGGCCCCACAACCACTGATGTGATGACCAGACATCAGCTGGACTTCAACAATGTTCAGCGCTGGTTTTGCTCAAATCAGCTCTCACTCAGTACCAAGAAAACAGTCTCTATGACCTTTGGCACTAGGCAGAGACTCTCGTGGCTTACCTCCACCCCAGCTTTCTGCACGCTGGAGGGTCTCCCCTGGTGGACTGCTCCTTCTTCAGATATCTTTGAGTTTGCCTTGACCAGCACCTCAACTTTTCTGTACATATCAATGCCATCCAAAACAAGATACACCCCAGACTGGGTGCTTTATACCATAATCGTTGATGCATTTCACTGTTGGCCTGCCATGCCATTGTACAGAAAATGCTCCTACACATTTTTGACTACAGAGATGTAGTCTACAGTGTTGCACACAAGTCCACCTTAGCCAGTCTGGACCCACTATTCCAATCCTTCTGTCACTTTGCTCTTGACTGTCCTCCTATCACCCACCACTGTGTCCTCTACCAATCCCTGGACTTCCCTTCCCTCCAGTCTCATAGGTTAACTCACTGCACTAACAACACAGCAAAGTACTGGACCCAGTCCCTTCCCACCTACAGTACTTCACATCTGTGCTATCTGCCACTACCAATACAGTGTATTCACTGAGAAACAATGACAGCAGGTTTCTAGCAGTTCCACACATGTCCTCCACCACTGCCTAACAAGCTTTCAATTATCATGTGCCTGCACTGTGGAACTCCCTCCACAGGGAAATTAGATATGCCTCTTCACCCTAGCACCTCAACTACCTCCTCAAAGCTCATTTCGCCTCACCCTGCAACTAATTTACTCAGACCACCACCCCCAGGTCCAGTTCATTCCTCTCATTCTAATGGGCCAGTATTGTGTCCTGTTTCAAGTTCTGTAGTACTTATGTATTGCAGCTTAAGTTCTACATGATGACATGATGTGCACCTTCCTGCTGCTGCATGGTACCACACTGTAATTTTATTGTACTGTTGTTGTTATTGGATTAGTGTAACCCCACTTGGTTTGTATGTCTACTTTCTCTAGCCTGTATTTTTGATATTTTTTGATGTTTTTGATGTTTTGATGTTTGTCTTGTAATTGGTTTGTATAATGGCTATGTACCCCTTTCCCCTCCCCCAGGATGCATCTGGAATCGAGCAGTAGTCTGTTCAGTATGCTTTTCTGGTAAAACTCATAAATAAATAAACAGTGGCAAATGCTGCAGAGAGATCAAGGAGGACCAAGATGGAATGGGTCCTCCAATCTCTCTCTATCAGGAGATCATTTAGCACTTGAACAAGAACCATCTCGGTTCTATGTCTCTTTCTGAAACCCAACTGGAGAGACTTATAGACATCATGGATAGATAAATGATCACACAGCAGCAGTGCAACCACCTTCTCAATAAACTTACCCACAAAGGGCAGGTTAGAGACAGGTCTGTAGTTAGCCAGACAGTATGTGTTAAGGGAGGACTTTTTAAGGAGAGGTTGTACAATCACCTCTTTTAGGGGGTCTCTAAAGGTCCCCTTCTCCAATGAACTCCAGACTATCTTGGCTAGGACAAGGTCAATCTCATCAATGCATTCTACGAGAACATGTGTTGGGCCTGGGTCCAAACTACAGCAAGTTGGCCACAGAGTCAGGATGATCCTCACAATGTCCAGCCAAAGTCAGACCAAGGAAGTTGGGTGTCTGCATCCCTCTGATGACCTCTGCAATACCCAACAGAGGGGACTGTCCAGATCTCAGACCTGATCTCAGACCTGATGGTGGCAACCTCATGTGCAAAGAACTTAGCAAACTCATCACATCTCCCTTGTAAAAAAGCTCCACTAGGCTGAAGACATATTGGATTGCACAATCTGTTGACAGCCTGGAAGAGCTGAGCTGGTTGGTTCTGAGCAGCAGCAATCTCCCTGGACAGGAACACTGCCTTCTTGTAGGTAATTGTTGATTGATAGACAACATAATGGTCCATCAGTCTAAGTCTGTCACCATCCAGGCCTGATTTTTGCCAGCACCTCTCTAGCCTTTATCCCTCTCTCCTCATCTCATTCAAGGTTCCATCAAACCATGGGGGCCTTTGGGTGAAGACTGAGGGGAAGAACCTGAATGGTAGCTTCAGAACCAGGGTCCCCACTACCACCTTATTATAGGCTAGTACAAGTTTCCCTGGATCCATGCATTCAATCAAGATGCCTGATAGGTCAAGCACCACCTTTAGGTTATCTGAGGTGATATTCCTTAAAGGGCAGTACTGGACCATCTCCATAGGAGCCGGTCCAATTGGGGAAGCCATGAAACTGAACCTTATGGTGTGATGGTCAAACCAACTGACTGGCTCCACCAACACATCAGAGGTCTCCATCCCCAGGATGAACACCAAATCCAGGGAGTGACCACATCTGTGGGTGGCAGAGGTAATAACCTGTGTGAGGCCCAATGAAATTGTTAGTTGGAGGAAGTCCATACCAAATTGTAAGAGTTCATCATCGACCCAGGCATTGAAATTCTCCAGAATCAATCATCTAGGGGATCCCAAAACCTTGTCTCTGATGAAGTACATGACTTCCTACAGGAAAACCTTCCCATCTCCTGGTGGATGGTAGATGAGAAGTATCCTGCACCCTTCACCCATGCCCATGATACACTCAGAGGAGTTGCTGGTCCCCACTGGTACATCCACAAGGCCCAATTCTGTTCTAAAACAGATGGCTACTACCCCACCCCTACGATCTGTCCTTGAGTGGTATATCATTGAGTACCCAGCCGGAATTACTGATGCCAGAACAGGGCAAGCATTTTCATCCAGCCAGGTCTTGGAGATTCAAGCCAGATCCAATAACCCAAAAAGAGCCACTTTTAAAGCAGTCTTGTTCTTGATAGGTCTGACATTGCATAACACAGCCAGGATGAATACTCCAGGAAGGCTGTGTCACCTGCCTGCATGAAGCACAGCCCTTGGGTATAGGAACAAGGCAGGGAGAACTCCTTTCCTGGACCCATTTCAACCCAGGGTATCTCCTAGTTCCTACTACCCCAATCCGGCCACCCCTCTCCATTCTCCTGCCTGGCCCAGCACCTCCACTCTTCTTACTCCTTCTCACTATCCCCAGAGCATGACATCTCCTATATGCTTCTGATGGTAAAAGAAGACAGTTACAAGGGTGGAGGTCCCTGAGCCTGGAGGGGGAAATAGTGCCTGACCATCTTTACACCATCCCTGCACATATCTATTAACAACAACAGCAAACAACAAATAGTCAATAATATACTACACAGACCCAATCTATACCAATTGAAACCACACACAATTCTCCCACACACTACACAACCCCCAATTCTCACTCCAGCCAAATCCCACTCACTCACACAACACTCACACTCAAAAAGGTCTTATTATATTATAACGTATACAAATTCAAACTCCTCCACTCATAAGCCCAACCCCCTACACAAAACTGTATGAAATATAAGCCCAACACATAACCAAAACAAACCTATAACAATAATCAATCACATAAAAAACAATCAAACAAACAGTGAGTATGGCTTAGAAATAAAAGCTCCAAGTGGTATATGTCCAATAGTCCACTGCAAGAGAGTTGCTAACTCTCAAATAAGTTCAGTGAATGTCCGTTCGAACTCTCACTTTAAAAGGGCTTGCACATAAAACGTTTGTCAGAGGTAAGTCCAGCTCCCTCCTGGGCTTACAATGTGTACTACAGAAGTTAATATTTGCAAAAATGATTTAAAGGCACTCTCACTGCCTTGACACAAACAAAATTAAGTCGAATCAGAAACCAAACCAGTAGATAGACAGTCACAGGATCCTCTGGTAGAGCAGATCAAAATGATTTCAGTTCTTTCTAAAATGATCTTCCCTTGTTTTCTTTCTCGAGACAGCCTGATGTCTTTAACCTCCCCCCCGAGCAGGCCTCTCCTAGTGACAGCTGCCCCCATGACTGCCCTAGGTGTTATTCTTCAGCTACAATAGGCAGTGAGCTAGAGATTCTCCTCCAAACCCTGGAGAGAAGCTCCCCAAATTACTGGAAACCCAGGGGTCAGATGCCCGGATAATCCCAACCTCAGGGCCACATCCAGGCACCAGTGGGCACCCTCCAAGGACTAAAATCCCAGAAAAGAACCTGCTCTCCAGTGAGCCCAAGATCAGTGTCTCCCGTTAGGGACTGAGTAGCATAACCCCCCCCATAAGTGACTGTAATAGAGCCTCTATCCTCTGCAAGGCTAAGCAGACCTCAGCGTAGAGTGCACCACATTGTTCCAACAGGGGTCTCACAAAAATAATACTGGGCAATCTTCCATCCCTGTTGTGGAGCAACTCCTTGACTGTAAAGTTCCTCCACAAACTTTTTAAGTAAAAGGGGAAATTCACCAAATCAGCAACCTCTGTATGGGATCCTGTAAAAGCTGGCAGGTAAAGGATTTCAAAAGTTGAAATGTTTCTGATGTTTATGGTTTGTGATGAGCAAATTTAAAAGCATGCTACTACTTTCAGACACTGAACAAAACACCAGACAAAAAATGATAGTTCAAAACTAATTTAGTAGTTCCTTTCATACAGCAATCTTCACATTTAAAATGTTCCTGAGAACCCAACAAGGATAGCTAACTCCTCACTTACAAAACCCTTACTAAGCTACCACTTGCTAAATTACTCTAATAACAAAAAATTATAAAGTAGAAAATAAAATAATAATGTAAAAATAAAAACTCTAAAATCTGCTGCTGCTGCTGATGGCTGTCCTAACTCAGCCACCATCTTATGGTCAATTCTGGAAAGGAGGGTCATTAACCAGTATTGAAGGTGAGAGGCAATGAGGGTGGGGAGGTGGATAATGGATGACTCAAGGAGAGCAGGGAATTTCAATTAGAGAAGATCAGGGTGAATCAGGCAATGAGTCTGGATGCCCTGCATACAAGGGTGCTCTGAGAGCTAAAGGAAGAGTTGGCAGAACCTCTAACAAAGCTTTTCAACCTATCTTTAGACACAGTGAGGATACCAGGAGACTGGAGAAAGGCTGATGTGGTGTAGATACACAAGAGCGGAGGAAAGGAAGAGCCGAGTAACTATTGCCCAGTTAGTTTTGCATCATTGGTAGGAAAGATGATGGAGTCACTCATAAAGGAAAGGATAACGGAATATCTTGTGGAAAATGGACTGCAGGATAACAGACAGCATGGGTTTACTGAGGGGATGGTCATGTCAGATGAGTCTCATTGAATTCCTTGATTGGGTGGCAAGGGTATGTGATCAGGGAGGGGTGGAGGATATGGCCTATCTGTACTTCATTGAGGCCTTAGGCACCATCTCTCACAGGAGGCTGGTGAGCAAGATGGAAAGTCTGTGGATAGGGGGAAAAATAACAAATTGGATGAAAAACTGGCTAAGTGACAGGAGTCAAAGGGTGGTGCTAAATGGGGTTCATTCCAGGGAGGAAAGATTGACAAGTGGAGTACCCCAGGGGTCTGCACAAGGGCCAATACTCTTCAACATTTATATTGGGGATATTGAAGATGGTCTGAATGGCAAAGTGTGTCTGTTTGCAAATTATACAAAAATCTGCAGTAAAGTAGATATACTTGGGAGGGGTGGAGAGCATAAGAGAGGACTTGTTAAAACTGGAGGAGTGGTTTGAGAGTTGGCAGCTGAGATTTAATGCCCAAAAGTGTAAAATTATGCACATAGAGCATAAGAACCCAAAAGCTGCATACACATTACAGTAGGTGGAGAGGATGTTGTGGTTATGGAGCAGGAAATGGATCTGGGGATTATGAGATTTGTGTGAAGCAAATAAACAAAACAAAATGATGTAAGAAACCACTATGATTCTCAAAGGAGGTGGCAAGGAAGGTCAGGGAGAAAAAGAAAGCATTCAGGAAGTACAAGGAATCACAGAAAAAGCAGGACAGAGAATTGTATCAATTAAAGCAAAAGGAAGCAGGGAAGGCAGTCAGAACAGCAAAGGCCCAAACTGAGGAAAAGATAGCCAACTCAGTTAATAAGGGGGTTACAACCTTTTTTAGGTACATCAGGGAGTGAAGGAAGACCAAGGGAGGAATAGTGAGGCTTAATATAGGGTGAGGGGGGGTGGACAGAATGTGACTGAACAAATATTTTTGCTCAGTATTCACAAATGAAGAGGAAGAAGTACCAATACCAAAAAACAGAAACATTCTAGATATGGGGGTTGATACTAGCCCATTCACAGAAGAAAGAGTTTTGAAAGAACTCTTAAAACTGAAGGTGGACAAAGCAATGGGGCCTGATGGGATGGGATTCATCCCAGAATTCTAAAAGAACTAAGGTTAGAACTAGTGACACCACTGACTATCCTCTTTAACAAATCATGGGAGGATGGGGTAGTGCCTGAGGACTGGAGGAAGCAGATGTTATTCCACTTCTCAAAAGTGAGAGCAGGGCAGAAGCAGGAAACTACAGACCTGTTAGTTTAACCTCAGTGATTGGGAAAATGATGGAATCACTTCTGAAGGGAAGAATTGTTGAGTACCTAGAGGACAGAGGGGCACAGGACCCAAGGCAGCATGGATTCGCAGTGGGAAGGTCATGTCAGAAGAATCAAATAAATTTATTTGACTGGGTGACCAAAGTAATAGATCAAGGAGGGGCTGTGGACATGGCCTACCTAGACTTTAGCAAGGCATTTGACACAGTCCCACACAAAAGAATAATATGCAAGCTGGCCAGCCTGGGTCCCAAGATGGTTGGTTGGGTAAAGAATTGGTTGGAGAATAGGACACACAGGGTAATAGTAAACAGAGTCCATTCTGAAGAAAAGGGGGTCACTAGAGGGGCACTGCAGTGTTCAGTAATAGGACCGGTCCTCTTTAAGGTCTTTATAAGTGACAGTGCAGAGGGATTGGAAGGAAAAGTATGTCTCTTTGCAGACGACACAAAGATCTGCAACAGAGTCGATACACAAGGTGGAGTGGAAAGGATGAAAAGGGACTTGGCAAGGCTGGTGGAATGGTCAAATGTATGGAGGCTTTGATTCAATGCTAAAAAGTGCAAAGCAATACACCTGGAAAATAAAAACCCAGGAGAAGAGTACACAATGGGGGGAGAGATACTAACAACAAAAATGGAATGGAACCTGGGGGTAGTCACATCAGATTACCTAAATGTGGGCAAGCAATGTGAGAGGGCAGTAAGGAGGGCTGGGGGGATACTGGGATGCATAGGGAGAGGCATCACCAGTAGAAAACAGGAAGTTTTTATCCCTTTGTACAGACAGCTGGTGAGACCCCATCTGGAGTACGGCATGCAGTTCTGGAGACCCAATCTCCACAAAGACATAGAGAGGACAGAGGCAGTCCAGAGGACTGTAACTAAAATGGTGCAGGGTCTGCACCAAAAGACATATGAAGAGAGACTTAAGGAGGTTAATATGTATAGCCTTGAGGAAAGGAGAGAGAGGGGTGACATGATAGAAACTTTCAAGTACCTCAGGGGAATGAACCAAGTCCAAGAGGATAGCATCTTTCAGAAACAGAGGTGTACAATAACAAGTAGGCACAATTTGAAGATTGAGGGGGGACGGCTCAGAGCTAATATGAGAAAGTATTTTTTCACAGAGAGGGTTGTGGATGCATCGAGCAGCCTTCCTGAGGAAGCTGTGGAGTCAAAAACAGTGGTGGATTTCAAGAATGCATGGGACAGTCATATGGCAATTCTAGGAGGTGGGGGTAGGAAGAAGTAGGCTATTGGTTAACTAGGATCTGCAGCTTATCCATTAGGTAGAGAAATGGGCAAACTGGGTGAACCATGCGATCCTTATCAGCCATCAAATTCTATGTTGCTATGTTTCTATGTTATTATTTCAGACAACCTTAAAGTGACCAGTCAGTGCAACAAAGCTGTTGGAAATGCAAGTGGTATGTTGACATGGATAGGGAGGGATATCACAAGCAGAAGAAGAGAGGTGGTAGTATCCTTATACAGATCAATGGTCCATCCACACCTAGAATATGGGGGTACAGTTCAGAAGCCACACCTATAGAGGGATATTGATAGGGTGGAGAGAGTACACAGAACAGCAACCAAGATGGTACTGTACATGGAATGCATCAGAGGACATATGAGGAGAGGGTGGAGGAGCTTGACCTATATACACTGAAAACCATGAGAGAGGGGGGGATATGATAGGGAAAGGGGTGAGGGGGAATTGTTTAACCAGGAAAGTCACTCTAAGCTGAAGCTTGTTTCCAAGTGCTACCTGGGAGCACAGGGACATTAAGTGACTTTCTCAGGGTCACACAGTATGCATGTGGGAGCAGTGGGATTCAAACCCAGGTCTCCCAAGTTTGCAGCTCAGAGTCCTAAACCACTGCACTATACTGCCGCTTATGATTGAAACTTTTAAATACCTGAAGGGAATTAACAAGGTGAGGGAAGGGAGCATTTTCAAAAGGAAGTACAATCCAAGAACTAGGGGGCACAGCACAAAATTGGAGGGTGGTAAATTCACAGAAAATAAAAATGGCACTGCTTCACTGAGAGGGTGGCGTGTCCCTGGAATGGTTTACCAGTGTTGGTGGTTGAGGCGTTAGCAGTAGGGGGATTTCAAAGAGCATGGAATAAGTATGTGGATTTAAACAAGAGAGGAAGAGACAAATACTGACAAGGGAAAAAGGGGTCTGAGATCGATGTGGGGCTGGGTGGGAGACAAGTAAGGGAGCTATACTTGGGTAGCATCAAGGCTGCCTAGGGGGAGGAAACATAGGCAGACTAGATGGGCCAACATGGCCCTTTTCCACTGACAAACTCTATGATTCTATGATTCTATGAATCCTTCAGGTGAAGAGTATAGTACCGAATTTTCTATCCACATCTACAGTATGAAGCAATGCTTCCCCTGGATTAGCATTAGGGCTGGGTGGACTGTTCCGCCTGAGATACAAACTGCCGGATCAAACCATTAAACCACAGACCCGGGTAAATATGGATTTCGCCACAGAAGTACGGTTCTGGATCCATGGTTACAGGCAGAGGCCGCAGAGTGTACTCTTGCCATGGGGATGCCATCAGCATGCTCACTTCAAGTACAGGAGGGCAGCCGCATCCAATCAGGCAACAGAGCAGGTGATAGTCACGTGACACACTCACTCATGTTATATAACTGTGGTGAGTGCTTGCTGTATACAGAGTCAGACACTAGTTGCGCAGACTAGAAAAAATAATAAATAAAAAAAAGTATCTATTTTTTGAGCGGAACTGGAAGGGAAGAAAAAAGAGAGGAGACAGAGACTTACTGGGGCGAGGGGGGTGAGAAAAGTCATTGGGTCCTCTGCTATGCCAGTTTGACAACTAAGTTGTCGATCACCATCATAGCAATGGATTTATGTTGATCGCAACTTGTGGTCGGCATAAATCCAACTGGAGACCCTGGCTGTTTTTTCAGTGGGGGAATTTGCCCCAGAACCCCCCCCCCCATGTGGAGGGCTCTGCCCAGCACCACCTATCTAAAGAATTCTAACTCCGAGCTGGAGTTGGATCAGGGAAGGGGCACAGGATTGGGAGAGAGAGAGCTGGGGTCTCTGGCATACTATTACAGCAAAAATGTCAATGTTGTTGGCATCGACATTTTCATTGTAATAGTGTCACTATTCTGGGGGAATACCATTATCAGGGGAGGCAGAGGAGAGGAATCAGATTCAGAAGGAGGGGGAGAGAGGTGGGTGAGGGACCAGGGGAGGCAAAAAAAAAATTATACTTGGCCATTTAGTGTGGCTATGTGCAGTCAGTGTACAGTACTACAGGACAAGGGCAGGCTGACAAAATACATCTTTGACTTGTGCCATCCAGAAATTGAATCCAGATCCTCCAGATGAGAGAGAGAGAGAGGGAGAGTGAGAGATGGACTACTGGAGGCCCTAGAGAAATTTTACAGTTACAGAAAATCCCAAATAAATGTTTATTCTTTTCTTGGCCTCAGACAGTGTGGCTTTGTGTACACTGACCAAGGGCAGATTAGCAAAATCTTTGACTTGTGCAGTTACAGATCCAGGGGGGGGGTGAGGGAGAAAGATAGAGAGAGAGAGAGGGAAGAAGGAAGGGAGGGAGAGAGAGACTGTGTGTGTGTGAGAGAGAGAGAGAGAGAGACATACAGACTACCTGACTACTGGGGGCACAAGAGAAATCTTACAATCCCAGAAATCCCAAATAAAATTTCCTGGCCTCAGTATGGCTGTGTGTACAGGGTAAGGGCAGGCTGACAAAATAAATATTTGATTCATGCCATCCCCATTCCAGAGGAGAGAGAGAGATTACTGGGGGCCCAAGAGAAATTTTGCAGGTCCAGAAATCCCAAATAAAAGTTGTTTTTCCTGGCCTCAATGTGGCTGGGTGTACAGAGAAAGGGCAGGCTGGCAAAATTAATATTTTGACTTATGCCATCCAGATCCAGAGGAGAGAGAGAACAGAGAGAGAGAGTGAGAGAGAGAGAGAGACTACGGGGCACTAAAATGTTACAGTCAAAGAAATCCCAAATAAAAGTTTTTGTTTTCTGGCCTCAATGTGGCTGTATGTATGTATCAAAGACAGGCTGACTAAAACAAATCTTAGAGTTGTGCCATCCAGATGCAGAGGAAAGAGAGTGAGACTACGGGGGCATGACAAACTTTTACAGTCCCAGAAATCCCATGTAAGCACTAGTTTTTCTTTTCCTGGCCTCAGTGTGGCTGTGTGAGTTTGTGTACAGGGCAAGGGCAGGCTGGCAAAATAAATCTTTGGTGATGGAATTCAAAAATGCATGGAGTTGACATAGGGGAACCCTATTGATAGGGAAGAGAGGGTAAGCAGCAGATCAATTAGGGTCAGCGGTATGTGCAGTACATGCAGTGGCTAGGAAAAATGGGCAGACTGGATGGGCCAGGTGGTCCTTATCTGCCGTCAAATTCTGTGCTTCCATGTTAAGACCTATGACATATGTCAAGTTCCCAGGACTAGTGCCAGCAATTTCAGTGAATGCTGAGAGGTCAGAGAATTTGGTGTAAATAATAAATCATCTTTATAGTGCTAATTGGCCATTGTTCTAGCTCAGTGACTATAGAATTCTGCAGTCATGATCTCTGTGTACTACAGTATTCACCAATGTGTTTTTGAATATTCTAGACACACTGTGATGAATCATAGTCAGCCATAGTTTGTCCGTGGCTAATGCAGCATTGTATAGTGACCAGATCTGCATAATTTATTTCCACATCAGAATGCAGGAATTTACACTTTCATCCAATATGAATATTCATGACAATTACTTTTTGGAATTTATGATGAAAACTTAAGGTTACACAAGAAAATGAATTACTTGAACATACAAATTGAATATCTGAACTCACCATGTCTTAAAAGAATATTATTTCATGGTGGCAGAAACAGAAATAAGTCCTCTCTATTAGTTATGAATGAGGAGGAACTCCATGAGAAAAAGGAGCAGCAACAACAGCTGAAATCTATTTTAAGAGTGTTTGTGGATAATATGTATTCTTTGAAGAATGTTAAGCTTGTCTGGGAAAAATTTAATTACCTGAGTAGGAAAAAATTTCAGTTTAACATGCAGAAAGCTTACTAAATTAACAATGGATAACCATTGATGACCATGGGTCACCTTGAATAATTCTCAGACTATGTTGACCATGGTCATCCCCCTCCTGTCCCTGGGCCATTTACTCTCAGCAATTGTCCATGGATAACCACTGTTAAAATCATGGACAAACCATTGTCTCTTACTCTGTATAATTGTGGCTAAATCATGTACAACCATGGTTTATCAATGATCACAGGACAGGGACCAGGGTCCTTATACTGTGCTGGGCTTACTTTTTACTACTAATCCTTTGGGTTGGAGGATGGAGGGTGGAGGGAAAGGAGGGCTGGACATGAAGATCACTATGGGAGTATAGATGGTCACAGGACTATCCCTAGACATGTGGGTAAGGGTAGAAGTTTTCTTTTACTTTTTTGTATTGTTTAATAATGAATAGTAAATAATATTATATGTGCCAGAGCATTTGGGGTTACAAGTACATTATGAATACTCACTGATTACTTGTAAAAAGGTACTCTCACACTCCTGCTACAGACATACCTGCATTTGACACCAAAACATTATAAACTATTAAAAGCATGTCAGTTTATATGAATGCAGAATAGCGTACTGCATTGCATAATATACATTTTAATTAAATGTTATAAAAAATATTACATGTGTCCATGGATGTGATACTTTTTAATGTAACCTTTACTTTTACAGGTAGAACCCCACTGAGATTGCACTTTCTTGTTCTAGGGTGAACTAGTTAGATACATATAGGATTACATCATGAGAGCATGATTACATAATACAATTATCAAACTTGGTACATAGAAGAAACCAAAATGTATAATTTATACAAGCACTGACAATATAACATAATTGAACTGGTACAGAACATGCAGCTAAAACCTTGCAGTGCTGCTACATAGAGTTATATACAGTATACTGTATCAGCAACTTAAAGTTTTAGAAACAAGTTCTGGTCAGAGCCAGCTATGACTCTATGATATTTCATAACTTAATTCTGTATGTACCCACTTCCCATTTATTTGAAGCAGAGTTGTTTCCTCTGTGGACAGTTTCAGTTCAGAAACCATCCATCAGCTCACCAGAGCCACAGGAAGTCTCTTGTACAATAAGTGAGAAAGTAATAAAAACAGCACCATAGAGGTATTTGGTCATTGTACAAAGAGAAGCATAGGATTCTATAACTTTTATAGCTAAAGCATAATTTTAGAAGACTGAATAGCTACAAGAATCTTTAAAAAATTTGTGGCAACCTCGCCAGCCTAGTAGCTCTGAGGGTTGAGGCACTGGACGCCTTACCTCATGGCACACCAGCGATCCAGGTTTGGGAATGAGCCTGGGCCATTGGAGGTCAGCAGCGGGGGGGGGCAGAGCTGGATGGAGCTGCTGGCAGGCAAGCTTTCCTCTCCAGGGAGGAGGTGCAGCATCCCTCGGCTGATGGTGGCCCCTAGTGGAGGCTAGGAGCAGCACAGGCCTAGATGGTGCTCAGTCACTAGGCCATGGGGTGGGGAAAAGGAGTCATGACCGGGGCTGTAAGGCACATGCATGCCTCCATGCACATGCACTCCTATTTCTGGGGCCCCTGGGAGAAAACCAGATGAGAAAATGCTGGCAGCAGGATGAAGATCAACTCCCTGCAGGCGCTGCTCCCGGGCAGGGCACAAGTAAGCGCCGGTAAGTCCAGGCGATGGGGCTGCAGGGGTTGATCAGATGGGGGCTGTCTGGGAGGAGCATAAATAGAAAAAATAAAATAAAAAATTGTGGCAACCAGGTTAATCAGTGGCTGTAGCAGGACTTGAACCTCTGGTAACAGAGAAGGCATACATTGGTAAACTGCTAATGGACTGCGTTAGTAGAGTCTTACACTGGTTTCAATATACAAATACATTTAGAAAATTTGAATTACATAGAAAAGTAGTTATAAGATTAAATCATTTAGGTCTCCACTCAAAGAGCTTGAATGTTAAAATATTTTAAGTCTGGGTTTCAGGTTGTTGTGCATGTGCTGCTACATATGGTTAGCACATAGAACAGGATGAATTACTCTGACTTTTTATCAATAGAGCTTACAGAATGAATACTGTCACTGATGCAGGATAAAGTGTAAGGACCAAGCAGTAATTAAAACTGTTATCATAGCTGTCAATGTAGCGAGTGCTCATGGCAGAACTCAGACCTTTGCTACTAATATGAGAAAAGTAGTATATATTTTAAACATAAGTGGCAGGAATGTCAAAACTGTTAGATTACCACAAGTCCCAATGCACTGACAATACGGCACATAGGGATTGAGGTGATTTCACAAGAATTTCCATCCTGTGTGGCAACTGCAGCAAGTTAGACCAGCTCATTCTGGTTTGACATGCAGCAATCCTGGGGGCCATTTTTATGGAGCTTGCACCAAATATTTGGCACAAACTGCTATATATCATGGAAACTGTTGCTACTGCACTCAAGATTGTAAAATTGGGTGCAGTTGTGGAGAAGAGATTGGTGCACTGCCAGAACCTACTGTAAGTTCTGTAGTGCAAGCCTGGACACAAGCTCTGCACCACATATTGAAAATTCTGTCCAAGGTTTGTGCACTGCACAAATAAGGTCATTACACTGCTTTTGTTACTGGAATAAACTAGGAACATTTAATATTGGCAAGAGAGTGATTCTGAAGATTTATTCCCATAAACATAACAGCTGAAACATTAGAAAATGCTTAACATGTGCAGCTCCATAGCAATGCACAACACACAGAACTTGCTACAAATCGAAGGCCCAAAACAGAGCCACTCCAGAGTACCCTTATGAGTTCCCGTGACTCACTATCCTGACACTCACCTGCCCGGGCACTATTGTCTGACAGGTGCAGTGTCCCGATAGAGATCATTCCAACAGCTACATGCCTAATAGGGTAAGGTAGCAGATGTGACTGGTTGCTACCTTGCCCCTGAAAACATTGTCAGATCCAGAAGTTGGCTGAGCTTCCCCCATAGAGTGGAGGCCTAAAGCACAAGCAGCTTGGTCAGCATGTTCCATTAGACCCAGGATCTGGTCTGGCCGCATCCTTTTCCCCCCATCAATATATTTTTCACTCCGGGCTCTGCTCCCCATCGGAGTTGGTTATTTTAGTTACAGGGGGTGTGGGGGGCAAATTCCCCAACATGGGAGGTACGGGGGGCACAGCCCCCCTTATTGTAACAAATGGCATATGTTGCCATGTTGACCAACATTACATCAGGCAAGTGGTGCCTTTGGGTTTGTGCAGTTCATGAATCTGGACTATGTATACCAAGTGACGGTATACTGAGTTTCCAGATAACATAATATATCCTTCTCAGGCAGTCAAACTGCTTTTGACAGCAAGAAATTGGTCAGCCCGGGAAAGCCTACACTTCAACTCCAGTGAGGTAAATTAACTTTAAAGAAATCCTACAACACAAAAATATAAAAAAAAATTCAAGGACTAAACCAGAAAAGGTGTCAATGTCTCTTTTTAAGGGACAAAATGTAATGTACAAATAAAAATATAGCAAAAAATCAGCTGGAAGATACAACATAAGCAACTTTATGCAGAACCAGAGTGTTTTTCCACCACAGGGTTCTGATTCCCATGGATCTCTTACTGTCAGATGGAATCAGAACTCCTCTGTGGCACAACACACTAGTTGCGCATAGTTGCCCATCCAGTATTCTCTGTGTTGACCCTAACTGTGTATGGATCTCCATACAAGCAATGTTCTTAGTTCAAAGGTCACAAAAGGTTGTTGTAGCATTGTTCTGATGTCACAACAACTCTACAGCATCTGCCTTTTAAACACATCCATCTCTTTCCCCTCAAGCATGCTGATGTTCTTTCAGAAACCACATTGGAGAGTTAGCATCAGCATTGGTGGTTGGATCAACAACCATTGACCAGCAGTAAGGGAGATGGAGGAGACTAGAGCAAAAGTGCTTCCCTCCACTAACCCAATTTTCCCCTTCTACAGCTATGTGTAAATGACCCAGGGGACTTATTGCAGATTCAGGAATCAGGCAACAGGTTGAGTGTGACTGGAATCACACAGTAAATGCGTGCCGACCTGGCACCAGCTCTATGAGTATAAATGCCCAACATGGACTTATTTAAACTAATAAATACTGACATAAATTGGTGAAGGTCACTTGAACTAGCAGGTCAGCATGTGGCATTTGTGTTGTAGGGCAGCATTAGCATACTGGCTCAGGAGCACTCACTTAATGGTACACAGTTTGTTTGCTTTTTTGTAACAGAACCATATACTGTATTATACAAAACAGTGCACCAACAACCAAACACAAGGCTTGTGTTTCCATCTCAATGTTGAGATGACATTAGGGGCCTCTGTAGCTTTGCTCTTGGGGTCACTATGATGTCATCTCAACCCCTTGATGGCAACACAGCCTTGTTGTGTATGGCTGCCCACACACTGTTCTATGTTTTTTTTTTATGTTTCTTTATTGAACAAAATATTACTTGTTAAACAAGTCAGAACAGCAGCCTACATTTGATATGGTGGAAACAAACAGCATGGTACATATACTGAAATTAACATAGACATACATATTAATTCCCATTTCACCTTATCCCTTGCTGTGTCCATACAACTCTCAGCATGTTCTAGACTTGTACTTCTATTATTCATTAAAAACAGAATCAATATATTAATTTCAGAAATTAACATTAATAATGCTATTGCTGCCTCAAAAGAAAAACAAAAATAACAACTTCAAATTTCCACCCTATAAATGCCAGAGTCCATTACAAACTATGAACTACAAGTCCATTATTGCCTGTCTAAGCACCCAGAGAGAATGTATACATTCTACACTGACCCAAATTGGGCCCCTTACCAAAGAAAGAAGAAGAAAAGACAGTGGAAAAACTCACATCTATAGCCTCCTACATCATATAGAAAGTAAATATTTTTATATTAATCCCTAAGAAGAAATATTCATTGAGCATAAGTCACCATATGTCCATCTATTTTGGAATGCTTCCTGTCTATGTTGTAGTCCAAAGTTGATAAGTTCCATATTTTGCATCTGTTGGATAATCTGCTTCCACTCTGCCACCAAGGTACACTGTTCTATGTTTGTTGTATTGCTGACTATTTTGTTTCATCTTTTTGTATTTATTGATTTCACATTTGTTCCAATCTCTAATTTGCACTTGTGTATTGTTTATGTATCAATTAACGGCTGGTGGAACTTTACGTATTTTCAAGTGACTACAATACAGTACAGTTACTTTTGCTCATGGCACCTATAAAAAAGCTAACCTAAGTGAAACATCAATTTTTCATTTATTGAAGTCAGCATGTTTTTGATTCTTAATGTCTTTATTAATTCTCCTAGAATACAATTGGAGTTAATACTGAATGTGGAGATCTCTTATACAGCAAAGAGGACTTAATGTGAATCATGTTCTTTCACGCTAGAATATTAAGATCATTCTACATTCGTGTCTTTTTTTTTGCAGTAGCCTTCATTAACCAATGAGCTCTCACCAGTGAATGTATTAATCCAACTACTGAAAGGTGAAGTTAATGTTACCCATTCCATCCTACGTGCCTTGCTGCTGGCTCATCTGGCTGTCCATCAGTCTTGTTTCAAGTTAAGAATTTACTAAAATTTAGCTTTTTCATCCAAAGCAGCCCAGGTCAAATTAGTTACTATTAGCAAATCACAGACAATTCCCTGTTTAGTCAGTAGCTCCCTTCCTACCCCATACAACAGTTCATTTGCCCACCTGCTAACCGCATATAATGAGAAAATGAATTTAAACAGCCCCAACATAGTACTGTTCTTTCAAAAAAGCAGCCCAGGTCAATGTAATCACTAACAGTTTAATGAATAATGCCATCCATTTCAGCTGTTTTCAACCCCCACTCCCTCGAACTTTATTTACTGACAGTTTGCTGTGCTTGTGGCATCATGGATCACCAGGGTGTGCTTTTTGAAATCAGAGCAAATAAATAAAAGTGCTATTTTAGATCAGGTAACTTCCTGATCTACTGAAAGAAAAAAAATCACGTTACAATACAGTTCAACAAACTGAGCATGCTCAACCCCCCCATGTCTTCGCCACAAACAGAATTATTGGCAGTTCTGAAATAAGGAGGATGGTTTACCAAGTAGATAACTGGGTTAGGATTTATATCTGATACAGTCTTTAATTACAGTTCTGTGAGTACTGTCTGTTGCTATTTCCCCTTTATTAAAACAAAACAAACAAAAAATGAACTCTGTATAAGACTGTCTTTGTCTTGTTATGTTCATTTTAACAGCACCAAATGGGATATGGACCACTAGCAGTGTACATCCCGAGCATCATAAATGCTCACAACTATGTATACGTGTGTGTGGGGCAGGGATGGGGGAGTAAACACTGAAAGGTATTGACTAGATAATAAAGTATTTCTAACAGTAAAAGTTTTGAACTCAAAATGTTGCTTAACAGTTGTGCTGCTGTGTTAGTTATAGCTATCTTGGCTGTACCAAGCATGCATTGGAATAAACTGAGTTTAAAGGGATATGAAATGACTTAGTGTGAATGACTGAATGGGTGAGTTCTGCCATTGCCTTTTTGGTGGGTGGGTTGGAGAAGGGACAGGGTGGGTTTGGGGGACTTTAAGGTTTTAGGGTATATACGGTTTGGAAAAGATGATGAAAAACACAAATGGTGGGGATATTGGACGTGGTTGGTGTAATAATTTTCTCTTTTTAACTTTTTTCTCTTTGTTTCTTTTTGCTTTGGAACTGTGCTTTATTCTAAACCAGGGAAAGTGAAAAACCATTAATGTCTCTATTTTTCAGGTTGGAAATGTACAGGGAAGTTTGATAAGTCAGCACCCATTGCATGTTCTCTGATTGTTGATGACGATTGCTTTGGAAACATCTGATTTTCAAACAGTTGTTGCTCAATTGTAGAATTATTTTACCTAGTTACTGTCTCAGTGGCACTCTTGCTATGTTCCCCTGAGGATGTGCTGGTATATATAATGTCATAGAACTTTCTTCTGCTGCTCGTCAGCATGCTGGGCATAAGGCTTCAGGCTCAATTCATTTTTTGTATCCAAAAATCATGGCAGTCTGCATCCGATTTAAAAAACACTTTGTTCTTTATTTTGTTTCAGAAAAAAAAAGTTACTTTTCATTTTTGAGACAGTGCAGTATCATGACTAAGAGAGTTCTAGTATGAGCTGCCATCGGTGACCCATACTGTTACCAAGTGGCTCATGCTAGCACTCTCTTAGCCAGGATACCATACTGCCTCAGAAAATAAATGTTTTTGTTTCTGAACTAAAACCAAAGCACTAAATGTTTTTTTAAAGCCAATGCTCAGTGGAGATTTTGTTTCTATTCTGATTAATTAGTTATAGTGATTCCAGTCACAGCAACACTAGAGTGGTGCCACAGCAGCGGGTAGTTACTGTATAGGCACTGTCTAAAAAACAGAAGACTTGACATTGAAAGGGTCCATGTTCTTTAGGATGAACTGTCTCTGAGCTATCCAGTGTCAAGGTGAAATAGTCATCCTTACCCAAGATGGCCATGGTGCAGTTATGCATGCTCATCTATTCACACATGCTCACTAAACATCAGTAGCCATCTTGCACATGGTGGGTGACTGGCAGCCAAAATAATGTGCCAGTGGGAGGGTCACAGATTGAGGAGAATGTTTTGGAGTTGTGGAATGATTGTACTGCAACTCCAAAACAGAATTGTTTCTTGGTGTCAATCCAGTGGCTCATTTTTAGAGATACCACAGGATGACTACAGTCTATGCCCACTGCAGCCATAATAAAAACAGTACTCACTTTCTGTATGTTGTTTCCTATCAGAGCTTTAAAAACCTGGAGTTAGATCTGAGTTACCATTTTCAGGTCTAAAGGCTTTAATCCCAAGTCCCGGTCTTAGGGCTCAGTCTCCTAAAGAGGCTTGCTGCTAACTTATGATTTGCATGTTACCTGCCCATGAAGCTCCACACTGCAAAGCCACAGAATTCACCTAGTGCACATTTACTGTTTGCCCCTATATGCACATATGGAACACCACAATGTGGGTGGATTTGGCCAGGAAGGAAAGACCAAGCCACACATTAGGTTACCAATTGTAGGCCCTGTCCAGCCAGCCTGTGCCATCCCAGTGCCATACCCCCAGGGAATCTTAAGACACAGCTGGCAATGGAGGAGACTACTGCATCCTCAATAAAAAAAGGAAACTTACTTAAAAAATAAAATTGCAACAGTTTATGTCAGCCCCTACCCTGTTCTTTTTGGAAAAGCAAGGCTGATCATGGGCCAGCATTAGCTGATGTGGGACTGTCATGGCCCAGGAATTATATATATCAGAGGTACTCAAGAACTTATATCAGAGTTCTACCTACATGTAACATGTATCCTGAGGCATTCACAGCCATGCTCAAGTGGTGTCATGACTAAGCATCCATGCCCCGCAAAATATCATCCAAACTTGATATCTGTGTGGCTCAACAGAACAGCATCCTTTTGAGGAAGTGTGTACAATTCTCTTATGAAAGGCTATAATTGCCATTGGGCTGCCCTGGCTCCCCTTTATGCAGTATGTAGTCTTATTAGACAAAGAACCTCTTTGTGCAAGCCCTGAGGCAATGGTTACCCCCAAAGGGCATTTGGTCGGGAAGCCAAGTTTCAAAGAAATACAAAATCACACATGCCCCCACAATATAGTCTTATTGTTGCCTATGCACTGAGTGTTAGCAGTGCACAAGTCCAGTGAAATGAGCCCTTAGTTTTGTTATCAGGAATCTCACAGAAAGCAACAACTGGTACATGAGGCAGGATTAGAAGTTAATTTTTGGGAAGGACTTTAATTACCCATGCTCTGTACTCTAGTGAACCTAATAGGTAAAGCTGCATCAGTGGAATTGCCCCTCTCATGGATGGTGAATTATCCAACAGTAGTATGATAATCACAATGGTGTGTTAGAGTAAGCAAGTTAGTTATATACCTGAGAACCTCATGATAAATAGTGATGAGGTTTTAAGACCTGTAGAGGCTCTTCCATAGATGGGGTGGAAGCTAAAATCTAACAGTGATAGGAAGCTAGCACAGACATGCTGTTCCTGTCATGCTGTGAGACAGGGCTCAGTCTCAGACAGAAATCATACATCCTTTAAGCATTTTATACTGAATTAAGAATGTAAAATGTGTTATCTATCAAGGAGGTTCCCTTGTTACTTATTCTGCACTATATTCTTTATTTGACTGCAGACTTCAGTCTGCAGTGGCACCAGGTGTCAGGTTCCCTCATGGCTAGTCATGTCAGGCAGTACATGGAGTGGCAGACAATTGAGAATATTCAAGGCCATCACTTTATTCTTGCTTCTCTCCATGCAGTTTGCCTGCTGACCACTAAACCCCACAGGATAAAGGGATTGTGTACTGTAGGCACACACAGGTTCAGTACTGTTTTTGTACAATGCCACATGTTGACTCTTTCACAATCCTGGGCAATGATGGATATTTATGGAATACAAAACAGTGATGACAAGTGACAAGACAAATTGCAACAGTTGAGAATCAGGTCATAGTAAGAAATACCAAAATCCCAGCTCCCAAGATACATCGTACTGTGTATACGTCATGAATGGGACATAAATGTATTTACTTATTTATTTACTGAATATTAGGATTTCAATAACCTTTGAACCAGAGGTTTTGTTACAAATGTTGCATGTTTAAAAGAGCACAACACATGTGATTACAAAACAAGGGGTTACAATCACTTGAAATACAATGCAATGTGGTTACCATCATTTGGGAAACATAAGAAATTGGTGCAACAGGAGAACAGGCAAGAGACACAAACATGTAGACAGGAAATGAACCAGAAATGGCTAGCTCCTAATGGTGGAACTAGCACCTGAATATGTGTGCAGCTCAACATTCAAATTTTAACATAGAAAGAGCATCATCAAAGAGTAGAAAGCACTCCAAAAGAACTTAATGACCACACTGGCAACATTCTGTATAAATGACTGGAACAGCTCAAATTTTGCTTTTTCTTATACAAACCGTTATTCAGAAGTAATATAGCAACAGCATCAAAAGATTACCTTCTTTAACCTGTACCTGCTTTACCTTGCTTTGATTATGTTGCAGCTTTACAAATTATTGTTATTCTGTATATTTTCTATAGTGTTGTAACTATGAAAACAACAAACATCTTTAACTTTAAAATATTACCTTCTGATAAGCCTCCATGACTTACAGTTCCAGAAGGATTTTTTTAAGAGCTCCTTTGTAACTTGTGGCAAGTTGCAACCGCATCAGTGCAAAATAAAGAAAGCTTAGCAGTCAACAATAAACATAGCAGCAGCAACAAAGAAAAAAAATCAGCCTTCCAGTAAATCTCTAATAAAACCTCACACAGGAATTATTTAAGCAGTTCTATAACTTGCAATTAAATGCAAATGCATGAGATCAGAAAATGATAAATTCCACAGATGTTACTATTGCTGCATCAGATCAGACAAACTCTGATCAGAGTCAGTATGGCTGTGGAAAGCTTTTAGGAGTTTCAAGAGTGCTGAACAAAGAATATGTGGTTCTCATACTGCACTGGAATCAGCCGGCCACCTACTGAATGATGTAGCATAGCTGAAGTAGCTACAGCAAGAGAAGGTGGGTGTGTGACTGATGTATGGATGACACTCATGACATCACACCTGTAATACTGCATCCAGTTCTGAAAGTCCCATCTGAGTAAAAAACATAAACACGGTGGAGGTGGTACAGTGGAGGGCAACTACAATCGTACAGGGCATATGGGATAAGACCTATGAGGAAAGATTAACCAAGTAGATATTTAAAATAGTTATTTCATTTGGGTAAAGCATTTAAACCATTTTAAATACTGAATTTTTAAAAGATATGCCAGTTGAGATTTAATATATGCTACATTGAATCTCAGCTCGCATATCCTGTAAAATATCACTTACAGTGTGATCATGCTTTTACCCATTATTTCTAATAAATTTGCACAATGCAGATCTGCTGAGAGGCAGTTTCAATGCAGTCTTCCTTTTATACAGTTTTGCAATGTGTTTTCCTAGAATATGCCTGTTGATTGGCATATATTGTGTTTAGCCTGGATAGTTCACAGAAGGTGTGGCATCTTATTTTCAGTGGGGCTTTACAATCTACACAATATTATGCTGCATTGCATTAAATCAGAACATGCTGAAAACAATATTTCCCATCTGGACTAGGCTACCCTGAATAAATGCATTATAAAAATGGTAAAATCATGACCACACTGAAAACAAGATATTGGATCCAATCTGGGACATCCTAGTAAATACATACCACAAATATGTAAAATGAAGATCCCTATGAGAATGAGGAGTAGCATTTCCCATGTGCTATCCAGGATACAAAATCTACTGTAAAGTGAACTTCACAGTGTTCCACATAACCAAGACTGATATAAACAAACATTGCCTTTATTGTTTTATGACATATTTGATTGCAGTATGTATTTCGAATGTTGTGGCAATGAGGATGGTGTGTGTGTGTGTGTGTGTGTGTGTGTATGTGTGTGGTGTATGCATGTGTGCATGTGAGTGTGTGAGTGTGTGTTTGCTGTATATAATAAACTGTGTCTGAGACAGTTCTTATCAGATAGTGTCTTAAGAGGTTAAAAAAGCATTAAATCTCAACTGGCAAATCTGGTAAAATGTCATCTGCAGTGTGGTCATCTAGGCTACCCTGAATAAACACATTATAAAAATGATAAAATCATGACCCCATTGAAAACACAATATTGTATCTTATCTGGGACATTCTGAGTAAATACAATATAAAAATGTGCAAAATGAAGATCCCTATGAGAATGAGATATAACATATCCCTGTGCTAGCCATGCTACAAAGTATAGGATATGAAATACAGAATTTAAAGGAAATCTACTGTAATCTGAACTTCACTGTGCTCCACAAAACCAAGACTGACATAAACAGTTTCCTTATTGTTTATAACATATTAGTTTGCAGTATTTATTATTGAATGTTGTTGCCATATGAATGGTGCATACAGTGTGTGTGTGTGTGTGTGTGTGTGTGTGTGTGTTCCATTTGCCATGGAAGGTGCTTTGCATTGTTGCCTGGACAGGTTATTTAGCATTGTAAGAATACTTTTATGGTGGTAAATAGCCCTGTTGTGAGAGCCAGAAATATCCAATCCTTGGGAGCTATGTTACTGTGCCAGAAGGGCATGCATAATAACACGCCCTGTTTGCATACTATAAAAACTGATTGTTTGGTGCACCAAAAACTTTAAAACCCTTAAAATTAAGACAAAATGAACACACGTAAAATGTTCCAGGTAGCTGTGCAGTAGCTGTGGAACTGTGCAGTTTATCTCTTTTCCCTAAATATTGTTTTATTTGCAAACAAGCCCCAAATCACAAATCACACTATATGCAGGCATTATTAACATAAAATTTAATTGAAAAGAATCTTTGGTACAGTTTGTATATTTTGTATATAGTAGTTTGTTTTCCATGTAAGATATAGGACTTACCAGAAGAAAGTTCTAGCAAACAGGGTGTTGTTGGACCCTTCTCCTGAGCTACCCAGTGTCCTTCTAGGAGCCAGCCGGAACCCTTTTCCCTAGATTTATTCTATAGCAAGGTAGGGGAGGGGCCAACTCCCAAAGCACACTTTAATTTTGTTAATAAAGAACTATTATTTGGTTTTAGACATCGGAATGTACAAATATATGTTTACTTGTTATGCTTACTGTTTCTACATTAAAAATAAGATGTTTTAAAATAATTGCATTTCCCCAATTGTTTAACTAGGTGAGACACACTAAGCTGAACGCTTGTTTACAGGAGCAACCCGGGACCACAGAGAAGTTAAGTGGCTTACTCAGGGCCACACAGTATGCAAGTGGGGGCTGTAGGATTCAAACCCAGGTTTCCAGATTTGCAGCTCAGAGCCTTAAACCACTGTGCTATATTGCCTCCGCAAAGGACTGAATGGGCGGAATCTAAGGTGGTCACCTGATACTTTCCAAGTAAAAAGGGAGGCAACCTAGATAGCCAGATCAGATCAGTTGTGGGTTCAGCATTGTACTGACCCTGGTGTGGGAGATCTGCAAGCCTCTTTCAGATCCCAAAAGAATGTTGGGCTATTTTCTAAATTTGCAGCAATCTTCTAAAACTGAACAGTCATGATGCTGTCATTTCACTGAAGATTATGGATGTCATTTCTTTTATTTATTTTTCTTTATCTTGTCATACAAAGTCTGCTCTTTTTATTTGTTAACCTTTAATAAAGAACCAGCTTAGCACTTCTTTAGCCTTGCTACACCTGATTCCTGTGTCCATATGTCCATCCATTTCTCACTGCCTCCGACACTAGTATGAGAAGTGGGATATTGGGTGTGACACTGGTACCTGCCAGGAGGTGGATAGCGGGATGCAGTTGACAGAAGTGGGCAAGACCCTCACAAAACCCAGCAATGTCCTAATAAGAACAATGGCCGGGAAGAATGAAGGAGACATTGCCAGGTCTGGGCGATGTCTGGAGGAAAATGTACATAGAGAAAGAAGAGGAGCTTGAAGAAAAGAGTGAGAATGAGCATACTGTTATGTCAGATGAACCCCCAGAACACATGCCGATCCTGTTGAGATGGCTCTGTATTAAGCAGCTGGCCATGGACAGGCAGAGGGAGGATGATCTCAGAAGAAGTGAGGCTAGGTGGGCTGATACCATACAGGCCATACGGGCAGTGGGTGCTTGGAATCCTCCTCCTGCAGATACCCCAAAAGACATTAAGTTAACAAAACTTGGAGAGACTGATGACATGGAGGCCTACATGACCACTTTTGAGCGCATAGCACAAGCATGTGGGTGGCCAAGGACACAGTGGGTTATTCATTTGGTGCCATATCTATCCAGCAAAGCCCAGCTCAGCTGCAGTAATAAGGACAGTGGCCAGGCTGAGAACTACAATGCTGTCAAGCCAGCCATATTAAAAAGGTATGATATAAACACAGAGATATAGGCAGTGGTTTCAGACTTTTAAATTCCATGCAGGGGATACCTCTCAAGAAGCCTTTGCACGGCTGAAGGACCTCTGCCATAAATGGCTATAGTCTGGTATCAAAACAGCAGACCAGATGCTCAAAATTATTATCCTGGAGCAATTCATTCAAGTTCTACCAACTGATGTTCAAGTGTGGGTGAGGGAACACTGCCCTGAGACTGCAGAGGAGGTGATAACCTTAGTGGAGGACTATATAGCTGCCATACCTCATCATTGAATGCCAACAAAAAGGGCATATAGCCTGGTTATGCCCTAAGAGAAAGACAGTGCCAGCCCAGTTAGCTTTAGCAAACTTGGGTTATTTCATAATACCAGTAAAGATCGGGGACCGAGAAGTCTCCGGACTAGTTGATTCTGGCAATAGACAGACCCTTGTAAGAGTTGACTTGATAAAGTTGGATGGGGATAGATGTGCTGAAACCACATGTTGTATGCATTCATGGTGGTACCCATCAATATCCCTTGACTATCATTGATTTACAAATACATGGCAAGAATCATCAACTCCCTCTGGGATTGGTTCCTCATCTGCCTGTTCTGGTGGTCATTAGACATGACCATCTGGAATTCCAAACTCTAGTAACCCAGGGTGATGGTGTTTTCACTGTTACTGCCAGATCACAGTCTAAACAGGAGGAACAATGGGCCTGCCTCTTTCCATTTGAGGAAGATGTCATGGATTACTGGGAAAGACAAGAATGACCAGACAAGAAAGAAGACAAGCTAAAAAAAAATGGACTATGAATAAAGACTCTAGTTCAAATGCTACTGATGATGTTGATGTTGCTGTTAAAATCAAACCTATTGATTTTTTACAGGTAGCAGAAAAGAAAATGTTTGGTACAGAGCAGGCTGCTGATCTAACTCTAAATCCTTTTTTTCAGATGGAGAGGCAAAAAGAACAGAAAGGGACCCAGTGTATCCTAAGGGATGGACTACTCTATAGGGTATGTACAAACAGCAATACAGGGGAAAAGGTCAACCAGTTATTGGTTCCTGTGCAGTACCGTGAGCAGTTGATACACCTATCTCATGATATCCCATTAGCAGGTAATTTGAGGCAGGACCGTACACTACATAGGTTACTGCTTCGATTTTACTGGTCTGGCATCCATGAGCAAATGGCTGACTATTGTTGTGGCTGCCAGGAGTGCCAAAAAGTAGCCACTATAACCAAGAAGGATATGGTCCCACTCCAACCATTACATTTGATCACCGCCCCATTTAGCAGAATATGTATGGATATAGTGGAACCCCTACAGAAAAGCACCAAGGGTACAGGTTTATCCTGGTAATTTGTGATTGTTTTACAAAGTACCCTGAGGCAATCCCCCTGTGTACCATTTACTTCTGAAAAGATTGCAGAGGAACTGGTGAAAGTATTTAACAGGGTGGGGATACCGAAGGACATAATCACAGACTGGGAGAGTACTAGTTCTAGATTGCTTACAAGATTGTATTCCTCTTTTGGAGTTGGGGTCATCCATTCCTCCCCTCATCACCCACAGATTGACAGGCTGGTCGAATGATTTAGCCAGACCCTAAAGAAAATGCTGCAAAAGTTTGTGGAGGTTTCAGAAAGACATTCAACTTGGTGCTGCATGGGAGGCTGGGAAGTAAGTTAGAATGAACAGGGGTGGGTGCAAAGCTGGTGATATGGGTAGAGAACTGGCTTCAGGGAAGGCAACAGAGGGTGGTGGTGGGTGGGGAGCTCTCACACCCAAGGGTAATGATGTGTGGTGTTCCGCAGGGCTCAGTGTTGGGACCAGTGTTGTTTGTGATATTCATTGACGACAAATAATTGGACATCAAGAGCAAGATCAGTCTGTTTGCTGATGATACAAAGATGGGAGTAGTGGTGGATGACCTGGGGGATGGCAGGGGTTGCAGGATGATCTGGTGAAGCTTGAAACCTGGTCAGACACCTGGCAACTGGGGTTTAATGCTAAAAAGTGCAAAGTGCTGCACTTTGGGGTGAAGAACCCAAGGAGGATTTACCAGCTGAGGGGAGTGCAGCTAGCCCAGACAGAGAAGGAGAAGGAACTGGGGTGCTCATTACAGGGTCAATGAACAACTCGGCACAATGTAGGAAGGCAGCTGTAAAAAAAACAAAATGCTGGGTTGCATTGCAAGGGGTTTATCCTCGAGGAAGGAGGAGGTGATTCTGCCACTGTATTGGTCATTAGTTACACCACACCTGGAGTACTATGTGCAGTACTGGCACCCGTATCTGAAGAGGGATATTAAGTTACTGGAGGCGGTGCAGTGCAGGGTGACAAAGATGATCAAGGGGTAGGGAGACTTATCATATGAGAGGAGGCTGAGGGAGTTGAACATGTACTCACTGGAGGAGAGGAGGGACTGGTGGGGGTATGATTGAAACCTTTAAGTACATGAAAGGAATAAACAAGACAAGTACAGATGGGCTGTTCAAAGTAAGGGAGGGGAGGGACACCAGGGGCCATGATATGAGACTGGAGGCAGGAAGGTTCAGGAGGAAGATGAGGAGAAACTTTTTTACAAAGAGGGTGGTAGCTGGGTGGAATGCATTACCTGCAGAAGTGGTATCCAGTAGAACAGTGGACTGCTTCAAAAGGGGATGGGACAGGACAAGGGAAGGGTCAATGGAAGGGAAGGGTGGAAAGGAAGGGCAGCTGCAGAATAAGGGATGCTAGCTGCACATTCGAGCAGACTTGCTAGACCCCTAGGCATTCATCTGCAGGCAAATTTCGTATGTTCATAGGATGAAGGGAAGACATGGGACATCTACCTCCCCCTTTTTAATGTTTGCCTATAGGGATGTACCACTGGCCTCAACTGTTTTTTCCTGTTTGAGCTACTTTTTGGGAAAAATCCTAGTGGGCTGTTGGATGTTGTCATGGAGGAATGGGAAGAAGAAAAATGTGAAACACCCAAAAAAAACTTGGAGTATATGCTCAAGTTAAGACAGAAACTAATGAAATATATTTAGTTGGCTCACCACCTGAACATAGAGAAACAAACTGACCAAAAGAAGTATTATGATCAAGGAGTGTGAGCCAAAACTTACCAACCAGGTGACCAGTATTGTTGTTACTCCCCTCTTCCACTGACAAACTTTTAATGAAATGGCAAGGCCCTACACCATTCTGCACCAAACTGGCCCTGTCACATATGAAATAGAGTTACCTGATAGACTCCACAAGAAGAAGGGCATCTATCATGTGAACTTATTAAAGAAGTAGGTTGACAGAGCCAGTGCCAGCTGCTTTGTGTATCCAGAGAGGGAGGATAGCAAACTGGAGGTTACTTATGAATGCTTGGTGAGGCAAGGATAACTATGTGACCTCCCTTTCAATCCCTCTTTGGAACCACAGCAGAGGTTAGCCCTGAATGAGTTACCACAGAAACATCAAAGGATGTTTACATTTATCCCTGGTAAGGTACAGGGGATTCACAATCATCTAGAGGTAATTCAAACCACTTCCATCAGACAGAAGTCTTACGGGTTGCCAGAAACATGAGTTAGGAGGTTATAAAAGAGGTTGAAAAGATGCAGAGCCTACGGGTGATTGAGACATCCAGCAGTGATTGGGCATTCCCAATTGCAGTTGTTGATAAGAAAGAAGGTAGCATAAGACTCTGTCTTGATATTTGCCGGCTTAATGTGATATCAAAATTTGATGCCTATCCCATGCCCAGGATTGATGATATTATAGATAGGCTGGGCAATGCAAAATACATCACTACATTTTACCTCACAAAAGGATACTGGCAGATCGCCCTAGATAGCTCATCAAAGGAGAAGACAGCATTTAGTACCCCGATAGGACTATATCAATTTGTGCCTTTTGGGTTACATGGGGCATCCGCCACATTCCAGCACTTTATGGACCATACTTTAAAACCACATGCGGCCAACTGTGCAGCATACTTGGATAATGTGGTGGACTTTAGTGCTAATTGGGAGAACCGCATTAAATATCTGGCTGCAGTATTACAAACTATAGCCACTGCAGGCCTCACAATTAACCCTACTAATTGTGCCATATCTATGCAGGAGACAAAATATTTGTATTTGTGATTGGCAATGGAAGAGTGAAGCCTGATATAGGAAAGATAGTACAGTACATGTCATGATATCATGATACTGTAATTTCACTGAAGATTATGGATGATATTTTCTTTTTATGTTGGCTTGAGCGCATGTGCAAGAAACATCTTGCGACAGTGTGGTTCTTGGAGGCGCAGCTGCTGTTGGGCAAATGCAGGGCACGCATCAGTAGGTGCGTCCCTCATTCCCTAATCAGCCTGCATGCCACTGCCACACCATGGATACATAATGGGGTGAGCACATCAAAGCAAAGGTCCGCTGCAATCATCATACGCAGTGGTCCTTTGCTTGACGTGCTTGCTGCCATTATGGCCATGGTCGGCGAGCAGGCAGCCGCCTCACCTTTGTCGACATGGGGCTGCCCAATCCCCTGTCGACAACCCCGATGTTGTGCGGCGGCGGGGAGCCTTCTCGCCGGCATCCCCCGCAAATGTGGAATGCGGGGTGTGCCCAATCCTTGGCTCTTGCCCTCCCACTTGTTTGCACACTGGCGGGGAGCCCACTCCCCATTGGCATCACTCTCCCATCTGCTGAATGCTGAGGGGGGTGCCCAATCCCCCTCGGCTCGTGCTCCCCCCGACTTTGTTTGCCGGCGGGGGTGCCCAATCCCCCGGCAGCATTACCCCCGCGTGTTGTGTGCCGATGAGGGTGCCCAATCCCCCGTTGGCTACTGACCCCCTAAAACCCACTTAGGTGGCATGCTGGGAGCCCACCCCAGCGTGCCAAATGCTCTTCGATGGCAAAACTGTCCCACGATGTTTTCGGTTTTTTTACCTAGAAAATGAAAACCGCCCTTGTAGTCTAGATCCTCTCACCCCCACCCACACCCACCCACTCAAGACCCTGCCTCGCCTCACCCTCACCCCATACTTACCTCTGACTCTGGCACAATGATCTTGAGTGGACCGGGAGCACGTCTGCACTCTTCAAAGCCAACCGCAAACTGAGGAAAGGCCGGTAAGCTGTATAATGCAATGAATAGGGTTTTTTCAACTTTGTTGCATATCTCAGGCATTTCTTGGAATTTTGGCAACAATTTTTCAACATGGGGTTTTTGGGGCCCCTCCTCATGAATTTTGTCACTGTCATGGCATTAATCGGCCTAGGAAGGTGATTTTGCAGTCACTGCATGAAATCACCTTTCGGGACCCACTGATGAAATGACAGTGCCAGTGTTCACGAGGAGGCCTCTCAAAAAGCCTATGTTCCGAATTTGGTGGAAAAAATCCAAGAAATGCCTGTTTTACGAGCGTGCATTGTGCAGTTACTACCTAGGCTCGTAACTTCGCACATTCACAATATTTTAACACCGTATTTTTAGCATTGGCATTTTTCTGCACCTTCTTGTGAACAGTACAACTGTCATTTCCCACATCCTGCCTGAAACGTGTTTCCGCACTTCCAGCGCACAATTGCGCAGTCGCTGTGGGAAATCAGTGTTTGGGCCAGATTATGAAAATGTCAGTGACACAGTTCATGAGCAGAGCTCCTAGAATGCCTATGTTGAAAATTTGGAGCTGATACTCCATAAAATGACTGTGTTACGAGCGTGCATTGGCAGATTGCACGCATGCTCGTACCGCCATGCATTTGTGAAATTTTCACTCTGGATTTTCACCATTGCCATTTTTACACACCTCTTGATGAACAGTACAGCTGTCACTTCACAAATCCTGCCCAAAATGTGTTTCCGCACTTCTGGCACAGAACAGTGTGTTCGCTGTGCAAAATCACTTCTTGGGACACTTTGAGGAAATGACAGTGACACTGTACATGAGCAGAGGTTCTAAAATGCCTATGTTGAAAATTTGGTGCCAGACGCCCACAAACTGCCAGTGCTGCAAGCGTGCCTTGCATATTTGCCATGCACCCTTGCAACTCCGCAGCTTTCGTATATTTGTATGCCACATTTTCAGCACTGCCATTTAATTACACCTCTTTATGAACTGTGCAGCTGTCATTTTTCACATCCTGCCCAGCATGATTTTCCCGCACTGCACTACCTAACACCCACAGGGACACCCTAATGCCTCTCACTCTCTGTAGGGTGGGGGTGGGTTGGCATCAGTTCAATACTTGACTGCCACTCCTATGCTGCATCTCTCTAACTCCTGCACTGCCAATGGCAGCAAGACAACATTCAGTATTGACAAATGCTTGTATTTATTTGTCTTTATTTTGTCATATAAAGTCCTGTCTTTTTGTTTGTCAACCTTTAATAAAAATAAGCTTGGCACTTCTTTAGCTTTGCGACACCTGATTCCTGTGTCCGTGTGTCCATCCATTTCTCACTGAATCTGACAGTGTGAGTGTGTGTGTGCGTGTATATGTGTGTGTGTGTGCATGTGTGTGTGTTTGTGCACGCGTGCATGTGTGTGTGTTTGCCGTATATAATAAACTATGTCTGAGACAGTGCTTACCAAGTAATGTCTTAAGAGGTTACAAAATGCATCGAATCTCAACTACAAATTTTGTAAAATGTCACTTATCATGTGATCATGCTTTACCCATTATTTATAATGAATTTGCACAATGCGGATCTGCTGAGAGGCAGTTTCAGTGCAGTTTTCCTTTTATACATTTTTACAATGTGTTTTCCTAGAATATGCTTACTGATTGCTATATCTTGTATTTAGCCTTGATAGACACAGAAGATGTGACATCTCATTTTCAGTGTGACTCTACATCTACACAATATTATGTTGCATTGCACAAAATCAGAATGTGCTGAAAAGAATATTTTACATCTGGACTAGGCTATGCAAAATAAATACATTATAAAAATGGTAAAATCATGACCCCACTGAAAACAAGATATTGCATCTAATCTGGGACATCTTGCAGAAAATACAATGTAAAAATGTATCAAATGAAGATCCCTGTGAGAATGAGATGTAACATCTCCCCTGTGCTTTCTTTTATCAGATAGTGTCTTAAGAGGTTAAAAAAAGCATTGAATCTCAACTATCAAATCCTGTAAAATGTCACTTACAGTGCGATCATGCTTTACCCATTATTTCTAATGAGTTTGCACAGTGCAGATCTGCTAATAGGCACTTTCAGTGTGCAGTCTTCCTTTTACACATTTTTACAGTTTATTTTCCTAGAATATGCTTACTGATTGCTATATATCACATTTAGCCTGGAGAGCACACAGAAGATGTGGCATCTTATTTTCAGTGGGGCTCTACATCTACACAATATTATGATGTTTTGCGTAAAATCAAAACATGCTGAAAATAATAGTTTACATCTGGACTAGGCTACCCTGAATAAATACATTAAAAAATGATAAAATAATGACCCCTCTGAAAACAAGATATTGCATCTAATCTGAGACATCCTGCGTAAATACAGTGCAAAAATGTATAAAATGAAAATCCCTTGAGAATGAAATGTAGCATCTCCCCGTGCTATCCACATTTAAAGTATAGGAAAAGAAATACAGTATTTAAAGAAAACCACATTGCATTTAATCTGGGACATCTTGAGTAAATATAATACATAAATGTGTAAAGTGAAGATCCCTATGAGAATGAGATGTAGCATCTCCCCTGAGCTATTCAGGACACAAAGTATAGGATAAGAAATATAGTATTTAAAGGGACGCCGCTAAGAACTGAACTTCACTGTGTTCCACATAGCCTTAGCTGACATAAAGTTTCTTTTTTGTTTTATGACATATGAGATTGCAGTATTTATTTTGAATGTTGTAGCCATAAGGATTGAGCATATGTGTGTGGGTGCTTGCTGTATATAATAAAGTATGTTTGAGACAGTGCTTATCAGATAGTGTCTTAAGAGGTTAAAATACAGTGAAAATTTTGAACATCTCTTCCTGAGAATGGGTGACATTTTATGACGTATAAATAGTTCTTGAAAGAGAATAGCTGTCCAACTTAATCAAGTATCAAAAAAAAAATGCTTAAATGCTAAGTATCGAAATGTGCAAGTTGTTGCATTTCTAAGGGGGTAAAGACATGTCCAGTTTAATAAGCAACCAATATTTAAGAAGCTGTTTCAATTTTCTAATGTCTATCTGATAAGCTGCTGGGAATTCTGTCTACAACTCTGGAAACGGAAAGAATGGATTATTTAAGTGGCATGGTGATTTGTAGTTATGGAAGGATACACTGAAAACTCCTAAAAGATGTGTTCAGCTGAAACACCTTTTTTCAGGGAAAGCAGGATGGCTGTAGGCTCTGCTGACAGCCATAAAAATCAACCAGTCTGACACAGATATTGTGGAACAGCTGATCAGTAATTTAGAGCTATAAGTAAATCAACACAGTGGTGTCAGTTTGGTCTGCAGCATATAAAAAAGCTTACAGTAGAACATAACAGCTTCTTGTCAACATTAAAGTGTAAAAATGCACAGCTTAAAAATGTCCCACAGGATAGCAGATGACCTGTACAAACAATTCTTAGAATAAAAAAATGGCAAACGGCAAATTGTGTAATGAGAAAGCTAAAATTCATATTAATACTGAAATGATGATTGGGTGCAATGGATTGATGACTTCATATGAAGCAGAATACTTGAAGAGCCTTAATGTTCTCAGATTTGGAAAAAAATGTCCAAAAGCTGTTACATTTTAAAACAGGGCCCAAATAAATTTAATTAACAGCTAAAGTATAAGGAAGTAGTGAAAGTGCAGCTATGTAAACTATGTTATATCTCTGAATTACTGATCAGCTGTCCCTCAATGTCCAAGCCAGACTGGTTGATTAACACAAGTGAAGTCTGCAGAATTTATCCTCTCCTCTACTCATGCCTTTAAACTTTATTACAACTTATAGACTCCTCAAAGAGTTCATTTGTGAGAAATTATTAGAGGTATGCTGTAACACTGAATAGGTATTGCTGCTGCTGCTGTATTCATTACTGACTTCTAAGCCTTCTACTTTTTTGCACGGATACAGTGGAATTTTATCACAATTTACAAAGCTGCTCATAAAGCATTTGCCTTGTGGAATACTAGTCAAAGCTCATCCGAGGGTGAGGTTTTGATGCTACTGCTATGTTACTGCTGATTTCCAGTTAGTATTTGAAAAAGTAAAATCCCAGCTGTTTCAGCCAGTTATACAGAATATTACCAATGTGGATATTAAGTTCTTTTGAAGTGCCTTGTATGATTTGATGATGATCTTTCTATATTAAAGGAATAATGTATGAGAGGGTGTGTGTCGTGCTGGGATAATGGCATGCCTGGGGGTGGGTTGGGCATGAGTGAGCAGGCTGAGTGCATCCAATGCCCCAGGCATGGTGTTATCCCAGCATGACACACACCCTGGAGTGCATTATTCCTATTATGCAATGGCTTGTTGTTATGTATAGAATAAAAAAATTATTATAAAGAATGTTTTTATTAGTGTGACAAAATATTTTTGTTTCTTAACAGGAGATGGAAAAAAGGAAAGCAATGTGAGGCTTACACTAGAGCTGTGGTGTTATGCTGGGATAATGCCATGCGTCTAGCTCCAGACTGACCAATCACAGTCCAAGATTCTTTCTTGCTATTGTATAATAGAATTTGAACTTTGAGCTTCACACATATTCAGGTGCTAGTCACACTATCAGAGCTGGATGTTTCTCTGGGTTTTCTCCCGTCCCACTCCCATGCATCCCTGATGTGATTTACACATGTGGAGGCATGCGCATGGATATCTTGTGAGATGCCCCACTTTACCTGTCACCAGGTATCACCTGTGATTATCACCAAACCTCTATTCAGTGATGGTGGGACTACAGATGGGCACCCCCACCCTGGAGAGGAAAGCAATTGCTCAATCCTGCTCCCCCCTCCCCTTGCGCTGGCACTACAAAAGACAGTAGAACAGATACCATGGATTGGTTGGACAGAAACAGGTGGCCATTGCTTAATTCTTAAGTAATCCATGGTTACTCCTCAGTAAACCATGCTTACTCTTGTAATTCTGTCATTCACCACACCAGAACTCAAATCTCCTGTTTACTTAAATATACGCATTTGCCATCATGCACAGCAGCCAAATCCCAAACAGCAAACACAGCAGTAAAACGGAGATGATTCCGGAGTTCAAAAAAGTAAGTCAGCGCAAATGCCTTGTTCTGAAATGTTGATCACATCTGCATGTAATCATTAATTGAATCACTGTTCATTGTTGTACTTACAATATTAAAAGGAAAATCAGCCTGTTTAGCACAATACAGAATTCTATGTTCCAGCTACCTTTGTCTGTCTCTGTGTCAGAGTTTTATTGTACTTGTTAATATGGGATGTTATGTTAGATTCTCTTATCAATCATAACTCCCTGTTTCTGCACTTGCCATGTTACAAGCCTATTCATCCATGACACAGCATGGTTCTACTGTAACATAGAAACATAGAAACATAGAATTTGATGGCAGATAAGGACTGATTGGTCTATCTAGTCTGCCCATGTTCCTACCTAACAGATAAGCTGAAGATCCTAGTTAACCAACAGCTTACTTCCTCCTACCCCCCTCCACTAGGACTGCCTTATGTCTGTCCCATGCATTCTTGAATTCCCCCACTGTTCATGACTCCACGACCTCCTCAGGGAGGCTGTTCCATGCATCCACAACCCTCTCTGTGAAAAAATACTTCCTCACATTACCTCTGAGCCATCCCCCCTCTATCTTCAAATTGTGCCCCCTTGTTCTTGCACATCTCTTTTTTCTGAAAGATGCTACCCTCTTGGACTTTGTTGATTCCCTTGAGGTACTTGAAAGTTTCTATCATGCCCCCTCTCTCCATTCTTTCCTCAAGGGTATACATATTAAGCTCCTTTAGTCTTTCTTTGTATGTCTTCTTGTGCAGACCCTGCCCCATTTTTGGTTGCCCTCCTCTGGACAGCCTCCACTCTGTGTATGTCTCCAGAACTGCACACAGTACTCCAGATGGGGTCTCACCAACTGTCTTTACAGAAGGATAACAACTTCCTGTTTTCTACTATTGATGCCTCTCCCTATGCATCCCAGTATCCCCCAGCCTTCCTTACTGCCTTCTCACATTGCTTGCCCACATTTAGGACATCTGATATAATTACCCCCAGATCCCTGTCCAGTTTTGTTGTTGTCAGTATCTCACCCCCCCCCATTGTGTACTCTTCCCCCTGGGTTTTTGTTTCCCAGGTGCATTACCTTGCACTTCTTTGCATTGAATCCAAGCTGCCATACATTTGACCATTCCTCCAACCTTGCCAAGTCCCTTCTCATCCTTTCCACTCCATCTTGTGTATCAACCCTGTTGCAGATCTTTGTGTAGTCTGCAAAAAGACATACTTTTCCTTCTGGTTCCTCTGCAATGTCACTTATAAAGACATTAAAATGGACCGGTCCCAGTACTGAACCCTGCATTACCCCGCTAGTAGCCCTCCTTTCTTCACTGTGGATTCCATTTACTACTACCCTTTGTGTCCTGTTGTCTAGCCAATTTTTTATTGAGGCTACTACCTTGGGACCCACACCAAGGCTGGCTAACTTGTGTAATAATCTTTTGTGTGGGACTGTATCAAATGCCTTATTAAAATCTAGGTAGGCCATGTCCACAGCCCCTCCCTGGTCTACTACTTTGGTCACCCAGTCAAAGAAATCTATTAGATTCATCTGACATGACCTTCCCATCATGAATCCATACTGCATTGGGTCCTGTGCCCCACTGGCCTCTAGGTACTCAACAAGTCTTTCCTTCAGAAGTGATTCCATCATTTTCCCTACCACTGAGGTCAAACTAACTGCTCTGTAGTTTCCTGCCTCTGTCCTGCTCCCACTTTTGTGAAGAGGAATCACATCCACCCTCCTCCAGTCCTCAGGTACCACCCCGCCCTCCCATCATTTGTTAAAGAGAGTAGTCAGCGGTGTCACTAGTGCTACCCTTAGTTCTTTTAGAATACTTGGGTGAATCCAATCAGGCCCCATTGCTTTGTCCACATTCAATTGTATTAGTTCTTTCAGAACCCTTTCTTCTATAAATGGACTGGTATCGACCCCGTCTTCAGAGTGTTTCTCTTGTTTGGTTTAGGTACCTCCCCCTCCTCTTCCTGTGTGAATACTGGGCAGAAATATTCATTCAGTATCCCTGCTTTTTCACTGTCACCCTCAACCCACATTCCCTCCCCTTTATTAAGCCTCAGTATCCCTCCTTTGGTCTGTCTTCACTCCCTAATGTACCTATATAAGGTCTTATCCCTTCTTAACAGAGTTGGCAATCCTTTCCTCGGTTTGGGCCTTTGCTATTCTGACTGCCTTCCCAGCCTCTTTCTGCTTTAACTGATAAAGTTCTCTGTCCTGCTCCTTCTGTGTTTCCTTATATTTCCTGAATGCTATCCTTTTCTCCTTAACCTTCTCTGCCACCTCTTTTGAGAAGTTTTTTCCTTTGTTGTGTTTTGTTGATTTGCTTTACACAAAGGCTTGTTGCCTCTGTGATGGCTGTTTTGATTACTCCCCATTGTTCCTACACCCCTCCTTCTTGCCTGTTTGCTAGTGCTTTTCTGAGCACTCTCTCATTTTCCTAAAGTCAGCCCTCCTAAAGTCCAATACTCTTGCTTTTGTATGGCTTGATTGTATGGCTGTGTTTATCGTGAACCACACTGTTTGGTGGTCGCTTGTTCCCAGATGGCTACCCACTTCTAAATCTGAGATTCTTTCTCCGTCCCCCATTTGTGATTGCCAGGTCTAAGATTGCTCCCTCCCGAGTGGGTTCCAATACTAGCTGTCTGAGGCATGCCCCTTGTAGGGCATCAAGAATGACCCTGCTCTTGGATGTGCCTGCAGCAAAGGTGCTCCAGTTAACATCAGGCATATTCAGAACCCCATCAACAATATCTCCCTTTCTTCTGCCATTCTGAGGAAGCCATCTATCATTTTCTTGTCCATTCCCTCCCCCTGAGATGGGATTCTGTATACAACCACCATGCGGATTGTGGTGCCATTTCCTGTTTCCAGGGTGACCCAGAGTGCCTCATCTGCTCCCTGTTTACTCTTTTGTTCTGTTGCTTTGATCCCTTCCTTTTCATAGAGAGCTACTCCTCCTCCCCTTTTACCCTCCCCATCCCTCCTGTAGATTGTGTATCCTGGTATATTGACATCCCAGTCATGGTTCTCTGTGTAGCATGCTTCTGTGACTGCCACAGTATCCAGGCAACCCTCTTCCATCAAGGCCACTAGTTGAGGGAGCTTGTTACTCAGACTACGGGCATTAGTACTCATCACCATCTACTTTTTGATGGTGTTACCCCCTTTTAGCCCCATTTCTGTCCTTACTGCCTTTGCCTTTTTTTACATTAGCCTCTGTCCTACTCCCTAATGACTTCTCTACCTTGGTGTTTACCTCACTAATTACAGTGTTTTGTGGGGGAAGACTGGGATTTCCCTGCTCCTTTTCAGTGCCTCCTCCCTTGGCTAGTTTAAATGCTTGCCAATGAAGCATTTAAACCTCTCACCTAGGATCCTGGGCCCCCCCTAGACAGATGCAGACCATCATGCCAGTATAGGTCTGCATCCCTAAAGGTGGCTCCCCAGTCCCCAGAGAAGCCAACACCATGAGCTCCACATCAGTTTTTCAACCATTCTTTGAATTCCCTGGTGAAGAGTACCCTAGCATGACCCTTGCCATAGACAAGGAGCACCTCAGAGAAGGTTACAGTATGCGCTACTTGTCTAAGGCCCCTCCCCAACTCTACAAACTCCTCTTGCACTACTCTGATCCCATTCCTAGCCAGGTCATTTGTTCCTAGGTAGACAATGACATACAGCTCCCTCCCTCATGCAGCTGCTCCCACGATCCTGAGGATTAGCTTCCTGTCCCTCTGAGCAGTGGCGTCTGGCAGGCACCTTACCTCCCTCTCCCCTTCCTCCCTCATTTCTACCCCCCTAATGATTGAGTCCCCCACCAGGAGTTGTTTCCTTCCCCTGTGGGGTCCCATGCCACCCTCCTGTGGGTCTCCTTTATGAAGGTTCCCAGCATCCTCCTTGGTCTCCACTGCAGGTGCCTCCATAGAGGAACCACTATCCACCAGAAGAGCGAATGAACTGTGGAGAGGTACAGCTGGAGGGATGCAACTCTGTTCCACCACACTCTCCCTCCCTGAGCCTACTCTGGTCCAGCATCTCCTCTTTCTTAGCAACCTCTGAGGTAGTGGTATTGGCCCTGGTGGTCCCTGGGGGGGAGGAGGTTTCACAAATCTTAGCCAGGTCAACCTGGAGATGGGCAACCTCCTCCCTCAGACCAGAGAGTTGCCTGCAAATAGGGCAGCATCACAGCCTCCAGAATGTCTCCCAGAACACTGCCGCCCCACAGCCATTGCACTGCACCACTCCTATCATGTCTTATTTTGTGTCCCCTCTCCTGTTCCTCTGTATGCTTACTGTAGAATTAATCCATGACTTGGTGGTTGGAGGCACTTGGCCTGCAACCTTATGCCTCCCCAGGCATTGATTAATTCTACACTAGAACCATGTTGTGTCATGGATTAATGCTTATCCTTATCCCCTTGCTGGCCCAGTGGCATGAAGGGCTGAGGCACCATGCTTCACCTGCCACCATTCTGGTGCCCTGGGGTTGGGAGCAAATTTGGGTCATCAAGTGTTGGCTGTGGAGAGGAAGTTTAAGTGTCCCAAGGACTGTCCTCTAGGGAGGGAAGGGGATCAGAGGGCAGTGTTAGTCTGGCCCCTAGTGGAAGCTGGGGGTTTGAACACTGACACTACATAATGGGAGGATGAAGTGGAACAAACATCAGGCATGCTGCATACAGGAGCATGTGTGACACCACCAATGATGTCCTCCACAGCAGGAAGGAAATCATGGAAAAACTTCCCAGTCGCACATGATGACCACCGGTCTCTGCAGGCTCCACACCCTGGTAACTCAGGCACCTCCCGAATCTGGTATGGTGGGTCAAGGGGACTCCATGCACCCTGCCATGAAGGGCAAGCCATGGGGGATAACTGGAAAAGGTACATCTAGGGGGATGCTTGAGTGATGAAGTTGGGAGGTTCGGTGGGAAGGACGGGCCAGCTGGGACGGGGCAGGGGAACACACTAAAAACAAAACAAAAATCCTTATATCAAAAGAGTAATTATCCAGAGGAACAGTCAACTGGCAGAATAATCTCAGAAAGTAGGGATGTTATGGAAAACAAGAATTTAAATTTCTTCTTCCTTCCATGAAAATGCACACACATGGGCACATGCATGCAGACACATGTATGCATGCATGTGCATCCACACACACACACACACACACCAGAAGGCCTTGTATGAAGACTGGGCCTCAGCCTTATCTGTGGCAGTTCCACCATGCCGCTGTGACAGGAATGTCTGTGACCTCCCCAACAACAACACGTGTTCACCAACATTCCTGATGCCAATGACTCCATCCCTAACCAGAGAATGCAACAACACCTAACTGGTGTTCATGCAGGGGGTCTGCACCTCCCCACACCATCCCATGTGGGGGGCTCTGCCCCCCAAGACTTAAGGATTCCAACTCTGGGGTGAGCTGATGTCAGGGGAGAGCAGCCTAACTCCAGAGTCAATAACTTGATAATGGCTCCGCAACCCAGTTGACACTGCGGTTGTTAGTTGGTTGTCGCTGTAACAGCGTCACTTTAAGAGTGTCACTGTTACAGCAGCACACATCTGTTGCAGAGTAAGCAGCAGAGATTTCCTTGCAATGCAGGGATAGGAAGAGCATTTTGTTCTGGTCAACAAAGAAACATCAGAAACTGAGCTGAATAATATTTCATTTTTTAAATTTGTTTATGTAAGGTCAGGATCAGAAGATGAAAGATTCATTTTTTGTTTTACAAATTGTGTAATTTTACATTCATAGGCTTAATTCAAGGTTTTCATTCATTAAAAATGGCAGCCATGTTTGTGATGGCATTTGGGAGTGAGTGAAGTGGTTCATGAACTCCACAAATTATTTTCCTGAATCCCAAATCCCACTGGCTGAACTTGTTTCATCTGTAAATTTATCAGTGATTAACATATGGGTCTTAGAACTTACTTAGTCACTCAGAAGCAGGAACTGTCCAGTGTATTTTATAATTGGCAGGATATTGCAGTAGCACATAATAACAGCGACTCAATTACAGTGACTCAGTAAGGGTGAAGATATAAATCGTGACTGAAATAATGGCAACCTGGCATAAATGGTGAAACCACAGGTATGGTAAGCATGACTGTCAATGTGTGGCTGGGAGTAGGTTAATTAGAAATGGGGGGGTTAGGGGGCATAGCCCCCCACATTAAAACAGGTGAACTCTGCTGATGGCTGTGCTGTAGTGGATCTGTCTCTGAAATTCACCCTAAACTACAATCGCCATTATTTGTTGTCACCAATATTGCAGTTGCCTTAATTGATTCGCTGTAGTGACAATCAATGTTCTTTATTCACCCTTATCACGTGGAACTGGATATTGCCATGCCTAAGGTGTGTAATGAGGCACAAGGCCCTGGCAGGTAGGGTGCATTATACACACAAGAATTGCTGAAATTCCACTATATCCAACATCCTAGAGGGTATTATTGTGATTATACAAATTAATATTTTTGAAATAAAAACAAAAAATTGTTTTTGAGGTTTTATAGATTTTTGTATGTGCAAGTGTACTTAAAAAATGGTGCTCTTATTTATACTTGAACCTGTAAATGGTGCTATAATGTAAGCAGCATACAGCATTAGGGAAAGTAAGCACAGAGGCCCATATTGAGTGCCAACCACAATCATAGCTCATGGCCAGTTCTGAGTGATAGTGTGGTGCTAACTAACTGAATATCTGTCCACGGTGCGGCACTAAGTGGATCTGCAAAGTGTTGACATGGACGAAGGCTGCATATGGCCCACAGGAAATAGCACTGACCAAAACATGATAGTGACAGGTCTTCTGTGGGACATATTTAGCCTGAACATGCAAATGAGCTCATTGGACATTCAAGGCACCAATGGGCCATCTGCTTGCTCCTTATTGGCTCATGTGCATGTGCACAGAGTACCTCCAGTGCCACTGAAGATCACCAGCAAACATGCCCTGGTAGTCTAGCATTCCCCTTCACACACCACTCACCCATTCTGCTTTTAAAACTATATATCAGGTTGTCTAGTGATCCCCCATGCCTGATCACCTTTCCTGCCTTTTACAAGTACTGTATATCCCTGGAAGTCTAGGGGCCCCCACCCCTCCCACCAGTCACCAACCTCCCACCCCCACTCACTGAGGTTCCCCAACCTGCACCCCCCTCATCACTCATCATCATGGCTGGTGCAGAACAGTCACTGGTACAACCCTCCAATCACCCATTTGACTAGCTGCTGTCTGACAGTCATGGAACATGATCACATACATTTCCAAAGGTATGATGGGTGATAGGGGTTGAGGAGGCCACTAGACAACCAGGAATATACCTGTAGAAGTCAAGGTGGATGATTTTTGGGGGGGTAAGGGGATGGCAAGACTATCAGGGATACACTTATGAAGGCTGAATGGGTGATCGGGGGTGAGGTGGATCACTTATCCTGCTGTTGGATGAGTGATGCATTATTTCTTAGCATTTATTTCATTAGCGCTAAGCTTTTCCCCATAAGTGATCTTATATCCTATATTATGCACTGCTTCCAGCACTGCCTCCACCCTTCTGAAGTGCAGAAGTCTGTCTTTCCCATTGATGATGCAAGTTACTGTATCTTCTGTTTCATTAGGGGTCTGCTAAGCACTGCCTTTGTCCCCCTGGCTTTGGAAAAGAAATGCAGTAGAATCTCCTCCACATCAACCTCTTTGCCTCTCATTTTCATTTTCAATCAGGATTCTAATGCCCATGCTACTGCTGTAGGTGATACTCTTTGCTCCTTATTAAACCACCAAAGTTGAATTCGGGATGGAGAAGTGAATTGACAAATCCTGAACACTGATTTTCGGCAGTGTAAGTCTCCTGCTAATCAAGAACCCCCTATATGAGAAAAATCAATCAAGGATGAGTGACAGCTTCCTTTCCTTCTCTTCCAGTGCCTCAGGTGTGCTGTGTGCAAGCTCTGTTCAATATGTAGTGGGTGCAACAAGTGGAAATATGTCGATGGACACCACAAAAAATACAGGAAAGTGCAACTCAAGGATGATTTCAATGTGCACAACAGGTGGTGGACAAGGTACACTTTAAATGATACATTTACAGTTGATATCACATGTTCAAGCTTTTGGCAGATGCAGAATGTCTGATGCAACTGATTGTCCAGCTGATAGGTGTCCACAATAAGTGGTGCATACTGTAGTACAAAACATAGGTTTATTACAGCATTAACACCTGTAGGGGAAGGCGAGTTTGTACAGATGCTTTATGATCCAGTTATTCCAAGTTAGGAACCCATGTAGTCAAGGTGTAAGCTAGCATAAGGCTACTATTTATGTGAGCAATTCCTGGTCAAGTGGCAGGAAAACTCATTAGCTGCGGTTATCAAAGCCTAACAATGTGTAGCTCCCTTCTTCACTGGACATGTAAGTCACATAGCCCCAACCACAGTAGACTACCAATATCGGAGGTCACTGCCCCCTCCCACTTGGTACCAGGGTTTTGCTTAGAAACAATGGGAGCCCACTTACGATAGACCACTGCTTATTGTATAACAAACTGAGGGTTTTATGCCCTGAAAGGAGACTCACGTTTCATGTAAGGAATTGTGTTTATAGATTGGCAAGAAGTGCTGAACCCATGGTAGTCTTGAATGCATTATTACCATTAAAAAGAGAGCCAATTACAACAAACAATAGGGCAGCTTATTATGTTGTTCCTAGATTTAAATAGCAAATGAGTAGGAAAGCTTTTTCTTGGTATGCACTGTCTCCACTGAACAAATGTGCTTCCTTGACAAATAGAGCACACAGTGTATTGCATTTAGGAAAGTGTTTAGACTTTCAAACAGTGAGAATATATGTAAATGTACTTAAATGTAAGTTATAATGTGCAATGTTTTGTATTGTGTGTATTGTTGATTAAAGTGTCAGGCATGGCTGAAAAGGACTGTGTCCAGTCCACCTCCTGGTTAAAGAAAAAATTAAAATGAAATGAAAAAAAATGATAGTCCCAGGGTACACAGTGTCAAAACATTTTAGGTCAGTCAATGTTGACTCGAGTTGTCTGGCACTGGTACACTTAAATGAAAACACAGTGTTTAATTTGATCAAACCTCACAGGCCAGAGAGCGCTGCTTAAATGTCTTTCAAAACTCTCAAAACTGAGATGCGTTATGCAGGCCTATTGCTAACTGGTAAATCCACATATGAACTCAAACAAAAGGTAGAAGGCAGAAATATTTCCCACACTTATAGGTACCAGAAACTGCTCTGAGAGGCTGCGCCCTTACTTGAGTCTCCAAGTCTGTGCCAAAGACCACACTGTTTACTTCATGCCAAGGCTCTCTGGCTCCACCAGTCATCACACTTGGGTGCTGAGAAATGTTCAAGTGCTTATTCTTCTGTCTAGTGCTCTGCACTGATTTTCAATTCAGTTGTCATCACTGGACAGGCTAACATAAATTTATTTTATGGGCACACACAACAGCTGCTGAAATCTGCCATCCCTGGGACATTCTCATTTTTTATACAGGACTCCAACCCAGGGTTCCCATTGATCTCATCATTTGTCACCCAGCCTCCTCAGCACTTGAAAGGGGAAAGAAATAGTGCCACAGAGTCCCTTCTTCTCCCAAATCCTTGCAAATATTCTTAGGCCTTGGAATGTTATTGATTGTCTGTCCCCAGAGTCACAATGTTGCAAAATGGCAGCCCCAATAGAATATATTAGTTCATTCCTGCAGCCACTAATTCATCCAAAGTCTTTCAGCTCTGAACCCTGCTTCACATCAGCAGTCCAGGGGTATCAGATTCACTCAAACAACAGTCCCAACTGTGAAAGAGGGGGTTAGCTGTGTGTTGACATTCTGACAGTTTAGAGGTTTGGGGTGCAGTGATTTAGAGTGTGTTAATGAATTCAAAGAGTCCCTGTGTAGAGATTACTTTTACCCATGCATTATGGACTAAAAAGGTGTCAGCATGGCTCAGTTAGTAGTAGGTCTGCCATTGGGCCAGAACCTCATGGGTTGTAGTCTCGCACTAGGACTGGGCACAGTTCATAAATGCTGGAATCTGTGTGTAGTACTAACATGCCCACATTACAGCCCTCGCTTCCACTACTAATGCTTGTCTTGGCATCCTCTACTGTCACAAGGACTGTCTCCCACCTGATGCCCTCAGGCTTGCCATTATGTCCTCAATAATGTCCCTTGTTGATTACGGCCTTCCAGTCTATGGTGCTGCTGACTCCACAGCCCTCAACAAGATTTGACTCACCCTAAACAAGGCTTGCAGACTAGTGAGCAGTGCCCCTAGGCTCACCCATACTTGTCAGCTCTATGACATGGCCAAACTCCTTAGTCTCAATGAACGCCTCCACTACCAAACTTGCCTACTAACTAAGAAGATTCTACTCGGGCTCTCCCCCCCTGGGGTTTCTGCCTCCATCCAACTTACACCTTCCAGAGTCACTACCTGAACCACTGACAAAGTCACCCTACTAGTACCCAGAACTAGGACCACCTGGGCACAGAGGTCGTTCAGCTACAGAGCCTCGTCCTGGTTCAACTCGCTCCCAGCAGCTATTTCTAACACCACCAAAATTGTCCCCTTCAAAACTGCCCTTTGAAACCTATTGTTCAACACCCATTGGTGCACCTGTCACTAACAGATACTCTGCTGCTCTCTAAACACTATTGACATAGCCCTCTGGGCCAAACTCCCCCTCACCCACCCCACCCCCACTCCCCCATGGCCTCCCTCCCTCTCCACTGCCAGTACCTGCTGGTACTAAGCCTATCAATTCTGAAATGTTTTTTAATTACTCTTTGTGTTCAAGCGATTATGTAAAACTATGTTATTCTGTATGATTGTATTCTGTAGATATGTTGACTCTATATGTCCTCTGTGTGACGAGGTACCTTTGTAAACGAGCCTCTGGCTCAAAGGTTATAAAACCAATTATACAATAAATAAAGGGGATGTTGTACTGCCAGATGTGCCATTCTACTGAAGATAGAGTAATCTTCGCATCTGGTCCTACCCTCACACAACTTGAGCCTATCCTACAAGATGACACCACAAACTTACTGCGCTTGTTCAAGGTCAATTTGCTCAAGTGCAATACCTCAAAAACAGTCGCCACGATCTTCAGTACTGCCCAGAAATTGGGCAAGCTGTCCCAGTCCACCTTTCTCTATGACCATATACAGTATGAAAACTGAGGCTGTAGACTCTTGCAAATACCTGGGCATTTGGCTAGATCCCAAACTAGACTTCTCCATCTATCTCAATGCTCTGCACAAAAAGCTCCGTTCCAAACTAGGCCTACCATTCAGGCACAATGACTATCTCTCCATCCCCAGCAGATCTGAACTAATCTCCAAGCTCATCCTCCCGTCCTTTGTCTACACTGACGTGGTTTACAGCGCAGCTCCTCAATCAGCTCTTGCCAGGCTGGATCCTTTGTTTCATGCTTTCTGTTATTTTGCCACCAATCTTCCCTACCTCACACACCATTTCCTCCTCTACCAAACTGCATCTCTCCCTCTGCCCACCAATTGACACCTTGTGCACTGTGCCTCTTTCATAGCCAAATATTGGCACAATACCCTTCTCTCCTACCGTTCCTCCCTAATCTCCCCCGCCTCCAATCCAGGTTACTCTCTAGAGTATGCTCCCGTGATCAACACTCCTTTGCTATACCCCAGCCTCACTCACTCTCAGGAACATTTAAACCGTGCACTGAGGAATATGGTTCCCTCCTTGATGGAAGGTGGTCATCACCTTGGTATAGGCTGTTATCCTTCCAGGTTGGCCCACAGTCCTCATTGTAGACATATAGCTCCTCTCTACATCATTTCTTCTACCATAACTTGAAGGCCTTGGTGCGGAGCTCCCTTTCCTCCCCTACGTAGTACAAGATGCACTCACCGCTCACATTTTAAATACATGGGAAACACAGGATCAACCAGATAAATTATCAAACTTTACTGAAAATGAAATTTATACACGAACCTAACTACAGCAATTTATCTTTATATTTAAGCTCATGAAACACCTTTAGCAATTTAATGCATTAACATCCATTGTGGCTCTGACCAGAACCTGATGATTTTCATTTACCTCCACTATAATTATGGGGTAATCCAGTTTACCCCATGGGATTTACCTGTAGTGGTGGGTGAAGTGGGCTCAATCCACTCCCGCAAAGTGATTCACAGAGCAAAGGCAGATTTGCGGAGTGCCCCATAACACAAAGTAGAGTACTTTGCATTATAATGAGGAACGCAAAGTCCATTGGAAGCAATGACTTCACATTACTCCACCTCCCCAAGCCACTACTCTGCCAATTTTAAGGCAAAGTGCATTGCGGACAGTGCACTTTGCCTCACTTCGCCTCACTTTGCCTTGTTTTTGAGCTCCAAAGGTGAATTTTGCAGTGATTCATGGGATTTCAGGTCACATGGGCTCTATATTGATCTGCACAGCCTCAGTTCAGGGTAGTATGAGTAGGAAGGAGTAGGATACAGTGTGCTCTGATAGCTGTCTGTGATAGGAATCTTGTAAAAGCTATTAAAAAAGCATTTTTGCTTTTTTGGGGGGGATCCAACTTTAGTTCATCGATTGTAGGGAATTCCTGTGCTCATATCATCGAGCGTTTTTATTTTTGTGTGGATTTTGAATGTTAATTTGCAACACTGAGTGTGTGTGGTGAAAGACAGTGAAAGTGTGTTTTGGGGGAGGGGCGTATCTGTGGTGTAGGTAGATTTAAGTTGGAGAAATAGTGATTTCTTTGTTTTTTGGTTATATTTTTGTTATATAACTGTGTTAATGTACACACAGTAATATTGCCAGTAATAGTAGAAATTTTCTTGCTGTTTGTTGTGTGGATGTGGTGGAGCAGTTTATAATTTCAGGTTGTTTACATTACCAATTTACAATACGTAACGTGGCATAGTACTGAACTTTTACATTTACATTCAGCATTGTACACAAACTGTTCTGTGTGTGAGTCTGTGTGCAGTGTTGTGTGCATCAAATAATACACCTTTTATTGTGCCACAGACTAGTGTAATTGCAAGCGCAGCAGTGTGAACCTGCTATCCACTGCAGCTGCCTGATTTTGTACTGTAATCATGGTATCTGTTCTTAATTTTGCTGCTTGTAGTACCGTAAAAATCAGCACTGTCTGTATTCAGTGCTCCCCCCCACCCCCACATTCAAAAGGTATTTTTTACCAGCTTGGACTGTTTTTGTGACCTCATCAGCAGCATCACTGGTTACTGAAGTTGTTTTAATTCCGTGGGAGTCTCGGAGTAGTCCCTTGTCTGTTGCTGAAGCCACAGTTGTTTATTTGGCTTCACATCCAGTGTCCCTCCAATCAGAGGGTGAACGTATCAAAATCTGAATTTGGTTATAATAGTTGTGGTGAATCTCCCAAAATGCCTGCAAAGAGATGTGCAAGCAAAGCTATTTCTCGCCATGGCAATGTTGGCTGTAAGATAGTCTGTGGGCATGGTAGTAGTACGCAGATGCAGAAGTGCATTGCTGATGTGAGGAAAGGTATTTCTCCTGCAATGTCTTTTATAGCCCAATCAGTAGCTTCACTCATAATTGGAGAAGATGATGTTTTCCCAGCCTGTGGTGTTAGTGTTACTGGTGTTAGTGGTGGTGGAGGTAGTATTAGTGTTGTTGTATCAAGTTCTGATTCCGACCAGTGTACCACACCCAAAAATATTGAACGTGAAGCAGTGCAAGTGGGTGGCAGCATAGATGATGTCATACTTTCCAGTAACATCCCAGTAACTGAACCTGAGGATTCTGATGATCATGTCAGTGACAGCATACAATGTGATATTCCATCTACCATGGCACTTAACTTCACACATTTTCTATGCAGTGAATCACAGTGTGGTGAAAAAATATCAGGTAATGGGGGTGTAGATGATGATGATGAATGTGATGATGATGATGATGACGTTGCTGTTGTTGCAACATGCAATCCGCATGCTAGCATCCAAGCAGAAGATGTGAATGTGTATGATGTTGATGAATATGATGATGTAATTGACCCCAGTTGAGAACTGAACAAAAATAAATTAAAAGTGGCTGCGTCTGAGTCTATTTGCAGGAATCCCCCCGTAAAAACTTGTGATCTACAGGTTTTAGTTGATGATGATGATGATCCACTAATCAATATGATAGGTAATTGTGGTGGTCAGTTGCAGTCCAGGTTTGCAGTGCCCGAAACATCACAAGCCCCCCACTTCAGTTCTTAAAATAATGGACTTAAATAAGCCACATCACGGGCATGTCAAAAGCAGAGCATCACAATCCCTTGTTTGGTATTTTTTTGTTCAAGATGCAGATGATGATTCAGTTGCAATCTGCCAGGTTTGCCATGTGCGTGTGAGTCGAGGTAAAAAGGGGAGCCATATGGGCACAGGAAGACAGCATACACATCTTAAGAATAGGCACTTAGCACTGTGGTCCCAGAAAAAGCTGGCAGCTAATACCACAGTGGGGCATTCACCCGCATTACAGTCAACCACAGCCAGCATGTTATCCCCTTCCATGACTGTTAAGCCTGGTAGGAAATTAAACGTGTGCTGTAGTGCAGTGATAAGAGCAGAGGATTACTACAGGCATGATGAGGTGGAGGACCATAATGACTTTGAAATGTTATCCAGTGCTGGTGAGAGTAGCAGTTTTTATGGTGGTGGTGGTGGTGGTGAATGCAGTATGTCTAGTACAAGTGCTACATCAACCCAGGTTGGCAAATCTGGCAAAATAACTGCATTTCTGGGTTTGTCATCATCACCTGTGCAACCGTCTTCAGAAAATGGTCCATACTCCATGCCCTGCCAGTGCCATTCATCACAGAGCACAACCATTTGTGATCAACACACCCCATGTAAAACGTTTAAGTCAGCCAACGTTACAGAGTGTTTTTGCGCATAAGCTGAAGTACCCCCCACCGAATCATACAGTGTCATATGAACTCAATGCTGCTGTAGTAGAAATGCTGGCAATTGATTTTTTGCCCTGCTCATTTGTGTAGAATTCTGGGTTCTGGTGGTTTGTTGCATGTGCCTGTCCAAAATGGAAAGTCCTATCCAGGACATATTTTTCAACCCGTGCCATCCCTGAGTTGTTCTGCACTGTGTCTGACTCAGTAGGACATACCCTTCAACATTCCTCCTCTCCATTCATCCATTTAAGTATGGATATGTGGACAAAAGGCAAAACAGTGGGGAGTTCATATTTGTGTATAACTGCTCACTGGGTGCAGGTACTGGGTGTTGTTTGTGATGTTGGTAGTGTGAATAATCAGTGTAATAAGGTGGATTGTCATGGTAGCAATCTTCTAGGAATTCGACAGCATGCAATGATTGCTGTGCACAGTGTGACCTGTTCACACACTGGTGAGAACATGTTGGACATGGTACTGACTGAAATTGACAGATGGCTAAACCCTCTGTCCCTGAGAGCTGGGTTCATAGCAAGTGACAATAGGTCAAATGTGGCTAAATGCATCATAAATGGTGTTTTTTTTTCGTGTTCCATGCATGGCCCACTGTTTAAATCTTGTGGTTCAGGAGTTTCTGCAGTACCCTGATATAAAGGAAATGCTGACCATTGCATGATGTATCTGCTCTAAATTTTCAAGATCTGGAAAGACCCGTGACCAATTGAGGCAGTTGCAGATACAAGACAGCCTGCCTCAGCACTGCTTGAAGCTGGAAGTTGTCACCTGATGGAATTCTACTTTATACATGGCAGAGAGGTTGTATGAACAATATAAAGCCATCTCAGAATATCTTGTTATGCACACTAGCCGTGACAGTTCTAGGGCCTCCATGTCTATGACAACTGAACAGTGGCACCTCATGGACTCTGTAATAACAATTTTGCGTCCTTTTGAATATGCCACACAGGCAGTGAGTAGCGAGTCTGCCTCCATTAGCCAATCAATTCCACTGCTGTGGGTGCTGAGGCAGGCATTGGTGAATGTACAGCATAGCCTTGATGTTGCCAGAGATGGAGGTAACAGTATGTTGCCGCAACACATGCTGACAGTATTCAACCAGAATCCTCACGTTGTGAGCATTCAGCATAGTGACAACTTTGCCAAATCGACAATGCTGGACCCACAATACAACATGGAATTACATCTGTACTGGAGGGAGGGCCTGAACAGGTAAAAAATATCAGGCGGCAACTGGTGTGCTTGGTTCATGGGGCACAGAAGTCACATGTCATGGTCAGCAAACCTCAGCAGCATAATCCAGCTGAAGGTGTACCTAGAGGACCATTAAGCATATCCTGCAAGGGGAAGGGGACTGAAGTTTCAGGTGGTCTGTCTTCCAAAGTGGCTCTTGTCAACCCGCTTTGAGAGGCTTTGTCCCAAGTGGGTGTTTGTGAAATAAATAATTCAGGAGAACAGGATAATGCATCAACAATTGGACTTAGTGCGTCACAGAGAATGGTTGAGCCATATTTGTCTGAAAACAAGCATCTGACAATAACTGAATATCCTCTTTTGTACTGGAGTGGAAAGGTCAGTGAATGGCCAGAACTGAATGCAGTGGTACTGAAGTACCTCAAATGCCCACCCTCCAGTGTAAATGTTGAGATTGTATTCAGCTCAGGATGTGCAATAGTCAGGGATCGTCAGACAAACCTGTCTCCTGCAAATGTTAGTTTGCTAACATTCATTAAAATGAATGAGAGGCACCTACTAGCACAGACTGCAAACTCGGTATTCATACCCCGGCCTAGTAATGGTGGTCTTGCTGATGTGGAAATGGAGCATCCTGGTAGCACTGGCAGTGGCTGCCTGAAACGGCCCACCACTGATGTAGATGATGACACAATGGAGAAAGAATTTCCCAGTGGTCAGATTTCAGACATTGATGACTGTGAGGGCAGCTTTCTTAATGAAAATGATGATGAGGTTAATGTTGGCAGGTTTTAACTGAAGTTTTTAAAAGACGGTGTGCCCCCCAGACCACCACCACCAGGACTGATGTTAGCCACTGCCGCCATAAGTCTGTCTGCCCCCCTGAACCACCACCACTACTGGGACTGATGTTAGCCACTGCCACCACTGCCACCATGAGTCTGTCTGCCCCCCGAACCACAACTACCACCACCAGGACTGATGTTATCTACTGCCACCATAAGTCTGTCTGCCCCCTGAACCACCACCACCAGGACTGATGTTATCCACTGCCACCATGAGTCTGTCTGCACCTCGAACCAGCACCACCACCGAGATTGATGTTATCCACTGCCACCATGAGTCTGTCTGCCCCCCCGGACCACAACAACTGGGACTGATGTTATCCACAGCCACCATGAGTCTGTCTGCCCCCCCCCCGGACCACCACCACTGGGACTGATGGTATCCACTGCCACCATGAGTCTGTCTGCCCCCTGTACCATCACCACCACCACCACTGGGACTGATGTTATCCACTGCCACAACTGTCACCATGAGTCTGTCTGGACCACCACATCCATCAGCCAGAGACACAAAGCTTCTTAATATTTAAACCATAAAGTGAGTATGTGTACTCATGTTTGTTATGCTGTTTCACTTCCTTTAGTTGTTTGTTTTGTTTTCTGTAAGTTTTAAGAGCCGTAATGGTGAAACACATACAGTACACTTCTTTTGTTTCTTTTACAGGATATCAAAAAAAAGGCTTCATCGCTAAAACTAGTTGGGAATGGTACTGTAGCTGTACCGTACAGAGAGGAAGTGATGTAATATCTGTGTGAAATCCATTCTGGTAAGTATGAAGATTTTATTTCATTCATTTCATTGTTTTGTAAGACTGCAGCAAATATTGCACACAGTTTGTGTTAGTTGACAAGATGTAGGTTTGAAATGTAACTTGACTTTAGGGATTGAGATTTGAGAACCAGGGAGGGACACATAACAATTAAGTTGTAGGAAATCATTTATTTCTTTTTTTAAGGAAACTTCCAGATGCTTTGTTGTTCTCACAAAATGGCCTTATCCAAACAAGTTCTTCAACATCAGGCCCCCCCCCGGGCTGGGGCACACATGCAACATGCAGATGTTATTTAATTAGATGACCATGACCATCATTAACAACCAGACTTGAGAAGGATGCAGATGAAATCTGTGAAGAAGTAACAAAATAAGAAACCATTACAGACAAACCTGGAAATATGCTTCCCCAGACAAACCTGCAAATGTGCTTCCCCCACCCAAAAAAAAAATACTAACCATCATGTGCTTGAGAGTTATTCATTGCAAATTTATATGCAAAAAGTTCTCATTGAGCACTGGAATGTGCACACCAACAGTATCTGTGACCTGTAATACAGAACAATACCATGAGTACATGTCCATGTCAACCCCTTCACCTACAAAATGCAGAAATATACATCTATATATATCAACTCACCAAAGCTACTATTAGTGTACAGACAAAGGCAACCCTTCCATCCAGTTGAGGTGATCACATTGCATTTGCTCAAATCGCAGCACACATTGGACTAGCAACAGTTCGCTCACAGTCATCATTTTATTCTGGGGCACTGCACACATGAGTGACTGTGCAATAAATTCTGGGGGACTTTGCATGTGGCATGACAATCCCATTTCACCTTGTTACCACTTGTCAATTTTCTGGACATAAGGTGGATTCATTTTGGACTGGCAGAAAAAATTTGGGGACTCTGTGTCACTTTCGTGCACATAACTGAGTGCACCATTAATTCTGAGGGACTTTGTATGTGCTGAAACAGTGTCATTTCGCTGTGTAACCACATGTCAATTTTCTGCACACAAGCAGGATGTCTTTTGGGCTGTCAGAAAAAATCTGGGGACTCTGTGCCACTTTTGTGTGTTCTGTGATTGTTGCTGTGAGCTCACGATATCACACTGACATTTTTACAATTAAAGCAGCATTACAAGAATGTCCTCACAGTTCTAAACTGTATTTTTTATGCTACTTTACATTGCCACAGCCACTACTAGTTAACTCCAAGTTGTGACTTGAATTATACGATTCTTTTCACAGTTTATGTCTGCTTTACTTACTTGACAACTTTTTTGCATGTATGAAAAAAAATGAGCACGCCTTCCAAAATTGTTCAGACCAGGTTTGTACTTATTTGCAATTGCTTTTTAATAACTATTGTTCCGTGGTGTCATAAAACACTGCTGGATGCATAACTGTTAATTAACAACAGAAGTGATATACGACAACTACTTGATGTGATAGAGAAAAGCAGAGGAAAGCATTGACAAAGACCTGGTCAGCAGCACCAATTTAAAAGGAATGTTCCTTTCATTATTTCACACATGAAAAAAGGTAGTACAGCAGACTCATCTACTGTAAATTTTCTTATCATTCCAGTCAGTCAGGATGTAAGTAAAGGAAGTTGTAACAGCATTAAAAAATACAGGTCAGAGTTATCAACAGATTGTTGCACTGATGCTTTACAGAGATTCACCACATTACATAGTTATGGTGATACTCATAAACTAATATGTAGAGTTATTACTTCCACTGGAATATTTATTGCTCCACACAGTGCAATATATTTCTGTGAAAAACACCCATAATTTCATTACAGTGAGTCACATGATGGAGGAATTACCAATCAGAAAAGCCACCCACATTCTGCCACTCTTTCTCAGCAACGTTAGGACATGATGCCGGGAGGAGCGCAGGTGCATGCTCCACTATAGTGAATGCCTGGCAGCTATCCCAATGTTTCCTTATGTTATAAGGCTGACTTTGTGGTGAAATGTGGGATGTTTCCACTAACAAGGCTCTTCTTACTGGAAACGTGCCCACACATTTCACCACAAACTGATCATTATAACATAAAGAAGCATTCAGAAACCTGCCGGACAATCGGATATTCACTGTAAGGAGCAAGCACAAGCACTCTCCCTGCCATCACATCCTAATGTTACTGAGAAGGGAGGCAGAATGTGGGCAGATTTTCAGAATGGGAATTCCTCCATCATGTGACACACTGTAATGAAATTATGGGCAATTTTCACAAAAATGTATTGCACTATGTAGTGCAAGAAAGATTCCCTTGGAAGGGAAAAAGTGTATGATTAAACAATAATAAAGAAAAGACATACAAAAACAGTGCAACACAGTAGTGGGGTGGGGTCAGGGGTGGGGTGGGGGCAGAAAATAATCTGTTCACTTACTGTGGCTGTGGAATGCCATGGTGGTCCAGCAGCAGGTGCAGTATTGAAAGTATTTGCTGTAGCTGTGCTTCTATTCTGGTCACCTGCTGCTCCAAAGCACTAAACCCCTCATGATTTTCTTCAAGCACTGCCCACACCAGGCCGATGTCAGACTGTGTTGCAGGGACTGTGGCAAGGTCCACTGCTGTGGGGAATCCAGGTAGTGGGGCTGGTGGTGGACAGGGTGGTGCTGGTGGCTGTGGTGGCAGTGGTGGTGGAGGTGGAGCAGCTGCTGTAGTAGCCCTCCTCCTGCTGCTGTGGTGACTGCGAGGCACAACTCCCATCCAGCAGCACCCTCAGCCACTGCCACAGAAGGGACAGCAGGTGGACACCTGGCCCCTTCCATGGCAGCCTGCCACTCTGCCCTGTGGTGATTCAGCACATGGATGCGCTGGCCACCGGTCCCCAAATGTGTCCCACAGGGGCCACGGCACACCAGCACACCACACACATGGCACTCCACCACTGTGCTGTCTCCCCTCACACAGTTAAAAATCTCCCTCACTGGAGAGCTGCAGGGGGACCAGACACAGACCACGCCATCAAGTACGAGTCCCACCACCACCTACAATTTCCGTGGCCACCTCCTGTGGCTGTGGAGGTGGTGGAGGGGATGCTGCTGGAGCCCCAACAGCTGCTGCTAGTGGTGGTGGTGGTGGTGGTGGTAATGGTGGAGAAGGTGGACGTGCAGCAGCCACTGATGGCAATGGTGCTGCTGCTGCTGTTCCTGTTGCTTCAACGGGGGAAGCAACACTGGCCAGGAGTTGGGAGTGGTCCAACATGACACGACCGCCCGCCTCCCACAAATCCACACTCCTCCCCTCCTACTGCATCCACGGGCTGACACACACACACACAGACAGTGGACACACACACACACACACACACACACAGAGTCAGTCACACACACAAAACATAACAAAACTTATACAAAAACTAAATAAAGAAATTGCTTTTAAAAAAGCTGTTTGTTTTGTTCTGGCACTGAAACACAATGAAAGGCAATCAAGCAGTAACTCCTCTCCTCTCACAAAATGCTTTCTTCCTCTACAAATGCAAAGGACAAAGTGAAACTGCTTCTGTGACTCACTTCCTTCCTGCCTGGCTTAAGCATGTGACTTGCAGTACTGCAAGCCATGTAATATGCCTATTTTCTTCTCACTTCACCTTACTTTGTGTTAAGGCATAATGGTAACCCGAAGTGGTAATAATAACGCGAAGTGAGCACTTTACAGTGCCCACTTCGCGTTGTACTCCGTGGACGTGAAGTACCCACTTCATGTCTACTTCATGGGCAGATTAAAAATTCACTGCATCTCTACTTACCTGGCCAGATGTTTGGTAGGTTGTCAGCTACCAGTATAAGTGAGATTTCTAGTTGTTGCATTGTAGCTGCCACAAACATTATGGATCCTCGCAATGAGTGTTTTTTCTCCTTTCAGGGTCCCTTTGATGTACATGAAGCAAAGTATTAAATAAGCATTACAGCCATCACCTCAGGGTCTTCTATGGGTTTTTACCCTTCAGCCCTTGTTCAACGACCCAACCCCTTACTTCACTCTCACTGCTATCTTCTCGTTCAGTCCTTCCTTGGCTATTTTAACTTAGTTTTGCAGTCCCTTAGCGCTTCTTTACACTCCTCTTAATATTGTCACCGACTGAAGGACTGGAACTATGTGGGTGTTCAACTGGAACTATGCACTCCTGCCTTTGTGGAGTAAAGCCAGGATGCAGGATTACACTGCGTGTTTTATATTTTAAAAAGGTATATCAGCTATGTTGAAAAGCATGTAACCTTACCAGGTGATCTTATTGTTCCTCTTGACTTTGTTGGTTGCTGCCTTCTCATTTTTCTGTACCCTCTAGGAGGAAAGCTGCAGAGCTGGCCTGTTTTGCTGGAGCTTAGGGAGACAGGAAGGCCCGTCGGAATGACTGTGAATGGAGTGGCTGAAAGCAACTAACTTTAAATTTGATAGTAAAATGGAACTTTTTCCTCTCTTGTGTGATTCTCTTTTGGGACAAGGACTAATTCAGAGAATTCAGAAAATGGACTCTGGGATAATGTGTTCTTCTGCAAACAAAAAAAAAATGCTGGTTTAAAGACTGCAGGAGTTGCCAGAGTCAGGAACCTTGTTAAGCTCACTGTAGACCTTTGGAGACCACTGGTTCCTGTTGAAGTCAACAAAAGAGACTTATTTTAATCAATTTTTATCAACTCTTCCCTGAAAATATTTTTAAATTACTTGAGTACATATTTAGAGCTCTTTTACCAACTTGCATGCAGTCTTAACAGAGTGGAATTCTCTCTGAGCTGACTTCTGACCTTATGTTAGTAGGAGCTGGAGTTTTGTCATGCTGTGTTTTGTTTTGTCTATCCCTATTTATTCACAGATTCATAGATTCATAGAGTGATACAGGCTCAGGAGGCAAAATGCTCTTTGGGAGCTCGCCACCAATATGGTGGAAATAGTACTTAGTGGAGGTTTAGTGTTTTCCTACTACCCATATAATTATTCAATTATTCTTTAAAGGATCCCATATTATTGCTCTCAACTATTTCCCTAGGTAGCGTGTTCCATTGGGTGACTACCCTCTGAGTGAACTAATTACTTCTTTTACGAGTAATGCAGTTTATCCCTCTAAGTTTAAAACTATGTATACGAGTAATGGTTTGTGAACTATTTCTCATCAAACCTATAGTTTTAAAAAGAAGAGGGTCTTTAGTTGCTTTATATATCAAACACAGGTCTCCACGGAGTTGCCTATAATTCAAGGAAAAGAGGCCCAAAGATTGTAGTCTAGCCCCATAATCTAGGTCTTTCATATTAATTATTTGTTTTCTTACTTTTCTTTGGACTCCCTCTATCAAGTTTTTATCATCTTTTGTACCCAGTGCACAGAACGAAGAGTAGTAACCTAATTGAGATCTAATCAAACTTGTATAAAGTGGAATAATCACTTTAGAGTCTCTCCTATGGATATGTTTAAAAATACATTCAATAATGTTATGACATTTTTGTACCTTGGCTGATGTACAGTATGGTTATCAAAAGATAACTTATTGTCAATCAGAGACCCAAGGTCTTTTTCATTAGTAGTTACAGAGAGTGGAATATTTTTCATACTGTAAGTGAAGTTATGATTATTATTTCCAAAGTGCATTACTTTACATTTTTTTCATTGAAGCACATGTTATTATTATCTGCCCATGCACATATCTCATTTAATTCCTTTTGAAAGGCATTTGCTGCATAAATACTATTAATTATGCTGCTGAGTTTGCAGTCGTCTGCATTCTTGGTCATCTAGACTTTATCGGTTGTTTGCATTGTTGATATTAATAAGTTAAAAAGGACTGGGCCCAAAACAGAGCCCTGTGGAATGCCACTAGTCACCTTAACCCATTGCAAAGAGTGACCTCTAATAACAACCTTCTGATATCTATTTTGCAACCATGACTCAATCCAGTTTATAACATTAGGATGAAAGTTTAAAATACACAAGTGGTTTATCAAGAATTGATGTGAAACTTTATCAAAAGCCTTAGAGAAATCTAGCAGAATAATGTCCACCAGAAGCCCTAAATCAAGAGATGCACTAGCATTCTCAAAGAAACCCAACAGATTAGTCTGACATGATCTCCCTTTTAAAAAATGTTATATTAAGAGTTATATTTAATATCAGAGAGGTATTCTATTTTTGCTCCATTTTTAGGGCTGGGTCATGTGACAAGGTGTGTTAAATTCATTCACCTGGGCCGATGTGGTATGCACACATGTCTTTCTGATAGTAGAACACCAGCAAAATGCAGAATGTTGGTTCAGTCTGTAGCACGGTACTTCTATGAATTGCTTGCATTTCTACCATAGCATTTGTTAGACAAGTTTAATTAAGATGGGGTGTTTCAAGCCTGGCCAACCTTGACATTTTTTACTAGAGATTTCTGGTGGCATTTCCTTACCTGTGCTTAGGAATCAGTTAATTGAGGTTGACTCCAGTTTGCAGTGTGGCTACTGTCGTCATAAGGGAATCTTGCATTGGTCTGTGCTTGTGGAAAATTCTGCAACAAGTAAGCATTCTACCTTTGTCTTTTGTCTTTTGTGTAACAGATTAGACAGGGAATAGTTTGGATCTGGCAAATAGCTGCCTGTGGTTGTTACCCTGTGTAGTAGTTTGTATGTCTGTATGCTTTTCCTTATATAAACACTGGTACTTAAGTATTTTTTTTTTTGTTCTTAGTGAACATCAAGGGTGGGAGACACTGTGGCATATATCACTATAACCTGAAAGGCAAGAAAAGTGATTACATGGAATTCCTGCAATCTGTGGATGTAAATCCTGAAGTCTGTAGGATTTTTCTGTCATGTTCGATGTTTTTCTTCCAATTTTCCTGATTCTGCTTCTTTTTTTTCTGGTCGTCTCCAACACAAATAATCAAGGTTAAGAACACTGGACTATTGTAACTATTTTCATAGATGTAGCTGGCATTCACTTTGCTGATACTTAAGACATTATTTTTATATCGTTAGCAAGAGTTAGGAGCACCTAGCTGCATTGGAACCTTCACTGTGAACTTTTGAATTTCTGGACTGCCTCTTCTCTGTTGATAAAGCATCAGCATTTGTTGTGTCTCACTTCCCTTTGATGTATAATTATAGCTCTTCGGGCTTTTTTCTGTGTTAAAGCTGCCAAGTTTTAAAGTGTTAGTCCCACTAATAAATCTTATGAATAGTGTTATACTTTACCTGTGGGACTTGATCTTGAATTTATTCATTTAGGGCTAGATATTCAAAAGGGTTGCACCATGTGCAATAGGGTTGCGCCTGTGCAAGTCTGAAATTGCTCCATTCTGCGATATTCAGCAGGAGGCAGTTGTGCCACTGAAAACATGCTGAGCAACAGCACAATGCAAATGAATGCATGCTGAACTGGAGGGGGAGGAACCATGCATAAACTGCACAGCCTGATATTCAGCTGGGCTGTGCAGAGTTGTGCAGGCGTAACCCCCAACCTGCACCTGCACAACTCTGAGTCAAAAAAAAAAGATCAAGTCAAGGGTCACCCACAAGTGAGCTGCAGCATTACAGCGTGCAACACAGCAGCTGCCACCTGTGGCTGGCCCTCAACCCACTCCCTGTGCCCCCCCTGCAGCCCAATCATGGGCAAAAGAGTATAAAATCCCCACCACCACCCCCACTGGCCCGATCACGGGCATAGCTTTAATTCCCCCCCCCACCAGCCCGATCACGGACAGCAAAGTGTCTCCCCGAACATATCCCTGGTGGTCAGTGGACCGATAAGTCAAATCGCGGCTGGAGTAGTTAAACCACCCCTGAACATATCCCTGGTGACCTGGCGTCCCCACCCACCACCCATGAAGCCCACCACCCGCTCCCCGCGGCGGCGGTGGCAGCATCACCTGCCTGCTGCCCACCCTACCGACTGACTGCCGGTAAGGCTGCACACCCATTGGTGCAGAGCAGAGCCAATGGGTGTGCAGCCTACCAGCAGTCAGTGTGACGGCGAAGCGGCTGCAGGCGGGTGGGATGCTGCTGCCTGCCAGCTGCGGGCTGAGTGGTGAGGCCATGAAGTGAGCAGGGTGGCTGCAAGTCACCAATGTCAGAGAGTGTGTGTTTAACTCTCCAGCCTGCGATTGGGCTTATCACTGGACCACCAAGACTATGTTCGAAATGTTCTTCTCCAGCCCACGATCAGGCTCATTGGTCCACTGGACCACCAGGGGATATGTTCAGGGGGAGACACTTTGCTGCCCGCGATTGGGCTGGTGGGGAGGAATTAAAGCTATGCCCGCAATCGGGCCAGTGGGGGTGGTGGGGGGGGACTTTACACTCTTTTGCCTGTGATTGGACTGCAGGGGGCATCAGTCCCCATGGCTGCTGCCTGGCAGGGTGCCAGGCACAAGTCCTTGGGGATCGGTGTACCTGCATGCTAATGGCATGCAAATGGGGCCATAATCAGATGCAAATGGCCCCCCCGTGCCTTGCATGAATTATGGCCCCATTTGCATGTCACCTTTTGAATACTGGGATTTTGTGCATGGCACAATGGTACTTGCACCACCGCAAGTTGAATACTCCACTCTGACCACTTGCAGTGGTGCAAGCTCCACTACGCCATGCACAGTAGCTCTGGTCGGGGGGTGATATTCAAAGGAGTTGCTCAAGGGCACAACTCCTTTGAATATTGCTCTGGCCACACCCCTGAACAACTATTTTGTGCAGCACAAGAGCTTGCTCCACAAAATAGCGCAGTTTGAATATCTGGCCCTTAGCATTTTAAGAAGCTGTTTCTGTTTGTCTGCTGTATAACATACACATTTTATTGGTTAAATTTGTATTACATCATTTGTAATCTAGTGCGTTACCATGGTTAACATTAGGCTGCAAAGATTACTTAACCCTGTTCTTTCTCCTTTAGCAACTGATTTGGAGTGTAAAAAAGGGTTCAGTTAAATTGAAACAGGCAAAGATTACAGATCATTTGGGCAATGGTCTTGGGCATAGTAATAACACTTCTACTCCAAGAAGCCCCTTGATAAAGTCTTTAAATATAAGCAACGTAGAAAAAATATCCTTAACATCAGCTAGTCTGGATAGTCTTGTGATAATTGACTACCAGTCTGGGGAAGACGTGGAAGCATAATTGGGATGATTGGAAGAGTTGAAGGAAAGCTCAATTACAACAGTTCAGCCTTTAAGCTGTTTGCCTGCAGAGCTAGAAATGTCACCTAATTTGCATTTTCCCTCAGGAAGTGCTAGTTCTGCAGAAAGTAATTACCCAGACAATGCCCAAAGAAATAATAAATCTCCAGAGAGCAAGGGGAAATACATAGCAAGCATAATGTCTGACTTACAGCAAACAATAAATGGCTTAAAAAGTTTGAAAATCGAGTGGTAAACACAGATGCATGTAATTGTACGTGTAATCAGAACAGAAAAAGGGAAGTAGAAACCTCTGGAACTACTGCCTATATACCTGACTTATTGAGCAGTGACCTAATAACATAATTAAGAAATCAGTACACTGTAAATCTAATTGTGATGGAGCAATTAGTGACTAATGAAAATTTGATAGAACAGTTAAAAGAAGATGTGGAGAATAATGAATTTAGGCTAGAGGACATACAGAGAAACATGGAAACACCAGACACAGATTTACAGTGCTTGCTACAGAAAAGTTTGTTGGTACCCCGTTATTAGGCAGCAGGCTCAGTAGCAGCAGTGGCATTCATCAAGCTTTAGGCAGTAAGCAGGTCGGCAGCTTACATTGCATTAAGCAGTATCAGGTATCAAGTATGTGGTAACTGAAGAAAGTTTTTCTCCCCCCCCCCCGAATGGTGAAATGTGCCAGGTGATGATGTCTCTGTGTTATTTTGACTGCTAAATTATGATTTGCTGGCAGGTGTCTCCCTCATCTGTTAATAATCTTTGTTCCTCCCTCCCTTTACTTCCGCTAATAGAAGTTTTTTTTTTTCTTTTTATTTCTGAATATGATTTACTTACAGTACAGGAGGCAGGCTCCTTCTAGCTATCTAACAATTTATTATTGAGAAAAGTATTTAGATGGTGGTGTTTGCACTCAGCCTGTAATGCTTTTCTGGGATCTAATTTCCCTGACAGATCTTTTGAATGTGTCACTAGTCTAGCTTCCTCTTAATTTTTTTTTTCTTTTCGGAGGAATGTTTTCGGTGAAAAAAAAAGTTCCATGGTTAATCTGAATACCATGGTTTGGTGATTCAAGTGGGCACAAAACAAGCGTGCAGGCTTGCAGTGACTATAAACAAATTACTCGCAATAAATTTTGGTTTTATCGTATTGGACCTTTTCTTAATTATTGTCACAGTCCTATGGTGTTCTCCTCATCTGGGCTGCTCTTTTTGTTTATAAAAAGGAGAGGAAAATTCAATGATCAATGTTAGATTATTTTTTAAAACATGGGGTTTCTCAGTTGACATCGATGTTGGTTAATGCATTGCCTTGAGACTGTGACACCAGACACTACAGTTAGCCTTTAATTTTAATCCTGATTCGGTATCCCCATATCTAATAAACTGCCTGTCATCAATATGTTTTAACATTTAATACTATGAGTAGCAGTTGGGAGGTGGTGGTTTGCACTCCTTTGTTTGGCAAGTATGAATGAAAACATGTCTTCCTATAGTTTCAATAACTCACTACGGAGGATCGCAAGTGAAACTTTGGAACATACATGCAATCAGCTTGTTTCACACATTTTCATAAGGCACAGTATATAAAAATGCATTCACATAAAATATCAGGATGCTGAGTATGTCCACGAGTGACAGAGAAATGATGAGATGACCAGCTGCAAAGTACTGTGTGATTTTATTCGGGAGAAGGGAACGGCATATTTTGTTAATTCGCACAGTGTAGACTCCATTCTCTCAGTACAATCTTTTATGAACTGTATGTGGATTTTTATTGATTTGTGTAGACATTAGATGGATTTTATATAGCTAAAATGTTTGAAAATAAAAAGAAACTGATCAGTGTTAGTCATACCTCTCAACCTTTTGTTCTCCAAATGTGGAACATTGCCTCTCAAAATGTGGAACAAATGAGCAAAATGTGGAACACTTAATCAAATCTTTACCTAAGAAGCTCAAAACACTGTTAAAATGTTTGCAATTATGTTCAGAAAGTCTGTTATTAATTGAATAATATATTTTTTGCATCATTTACTATAGATTTTTGCTTTAAAATGTTAACACTTAATGTGGGACAAGTCCTCACAATGTGGAACAGGGAGCTTTTGTGAAGTAAAATGAGGAACGTTCCTTGTAATGTGGTACAGTTGAGAGGTATGGTGTTAGTCACAACCCCTTCCCCCATGTCTAAATGAATCAGATTAGAGAACCGTCTTAACTACATCTTGAGACCTCAAAAAAAACTTTGGTTTTGTATATCTACTTGTTTTTCACTATTTGTCAGTTAATTCAAAGTACAGCTTGCACCTGTTACCATAGTCAGTGTTGTTTCTTTTTTTTTTTGCTGCATGCTGAGGTATCATCAGGCTGATAAAATTAATTGGTCAAATCTGCAGTGACAACACTGCTGTTTGGACATCAGCAGAACAGTTTATAAATTCCTTTCTGTGTATCAGGGTAAGTTAATGGGGGTGGGAGAAGTGAATTCAGTTTTGAATAAATTAATGGTGATAAAAGGAAGGATGTGCCACTTGACCCCTGTGAAAGCTACAGTAAATGATAATTGCTCTGGGTGTTACATCAGATGAAAGTCATTTTTCTGATGTGTTATATAAGACAAAATATTCACTGCAACCCGTATAAAAAAAAATATGTGAACATGTTGTACAGCATTTTCCCAGGCACATCCACTCACTTTTGCAGCCACTTATTTTATGTTTTTCTGATTTCAGTGCACATATAGTACTGTATATGCTCACCCATATTTCTTTATGTACATTTCCTGAAGCATTCATAATAGTCAGTGCATGAATAACTGACCTGTCAGCTCCTTCAACCATTGTGCTGTACCCAGAATGTTCACTTGAGAAGCAACATTTAATTGCAACTGGTAATACTTACAGAAAAAAAAATCAAAAGTCAGCATTGAAAGATCAAAGTAGACAGCAATCTAAAATGAAATGTTAAAAACATTCGCTTTTTTTACATTTGCTTTTTTATGCTCATTTTTAAAGTGTCTGAAAATATCGGAACATAAACTGCCTTTTTCCAAAAAATGCTATCTACTGTATATAATCAACTGCCTATCCTCATCCCTGTTACTACCCACATCTGATAGTCTATGCCCCTGCCCATGTGTGTTGCTGACTTACAGTACTCATATCATCAGCATGCTTACAACCGGTGGTTGTGGCAGGATTAGAACTTTGCCAAATCCATGTTCAGTACTTTTCTTTGTTTTTGCACCAAATATAATGTAACTACAATCTCCAACCACACGGGAAAGCAGTGTAAGTACAGTGTGTGACCTGTACAGGAAGTCTATCAGTCATTATGGTACAAACTTCACATCTGGAAGGGTATTTGCAATGCAGTTTTTAAGGGCATAATGATCTTTAACTATTACAAACCAGTGGATACTTCTTTATTTATGCATTGCTCAGTTACATACTTTGGTATGGAGCAATGGTAGCACTTCCACTTACAATTATGTAAAATTGCCATTTAAGACAGAAAGCAAGCCTAGACACACATTCATTCATAGGCTCACCAACAGATGGATGAAAAGGAGAAGAACAAGAGCAAAGAGCCTTAACGTACAGTATACCTCAGTCTGACTTCGCCAATCCAGTTTGAGAGATAGCTATTTATTCAAACAGTACACTGCAATACCTCTTGGTCATTTTGCCAAATTTAAGCAGTGCGCATCTGCACAGCACTTTCAATGATTTGTGATGACACTCAGCACTTGTCATCCTATCTTATGATCCCACCTCTGGGTGTATGTATCAGATTGGGGTTGTGTGTTATTGTGTAAGCAGTAATACTCATCCAGTTGTGTATTATCACTTACTAAATGTACTTCTCAGGGACCTTGAGACACACTGCATTTGGTCTCATGCTTACGCACCTGAGGCATCAATTTGAACACAGAGCCATATGGCATTGTTCCCATATTCAACGGTTTCCTGAAGTAAAAGTACTGTAGCTGTACTAACATTAAACAACAACAACAAAATCTAGCCATGAGGTGATGATTTCATAACTGGAAGGAAAACTTTAATTTGAATGCAATGTAATATTTGAAAATAAGTAACCTAAAATATTAATTTTGGACAGTACATTACAAGTTTAAAGCCATAATATGACAACATTTTTGTTTGTGCTGCTGATTATCCCTCACCTCCTAGCCAGCCAATTCTTTTTATCTCCTTCTGGCTGTCACCTATGTCACCTATTGGGACTCTCCTCAGACCCTTCCATCCCCACAGGGTCACAACTGCAGACCCCTATGATCCACTGTAATCTTGTACCACCTAAGCCCCTTCCCCAGGTGGTGCTACCAGGCTGGGTGGACCTGTTCCCTCTCCTACAAGTCTGAGCATATTCCATCTCCAGTGCATCTAAAACTCCTCCAGTGCATGGTCAGGACATTAAAAAAAGGTCTTCCTCATAGAGTCGCAAGACATTACTGTTGATAACACAATGTTGGGCAAATGTCAGGTAAAACTTTTAGGTTGCTGGTCTGACCCCAGATTAATTCTCTGATATCTAGCTTAACTGTTATATATATATTTTTTATTGAAATCTTTGGCCTGGAAATGAGTGCTAAACCAGAGCTTGTCTTTTACATCAACCTGTGGTGGGGGAGAAGCTTAGAAGACAATGGTAAGTTAAATATAAAATACCAAATAATAATACAGCATTAAACATAAAACATATCAGGTCCATCTCGAAAATGAGCTTGCTCAACGGTGTCCGCCTGGTTAAATAAATATTTTGATTGATTGAGTGATATCAGATTTCATATATTTACAAATGACAATACTGCAAATCACACAATAACTGTGTGTGATTGGGGGGGGGGGTGTTCCACAACTCTGAATAGAAGCTGTAGTGGTTCTCCCATTCTGTGATTAAAAGAGATCACTCCAGCTACAGATCAATTATTATGACATCACTAATTTCAAACCTCATTGGGCATTGTTAAGAAAGACATGGAAAACTCAAAAATTTCATGAAATAAGGAACAAATGAGCAAACATAGATTTGAATGCTGAAGACATACATACTTAGTACTCAGTCAGAAATGCTGAAAAAAAATATCTAAAATTGTATAAGCTCAGTAAGAGCATGGGTCTCTGTACTACAGCTTCAGCAATCCATTCTGTTCAGTTACAAGTATCCTGTCAGGCCACTCTGACTCTCCTTTTGAATTAATAATGCGTGTGCTGCCAATGAGGAGTGTAAGGCAAAGAGTGTACTTGCTTGCGACCCCCCCCCATAAATTCCGTAGGCACAGTAATTATACTTTCTTTTTTTTCAATTGTTTATCCAGGAGTGGCACACTAAGCTGAAAACTAATTTACAGGTGTGACCTGGGAGCACAGGAAAGTTAAGTGACTTGCTCAGGGTCACACAGTATGCAAGTGGAGGCTGTGGGATTCAATCCCAGGTCTCCAGATTTGCAGCTCAGAGCTTTAAACAACTGCTTTACACTGCCTCCCAGATACAGTACTACTGATCACTTATGATTTGTGTTTGTCAACAGTGCATTTTGGCATCTAACATTTAACTGAATTACTACACGAAGCAAGCTTACCAAACTTTTCACATCACTACAGTTAAAATAAGTGGGGAAATATGAAGATGAACAGCATCTCATTGTTATCATAATCCTTTCCATTAGATCCAGTAGAAGCATATATTTTGTCAAATAGACCATCAGCATGACATAGTCCATTACTTACAGCTCATCCAATTTAGTTCAGACACAGACAATATGATGAGTTTTTTGGAGACTGGTTTTCTGTCATCCACCACACAAAGCTGCTTGTACAGTTTTATTTACATGCATTCAGAGATATTGTGCTGTATACCATTATATTTCATTATAAGCAAACAAAATCCAACTCCACACTTCAATTTATGCTCTGCTTGCCATATTAAAAACATCATAACCAGTGATTCATTTGTGTGTGTCAGAGCGTGTGTGTGTGTGTGTGTGTGTGTGTAATAAAGAGAGAGAGAGAGGGAAACAGAGAGAAAAGGAAAGAGAGAGACTGAGAGACAGAAAGAGAGTGTAGAGCAACAGAGACTGAGCAACACAGAGAGAGAGAGATAGAAAGTGAGAGTTATTTGAGACTTAGTTCAAGTAGAACTCAGAGGTATGTCACAAATGGCAGTGTCAGTACAGACCAGATAATATCTAATCAGCTTCCAAATTTCCAAATTGGCAGCAACATTGTGGGGGGTATTGGTGGTTAACAAAATACAGAGAGCCCCAGAGCGACACCTTTTTCAGATGCAACCCTGATTTAAGTGCATACCACATTGATTTAGAGATTTCAGTTTTCATTATCACTATATCAGCCCAGTCTGGCGCACGAGTCAGAGCAATTGACCCTTCCCCCCAACTGTATGAAAGGTAAAAGGGATCTTCATATTAGCCCATCCCACCCAGTTAACTCAGAGGTACACTGCTTTGTGCTTTGTGAAAGCAAAGGTCTGTTGTCCTGGTAACTTAAAAGGCAGCAACACCCTCTGCTCACCTACATCCAAATAAGAAAGATGAAAAGCTCATTTCCAACTTAAAATCATAAATTTTATTGTTAACAATGTAGCACCCCTCACACACAAAACATCTACATTTCACGTCACCCTTGACGCTTTTTCAAGATCTTGAAAAACCATCAAGGGTGACGTGAAACATAGATGTATTTCGTGTGAGGGGTGCTACATTGTTAACAATAAAATTTATGATTTTAAGTTGGAAATTAGCTTTCCATCTTTCTTATTCGGATTTAGGTGAGCCAAGGGTGTTGCTGCCTTTTATGTTAATTCTTTTTGTACCTTGGCTCCCTTTTGTCTAGACTTGAAGCCGTGTTTCTTTCTTGCATATCCTGGTAACTAATTGCTCCTGTTCTCAAATACATTACCCTTTCAATTGAGTAAAATTGTCTCCAGCCCAAAAAACAGGAGCTTAATTCAATGGTGTGACCACATGTACACTCCTTGTTTCTGTCAGGTTAATAACCTGTTAAATAGTAGATTTACAAGGAAAAGACATTCCATTGCCAAAATGCACTGCTAACAAAAGTGTAGTGATATGATGTCCCTACCAGGAGAAATTAATATACTGTAATTTTAAAATGCAAATGTATATTGCACAAAATTATAGTATTAGGGTTTCAGCCAGGGACTCAGTGCTGTTTAATTGAAAGCTACTGAATATCAGAAGATATTTTAGTCAAATTATGGATGGACTACTTTTCTTAAAAAAAATTGTTTAACATTTTCCTCTAAATAATTTATAGACAGTGTTGTTCAAGAAAGGCTGTGCTGGAGGCTCAGACGGGACATTCCTGCCCATTTCCAACAGCCTAATATTGTGGGTCAACAGTTGGGAAGAATAGCTTTGAGAAAAAAATAGCAAGACATTAGATTATTGTGGGTTGGTAGTTGGAGATGAACTAACACACATCTGCCTCCTTGGTCAGCTCAGCAAACCACCAATATTCATCACTTTCAGTTGAATATGATAACACTTTCCCATTTTTTCTAATGTCTGTTCAATTACTAACAATTGTCCCTAAACAAAGAAGACAACAGAAATGACATAAATTATTAATCTATCCCTGTACATGTACAGCATGTGTGTATTTTACCTACAGCAAACATTTTGATATTAATTTTTTGTCAATCAGAGGCACGGGTGGGGTTATGATATCAGCAGCAAGGAATAAAGAAATGCTGTATACAAGGTACTATCTATCTGACCCCCACATTACTTTAAATGAGCCACATTGTGTCTGTTGTGGGTTCACAGTAACGGCAGCTCTGAATATTTTTCCATTTTGTAGTATAATCATTATGCTTATGAACGTTTTATACTGTACATCTTGGGGCTGTATTTTTCAAGGTGAGGATACTGAGGAAGGGCACATTTTCAGTCCAACACTTTTATCTCATTGGTGCCAAACTCAGGCACCCTGTTTTAAAAGGCATGTGTCTTTTTTGTTTCTGGTTTAGGGCACCTTGCAGAAAAAAAAGATGTGCACATTTTGTCTTATACAGCATATCAGAAAAAGGATTGTCTTATGCTGTCACATGCAGAGCAATGATCATTTGCTGGATATGACTTACTGTACAGCCATGCTATGAAGTCCAGCCTGCAACTCCAGTCTAAGCTTGTGTTACCATTTAGTGATGGAATCAAGGGCCAGGCTGGATTGTATCATGCAGGGTTGGTCTCTGTCGTTACACTCAGTGGCAAAAAAAAAAATGTGAACATTTTGTTGTATACAGTATGTCTGTATGTATTTTCAAAGGAAACGTTTTTAAAACTACCTGTATACAGTGTATTTGGCACAGTGGATCTTCTTTATTTTAGTGAACTAGAGTTGTTCCTGTTGTGCAACTCAGGCTTCTCAATCTGAGTGCCAGAGAGCCCTGTAGGAATTCAATTAAACAAAATGTTCCCCCTCATAGTGGGTCTCAGCTAGGGAGGGCATTCTAAATTTTTAAGTTCCTGCTCCAAGCAGGGTTCATCCCTGAGACAGAGCGGGTCCTAGCAAGGCCACTACATTTTATCAAATTTCATAGTTACTGCCGCCATCTGTCTCAGTCAGCACAGTAGGTAAAAGTAAAGATGATGGAAATATTTCTGATTTAGGGCACCTTGCAACAACAACAAACAAAAAAGATGTAAAGATACAGTATCTATAAAAGATAGATGTACAGTAGGATGCCTTTTATATGGCTTATAAGTTAGAAAAAGGATGCCCGTTTGTTACTACTGTACTCCTAAAAGTTAGATGGAAGATCCTTTTTTGTTACTATGTATATAAGTTAGATGGATTATGCTTTTGTTTCTTATTTACAAAGGTTAAATAGTAGATACCTTTTTGTTACTATTTATAAAAGTTAGATGGAGGATACCTTTTTATTACTATTTAATTAAGTTGGATGAAAGATGCCCTTGTTAGTTTATTAATTTTCAGCCAGAAGAAGTCCCAACAATTGGAATTCACAATTGTTTACACTCTTTTCTTTAAAATCCAAGAAAAGTTGTCACTGCTAATAATTACAATCTATGGTAAAAAACAATAAGTATTTTACTAATATTACAAAGTATTTTAAACACAAAAGCTTACTAATAAAATGGTACTCTGTACTTAAAATCAATCACCAAATATATTCAATATGGCATTGAGGAACCTAATCTTAAACAGAATCAATGCTTCACGCCATGTACTTTACATAAACAAACAGTGCATGAGTGTATACAGCTCAGTAAAGTACAGCACATAGTGCTTGCATGCATGTGTACTGAAATCAGAAAAAAACAGTGGCTGCAAAAGGGAGCAGATGTGTCTTGGAGACTTTAGTCCTAAACTTAATGAAATATGCATTTTTATCTGAACATTGACCCAGTAAAAGTCATGAATGTCAGAAAGGGGTGTCTGTTATTGTATCTAAAATCCTGTTGATGAAGATTTCTAATATGTTAGCAGTGCACATGCAGGTATTTTAATCCTTGTGAATTTCCTGGAAAAATGTGCAGCTTGAAATAAAATTAATAAATAAAAATGTGTGTGTGGGGAAGTGGGTGTTGGGGGACTTGTAAAGAGACCTGATGGCATTATATAGTATCTAATTTTGTTCACTATGCCTCTTGAACACATCCGCTCCCTAATGCAGGCCACTGATTTTTTTCCCCTGATGTCAGTACACATAATTCTAATTTCAGTACACATACTTACACTGTATGTCCTCCTCATTCCTAACATCATTAGCAGACAGACAGTAGTTTGCATGTTAAGAAAATATTGTTCACTGTATGTAGAGGGCAACATGGCAAAATGACTTTGGGGCTGTAATTGACTGAGTTTCTTCTGAGATGCACAGTAAGTGGATTTATGAAAACGAACAGATTCAGGTGGAAATAAACAGCAGTATTTCACAGGCTGATGTGACTATAGTATAGTATAGTATAAAACAAAAATAAAGAAGAAAGTTAGTATAACATAAAGTTAAACTAAAAATCCAAACCATGTTTACAATTTACATTTTTTTAATTTGTGCTTTTATGATTTAGAGAAATACAAAGAGCAAAACATAAAACATCCCAGGACGTCTGACAGGGAACTGACATGGGACTGCCAGAGGAGTGTGACTGCAAATTTATTTAGGGAAAATACAAAATAATAATCCAGTATATGTTTGCTATGCCTGTGTATAACAGGTGGGGTTTACAATTCTCTCTGTATTAGTGATCATAACTACCTGTTACCTTCTCCACTGTCAGGTGTGCAAGAACAGCATAGAATGTTTCTAATTTTGGGGCTGCTGTTTTACAATATATTCGATTCTTTGTCAGTAAACTAAGAGGGAATTTTTTTTTTTAATTTGGGGCTGTAGTGAATATTGGGGATCAGGGACCACTTGACAACCTTGATTGATTGCTTTTATATTTCCTCCATGTTTTTGGGGGGCTACCTTTGTTTATCTCTGCCTCCTTTCTCTATCTTGTGACCCCAGTATACCTACACATGTCTCTACTCACATCTGCCATAATGCACCCAGAGCCCCCCAGCAATTATTGGCTGTCACATAAAATGTGCAAGTCAGGTTTTCATTTTAAGTTCATGTATGTTTTTGTTCTCTCTATACTCTATATACAGTATAACATGTCAGAAAAAAAACAACTTTTAATGATTCAGTTATTATTTTTGATTTATTGAAAAACTTCATTGGGGCGAGAAGTGGCTGCAGAAAGCTAACCACAAGGTAATATTGTGAGTGAGTGTAATGAGGAGGGGCAATTGGAGGACTAAAAAGAATTGTCATTTTTTTATGCAAGTGATCGACATTAGAGAAATTAAAATTGTTTGTCACCACGGTAATGGGGTCAATGAATCTTACAGGAGACGGAATAGAGGAAGCGTGAAAACAGGACATCAAGATGGAGGCAAAAACTTATCATACAATGGGGATCGGTGCTGGGGAGTGGAGGGTGAGAGCGATAGCCACTTTAAAAATAGAAACTGTTTTAAAACAGTGCATTGGAGATGTAGGTGAGTGTGAGATGGGGTGGGATTGGGGATTAACCTCATGCAGAAGAGAATTCAATTACAGAAAAAGGTGATTGGGCAAGCTGGCGACTACTTTACATGTCCTTTTTTTTTTTTTTACAATTAGTCTGCATACATTTTTATTATACAGTAGATCTATGTTCCTCCCACGTACATTCCTATTAAACATATATGCTGATAGCAATCAGTCAGCTTCAGTTTGATGTAGAATTCAAATTAGTAGCAGTGCAAGTTAAGTGAGAAAAAACAATAAGATACTGTAGAAGAATTTGGAAAATGCAGTGACATCTACTGGTGAATGAAGCAGGAAATTAATAAAATGGACACAATCACACACTGCCATCCAGTGGATAAGATAAGTCATGTAGTGCAATTAGGCAGCTAAAATGCTGTTATTTTACTGTAGATTGAACACTGTGCTGCTGCAGGCATTGCACCACTGTCTCCATGCCAAGCGTCATGCTGAGAATCACATCGCAGTACCGAGAAAATGCCAAGTGTCATGCCGGGGTACCAGTAAACTTTCTATAAGTACTCTGTAGATTTGAATACTACAGGGGAGAGAATGCAAACATTAGATGTGGAATCAGAAACAAAAAGACCAGATTTTAGTACAATTATTATTCCAGAACCTCCTCTAAGTTTTGGAAAAGAGATAGAAATAAAAGGAAAAAAGTAAAAGAATGAAGAACAAAAAGAAGAAAGGGACAGAGTAGTGCACTGATGATGACAGTACTAAAGATACAGAGTTAACTGATTCAGAACCTAAAGCTAACTTAAATATATATGGGGAACAGCTGGTAATGAAGATGGTACCTTTAAATCATAAGGTGGTGAAAACAGTTCAAACACCAGATCTCGTACATAACAATGCGACAGAAGATTTAACAGATCCTTTATTTAAAGAATTACATAACTTGGAACTGGAACTAAAACAGTTGAATAATGCGCTAGGAAAGTCACAAAGAGTAGGTAAAGCAGTTGAAACACAGAAGTCTGCCTTGTGTACACAGAGATTCCTACCCTTGAAGTATGAAAAAGAGGTTAGAGAGTATAGACCTTTTGTTAGAATTATGGGACCGGCTGACTGGTTAGACTCAGATGTACTACAGTTGTTTCATTGATTATTGTTCATTTTTTATACTCTCTTGTTTGTCTAATCCTTTGTATTATTGTCTCTCCTCCCACTGACATGGAACCTTTTTAAACAAGCTCCCAGCTCAAAGGTGTTTAATCCTAGATCTCAATAAATAAATAAACTAAAAGAAAACATTAACATCTTATTGTATACAGACATCACAGAGGAAGACATTAGTGATGCTAGATTGCCACAAGTGGAGCATACCAACATGGTTGATATATACTTCTCATGTGCAAGGGTGGCAAAATATGTTTGGTTAAATGGGGCCTCAATTCGGGACAGTGAGTACTGTATAACCTTCCTGAACAGAACAGAATTTAATAAAGAAATTAAACCCAGATAGAGGACAGTAATGGAAAGTGTGTCATTAAGTTTATTTGGCCTACAGCAGATTGAGAATGAAAATGAAGAGAAATTAACTAATGTAATTTTCAATTTTTTAACTAACATTATGAAGCTCCCAAATTACTCTGAAGATGGTATCCAAGTGCAAATAGGTTGGCAGCAATAGTGAAATTGAACTATTATGCAGAGCTAGAGAAATTGTAGAACTTATAATGCAAAATATAGAAATACTTGATAAACTGGGTCTATCTATGGTAGACTCAAATACAGTATACTCTAATACTGAGGGTAGGCAATGTAGTGCACAGAGCTATAATACAGAAATAGGAATTACTAACAGGTATCAAGCAATTGCTGGATACTTTGATAGTCAACTGATGTAAGCAATAGAGTAAATGATGTTCCTTCAACAAACAATGTGTATACTGAAAGAGTATCATTTTTATCTTGGAACATAGCAGGTATAAACAATAAATGAGAGGGTTCAGACTGGGTTGCTTGTATTGAGAAATGTGATGTTATAGCTATGCAGGAAACTTGGCATGATAAAGAAGAAATTATAGATATAAACGGTTATGAGGTATATCATACTCCTGGTATAAAGAGACAAATAACTGGTAGCTGTTCTGGTGGCTTTGCCACTTATTTTGAAGTTGGCTCTTTTCAAAAGGTTAATTGTATAAAGAAGATGGATAATTTTATTGCAAATTATATAGAAACAGAGAAAGTATGTTTTATTATTAACTGTTATTGTCCACCAAAAATGTCTAATTCTATTGTATTGACTTCTAGTCTCAGTTAAGAGAGTTCATAAATATTTTCATCTTTACCTATTTTAATATAGGAATTTTAATAGTAGGGGACCTGAATGCTCATATAGGGAAGTTTGATGGTCTAATAAATAATGTCTGTTATGAATACAATATCTAAAGTACATTGGTTCCAAGAATAAATAAAGATTTTAAAGTGAGGGATTCAGGGAAAAATTATTGGAAATTATGGGAGATCTGAATATTTGCCCTTTGAATGGTAGACTAAAGGGAGATGGTTTGGGAGAGTGGACATCTATTACATAAAAGGGTGCGTCAGTAGTGGATCTTGCATTCTGATCAGGTTTTGACCTGATATGGGAAGAACTGTATATTAAAAATCATGCAGAAAGTGACCACGTCCACATATTATTGTTGAGTAAGGAAATTGGCCAGCAGGACCATATGCCTTTACTTTGCAATCCCATTTACAGAAATTAGCACTTGAAAGACAATAATTTGGAAACAAGAGTCGAATGCAATCATTGATCATTTACTTTTTGAAACAGTTCTAAGAGAAAGGAGCGGATATCTTGAAAGCCGTAATTTTGAACAATTAATGGTAACCTAAATGACATTTTTAATAAGATAAAGGGAAGCCTTGAAATCCCCTCTAACAGCAATAAAGGGATTAATGCAGGAGGGATGGTTTGATGCAGAATGTAAAAAATCTGAAAGCATAATCAGAAAACTAACACGAATATATTAAATCAGACAAACAAAAGATAACTTAAAGGAATTAAATAATCTTAAAAAAATATGAATTACTTAGAAAAGAGTTTGTTATATAGGAAGCAATGGGAGTTAATGCTTGAGGCCATTGTCCCCAAGGATGCCAAGAAATTTTAGAACCTTGTTGCCAAGGGAACAAATAATTACACGTAAGATTGACACATATATTACAGAGGATAAATGGAGGAATTATTTTGGAGGAATCTTTTGGGATCCTGTGGCCATTAATATATTCCCTACACAAGACCTGAGGGATAATGTACATGTTATCTTTACATAAGAGGAAGTGCTGTTTGCAATTAATTCCCTGAAAGCAAACAAAAAAAAGCTGTAGGGCCTGATGGTATCCTTGGGGAGGTGTACCTTTGTTTTACAAAGGAATGTTGTAAATTCCTAACTGTTTTTTATAATAGATGTATTAGGGAGTCAAGATTCCCTGAAACTTGATATGGTGCATACATAGTTCCGATACATTAAAAGGGAAATACAGCTGATGTGGCCATGTACCATCCAATTAGTTTACTTGACATAAATTTGAATTTGTTTTCTAAAGTTGTGTTAGGTAGACTTCTAGAAGAGATAGACAGGACTGGTGGGATCTTTGCTCTTCAAATGGGTTTTAGGAAAAACTTCTCTGCTTGTGATAATATGTTCATTCTAAGACATCTGATTGAGAAATATATTATCCTTCATAAACAAAAACTGTTTACTTGTTTTATAGATTATACAGCAGCATTTGACTTAATATTAAGAATCACTCTTTGGAAGCTTGTGTTAAATAGGGGAATTAATAAAAATCTGGTGTATATAATTTATAGTTTATAATCTAACACTTGGGCCCCTATTAGGAATGGAGTCTATGAAACATTAATAACACCCTTTTCTACAAATAAAAGAATATGCCAGGGCTGCGTCTGGCTCCAGCGTTATTTCCCCTATATTTAGATAATCTGTTAATTGAAATTATTGGTGTATTCTAACACTTGGGCCTCTATTAGGACTGGAGTCTATGAAATATTAACTGCACCCCTTTCTACAAATAAAGGAGTACACCAGGGTTGCATCTGGCTCCAATGTTTTTTTCCCTATATTTAGATAATCACTTAACTGAAATTAATAATTTATCCTCAGATTCACCAAACGTTAATAATTAAGAATGTGCTATTTTAGCATATGCAGATAACTTAGTGTTAATTTTCTTATCAAAAAAGGGTCTTCAGATGAAAATGAATTCTCTATATGAAAAATCTAAAGAGTTACAGTTAACAGTAAACCCTAATAAGACGAAGGTTCAAATTTTTGGTAAGAAATCAAAATCCTTTGGGTGTTGGAAAATTGAACCTAATGTTATCTCAATAGCTACCTCATATATATATATATTTGGGGTGCTATTTAATTCAAACTGTAAATGGAGTAGTCATCTTGATATGACTGCAGAGAAATTAAGGAAGACTTCAAAAAGATTGGATAGTTTTAACTAGCAAATTAGAGGGAATTCGATCCTCTCTCTTCTTCAGGCCATTTGTGCTAAATATATGGCCCAGGTTCGTTATGGGACAGAAATATGGGAAAATAAAGCACTTGAGAAATTCACTGTGCCAATTTTCAAATTGTTAAGAATGATGTTAAGATTAGGTCATTCATGTCCAGACTCTTATATAAGAGCAGAGACAGGTTAAACTAATTTACGTACACTTATGGACAGTAGAAAATTTTCTTATTGAATAAGTCTGTTGAGAATGCCAAAGGATTCAATGGTATACCTTTGTCTACAAGAAAAACAGTATTGACATGAACTGGGTTATAAAACGGGTTTTTGGTTTAACCTAATTACAAAATCATTGGATAAATACAGTCTGAGAAAACTCAAAAAGTGGACAAATAGTGGAATTATCATCAGTTTAAAGTGCAAAAAAATATAAATTGAAAAAAGTTAAAAGAGTATTGGAGAATGAGGACCTAAGGAAAATCAAAGTGTCAGCTTACTCTAATTGGTTTTCTAAATATAATTTCTCATTTGGACTTAAACCCAATATGATCATTTTGGATGATTATGAACTTAGGAAAATCCTAATAGCATATAAATTTGAATGTTTTTCTAGAAATATCTTACAGGTAAGGCAGAATAAATTGCCTAAAGAGTTGGAAGACTGTACTTGTTTAAAAGGGGCTAAAGGAAACCTAATCCATGTCATGTGGTTTTGTACATGGTATGCAAAAGAAAGGAACTATTGGCTTGGTCCATATTTAAACTCTTTATATAACACTGACCTTGAAACATGAACAATTATTTTATTTCACACGGCTAACGAATGATCTGTCCTTAGGTTGGCCAGATATTTTTTAGCAATTAATAAAATTAAAAAGAAAGTACAGGGAAGCCAGGTGGATTAGTGCAATAGAATTCTATCCTTTCAGGAGGTAATCTATATTGAGCCCCCAACATTTTGTTTTAACAAGTTGATTAGACCTACTTGTACATGAACTTATTATTAATAAGAATTCATTATGTGAACAGACTATATATGTGAATTTACTGTGTAATACAATTTATTTTCCATGATGAACTTCTCTGCTGTTTTCCAGACATCCTGCCATGTTAATCTTTTAGAAGTTATGTGTGTATATGTATTTATTATTATTAAGAATGTATTATGTAGATCATGAGACGTATGTTGATTTTATTGTGCTTTATGTGTTTTTTATAAAGACAATTTAGCCAAACAACAAAAATGTGATGATGATGATGATGATTATGATAATGATGAAGACACTCCTCTCTGCCCTGGAAGCAACCAGTTCCTTTCAAGTTCTGGTCCTAGTAGCTGAGGTCTGCCTATTTTTTTCCAGTCATCATAGAGAAGATGACCTACTTGTGATCGCTACCACCTACAAATTCCTTGACTTGCACACTGGATATGACCCCACCCCCAATTCTGAGAACAATGTCATAGATGGCCTCTAAAGTAGAACACTCCTGGACATAGGAATATATTAACTAGAATCTGAGGGCAGAAAAGGCCTGTTAGTCCATTGTGTCTGCCCATTTCTATCTAACTAATACTTAATGAGACAGCAATAGAGCTCTTCACTGTCACTCCTCCATTCCTTTCTGATGTGGTGTTTACCAAGCCTGTGTATCTGTCTCACCCTCTTTTGAATCTCTCCACTGATATCACACAGGCCACATAATCCAACAGCCTATTCCACCCTTCCACCACCCTTTCTATCAAAAAGTACTTCATGGTATGTGTATACGGGTGTGGGAAATCAGGATAACATATCAGGCAGATAATCAAAATCAGTGCATAAAAAAATGGCAGATGGCATTTGTCAATTTATTTTCTTTTTAAAAAATGGAAGAATGTACAGAAATTAAAGTAAAACAGAAACGTCACTCAGAAGTGAAAATAAACAACTTAAATAGCATAAACCACTGCTTTGGTTCAACAGGGTCTCAAGGCTTTTCATTAGCCTAGCCAGTACTTGCCAGTGTGAGCCCACACCACACTAGGTGGTCCTACACCCACCTCCAGCAACTTCCTAATGTCTCCCTATCTAACTTAAGTCACCCCTGGTGGTAAACTTTATACACTTTTAGGCATGTCATCACAGTCAGGTGATCAGGTACTTAACCTATTATTCTTTATTTCCCTGTCTTATCTGTAGTGTCATAGCATGGCTATCTGCTATTTGGTTGGGCACAATATTCTCTAACATACATTGTAAATCATATACAGGGGAAGTCCCTCTACATCATGCAAAAGACTTAATTACAATAGGGTAACCCATTATGGAGTCAAGCCCTCCCTTCTGTAGTGACATTGTCAGATAGGGTTCTTATAAGTACAGGCTGTTTGAGGGCAGCCAGCCATATAGAGCACCCTTACAAAACCAGGAGCTGCATTTTTGGGCATGCTTTTCTTGGTGCACTAGACTACCAACATGCTACACAGCACAACCCAAGAAGAAAAGGTAAAAGCAATTTATGTTGTTGTTTAAAAAGAGCTAGGCTTTTAGGGACAAAACTATAGCCTTTGTTTAAGCCCTTTTTTCATAAATATCTTACTTGTTCACTGTGTGCTTTTGGAACAGCAAGCTGTTTATATGAGAGGGACTCCCTAGCTTTAACATAGATTTTGATTTTGATGGCAGATAAGAACCACTTGGCCCTTCCCAGTCTGCCCATTTCCCTACCTAATGGATAAGCTGCAGATCCTAGTTAACCAGCAGCCTACTTCTTCCTACACTCACCCCCTAGAATTGCCTTATGACTGTCCCATGCATGCTTGAATTCCACCACTGTTTTTGACTCCACAACCTCCTCCGGAAGGCCGTTCCATGCATCCACAACCCTCTCTGTGAAAAAATACTTCCTTAAATTACCTCTGAGCCACCCCCATCTTCTAATTGTGTCCCCTTGTTCTTGCGCACCTCTTTTTTTGAAAGATGCTACCCTCTTGGACTTTGTTGATTCCCTTGAGGTACCTGAAAGTTTCTATCATGTCCCCCCTCTCCCTCCTTTCCTCAAGGCTATACACATTAAGCTGCTTAAGTCTCTCTTCATATGTCTTCCGGTGCAGACCCTGCACCATTTTAGTTGCCCTCCTCTGGACAGCTTCCATTCTGTCTATGTCTTTGTGGAGACTGGGTCTCCAGAACTGCATGCAGTACTCCAGATGGGGTCTCACTAGCTGTCTATACAGAGGCATAATAACTTCCTGTTTTCTACTGGTGATGCCTCTCCCTATGCATCCCAGTATCCCCCTAGCCCTCCTTGCTACCCTCTCACTTTGCTAGCCCACCTTTACGTCATCTGATATGACTACCCCCAGCTCCCTTTCCATTTTTGTTGTTGTTAGTATCTCACCCCCCCCCCATTGTGTGCTCTTCCCCTGGGTTTTTGTTTCCCAGGTGCATTACCTTGCACTTCTTAGCATTGAATCTAAGCTGCCATACATTTGACCATTCCTCTAACCTTGCCAAGTCCCTTCTCATCCTTTCCACCCCACCTTGTGCATCAACTCTGTTGCAGAGCTTTGTGTCATCTGTAAAGAGACATACTTTTCCTTCCAGTCCCTCTGCAATGTAAACATAAAGACATTGATGAGGACCGGTCTAATACTGAACCCTGCGGCTTCCTACTAGTAACCCCCCTTTCTTCAGAGTGGACTCCATTTACTATTACTTTCTGTGTCCTATTCTCCAGGAAATTCTTTACCCAGGCTGTCATCTTGGGACCCACTTCCAGGCTGGCTAACTTGTATATTAATCTTTTGTGTGGGACTGTGTCAAATGCCTTGCTAAAGTCTAGGTAGGCCATGTCCACAGCCCCTCCTTGATCTACTACTTTGGTACCTAATCAAAGAAATTTATCAGATTTGTCTGGCATGACCTTCCCACTGTGAATCCATGCTGCCTTGGGTCCTGTGCCCCTCTGGCCTCTAGATACTCAACAATTCTTTCCTTCAGAAGTGATTCCATCATTTTCCCTACCACTGAGGTTAAACTAACAGGTCTGTAGTTTCCTGCTTCTGCCTTGCTCCCACTTTTGTGAAGGGGAATCACATCTTCCCTCCTCCAGCCCTCGGGTACCACCCCATCCTCCCATGATTTGTTAAAGAGGGTAGTCAGTGGTGTCACTAGTTCTACCCTTAGTTCTTTTAGAATTCTGGGATGAATCCCATCAGGACCCATTGCTTTGTCCACCTTCAGTTTTAAGAGTTCTTTCAGAACACTTTCTTCTGTAAATGGGCTGGTATCAACTTCTGTATCCAGAGTGTTTCTACTGTTTGTTTTAGGTACCTCCCCTCTTCCTTTGTAAATACTAAGCAAAATATTTGTTTAGTATCCCTGCCTTTTCAGAGTCACACTCTGCCCACCCTACCTCCCCTTTATTAAGCCTCACTAACCCTCCCTTGGTCTTCCTTCGCTCCCTGATGTACCTATAAAAGGTTTTATCCCCCTTCTTAACTGAGTTGGCTATCTTTTCCTCGGTTTGGGCCTTTGCTATTCTGACTGCCTTCCCAGCTTCCTTTTGCATTAACTGATACAGTTGTCTGCCCTGCTTCTTCTGTGATTCCTTGTTCTTCCTGAATGCTTTCTTTTTCTCTTGAACCTTCACTGCCACTTCCTTTGAGAACCATAGTGGTTTCTTACATTGTTTCATTTTGTTTATTTGCTTCACACAAAGGCTTGGTACCTCTGTGATGGCAGTTTTTATTATTCCCCCTTGTTCTTCAACCCCTCCTTCCTGCCCATTTGCTAGTGCATTCCTTAGGTACTCACCCATTTTGGCAAAGGCAGTCCTCCTAAAGTCCAGTACTTTCGTCTTTGTATGGCTTGACTCTATTGCTGTGTTTATTGTGAACCATATTGTTCAATGGTCGCTAGTTCCCAGATGACTACTCACTTCTACATCTGTGATCCTCTCTTCATCTCCATTTGAGAGAACCAGGTCTAAGACTGCTCCTTCTTGAGTGGGCTCCAACACTAGTTGTCTAAGGCATGCCCCCTGTAGGGCATCTAGAATAACCCCACTCTTCAAAGTGGATGCTGCAACTGCACTCCAGTTAACATCTGGCATATTCAGATCACCCATCAGCAGTATCTCCCCTTTTTCTGCCATTCTAAGTATTCTTTCTATCATTTCCTTTTCTATTTCCTCCCCCTGAGAAGGGGGTCTGTATCCAACCCCTGTGCAGATTGTGGTGCCATTGCCGGTCTCTAAATTTACCCACAGTGCTTCTTCTCCTTCCTGTTTTCCCTTTTGTTCTGTTGCTTTGATTCCTTCCCTTATGTAAAGAGCTACCCCTCCTCCTCTTTTACCCTCCCTTTCCCTCCTGTAGCTAGTGTATCCTGGTATGTTTATGTCCCAGTCATGGTTTTGTGTGTACCATGTTTCTGTGACTGACACGATATCCAGATGTTCCTCCTCCATAAAGGCCACTAATTTAGGAAGCTTGTTACTCAGACTACAGGCATTGGTACTCATTGCTCTCCATTTTTTGATGGCTTTACCTTCTTTTGCAGCATCCCCCACTGACCTTTCTACCTTGGTCTTTTTCTCATTTAGTACCCTGTTTTTGTAGGGAGAGGCTGGGATTTTCCTGCTGCTTATCAGTGCCTCCCCTTGACTAGTTTAAAGCTTGCCAATGAAGCATTTAAACCAATTGCTCAAAGACTTGTTCCTTCCTGGACAGATGCAGGCCATCCTGCCAGTATAGGCTGGTGTCCCTCAGGTGGAACCCCAGTCCCCAATGAAGCCAAACCCCTGTGCTCCACCATTTTTTCAACCATTCATTAAACTGCATGGTGCAAAGTACCCTCGCCTCACTCATGCCATTGACAGGCAGCACCTCAGTGAAGGATATTGTGTGTGCAACTTGTCTTAGGACCCTCCCCAATTCTACAAAGTCCTTCTGCACTGCTCTAATCTCATGATGAGCCAATTCATTTGACCCTAGGTGGACAATGACGTCCAGCTCAGACTCCCGTGCTGCTGTTCTATGATCCTGAGGATGCGCTTCCTGTCTCTCCAAGCCATGGCACCAGGCAGGCACCTTACTTCAGTTTTCCCTGCTCCCCCCAGTTCTATCCCCCTTATAATTGAGTCCCCCACCAGGATCTGCTTCCTTTCCTTGTGGGTTCCTCTGCCTCCTTCCTGTGGGCCTCCCTTGTGACAGTTGTCCTCAGCCTCCTTAGTCTCCTCTGCGGGTGCATCCATAGTGGAGCTATGCTCCCCCAGAATGGTGTATGGATTGTGGAGTGGAACAACTGACTGGGTGTGCCTCTGTTCCACCATCCTCACCCTCCCTGAGCCCACTGTGGTCCAGGACATGCACTTTATTATTTATTTGTGTCTTGTCTTGTCTTTAATACTGGCAGTCCCACTCTGGCAAATAGAAAGGCTTTTATGTTGCACAAAAAGACCAGCAATTTCAATATAACTGGCATTTAAAACAAACCTAGCAAGGACAATCTGTATTTAATTTTTATATTTAGACAGAAGGTGTCTCAAGTAGAAGAAACACATGCCCCCACTTATTTTTATCTGCTTATATCTAATACAACTTCAGAACACACAGTACTAAGCTGAAAATCCAGCTTTCTTGGATGTTGACAGCTGCAATGTCAAGCCATAGGCTTCACTTTAATTGTGGCACTGACACAGTTACAGTTTCATTGCTTTTCCTTATTTAAAAGAAGACTCCTGAATTCAGCAGCTTTCTCTAGCTGCAACTTTATTTTATATCCAGGGGGCTCTCCCAATATTGCTCACACTGGGCAGTTATTTTGTTTCATCTATGAAGTCCCAGTTACAACACCTCTGGAGCTGCTATTTCTTTACAACACCTTTAATTCAGGTATGGGACACTATGGGGCATTTTAATAGCAGTGCCAGTAGTGTCACAGCTGCCGGCACATTCTTTTCAGCTTGCTGTTTTGGACGTCAATCTGCTATGCTTTGGAGCATGCCTTTGCTCTGAAGCACTCTTACAATACATACTCCACCCAAGGAGTGCTTCATTAACTACTTCATGTGGCAAAACACATACTGGAACATCCTGCCCCACTTTAAGTTGTGCTCCTTTGTCACCCTTAATGACCAGTAGTATTTTTGACACCGGAGCCATGTTCCATCACTACTGCACATGCAGCCATTGCTCTGGTGTTCGTTGCTGTACAATCAGAACACTTTACACCAATACCTATTCCAAGGGCAGCAGTGTGTACTGCTAAAGTGCGCTATGTGTTAACATCATTTCCCACTCATAAGCTATACATGACGGGGGGGGGATAATATAGGGATAGTTAAGATAAGGGAGATTTGCCAGGTTGGCTACCCTGACAAGATGAATTAGGAAAGAGCTAAAAAGAAGTATAGATAAGAACAGAGTGAGAGAAATGGGGGGGACTGGCACCTTATTTTTATTTTTAGAGGCAACAGTAATACTGATGTCAGATACCCTACCTGAACCCTAGCAGAATTGGATCTTCCACCCACCCACTCTAAGAAACTCCATCTCAGAGACCCTTAAACTAATGGTATCTTAATTCCTATCAGCAGTAAAACAGATACCATTCATTTCCCTGAGGCATATGGCACTTTATGGGGGGAGCAAAAGAAGACCCTCATCTTCCTGCCAGGGCACTCACCCATGGCAGGTGTCACCCTGTCATATACCTTCCCACCAAAAAGGGCAACTGTCCTATGGTTGTCTGATACTGTCATACCTACCCAAAAGGGTGTGATGGAACTCTGGCCCTCCCTCACCATAGAGCTCCACCCCAGGGTCCCTTTACTAAACATAAGGTATTGCAAACTGCACTTATTGGTGTAAATCTGAACAGCAATACCCATTAATCAATACCCTGGGGCTATCACATCATTAAGCAATAATGCACGACTGGGTGTGGATTGTGCTGGGATAACCTCATGCCTGGGTGGTTGGACACTGGCCACAGGCTGAGTGCGACCAATGTCCCAGAAGTGAGGTTATCCCAGCACAACCCACACCCTGGAGTGCATTATTGCTATTATACAATGGCTCATTGTTATACAAAATAAATTAAAAAATGTAAATGTTTTTAGTAGCTTTTTAGTGAGGCAGTGTATCTCTGTTTATTAAGAGAAGAGCAAAAAAAGCTAATGCTCACCAATGACAAGGGCAAAAAAGCTAATGATAATCAATGACAGTGAGGTTGTGATTGGATACACTGACCAATCAGAGTCCAGGAAATGTTCTTGCCATTGTATAACTAGGCATTAGCATAGTACCTATTTATGCATTTTGCAAATGAATCTCAATATTATTGCATGCAAAAGAGAAAGAAATATGACTGCAGTTTGATGCTGTTCTCCAGCTTTCTCTAATACATATATCTGGTCAGTCATACAGGCGGAAGCACCAAGTTTGGTCAACAGTAAATCTGTCAACCACCCACACAGTGATGACACAATATCGACGCAGATATTGTGCCACCCATGCCCCCAGTGTTTTCTGTGGGGAGCTGTGCCCTCCAAACCCCCCCATGCAGGAAGCTCTGCCCCCCTGCACCCCTTGGACTTTAGGATTCTCAACTCCAGATCAGAGTTGGTCCAGGGAGGGTCCAGGACACTGGGGGAAAGCATAATATGGAAACGGACCATTACAGTGACTGTCGCTGAAGTGGTCATTTTCAGTGTTTCATCATTGGGGTGTCAGGCAAAGGGGGGCCACCCTGTACAGGCCCATACCCTAACTCTCTCCAGGGTGAGTACTATCCTGCTCTAACAGTATCACATTTCATATATACATTTCCTGTATCATACATTTAAATGGCTAAACCCTCTAGCCCTCAGTTAAAAATTTCCTTCCGGGGGGTTACCCTGCTCTTACCCCTCTTAAACCTTGGAAGGTAGATTAATACTTAAAGCCTAACTTTAACCTCTGGGCTATCACATCTAATTTAACACATAACTAGTGGGATTAACTACCATCCTGTTCCATCTTTTCTAGGTGGGAATATCCTCCTCCTCCTCCTCCTTCTCCAAGGGTACCATCTCTTGCCCTTGACTTTCTGTGATACTCTTCCCATATCATTTTGGTCTCCAGGTATGTTGTTACCTGCCTGTACATGCCTGCCCAGTAGTAATATGGAGTTAATCTTGCCAACACCTCCCCATGGCTCAAATAACCAGCATGACCTTTGCTTGCAGTCTCCATAACCTTTTGCCTTCAGGCCTCAGGCACCACCACCACCACCCTGGCATCAACCTGCTTTGTTCAGGGATTGGGCCTCATGTGATGCAAGACACTTTCCCATAACTCATTCCAACATAACCATCCAGTCCCTATTCTACCATTAACCTGTCTTCTTTTCTGCACTTTTACACAGGGTATTAACGAGCCAATTGCATCATCTGCTAACTGCAGTCCCTTTCCTTCTTCTCTCAACAGTGAACCGATGCCCTATGATAATTTCCTCCATAAAGCTTCTCAGCACCAATACTAACCAGCCTGTAGTTGACTGGGAGCAAAGATTTTCATTTTTTGAAGGTAGGAACTACACTAGCTACCTTCAATCAAAATCCAGGGAGTGGGGCATAGCCCTTGGGAAACACTCCATTTCTAGGGGTATGCTGTTGCTTGCTAGCTGGAGACCTCCCCAGGAATTTTACTCCAATACTTCTAATAAATATAGAAACATAGAATTTGACAGCAAATAAGGACCACTTGGTCCATCCAGTCTGCCCATTTCTTCCTACATGCACTATTACCACAGTTCATGACTAATCTACAGCTCCTCCCTTTTCCAATGCGATTCCCTTTTTCTTTACCCATACATTCTTGAACCCCATCACTGTTTTCACCTCCACCACCTCCACTGGAAGACTGTTCCAGGAATCCACCATGTTTTCTGTGAAGAAGCACTTCCTCGTATCTCTCTTGATTCTACCCTCCCCCACAGCTTCATAACATGTCACGTTGTTCTTGAGCACCTTTCCTGCTGAAAAATACTCTCCTTCTGTTCCTCGTTAACTCCAGTGAGGTATGTATAGGTCTCTATCATGAACCCTCTCTCCCTCGTCGGTTCCAGGGTGTATATACAGTATTGAGGACCTTTAGTCTCGCCTCATAGGGCTTCTGATGCAGACACTTCACCTTTATGCTAAACATAACATTTCACTCTTTTTATCATACACTTCTGAGTGAGCTGTACTCAGAACCAGTCCTGTGTTTACAAGAATAAGTATGCTGATATATTTATTGTTGTCACCATGTTTACTAAAACACTTACAGTTATACTTATGGGAGTACAAGTCCCAAAATGCTCTCCTTGTCGATGTTGCTAAGAAAGACTAGGTTCTTACACGGAGCATAAGTTAGATCCTCTGGTTCCCTAATCTGAAGGTTGCACCTGTGTACATATGGAGTTCATAACTCCCATTATTCCTTACAGTTCATACATGGGTAACATTATTCCTAAGGTAAGAACCTCTCTGCTCGGCATTCTGAATCTACCAGATTTACCATCTTGCTATGCACTTTGGGTTACACTCATTGGCCCCTATGCACTAATGGGCATAAGATATGCACCAAAGGTTGCATACCCCTCCAGTAGAGCTCCACACCTGTGGACAGTTGCACACCTGGCAGCATGCACTACCGCAAGCAACCCATCTACACCCCACCCCACCCCCAGTGCGCAGGTACTGTATGCATGGGTGGATGAGGGTAGTAGTAGTAGTAAATAATTTTTTTATTCATAAGGATAATGGAATACCTTCAATTGAGCGAGCTCATTTTCAATGAAGTTCCAGGCCAAGTAAAATACATATAGTTACACATATTCACATATAATACAATACACAATATACTAGAATAAAAACATTACAACAACAGGCAATACAATGATAACATCAGGCACATCAATCCTGTTATTAAAGTGCATTACAAGAGTTACAGGTTATGGCATCATTAGATCAAGTCGTACACCATCTTTTTACTTCTAAATTATTGTTCCGAGCCCGATGACATCTTAAATTTGAAAGGGATTGATCCCATAATAAGGCTTCCCTAAAGGGAACAGACAATCTCTCCACATTTAGATTACATTTATCCAAGACATACTGAGCTCTCTGTGAGGTCCTCATGCCCTCTCTTACCTCTCTAAATTCAAATAAATCAGAACTATAATCAGGAACCCCTTTATTCCAAACTTTGACCATAAACTAGAGTGAATGTAGATTTCTTCTTTAAGCCATTTCAGCTCACTAAATAATACACACTGATGAGTTCTGTAGGGTGCATCCTGGATAAAATGAGCCATTCTGTGAAACATTAGATCTACTTTATTTAGAAGGGATCCCATGCCACCCCCCCCCCCATATAGGAGCTCTCCATAGTCAAGAACTGGCAATAATAAGGAGTTAAATACGTTTGGGCATACCTCCCCAGACATGTACCTGTTGTACCTATAGAGGTCACCCAACTTTTTATTCATGCCTCCTATAGGATAGTCTGTTTGAGAACCCAGCTCAGGCAAGAATCAAGCTAGATACCAAGATATTTATATCAATCAATCAATCTTTATTTAACCAGGTGGAACACCATTAAGCAAGCTCATTTGAAAGGTGGGACTGGGTAGTACACATAAGTAAAACAGTAGAACAACAATAACACATGGTCAGTGCAATTGGATAACATAGACAACCTGAGGAATGTTAAGGCATAGGGTGAAACAACAACACTGAATACAACAAAAAATAAAAATTATATACAAATTATATATTAAATTATGTAAAAATTACATATGATAAGTGTCCATGAAAATAATTTGCTTATTAATAGTGCCATCAAAGATATTAATCTCCAGGTGATTGTCCTGTTTTTAGCATGTTTATTTCTAAATATGAGTGCCTTTGTTTTATTGGAATTCAGAACCAAGTGATGCTTCTTAAAGGAGTTCTGAACTTGAATAAAAGCTAGTTGCAGCCTTAAACCAGCTGAATCCAATGGTGCCCCTTCCACATACAGTATGGTATGATCTGTATATAGACGATACCGAACATCAGATGATTCAAACTTAAGTTAATTTACAGTATGTAGATACTAAAAAGTAAATCCCTCAAAACTGATTCTTTGGGAAATTCATTTTTCATTTCCAAGACCCCAGATTTAAAGGAATCCACTTCCACAACCTGGCTACATCTTATCAAATAAGTAGAAAACCATTTCATAGACTGAAGGGACAAGCCAATCTCACTGAGTCTGGACAGGAACACAAATTCAGTGTGTCAAAGGCCTTTGAAAGATCGATAAACAAGGCTCCAATCATTAACCTCCTGTCCAGACTCAGTTGAAGATCACTTACTACCTTGATCAAAGCATTTGACGTGCTGTGGAGGGACCTGAAATCAGATTGAAATAGGGACAGCTTGTTAATGTTCTTCCAGAGATTCCTTCAATGGCATGAGATTAGTTTCTCAAAAATTTTTGAAATCTGCAGGAACAGTGAGACTGGCCGATAATTGCCCAGCTCACTCTTATTCCCAGATTTAAATATAGGTCTCACTTTGGCAATCTTCCACCACTTTGGGAATTCCCCACTGGTACAAGATAAATTAAAAATATGGGCCAGAGGAAATGCTACACAATGGGCTGCATACTTTAAAAGTCTAGAAGGAATCTTGTCTTGGTCCAAAGCCTTAGAACTGCTTAATTGTAGGAGTTCCATACTGACCTTCTCTGGAATAATGTAACCAAAATCAAAACCATCTGTCTTACTAATATTAGGATTTATTCCCTCCACATCCTGCTCTGTGGCACTATTCTAATGCTGGTGAACCCTAGCAACTGGGTCCAGGGAACATACCTTCGTAAAATAATCATTAAAGGCATTAACCAATCCCTCCCCTAAAGGCATCGCTAGTCCGTCAACTGTTACCTTATTCACCGAGGAATGTTTATTTTTCCCCATTAAGTCAGAAATAATCCCCCAGAACCTTCTTGGGTTCTGCATATGATTATTATCAAGTTTAGATTGACAAAATTCTTGTTTAGCTGCCCTTACCTTCCTAGTATACAGATTACGGGTCTGCCTATAGTGGATCCATTCCTGGTCTAACATAGTTTTTTTGGCCTTTACCCATTTTTTTATCTCTATCTCTCCTAGCTTTATGGAGTTCTGGGGAAAACCAGACATCCCCTTTGTGTTTAGTTTTCTTGGATTTTAGTGGTGCATGCTTATCACAAATTTGTAAAAAAATCATCTAAAAAGAACTCCAAAGTTGCTGAGGCCATGGGAATCAAATCCAGCCTTGGCCAATTAATATTCTCAACATCAAGCATAAATGAGATGTAATCAAACTGTCTAAAGCATCTCCACGAAATCCTAGATCCAGGGTCAGGCTTGATTATCTTAATTCTAACATGTAAGTTAACAGATGATCTGAGAAGGATTACGGAAAGACTCCAGCTCTTGAATATAACTGGGTGGAGTTGTGGACCTAGGTAGGCTTCCAATTGGATGCCCACCCTGGGTGACAAAGTAGATCCTTTATGTGGATGGGTGTGAGCCAGGTTTGTGATTAGCACCCTTGGCACCTGGACCCATGCTGCCCATCCCCTGGAGGACACATAGAGCTGCTGACCCTGTTGCACTCCCCCCATCCACTGCCCCCTGGTAAGGTTTCACACAGGACTCCCATGCCTGACCACACTCCTGCACCATCCACAGCACCCATTCCCCATGGTTGTAGGTAGTGCCCCCCAACACCCTGACACTACCACCAGTACCTCATCCCCCCATACCTGCCAAACAGTGCCCCCTACTGGATGGCCAGCAGCACATCCCATCACACACCACCACAGCTGCTGGCTGTCCAAGGGATGCTGGGAGTGTCCCTCTATTTATATGCAGTGCCTGCCCAGCCTCTCTTGGATGGGCTGAAGCTGAAGAGGTGAGTGGACAGATGTGCTGCCTGCCATCCCATAGGAGTCACTGTTAGGCAGGTATGGGGGATAAGGGTGCTTGTGGCAGTGCTGGGGATCAGAGCCATGAATCACTGACACCATGGCACAGGATAGGTGCCTTGGGGTGGGCACCTACAAGCGGGGTATGGGTGGGGGCACAGATGTGCCTGGGGTGGGTGTTTACTATGTGTACAGGTGGCATCACTCACATGCCAGGGGTGGAATACACCTCTGTGATCAGGCAGGGGCACTGTTGTGTGTGTGTCAGGGAGAGGGGGACACCCATTTAGATGTGAGGAGCATTGACGTGTATATGCGGGAGGGGGGTATGGCTTCTATGGAGCCAGGGGAGGGATCTCTGTCTGTGGGGCTCAGCACATAGGCACTTACAGCAGGATCCCCCCTTGCTGTAGCTTGCGACTACCAGTGCTCCCCCATGTGCAGAACTAGGGGCCTTTATGCATAGCATTTAGTGCTGGCATACCTCCCCACCCGCTCTCTGCCTGCCCTTTGGGACGTAGCTCTTTGCAGAGCTGCGGGATCAGGCGTGTACCAGTTTTGCGCCCCCTTTATGAATGCTGCGGGTCCTCTGCTTTGTGGCATTCACAAGTAGCAAAGCCCAAGTGCCTGGTTTCGGCAGTGCATAGACTTCATTCATAGGGCCCACTGTCACACAAACTATTGACACCTTGCCATCAGGTCAGCTGTTGTGCAGGAGGCAACACCGCTGTAGGGCTTTCACAGAGGCTTGTCTGGCAAATGGCCACCCCTCTCTGATTGCCTTTCATGAGTTAGTACTTTGCTCTTCCAGGATGGTATTCTGGGCATCAATTTAAGTTTTTATTATGGGATAAAACCATTGAACACAGTTTATTTGTCCCAGCAGTCACACGTCAGTTCCAGTAGTAAATCACATATCAGTTACAACAATAAATATAACATGTAATAACAACATTACAAATATTGTGCACAATACACATAGTACTGTTATTGCACATCAGTACTCAACATCATTTAACTTTCAATAGCACTGGACCACAAACATTTAAACATTTAGGGAGGCAGTATAGCATAGCGGTTAAGAGTATAAATCCCACAGCCAGCACTTGCAGACTTTGTGACCATGAGCAAGTCACTTAACTTCCCTGTGCCCCCAGGATGGACCTAGAAACAAGCCTTGGCTTATTGTATCTTTCCTGATCAAAAATTGAAAAATAAAAATAATAAAACAAGAAAATGACCTCTGGAGTTGACTTCAAAACCACAACTCCCCCTGCCCATTGTATTTTTTTTGTTACTTGCAATGACCCTTAACATGGGTGGCAGTTGATTCCCAAATTGTGGGTTCATGTGACTATAAAAAAACATTGATCTGGCTGTTCTACTCCTGAGTACAACTAACGCCAAGGAAGCCGTGCTTCATAGCAAAGGTTTCAGAGTACGTTTTGTGAGGTGACACGGCAAGTATGACAATACTAACATATGAAAATAGCCAGTAGAAACTGCCTTATGGTCTATCTAGTCCACTAGAGTATGCAGACCCCAAGAATCTACTTAGGGTTCTGACCCACATCCCTGATACTCACTTCTCTCTCTTTTTCAACATACCACCTTCTCCCTTCGCCACACAGTGTTACCTTTTATCCTCTCCCATCCCCTTTTGAAGCTGTCTACAGTCTTCAGGGAGACAGTGTCCTCCAGCAACTCATTCCACTTTGCCACCACCTTTTCAGTGAACAAGTGTCTTCTCATTTCCCTCACACAGCATCTCTTCACCAATTTGAAACCATGCCCCCTAGTGGTCCTGTTTCCAATAAGGTTGAAGAGAACCTCCGGGTTCACTTTATTGAAACTCCTAAGGTATTTAATGGTTTCAATTATGTCATCCCTCTCTCTTCTATGCTCGAGGGAGTACATGTTGAGATTCCTGAGTCTCTCCTTGCATGGTTTGCTTTGTTTACCCTGGATCACCTTGGTCACCCTTCTCTGTGTGTCTTGAATATGCAGATACCTTTCTTTAGGTAAGGCACCAATACTGTATACTGTACTCCAGATGTAACCCAAACAGTGTCCTGTACAGTAGCAGGATGATCTCTGCCTTCCTATTGGGCATACGCCAGCTATACATCCCAGCATCCAGTTTGCTCTAGTCACTGCTCTCTTGCAGTGTGCTGAGTGCTTCAGATCGGTCATAATGATCACACCCAAGTCTTTCTCCTCCTCCTCTGACTTGGTGACCTGCACAACTCCCAGCCAGTATATGGTCTCTGGGTTTTTCGCTCCCAAGTGCACTACCTTACCCTTTTTGACATTGAATCCCTGCTGCCAGATACACAACCAATTCCCTAGTTTAGCCAAATGTGTCCCTTCTTCTGCATCCACTTTCCCACATAGCCTGGTGTTGTCCACAAAAAGGCATACCTTGCCTTTTACCCCATCTGCAATGTCACTGACAATGATGTTGAATAACACTTGTCTGAGCACCAAACCCTCTGTGGCCCTGCTAGTGACCGGTCTAGCATCTGAGAATCCCCCATCCCAACTATCACCTGATGGTTTCTATGTTGTAGCAATTTTTTTTTGCCCATCTAGTCAGTTTCACCCCAACCCCAAATTCTCCAGCTTATTAATCAATCTCTTATGGGGAAGACAGTCAAAGACCTTGCTTAAATCTAGATGCACAGGGTCAATGTGCATTCTACTACAGTGCACCACACTGGACCAACACCATTTCTTCAGCCATCTCCAATACCACAACCACTGGTGCGTTCAAGCATAAGCCCAGGCAGCACCTTACCACAGATGACAACAGTGACTCTGTTGGCCATTCATGATGACCAAAACAACTTTTCTACATTTGCACCACCATAAAGCAGTAGCACTTAGTGTTCCACCTAATCCTAGGGGCACCTACCTTCACAGCACTTCATTGTCCCACCCCCCCATCTACCCCACTCCCTTCCCCTCCTCACTGGGCACCCATTCCCCTCTCTGTTCCTGCCCTCATGCCTCCCCCCATCTGCTGCTCTCCTAGCCCAACTGTCTCCACCTTCCTTAAGTCTGTTCTTAACCCCTTATGTAAGCATACACTTCACTAAGTCACAGCGGTACCTGTTCTCCACTGTTTCTCCTGCCCCCCCCCCACAAGTATGCTTAACTCTCTGATGCAGGCACCTTGTCACCAATGCTGTAGCAGTGTCTAAGTATTATACTTTTAGCTAAATGCTATCCCAATCTTGTAATTCACATCAATTTATTGTCTACCTAGCTTGTAATGTATTGTTTTGTGCCAGTGCAATTTTGTACTTGCTTGTAATGTAATGATATGTACCTATTCCATTTTTTTCTTGGAACTGACGTGGAAGCTATAAATGAGCATCCACTCAAAGGTGTTCTCCAAGGTATCATTAAAAAAAAAAACCAACATACAGTGGGCTCCATCCTCAAAGCTCCTGGTGCAGCACAAGGAACTTGTGTCACAATGAATGGTGTAAAGTGCCCCTTGGCCAAAAGATGCACCGGGAGGAATTCTCTAAGGCAACCTGTGTCAACAACAGGCTGCCAGCACCAAATGGTGCTTGCGCCACTAATGCACCACAAAATGGGCTGCAGCATGGTGCTAGGGGCTTGCAGTAGATGTAGGCTGCCAAATCACCAAAAATTTGGATTCTCAAAACTCTCCCAGAGGTCAAATTTCTAAGTACCATCAGACAACCCAGGGCTAGTCTAAGGGTACTTTGAAATAAGCCCTTTGACAGAGTTCAGCAACCTGCAGCAATGTGCCATGGCTCCCCCTTCCCCAGCCTCAATGTCCCCAATAAATATTTGTATTAAAATTTCCCTTGTGGGCTAGTGGACCTCCTTCCAATCCCCGATGTCCCCAATAAATATATAATTCAATAATTCCCTGGTGATCTAGTGGACCCCTTCCCTGAGCCCTGATGTGCCCAATAGATACTTTGTTAAATAAGTCCCTGGTGGTCTAGCAGACCCCCCCCCCAATCCCTGATATAGCTCATATATTTCAATAATAAAATAACCCCTTCCCTGGTGGTCTAGTGGACACCCCATGCCCCCCCGTCTGGTAGTGCCCAACACCCTGCTCCCCCCATCCTGAACCCTAAGCCAGTAACTGGCACGGCCCTCCTCTCACCACTATGGCTTGCTGCCAGCTGAACTGTCACCGATAATACAGTATATGCTCGGTGACAGCTCAGTCAGAGGCTGCCCATAGTGGTGAAAGGAGGGCTGTGCAAGTCACCTACTCATAGTTCAGGCTGGGGGGTGAGTGAGGTGGGTGACACTACCTGCCAGGGTGGTGGGTCCACTAGACCATCAGGGAAAGGGTTATTTTTATTACAGAAATATATGGCTACATTGGGGATCAAGGATGGAGGTCTGCTAGACCACCAGGGAATTATTTAAAATAATATCCATCAGGGATATCGGGGCTCAGGGAGGGCAGTCTGCTAGACCATCAGGGAATGCTTGGGGACATTGCCACATGGCCACCCATGGCTTGCAGCAACCTGTCCAGGTGCACTGTCTGTTTGGTACATCACTACAGTTGCCACATGCCACAGGACATTGCTACCAGGACCCTACCTAATCAAGAATTGGGTGCTGGATCCCCAGTGCACTAGTAATCAACACAAGCCACCTTTGGTGTAGCTTGTGCCGACTTTTGAGAATTGAGCACAGTATGTCCACTGCTTGGCCTTTGTCCACTGTCCTTGTTACACAATCAAAGAAATCAATTAGGTTGGTCTAGCATGGCTGTCCTGCCATGAACGTATACTGCTTATTATCATGAAGTCCATTTCCATCCAGAAAGCTTACCAGTCTTTCCTTCATGATGGTCTTCATGAACTTCTCCACTATTTAGGTCAGTCATACTGGCTAATAATTACCAGGGTTGACGCTCTGCTCACTCTTATGTAACACATTACATGTGCTGCTCTACAGTTCAGGGCTACCGCTACAGCTTCTAGAGAGGTGTTAAACAGATCCACCAGGGATCCCACAAGCACATAAACTAAGTTCCTGAGAACCCTTGAGTGTCTGCTATCTGGTCATGGGAACTTATTTACTTTCATGACCATTAATCCCTTCCTAACAATATCAATTTCAACTTCATCTGCAATTTGTGCCCCCCATTAGTCCTCCTTCTTTCCCTGTAGTAGTAAGTCATCCTTTTCCTTTGTGAAGATTGAAAAAAAGTACTTGTTAAGCACTTCTGTCTTTTCCACGGCACCCTCTATCCATTGCTCATCCTTTTTCAGTCTGGCTGTCCCAAGTACTCTGGCACTAAGCCATATATGATTTTTACAGTCCAGATTGCTTTATGGAGTTGTCTTCAGTTAGAAGGTGAGATCCACCTTGATCTCTTATGAAGTTCACAGTGATGTATGTTTTTGGAACATCCTAATACTAACTGGCTAAGTGATTGTCTAGAATGTACAGATGGTGCAACTTGTCTTTAGAAGGGTAATTATATAGCACATAAACACTATTTCATTATATCCCGATAATCAAATAGTGGGAACATTTGTGCCATAGTGATCTAAATATGAAGTTCAAGATCAAGATAATTTTGATATTTTTTTAGTAATAGTACACAAATCCCAATTTTCTTTGTCAGTTCAATGATACGAACATTGCCAGAGCTGCTAGGCTGTAACCAAAAATGCAGATTTCTGTAGGAGTTAACCTGCTCTAAGAAGGTTCCATAATCTACTGTACATTAACTGTTAACACTAGGATCAAAGACCATTTTAAGTTGTAGGGAGATCCAAAGATCTTGGGCCCAATTTCAGAAGCTATGTCGCACGTCACCGCCAAAGGCGACATGTGACATATGCCGCTGTGACATGCACCTGCACCCGGTTCCAGTACAGGCAAGGTTCCCACAACTACTTCTTGCGAGTTGCAGCACCCACAGCAGTGCTCCACAGGAAAGGTGCACCTGACCAGGCTCTAGAAAGCCACAGACTGGCCCACTGACATGGCACAGTCACCACTACCCCAGCCTCATGCCCAGAAATGAGCCTGCAAGCCCCAGTGGGGCATACAGGGGGTTGGCAGCAATTCACCAGTCCAGAGAGTGGTACCGCACTGCATTACCAGGAATTGGGCCAGGGTGACCCTGGTATTGCTGGGGATTGGGGTGGGTGGGGGTCTTGCCACATTGGAGGAGGGTCTGCAACAGTGTTCAGGGATGGGGCTGGGTGGGGGACATCGGGTTCCCATGCATGGCAGCCATCCTGAGTACATGCACCAGCACATTGCTGGTCTAACTGTACATTAATGGAGGTCCTTTGGCAGGACCTTCTGGAATTGCAATTGTGGGTTATGGCAGCCACCCTTTTGGAATAGGGCACATGTGCTGCTATAACCCCTCTTTCACCTTGCCACTGGGCGATTGGATGGCATAGTTCCACCTGGGCACAGGAAGCTTGTGACTTGCCGCAGGCCACCCCTTGGAATCTCAAATGACAGAACCCATGGCACAAAGTGTTATCTGCTCCATTTTTTATGGTGCAAGCCACTTTGCGACATGCGTATAACCTTCAGAATCGGGCCCCATAAGTTTTGTTTTCCCTGCATTTAACTTTAATTTGGAGTATGTAGAGAAATTATGGAGCCCCTAAAACCCTTTTGCAGCCTCTCCTGCCCCACAGCGAGGGATGCATTGGAGGTATATGTCACTATATCATCTTTGTATAAATAAAAATCAATGTCTGTGATGCAATCCCTCAGTCCCCTAAGATAAATTGTGAACAAAATTGGTCCAATAACTGAACCCTGTGGCACACTCCTTGAAATTGTTAACTCTTGAAACATTCTCACATTTACCATGGTAATTTATTTGCAGTTCTCAAAATAAGACATACATCACCTTAACTTTTTAGCTTCTATCCCCACCATTCTAATTTATTCAACAGGACCAAGCGGTTCACTGTGTTAAAGGCCTTTGAGAGGTCAACAAAGACTGCCCCGGTATCATCATCATAATCAATTTATTGGAAAGCAAAATTGAGAAAAAATCTCATGTTTACAATTGCATCCATCAGGATAAAACATACATACATGCACAAACATATACAGTAAACATACTTAAGTTACATGAGATCACTTCCAGCAGTCCATAGCTTTGCTGACATCATCCAAGATCTTTGACATAGAGGAGATGGTACTACACACTTTTCTGAAGCAGACTAACGAGTATCATAATGTCCACCCTTCTCAAGATAATTCTGCAATTGTCTAGCAATTAATCATTCAAAATTTGGGATATAACTGGGAAGAGGAAAATATGGCCAATGTTAATACAAAAGGTTTATTAATATTTGGGATGTTCACAGCAACTGAAAACTGTCTGCATTGTCCAGCCAAGAAAACAAAAAGTCTCCTGAACTGACAAGAGAAACAATTAGATTCGTCTACCGAGATATCTTCTGGGATTTGTTGTCCCTTATATTTCACTGGTTTTATGTTTATATTACTAGTACAGTTCCATTTATTTTTTTTAATGGTTGCCCAGGACAGTTTTAGACCTCCTGACTTCTCTGCTGTTTTCTTCCTAAAACAGGACTTTTTAGTATTCCTCACTCCAATAGAATATTTATTTCTTGTCATCCTTTATACTAACATACTAAAAGCCAGTAGAACAGGCCTCATGGTCTGTCATGTCTGCTTGGTAGCCAGCCCCCTACCGGGTGCTTGCCCCCCCCCCGAGAGGGTCTTCTTCGGCTTCAGTTTCCCCTTGTACCTGTCCCATCCCTTCTTGAAACCCTCCACTGTGCCCTCTTCCACCAGACTCCTGGGCAGTGCATTCCATGGCTCCACCACCCTCTCAGTGAAGTAGTGTCTCCTACGCTACCCCCTAAAACTTCCCCCCTCCAGTTTCCACTCGTGTCCCCTGGTTGTTCCCCCCTTCTTTAGCCTGAACACCTCCTCGGCTCCACACTTATTTATTCCTTTTACACATTTGAAGACCTCTATCATATCCCCCAATCTCTCCTCTCCTCCAGTGCATACACCCCTAGCTCATCCAATCTCTTCTCATAGGGCGTCCTCCATGCCCTGAATCATCCTGGTAACCCTCCTCTGGACCTTCTTCAGCAGTTCTATGTCCTTAAGGTGAGGTCTCCAGAACTGTACACGTACTCGAGATGTGACCTGACCAAGGCATTATACAGAGGGAGGATCACCTCCCTGCTCCTGGAGGTAATCTGCCTGGCTATGCAGCCCAGTATCTTGTTTGCTTTTGCTGCAGTTCTTCGACAATTTTCAGTGTTATTCATTTTTACGTCTACCACCACCACCCCTAGATTCCTTTCGCCCAATGAGATTTGCAGTGAGACCCCCCCGGATGTATACATGACCCAGGTTTCTGATCCCCAGATGTAGCACTTTACAGTTCCCTGCATTAAACTTCAATCCCCACCTCCTTGACCACCTCTTCAGGATATCTAGGGCCCCCTGGAGTGCCTCTCTCCCTTCCTCCCCTTCTGCCATTGCCCCCAATTTTGAGTCATCCGCAAAGAGACTCAGCTTACTCCTAACACCCCTCCCTGTGTCTGAGACATAGGCATTGAACAGGAGTGACCGCAGTACCGATCCTTGGGGGACCCCACTGATGACCCTGCTGGGGGAGGAGACCATCACACCAACCACCACCCTCTGTAATCACCCCGTAAGCCAATTTTCTACCCACCTGAGCAACTGCACCCTTTCCCCCACCCCCCAACTTTGTTAGCAGGCCATTTTGGGACACTGAATTGAACGTCTTGTTGAAATCCAGATAGATGACATCCACCAGCCTATGTCAGTCCAGGACCCCCATCACCCAGTTATAAAACTCCACAAGGTTGGTTTGGCATGATCTCCGTGGGACAAAACTGTACTGCTTGTCATCCAGGTGCCCCAACCTTTCCAGCTGCCTCCCAAGCCTCTCCTTGATAATGCCCTCCATTACTTTCCCTATCACTGATGTTAGGCTGACTGGCCTGTAATTCCCCATCTCATCCCTAGACCTCCCCTTTATGGATAGGCACCACATGGGCCACCCTCCAGTCTTGAGGCACCCATCCTGGCTGCAGAGAAATGCTAAAGAGTGTAGCCAGTGGAACTGCCAGCACATCTGCCAGTTCCTTCATAACCCTCGGGTGTAGCCCGTCCAGTCCTGGTGCCTTGTCAGTCTTAAGCGACGAAGGGCCTCCCTCACCCTATCCACTGTGATTTCTCCCTCCCAGCCCACCTCCTCATGCAACCACCCCTCCCATCCTAGATTTGGCCCAGACTGTACCCTAGCCTTCTTGAGTCCTCCAGAATCCATCTGACCTCCCAATTTTGTGGGTCCCCTTCCCTCCCATCGGGGTTGGAAGGATCCCCTGCCTCCCTCAATAAAGATTGAGGCAAAGTACTTATTTAGCACCTCTGCTTGCTCCCCTGCTTCCTGAGCCCATCCCTCTCTAGTCCTAATCCTGCTGATCTGTGCCCTCGCTTTTCTTTTCTCCCCTATGTATCTACTGAACCCCTTCCCCCCCCCCGGATATCCTTAGCCAGGTTTTGCTCCATCCTCGCCTTGGCCCCCTCTCACCACTCTGGTGACCCTCCTAGTCAGCAACTCATACTCTCCCCGCTCCCTTTCTCCCCTTGAACGCTTAAAGCGTGCATAGGCAGCCTTTTTTTCCCTCACCGCCTCTTGCACCTCCCTGGTCCACCAACGCCACTTACTGGCCCTACAGTGCTTTTGCCTTACTTTTGCACAGGATCTAGCAGCCTCCTGCACCCCCCTTCTTAATGGTCTCCCACAAGCTTCCAGCATCCATGTCTGGCCTGATCTTGTCCAAGCACCCCGGATGAATCCTACCCATGCCCTCAAAGTCTGCTCCCCTGAAGTCTACTACTACTGTATTAGTACAGTTATCATCCCCCCCAGGTACAGCAGAAACCAGACCTTGGCGTGGTCACCTCCTGCCAGCGGGCTGCATACCTCCAGGCCCCTTATCTGGTCACTGTCTGCTAGAACAACGTCCAATATCCGGCCCTCCCTAGTAGGTTCCCCCACCTACTGGACTAATAAGGCATCCTGAAAGCCATCCATCCTTCTCTGACCCCCAGGCCACAGAGGACATTATAGTGTCCCAGTCTGCCCCGGCATATTAAGGTTGCCCATGAGCACCACCCTACCCTTTCCAAGGTCACAGTGACCATTGTTGTTCTCCACTAGTTTGTTCTCCAGGGCTGCCTCCATTGTGGGGGCTATGTACACCACCTCTATTTTCAATCTATTTCTATTTATCTTTTACCTCCCCTCATTTGTAGGGTTACCCAAATTGCCTCCATTTCCCCTACAGCCTCTTCTGCTCAACTAACTACTATGTCATTCCTGACTATCAGCGCTACACCCCCCCACCACTCTTCTATATCTCCTATTTTGTAGCCCTTCAAGTTTAGGTCCCAATCATTCCTCTGGGTGGCCCATGTCTCAGTAATTGCTGCCACATCCACTGCTCCCTTAACTAGCATTGCCTGGAGCTCAGGCATTTTATTGCCCATGCTCCTGGCATTGATCAGGACTGTCCTCCACCCCAAACCGTCTCCCCTCCCAAGTCTCCGCAGCCCTGCATATGCCCTTGTCACACTTTCACATACAGGTCCCCTTGGTTTTGCAAAGCAGTCTGCAGCCTTCATTTCCTGCCCTAGTCCTGAACCCTCAAGCAGCCCCCCTGGAGCTGTCATATTTTTAACCCTCGCTCCTTTACAAGTTTAAACCCCACCTCTTGCCTATGAATCCAGCAAGTTTCAGTTTCAGGATCTCCTTCCCCTCCAGGTTGAGGTGTAGCCTATCCCTGGCATATAGCCCCTTATTCTCCTATGTATCACCCCAATCCCCACCAACCCATACCCCTCTGCCTTGCACCAGTCCCTGAGTCACTGGTTCACCCCTTTAAGTGTTTGCTTGTTCTCCCAGGTCACTCTTGGTACCAGCAGAATCACAGAGAAGGAGATTAAGCTACCTACAGAGTGCAAACCCTGGCAAGATCCCGGAATCTCACCTGAAAGCCTGAGGATCCCCTGCATTCCTTTGCTGTCAAGTATAGCTGGAATTTGGCCTTGTGTACGGATAGGCCCGGGATACATTTAGCCTTGACTGGGCTACTTTTACCTCCCCAACCCCCTCCAACTGGATAACCCTGATCATGGAGTCACCCAGCAGAATCACCTTCACCTCACCCCCCAAATTACTAGCCCATTTGTGCCCTTCCAGGCTCCTTCCACTGTCATCAACCCCCAGCTTGCTCCTCCCACCCCCAACAGCCTGGGCATCACAAGTCTATACGTGCACTACCAAGCTCCTTCTTCTGTCTACGGCCCCCAGCTTGCTCCTCTCACACCCTACCTCCTGGGTGGCACAAGTTACCCCCCCAAGATCTACCCTGATCTCCCCACTTGAACTTATATCCTCAGATCCCCTCCAGGCCTCCTTTTGCTGCTTTCTTTCTTGCCTCCTTCCCCCCTTAGGTTCTGCACTCTCCAACCCATCTGCCATATGTCTTCCTGTCCCCACTCCTCCATACTCCCCCCACTGATTTGTCCCATCTTGAAGCTGGCCTATCTAGAGTACTCCCTACCGCACCCCTCTCCTTGACTGACTTCCCCAGACTTGACTCTGACCTGACCTGAGTCCTGCCCACTTCCACCATAACATTGATCTTTGTTCCCCCTTCTACTGTACCTCCCTCTGACCCAGGCTCATGTCCCTCATCCCTTCCTCCATGCCCTCTCCTCCTTTGGGTCTGGCTCACTCTCCTGTCCCCTGCCCCCCTCTGCTTACTGACCAAACCCTCCCTGACTGAATCGTCCAGATACAGCAGGTTAAACCGATTTTGTAACTGTGATGCCTGCCCCAGGTTTGCTCTCTCCTGTCCCCCCCCCCTTCTTGGCTCCCTCTGGGCAACCCCCTCCCTAAGGAGTGATTTTCATACTCTGCTTGTTTTGTGTCCCACTCCTCCCAAGTGCCCATATGGTCCTAGTCTACCTACCCCCATTCCTATGCACTGGGGTCTGCTATTTTGACCTAGTCTAACGTCATATGGTTCCTTCCCCCCTTACATCTCCAACCTTCCCCCTTCCCGCCTTCCAGCTGCCTTCTGATCCCCTCAACCTCCTCTCTAAGACCTTCCAGCTGGAAACACACTGGGCATCCTCTGAACCTCCATGCCCAATCCAATATTATGGCCGCCCCATACCCTGTACACCCAATCACCCTACCAAAGATGCCTTCTCTTGCAACTGCCAAACCTACCCTCATTTTGGGTGTGAGCAATTTGGCCCTCTACCAGCAATAATACTCAAGCAATACACAAGCAATTTACCCCCTCTCCCAGCAATAGACAGTTTACAAGCAATTTGCCCTCTCCCCCAACAGTAGTCAGCAATACCCAATCAACTAGTACCTCCAGCTTCAGTTGGCCCCCCCCCCAGCAGTAGTCAGCAATACCCAAGGAAGCAAAATGTATGTGACCCTTTTGCCCACCCCCAGCCAGCATCAAGTCCAAGATTCCTAGTGGCCCAGTTCACCCAGACACTACTTGCCCTCCTCCAAGGCTCAACCCCCACTGGCCATTTAACAGAGGTTGGGGATGGGGTAGATAGTGTGGGACGAAGTACAGCTCTCCGCAGCAGTCTGTTTGTGACTGGGCTACTTGGCTTTTACAGCCCAGTCACGCAGGTCACGACAGTTTCCAATCTCCCAAAGTCTTACTGTTCTGGGCCTTTCTTCACAACTGAGCCTTTTACTGCCTTAATTTCATTAGGAGTGGAGAATAGAAAATTGCTGAATTTTGTTTCAGTTTGCTCAATTTTATTGGTATGTGTCTATCATAGACATGTTTCATTTCAGGCTAAATCAAGTTCTAGGATCAATCTGAGTCTGTCCGATTTATTCCCTCTAAATCAGTTATAAAAGACAAGAAATTAAAACCTTTAATAGATCTAAAGTGGATGAGTTTTGGACAGTCATAGATCCTATATCATCCTCTGTTACAATAAATACACCATAGTCAAGTGGTTTTACTCACAACAGGAATATTTACAATAGTATTCATAGTGTACAGCATATTGTAGAATTCTTACAAAAAAATGAAAGAGCAAGTCACGATATTATATGTCGATGCCAAGTTGCATGGACCTAATATTTATTTATTTATTGATTGTATTAGAGCATTGGGGTTTTCCAAAAATATTGATTAAGTAGATAGAAGCCATGTATGACTTCTCTAAATTGGGACTCAGAATGAATAATAATTTGATGGACAGTTTGGAGTTATTGGTCGGGGGGAGCAGGGCTGCCCACTGTTTCCGGCCCTCTTCGTGCTTGTATTGAGAATCTTGATAATAGAAATGGGCATAATGCAGAAATAGAAGGGAGTAAAATAGGTGATGAATCCACCACATTACAAGCATATATAGACAATATACTTCTTTTATTAAAAAAAATCCTAATATAAGCTATTGGAACTAATGGAGGTAATTTCACATTTCTCCATAGTTGGTCGATATAATATTAAATAATCAAAATCTGTAATGCTGACATTTAGTATAAGATTGGATCAAGAAATATTACCTGTTTCGGTACCATATTTAAGTTAAATTATATGGATTACTTTGGAATCAAACTGAGAAATACACTGGATAGGCTGTATGGACACAGTCATACCTTAACAAAAAGACATGGAAGATAACATTATGGGGTGATCCAAGGTATCATTATCATTATGGGGAAACATACAGGTGCTAAAGATGGCAGCCATCCCTTACAGTTCATGCATTCTTTTTTTTTTTAATTTAATAAACTTTCATGTATTCTTTTTATGTTGATTGCACGCATGTGCAAGAAACATGTTGCGTCAGCTTTCTCCACAAGCAGGTTGTGGAGGTATGGCACTGTTGTGCCCAATGCCTCCACAGCCTACAAAAGCTTGTCCCGCTTCCCCCAATGCCATGGCATGCTGCTGCTGACACTAGTTCAGCCAGCATGCCACAACTTTCAAAATCAGCCGCTGCAATCAGGGTCACCTTGTCATTTGCAGCATCAGCCATCCGCTGCAATGAGGGAGCGACCCGTCATTGCAGGGCAGAATCATGACACCCGATATCGTTTGTGAACGTTTGTCGGCGGGTTGCCGCCGTGTTCACAAACAATATAACCCTCCTCTCCCTGTGTTTGCCTTAGCAGGGGGCCCACTCCCTGTTGGCATTCTGTCTTCCCCATGTTGTTCCTGCTGACGGGTTGCCCAATCCCCATTGGCATAATGATACCCCCCCTTCCATTTCTATAGCCGAGGGGGTGCCCAATCCCTGTCACCATAATGATACCCCCCGTGTTGTTCCTGCTGATGGGGTGCCCAATCCCCATTGGCATAATGATACCCCCCTTCCATTTCTATAGCCGAGGGGGTGCCCAATCCGCCTCGGCTCCTGCAGCTCCCTTCCCCCTTTCTTTGTTTGCCAACAGGGGTGCCCAATCCCCATCGACTAATGCACCCACCCACCCACACACAGGTGACATGCTGGGAGCCCACTCCAGCATGCCAAAGCACCTGTTAAAGAGGAAAATGGTCCCCTGATGTCTTAATTTTTTTTCACCCTGTGAAGAAAAAATGGTCCCTTGGAGCTCTCCCAGGCCCCCCTCTCACAACCCGCACCCACCCACTGCGCACCCTGCCTCCCCACACACCTCCACCCCATACTTACCTCCAGAGTCCGGCGTGATGATCTTTGGTGGACCGGGAACACCTCTGCACTCTTCAAAGCCGACTGTGAACTGAGGAAATGCCGATAAGCTGTATAGTGTGATGAATAGGGTTTTTTTCAACTTTAGTGCATAACTCAGGCATTTTTGGGAATTTTTTCACCACATTTTCAACATGGGGTTTTTGGGATGCCTCCTCATGAATTCTTGAACTATCACGGCGTTAATCAGCCCTAAAAGCTGGTTTTGCCGTCACTGCTCAGAATCACCCTTCGGGGCCGATTAACAAAACGACAGTGCCAGTGTTCATGAGATGGGCTCTCAAAAGGCCTATGTTGCAAATTTGGTGGGAAAAATAAAAAAATGACTGTTTTCCGAGTGTGCGTTGCGCAGCTGCTACACACACTTGTAACTTCATGAATTTGCAATATTTTCATGCCAGATTTTCAACATTGGCATTTTGTCACACCTCCTTGTGAGCAGTATAGCTGTCGTTGTTCACATCCTGGCCAAAATGTGTTTTCACACTTCCGGCTCAGAATAGCGCAGTTGCTGTGAGAAATCAGTGTTCAGGACAGATTAAGAAAATGACAGTGACACTGTTCATGAGTAGAGGTCCTAAAATGCCTATGTTGAAAATTTGGTAACGATACTCCATAAAATGACTATGTTAACGTTGCGTGCATTGTTACATGCCTTTCGTAACTATCAATTATAATATTTTCACTCCAGATTTTCAACATTTCCATTTTCCCAGACCTACTTATGAATAGTATAGCTGTCATTTTTCCCATCCTGGCCAAAATGTGTTTTTGCACTTCTGGCGCAGAATACAGCGGTCACTGTCGGAAATCACTGTTCGGGACAGATTAAGAAAATGACAATGATACTGTTCATGAGCAGTGGTCCTAAAATGCCTATGCTGAAAATTTGGTGATGATAGCCCATCAATTGACAGTGTTACCAGTGTGCATTGCCCACTTTCCATGCACCCTTGTAACTTGGCAGATTTGTAATATTGTCACACCAGATTTTCAACAATGGCATTTTTTTCACACTTCCTCATAAGCAGTACAGCTGTCATGTTTCACATCCCGACCAAAATGTGTTTTCACAGTTCTGGCGCAGAATAACGAGGTCACTGTGGGAAATCAGTGTTCAGGACAGATTAAGAAAATTACAGTGGTACTGTTCATGAGCAGAGGTCTTAAAATCCCTCTGTTGAAAATTTGGGGGCGAAACTCCATAATATGACTGTGTTACAAGCGTGCGTTGAACTGTTTCCACGCACCTTTGTAACTTCGCAAATTTGTAATATTGTCATGCCGCATTTTCAACAGTGGCATTTTTTCACACCTCCTTATGAACACTACAGCTGTCATTTTTCATATCCTGGCTAAAATATGTTTTTGCACTCCTGCCGGAGAATAGCACGGTCACTCTAGGAAATCAGTGTTTGGGACAGATTAAGCTTGACTGAGAGAGAGGGGCGAGTGACTGAGCTCATCTGAGCACTGTCGGGACTGCTGCAGATTTGTTTGTGGGCAGACAAAGACCCCAACACAAGAGCCCAGAACAAAAGGCAGCCTGCAGCACTGGGAGAAACACAATGAGAGAGCGACTGAGGGAGGGGGAGTGAGTGAACTCACCGAAGCGCTGTCAGGACTGCTGCAGATTTCTTTGTGGGTAGAAAAAGGCGTCAGTGCAGGCAGGGGCCCAGTACAAAAGGCCAGCCTGCAGCTGTGGGAGAAACAGTATGAACCAGTGAGACAGGTGCACGTGGTGAGCTCAATGGAGCTCTATCAGGACTGCTGCAGATTTCTTTGTGGGCAGAAAAAGGCACCAATGCAGACAGGAGCCCTGTACAAAAGGGCAGCTTGCAGTGCCAGAACAAACAGAATGAGTGCATGAGAGAGGGATTCTGAGTGACCCCAACAGAGCTCTGTCGAGACTGCTGTGGATTTCTTTGTGGACAAAGGTGCCAACACAGCCAGGAGCTCCATACAAAAGCGCAGTCTGTGGTGCCAAGAGAAATGGAACAAGCCAGTGACAGAGCAGTAGTGAGCGAGCTCAAAGGAGCTCTATTGTGACTGCTGCGGATTTCTTTGTGGGCAGAAAATGCGGCAATGCAGGCAAGAGCCCAGTACAAAAGGCTAGCTTGCAGTGCCAGCAGAAATGGAATGTGTGAGTGACAGAGGGGGAGTAAGCGAGCTCAGTGGAGCTGTGTCAGGACTCCTTCAGATTTCCTTCGGGCCAGAAAAAGCTGCCAATGCAGGCAGGAGCCCAGTACAAAAGGGCAGTCTGCAGTGCCAGGAGACACAGAACGAGAGAGTGAGGGAGGGGGGTTCAGTGAGCTCAATGGAGCTCTGTTGGGACTGCTGCAGATTTGTTTGTGGGCAGAAAAAGGCAGCAATGCATGCAGGGGCACAGTACAAAAGGGTACCCTGCACGGGCAGAAAAACCAGAATGAGTGAGTGAGCGAGCTTAGCAGACCTGTATTGCAATTGCTGCAAGTTTCTTTGTGGGCATAAGAAGGCAGCAACGCAGGCAGGAGCCCAGTAGACAAGGGCAGCCTGCAGCACCAGCAGAAATGGAATGAGTGAGTGAGAGAAGGGGAGTGAGCGAGCTCAATGGAGCTTTGTCAGGAGTGCTGCAGATTTCTTTGTGGGCAGAAAAAGGCGCCAACAGAGGCAGGAGCCCAGTACAAAAGGGCAGCCTGCAGTGCCGGGAGAACCAGAAGGAGTGAGTGAGATGGGGGGAGTGAGTGACCTCAACGGAGTTCTGGCGGGACAGCTGTGGATTTCTTTGTGGGCAGAAAAAGCCACCAACACAGGCAGGAGCCCAGTACAAAAGGGCAGCCTGCAGCGCCAGGAGAAACAGAATGAGCAAGTAAGAGAGAGGGGGAGTGGGCCACCTCAATGGAGCTCTGTCAGGACAGCTGCAGATTTCTTCCTTGTCAGAACAAGGTGCCAACACAGGCAGCAGCCCTGTACAACAGAGCAGCCTGCTGCACTGGGACAAACAGACAGAACCAGTGACAGAGGGCCACTGAGCGAGCTCAGCAGACCAACGCAATCAACATTCGGCATTGATAAATGCTTGTTTTTTAATGTAAGAAACATAGAATTTTATGGCAGATAAGGAGCGCTTGGCCCACCCAGTCTGCCCATTTCCTTACCTAATGGATAAGCTGCAGATCCTAGTTAACCAGCAGCCTACTTCTATCTACCCCCACCCCCTAGAATTGCCTTATGGCTGTCCCATGCATGCTTGAATTCAACCACTGTTTTTGACTCCACAACCTCCTCCAGAAGGCCGTTCCATGCATCCACAACCCTCTCTGTGAAAAAATACTTCCTTACATTACCTCTGAGCCACCGCCCCGCTATCTTCAAATTGTGCCCCCTTGTTCTTGCACACCTCTTTTTTTGAAAGATGCTACCCTCTTGGACTTTGTTGATTCCCTTGAGGTACTTGAAAGTTTCTATCATGTCCGCCCTCTCCCTCCTTTCCTCAAGGCTATACATATTAAGCTCCTTTAGTCTCTCTTCATATGTCTTCCAGTGCTGACCCTGCACCATTTTAATTGCCCTCCTCTGGACAGCTTCCATCTTGTCTATGTCCTTGCGGAGATTGGGTCTCCAGAACACTGGGGCAGCTCGGACAGCCTTTCAATTTCGGGTTTCCTCACTGTCGGGCTGCACACTGTCTGGCTACTGAACCTGTCAGCAGTAGTGCCCAGGCAGGTCAGTGTCGAGACAGTCAGCCTCAGCAAACCATGAGGGTACCATTCTATGCTTATGGGCAGACTAGATGGACAGAACTGCCTCAGTGTAATAAACTTTATTGAAAAGAGGAAAACATATAAATAGAAAGAAATGGCAGAAGGGGACCGCATGGTCCATCTAGTCTGCCCATAAGCATAGAATGGTACCCTCATGGTTTGCTGAGGCTGACTGTCTTGACACTGACCTGCCTGGGCACTATTGTCAACAGGTTCACTAGCCAGACAGTGTGCAGCCCGACAGTGAGGAAACCCGATGGACGTTACAGGGGTAAGGTAGCAGATGCGAAGCTTTGCTACCCTACCCCTGTACAAGCACTTGAAATAGTGCAGAAATTGAAAGGCTGTCCGAGCTGCCACAGTGGTGTTGAGGTCTAAACTACTAGCAGCTCTGCCAGCATGTTCTGGGAGGCGCAGGTTCTATCCCGCATTGTGTCCAGCAACATTTTGCATTGTTGCACCCTATAACTGTTTTGTTCTATCTCCGAGGTCCGCTCCCCTTGGAGTTAGATATTTTAGTTATGGTGTGTGTGTGGGATAGAGCACTCCACATAGGGGTTCCGGGGCGAAGCTCCCCGATTCGCTCTGTAAATTTTACAATAAGATACCCGAAATAGTAGTTTCAGACATCTGATTGTTTTTGCACAATGACTTTCGGGCCACTGGGGTCGGTATCCCAAGACTCAGGAAACTGAGTTTAGGGATATCATAGTATATCCCCTAGAACAGTATCAAACATGAACAGATAAACAACCTAAACAGATAGCAACCCCACCACCACCACCCCCAGTCCCACCCCAGCGGAGTGACCCATAAAAAGCAACATGGCATATACAATCATAGGGAAAAAACACTACAAAATAAACACAAAATAGTACAAACTAATAACTGATCTCAGAACAGGTGCTAATAAGGAAGAACGGCATGATTAAAAATCCAACCAGGGATCATCTACACAGGTGCAAGATAGACAGATATAAAGGATTAAATCATATAAAAGGTGTGCAACATGCCCTACCTCCTAACAAATAAGGTGATCCTATTGCAAAAACTCGCATCATCCTTTCAACCCAAAGATTAAACAGGAGCTCCTGCAACCACTCACAGTAGGATACAGAGGCCTGGTCAAGCCAGTGGCGTAAGACCACCTTCTTAACTGGCTGAGAGATTAAGGCCATTTAAAGTGTCCTTTCTTTAACTGAGCTCAAACTAGTCACTGATTATGCATATCTTGGGGTTAAAAAGAAAATTTAGACCTAAGAGAGGATCTGCTTTAGCCTCAATAAGGTGCCACGGGGCAGTCCCAAAAAATATGCATACAGGTACCTTCTGACTGTCCACATCACGTTTCATACATTCTTTTTTTTTTTTGTATTCTTTATTTCTCACTCTGCAGGCCGGGCATCCTTCCGGAGTAGTCACTCGGCTAAGTCTCTACTCCCAGCCTGAACCCTTGCTTGCCAGTGTCCTCCCCCCCCGACTGACCAGGCAGGTCCAACCCCCCGGATCGTCCCCCGGGGTGGGTCCGCCCTCCCTCACTGGCCTATCTGTAATTAGAGGGGCCTACCTGGTGTTGGGTTGGGCCGTGGAGTTCACTGGTGCACTGGCAGTGGTATGTGGACTTGCCCCTAGAGTCTCCTTCATCTCTCGGCTCCACAGACAGCTTTTTTTTTTTCTTGTTTTCTCCCTGAAGCTTGGATGTGCAATGACATCCTGCTCAGCTGGTGCATGCTCCTGTGCACCCCACAAAAGAGGTTCGCCACAGATTTCATCCCCTGCATTCTGTAGTCATGCACTGTGGTATCTCCAGTCTCCACCAGAGGTCACCAGTGCATTGGCAGGTGGAAACCCTCCTCCCAGGGGATGGAAAGCAGTCCATGTGATGCTCAATCCATCCCCATCCCTGCTGACCCCTGCCGACCCAGGCTCATTCCCGAACCCAGGTTGCCGGCATGACGTGAAGTGTGGCATCCAGCACCTCAACCCTCAGCGCCACCGGGCCGGCTTACATTTCATACATTCTTAAAGCTTTGTTAATTCAAACTCCTTACGTCTGGTATTCACAAGTGACCAAATTATTTAAAAACTTCCTTTGGAATTTTAATAAACCAAGAACAGATTGTCAAAAACTATGTTTACCAAGAGAAGTGTGAGTGTGTGGGGGTCTTGCCCACACCCCCAAAAATGATTATCTATCATAAATTGTTAAATATGCAATTCTGCTAACAAGTGGGGACAATTAAGATAACACGTTAGAGAACTCATTAGTTTATTTAACTATTAAATGTATCAGTTCATAGAATTATAGTATCATGCTGGCAGTAAAAGAACATTCGGCCCTTCAAGTCTGCCTGAGATTGCCCATCACCATCTCCCTTATACCTCCCACCCCTCTACCCTCTCTCCCCTCCCTTCGCTAGTCCCATGCAGTTGTCCCATGCTCTTTTGAATTTCTCCACTGTATCCACCTCCACCACCCACTCCAGTAACCTGTTCCATGGTTGTACAACCATCTCTGAGAAATAACACCCCCTCACATCCCCCTTAATTCTAACCCCCTCCAGCTTATATGCCTGCCCTCTGGTGGTTTTGTTTTCACTCAGCCTGAAGATGCTATCCCCCCAACCTTGTTTATTCCCTCATATGCCTAAAGGTTTCCACCCTGTCCCATCTTCCAGCCTCTCCCCATATGTTCTCCCCTTCATCCCGTGGAGCATCTTGGTCACCCTTCTCCGTAGCCTTTCTAGCATATCCCTGTCTCCTTGCAAATTGGGCCCCCAGAATTGAACTCCATACTCCAGCTGTGGTCAGACCAGTGTTTTATATACTGGCATGATCACCTCCCTCTTCCTACTAATGAAGCCTCTCCCAATGCATGCCAGCACTCTTTTTGCTTTTCCAGCTGCCTGTTCACACTGACTCCTAGACTTTTATATGTTCATGATCCAAATCCCCAGGTCCTTTTCCCTTATATGGCCCGCATTGACCCCCCAGGCAGTAAGTGGCTCTTAGGATATTTCATCCTATGTGCATTATTTTGCACTGTTCTGCATTAAATTGCAGCTTCCACTTTTCTGCCCATTCCTTCAGCCTGGCTAGATGCTGCCTAATCCTCCCTACTCCCCCCCCCCCGGAGTGTCCACCCTGTTATATAACTTCATGACATCTACGAACAAACATGCCTTTCCATTTAGACCCTCCGCTAAGTCCTCCACATACACATTTAATACTATGGGCCCCAACACTGACCCCTGTAGCACCCCACTTATCAGCCCTAGTTCCGTGGAGTGCTTCCCATTGACCACCACTCTCTTGGTCCTCCCACCCAGCTAATTCTCCACCCGCTTTGTAAGCCTAGCACCCACCTCCAGTCTGTTCAACTTGCTTACCAACCTTCTATGTGGGACAGAGTTGAACACTTTCTGGAAATCCAGATAAGTCACCTTCACCCCCGGATCGTATACCTCCATGACACCCTTAAAGAATTTGATCCGGTTGCTCTGATAAGACCTGCCACCCACGAATCCATGTTGGTTATCATCAATCAGATCCTCCTCCTCTAGGTACCCTACCAGCCTCTCCTTTATGAGGGTCTCCATCAGCTTGCCTACAACCGAGGTGAGACTGACTGTACAGTACTTGCCAGGCTCTTCGTTTCTCCCTTCCTTGTATATCGGTACCCCCTCTGCCTTTTTCCAGTCTCCTGGGACCCTCCTCAATTCCAGAAATAGATTAAACAGCTTTACCAGAAGCCCTGCCAGATCTACCCTTAGCTTCCAAAGCACCCTTGGGTGTACCCGGTCAGGTCCCATACCCTTGTCCGTTTTTATTTTTCCCATCTCCTCCAACACCCTTTCCACTGTGAAGGGACTTGTGTCTGCTTCCTCGTCCTCCCTCCCTCCCCTTTCTACTTAATACAGGCGCTTTCACTTCCTTTTCTGTCATGAAAACGGATGCAAAATATTCATTTAGGAGGGTTGCCTTCCCTTCTCCCACAACTATTTTACCCCCCTAAGTCTTGGAATGCTCTGCTTGTTTTTGCCCTTATCACTCACATGCCTATAAAATTTTTTGTCACCCCTTCTCACCTCCCGAGCTATTTTCTCCTTTGTACTTGCCTTTGAATTCCTAATTAATCTTCCCACTTCCCTGAGTTAATCCTTATAGATCCTCTTTTCTGCCATCCCATGTGACCCTCTGTAGGCCTTAAAGGTCTTTCTCTTCTCCTTGACAGCATCCTAACCCCTGCTGTGAACCACAGTTGCCTGGCACAGTGTTTTTTTCCCTTTTTGTGTTTGCTGATTTTCAGGATGCATTGCTCCATGGCCTTTAGAGTTCCTCCCTTAATTATTTCCCACAGTTGCTATACCTTCTCCAGCTCTAGGGTCCCTGCAAGCTCTCTCCTTAAGATGTCAACCATTTTCTTGAAATTTGCCCTCCTGAAGTCAAGTACCCTGGTGGTTGACCTGCTCAACTCTGCCCCTGCCTAGATGGAGAACCTGATCATCCATTGATCACTGTCCCCCAAGTTTTCCACAGCCTCAGCCTCCCCAACTCTATCTCTGTTTGTTAAAATGACATCTAGTGTAACTTCCCCCTAGTAGGTTCCTAAACTAGCTGGCATAGGAGCACATCCTACAGTGGATTTCAATAGGCCCCTGCCATTTTCTGTTGTGGTTGATACAATTTGCTAGTCCACATCCGGTAGGTGCAGGTCCCCCACCCCTAGGATTTCTCCTTTCCTGGCCTTTTCCTGTGTCACCCTAGCCAGTTCCTGATCCACTTCCTCGACCTGATGAGGTGGCCTGTATGCCACTCCCATCCTTAGCACCCCCCCCTTACTCCCCAACGAAACCCAAAGGATCTCAGCAGATCCCCTGTCCCCCCCTACCTTCTACTGCCACTATCCTCTCCTGTACATATAGTGCTATGCAACACCCTTTTTTAACCCTGTATGTCCATTCTAAATAGATTGTACCATTGTAGTTCTACTTCCCAGCTATGTCCCTCCATCCACCATGTTTCTGTTACTGCTATTAGGTTTGGGTCTTCCAGCCCCACCACCACCTCCAGGTCTGCCATTTTATTCCCTAGGCACCTGGCATTGGCTAGAATACCCATTCAAACCATCTGCCTTTATAATACCCCCTCCTTAATCTGTCCCTTGTCTCTGGTATTGGGAGAGTGCAGGCTGGGTTCTCTTCATTAGGCCGAGGATCATCTTCCCCCCATGTGCTGCACTTCCACCTCTCTAGTTTAAATACCAGTCTACCCCCAGCCTCTCATAAATGTGCCCCTGCAGTTTCACTCTTAGTAATCTAGCCCCCGCATCACTTATGTGTAGCCTGTCTCTTGCATGCAGGTGTTCATCCACCCATGTATCCCCCCAGTCTCCCAGACCTGTGAATCCCTCCTCCCTACACCACTGCCTCAGCCAGAGGTTAAAATCCTTTATCCTGAGTTGCCTGGCTGTGCTAGTACAACGCACTAGCAGGACTTCCAAGAAGGCCAGAGAGCTAACCAATCCCCTGCAACCCTACGCCAACTCCCTGAGCCTCCTTTGAACCATCTCCACCTCATCCCCCCAACCAAGTCATGTGTGCCCAAATGCACTATGAGGTGCAGCTTCCCTTCCACTAGATTAATCCAGTCTTTTATCCTGGGGAGTGCCTTTCTAGTCTCCATTCCTGGATCACAAAAAAACTGACCTGCCCTTAAAAACTATAGTGAAGCCTGCCAGGATGAAGTGCAGTGTCACAGGTTTCCTGAATGACAAAAGGCATTAACTCCCATTGAAACTGCATTGTTTGCTGCAGTAACTCTACTGCAGAATTCTGCAGAGTTGGTCTTCATGCCGGTGGGCTTCACTGTACTTTCCTCCTTTGCCACTGAACCCCCTTAATGATTCAGACCCAGTATACAACCACTGTCCCAGGCCGTTCTGCTCTCAGGCTTGCCCCTACTCTATTGACCTGTCCATTCTTGCTCCTTGCTTCCAGTGTAGGCTCTTTCCCACTCTTTCACCTTTCTTCTAGTGTAGGCACCTTCCCACTCACTCTGTCCACTCCACTTTGGCCACCCCCTGCCCCCTTTTCTTCCTCACTTCTTTGCTTGCAATCTGCTTCCCTCCATGCCTTGCTTGGAAAGTCTCCCCCCCATCTGAGTCCAAGATCTAGGTCCCATCTCCTGCCCCCCCCAGCCCATTGCCCTATGCTTTTTCATCCTTTCCTCTCTGCTCCTCTCTCGAGGTGCATATTCTCTTCTACCCCCATGACCCTACCACCTGTTTGTATGCCACCTACACTTGTCCACACCTTTGCTGTCCCTACTTCCCCTTCTCATGCACCCCTCTCAATTTAGCTTCCCTCACTTGGCCCTCAGGTGCTGATTGCCCCACCTTCCCCTTGCACCTTCCTTGTCCCTCAACGCAGTCAGAGGTCAGTACCTGTTTGACTGTACTGTATATCTCCTGCTGAGTTCAATTTCCTCGTCTCCTTCCTGTTCATAGTCTCTTTGTACTCATCCTGCTCCAGACCCCTCTGTCCCTGCTCCATTTCCTCCAGGACCCCCATTCATCTTTTCCCATCTTGTTTCCCCCTCCATTCTTTCGGTCCCACTCCTTGTCCCCCTCCTTCCCCATCTACTTCCCTCCATATCCCTTTTCACAAGTTCCCCTTCAATCATGTTAGTTCAGACTCTATCCTCCTTAGTTTTTGACAGAAAGGGCATTCCTTACCTTTTATAGAGTGCTCATGAAAACAGCCCAACAACCATTACCGTCAACTGTTGCCCTCCCCCATACCCCTTAGCCGCCTGTTGCCTGGTACTTATATTTGTCCCTCCCTCCAAGTTGGCACCTGCTGCTGTTGACCCATCCTCGCCAGCCTTATCTTCTCTGATCCCCCCAGTCTCATCTGCTGTGACCCCCCATGGTCCAAGCGGGTTCCTCCCTTGTTGTCCTCATTTCTCTTTCCTTGTCCTGCCCCCCTCCCTTCCTAACTTGTGATCCAACAGTCAGTCAAAAGCCCTTTCAGACAAGATTTATGTCCTCCCTTCCCCGTTGGTCTCAGTCTGCCTAGTGCATTTCCTGACAAGCCCTGACCCCTCCCTGTCCCCTTTCCAATTTATACTCTGGTCAGTCAAGAACCCCTCAAAAACAAGCAGAAACAACCCCCTAGGTATCAGCATAGAGCCCTCCTCAATGTCAGCAGATACTGTCTCCTAAGTGAGTTAAATGACAAACAAACAGAAATATCTCACAAACAGAAATTTCCCCTTCTCTTCAAGTGACCAGCCCCTTGCTGCTGACTTGAGTGGTCCTATACACAATCAAACCTCTTATCGCCAGCCCACTTTTTAGTCAAATTTCAAGTGAGCAGCCCTTTTCTGTTGCTTTGAGTGGTCCTTAATTGTTAACAATGAGGTCCTTCCTAGTGTCATCCCCAACCTCCGTGGGCATTTCATAGAAGTCAGGGCCAGGGTGGGTGGGCTGAACAAAATACTGCTTGTCCTGAACTGTGTCCTGATGCCTCTGCACTGCTGGAGTCACCTGTCCTGATGCCTCTGCACTGCTGTAGTCTCCGGCGATCTCCAATCCCCTCTCGTGGTTGCGGCTGAAATTGTTGTCATCATTCTGTGCCCTCTCTGCAGCTTTGGCTGCCACCGCTACTTCAGTCCTTGTGACCGAAAGATGCCACCTGCTTCTCCCTTCCCTGTGGCTATGACATTTTAGGAAAAATAGGACTATAATCATTCAAAACTTGAGCTTGTTAGTGTATAACTATTTGTTAAAATCTAATATAATAAGTACAAAATTTAAGATAAATAAATGATGTAACAATCAGTATATTACAATGAATGGCAAGGTGATCTGATTCCATTCCTGGAAATATAAAGGCATCTATAACTGGGATAACTTACTCCACAAGAAGAAATTCATAGAATGAGATCTCTGTAAAAGTAAATGTGAGTTATCATAAATGGACTTTTTTAAATATGTGCAGATTAAAAGTGTGTATCAGAAAGGCTACTCAAGATGGGAAAGAGCACCAAATTTATTTACAAGAATATAGTTAAGGAAAAGTTGTGTCAACTTAAAGTTATAAAATGGAAGGGTTTGTTCAAATGCTTAATGACTAAACTGTACAAAAAACAAACAAAAAAACTGTTTTAATGGGTTAAGAACATGTGGGAAAAGGAATTATTCACAAACATTTCAGAAAAACAGTAGAATCAGTTCTTAATTTAATGAATGAATATTTGGCTTCTTGGGGTAGGTCAATTTAATCTAAGATATGCGATACTCATAAAGACCTCAGTAGATCAGTGCAAGATGCAGTTTGCTGCAACTTGTGTTGAAGCTGGGTGCACCAGTGACCCTACACATGATTCTCCAAAAGAAGGGCCCCAGCACTGATGTCTCTGATGCAACCAACACCACTCTCCTGCACTGAACAAATCGTATATTGGAGGGGAATGGCAGAGCTGGTCTCCTGTATAAAGGCATATTTTTAATGAATGATTCTAGAGGATCAGACAGGACAAATGGATCTAGAAAATGTGTAACTAATTATGCAAGTAAAGAAATGCTCAACCATCAATTTCACACTGTGTAAGAGAAATTCCTATATGTGATACATTTTTATGTCTGTAGCAAATATGGATCTAGACCTAAAGCACATTGATAACCTTTCAGGACATGTTATAATCAAGAATCCACTGAAATGCAGGATTGAAGGCTACACATATGTACTGAGCTTTGTCTGTGATTTCTAAGGTCTCAAGAAAACATGCCCCACAGTGTGTTGGAGCTGATGGTAGGTTGCAAGGAGCTGGAGTGTGTTACCAATTGTAGCATCATGGGGGGAGTCAACAAGAAGCCTCTATCATCCTGTCAATGCAGCATGCTCCAGGATTGGAGGTCACACATGTGCGCTGAGCACGGCATGCTAAGTTGTCTGTATGTCTCATCTAAGATCCCAAGAATGCATGCCCCACAGTGTGTTGAATCTGATGGTCAGTTGCAAGGAACTGTGGTGTGTTACCCACATATCTTCAGGCATCCCAAGTGATGGGGCATATCATCTGACCACCTAGCGCCAGGCCACGGGTCATTGCACCACTGTAGAACAATGCCTACCCCTGCTTGCCTGTAGTCTTAGAGACCTGGGAGACTTCCATAGATCTATTATGTCTTGAGTCTTAATAGCTTCATCCCCATTCAACAGAATTGCACAAAATATTGCATGCACAGTCAGTGAGGCAAGGTATCTTGATTTGGACATTTTTTTTCCAGTCGGATGTTCAGAGTCTGAGATTCAGTAGGACTTTTTATGAAAAAGTCCATGTTTTTTGCAGTTTTTGTTTGTCATCACCTACAGTCCAGACAGTTTGGAATTCTGTTCTGAAATGTTCAGGGTAGAAAGGGCTTGCCCTAGAATGGTGCCATTTATTGGCTTGGTGAAAAAATATTTTCCATTCCCAAGTTATAAGAATATGAAATTTCAGTTCTGAGCATGGTCAGTAGGGTCTTTCAGGTAGATGTTTGATACAAAAGAAGACTCTTTCAGCTCATGACAGGAAAAGCTTCTTTGAGATGCTTCCTTTGTGGCCAAAATTATTCTTTTGTATGGCTGCCATCTTGCTTTTGATAAAAAAATGTTAAAAAGCTAATAAAAATGATGAATAAAAAAAAAAAACAGACACCTGAACCTAGAAAAATCGGACCCATTTTGCTAGATTATGTTTCTAGACACCTGAAATCCAGGGTGCCCGGCTTAGTGAGAATACTCAGTTACCATGTTCTCTGTATGAGAACAGTGGGACTTGCTTTACTTGTGATGCCACAGCTGGAGTCTTGCTGTTAGCTTCAGTTTCACCAGTTAGCTGGTGATCATGATCTCTACAGTACTATAGTAATATTGTTTCTTCCTGGGGTTCCCTCACTGTTCTTGAATCTCCCACCCTTCCTCCCCTTCCAGAACGTGGAAAAGGTTCCACAAAATCATTGTTTTGTTGTTATTCCCCTACTTGAGCATTCCTTGTTGCTCATTCACAATCAGTTATTGTTATTGTAAATTAAAATGAGGCAAGCATTTGGATTGTCTACTGGGAAATCTTAGTAGAAATTTGGGAATGATCTATAAATTAAAACATTATGCAACAGAGGAGATGAGATCAGGATTGTGGAAACCATGGTTCTACCAGTGATAGATTATGGGGACCTGGTGTATTGGGGGGCCTCGGGGATGGAGCTGGCAAGGCTGGATGAGATGTATAACAGGCTTGCCTGCTTCATCCTCGATGCCCCCAGGAACACTCACCATTGCGACTTATATAGAGCTCTAAACTGGTGGTGTTTGGAGGCTAGGAGAAATTTACATTTAGCAGTTTTTATGGGTAAAATAATAAGGAAACAAATGCCTAGTTATATTTTGAATATGTTTGTACTCAGGGAACAAAGGGAGGGGCTGAGATCTTTTTGTGGTGTACAATATACTATCCCAAAATACAATATAGTTGTGGTTAGATCATCTTCTCTATGTAGGGGTCCTAGAATTTGGAATACACCGCCCTTGGAAATAAGAGATGAGGATGAGGATGCTGCCATTAATCCAAGGCTGATAAAAAAATGGTTTATGGATTTCATATAAAGATTAAGAATCTGTTGTAAACAATAGTTGAGGGGGAGTTACTCTCTTTTAAATGAATAAACTGTATGTTGTTAATTGTGAACTTAGCTTAAGCACTTTAAGTAAATACTTGGGGACTACGAGATTGGAAGTTCTGAGGTAGTGTTATTATTTATGGTAGGACTGTGTATTATTACTGGATTAACAAATACTGTTATTATTACTATTATGTGTTTTATGCATAGTAAAGTGTAATTAAGTTATCTATATGTATCTTGTCTACCTGGTAATTGTTCTATGTGTTATTGCTGCTAGACCCCACTCCACGATGTTGCATCTATTTGTAAAATGTTGTCTATCTATAATTGTAATAGATTTTAGATTTGACCTCCTTGAAAATGAGTTTACACTCAATGGAGTTTACCCTGTTCCTGTTCATATTGATATGAATAAGAATAAAATGTTACCATATCATACCATACCAGTTATGCTGTAGTTTCAGGCTTAATATGCCATAGTTAGTCAGGATGCCAACACATTCTATGGTTATTGGGAGGGGGTTATTTTTTGGTATAGTGTAAGATAGACTACAAGGTTTCAGCACTATTGCCCTATAGGCTGTTGAAATAGGTCTAAAGTTATCCCATGGAATGTGGCACCACCTCATGGCCAAGGTTTGAACTGTGTTCCAAATTCCACTAATTTACATTAGTTCCACTCTCCAGGGCAGCTTTACCTGTGAGGCGAGCTGCATATGTCAAGCATAGTGAGGGATCCCCTGGAAGAAACAATAATACTATGGTAAGTATTTTTTTTTTGGGGGGGGGGAGTTACAAGCCAGCATCCAACTTCTCATTTTTGAACTATTTGTTGTATTTTTGCTCTGGGTTCTTCTCTGAGTGCCTGACTCCTTAGACCCTGAGTGGCATAGCAGTATTTCAACTTTCACTCATAACTTTGCTAATTTTCATATATTTTAACTCCAGACTTTCAATACAGCCATTTTTTCACATCACCTCATAATTGTGAAAGGTATAATTTTTTAAATCCTGCATGAGACATGTTTTCACACTTGTGGTACAAAATGACATTTCAAGCAATATATTATACCGTAAATGCCACATGTAACTGCTAAGAAACTTTGTGTATAGTATCAGACTTGACTATAGCAGGTATGCTTTTGATCCCATAGCAGTGAACTGAGTTCTGTGGTGAACTCAGAGACTCAGCTGGATAGGTTGATGGTAAGGGGATGGCGCTGTTAAGCCACCACCCCCAGCCACAGGCTAGAGAATGAAAGCTGCATGGTTTTTCATGTGGGCCCATATAATGAAGACAACTGTCTTCCTGGCATAGAGCCCTGCACCTCTGCACCCATGGATGGCAGAGTGCCTTGTGTATTGGCTGACAGACTCTTTGCCCTATCCATCTGAATCTGTGGCCACATGGAAGTGCATGGACCAGAGGGCCTTGCACTTCAGCCGCCCACCAGACAGCCCCATGAATTCCTTACATCCATCACTGAATGAAGTACAGGGCCTGCAAAGGCCCTGCATTTCCATAGGTGGATACAGTCTTCCTGTGGCACAGGAGCTAAAGGGCCTTGCACATCTGTATGTGTTCAAGCTAGTCACAGCACAAAGGGATCTGTGTGAACGAGGGTATGCTTCCACAAGCTCAAAAAGAAAGGAAATTATTTTCAAAAAACTTTATTAATGTACTAGTTAAGGTTCAGCTTAATGTCACAAAAGTAGAAAAATGTGGCGTTAGGGTTTCAAACCCTATCTCCCCATCCATACTCCCCAAACAGCAAAAGGAAAAAAAACATTAGGGTTTGGGGTCTCTGTAGTTTTGGCAAATTAGTGATGGGATCGTCTTTGGGGTTATTAGCTCAAATGTTCTCTGAGCAAACAAGGTCAAATGTGATCTACTTTCTCCATGCAGAGCCTTGCATAAAGAAAGCTACTATAGACAGTTTTACCAACATGTGGTGAGACATACAGTACTTCTCTACCTTTGACGAGTGTATTAGTATAAGGCACTGGCTTTGAGTTGTACCTTGCACTTAATATAGGAGGCTACAGACTACAGGCTGGAGAGAGGAGTAAACTTTAGGGTAGCCAACCCCAAGAAAGACCCCAGCACTGATTCGCCAAGACTCTGCAGACCCAAAACCATACTGTTTTTCCTTCTGCTGTTTGGGGTGGGGTGGGAGTAGGGAGTTAAAGTTGGAAAGGTTGGAAACCCTAACACTACATTTACCTACTTTTGCAGTGTTAAGTTGAACACTAACTGGTACATTGATGAAGTTGTCTGCAAAGAATACTGTATATAAAATGGTATGTCTATTGTGTAAGATAATCCTGGTAGCCTAGGGAGCATGTAGGGAGCCCTCTGTGCATCGTGCCCTAGTAGATATCTAGGTGTCCCAAGGCAGACTGAATTTATGTGTAATGTGGTAAATAAATGTTTTTTGCAGACTATACTTCGACTGTGCTGACAGTGCCTTATTAATGTGGTTGCACTGTGTTGAAGTTAGCAGCTGCTAACAAGGAAATAATTTTCAAGACACAAATCTTGGAGGTCTTAAAGTGTGGGCAAAAGAACCTACTCATGGCTGAACCCCTTATTTTTTCATCCCAAACCCCTGATAGCAAATTTCTTTTCACACAGTGTACAGTACAATAAAACAATCCCCTGATGTATTTGCACTGGAAATGTATCTTCCATGTTTGTCTGTGTGTTTTTTTAAGGCAAGAATGTGTTCATTCCATCACCTTTGTAATCTGGGCTCTGAAGAACTCTGTGTTCACAAAATGTTATGCTTTTGGTTGCTTGTAACCAATGTGTCCTTATTTGAGAAACACTATGCTAGGCACCTTCCAGATAGCCCCAATGCCTGAATACGTATAAAAACATGGCCTTCACCCCATCTTGTTTGGTGGTATAAGAAGTAGCAGTAACTGATCTTTGAGGACTGGCTTTATAGGTTGCCATATATTCTGAAGTAAGTAATAAACTATACCAGGCTCCTCCTTCTCGGACAACAACATGTATCAGGTACTAGGCACCACTGATTGCCTTCACCTCTCGGTAGTACATCGAAGTTTATTGTGTTATAAATAGTTTTTTTGACAATATCAATAAAATCAAAATTTGTTTTCTGTTGGAAAAAAGTGAATTTTAATGTGTTTACACTGCTAAGATATGTGTTTTACTTACTTTTAGAATGTAAGTGCATTGGTACTGCAGAGTGTTATAGAACTGCTTGATTGTTACTGTTTTTATGTTTGTTTGCACGCATGTGCAAGAAACATAGTGCCATCATCCGAGATTTCGAAGGTGTGTCACCTCCTCCTCCAGTTCAGTCAGTGTGTTGGCAGGCGCAGCCCCTGTAAGCCACTGCATGCTGGAGCTGTCTATGACAAGCTCCAAAATGCAGTGGCATACAGTTGAAAGGGAGAGCTACGCTTGAGTGAGCAGTGATAAGATATCGCCTGCTCATGCGCAGCTCCCCCACACACACGCACACACACACACACACACACACACACACACACAGACCCGCACGCATACTGCGTGCTGCCCCCCCCTACCATGGACACACTCTGTAGCCGACGGGGGTGCCCAATCCCCCATCGGCTGTGCTGCCCTCCCCCCAAAAGAGCTCCTTAATGCCACACTGGGTGCCCACCAGAGTGGCAACTCGACAGAATAGCCGACGGGTGCCCAATCCCCCAAGCAGCCACTGCCTCTCCCTCACATGCTATGCCGCTGAAGTGCCCAATCCCCATCGGCTTCCTCCCTCCAGTACAAGGAGCCACGCTAGAGCCCACCCCAGCATGCCGGCAGTGATTCCTGGCCGATGGGGGTACCTTAACTCTGCCGGCTGAACACCCCCAACCAGCTTGTGCCATGCTGGAGCCCACCCCAGCATGGCAAACATCCCACGCCGTCATTAGAAAAAAATAAACCTGTAAAGATAAACGGTCCCACGTAGTCTCCCTGGCCCCCTCCCACAACCCGCACCCACCCACTGCGCACCCCGGCCTCACACACCCTCACCCCATACTTACCTCTGGAGCTTGGTGCGATGATCTTCAGACGGGAACACGCCTGCACTCTTCAAAGTCGACCGCGAACTGAGGAAATGCCAGTAAGCTGTATAATGGGCTAGATAGGGGGTTTCAACTTTATTGCATATCTCAGGCATTTTTGATTTCACCAATTCAACATGGTTTTGGGACCTTCTCACGAATGATGTCACTGTCATGGCGTTATTCGGCTCGAAGGTGATTTCGTGCAGTGACTGTGAAATCACCTTTGGGCCTGAATAATGCCACGACACTGACATCATTCGAGAAGGGGTCAAAAACCCATGTTGAAAATTTGGTGAACAAATTCGAAAATGACTGTTTTATCTAGCGTGCGCTGTGCGGTTCCTACGCAGGCTCGTAAGTTCGTGAATTTTCAATATTTTCACCAGATTTTCAACATTGCCATTTTACCACACCTTCTTATGAGTAGTACAGCTGTCATTTTTCACATCTCACCCAAAACATGTTTTCACTCCATGTAGCGCATAATGGTGCAGTTGGTGCTGCAAATCAATGTACGGGACAAATTAAGAAAATCACAGTGACACTGTTTATGAGCAGAGGTCTTAAAATGGCTTTGTTGAAAATTTGGTGAAAAATTCCTAAAATGACTGTTTTACTTAGGTGCATTGCTCAGTTCCTACGCACGCTTGTAAGTTCGCGAATTTTCAATATTTTCACTCCAGATTTTCAACATTGCCATTTTACCACACCTCCTTATGAGCAGTACAGCTGTCATTTTTCACATCTCGCCCAAAATGTGTTTCTGCCCATGTAACGCACAATGGCACAGTCGATATGCAAAATCAATGTATGGGACATAATAAGAAAATCACAGTGACACTGTTCATGAGCAGAGGTCTTAAAATGGCTATGTTGAAAATTTGGTGAAAAAATTGCTAAAAATGACTGTTTTACAAGCGTGCATTGCGCAGTTCCTATGCATGCTCATAAGTTTGTGAATTTAATATTTTCACTCCAGATTTTCAACATTGCCATTTTATTACACTTCCTTATGAACAGTACAGCTGCAATTTTTCATGTCGCCCAAGATGTGTTTTCGCACATGTAGCGCACAATGGTGCTCTTGGTGTGTGAAAGCAATGTTTAGGACAGATTAAGAAAATCACAGTTACACTGTTAATGAGCAGAGGTCTTAAAATGGCGATGTTGAAAATTTGGTGACAAAAGTCCAAAAAATGACTGTGTTATGAGTGAGCATTTTGCAGTTTCCATGCACCCTCGTAAGTTCATGACTTTGTAATATTTTCAGTCCAGATTTTCACCAGTGGCATTTTTCCACACTTCCTTATGAACAGTACAGCTGTCATTTTTCACAACATGGCTGAAGTGTGTTTTCACACTTTCAGCGTAGAGATGCGTGGTCGCTGTGGGAAATCATTGTTTGGCACAGATAAAAAACATCACAGCGACACTGTTCCTGATCAGAGGCACCAAAATGCCTGAGTTGATAATCTGCTGTAAAAAATCCCCAACCTAATTATATTACGGGTGTGCGTTGCACAGTTTCTATGTGTGCTCGTGACTTCACCATTTTTTTTATATTTTTACTGCAGATTTGCAACATTGCCATTTTTTACACCTCCCCATGAACAGTACAGCTGTCATTTTTTACATCCTGTTTGGAATGTTTTGGCACCTGTGGTGCTAAATGCCATAGTCACTGTGCATAAGCAGCTTTTGGCTAACAAACTGATATTCCCCTGTTCATGAGGTGGGGTCACAAAAAAACATGTTGAAAATTTGGAGTGAAAATACCAACGAATGCCTGCGGTATTAGGGTTTACAACCATAATGCCCAACCCTGTAGAGAATGACAGGCATCAGGGGTGTGACTTGGGATTCTTGCCTGTAATGCTCATACCATTCCACACCCTGCAGCCAGTGAGAGGCATCGAGGTATGCCTTGGACCCTTCGGCCCCAAAGTTCACCCCATTCTCCTATATCGCACCCATCTCACCCTATTTCCTAATGAAATGGGATGTGCATAAGGGCAAAAGGCCCCAAGGAACACCGTGACACTTGTCAGTGTCTACAGGGTGGGGTGTGGTGAAATGGCGTGGCCGTTATGTCTGACGACCCAAGCACACACCCCAATGCCTGTCACTCTTTGCAGGGTGGTGGTGGGGTGGGCTTCAGTTCAGTACTTCACTGCCATTCCTATTACGCAGGTCTGTAACTTCTACACTACCACTGCCAATGTCAGCAAGCAAACATTCGGCATTGGCAAATGCTTGTTATTAACAAGATACAAGAGTTTGTTTATACAGCCAGTCACATGAAGGGATTGATGCATGGTTATGTGATGTCTTTCAGTCAATCACACACCTAATATTTCTAAGCCCATTTAATATTGTAAGTAGACTTTTCAACTATCAGATAAATATGTTAAACAATAATGTATTCTAGAACAAATGCAAGTTTCTGGTATTGATTTATTGGTCTGTGCTACTGAAAACAAGCAGATACAGTAATTCAACCATCTAGGTAACCTAACTACTCAACATAAAGACATTAAATGTAGATTGTTGAGTCCTTTCCAGTGGCTTTCTTCCCATGGATTTAAACTGAATAAGATGGTTATTTTTTTATTTTATTTATTGAAATGTTTCACCAGGAATGACACACTGAACAGCAAGTTGCTCATCTCGTGATGCATCCTGTTATTCTCAGCTGTATCTCTAGGAATACCCTATAGCTGGGCTGTGGTTCAAAATAAATCTAAATGTTAAGCTCAGTGCTCCATCAGAACACTACTGTTAAATCAAATATCTTCACCAGGATTTTGACAGTCTTCAAAATTCCATCTTTTTATCAGGCTCGCTGAAAAGTATTTGTTCCAACACTGTAAGAGAGAAAGAAGACAGGTACAGTAATCAGTAATCAGAATACTTTGAAGCAAATATTAATTGAAACCACGTTTTAAAGATATTGGTCCAGATATTCAAAACTTTGCCCTGGGGCTAAAGTAGCACTGCCCAGCATGCTAAATTAGCCCAGACCCAATAGCCTGCTATATTCAAAAGGGATAGCTTTGGTGCTAGCCCTGCTGAATACAGCATGCTAAGGAAGCCAAGCAATCTGGGCTGGGAGTGCAGTGCAAACATACCCGGGAATAAGACAACTCTGAATATAGCAACCAGAAAGTGTACACCACAACAGCAGCCAAGTACACAACGACATGAACTTAGGTAGAGGTGAACTATGTGGCCAATGTGCATTCCAGCAAATGCATGGACTCAGTACAACTGCAGGCAGCAGTGCATGTGAAAGTACAGAGTGCAGAACTGTAGAATATTCCCCAAACCATTTTCGCAGTGCTAACATGTTTGCGAGGGATTAGCTCGGAGTTAAGCCAATTGCCCGTGGCTAAACTTAGCCATATTCAAACGTGACATGCAAATGAGCCTTCTTAGGTAGTCTCTGTGCAAACGTCCAGATTAGCATCTCATTATGCCCTGATTTGCATGCAGTTTGCCCAGCGTTACTGCAGGGTCCCACAGCTCCACCTGTAGGTCAGCCTGGAAGTACAGGGGCTGTCTGGGTCTGCCCACAGCTTGACCTGTAGGTCAGTCTGGCAGTCCATGACGGTAGCTGCAGGCTACATTTATACAGTACAGCATAGTATATTGTGCCCCAGGGGACAACACAGCAGAGGCACAGGTGGTGGTGGTGTCGCATTGAACTGTCACACTGTAGGTCATGTTACAGTGCACAGCAGACACTACAGTAGCAAGGGGGCCAATAGTATGAGGGACACAGCAATGTCTATGGTGTGTAGGGCAGTGATGACCACAGCACTGTACACAGTGATAGGCCCAATGTGCAGGTGTTTACTGACAGTGGACATTACAGTTACACTGTTGTGTGACCCACAGACGCTGCATCTCTGGCATGGGATGCGGACGATGACATATACATGGCCGGCTGTGTGTGCCGTGGTGTGTGTAGAACTGTGCAGTATGTGGATGGGGGGCATGTACCATCAGACAGGTACACTGGTGTTGGGGTATTCCCAATACTGGCTCATGTGCACTGTGTGATGTGTCCCAGCCTTGTGGCTGCACCTGGCCTGTGGCATAGCCTGACTCCCTGTACACCCTCCCTTAAACACCCTCCATGCCCACAGTGCTGCATGTGTGTGCTGGCATTTGTTGGTGTCCACAGAGGGGTGGTCTGCAGGTGTGTGCTGTATGTCCACACGGCCGTGATGTCCACTGGGGACTGAGTCATCACTCACTGTCTGGCGTGGCTGGGACTGGTGGCAGATGATGGCATCATTGTAAAGCCATCAGTGAGCAGCATGTTTCCTCTATGTCTGGCTTTTTCTATGTGTCACACCTATTGGTTAGGGTCACAGAAAGCAGCGCAGAAGCCATGCAAACACTACACAAAGCCACAATGTCGCACAAAGCTGAATTGCCCAGGGTTAAGACTATCTTTTCCTGGGCAATAATTTGCACTATGAAAAGTGTTGTGGTAAGTTGTGCAAAACCACTTTGCATGGCGCTAGTTGCTGAATATAGCATTGCACTGACATGCCCCCTCAGTTTGCCCCTTGCATATATTATGGTTTTGCTCGGCGCTAATGCAGTTTGAGTGCACAATTTGCCCTTTTGAATATAGCAGACCTGTGCTAATCCTGTGCTAAACCTGTTCAAATGGTTTGTGCCCAGTGCAAAGTTTTGAATATCTGGCCTTCTGTTATTGCAAGACAAAATCCATGAATCAATTTATTTTTTATTTAAACAGTTAACTCTAGTTCACTCTTATTTCTAGCATACTGTATCTTAAAACACGCTACCCTGTTTTGAATGTACTATCATATAGTACAGTATGTGCAGTGTATATCCTCTACATGGGACATCTTCAAGAAAGGGCTAAATCAACTGTGTTTAAACAATTATTTTAATAATAGTGCACCACTAAAGAGTTATTGTTCTCCAAGAGGACTACATACAGAGGTGCTGGATAATGTTCTGTAAAGTCTGTAAAGAAGATTCAGAAATAATGACCTTTGTAAATCATCCAGAAGTAAGTGAGTGGTGTGCAAAGTGAGAACAATAATGGATGTTTAAATTGGGCCATTTAGCGTGATTGTGATGGCCCTGGGCAGTGTTCGTCAACGGCCAGACTGAATAATGTATTTTTAAGTCTGAAAAGGTCTAATTAAATTTTAGGGGCTGTGTATATCATTTGAAATGTAATGATCCATGCAATTTAGATGATCTCTTAGGGCAAAAAGATCAATGCACATTAAGCCTTATAATTCAGAGATACAGAGTAAAGTCAAATGACAAGTATTTGTCAATGCTGAATGGTTGCTTGCTGGCATTAGCAGTGGAAGTGCAGGAGTTAGACAGATGCAGTAAAGGAATGGCAGCGAAGTATTGAACTGACGCAAACTCCACCCCCATCCTGCAGAGATGAAAAGGCATTATGGTGCGCCTTTGGGTCGTCACCTATAACTGTCACAACATTTTGCGTCACCCTACCATGCATACACTGACAAGTGTCGAGGTGTACCTTAGGTGTTTGGGCTTTACACTCACCTCATTCCATAAGGAAATATGCTGAAATGGGTGCAGTATAGGAGAATGGGGTGAACTCTGGGGTCAAAGAGTCCAAGGCACACCTCAATGCCTGTCACTGGCTGCAGGGTGGGGGTGGGGGTGGAATGGTGTGAGCATTATTTCCACAATCCCAAGTCACACCCCTGCCGCCTGTCAGCTCTACAGGGTAGGGCATTATGGTCAGAAACCCTAATGCCCTGGGAGTTTCATGGTATTTTTACTCCAAGTTTACAACATGGGCTTTTTGTGACCCCACCACATGAACAGTGACACTATCAGTTCATTAGCGGAAAGATGATTTTGCACAGCGACTGTGCCATTTGGTGCCACAGGTTCGAAAACACATTTCATCCAGGATGTGAAAAATGACAGCTGTACTGTTAATGAGGAGGTGTTAAAAAATGGTAATGTTGAAAATCTGGAATAAAAATATAAAAAAACAGGTGAAGTCACGAGCATGCGTAGAAACTGCACAACACACACCCGTAATGTAATTTCTTGGGGAACTTTTTATACCAGACGTTCAACATAGGCATTTTGGGACCTCCGCTCATGAACAGTGTCACTGTGATTTTCTTAATCTGTCCCGAACACTGATTTTCCACAGCGACCGTGCTATTCTGTGCCGGAAGTGAGAAAACACATTTCAGCCAGGATGCAAAAAATGATAGCTGTACTGTTCATAAGGAAGTGTGGAAAAATGCCAATGTTGAAAATCTGGAGTGAAAATATTACAAATTCATGAAGTTACGAGGGTGCATGGAAACTGAGCAATGCACTTTAAGATTTCTGCTCACGAACAGTGTCACTGTGATTTTCTTAATCTGTCCCAAACATTGATTTTGCATACCAACCGCACCATTGAGCATTACATATGCAAAAACACATTTCAGGCAGAATGTGAAAAATGACAACTATACTGTTCATAAGGAGGTGTGGTCATTTGGTAATCGTCCTTATGACATGGAACCTGGTAGGCCTGCCCTGTCTTCCATGGATGGGAATCCTATTCCTCTTTTCCCTTTTTTTCCATCAATCCTTCCTATACCATCATTCCAACAATCTACATCCCTAGCTCTGCCTAGAGGGGTATTGAGTGAAGGTGGACTTGCCTTATCTGTTGGGGATGGGAGACTATTGATTATTTTTGGTTTCTACCATTAATACATCCTATACCATCATCTGACCTGTCTGCCAGAGATGAAGCCTGTTCCTCATTTCCAGATTCTACCATCAATCAATCAATCCTTTAATATCATTCCAAAAGTCTCAGTCCGTATCTCTGCCTTCTGAGGTTTTGTGTGAAAGTGGGCTAGCCTGACCACCAGAGCAAGCAGTCTGTATCACCCATTTGAATTTTCCACCATGTAAATTCTCCCAGCTGCATTTGCTTCCTTCTGCTCCTCCATCATCAGTTCTCCAGGCAATGTTGCCCTTCAAGTTTCCTCTGGAACTTGTCTATCTACATTCATACTTGCTTTTCCTTTCCAGCATAAGGATCCATCTCACCTCCCTTTTCCACCTTGTGCTATTGGCCTTTATCTGTTGCTCAGCTTTTCAGTTTGATTTCATTTGTTTATTTTACTTGTCATGGATCTGGTACTAGGTTAGCCCACTGGATCCAGGGGTTCCCTTCAATGAACAGCCAGATTTCATTCTTAGCACTGACTTCCTCTGAATCATGACATTGGGATAATGACTGGTACTCCTGCTTTTCTGGATGTCAAGGTTTTGTTCTGTTTCACAGTTGTTCTATGTTATTTCAATGCTCTTGACTTTTCCCATGGGGAACTTGTGTGACTCCTTTTTGTGATGAAGACTTCATTGTATTTGGGATAACTTTTTGCTATTTGGACCCACTGGCATATTGGTGTTCACTTCCTGTGCCTTACACCATTGTCCCCTTCAGTCTGCTGCGACAGAAGCTGTAATCATTCATTGTTCCACTCTGCTGTTTTGGATTGATTTCTCCTGGGTTCTCTTCCCAATCTATTTCTCCCTGTTGCATCAGTCCTCTTGATGTTGCTCCTCAAACATGTTCTGGCCTGTTGCATTCCCCCTGTCAGCTCATCATCTCCTGGCTGTCCTCTGCCCCTGAAATTGCTCCCTAGATTTCATCTGCTGCCAGTTGTGCTGCACCTCCATGGCTTATCTTGGAAGGACCGCTGGTATGTCATGGTGCATTTTTGTTCTGCTACTGCTGTAGCTCTGGGCCTTGGCTTGTTTGCTTCGATGTATTTTTTTTGGGGTGAAGGGCAATTCTACGTTAGCCACTTTCCAGCAATCAGCTATCTGTTTAATTTCTTCTCCTGATCGATCTGCCTTACTGTCCTTCTGTGGCTGGCATCACTGCTCCTGACTAGTGCTCTATGGACTATCAGTACCTCTCCAAAGAATAAAACCCTGGTCTAGCAACATCCCTCGAACTGCTCGACATTTTTGGACCCAGACAGTCTGAAGCACCATTATCTCTGATATTCTTCACAAAATCATTCCTCAGCATCCTATTGGAGTCAGACTGTGCAGAAGCTTTTACCTCCTGATCAACTCCACAGGATCAGTCCTCAGATATTTTATCAGATTCAGACTGCATGTAAGCCATTGCTTCCTGATATACTCCAGAGAATCTAAGCTTTAGTGCAGTCCTCTTTGAACCTATCCTCTCACAACAGGAAATGCAAACTGAGTCCCTCCTGGGATACCTCATCTGCACACAAGACATAATTCCTCAATGTAGTTCCTTTATGTCACACCATTTGGCTATGGCACCATCATTTTAATATATTTAATAATAATAATACCTTTATTTATATAGCACCTTTCAACTATCAAGAAGCTGTACAGCAAGAATAAATAACACAGTAAAATCACAGTAAAATAAATACTGAGCTAAAATCAATTTATAAAAGCTCGGCACCACAAGTGGGTCTTTAGGACCTTCTTAAAGCCCTCCATGGTCATGCACTCCTGTAACTGATGGGGTACAGAATTCCACTGGACTGGGGCCACATACATAAATGCATGGGCCCCCGATGTCTTCAAGGATACCCTGGGAATCTCTAGCAACCCCTCGTCTCCTGCGGAGTGGAGTAGTCACCTGGGGCAGTAGGGGGACAGGAGCCATTTCAGATAGTCTGGGTCCTGTCCATGTAGGGCTTTATAGGTTAGAAGCCCAAACTTGAAGGTGATTCACCACTGAATAGGCAGCTAGTGTAGTTTGTGCAGTACCAGTGTGATGTTACATACCCAGGAGGTCCCCATCAACAACTAGGCCACAGCATTTTGTACTAGCTGCAAGCGGTGGATATCAACCCCCAGAAGCCCTAGGTACAGGGAGTTGCAGTAATCAAAGTGCGAGGTCACAAAGGCATTGATCGGCATATGGAGGTTGCTGGATGGAACTAGGTGCTTGATCCTGGTGATGTTCCTTAGATGGTAAAAAGAGGACTTGATGACTGCTGACATCTGAGATAACAGTGTTAGCCCATCATCAAGAATCACACCCAGGTCTCACACCCATTCAGAGGAAAGAAGCTGGGTGCCTCCCAGACAAATTCTGGAAGGCTGACTAGCCCCTAACCCCTCTATCCAGTGACCCGGATCCACGACCTTCACCTCAGTCTTTCCTGAGTTCAACTTCAACCAGCAGGAATTCATCCAATCCTGCACTTCAGTGAGGCAGTTGTTAAGTACCAAATGTGCACTATCTTGGTCAGGTGCAAAAGACAGGTAGAGCTGGGTATCATCAGCATAGCAGTAAAACCTCAGCCCATACCATCTTACAATGCCTCCAAGGGGCAGCATATACACCGTGAACAACATGTGGGTCAACACCAAGCCCTGGGGGACTCCACATGACAGAGAGATTGGGTCAGAAGAAAAATTCCCCGACACCACCCTCTGAGTTTTTGACCAATATGATCATATTCAATTCTCATCAGCAGCAACTCAGATGTTATCATGTCACTCCTTTCATACCCTCAGGGAATTGCTATTCGATGTCCTTCAAAGAACCTTCTTCCATCTAAGTATCTCAGACTATGCACCACCATATTTCCATTGCATGGTTATCCTGCTGTCTTTATGCAATCCTGAATCACAGCTCCCCAGTCTCTGAACATTGTAATACTTCATGAAATCATCTACATCTCATAAGTAAGATGTACCCAGTCATATCAACCACATTCCTGGGTCCTCTTGCCTCATCAGACAACAGCTACAGTATCTTCCATATACTCAGTCAACAATGAATGCCATCATCAATGGCAAGTCTCCATTCCATTCCATCATGCTGCTTATGCACAACTGACCTCATCTCTTTACCACCATTCCATACCTTTATGTTCCACATCAAACTAATGCAAATGACTCAGTCTGTGCATTATATTATTTCCAATATCATACCTTTCATTGTATCATCAGTCAGCAGACTCATTTAAGACTCCTCCTTTTTATGCTGCCTTGCACTTGCAGGGCAAGCAACATTTTGTGACAGCTTGCTGGAGTAGCAGGTTGTGGAGGTGTGGCCATGTTGTGGCCAATGGTGGGACTGCTATTTTGGGCTGGTCTCTGTGGCACCAATGAATGAGAATGCTGTCTATGACAGTGGTTCAGAAGCATGCCACCAACTTGAAAGAAATCCGCCGCTGCAATGAGAGACAGGCTCGTCATTGCAGTGGTGGATCTCACATGCCTCCATTATGTACCCCGGTAAAACATTTAACTAAACATGGCAGTGGCTCCCGCTGTCTGCCTCTCACAGTCCCTACAAAGCTGATGTCGGGGGTGCCCAATCCCCCTGTTGGCATGCATCCTCCCCAGTTCATTTGCTAAGGAGGGAGCCCAATCCCCCCTTGGCATCATGTCCCCCAAACACAGACATGCTTTCTTTGCTGACGGGGGGCCCCAATCCCCATTGGCTTCAGTTCTCTGTCCCCAAAAAATACAGGTGGTACACTGGGAACTCACCCCAGTGTGCCCAGTGTAGTACCTAAAAAAAAGAAAACCTTCCCCCGAATTGTTTTTTTATTTTTTTTATTTTTACCTGTAAACAAGAAAATGGTCCCTTGCCGTTTGTGGTGCCCATCCCAACCCACACCACCCTATGTGCACTTCATCCCGCACCCCCCCATCACCCTATACTTACCTCTTGAGCCCAGTGCGACAATCTTTGGTGGAGCAGGAACACATCTTCACTCTTCAAAGCCAACCATGAACCACAGAAAATCATGGTAAGCTGTATAATGGCATCAATGGGTGAGGTTTCAACTTAGGTGGATATCTCAGTCATTTATGTGACTTTTGGCTCCAAATTTTCAACATGTGGTTCTTGGAACCCCAACTCATGAACTCAGTTACAATCATTTCATTATTCAGTCCCAAAAGGTGATTTCGCAGTCACTGTGTGGAATCACCTTTCCTGACCGATTAACGAAACAACAGTGTCACTGTTCATGAGGTGGGCTCCCAAAAAGCCTATTTTGCAAATTTGGTGAAACAGTTCCAAACAAGCATTTATCAATGCCAAATGTTTACTTGCTGATATTAGCATTGGACGTGAATGAGTCAGACAGAGGCAGAATAGGAATGGCAGTGAGGTACTGAACTCATGCCAACCCCATCTCCACCCTGCATTGATGGACAGGCATCTGGGTGTGCCTTTGGGTCATCACCCATAATGCTCATGGCATTTTACCTCACCCTATCCTGTAGACACCAAAAAGTGTTGAAGTATGCCTTGGGGCGTTCAGCTTCACAGTCACCCCATTTCATAAGGACACATGCTGAAATGGGTGCAGTATAGGAGAAAAGTGATGAAGTCTGGGGCAGAAGAGTCCAAGGCACACCTCGATGCCTGTCGCTGGCTTCAGGGTGAGGGTAGGGGTGGAATGACGTGAGCATTACAACCGGCAATCCAAAGGCACACCCCTGATGCCTGTCAGTCTGTACAGGGTGGGACATTATGGTTAGAAACCCTAATGCCCTGAACATTTGTTGGTATTTGCAATACAAATTTTCAAAATGGCCTTTTTGTGACCCCCACCTCATAAATGCATTTGGGATCTCTGTTCATGAACAGTGGCACTGTGATTTTGTTCATGTGTCCCAAACTTTGATTTCTCACAGCAACAATGCCATTCTGTGCCATATGTGCAAAAACACAGATTGGGCAGGATGTGAAGAATGACAGCTGTACCATTCATGGAGAGGTGTGAAGAGATGGCAATGTTATAATCTGGAGTGAAAATATTAAAAATGCTTGAACTTCCGAGTGTACATGGAAACTACGCAACGCATGCTTGTAACGTAGTCATTTAGTGGACTTATTTCACCAAATTTTCAATATAGGCATTTTGTAACCTCTTCTCATGAACACTATCATATGATTTTCTTAATCTATCTCGTACATTGATTTCCCACAGTGACTGTGCCATTGTGTGCCAGATGTGCAAACACACATTTTGGGCAAGATGAGAAAAATAACAGCTGTACTGTTCATAAGGAGGTGTTTCTAACCATAATGTCCCACCCTGTAGAGACTGACAGGCATCAGGGATGTGACTTTAGATTGTTGACTGTATTACTCACACCATTCCACCCCCACCCCAACCCTGCAGCCAGTGACAGGCATCAAGGTGTGCATTGGACTCTTTGACCCCAAAGTTCAGCCCATTCTCCTACAGTGTACCCATCTCAGCAAATTTCCTTATGGAATGGGGTGAGCGTAAGATCCAGTGCAACACTTGTCGAGTCTGCAGAGTAGGATGAGGTGAAATGGCATGAGCGTTATGGCTGATGACCCAAAGGCACACCTCAATGCCTGTCAGTCTCTGCAGGGTGGGGTGGGGTTGTTGTCAGTTCCATACTTCACTGCCATTCCTATTGTGCATCTCTCTAACTCCTGCACTACCAATGCCAATGCCAGCAAGACAACATTTGGCATTGACAAATGCTTGTTCTAGAATTCCCTCAATATATTGGAATTTAAGCATCTGTAAGTGAACTCCACATGGGCCATTCTGGCTCCTGCCATGGAGCTACTTGTACTACAAAATGAAACATATCCCTCATATGCTCACAGCAGTCCTTCCTAACGCTTCATTCACATAAACCATATACAAGCATTCCATCCACCATAAAGCCTTGAAACTATCATACAGAACAATTAAGCTATACCTATCAGATATCCATTTACTAGTCTTACAGCCTATCTCATCCTTGTCTTCACCACTGTACAGTCCTCTAGTTACTCCATTCAACTGGGTATCCAAAAGAGCTTCATCACTTAACCTTCTTGTAGTCTCCACACACAATACTTTCACAGTGAAATATAGTGAGTCTACTGAACTGAAATCCATTTGTTTCTACTTTGCACATCATGGTTTAGTCTGCTAATTGTCTAGCCTTTTTTGGATTCCTGTATCCTGAAGATTCTCTATCTCTTCATACTTAAGAAGACAGGGAATGACATCTCAATCCGCACAGGGTTTGTATACAGATCCCCGTCTCAAGGGGAGGAAATGGACAAGAAAATGATAGAGGGCATTCTCAAAATGGCTGAAAAAGGGGAGATACTGTTGATGGGGGACCTGAATATGCCAGATATTAACTGGGCGACATGGACTGCAGCCACATCCAAGAGCAGGGTCATTCTCGATGCTCTACAGGGAGCATGCCTTAGACAACTAGTGGCGGAACCCACTCAGGAGGAAGCAATATTAGATCTGGTACTCTCAAATGGAGAGAGGATCACAAACTTAGAAGTCAGTAGTCATCTGGGAACAAGTGACCACTGCACAGTGTGCATCACAATAAACTCAACCATGGAGACAAGCCATACAAAGACAAGGATACTGGACTTTAGAAGGGCTGACATTGGCATAATGGGTGAATACCTGAAGAATGCATTAGCAAATGGCCAGAAAGGAGGGGTGGAAGAACAATGGAGAAAAATCAAAACTGCCATCATGGTGGCAACAAGCCTTTGTGTGAAACAAATAAAGAAAACAAAGCAGAATAAAAAAACACTATGGCTCTCAAAAGAGGTGTCAGGGAAGGTTAAGGAGAAAAAGACTGCATTCAAAAAGCATAAGGGATCGCAGACAGAGCATGACAGGGAACTGTATCAATTAAAGCAGAAAGAAGTGGGGAAGGCAGTCAGAAAAGCAAAGGTCCAAACCAAGGAAAAGATAGCCAACTCAGTTAAGAAGGGGGATAAAACCTTTTATAGGTACATTAGGGAGCATAGAAAGGTTAAGGGAGGGATAGTGAAGATTAATAAAGGAGAGGGGAGGTGGGCAGAGGGAGACAGTGAAAAGGCAGAGACACTGAATGAATACTTTTGCTCAGTATTCACAAAAGAAGAAGAGGAGGAGTTACCTAAACCAAACAGTAGAAGCACTCTGATAGTGGGGTTGACACCAGTCCATTTACAGAAGAAAGAGTACTGAAAGAACTCCTAAAACTCAAGGTGGACAAAGCAATGGGGCCTGACAGGATTCACCCTAGAATCCTAAAAGAGCTAAGAGAGGACCTAGTGACACCACTAACCACACTTTTTAACAAATCATGGGAAGATGGGGTGGTACCTGAGGACTGGAGGAGGGCAGATGTGATTCCCCTTCACAAAAGTGGGAGCAAGGCAGAAGCAGGAAACTACAGACCTGTTAGTTTGACCTCAGTGGTGGGAAAATGATGGAATCACTTCTGAAAGAAAGAATTGTTGAGTACCTAGAAGCCAGCGGGGCACAGGACCCAAAGCAGCATGGATTCACAGCAGGAAGGTCATGTCAGGCAAATCTAATCAATTTCTTTGACTGGGTGACCAAAGTAATATACCAGGGAGGGAGCTGTGGATATGGCCTACCTAGACTTTAGCAAGGCATTTGACACAGTCCCGCACAAAAGATTAATAATCAAGTTAGCCACCCTGGGAGTGGGTCCCAGGGTGGTAGCCTGGGTAGCAAACTTGCTGCACAACAGGACACAGAAGGTAATAGTGAATGGAACACATTCTGAAGAAAGTGGGGTTACCAGTGGAGTATCTCAGGGCTCAGTACTGGGTCCAGTCCTCTTTAACGTCTTTATAGGTGACATTACGGAGGGTCTGGAAGGAAAGGTATGCCTCTTTGCGGATGACACAAAGTTATGTAACAGAGTTGATACACAAGGGGAGGTAGAAAGGATTAGTAGGGTCTTGGCAAGGTTGGAGGAATGGTCAGACATATGGCAACTTAGATTCAATGCAAAGAAGTGCAAAGTAATGCACCTGGGAAATAAAAATCCAGAAGAGTACACAATAGCAGGGGAGGTACTAACGACAACAATAATGGAAAGGGATCTAGGTGTAGTCATATCAGATGACCGAAAGGTGGGTAAGTAATGTGAGAAGTCAGTAAGGAGAGCCAGGGGGATGCTGGGATGCATAGGGAGGGGCATCACAAGTGGAAAAAGGGAAGTGGTTATCCCTCTGTACAGACAGTTGGTGAGACCCCATCTGGAGTACTGTGTGCAGTTTTGGAGACCTCATCTATGCAAGGACATAGACAGGATGAAAGCAGTCTAGAGGAGGGCAACTAAAATGGTGCAGGGTCTACATCAGAAACCATTTGAAGAGAGACTGAGAGAGCTTAATATGTATACCCCGATGAAAGGAGGGACAGGGGGGACATGATAGAAACTTAGAAGTACCTCAAGGGAATCAACAAAGTCCAGGAGGGTAGCATCTTTCAGAAGAAGAGATGTATAAGAACAAGGGCACAATTTAAAGTTAGAGGGAATGGCTCAGGGAAATGTGAGGAAATTATTTTTCATGGAGAGAGTGGTGGACACATGGAACCGCCTTCCTGGAGAGGTTGTGGGGTCTAAAACAGTGGGGGAATTCAAACATGCATGAAACAGACATAAGGCAATTATAGTGGGGGCTTGCAGGAAGTAGGCTGTTGGTTAACTAGAATCTGCTGCTTATCCAATAGGTAGGGAAATGGGCGGACTGGGTGGGCCAAGTGGTCCTTATCTGCATCAAAGTCTATGTTTCTATGTTCTATGTTTCTAAGTATTGAGAACCTTGCCAACGTTAATAAAATTACTGATTTACTGAAGAGGACGATCATTCTATCGTGCCATTACCTTTCTCAGTCTGACAAATTACATTAAAGAGTTCACATAATCTAATATCCATTATGCAATTACTGGACTCTGGCAGCTCTTCTGGACAAAACTGAATCCCTTCCTCATGCTCAGATCTATTACTTCCTCTGTGTATGTTTGATAAACTATCACCTATTGCCACAAACAGATCTTGGAACATGTTTAAAACTTCACACAACAGCTAAACTTATCCATATTCATCATCTCAACATTCATCCAGACTGGATCTTCCTCTTTAACCTCCAGTACTGACATTCCTGCACATCATCAAAAGACTTGAAAATGGACTTTGTCACACTATGAACATTACATCCTAAACTAGAATCAGAAATCAGTGTAAGCATTTAGGATCATTGCCTCTTAGGTTGCCCAAGGGATGGGCATGTCAGTAGCTATGGGTCCACAGTGGTTTCCTCCACAGGATTTTTTTTCTCTCCTGCATGTTACTGCTCACACGCTCCATGAGTTGGAGGAGGTAATCTTTTTTTTGCACTCTGTTTCCTATAGCTACCCTGCTTAACCTACCAAATGTGGGAATAGAGAAAGGCCAAAAATTCATAAATATGCATAAGCAGTGTTCTATTCACCAAACATCGAATGGGATGGCTAAAGTCCAATGCTCAATGTGGGAGAATAGCTTCTTCCACATGCCATATATAAACCAGCCTCTCCCAGCAGCTCACACTTAGTGTGTTCTGAAACACCCACTGTCCTCCCAACCCCCCTCTTCCTCTGGTACTCTGCTCACCCTTGATGCTAGGCCCTCTGTTCCATACAGCTGCACATGTTTACCTACCATAGGTGTGAATAGAGAAAGGCCAAAAATTCATAAATACGCACAAGCAGTGTTCTATTCACCAAACATCGAAGTAATAGTTGTAGTAACAGTAGTAGTAGTAGTAGTAATTGTTATTTTGTTTGTGGGTTCCTTGTCCCACAGGCTGAGAGCACATTACACAGTACAAAACCAGCAGCTATTCAACAATTGTATTGCATAATATCAAACACTTGATATTAATTCCAGCCCATGACCTAAAATTAATTAAACAAACATTTGTCAATGCCAAATGTTTGCTTGCTGGCATTTACAGTGGAAGTGCAGGAGTTAGACAGATACAGTATAGGAATGGCATTGAAATATTGAACTGATGCCAACTCCACTCTCACACTGCAGAAATGGACAGGCATTAAGGTGTGCCTTTGGGTCGTCGCCCAAGATGGTCACGACATTTCACTGCACTCTACCCTTCAGACATTGAAATGTGTCAAGGTGTGCCTTAGAGTGTTTAGGCTTTACATTCACCTCATTCCATAAGGAAATATGCTGAAATGGGCACAGTTCAGGAGAATGGGGTGAACGCTGGGGCCAAAGGTTCCAAGGCACACCTCAATGCTGCCTGTCACTGGCTGCAGGTGGTGGGTGGGGTGGGGTGGAATGGCATGAGCATTATTGTCAACAATCCCAAGTCACACCCCTGACGCCTGTCAGTCCCTACAGTGTAGGGTGTTATGGTCAAAATGCTAACACCCTGATCATTTCTTGGCATTTTTACTCCAAGTTTTCCACATGGGCTTTTTGTGACCCCACTGCATGAACAGTGACACTATCAGTTCATTAGGCGAAAGGTGATTTTGCACAGCAACTGCACCATTTGGCACCACAGGTGCAAAAACACATTTTAAAGAAGATGTGAAAAGTGACAGGTGTACTGTTCATGAGGAGGTGTAAAAAATGGCATTGTTGAAAATCTGGAGTGAAAATATAAAAAAACTGTTGAAGTCACGAGCGTGCGTAGAAACCGCACAATGTACACCCGTAATGTAATTAGTTTGGGGATTTTTTACAGCAGATTTCAACATAGGCATTTTGGGACCTCCACTCATGAACAGCGTAACTGTGATTTTCTTAATCTGTCCCGAACACTAACTTCCCACAGCGATCGTGCTATTCTGCACCAGAAGTGCGAAAACACATTTTGGCCATGGGGAGAAAAATGACAGCTATACTGTTCATAAGGAGGTGTGGAAAAATGTCAATGTTGAAAATCTGGACTGAAAATATTACAAATTAAATGAGCCTACGCGGGTGTGTGGAAAGTATGCAATGCACGCTCCTAACACAGCCATTTTATGGATTTTTGTCACCAAATTTTCAACATAGCCATTTTAACACCTCTGCTCATGAACAGTGTTACTGTGATTTTCTTAATGTGTCCCAAACATTGATTTTGCACACTGACCGCGCCAATGTATGTTACATGTGCGCAAACACATTTTGGGCGAGTTGTGAAAAATGACAGCTGTACTGTTCATACGAAGGTGTGGTAAAATGGCAATGTTGAAAATCTGGAGTGAAAATATTAAAAATTATACCATGGACATAAGTGAACAGCCAATGAAATCATCAGACTGGCAGTTTATCATCATTGTAAATCCTGTGATAACCAACAAATATTGAAAAGAAGCTCATAATCTACCACATCTGCAGCACAGTAATAAATACAATTAAAAAAGAGAAGCCCCTTTAATATTTGTGTTTTATAGTAAAAACACAAATATTAAAGGGGTTTCTAGGTATACTGCAATAAGCTTTCCTCGAGTATGTGGGGTTATAGGAAATTGCCACAGCTGGTGAAGATTTACCCACTCAGCTGCGCCTCATGGGCAACCACTCCAGCCATGGTAAATCCCCTGATAACCCACACCCCATTGTGGTTTATTGTTTAATTCTCAAAGTTACAAGCGTGCATAGGAACTGCGCAACGCTCACTCGTAAAACAGTCACTTTGGGGAATTTTTTCACTAAATTTTCAACATAAGGTTTTTGGGGGTCTACCTCATGAATTGTGACACTGTCATTTTGTTACTCAGTCCCAGAAGATGGTTCTGTGCAGTGAAAGTGAAATCACCTTTCAGGATGGAATACCAAAATGACAGTGACTGAGTTTATGAGGTGGGGTCTAAAGAGCTCCATGTTGAAAATTTGGTGAAAAAATTCCCATAAATGTCCAAGATATGCACCAAAGTTGGAAAAAAAAAACATTTATGCCATTAAACAGCTTACTGTAATTTTTCAGTTCGCGGTTGGTTTTGAAGAATGCAAACGTGTTCCCAGTCCACAGAAGATCATTGCGCTAGCCTCCGGAGGTAAGTATGGGGTGAGGCGGGGGTGTGGGGAGGTGGGGTACCCAGAGGGTGGCTGTGGGTTGGGGAAGGGGGGCAAGACAGTCAACAACGGACCATTTTTTCCTTATAGATGTTTTTTAAGAAGGCGACGATGAGGGACTTTTGCCACATAGGAGTGGGCTCCCAGCATGGCAGCTGGAAATTTGTTTGGGGGGCAGTGGAGCCACTAGGCGATTGGGCACCCCAGTCAGTCATACAGGCTTTTACTATGCTGGGGTGGGCTCCCATCGTGGCACCTGGAAGTCTGATGGGGGGGCAGTGGAGCCAATGGGGGATTGGGCACCCCTGTCAGCCATGCAGACCTTTGCCACACTGGGGTGGGCCCCCGGCGTGGCACCTGGAAGTCTGTTTTTTTGGGGGGGTACAGGAGTCATTGGGGATTGGGCACTTCATTGGCCATACTGACTTTTGCCATATTGGGGTGGGCCCCAGCATGGCACCTGGAAGTCTGTTTGGGGGGCAGTGGAGCCGATGGGATTGGGCACCCCCATCAGCCATACAGTGTTGGGGGGGTGCACATGAGCACGTTGGGGTGAGCTCCCAACGTGCTATTTGGGTGTTTGTTGGGGGGGTCAAGAAAAAAATGGAGCTGTCTATGACAGCTATTCAGATGCAGTGCTGATAGGTAGGCACGTTACATACCTCTGACAGCAGTATGTAAATTGCCTACATGTTACCACTGCTGATTGTAGCCATCTTTTGCTTTGAACTGTATGCCACTGCATCTGAACTGCTGTCATGGACAGCTTGGACATTTATTGGTGCGGTGAGGCCACGCCTGTAAGAAGGAGCAGGGCATTGGAAGCAGGGTGGCACACCTACAAAAATTCATATGATGGCACTATGTTTCTTGCACATGTGTGCAAGCAAACATAAAAATGAATACCCCCTTTGAGCTGGCCAGCCAGCAGATGGTAGAGCTACCATTAATGATGTTGATGACCAAGGTTCAGGAGCAAACTCTGGGTCATTGGGGGACAAGCCATGAAGAGGAGGATGAGGGTCAGAGGGGCTGCCCTTCTCTGGAATCTGGAGTCCAGACACATTTTGACTCCTAGCAATGGCTAAGAGTTGGTGCGCCTGGTACCAGCGTATATTCTGGGGATTGGTGAGTATCATACTTCTGCACATTGAGGGCAGGAGCATTCACAATATATTCTGACATCATGGCATGTCCAATATCCCATAACACACTACCACAAGGAATAAAGCCCTTCTGCAGCAGCAGAATGGTGCCAGGAACTTCCATGGCTCTCTACCTATGAAAGACATCCAGGCAACTTACTGGGAGATCCAAGTTGATCTTGATCTCTCCCCAACCCCCTGGGGAGCCCAGCAATGAGGATAAGTCACAGACTCCCCCTACAGGTGGCTGGCAGGATGCCAGCTAGGATAACTGGGGTAGCTCCTAGAGTGCTGATAGAGGAAAACATCCCTACCTGTGGAGAAGTGAATAAACAGAGTTTTCTGGAGGGAAAAAACATACAAACATACATATGAACATACAAAGAAGCCAGCAGAAGAAGACTATTTGGTCTATCAAGTCTGCTCATATTGCAGGGTCCATAGCTTGAGCTAATGTCCCTGCCCTTCCTCCCAACTCCTGCCATCCTCCCTACCCATGATCCTTACCTTCCCCCTATGCCTATCCCAGCCTGTCTTAAAGCTGCCCACTGCCTTCAATGAGACAACCTGGCTGCACATTCCAAGTGTCCTCCACCTTCTCTGTGAAGAAGTGCTTCCTGACCTCCCTCCTAAACCTCCCACCCTCCAGCTTAAGACTATGCCCCCTCATGTTATGGTTTCCACTCAGCCTATAGAGACTCTCCTTATCAGCCTTATTTATCCCTTTCAAGTACTTGAAGGTCCCAATCATGTCCCCTCTCTCTCTCCTGTCTTCCAGGGAGTACATGTTCATCTTTGTAGCCCTCCTCTGGACCTTCTCCAGCAGGTTAATGTCCTTTTTGAGGTATGGGTACCAGTACTGAGCTCCATACTCTAGATGCAGCCTTACAGTGACCTGTACAAGGGCAGTATAACCTCCTCTCTCCTACTACTCATCCCCCTAGATATGTATCCCAGCATCTTGTTTGTCTTTGCTGCTGATTTCTTGCACTGCATGGAACAAGCAAGAAAAAGGAATAAACTCATAAAACCCACTTAAATATAGCCAATGAACAGTGGGCAGATGAAACTAGATTGGGTAGGCCATGGTACAAAATGACATTTAAGACAATATTTGAAGCTATCCACTGTGGGGTCGGGGGGGCTCCTTCAAATAGTGAGACTTCACATTCCAGACCCTGGGCATGCATTGTAACCTCAAATGCCCTATCCCTAGACTAATTCATTTTGGATCTGAAGACTGACAGGAGGTCTACCTGAGAAGAGTGAAGGTGGTAGCCAGGAGCATATGGACAGAGGAGTTTTTTCAAATAACTGGGCCCATTTTATAGGTCTTCGATGGCTGAGAAACCTTTCTTGAAGGTAACATGCCTCCCCATAGACAGACAGTGCAACATTCACAACACTTGAGAGATATGCAGTGAGTGGAAAACTCCTGCAAAAAAATGGCTGTGGAGTTCTGCACCAGTTGTAAGTGACTGCGACATAATAGACTTCCGGAGCCATTACCTTTGGTCCTTTGGGTCACTATTTTTGGTGATATCTCGCTTTTCACCCTCCAGTCCTTTTATCTAGTGACATGGAGATAATGTTTCTAAATTTGGTGGGTGGATTTGGGCTTTTGCTCACAAGAATAGACACCTGAATATGTTTTTAAAGGTGCACCTTTATGTGGTTGGTTGGTTATGGTTTTTATTAAATGTTTTGATACAACTACTGAGGTTAACATGGATAAGTTGTCATTTATGGTATTCTTTTTGTGAAGTCTGACGCTTGTCTCAAGATCAAGTTTTTTTCCCAGCCATTTGACTTCTTTTTATAAATTTATGTATTGCTATCATTATTCATTCCTTCATGTGCTGCAACACGGTGGTGCTATGTACTGACTGAATGGATACATGCGTGGTATACTTGTTATAAATTGCCCATTAACTCTGCTTTAGAATAAAGTTGAGTAATAAAGAAAAGGATACCATGGACCACTCATGATGATGCCCAAATTCTTCACCCTATTCTTGGCTATGAGAGAGGCAGCATTAAATTGTAAACCAGCCCACTCTCTTTCCAAACATTCTAGTCTTCAAGATATCAAATCCACAAGCATCATGTCTGTCTTGACAAGACTAATTTTCAGCCAGCTGGAGGTCATTCATTTGCTGATATCAGATATGCATTTATTGAGCAGGTTGAAAGCATTTGCCTCTCCAGGGGCCCTTAACAGATACAGCTGAGCATCACCAGCACTGCAGTCAAAACTCAGACTATGTAATCAAATGACTTCACTCAGGAGCAGCATATACACTGCAAACAACATTGTTGACAAGATCAAATCCTAAGGCACCCCCAAGTCAAGGGGCACAGGGTAAGAGAAAAAATTTCCAAGCACCACCCAATGCATCCTGCTGTAAAGGGACAACTCAAACCACATCAACACAGTGCCTGTGAGTTCTCCAAGAGTCCTTGGTCAGGCTGTTAAAACTCCATGTTCCACAATGACAAAAGCTGGCAAAAGATCAATAATGTCAATAAGAATTGTGTTGTTCTTATGTAAGACTTTATCATTCTTCTTTATCTTTAGCTAGGAGGTCAATTTTCACCTTTATGAGTGTTTTCTGGGGTTTATGTGATAACGTCAAAAGCCTAAAGGCGATCGCCGTTATCATGAAGTCAGAGTGCTGAAAATTAATTTTGGCACTCTGACTTCCCAGTGCACAGCAAAATGGCACTGGGGACTTGCTTCTTAATAATTTATGTGGCGGGGGCTATCGTGCAGCCCCCTACATAAGGATTCTAAACTCCATGCAGGTGCATCTGGGGGTGAAATACCATTAAAAAAATAATTGGGGCAGGGCACAACAAAAACACACCAGCACCCAGACCCAAACCCAGCACCTTGCTCACCAACACTGCCTACCCACCCACCACACCATGGAGCAAACTTATCAACCCAGCATGGCTCTACCCCTCACAATCCCTCCCACCCCTTGCTGTGCGTGCTCGCTCCCCCCACCACATGCATACATATAGCAACATCCCATCACTATATTTTCAACCCCCCCATCCATCCACCCTACTCCACCCTAGCCCCGATGACATGCACCAGAGATTGAGTTGCCATTATTGTAAGTGCCCAATCATCAACGCCCATATCACGGGCTACCACTTTCTGTGTGTCATGATGCCTTCTGAATCTTGATTTGAATGGCATATAGAAAATTTCTCCTGGTGCATCTCAAGCTGTGGTACCACTATCTTTTTGATAACCCTCCCAAAAAATGGAAAGTTTCAGACAGGCCTGCAGTTGGATAAGATGTCAGAGTCCAGATATGGCTTTTTAGGAGGGTCTCACCACCACACTCTTCAAAAACCATCCTTTAAGGAATGCTTAAAAGTCTCCACAATTATGAGCCCAAGGACTCCCAGTGGTCCACCAACATCATCATTGGTCCTGGGTCCAACATAGAGAAAGTTAGGTGCAACTCAGAAATCAACTAGCAAATCACTCTGGCAGTACCAGCTGAAAGATATTCCAGGCTAATGAAGTGCCCTTACTCAGCAAAGATTGACCATTGCTGAACCACAAGAACTCACTTGGAGTAATCCCAGACTGAATGGAGGATACACTATAGAGGAAGAATTGACCTATTTCCTCACACCTTTCTCTGGACAAGTCTCACCTAGGCTGTAGACAGGCTGGATGAAATAATCTATCTACAGTGTCAAAGGCCTGAACTGGTTTGTTCTACCTTCAGGAAATCCTATGACATGAACTCTGGCTTTTTTGGGGTGATTGTCATCTTACACCCTTAATAGTGATCCCTCAGGATGAATCTGTCCTCCAATGATCCCAATTTCCTCCAAGACTACTACAACCCCTCACCTTAAACTGCCTAAATTCCACACTATACCTGGGGAGCTCTGGTGGGAGATTCTTTGGCATAATCAAAACAGTGCAGGGGAGTTGAGTGCAACAGTGACAGCCATTTTATAAGCCTCCACTTCCTCTTTGAACACATCAACACACACCTGCGACATGTTTGAGCAGTCAAAAACTGTTGAGTCAAGATAACATTTCACTTACTTCACAGAAGGGAATGTTCATACTTGAGGGATTCTGATACGAAAGCTCACAGCATGATGATCTAACCAGACAGAAGTAACCCTTAAATGTTCCTACATGCCAGTTACACTAAGTACAAATTCTGCAAGTGATGGTGCTGGAGACAGAAGTTGGTCATTGTGGAACAGAGACTGGGATTCATGGTTGTGGAGTTGCGAGGACAAGGACTGCTGGGTGCATAATAGTATAAAGAAACCATGGTTTATTATTGGTCATTTCCACTGGTTCCACACTCCCATTTTGTATAAGCAGCTTTTCCTGCTGGTCACCCACTGCATTTGGTGACAAAACCATCCTGTGCTGCCCAGAATAATTTTATTTCCCCCCCCTCTTTCTTCTTTGGGTGCCCCCAGTTCCCCTTCTTGGAATAGAAGTGACAAAGACAGACATGTAAATTTTAGTTTCCCTCCCAAAAAATATTTTGCATTCTCATTCGCTGCCCAATTCCTCAGAGTCCTACCTCTCTATTGTCAAGGGCAGTTTCTGAAAACACCATGAGGGAATAGATTCATGCAGTAAGCCTAATTTACTTTCATTATTCATGATTTCTTGGCACACACATAAAATTAACAAGTAAACAAGCATTTGTCAATGCCGAATGTTGATTGAGTTGGTCCTTTGAGCTCGCTCATTGCCCCTGCGTCACTCGCTCATTCTGTTTCTCCTGGTGCTGCAGGCAGCTCTTTTGTACTGGGCTCCTGCCTGCATTGGCACATTTTTCTGCCCAGAAAGAAATCTGCAGCTGTCCCGACAGAGCTCTGTTAAGGTGGGTCACTCCATCTCTCTCACTCACTCATTCTGTTTCTGCTGGCACTGCAGGCTGCCCTTTTGTACTGGGCTCCCACCTCTGTTGGTGGCTTTTTCTGCCCACAAAGAAATCTGCAGCACTCCTGACACAGGCCTGGTGAGCTAGCTCACTCCCCCTCTCTCACTCACTCATTCCGTTTCTGCCGGCGCTGCAGGCTGGCCTTTTGCACTGGGCTCCGGCCTGCATTGCTGCCTTTTTCTGCCCACAAAGCAATCCGCAGCAGTCACGATAGAGGTCTGTTGCGCTCACTCACTCCCCCCCCTCACTCGCACATTGTGTTTCTCCCAGTGCTGCAGGCTGCACTTTTGTACTGGGCTTCTGCCTGCATTGACACCTTTTACTGCCACCAAAGAAATCTGCAGCTGTCCCGACAGTGCTGTGTTGAGGTCGCTCTCTCTGTCTGTCTCACTCTCTCATTCTGTTTCTTCTGGTGCCACAGGCTGCTCTTTTGTACTGGGCTTCTGCCTGCATTGGCATGTTTGGCTGCAAACAAGGAAATCTGCAGCTGTCCCGACAGAGCTCCATTGAGGTGGATCACTCTCCCTCTCTTACTCGCTTGTTCTGTGTCGCCTGGCGCTGCAGGCTGCCCTTTAGTACAGGGCTCCTGCCTGCATTGCCACCTTTTTCTGCCCACAAAGAAATCCGCATCAGTCATGATAGAGCTCCATTGAGCTCACTCACTCTCCCTTTCTCACTCACTCGTTATGTTTCTCCCAGTGCTGCAGGCTGCCCTTTTGTACTGGGCTTCTGCCTGCATTGGCACCTTTTTCTGCCCACAAAGAAATCCTTAGCTCTCCCGACAGAGCTCTGTTAAGGTCGCTCACTCCGCCTGTCTCGCTCACTCATTCTGTTTCTCCTGGCGCTGCACGCTGCCATTCTGTAGTGGTCTCCTGCCTCTGTTGGCACCTTTTTCTGCCCACAAAGAAATCTGCAGCAGTCCTGACAAAGCATTATTGAGCTCACTCACTCCTTCATTCTCACTCGCTTGTTCCGTTTCTGTCTGCACTGCAGTCTGCCCTTTTGTACTAGGCTTCTGCCTGCATTGCCGCCTTCTTCTGGCCACAAAAAAATCTGCAGCAGTCACGATAGAGCTCTGCTGACCTCACTCACTCACTCCCCCTCTCTCACTCGTTTGTTCTGTTTCTCCTGCTGCTGCAGGCTGCCCTTTTGTACTGGGTTCCTGCCTGCATTGCCGTCTTTTTCTGCCCACAAAGACATGTGCAGCATTCCCGACATAACTCCGTTGAGGTCGCTCACTCCACCTCTCTCACTCACTTATTCCATTTCTGCTGGCTCTGCAGGCTGGCCTTTTGTACTGGGCACCTGCATGCATTGTCGCCTTTTCCTGCCCACAAAGAAATCCACAGCAGTCACAATAGACCTCCATTGAGCTCACTCAATCCCCCTCCCTCACTCACTTGTTCTGTGTCTCCTGCTGCTGCAGGCTGCCCTTTTGTACTGGGCTTCTGCCTGCGTTGCGGCTTGTCTGTCCACAAAGACATGTGCAGCAGTCCTGACACAACTCGTTAGTCCTCACTCCCCATCTCAGTCTCTCTTTCCATTTCTGCTGGCCCTGCAGGCTGGCCTTTTGTACTGGGCTCCTGCCTGCATTGCTGCCTTTTCCTGCCCACAAAGAAATCCGCAGCAGTCGCAATAGACCTCCGTTGAGATCACTCACTCCCCATCTCTCACTCGCTCATTCTGTTTCTCCCAGTGCTGCAGGCTGCCCTTTTGTACTGGGCTCCTGCCTGCGTTGGCACCTTTTCCTGCCCACAAGGAAATCTGCAGCTGTCCTGACAGCACTCCATTGAGGTCGCTCACTCACTCACTCATTCTGTTTCTCCTGGCACTGCTGGCTGCCCTTTTGTACTGGGCTTCTGCCTCTGTTGGCATTTTTTTCTGCCCACAAAGAAATCTGCAGCAGTCCTGATGGCCTCACTCACTCCCCCCCCCCGCCTCACTCGCTCGTTCCGTTTCTGCCAGCGCTGCAGGCTGCCCTTTTGTACTGGGCTTCTGCCTGTGTTGCCACACTTTTCTGCCCACAAAGAAATCTGCAGCGTCATGATGCAGCTCCTTTGAGCTCGCTCACTCATTCCCTCCTCTCACTCGTTTGTTCTGTTTCTCCCGCCGCTGCAGGCTGCCCTTTTGTACTGGGCCCCTGCATGCATTGCTGCATTTTTCTGCCCACAAAGAAATCCACAGCAGTCCCAACAGAGCTCCGTTGAGCTCACTCACTCCCCCTCCCTCACTCGCTTATTCCATTTCTGCTGGCGCTGCAGGCTGGCCTTTTGTACTGGGCTCCTGCCTGCATTGCTGCCTTTTCCTGCCCACAAAAAAATCCACAGCAGTCATGATACACCTCCATTGAGCTCACTCACTCCCCCTCCCTCACTCACTCATTCTGTGCCTCCTGCTGCTGCAGGCTGCCCTTTTGTACTGGGCTCCTGCCTGCGCTGCCGGTTGCCTGTCCACAAGAGCATGTGCAGCAGTCCTGACACAGCTCCATTGAGTCGCTGCTCCCCTCTCTCACTTCCTCATTTCCATTTCTGCAGGCGCTGCAGGCTGGCCTTTGTACTGGGCTCCTGCCTGCATTGCTGCCTTTCCTGCTCACAAAAAATCCACAGCAGTCACGATAGACCTCCGTTGAGCTTGCTCACTGCCCCCTCTCACTCACTCGTTCTGTTTCTCCCAGTGCTGCAGGCTGCCCTTTTGTACTGGGCTCCTGACTGCATTGGCACCTTTTCCTGCCCACAAAGAAATCTGCAGCTGTCCCAATAGAGTTCAGTTGAGGTCACTCACTCCCCCTGTCTCACTCACTCATTCTGTTTCTCCTGGCACTGCAGGCTGCCCTTTTGTACTGGGCTTCAGCCTCTGTTGGCATTTTTTTCTGCCCACAAAGAAATCTGCAGTCCTCCCAATGGCCTCACTCACTCCCCCCTGTCTCACTCGCTCATTCCATTTCTGCCAGCGCTGCAGGCTGCCCGTTTGTACTGTGCTTCTGCCTGCATTGCCTCACTTTTCTGCCCACAAAGAAATCTGCAGCAGTCATGATACAGCTCCGTAGAGCTTGCTCACTCGCTCCCCCCTCTCACTCATTCATTCTGTTTCTTCCACTGCTGCAGGTTGCCCTTTTGTACTAGGCCCCTGCGTGCATTGCTGCCTTTTTCTGTGCACAAAGAAATCCACAGCTGTCCCAAAAGAGCGCCGTTGAGCTCACTCACTCCCCCTCCCTCACTCACTCACTCATTCTGTGTCTCCCGCTGCTGCAGACTGCCCTTTTGTACTGGGTTCCTGCCTGCATTGCCAGCTTTTTCTGCCCACAAAGAAATCTGCAGCACTCCCAAAGGCCTCACTCACTCCCCCTGTCTCACTCGCTCGTTCTGTTTCTGCCAGTGCTGCAGGCTGCCCTTTTGTACCGGGCTTCTGCCCGTGTTGCCACACTTTTCTGCCCACAAAGAAATCTGCAGCATCACGATACAGCTCCATTGAGCTCGCTCGCTCACTCACTCCCTCCTCCCACTCGTTCATTCTGTTTCTCCCACCACTGCAGGCTGCCCCTTTGTACTGGGCCCCTGCGTGCATTGTTGCCTTTTTCTGGCCACAAAGAAATCTGCAGCAGTACCACCAGAGCTCTGCTGAGCTCACTCACTCCCCCTCCCTCACTCACTCATTCTGTGTCTCCCACTGCTGCAGGCTGCACTTTTGTACTGGGTTCCTGCCTGCATTGGTGGCTTTTCCCACAAAGACAACTGCAGCAGTCCTGACAGAGCTCCATTGAGCTCGCTCACTCCACATTTCTCACTCGCTCATTCTGTGTCTCCCATTGCTGCAGACTGCCCTTTTGTACTGGGTTCCTGCCTGATTGGCAGCTTTTTCAGCCCACAAAGACATCTGCAGCAGTCACGACACAGCTCTGTTGAGCTCGCTCACTCCCCCTCTCTCACTCACTCATTCTGTTTCTGCTGGTGCTGCAGGCTGCCATTTTGTACTGGCTCATGCCTCTGTTGGTGGCTTTTTCTGCCCACAAAGAAATCTGCAGCAGTCCTGACACAGGTCCGTTGAGGTAGCTCATTCCCCCTCTCTCACTCACTCGTTCCATTTCTGCCGGCGATGCAGGCTGGCCTTTTGTACTGGGCTCCTGCCTGCATTGACGCCTTTTTCTGCTCACAAAGAAATCCGCATCAGTCACGACAGTGTTCCATTGAGTACACTCAATCCCCGTCTCCCACTCACTCGTTATGTTTCTCCCAGTGCTGCAGACTGCCCTTTTGTACTGGGCATCTGCGTGCGTTTGCACCTTTTTCTGCCCACAAAGAAATCCTTAGCTCTCCTGACAGAACTCTGTTGAGGTTGCTCCTTCCGCCTGTCTCGCTCGCTTATTCTGTTTCTCCTAGTGCTGCAGGCTGCCATTCTGTAGTGGTCTCTTGTCTCTCTTAGTGCCTTTTTCTGCTCACAGAGAAATCTGCCGCAGTCCCGACAGAGCTCTATTGAGCTTGCTCACTCCATCTCTTTCATTCGCTTATTCCTTTTTTGTCTGCACTGCAGTCTGCCCTTTTGTACTGGGCTTCTGCCTGCATTGCCACCTTCTTCTGGCCACAACGAAATCTGCAGCAGTCATGCCAGAGCTCTGTTGAGCTCACTCACTCACTCACTCCCCCTCTCTCACTCGTTTGTTTTGTTTCTCCTGCGCTGCAAACTGCCCTTTTGTACTGGGCCCCTGCATGCTGCTGCCTTTTTCTACCCACAAAGAAATCTGCAGCAATCCCAACAGAGCTCCATTGAGCTCACTCACTCCCCCTCCCTCACTCACTCGTTCTGTGTCTCCTGCTGCTGCAGACTGTCCTTTTGTGCTGGGTTCCTGCCTGCGTTGCCGGCTTTTTCTGCCCACAAAAACATGTGCAGCAGTCCTGACACAGCTCCATTGAGGTTGCTCACTCTCCCTCTCTTACTTGCTCATTCCATTTCTGCCAGCTCTGCTGGCTGGCCTTTTGTACTTGGTTCCTGTCTGCATTGCCACCTTTTCCTGCTCACAAAGAAATCCACAGCAGTCACGATAAACCTCCGTTGAGCCTGCTCACTCCCCGTCTCTCACTCACTCATTCTCTTTCTCCCAGTGCTGCAGGCTGCCCTTTTGTACTGGGCTTCTGCCTGCATTACCACCTTCTTCTGGCCACAAAGAAATCTGTAGCAGTCACACTAGAACTCTGTTGAGCTCACTCACTCACTCTTCCTCTCTCACTCGTTTGTTTCGTTTCTCCTGCTGCTGCAAGCTGCCCTTTTGTACTGAGCCCCTGCATGCACTGCTGCCTTTTTCTGCCCACAAAGAAATCTGCAGCATTCCCGATGGCCTCACTCACTCCCTTGTCTCACCCACTCATTCCATTTCTGCCAGCGCTGCAGGCTGCCCTTCTGTAATGGGCTTCTGCCTGCATTGCCACTCTTTCCTACCCACAAAGAAATCTGCAGCAGTCAAGATAGAGCACCATTGAGCTCGCTCACTCACTCCCCCTATCTCATTCGTTCATTCTGTTTCACCCACCGCTGCAAGTTGCCCTTTTGTACCGGGCCCCTGCATGCATTGCTGCCTTTTTCTGCCCACAAAGAAATCCACAGCAGTGCCAACAGAGCTCCACTGAGCTCACTACCTCTCCCTCCCTCTCTCCCTCACTCACTCGTTCTGTGCCTCCCGCTGCTACAGACTACTCTTTTGTACTGGGTTCCTGCCTGATTAGCGCATTTTCTGCCCACAAAGACATCTGCAGCAGTTCCCGACACTGAGTCTGCAGAGCTCCATGCAGACTTCCCTCTCTCTCACTCGACCATTCAGTGCTCAGCCCGATACTGCAGGCTGGCCTTTTGTACTTTGCTTCTGCCTGCATTGCCGCCTATGCCCACAAAGAAATTCACAGCAGTTATCATACACCTCCATTGAGCTCGCTCACTGCCCCTCTCTCACTCACTCATTCTGTTTCTCCCAGCACTGCAAGCTGTCTTTTTGTACTGGGCTTCTGCCTGCCTTGGCACCTTTTTCTGCCCATGGAGAAAGCCGCAGCTGTCCCGACAGAGCTTCGTTGAGGTCACTCACTCCCCCTGTCTCACTCGCTCATTCTGTTTCTCCTGGCGCTTGCAGGCTGACTCTTGTACTGGGCTTCTGCCTGCTAAGCACCTTTTTCTGCCCGCAAAGAAATCTGCAGCTGACCCAACAGATCTCTGTTGAGGTTGCTGTCTCCGTCTGTCTGACTCACTCATTCTGTTTCTCCTGGTACTGCAGGCTGCTCTTTTGTACTGGGTTTCTGCCTGCATTGGCATGTTTTGCTGCCCACAAGGAAATCTGCCGCTGTCCTGACAGAGCTCCGTTGAGGTGGATCACTTCCCCTCTCTCACTCGCTCATTCTGTTCCGCTGGCACTGCAGGCTGCCCTTTTGTACTGGGCTTCTGCCTCTGTTGGTTGCTTTTTCTGCCCACTAAGAAGTCTGCAGCAGTCCTGACACAGGTCCATTGAGGTAGCTCACTTCCCCTCTCTCATTCGCTCGTGCCGCTTCTGCTGGCGCTGCAGGCTGGCCTTTTGTACTGGGCTCCTGCCTGCATTACCGCCTTTTTTTGCCCACATAGAAATCTGCATCAGTCATGATAGAGCTCTGTTGAGCTCACTCACTCCCCCCCTCACTCACTCATTGTGTTCCTCCCAGCACTGCAGACTGCCCTTTTGTACTGGGCTTCTGCCTGCATTGGCACCTTTTTCTGCCCACAAAGAAATCCTTAGCTCTCTCAACAGAGCTCTATTGAGGTCACTCACTCTGCCTGTCTTGTTCACTCATTCTGTTTCTCCAGGCGCTGCAGGCTGCCATTCTGTAGTGGTCTCCTGCCTCTGTTGGAGCCTTTTTCTACCCACAAAGAAATCTGCAGCAGTTCCCGATGGACTCACTCACTTTCCCTCTCTCACTCATTCATTATGTTTCTCCCACCGCTGCAGGCTGCCCTTTTGTACTGAGACCCTGTGTGTATTGGTGGCTTTTTCTGCCCACAAAGACATCTGCAGCAGTTCCAACAGAGCTCCGTTGAGCTCACTCACTCACTCCCCCTCTCTCACTCATTCGTTCTGTTTCTCCCACCGCTGCAGGCAGCCCTTTTGTACTGGGTTCCTGCCTGCATTGGTGGCTTTTTCTGCCCACAAAGACATCTGCAGCAGTCCCAACAGAGCTCCGTTGAGCTTGCTCACTCCACCTCTCTCACTCACTCATTCTGTGTCTCCTGCTGCTGCAGGCTGCTCTTTTTGTACTGGGTTCCTGCCTGATTGGTGGCTTTCTTTGCCCACAAAGACATCTGCAGCAGTCCCAACACACAATCATCATACACCTCCATTGAGCTTGCTCACTCCCCCTCTCTCACTCACTCATTCTGTTTCTCCCAGCACTGCAGGCTGCCCTTTTGTACTGGGCTCCTGCCTGCCTGCCATAGCACCTTTTCCTGCCCACAAAGAAATCCGCAGTTGTTCTGACAGAGCTCCGTTGAGGTCACTCACTCCCCCTGTCTCACTCGCTCATTCTGTTTCTTCTGGCGCTGCAGGCTGGTCTTTTTTACTGGGCTCCTGCCTCTGTTGGCAACTTTTTCTGCCCACAAAAAAATCTGCAGCAGTCCTGACAGAGCTCCATTGGCCTCACTCACTCCCTCTGTCTCACTCGCTTGTTCCGTTTCTGCCAGTGCTGCAGGCTACCCTTCTGTACTGGGCTCCTGCCTGCATTGCCACCCTTTTCTGCCCACAAAGAAATCCACAGCAGTCATGATAGAGCTCCATTGAGCTCGCTCACTCCCCCTCTCTCACTCACTCATTCTGTTTCTCCCACCGCTGCTGGCTGTCCTTTTATACTCAGCCCCTGCATGCATTGCTGCCTTTTTCTGCCCACAAAGAAATCCACAGCAGTCCCAACAGAGCTCCTTTGAGCTCACTCACTCCCCCTCCCTCACTCACTCGTTCTGTGTCTCCCAGCACTGCAGGCTGCCCTTTTGTACTGGGATCCTGCCTGCGTTGTCACCTTTTCCTGCCCACAAAGAAATTCACAACAGTCCTGACAGAGCTCAGTTGAGCTTGGTCACTCTCCTCCCCAGTCGCTCAATCCTAATCTGTCCCAAACACTGATTTCCAACAGCAACTATAGTATTCTGTGCCATAAGCGTGGAAACACATTTCAGCCAGGATGTGAAAAATGACAGCTGTACTGTTCATAAGGAGGTGTGAACAAATGCCAGTGTTGAAAATCAGGCATGGAAATGTTACTAATATGCAAACTTACAAGGGTGCATGAAAACTGCACAACACACGCTCATAACACAGTCATTTTATGGAGTTTCATCACAAAATTTTCAACATAGGCATTAAGGACCCCTGCTCATGAACAGTGTCAGTGTGATTTTCTTAATATGTCCCGTACACTAATTTCCCACAGCCACTGTGCTATTGTGCCCCGGAAGAGCGAAAACACATTTTGGTCAGGATGTGAAAAATGACAGCTGCACTGTTCATAAGGAGGTGTGGCAAAATGGCACTGCTGAAAATCTGAAGTGAAACTGATACAAAGTTGCGAAGGCACGAGTGTACTTGGAAACTGTGCAATGCACATTCATAACACTCATTTTAAGGACTTTCATCACCAAATTTTCAACATAGGCATTTTAGGACCTCTGCTAATGAGCAGTGTCACTATCATTCTCATAATGTGTCCCGAACATGGATTTGCCACAGCAACCACGCTGTTCTGTGCTGGAACTGCGAAAACACATTTCAGCCAGGATGTGAAAAATGGCTGCGATACTGTTCATAAGGAGGTGCAGAACAATGGCAATGTTGAAACTTTTGAGTGAAAATATTAATTTGTGAAGTTACTAACGTACGTGCAAACTGTGCAACACACTCTCATAACACAGACATTTTATGGAGTATCATCACCAGATTTTCAACACAGGCATTTTTGGACATCTGCTCATGAACAGTGCCAGTGTCATTTTCTTAATCTGTCCTGAACACTGATTTCTGACAGCAACCGTGCTATTCTGTGCCGGAAGTGCGAAAACACATTTCAGCCAGGATGTGGAAAATGACAGCTGTACTGTTCACAAGGAAGATCTAAAAATGCCAATGTTGAATCTGCATATAAATATGCAAATTCGCAAAATTCACAGTGTGCATAGCAACTGTGCAATGCAAGTGTAAAACAGTCATTTTTTTTATTTTTCCCACCAAATTTGCAGTATATGCTTTTTGAGAGCCCACCTCATGAATACTGGCACTGTCGTTTTGTTAATAGGTCCCAAGAGGAGATTCCATGCAGTGACTACGAAATCATCTTTCGGGCCCGAATAATGCCATGACAGTGCCAGAATTCATGAGGAGGGGTCCCAAAAACCCCATGTTGAAAATTTGGTGCCAAAATTCAAAAAAATGCCTGAGATATGCATCAAAGTTGAAAAGGCCCTATTTATTCCATTATACAGCTTACCGGCATTTCCTCAGTTTGCGGTCGGCTTTGAAGAGTGCAGATGTGTTCCCGGTCCACCAAAGATCGTCACGCCGGACTCTGGAGGCAAGTATGGGGTGAGGGGGGTGTGGGGAAGAAGGGTGCACAGTGGGTGGGTGTGGGTTGAGAGAGAGGGGCAGGGAGACCTCTGAGGGACCATTTCCTTTTTTACAGGTTAAAAAAAAAAGACATTGTAGGACCATTTTTGATTTTACAGGGACATGTGGCATGCTGAGGTGGGCTCCCAGCATGCCAATGGAGTCTTTTTATGGGGGAGCAGCTGTAGTCAATTGGGGATTGGGCATCCCCGTCTATACACAACAAAAGGTGGGGGTGTTACATTATGCAGATGGGGATTGGGCACCCTGTAGGCACACAGCAAAGGGGGGGTGACATTATGCCGGCCGGGGGATTTGGCACCCCGTGACGAATTTCAGCAGCGAGGGGTTACACGCCAATGTCGATGGGGGTGGGCTCCCCGTCGGCAACATAAACCTTGGGACACTGAAGCTGGCGCAGATTGGGGCCCCATCAGCAAACAAACATGGTGGGGGGCACATGCTGCCGAGGGATTAGCACCCCTCGGCAGGGGTTAACTGTTGTTTATGAACATGGTGGCAACCGCGCCATGTTCTAAAACAACTATCAGTGTTCAGGTTCCGCCTTGCAATGACGGGTCTCTCCCGTCATTGCAGCGAATGGTTGACGCTGCAATGATGAGGCAGCCCCTGACTGCAGCGGCTAAAATTTTTCAAGTTGGTGGCATGCTGGCTGAACTAGTGTCAGCAGCAGCATGCCACAGCATTGAGGGAAGCAGACCAAGCCTTTAAAGGCTGTGGGAGCATTGGCCACAACAGTGCCACACCTTCACAACCTGCTTCTGGAGAAAGCTGCCACAATATGTTTTTTGCGCATGCGAGCATTCAACATAAAAATATTAAAAATGATTACATATATTTTTTTCTGGCTCCAATCCCGTGGGACCAGAGGTTTACTTATTTATTGAAATGTTTCACCAGGAATGGTACAATGAACAACAAGTTGTTTATCTCATAGTGCATCCGGGGGGAGGGATCATAAGGGAGAACACATAATAAAGTACATAGACAGAGTAGTATAACAGTTGACAGATTGAGTGAACAGTTTAATGGTGTAGACATACAGCATACAACACAATATATACATCGGCCACATTAAGACCAAGGACATTATCACATTGTACTTTGATACAGAGTGCAGAGTATACATGACTGTAAGCTGAAGTGCTGTGTAGAAAACAATTATACATAGTGTTAAGAAGACCATTATGAATAGTAATGAAAGAGAAGTGTATCCTTTATATGAACAGCTAGCTGATTAGGAGATAGAAAGCAGTGAGCCAGTTTCAACAGTAAAAAATAAGGACTAGTCACAGGTACAGTTTGCAGTTCGAAGGTTTTGTAGGGCTATCAAAATGGAGTGTGAGGAGGAGGAGGAGTGACAAACCTGTGGTGGGAGGTTATTTCATAACTTAGGGAGGCGATGCGAGAAGAACATATGTCCAACTGTGGTGGACCGACATGAAACTACTAGCAATCGAGAGTCATATGTCCTAAGGGAGTGGGCTGGTGGGGAGAGAATAGTAAGGGACGAGGTGAGATATGGGTGGAGTGACTCAAACTAAAATCTGTACATGAATTTGGCACAGTGTAGGAGGCAATGATTTTTTAGGGAGTAGGGATCAAGAGCAAAATGACAGGAGTTAAAGAGAGAATCCAGTCTGGTTAAGGAGGACTTGGGAGCAAGACTGTAGACTACATCACAGTAGTCAAGCATAGATATCATCATCTTCTGGACCAGTTCATGTCTAGCCGGTATCTGGAGGCAGATATGATTCCTGTATAATACGCCAAGTTTGGGGTGCAGCTTCTTCAGGATGGCATCAACATGCCCAGAGATCCTGAGGTGTTGGTCTAGCCAGATGCCCTGATACCTAAAGGAGGAGATGTTCTCAAGGAGTGCCCCATCAAGGGTGTGGAAAAAGGGCAGGGAGGGGAGCCAAGAGAGTCCTTGCTTAGAGCCGAAGGTCATTGAGACTGTTTTTTGGCATTGAGTGAGAGCTGGTGGGAGCTGAATCAGAGCTGGACTTGACTGAAGTCATGCTGAAGTCTGGTTTCCACCTCAGTAGGGGACTGGCCTGAGGTGAAAAGAACTGTATCATCGGTGTACATGTGGATGGAGGTGGTTGAGCAGGCTGAGGGAAGGTCATTTAGGAAGATGGAGATGAAGATAGGGCCAAGTACGGAACCCTTGGGTATGCCAGTGTTGAGAAGGAGAGGAGGAGATGCAGCATCTGCTATTCTCACTGACTGGGTCCTATCTACTAGGTAACCTTTGAACCAACTGATGGCAGAGACAATTAGGCCAGCCGAGGAGGTCCTGGTCTCTCCACTGTGCTCACCACCCTCATAACCCCAAGCTTATCCCCCTGGGTGGGACCACTGGGCAGGTGTGGAAAACCCCCAGGGAACATGGTCTCTTAGTCCTGGATTACCCCACAGGGCGGGGCCACAGAAGTGGGACATCCCAGGCAGACCTTGGTCTGCAATGGGAGTGGTGGCAGAGGCAGGTGCCATCATCAGCATGCCAGCATTTGTTTTGCAAGTTTTTCCCCCGAGGAGTGGGAATGTGAAATGACATCCATGTCCACCCTGCCCCCTAACCTGTGGCACCAGCAGCGACAGTACCTCCAGCCTCTGCCAGAGGTTTGCATTGTGCTGGACACTCTTCCCACCTCCTCTGGAGAAGGAGAGCAGTCCCTGGGATGCTCAATCCTTCTCCCCCCAGCCGGCCCTCTGACTCCCAAGTTCATCACCGAAACCTGGGATGTTAGCACTGCAAGCAGACACCTTGCTGCTGTGTCAGAGGCCGGCGAGAAAATGATTATATATGAAATTATATTGAATCATGTCCCTTTATATCATATCAGATTGTATTATTAAATATTGTGTCAAATTATATTATCTGTTTATATATCATATTCTTTGCAAAAAATATGTTAATGCAGACATTAGGATCGTAAAATGGAAAAAGCACAATGACGGGAAATTAAAAAACATTAGGGATTTGGGTCTCTGGAGTATTGGCAAATCAGTGGTGGGGTCTTACTTCGGGTTGTCAAACCTAATGGCCACCTCTCAGCCTGTAGCCTCCTATCTGAAGCACAAAATACAGCTCCAACCTAGTGCCTCATAGTGATACATTATGGCCAACATAATCTGTCAGAGCTTTCTGCACATAGGGCCCTATGACCCCAGTGTGAAAACATCACATTTAACCTCATCTAATACAGGGTAGGGGTGGGCATTAGGGTTGACAACCCTCATCCCTGATTCACCAATACTCAGGAGACCTAAATCTCTAATGCTTTTTTCATTTCCTGTTTTTGCACGCTTTGCATTTTAGAACCCTAATGTATGCATTAATGTAGTTTTCCGCAAAGAATTTCTCTTCTTTTTGTGATAGTGGAACTGTATCCTCATTTGCTCAGGTCTCTTTGGGACCTGTGCAAAATGAGATAAATATAATATTGGAGACAGTCCTGATGCAGTGCAAGAGCCCAGCAGACCCCAACACACAACTCGATATCTTGTGGGTGTGGTTCCCTGACCCACCACAGGGTGTGGCGTCTGTGCCAAAACACTGCTCCATCATGACTGTATGATGCTAGTTTGACAACACTTTTGTTCACTGGCATCTTAGAGACGGGATTTATGTCGACCACATGTTGCGGTAGACATAAATCCTGCATGCCCCTACACCTCCCGAAATAAAGATTGGCAAGTCTGGGACAGAGTTGATTCAGGGAGGAAGCGCAGGACCAGGAGACAGTGTGCCCCTTTCTCATGCACACTAACACAGTGACCTGTTGGCAAAGTGTCCATTTTGCCGACAGGGAGGTTTGTCGCTGTGTTGGTGTTACCGTACGTGAGACATACCCTCCATCACTACCAAGGCCATGACTGGTGCTGCACCTTAACCATCAGCCTTGTCTCGGTAAACCAGCTCACTGAATTCACACCTGAACTCAGCTCACTGGCACAGTAAGGCAGCGTGTTCCCCAGGGGTGCAACAGACATCCCTGCAAACAATGTTACTTAATACATTCTTTGTTTTTCAATATTTTGACCTCAAACTTTCAACATAGTCTTCTTATGATGCCACATACACCACATAGGAAAACAGTTTCAAATGCATGCTGAAACATCTTTTATTTATTGAATTTTGTTGACCCGCGGTAAGTCCACTGGGCCTAGAAGTCCCTTTTTCAGGGGTGACCGGTGGGGGGGGATACAGATGGTAAGCAACTGAAATTGAACCAGATTAAGCTGTTAGTGGTATTTTTTTTTTAGTGAATGGGAGAAATTTGGCCAGGACACCGGGGAAATTCCCCTACTCTGATGGGTGGGGGACCCTTCCCATGAGGCATCTGACTTTACCTCAGTATGTCTCAACCGTTGGAGAGGATGGAGGTGTGGAGTGCTGGACTGCAGGACCAGATCAAGATTGCAGAGATATCCCTACCAGTCGCTAGCGTTTCAGAATGTACTGAAAATGACATACCTGTGAAGGAGATGTCTTCAGTGGAGAACATCGACACCCAGGAAGAACCAGATGGTGACCAAATTCTTATACCAGAAGAGGAGAAAAAAAGGAAACGACCAGAGAATGGTCAAACAGCTTCTAAGAGTACAGTAAAAAGGAGCAGCGTTCATGCAATTACAGCCCCTATGGAAACAGATGCGACGACCAGTACACCGGTAGAGGACCTATTTCCTTTTTTCGGCTCATCTTTCCACATGGTCCCCTGAGCAAGCGCTAGAGAAAGCAGGCTGGATTAGGACTCCGACTGCATGGATACCAGATCCTAATTTTCCCTTGCCTGGGAATGGATTGGTGAACCAGATGGACCATTTGGATGCAGTGAGTGCAGCAGGAGAACACTTTTTCAGTGACGGACCAAACTGCCGCATCACTTCCGCTGTTAGTTCCTGATTCTCAGCATGGAGATTTGCGAAACCGACGGAGGAATCAAATTCTACATTTCAAACCCCTGCAGACATGGATATCGTTTCATTGCTGAAACAGAACATTGAGCTACCACCACAGTCGGAAGGTCAGTACTTTCAAGCAGACATGAACGTTGTTACTGCTTTGCAGAACTCAGTTGTTGCTCCTTCTGCTGTTAAGCCTGCTAGTAAACCAGCCAGCTCGCTTCTCTTTTTAAACAGTCAGAGGTCCCACTGAGGAAAAGATTTGTAGCCCGTATACATTACAAAGGGGATATGGACCTTCCTCCAGACCGGAACTTTGTAGGAAAGACTTTAATAATACAATCTTTAAAGATTAAACCCTCAGATGTGTATGCTCTAATACACTCTTCAGGAGACTCTAATTTTGATGTTTCTTTCCGTACTGCTGCATTGCTAGATAAATTCTGGTCTGCTTACTATAATGCTCGTGCAGACCCTGTCTGGAAGCATTTTGTGATTATTCCCATTACTAGGCCTACCGCAAAAGTCATTACTGTCCTTTTAGGAATGAAGAATGTTTTTTAGATATATTGTATTGGTTGGACTAGCGTTGCACAGTTACTGGCACACCACATGCTTTAATTGATGTAAATGGTTTTTGGACGGGAGGTGGAAATTTACTGTGCAACTTAAAATTAATGAGTTTGGTATTCAGCATCTGCCTAATTGTTTTCTAGGTCGAGACCGTGGGTATATTGTTTTACCTAGGGCAACCGAGATCATGCTATAGATGTGGCTCATTGTCCCATCTGAGCTCTGATTGTGATAAACTGAAATGTACTTCATGCGGTATGATAGGTCATACTGTGTTGGCTTGTACAGTTCCTCCCACTTGTAATTTATGCAGTGATATTCACATGTATTTTCAGCCTGCCCATGGGGGACATAACACTGCAGGCTATGCAGAACATGATGCTTATATTGCTAAATCCTCTGTTATGGGACCCCCAGGATTTACTACCACCTGTTACAAATAACGGAAACTTCCTTCTTTCACTACCTCCATTGTAAATGCCCTGTTTGCCTGAACCTCCTGCAACTTCTGAATCTCCTAACCTTCCTGAACCCTCTGCATCCCTTATTTCCCATGACCCCACTGATATTTCTGGAATTATAGACCAATCCTCTGTAGAAGAATTAGCGGTGTTTCTAGTACTCAAAAGATGATAGAAGAGCATGGAGAAACTTCTCCCCCACCAGTGGCTCGGAGACTTCGCTCTGCCAAAACAGGTAGACGCTGTATTCATCCCACTATCTAACCCGTATGAACCCCTACAAAGTTGGGGTGAGGCCATGGAGAAGAAGATGGAGACGTTGAGAATTTCATCCTTCCTATTCTTTCCATGTCGGCCTCGCATCATTACCTTTGACTGAAAGTTCTGGGCTATTTCAAAAAGAAGTCTGCTAGAGTGAGAAAAAGAAATGAGAGGGTTATTTATACAGAGCTTTCTTCCTTTTTCGTGGTTTTTCTCATGTCAGCTATATCGTCTTGCAAGTTTGAATGTAAATAGTATCGTTCCAACTATAAACGAATGGCAACTTTTTCGCACTACGTAGTCTGGCCTTATGATGTTTATTTTCTTCAAGAAGATATTCGTTGTATACCACAGAAGACATCACAATAGCTTCCAGGGAATGGGGTTTAGGACCGTCATATTGGTCATTAGGACAAGACCTCTGTTCTGGTGTTGGTTTTGTTTTACTACTTCTAACTTCATTTTACAAAAGAGTGTGGATTTAGTACTGGGCAGGGAGTTTTTACTAGATCTTATATGGCAGGGGTTTCCTTATAGGCTCATAAATATTTATGCACCACAGCAGAAAGCAGTTAAGATTCAGCTTTTGCACAATTAAACCTTTTCTGTGCACAAATCGCATTATTCTGTGGGGTGGAGATTTTAATACTAGTTTAGAAATCCTTCCAGTAGGAAAACTTATTGTGACACCCATGCTTTACATAATCTTATTACAGAATTAAAATTAGTGGATGTTTTCGTCCAGTCCCGAGGCCTACCTTTAGGAAAGGGACCTTGCACTCATGGATTGATTATTGGTTAGTTTATGCAAACCACTGGTATAGTCAAAGGTTTTACAATACCTATGGCAACTTCTGGACCATCTTTGATAGGAATACAATCCAATTGGAAGATGCGTTATCACAGGGCCCTGGGGTGTGAGAGTTAACTCATCTTTATTGTTACTTCCTGTTTTTATTCAAGGTTTTACAGAGTTAATCACGGACCGTACTACAGTAATTTCTATCTATGATTCCATTATTGATTGGTGGACTGATACTAAATTATATGTGATCTCATATTTTAAATCATATGCCCAGTCCTTAGCTGATGAAAGACATCATACCTCCAAACGCCTATGAGCGGAATTATTGACATTATTTACTGACTCTCATTTATATGGTTTGGATCATTCTGCCCTATACAAGAAGTCAAACCGCATTGGCTAAAGTGCAGTATGATAGGCAAAAATCCATACTTTTCTAACAAAAATTCAAAACGACTGAACTCAGAATCAATTTAACTCCTTTGGGTCGATGCTGGGAAAGCTGGTGGTAAACAAATACATCAATTATTGGATGAATAAGGCCATGTTGTCAAAGGGCAAGAAGAACTTATGGCATATGTCACAAAATTTATATAGCTGTACATTTGACACCCTAGAGGTTGTTACCACAGATATGACAATGATATTACAAATATTAAATATGCCATTAACAACATCACAACAAGAAGGACTTCTAAAGCCTTTCTCTTGTGAAGAAGTGAAAGATGTTATTTTAGGTCTTCGGGATAAAGTAGCCCCTGGTTCTGATGGTTTGTCAGCAGAGATTTATAAGTTTTTATGGAGACTTATACCATGTCCGTTGGTAGCTGTCTTTAATGGTTTTTTATAGGAGGATCGACTGACAGATCAGATGTACGAAGGTTTAATGCTTTTTTTATATAAAAAAGGAGATAGACAGGATTTGAGGAATTGGAGGCCTATTACATTGTTAAATACAGACTACAAAATTTTCACCAAGTTGTTAGGGAATAGGATTTCTAAATATTTGCCTTCTCTGCTTTCCCCATTTCAGTATTGTTCAATCTCTGGTAGATCCATTCATGATGCCTTAATACTGATCAGAGAACTATTTTCTCAGGGTTGTCATGGTTCCTTAAAGGATATTTATTTAATTTTGATCTGTCAAAAGCTTTTGATAGCATTTTTCAGAATTTATTTGGTTAACCCTTAAATGTTTTGGTTTTCCGCTAATTTTATAAATTGGATTATTTTATGTTATTCTTTGGCCTATGTTAAGTCAGATATTAATAGGAGACTAGGACCCCTTGTTATATATCGCAGAGGAGTGCGCAAGGATGCCCTCTGAGTCCTTTATTATTTGTGATAGCTGGACCCTATTATTCGACTACTTCATCAATCTCCAAGATTTTCAGGTCTTTCAGGCATTTATTCTAAAATAATTTGTTATGCAGATGATCTTTGTGTTTTAGTACCTAACATTGCAGAAGGTCATTTGTTAACTGATGTATTACCAGTTTTTTTATCAGTTATTGGGTCCAGTTTGAATTTGCAGAAAAGTGTGTGTTTTGACTTATCCCTTTCTACTGATATGGTGGTTTCTATTCAAGGAATCAAGGTAGTAGATTCTCCACATAAGTTATTAGGAGTGTATTTTGGAGTTCCAGATGCAGCTAAATATAATTGGGAAATTGCTCTGAATACCGGTAGAGAAAAAGTTAGTAAATGGCATAGATGGTCTTGTGGAAAAGAAACGTTTTTTTGATTAAAACTTGTTTATTACCCCTATTTTTGCATATAGCGCATATTTTTCCAATACCTAAATGTCATTTTGCACCTCTTTGGCTCTCTTTTTCATGCTTCTGGGGAAGTCAGCTTAATCCTATTCAACGAATGTTCTATTACAACCCTATCGAAAAGGAGGGTCTCTATGATTCATCCAGTTGTATTTTTTATACAATTTTTTCACAACCAACTTAAAACCATTGGTCCAAGACTCTATTCAAACTTGGCTTCCTTTCGTATATATGTCTATTAAAGATAATTTTCCTGAATGGAACAGTGGGAAATTTTACACAAAATAAAAGGAAATATGTCCTGTCGATAGACTGGGGAATGGTATTTGATATGCTAAAATATGGAACATTTCCACCCTTATGATTAAAAATTGTCTGAAACAATTGTATTTAGAGATAGTAGAATCCCATTTTAATGTGAATGTATTTCCCAGTTTTACACCTGTAGAGCAACTACAGATTGGTAAACCCTTATGGATCCCTCGTATCCCAGTATCAATGTGGATATTACATGGTTAAGTGCACATGGTAAAATCAATGTACGAGGGAACCAAAACATAAACAGCTAGTGGATAGAAATTGTTTCCGGAATCATGTGGAACTCATGGAAACAATGACTCATTTATATTTTTCTTGCCCTTTTATTTTGCATTTTTGGTTTTTATGGAAACGCCATTTTTGGGATAAGGTCTGGTGTCAATGGGATCAAAGAGCCTTATTCTTTGGTTTATTTCCAGAATCCTGGTCCAGATGTAATTCCAGTACCTTGAATATTATAGCAGTTGTGATTCTATATTGGGTATGGCAGGTCAGATGTGGTTTTTTGTTTCAGCAGCGACGTTTCACTTCTGAAGACTTATTCAAAAGGATTCTACTGTATCTGGAACGCTTGAAAGAAGGAGAAAGGAAAATATTCAAGAGAAATATATGGGAACGATATTGGGACTTTTTTTGATTCACCTCTATTGTATTTAGTTTTCTTTCAGACCTGCTTATGTTTTCAGTTTTCATGATGTATGCATCTATGTAATTTTTTTTCCTTGATTATTGTATATTTGATTTTGCTTTTAATAAACATACCCCTACTCTTTTTAGATAAGTGCCATGGGATCTTTAGCATCCACGTGAACTACCATCAGTCCAGGCAGATGGGACCTCGGTTTAACGTCTCATCCATAAGATGGCACCTCAGGAGTGCAGCACCCCCCTCATGCTGCACTACAGTGTCAGTATTGGGATGTTAACCCAGGTGCTAGATGTGGGACCTGAACCCACAGCCCTCTGATCTCCTGGCCTCAGAGGCGAGTGTGCTACCTACTGAGCCACTGACAGTGTCATAGGTGCAAAAACACATTTCGGACAGGATATGAAAAATTACAGTTGTACTGTTAACGAGGTGGTGTGAAAAAATGGGTATGTTGAAAATCTGGAGGCAAAATGAAAAGTTTCAACACACACTAGTAACTTGGCTATTTTCAGGAATTTTTTTCACCAAATTTTCATCATGCGCTTTTTGGGACCCCACTTCATGAACACTGGCACTGCCAATTTGTTAATTGGTCCAGAAAGGTGATTTTTTACAGCAGCTACAAAATCACCCTCCTGACCCAATTAATGAAACAACAGTGACACTGTTCATAAGGTGGGTTCCCAAAAAGCCCATGTTGAAAAATTGGTGAAAAAATACCTAAAAATGGAAATAATATCTGCATAAGTTGAAAATGCCATTGAAATACATTATACAGCACTTACCTCGAATCCTCAGTTTGCAGTTTGACTTTGAAGAGTGCAGATGTGTCCCATTTCACAGAAGATGCCATTGCCCAACCTCCGGAGGTAAGTATAGGGTAAGGGGGATGTGTGGGGTAGTTGGTGCTCAGTAGGAGGAGAGGAATGGGGGAGGGGAATGGCAGCTATGATGAGGGACCATTTTCTTTTTTCAAAGTAAAAAAACAAAACAAAGACATTGAGGGACAGTTTTTCCTCTTCAGAGAAATAATACAAAAATAAAACTATTTTGGGACACTGGGGGTGGGCTCCCCAGTATCCACACAGCTGGGGGGGTTGTACATGCTGACACAGGGACTGGGCCCCCTGATGTTGGCACTTTAAGTAAAACAATGGGCCTCCAATACTGGGGTGGGCATCCCAGTGTTGGATCACGTAAAAGGTAAATATAAATTACAATAAAGAAAAATAAATAAATGAGTAAATACACTGCCAATGGTGATTTGAGCCCCCCGCTGTGCAGATGGTAGTTCAAGCTGAATACAGTCAGGAAGGTAGGCTATAATGACAGTAGCCCTGTCCCTGACATAGGACTCATGACACAGCTGGTAGCACTATGTGACACAGCTGTCATTTGTTAGTAAATGACAGCTATATCATGTACCCTGTATAGTTTCTTACCTCGCTGTTATATTGCTTGTACATATTATTTCACTTTGTTATATTGTATTCCTCACATTGTCATATTGTACTGTCCCCATGACACATCTCAAATCAAGCGGTACTCCTCTCAGTATGCCTTCCTGGTAAAACTCTTAAATAAATAAATAATGCAGCCAGCTGTTGTCATACATTATAGGGCACATACTTTTTTCCTCAGTTCATGGTTTGGGCAGTGATAATAAAATAAGGGACTGCACAGGGAGGAAGCATCCAACACTAAGGGTGGGCATCCCATTGTCAGATAATAATAATAATAAATAAATAATAAACACGCATCTGTCAATGCCAAATGTTGATTTCTTATATGTGCTGTTTAGGTATTTGGAAGTGAAAGTACCATGCTTAAGAACTGTCATGTTCCCCCCCAAGACATCTACTGTGTCTTTTTGTTCAGTATTCATAGAAGAGGGGGAGGAGCAAGGGCCACAGCAGTTGCAAAGGTGTGAAGAAATGGACAATAGTCCATTCACAGGCAGAAGAATCCTGCAGAAGGTAAGTAAATTGAAGGTGAACAAAGCAATGGGACCAGATGGCATACACCCAAGGATATTAAAAGAACTGTAAAGGGAAACAGCAGTACCTCTGGCAGCCATGTTGACTGAGTCATTCAACACAGGGGTGGTACCAGAGAATTGGAGGAGGGCACATATGGTCCCTCTATACAAATCCAGCAGTAGGGAGGAGGCGGGTAACTATAGACCAGTCAGCCTCACTTCGGTAGTGGGGAAGATCATGGAGACATTGGTTAAAGAAAGGATAGTGGGGTATCTATAAGCCATCAGAGACCAGAACCATAGACAACATGGATTCACAGTGGGGAGGTCATGTCAGACAAATCTGGTTGATCTCTTTGACTGGGTGACAAGGAAGTAAATCAGGGTGGGGCAGTGGACAACGCTTACCTTGATGTAAGCAAAGCCTTTGACACCATCCCACATAGGAGGCTAATAAACTGAGTAGGCTGGGCATGGAGGAAAGGGTGGTAAACTGGGCTAGAAACTGAGTAACAGACAGGAGGCAGAGAGTGGTGGTAAATGGGGTGCAGTCTAGGGACAGGGGGTGACCAATGGGGTGCTGCAGGGAGTGATCCTGGAGCTAGCCCTGTTCAATGTTTTCATTAGTGATATTGCAGAAGGGCTGAAGGGAAAGGTCTGCCTGTTTGCAGATGACACCAAGATGTGTAACACAGTGGATACCCCAGAGGGGGTGGAGAAAATGAGGAGGGACCTGGGGAAGATTGAGAAATGGTCTGAGGACTGGCAAACTGAAGTTCAATTCAAAAAAGTGCAAAATTATGAACCTGGAACACAGAAACCCAGGGAAAGGTACAGGATGGGGAGGAGTTGCTGACAGTCACAAAGAAGGAAAGGAAGCTGGGGGTTCTTATTTCAGATGACCTGAAAATGTCAAAGTGGTAAGGCAGCTGGGAGGGTCAGTGACATGCTGGGATGCATAGGCAGGGGTATCACCAGCATAAGGAGGGAGGTAATGATGCCATTATATAAAATCATGGTCAGGCTTCACATGAAGTACTGTGTGCAGTTCTGGAGGGCACACCTTCGTAAGGATATTAACAGGCTGGAGATGGTCCAGAGAAGGGCAAATGAGATGGTACAGTGCCTGCAATACAAGACTTAAGCAGAGAAATTAAGGGACCTCAATATGCACTCACTGGAAGAGAGGAGGGAAAGAGGGGATATGATAGAAACATTCAAGTACCTCATGGGTATAAATATAACTGTTGAGAAGCAGGAGACAGCTGCTATATGCACATGTGCCAGTTTCTGTGTGATATTCTTTTGTTCTTATAAATCTGTAATCTCCAATATTTCAGTAACCACATGACCACGCTGCTTTCTTTAGGCAATTTTATGCTGGTTGATGCCTGGTGTCAGATGGCAGACAGAGGGCTCACCAGACTGTGTTGCCATTTGAAAAACTTCACAGAGTGTTCTTTTACTGGAAAGCATTTTGGAAAACTGGTGAAGGTCTCACAATTTTTATTATGATTTTATCTCCTTATGTCTGTCCCCTTTGGTCCCCCCATCCCCACAAACCAACAGTCATCAGTGGCCACAGCTGCAGCCTTCTTCTTCTTGGCAAGATGATGGGTGAGAAAAATAGAAACATAGAATTTGACTGGAGGTAAGGACTGCTTGGTCCTAGTCTGCCCATTTCCCTACCAGATGGATAAGCTGCAGATTCTAGTTAATCAACAGCTTACTTCCTCCTACCCCCAGTAGAACTGCCTTATGTATGTCCATGAGCAGCTGCCTTCACAGTCTGTGAAGTCTGACATCTTTCAGTGCTGCTTATTGGTCATCTTCCAACACAGGCAAGGCGCTGCCAGCCCCAAACTAACTGAGGATAAGCAGGTTCAAAGTAGGGAAAAAACCTGCCTGCGTCCATCAGGACCTCATTGTGAATGAGCTTGCTTAATGGATTTTTCCTGCAGTGAACTTGAACCTACTCCACCTCCATAGCCCTACTGATCTCCTTTAACCCCTCCTTCCCCTTTTTATAATATACCCCTATATTTATCCCATGCATGCTTCATGCCCCCAGTCATTTTAGCTTCCATCACTTCTCCTGGCAGTCTGTTCAAGATGTCTACCACTCTTTCAGTAAAGAAGTATTTCTTCACGTCTATCCTGAATGCCCCTCCCCCAGCTTCATTGTATTTCCCTTGGTTTGGGTGCTCATCCTCATTTGAAGGAAACTCTCCAACTGTGCCCTCTCTACCCCTGTGAGGTACTTTGTAGGTCTTGATCATGTCACCTCTTGCCCTCCTCTCTTCCAGCATGTACATGTTGACATTCTTCAGCATTTCTTTGTAGGGAGTCCTGCGAAAATTCTGAACCATTTTAGTTGCCCTTCTCTGGAAAACCTCCACCTTATGTCCTTTCTGAAGTGTGGACTCTAGAACTTTACACAGTACTTCAGATGGGGGCATAGCAGGGAGTGATACAATAGCAGCACAACATCCCTTCTCCTCCTACTGAAGATGCCACTCCTTATGCACCCCAGAATACAATTTGCCTGCCCATAGCCTTGTCACACTGTACTGCCATCTTGAGGTCCTGTGATATAATAGCCTCAAGGACCCTTTCATGTCTAATGAGTATCAGTACCTCTCCGTACCCTATATCCAGCATCAGGGTTCCTATGCCCTAGGTACATGATTTTACTCTTGTTGGCACTGAACCCCAAGTAAGTAAGAAAATGGAATTGATTTGAATGAATTGCAGGCTTTTAAGCAGCTTTTCGGGGAGTGTGTATGTGTGTGAGTGGGGGGCTCTGCCACTATAACTATTTACTTTTGATTTGGTATAATGTGCGAACAGACTAACCCTGCTCCTCACTCCATGTGCTATATCGGAGATAAAGAGCCCAAATAGCATTGGGCCGAGCACTGAGCCCTGTGGCACCCCGCTTGTCACTACCCTGGGTGCCGAGAGATACCCCACCACCACCCTCTGCACCCTCCCCTGTAACCAGTTCTCTATCCATTTAGTCAGACCACCTTCCACCCGTATCCCTCCTTTTCCTCACTCTTATCCTCCTTGGCCTGTGTCCCTCTGCTCGGTAGTCCGCACACTTTCTCCTCCTTATTCTTACAGGGTGGTGGTGCCTTCTGTATTACACTCAGACCACTCTGCCTGCCCCCTTCCAGGGTTACTATGCCTCCGCCTTTACTTATATTTGGGGCGGTGACCTCATCAGGCTCCCCTGTCCGGACCTTTCTACCAACCTCAGTGTTTTGGCCACCCCCCATTTGTTTAAATCCACCTTAGTAGAGATATACCCCTCTAATTCTGCCTTTTTTTTCCTTACATATTTTCTCACTGGGCTACGGTCAGCTTGGTCATCCCAACCGACCCCTCCGTAGCCCTGCCCCAGACATCAAGCTGAGCTGTTCGCCTCCACGGATTACCCCCGTGGTGGGGTGTTGAGGAGGAGCTTCCCAGGTCAACCCACCGGAGCAGGATCCAGTTGAGGAGGTGCCATTTGGGGCGGGCAGGGGAGGTCAGAAGCTCATGCTGCCTGACTATAGCCCACTTTCCGCTTTTTTCCCCTTTGCGGAGTGTGGGCTTGCAATGACGCTTAGGTACAGCATGGCAATGTCCACCACACTCTGCCACCCTTTACTACACTGCTGTAGTAGTGCCCACAGTCATCACCAGGGGCCGCTACAGAGCGGTGGGTCCCTGGATCCCACCCCAGGATAGGAGATCAGTCCTCCAGACACTCAATCCTATCCCTCCCTTGCCAACCCCTGGCAGCCCAGGCTTGTGTCCAAATCCGGGTAGCCAGCGTGGCATGATGTGTGGCATCCAGAGCCTCAACCCCCAGCACCAGTGGCTTGGCAGCAATGCTGCCTTTAATACTCCTCCCCTCCCCTTCCTGCTCCAGTGTACCCTGTCCCCACATACAAGTCACTATTCCATAATGTTTCGTGTGGCACCAATCCCTTAGCCACTCAAACTCCTCAAGCCTACCCTTCCTCCCCATGCTTGCACATGTTACCGGCACTATTTCCAATAATGCCACTGACTTCCCCACTGCCTTACACTGCCTGCCCAAGTACTCAAACCTCCCCCTCACTACTTCCACAGTGTCCCCCACCAAGTCATTTGTACCCACATGCAACAGTAAATGAGGTTTCTTCCTCCCCCTCATTGCACGCTTGAGCAGTGCCCGCCCTTCCCCTCCTGCAGTCAACCTGGGGACAGCTTCAACCCAAATATGGCTGTGTCTTTCCCCCTTTCCACCCCATCTCACCCATTTCAGCATAGAATCCCCAGGACGAGTACCACTCACCCCTTACCCCTTTCCCTTCTAATGCCCCTTCCACCACCCCAGTATTCATTCTTCCCTGTCCCTAACCCCCACCAACTGCACCCTCTGTCACTTCTGTATCTGTACCCCTTACTTCTGCCTCACCCCTTTTCTCTGCCTTATTCCTCCCATCCCCCTTGAACCCCTTCCCAGTCTGACTACTTCCTACTGGGCTTCCCATGTTGACCTCCCCTCCTGCCCTGCTGATTTCCAACCACTCTCCTATCCCTGCTGTTGTCGATTTAGAGCCCCCATTCCCTTTACCCTGATAGTGAAGCCCCACTCATCCTTCCCCCTTCCTGTAGCCTTCTCTCCTTCAGTCACCACCCCCTCCTTCCTTACTAGCCCCCTTCTACCATTTTGTCCTCGCCATCTCTTCCCTACCTGTTGCCATCCTTCATGCCCTGCTTGTCCTCCCCTTCAGTATGTTCCTTCCCCTCTCTGTCCCAGCAGAGTTCAAATCTATTTGTAGTCGATGCCTCTCCACATTTCTTTCCACATGGTTCCCCTCCTGCTTGTTCCTCGTGGCACCCCTAGTCCCTCCTTACCCGCAGCCATCTGCTCTCCCTGGTACTCCTCGTGGTCTCTTCCTCCCTATCAGGAGGCCCCCCCCACCCTCACCCAGGCACCTCCTCCCTTCTTCTCTCTTTTCTGCTACTGCCTCTGATACTGGGGTTGGTTTCAGTCCCTAGTTATTCTTCCTCTGTCCCCCTTTGCCATCCCCTATTCCCCCCTCAGGATGTGTACCATACTCACATGCCCTGCCACTTACACTCCTCCCTAACTTCCACAGTTCCTCCCTCAAACTAGCTAGTCATCTACAGACCATATACCACCTCCAATTCTCCAAGCCCAGTCCAGGATCGTGGCAGACCCACACCCTGTACACCCCTCCACCTTTCCAAAGATGCCTGCCCTATTGACATGTGGCACCTGCCCCATTTTGGCCCCCATCTTATGTTATGGGCTCTTACTCCCAGGTTCTATACCTTACTACAACTGTTAGGCCCCTATTTACTCAAATTCCCCCCCCCCACACTAGTCCCCCTACTGACCCCTTGCCGACCGGGGAAATTCAGTCTCAAATCTCATCCATTAGTTACTGTATTACTGTAGCAATCCTAAAGCCTCCTTGTCCGTTTTTCACCCCTCAGCTACCATACCTTTTGTTCTCAGCTCTCATATAGTTTCACTTTGCCCAGTTAGAAATCCTATTGCACTCCAAGTATTACTCAGCTCAGTTAGAGAAAGAAACAGAACAACTAAATCTGTATTATTACACCAATCCTAAAGTATCCAATCATTGCTTTGCCTCCACTACAAAGAGCCTGCTGCAATATAGGACCACAGAGGACACTGGGTGGGAGGTGGGCAAATGTAAAGTCCCGCAGAGCTCCATTGAGCTCGCTTTTATTCCCCTCTCTCTGCTTGCTCATTCTTTTTTTTAAAACTTCTTTATTAAAGTTTTGTTATTTCCAACATTGAAACATACATACAAACATCCCAGGTTACGTGCCCGGGCCCACATCCCCAAACTGGATATGGATACTATATACATCCCCCAAAACTATTTACAGTCACAGTTATATATTATCACCACCAAACACTTTGGTCCATTTATATTGTAATAACCTTCAAGTCTATTCTTTCCATTTTGGTAATAGACTATTCTTTTACTTAGCCTGGATTACTTTGTAGAGTTTTCCCAACTTAGTGATGCTTACACTTTCTCCGGGCTAAACCTTCATAACTGTGTCCCTAGGAGAGAGAGAGAATCCATCCTAACCAACCAGAAAGAGGCATACCATCTGATCTCAATAAACATCTTCATGAGAGTTTTATGTCTGTGCTCATAAAAGACATATCTTATGAAAATCATATGTTTCCAGTCAGTCCTAGACCCTTCTTACATTTTCGCAAGAGAACCTTACCGGCTAATCTCCTTCAGACAGACAGATCTGTGTTCGAGGACCTTTCCACTGCACTGAGTACACCGTCTCCAAAACCCTCCACCATCTGTCATACAATTTATTTCTTTCCCTTTTAATAGTATGCACCTTTTAAGTCTATCCAGAACCTGTAGAAGGTCACTGACCCATTGATCATAAGAATAAATATTATCCTTCTTCCAGTGTCTCAGGACAAATGTTTTAACCAAGGCTGACATCAGAGACACATGATATTTAGCTGAGTCTTTCACTACAGCCTGCATATCTCCTAGTAGACATATCTCTGGTTTAATGTACTCAGTGTAATTTAATAATGGATCCATTTCTTTTCTAATTTGAACCCCTAATGGGTGGATTCTGGAACAGGTCCACAAGACATGAAGTAAGTCCCCTGATTCCATTCCACATCTAAAACATCAATCTGTCTGTCTGAGTTTTCTAGAGTATAGCTTGACTGGGGTGTAGTAAATATTTGAGCAAATAAAAATTGCTAGTCCTATACTGGAATAGGCAAACTTTGATGTTCTTTTCAATTTCTTTCCAGTCAGGCCTCTGGGGATAAGAGTTCTGTCCCAATATGTTGCCTGAGATTCGGTTTCTGAGCTCACAAAATCCAGCAGCACCCTATACACTTTGAGAAGATGACGTAACAGATCAATCTCTCTCAAGTGGTCCCAAGTAAATGAAGTTTGTCCTCATCTTTATTATCTCATATAAATTTCTGCATCAGTTTTGTAATTTGGATCACTTTGAAAATCCCATTCCTTAGCCTGCATTGGTAGGTTCACCCTATCTGCGCATGAAATCTGTCAAATCAATTCAGACAGTTGTGGTGCCCATTGACGTGGGTAATTATTCGTTCCCCAGATGAAATTAGGGTTTCCTATTATAGCTGATCTCTGGCCCCTTGTGTTCTCCTCTGCGCCGGTTTAATAACTCCCACCACCTCTTAACTGATTTATATATTGAGAGTATTTTCCTATGTAGGCAAGGCTTCGGGTCTGCAAACAATAGTGCCTTAGGGGAAATTCACATCTTTTAAAATACGCTGTTCAATTCAAGCCACGTTGGAGACATCCCCTCTTCATTCCTGCCCAACGCCCCATCAGACCCAATTGTCCTGCTACATAGTACAGTAGTAGATCCGAAGCTTAATGCCTCCCCTAGGGTGAGAGAGGCGTAGAGTGGCCTGTTTCTTTCTTGGAGGTTTGGAGTCCCACAAGAAATCTGAAATTATCCTCTGAATGCTAATGAACCTTCCTTACGGGATGCTGTAGGGTGAAAGATAAAGCGGGTACAATAATCTAGGTAAAAGGTTCATTTTAATCAATCCCAATCTGGCAGTAAAATTTAGAGGAAGTCCCTTTCACCTTAAAGTGTCATTTTTAATTGTAGCCACTAGGCTACCCACATTTTCCTCCACCCATCTTCTGATCTAGCTAAAATCCAAATTCTCAAATATTTAATTTTTTCCGGGGCCCAGTTAATCTGTAGGTGGTCGAAGTCTGCTCTGTAGGTATAAACAGTAAGCGGGAGAACTTGGGTTTTACTTAAGTTTAATTTATAATTAGATAATTTCGAATTTTCCAATGACCTCAATGCATTTTGAAAACTGTCAGATGGATTACTTAAATGCAGCAATATACATCGGCAAATGCCAAAAATTTAAGCTCCAGCCCTTGAACCTCAATCCCTGGATCCTGGGTTCCATAGTATTGATCTTAACAAAGGCTCAAGTAGATATTAAATAGATTGGGGACAAGGGGCAGCCTGCCTAGTTCCATTTTGCAGGGGGTTTCTTTAGAAAGATATCAGTTACACAGGATCTTGGCTGTGGAGCTTCATAAAGATTTTAAGGCCCTGAGAAAACCCCATTGGGAACCCCTATCTTCCATTGTAAGGAATAAACATTTATAGGAAACCCATTTAATGCTTTTTCGCATCAAGTGCTATTAAAGCCATTAAGCACATTTTGAGTTAGAAGCCCATGTAAAATATGGTGCAATTTCCTTAATGCATCATGTGCCCTCCTGGTATGAACCCAACTTGATCCTGATTAATGAGTGTCGGAGCAATTTTCAAACCCTATTTGCCAGAATCTTAGTGAGCACCTTAATATCTTGATTTATTAAAGCAATGGGCCTATAATTACCTGGTATATCTCTAGGTTTATCCGGTTGGAATCAGTGTAATGTAAGCTTGGTATGGAGGAGGATGGGGAACCCACCATTCATAATAGTCAAAACAATTTTTCAACAAAGGCAGTATTGTCACTGCATGCTACTTTATAGAATTTGGCTGACAGGCCATCCGGCCCTGGCATCTTCCCATTTGGCAAGTCTTTGATTGCCTTCATAATCTCAGAGTCCAATATAGGGGAAGCCAGTGCTTGGGCCTGTTCTGAATCTAGTTTTCGAGAAATTCACTAATTTCTGTCTCTGAACTAGAGGCACCCCCCTTGGTATATCGCGGCATAATAATCCACAAAAGCATCAGCCAATCTTTAAGGCTCCAAAATTAACTCTCCAAAATTTAAAGCCAAAATCGTTCTTTCCGCCTCCCGTTCCTTAATTCTATGGGCTAGTAACCGGCCCGGCACGTCCCCCTGAAGCAGATAGGTAGCATTCAATCTTTCCAGCCATAGATCAGCCCTGCAGTTCAATATTCCCCTATATTCTTCTTTTAACTCCCTTATCTCCTCATCCATCTCTATTGAGGAGCCCTCTAGAGGTGATAATGACTTCAATGGCTCCCATTATGAATTCTTCCCATGCCTCTATTCAGTTTATTCCTTCGAGTGGTATATTCCAATGCCTTCCTGCAAATATATTACTTTCAGATAGCCAAGCTAGTTTTTTGTCCAATATAATCGGAATTTGAGTTTGAATAATTTCTTTAATTGTGTCCTCTAGTTTAGTCACCATGTTGTCTGACGCTAAAATCCCTTCATCCAATCGCCATCGGAATGGTTTAGGGGGAATATTATCCATCTCCCATAGCAGTTGGATTGAAGAGTGGTCAGACAGCATTCTGTTAAAAGTATGCAATCCTGTAATACCCATTAAAACTTCTCTATTAACCAAATAAAAAATCGATCCTCGAATGTGTCCTATGAACCCCTGAGTAGAAGGTCATCTCTGTATCCCCTTTCTTATACATCCTATATGGATCTACTAGTGCTGTAACTTCCAGAAGTCTATGTAAAGCTAGCTGTGGGGACTGGTAATCTGTTGGAAACAGGGCTCCTGTCCAGCTATTATCAAAACAGATATTTCAATCACCTACCATAATAAGTGAACCTTGGGGAGCATAGCAATATCAGCCTCAGAGAGGCAAAGAATTCTGATTTAGCCGGAGTAGGACCATAAATTGAAGCACATAATAATGGGCGTCCCACAATTGAGCCCATCACATATATCCCCCTACCATCCTCTCTTGCCTGGGTTTGGTTTATTACGTATGGGCAATCCCTCCTAACTAGTATCGCCACTCCCCCCGACGCTTTTGCATTCCCAGCTCCAATTACTTTACCCACCCAGCCCTTCCTAAGCAGATGTAATTCCTCAATAAACAAGTGGGTTTCTTGAAGTGCAGCAATATGTACCCTCAGCTGGTTTATATATCGTAGCATGACCAATCTTTTCTTCCTCCCCCGAGACCTTTTACATTCCAGGAAAGAATTCTAATTGATACCATGCCTTATAATGCCACCCCTAACATTCACTCTCATACACTCTACTTTTCTTATGTCATTAATCATGGATTCTCTCTCATTCCTTCTGCCCCATAGTTCCCTTTCTTACCGCCCTCGATCCTATGATCGCCCTCCTTAAACTTCCCGAGACGCATGGAGTCAGCCCTCAAGAGTCTCTGTCCTCCTCCCCGAGTCCCAGTGTGACCAGCATGAAGTCCACCTTATTTGCCCCCCACTACAACTACAAACTTTCCTATCCCTTCCTTAGTTTTCATTTATATATATAGAAAAATACTAGAATAGCCTATTAATATCCTATTGGCTTTCCTCCCCCAATCAAATTCCTCTAGGCGTAATATAGGAAACCGAGGAGTCCCCCAGAGAGTTGCTCATTAGTCCTCTTCTTACCTCCTTAGGAACTTCCCCTTTCCCCTTATGAGACCTCACCATTCTATTTAGTTCCTATGTCCTTTAGCCTATATACCATGGGGCCCCCTTACTTCCCTACCTTGTGATCAACAATAGATCCTAAGCCCCTTTGACCTGCCCTGTTCATTATATATCGAACCTTCTTATTCATATTAGTAAACTATTATACACAGACAGAGCATGAGTAGCCATCCAGTCCAACAAATAACTCCCTTGGGGGGCTTCAATTCACCACCGCAAACAGCCCCTTGCCGTTATATCCCCACTCGAAGAAAAAAGGAGATAGATAGAAAAAAAAAAGGGGGGGGGGCCCTTCACAACAATGGGTTTCATTTCCCAGGTCCAAACTAGAGTCAGGGTGGGCAGCAAACAGTTCTGTCAACCGCCGCAAAGTTTTCCAGCATTAATAATCTGGTAGACCTTGTGTTGCTTGCAGCTGCGCCAGTCCCATTTCCCTTCAAGTCCCCTACTTGAACAAGTCAGGTAGCTCCACTCTGAGGCTTTCCAGGGCATCTGCTGCTGTGAGATATCTTCTGTCCCCTTTAGGCAATTTCACAATCAGTGTGGCTGGATATTGTAGTCTAAATTTCAAACCCGCCATATACAGCTTCTTCTTGATATCCATGTATTCTTTCTGTTTCTCTCTCACCGACGGTACTAAATCTTGGAAGAGCCAGAGAGAAGCCCCATTCCACTGCAAGTTCCTATTAGCTTTAGCCTTATTCAAAACATGGGTTTTCTCCTTATAATTCAAAAACCTTATAATAATGACTTGGGGACGAGCTCCGGTTGGGGGGGTCTCTCTCAACGAGCGGTGGGCCCTCTCGATGTTGTAGGAATCATCAAATGGCGTCGAGCCAAATAGTTTCAGGAGAAGATCCTGTATAAAAGCTACGCTGTCTGAGCCTTCCGTTTTCTCAGGCAAACCTGCCATAATTAAATTATTCCTCCGGCTGCGTGATTCTTGATCCTCTAAACGGTCTACTAATTTTTTAACCTGCCTTTTCAAGCCGATCACCTCCTGGTCTATGTTACCCACTTTTCTTTCCTGAGAAGCCACTCTGGCCTCTACATCCCCCACTCGTTGTGTAAGAGCATGCAGAGCAGGTTTTAATATGGTAAAGTCAGCCACCAGTCCTTGCAGAAGGTGTTTAATTTCACTAATATCCTCCGACGTTGAATGCCCCCCTTGTCCTTCTATTCTCCGCTCCTCAGGCTCTTCTGGAGTCGGAGAGTGGGGCTTAGAGCGCTTGAGCACCGGCGTTCTGGCTGCCATAGGCTCGAGGCTTCCTTCCTCCATCTCGGCCATTTCGCATTTTAAACCCACTGGCGTTTCAAAATTAATTCTTTCTCCTCCGGTACTCAATTTGCAGTTGCCCGCTACGACCCCAGATCCTCCTAACACTCCAATCTGCTGTTAAAATCCAATTTGCTGGGTCACAAGACGTTAAAATTTTATGTTTTATTCACCAGGACTCAGGAGCTCTCTCAGAGACGTCTACTCCGCCCTAGCTTATCACGTGATCCTCTCGCTTGCTCATTCTATTTCACCTGACACTGCAGGCTGCCCTTTTTGTACTGGGCTCCTGCTTGCATTGGCGCCTTTTCCTGCCTGCAAAGAAATCTGCAGCAGTCCCAACAGAGCTCCGTAAAGCTCACTCAAAACTCCTCTCTCACTCACTAATTCTATTTCTCCTGAAGCTTCAGGCTGCCCTTTTGTTCTGGGCTCCTGCCTACATTGGCACCTTTTTCTGCCCACAAAGAAGTTCACAGCTGTCCCAACAGAGCTCAATTGAGGTTGCTCACTCACCCTCTCTCACTCACTCATTCTGTTTCTCCTGGTGCTGCAGGCTGCCCTTTTGTACTGGTCTCCTGCCTGCATTGGTGCCTTTTTCTGCCCACAAAGAAATCCGCAGCAGTCCCAATAGAGCTCTGTTGAGCTCGCTCCCTCCCTCTTTCTCACTCGCTCATTCTGTTTCTCCCACCGCTGCAGGCTGCCCTTTTGTACTGGGCCCCTGCCTGCATTGATGCCTTTTTCTGCCCAGAAAGAAATCCGCAGCAGTCCCAAAAGAGCTCCGTTGATCTTGCTCACTCCCCTTCCCTCACTCGCTCGTTCTGTTTCTCCCTGCACTGCAGGCTGTCCTTTTCTACTGGGCTCCTGCCTTCTGCCCACAAAGAAATCTGCAGCAGTCCTGACAGAGCTCAGCTGAGCTCGGCCACTCCCCCTCTCTCACTCACTTGATCCTAATCTGTACCAAACACTGATTTCCCAAAGTGACTGCGTTATTCTGTCCTGGAAGTGTGAAAACACATTTCAGCCAGGATGTGACAAATGACAGATGTCCTGTTCATAAGGAGGTGTGAAAAAATGCCAGTGTTCAAAATCTGGTGTGAAAATATTACTAATTTGCGAAGTTATAAGGGTACGTGGAAACTGCACAATGCACGCTTGTAACACAGTCATTTTATAGACTTTCACCACAAAATTTTTAACATAGGCATTTTAGGACCTCTGTTCATAAACAGTGTCACTGTGGTTTTCTTAATGTGTCCTGAACACTGATTTCCCACAGTGACCGCGCTATTCTGCGCCAGAAGTGCAAAAATGCATTTCAGCCAGGATGTGAAAAATGACAGCTATGCTGCTCATAATGAGGTGTGGGAAAATGCCAATGTTGAAAATCTGGAGTGAAAATATTGCATATTCATGAAGTTACGAGTATGTGTAGCAACTGCGCAATGCACGCTCAAAAAGCAGTCATTTTTGGGATTTTTTTCTACCAAATTTATTACTCAGCTCAGTTTGAGAAATAAGCAGAACAACTTAATCTGTATTATTACAGCAATCCTAAAAGTATCCAATCATTGCTTTGTCTCAACTCCAGAGACCCTGCTGTAATATGGACCACAGAGGACCTAGGGCAGGAGGGTCGGTGACTCTAAAGTCCTGGCAGAGCTCCACTGAGCTCGCTCACTCCCCCTCTCTCACTCCCTCATTCTATTTCTCCCAATGCTGCAGGCTTCCCTTTTGTACTGGGCTCCTGCTGGTGCCTTTTTCTGCCCACAAAGAAATCTGCAGCAGTTCCGACACAGCTCCGTTGAGCCCACTCACTCCCCCTCACTCACTCACTCGTTCCGTTTCTCCCGGTGCTGCAGATTGCTATTTTGTACTGGGCTCCTGCCCGTGTTGGTGCCTTTTTCTGCCCACAAAGAAGTTCACAGCTGAAATGACAGAGCTCTGTTGAGGTTGCTCATGCCCCCTTTGTCACTCACTCATTCTGTTTCACCTGGCGCTTCAGGCTGCCATTTTGTACTGGGCTCCTGCCTCCATTGGTGCCTTTTTCTGCCCACAAAGAAATCCATAGCAGTCCCAACAGAGCTCCGTTGAGCTCGCTCACTCCTTCCCCCTTTCTCACTCCGTCATTCTGTTTCTCCCAGCGTTGTAGGCTGCCCTTTTGTACTGGGCTCCTGCCTGCATTAGTGCCTTTTTCTGCCCACAAAGAAATCTGCAGCAGTCCCAACAGAGCTCAGTTGAGCTTGGTCACTCCTGCCTCTCACTCACTCGATCTTAATCTGTCCCAAACACTGATTTCCCACAGTGACCATGCTATTCTGCACCAAAAGTGCAAAAACATATTTTGGACAGGATGTGAAAAATGACTGCTGTACTGTTTATAAAGAGGTGCGAAAAAATGCCACTGTTAAAAATATTTTGTAAAATATTACAGATTTGTGAAGTTACAAGGGTGAGTGGAAACAGTTGAATGCACGCTTGTAACACAGTCATTTTATGGACTTTCGTCACCAAATTTTCAACATAGGGATTTTAGGACCTCTGCTAATGAACAGTATCACTGCCATTTTCTTAATCTGTCCCTAACACTGATTTCCCACAGTGACCAATCTATTCTGCGCCACAAGTGCGAAAACATATTTCGGTCAGGATGTGAAAAATTTGAGCTGTACTGTTCATAAAAAGGTGTGAAAAAATGGCAGTGTTGAACATCTGGCATGACAATATCACAAATCTGTGAAGTTATAAGTGTACTTGGAAATCGCGCAATGCACACTTGTAGCACAGTCATTTGACAGACTATCATCACCAAATTTTCAACATAGGCATTTTAGGACCTCTACTCATGAACAGTGTCACTGTCATTTTCTTAATGTGTCCCGAACACTGATTTCCCACAGCGACAGTGCTATTCTCCACTCCACCTCCACTTGCATACTGTGTGACTCTGAGCAAGTCACTTAACCACCCAGTGCTCCCAGGTCACTCCCGAAAACAGGCACTTGTGCCTAGTGGGCCTTATCTGGTTACCAAAGACTAAAATAAAAAAAATAAAAATAAAAAAAAAATTAAAATTCTGTGCCAAAAGTGTGAAAACACATTATGGCCAGGATGTGAAAAATGACAGCTGTACTGTTCATAAGGAGGTGCAGAAAAATGCCAATGTTAAAAATCTGGATTGAAAATATTGCACATTCATGAAGTTACAAGCGTGCATAGCAACTGCGCAATGCACACTCGTAAAACAGCCATTTTTTTAATTTTTTCCACCAAATTTGCAACATAGGCTTCTGGAGAGCCCGCCTCATGAACACTGGTACTGTCATTTAGTTAGTCAGTCCCAAAAGGTGATTCCACACAGTGACCGCAAAAAACACCTTTCGGGACCGAATAACACAATGACAGTGGCTGAATTCATGAGGGGGGGGGTCCCAATAACCCCACATTGACAATTTGGTGCCAAAATTCCCAAAAATGCCTGAGATATGCACCAAAGTTAAACAACTGGAAAAAAAGTTGAAAAAGAAACCTATTTATGCCATTATACAGCTTACCGGCATTTCCTCAGTTAGCGGTCGACTTTGAAGAGTGCAGATGTGTTCCTGGTCCACCGAAGATGATCACGCCAGACTCCAGAGGTAAGTATGGTGTGAGGGGGGTGTGGGGAGGCAGGGCACACAGAGGGTAGACGCAGGTTGGGGAGAGGGCAGGGAGACCACGAGGGACCATTTTCTTTTTTCACAGGTTTTAAAAAAAAAACAAAAAAACATTGCAGCAGGGTTTTCCTCTTTCAGGGGCATTTGGCACACTGGGTTGAGCTCCCAGCATGCCACCTGAGGGTTTGGGGGAATCTGTAGCTGACAGGGGATTGGGCACCCCCCTCAGCACAGAACGTAAGCGGGCAGGGGATTGAATCCAACGGGGATTGGGTGCCCCGTCGCCGAACCCTGCAATGAGGGGTTGCTCCCTCATTGCAGCGGATGACACTGTAATGATAAGGTGGCCCCTGATTGCAGTGGCAAAAAAGTTTCAAAGTGGTGGCACACTGGCTGAACTAGTGTCAGCTGCAGTGTGCCACCCCATTGGGGAATGTGGGCCAAGCCTCCAAAGGCAGTGGGGGCATTGGCCACAACACTGTCATGCCTCCACAGCCTGCTTCTGCAGCAAGCTGCTGCAGCATGTTTCTTGCGGATACACGCAATCAACATAAAAATTAATAGATAAATACACTGTCACTGGGGATTGGGGCCCCAGTGTGCAGATAACAGTTTAATTAAAGCACAGTCAGGATAGCAGGACTAGTTACGTGATGCTCTGGAGCCACTGGTAGCTCTCTTCCAGTTCTCCCTTTTCTTCTGTCCCATTTTGCTTAAAATTTTATTCATATGCAGTAATTACATCTTACCTTTAGCTACACTCAATTGTTCTATGTATCTGGATTATTCCTACTGCATTTCAGTTGACAGTCCAAAATGATGCCAGAGGCAGAGATGCAGCAGACTGCCCCAAAGCATGCCCTATCTCAGATGTCTGACAAGCAATCTAAATGGCTGAAGGCCCAAGGCTCAGGCCCCAGGCAATCTAATACCTCCACTGTGGCTTCTACTCCCTTATTGGAAGAATGTTTTCTCAAAAAAATGGAATCCTTCAAGGACTCCCTTAAAGAGATCATCAATCAGCTGAAGTCGCTTTGGGGAGCTCTGGGCAGGGGGGTTGGGGACATGGAAGTCCATACTCTACCCTTGGAAAAATGGCAAATGCATGCGGATTCTGACACCACTCAGTTGTGGCAGAGACTTAGTAAACTAGAAACCAAACTCGAAGATCTGGAAGGGAGAAATAACTGCAATAACCTAATTATCTTTGGATTGCCAGAAGAAGGGGTTACACTGATTCAGTTTGCTCAGAAGTTTCTGGAAAGGGTTGCCAGCCCTTCCTCAAATGGCCCTGTGTACATTGTGGAGCGGACACACTGCTTGTTGTGCCCCAAGCCCCCGGCTGTCTCCCTCTTCACCCCTTTATGCTCAAACCGCTAAACTTCCTAGACAAGCAGCACATCCTGCAAAAAGTTCTGGACCTGAAAGAGATATAATGGGTGGTAAACAAATTACTGCTTATCCAGGACCTCCCAGTGGGGACTCTGCAAAAGTGTGCCACATTTCATCCTTTGGTGACCAAGTTAATTGCCACAGAAATAAAATTTAGGGTGCTGTACCCAACAGGACTTCAGGTCCTGCTCAATAATAGGTGGCACTCTTTTGTTACAGTGGCGAATCCTACCTGAGATCTTAAGGGTCTGCTTCATGAACTGTTTAAGGACCAGTGAGCGCTACATGACTACCTGGTGCTATTTTTTTGGCCCAAAGGTCGACCCTATTGTGAGTATTCATAGCTACTGTCTTCTTCTGGATTCTTGTCTCTGTGCATTGGCTGGCTATTGAAGCTGTTTGAAGCCCTTCTGAGCACCCTGCTATCTGGACTCTTTTTGAAGACATGCCTGCTCCTTCTATGGTTCTGGTCACTATATGTTTTCCTGCAAGTCTGTCAGCTCAGCTGTCCTTTTCTTTGTGTATGTACTGGTGGACGTGAGGACTACAATACTTTGTTTGTGTGTTGTCCATTTTACGCAGTGGATCTTATGCCTTAACCTGGCTCTGTGGTTGAGCTGGACTTTCATCAGACATTGTGCTGCTACCATCCTGGCTCTCTTCCATTGGTTGGACCCACATTGCATTCCGTTTCCAGTAATATACTTCTTTTGGGATGGGGATGGACTGGTTCTACTTTCATGGATAATCCCCTGGTTAATGATCTCCTACCCTAACTCTAGTCCCAACTATGGATATGGTTGATATGGATGGGATTCTGCTCTCCCTGACTGAGATTCGCTCCATGTTGTCTGTCCATCGGATATCAGTTTTGTGGACTTTATTGATGGACACCTCCTTCCAGATCTGGAGTTGATAGTATGGAATCCCTGTGTCACACTGAAATGTGGTCTCTGACTTTGATCTCTGCAGGTTTGATGATGTTCAAATGGGTGAGTGAACCTCACTGGGCTTTTGTAAGGGTGAGCTCTCCTCTCTGTTCTTTTTTATTCAGTGGAAGAGCACCACCTGTACTCTGAGCCCAGACTTGCTCTACAACTGTTACTTTTATATGCTGCATATGGACTGTTCAGTTTATTGATAGGTTATTTGGAAAATATAGGACGAGAATTTTTTTATGTCTGTGGTCAGGTTGGCAAGGTTTGTTAATTGTATATGTTAAGTGTTATTTTTATTCTATTACTATATATGTGTTTATATTGTTTTAACTTGCTACTGCCTTATTTTGTATTAGTAAAGGGTGCTGGACTTTCCCTGTCTACTCAGTAGGTTATATAGTGTTGTATTGTATTGCGGGTGGAGGAGAGGGGGTACCTGGTAGTTGGATGTGGTGCTATGGTTGGTGGGAGCTTCAAGCACCAGTTTATTATGGGGTTCAGGGGCAAACAGTGTTGGGTGGGAGATAGTTGTGGGTGGTTGCGTTGGGACATGTTTGTGATCATGTTATCATTGTTCTTGATGGGTGGGACTTATGGGGGAGGGTATGGGTTGCTGGGGGGGTTCTGGTCAACATTTGTGCCATTCATACAATTGTTGTTCTCCTTTTGGGGGATGGGATGGGTTGGTGGAGGACTTCTATGGGATGTGTTCTCTGACACAAATTATCTGTTTCAATTTCATGTTTGTGAATTACAGTTACGGGGTTTATTACTGGTATTTTCTTTTGGGGATGAGGGGGTTGGAGGGTGGGGCGGGGTGTGGGAATATGGGGTATTTGAACTTGTTTTAGTCAATATGGTACTTTATTGATTGCTTATTGGCATAGGGGATATGGTGGTTTGTTTGGGGGGGCAGTGAATGGAGGTTAGTGTCTTTTCTTCAAAAGCTGTTGAGTGTTCTGGGGGAGGTATTAGGAATTCTTAGTTGTGCACATGTCCCTTCCCGATGTTCCACATATTTTTTAAGTGGAATGGCTTACAACTTTAAATATTGTTCATGGAACATTAAAGGCTCCAAGTCCCCAACAAATCGTAACAAAGTTTTGCTGCATCTTCACAAACGGATGTGGTCTTTCTTCAAGAAAACCATCTTCCCTCAACTCAGGTGTTGTCACTTCAATGCTCCTGGGTGGGACAGGTTTTGATTCTGGCTTAGATCCTCGCAGGTGAGGTGTAGCTATCTTGATGTCCAGGCCTGTCATGTTCTGTCTTCTCCAGGAGGTTAGTGACCCTCAGGGTAGATATATTTTTGTATGAGATCTGTTGGGACATCTGGAGGTGCTCCTGGAATCAGTTTATGGCCCTAACCTGGAAGACCCTACTTTTTTGCTCCGATCACACCTGCTTTTTCCCAATGGACCTCTCTCCCTATGATACTTGCTGTGGACTGGAACCTGGTGTTGGATAACAACCTGGACAGAATTTCAAGACATGGCCAACCCCTTACACTGAGCCAACTTGCCATACAAGAACTCATGGACTCTTTAAGGCTCACAGATCTTGGAGGATCTTTCATCTGGATATAAGAGTTTTCTTTTCACTCTATGCCACATAATTCCTTTTCTCATATTGATTTTTTTCTGTTAAGTGCTGCAACATTGTCAGGTGTCCTTCTGAGCTTCTACTGCACTAAAGTAGTGTCCAATCATCACCCAGTTCTTTCACAGGTTAACTTTGCTCCTTCTGTGGTACAGGTTAAGAAATTGTGCTTTAATAACCAGTTATTGAAGCTTCCAGAAATGGTTGAAAAGTTACAGTGTTTTATTTCTAAGTTTTTTGCCCTTAATTCTCCTACAATGCCAAAAATTGATATTCTTTGGGGTTCTTTTAAATGTGTGCTTCAGGGTGAAGTCATATGGCTGGCTACCAGACAGAAAAGAGAGCTATCCCAAACCACCTCTTCCCTTTTGTCACAGATTAGGGCAGCTGAGTGGGAGATTTCAGACTCTTCGCTACAGTCTGATTGGGAACACTCAGAAACTTATATCTTATCTCTGTGTCCAGGGACTCCTCTCTACCATAGGTGCTGGCCTTCCTGGACATGGAGAAAGCCTTTGACAGAGTCTTCCGGGACTACTTCAATCAACCAATCAATCAATCAATCAAGTCTTTATTTTACCAGGTGGCGCACCATTCAGCAAGCTCATTTGCAGGGTGGACCTGGACATATACATGTGAACAGTAATAATACAGATACACAACAGAGGAAGGCTACAGTAATTGGCATAATAGTAAACAAACAGTGGTTAGCCAGCCAATACAAAAGACAGTATAAGGTAATAGATACAGTGATAATATGTACAACTAAGTACAATATTCACATGAAGGTTCATAAATAAAAGGAGAAAGAGGATTTGCAGAAAAGTTGCAGGTGGAGGGGTCCACGGGACAGCTAGGGGGCAAGTGCTATAGGCAAGTCCGAAAATGTCAGGACTTCAGTGGAAACAGTTGCAGGATTCATGGAAGGAGCATAAAGTACAAGTCACATTAAACTGTTCCTGTAATGAGTTGTTTCAGCCTTTCTGACTGAATTCCATAAGTGTTGCTGGATCCAGCAGAAAGCCCTGCACAAACTGTTTCTTAAGAGTTAAAACTCAGTTTGTCATTGCATTGTGACTGGACTGCAGATGCATTCCAAATGAGCTGCAAAAACATTTTACAAACATTTCTCTTCAGCTGGTTAAGCACTGAAAAACAATGCAATATGAGTTGCCAATGCATTTCCAACTGTTAAAAACAATGCTAAACCAACTCATTGGTGAAACAGTTTAATGCAGCTTGTACTGTAGGTACGATATGACTTTTTGAACATGGAAAATTTCATGGGGACGGCTAGCTTCAGAAATTTTTGAAGGTTGTTCCACACTTGAGGAAGGACATAATTTACAGAAGACTTAACATAGTGCATATTGACTTTAGGACAGATTAAGGAGATATATGAGAGGCTTCTCACAGTGTAGTTACCTGTGGGGCAGATCAGAAGACATTCATGAATATATTGAGGAAGTTTCTTGGTAATTGCTCTGAAGGTCCAAAAAGGTAGTGTTCTTCTGCCCTCTAAATTTAAGTGAAGTCCAACCTGCTATGGCATACAGGGAGCAGTGATGGGTGGAACATGAGGCTCCGGAGATAAATCTTTTTGGCTCAGTGGTAGAGTGTATCAAGCTTTGATAGTACTGATGCAGGTCCTTGCCCATACAGGAAATCAGCATAATTCAATAGAGACAGAAATGTCATTTGGACCAATTTCTGGTTGGCATCATTAGAAAGAAGATGCTTAATCTGGTAGAATAGACCATGTCTCTGTTTTAGCTTCTTCAGAAGTTCCTCAGTGTGAATGGAGAAGGAAAGCTTATGATCACTGCACATCCCAAAATATTTTAAACATACCCACAAAGTCTATAGAATCACCAACAAGAGTAGTAATTTGTGGTAAAGAGCCTTGGGTGGAGGGATTTTGGGTGTGAATGAATGGCGAGAGAAACATGGCCTTAGTGTTTTTGTATTTAATAAGAGCTTTAGCTTCAAAAGGTTTAACTGCAGCCAGTTAAACTCTTGTTGGATGTCTGAACATGTTTGCTCAGGAGTAGGTCTATCAATATACTGTAAATAGCCGTATCATATGCAAAAAGATGAATATTGGCTGATTTAATACCTGAATCAATGTCATTGATATAGAGAGCAAAGAGTAAAGGACCTAGGATGGACCCCTGTGGTACCCCTTTCTGCAAGGCTTTGTTCCACTTGCTCTCTTGGTACAGCTTTCCTTTTGAATTTACCAGATGGCTTCAGGTGCTCTATACTAGGCCCTCTGCATCTGTATTTTGTAATGAGATCTTGTCTGAGCAATTCCCCTTACAGCAAGGAACTCATCAAGGTTGTTCTTTATCCCTATTTTTATTTAATTTATACCTTGAACTACTTATCAGGAAAATTAATCTTTCCCCACAAGTTCATGGTATCTCATTAGACCCTTCACAGTAAAAATTGAATGTTTATGTAGATGACATCCTTTTGCATGCCACATCTTCCTTCACTTCCTTACCGGCCGCCTTAGACATTATAACTCAGTTCAGTATTATTTCCAACTTTAAGCTTAACTGTTCTAAAACAGAGGTCATGCCCCCGAACATGATCACTACCCGTGCAAGCGTAGGGCACTTGGGCCTCTTTTGGGTTAAGGATAAGCTAAAATATTTGGAAATATACCTCAGCACTGACCCATCTAAATTAAAACAATACAATCTAGATCATGTGCTTACACAAATTCAGACTGACTTCAACCGTTGGTCTTTACTGCCTCTATCTTTATGGGATCGTTTGAGTATTCTCAAAATGAAGGTTGTCTCACAGCTTTTATATCCCCTTATCATGTGTGGGCCAGCCCTTCCTAAGGCATGGTTTTTCCAAGTCAACAGAATCTTATCTAAATTTCTTTGGCAGGGAAAATCCCCCAGAAGAGCCCCAACTAAATTAATGACATTAAAAGAATCAGGTGGGTTGAAAGTACCCAACATTTATCTTTATTATTTGGCCATCCGTTGTTCCCGATACCGTGCCTCATTCTGCCCTGTCTCTGAGAACCTGGACCCTGCTTACATCCCCCAGTGGCTAGAGGCTGAACACTCAATGTGCTCCCATTTGGGATTGACTCTTGGTGTCCTGTTGTATGTCTCCTTAAAAAGATTTCTGGATTCTTAAAAAGATAACCCTATGGGTTCTTCCCTCCTTGCCCATAGTCAACTTTGTCATCTGTTACTGTTGGATCCCAGTCATGACACTACTCAACCCATTCTGGGCAATCCAAATTTGAAGATTACTGGAAAGACACTTAACCAAACAACTTGGCCTTCTCTAGAGTCCCTATCAGTTGACCACTTGCTGTTTGTAGGCAAATGTATTACCTTTGCAGAAGCTCAACAGAAGTTTGTCTGGCCTTTGTCTAAGTGTTTCCAGGATTTTCAAATCAGACATATGTTATTCCATCACTTCAGTGCTGGCGTCTGGTCCAGGGAGTATGGAGACACATTGTTCCCCTTGATATTGGATATCTCTACATCACACACTATAGCATTTCATCATGGGCAGTTGCAAGAGCTTCTTGCTGAGAGGAAACCTAGTTTTTTTATTCTTGGGACCATGCTCTTCCCTTACCGAAGGGCTTCCATAAATGGCTCAGTATCTGAAAGGACATCAATAAATATATTAAAGGGACACTGTCAGCTTTGCCCCTCGGTTCTGTCTCAGTTTACAACAATAATTCCACAGGCACATACCTGTACCAATATCAGAGTAGAATACACATTCATAAGCAAAAAACTGAACTGGTTACCTGTTTTTGTAAAAAAAGCATTATTTCAGCTCCCTTTCAGACTGATAGCAAACCTGGCCCACCGGAAGGAGATCCCACGCCGAGAACGCGCATGTAGTCAGAGCGCGGTGCCGAAGTGCACTTTTTATGGTCCCCATTACAACAAACACATCATTTAGTGGAAATCAGTAATGAAAAGTGCTGCTGGTATTTAAAATTTAATCCCAAGCACTAGTTCAGCTGCAAAACACTTTCAAACTGTGGCACTGAAATCCCACACATGCGTAATAGCGGCACGTTCTTGCGCATACAGAAGATCTTTTCCTCCAGCTGCTATTGCACATGTGTGGGATTTAGGTGCCACAGTTTGAAAGTGTTTTGCAGCTGAACTGGTGCTCAGGATTAAATTTTAAATACCAGCAGCACTTTTCATTATGGAGTACTACTGAATGATGTATTTGTTGTGATGGGGAACATGAAAAGTGCACTTTGTATCAAGGCCCCACTACATGCGCTGCTTGTCATGGATTCCTTCTGGTGGCCTGAGTTTGCATTCGGTTAGTGAGTAAGCCGAAATAATGCTTTTTTACAAAAACAGGTAATCAGTTCAATTGTTTGCTTATGAAGGTGTATTCTACTCTAATATTGGTACAGGTATGTGCCTATGGAATCATTGTTGCAAACTGAGGCAAAACTGAGGGCCAAAGCTGACAGTGCCCCTTTAAATGGGACAGGTATCATTTCATGCAGTTTCAATTTTTGAATAATAAGTTTTATACACCAATTAAACTTTGCAGAATAGGGAGGATGGTCTTGGATCATAAACCAGATGTCAGGAAGAGCGGGGTTCTTTACTTCATGTTTTTTAGACATGTGAAATGGTTATATTTTGAGGAGAAATTAGATGTCAGTTGGACCCCTTATTAGGGCTTGGCCAGGCCTTTACACCTGAAATTTGTATATTGGGGAACTTTTGCTGAAGCTTTGATTGCTAACCAGAAGCCACATATTCCCTTAATATTGGCCTGCATCAAGAAGATTATTCTTTGACATTGGTGTGATCAAACCATCCCTACTCATGTGGAATGGTACAGAGAATTTTTTTTGTGTTGCAGGCTGAAAATATTATCACAAACTCTAAAAAGAAATATATTCAAGTCTGGGAACCCTTCTTCTTTGTTTCATAAGTTAGTTCAAGCAGTGAGACTTACGTCCACTATGTTTGCCCATTTGTGCTAAAATTTAGTAGTTTTGTAAAAGAGATGTTTGTCTAAGCTTGTTTCAAATATATCAATGCTCGAGCTACCCACGATACTTGCAGGTAAGTTGTTCCATGCTGGCACCCCCCTTACAGTAAACCAGTTCTTCCTTTTATTTGTGTTCCACTTAGGCAATACAAATTGCTACTTGTGTTTTCTGGTGCTACAGCGTCCTGTGTTATAGGTCATTTTTAAGTCTGCTTTTAATATATCGTCATGTGATATCTTGTACATCTAGGTACTGGGTGATGGTCAGTCATTTACTGCTTTTTCTCTATTTATGGATCCTGCACCTTGCATCCCCGGAAAGGGATGGATTTATTATGTCTGAGCCTGTAACTTTGTCTTACCATAATTTTCTTCCCCTCAAGATTGGGATACCCCTTTCTGGTAATGTTCTAATCACTACCCTCTAAGTTGTTTTTCAATCACCCCAGCTTCTGGAGAAAGGGGGAGGGATGGGTGGAGGGTGGTTGATGAGGGGGACAGCGTGGGATGTGGTTAGGATGGTTTCTTATACTTATGGCTTGATTGGGAGTGTTACCTGTTTGGGATTATTCTCTTGTAATTGTTTAATGCTTCATGTATATTTAGCAACTTTCTGGTCAATGTTACGTACCTTGAATGCCTTTTTTCCTCAATGTTCATGTGTTTCGGCCTTCCAACCAAGTCAATAAAGTTTACTGAATTGAAAAAAAAGGATGGCAGAGCTACAGTGACAGTAGCCCCATCCCTGACCTAAGAGTCACGAACGCAGAATGGGTTGCACTATAAAACACAACTGTCAGTTATTAAAGACAGCTGTGTCACATAGTGCAATCTGCTGCTTTCGCAAAAATTCAGTTATGAATAGAACCTTGATTTTTTTGAACTGTGCACACTCAGAAACAGAAGATTTGAATTAAATAGTTTAAAAACTACTTAACAGTGTGACCTAAAAACCACAAAAGCACATACATTGGACCAACCTCTATCAAACCTGAAAGTTTCAGGATTCAATGCCTCCTATTTTGTTTAGTTATCGGCTTGCAAAAATGTCAACATTTTCAAGACCAAAGATGTTTGTTGTTTTGTGCACCTCTATAACTTTGCCTCCCCTGAACTGGTCTACATGAAATTTATAGGATCAAGAGTTCCTAGCACAGAGGCTATACTTTCCCAATTTCTTGTAAATTGGTTGAAAGGAGGCAGCATTATTAAGGTGCAAATATATTTATTTATTTGGAAATCAGAATTACACCTTTGAGTCAAAAGACTCTTTTATAAAGGCTCCTCGTCGGCAGACAAAGTAAAACATCACAAGTACAGGTGCATATCATCAGTCAGTCCATATATTACATTAGTAGGGAAGGTATAGAACTGAGTAACATTCCATAGCAGAGGGCAGAGACAGCCCAGATTCGTGTGCAAAACAGAAAACAAAATACAGAAAACAAAAATACAGATTGTAAGGCAGGAGGGTCATCATAATAACTGATTACAATGCAAGGAAATAATATAGTTGACAGGTAAATAAGGAAGTGAGCTAATAATACATAATGCAAAATAACATGACATAAATACTCTAAGCAAAAATTAGAATGAAGGAGATGGCAGGGGCTGAGTTAGAATAGTACTACTAGGAGCAGTCACAAGTTACATTTCTAGTGAGAAATTCCTTGAGTGAGGTTTTAAAATGGCCTATTGTTGTGCCAGCAGTCAGAGCAGCAGGTAGGTCATTTAGCCAGCTAGGAGCCATGTGATAAAAGACTCTTTGACCCATCAATGTCCTGCAGCGGGGGACCAGGAAAGGGACCTTGGAGGTACTTCTGGTGAATCTTTGTGGGAAGAATGGTTTAATGAGGCTCTGTAAACTAGGAGGGGTGAGTTTCCACTGGATTTTCTTAGCCAGGAGGCATGCGTGATAATTAAGGTGACATTCAAAGTTTAGCCAGTTTGAGCGACTGTACAAGTCACACGTGTGGGTAGTTCTAACACAGCCTGTCACCAGGTGAAAGGCCTTGTTTAGCTCTGTCTTAATGTGACAGAGACCAGTGTTATTAGCTGAGCCGTAGAACACAATTCCATAGTCCAGCACAGACAGGACCAAGGATGACACAGCAAGGCACAGCACGTCATTTGGCAGACAGTGTTTGATCCGCTAAAGGAAGCCACTTCTGGAGTTGATGGTGTTACAGAGGATATGGATATGTGCATGCTATTTGGGTTTATCATAGAAGTGCTTACACAACCCTAATATACAGGCACTGTGTTGTCTGTATAATCATTCCCATGCCCATTGCCATTTCAAAGCATGTCATTCTACTGCGGCAGAACAAAGGAATCATCTTAGAATCGCTCTCCTGGTGCCCAATTCCTCATCATTAATACCCCCCCATCCAACACCACCATTACCACCAGTCCACTGTACATAAAAAAAAAAACAAATGGATCATGTGCAGTGTGGGAGTATTTTACAGATGCGGTCATAATTCAACTGAAATTTCCTTTTTTGAGCAAATAAAGACAAATGTAAATATAACTAATACTAATAATTACATTAAAATAAAAATCATGGAAGGAATCTACCTGCAGAAAACAATACATTCTTACCACACTCATGATCCTCCTCACTCCATCATGCATTGTGTTGTCCTTGTCATGCCTTACAGAGAGGCGCATGGGTATCCATAACACCACCTTCTTTCATGAATGGACACTGCACAGCAAATGGTACAATATGATTGGCCAGTGCCACTGTAGCCACTTGTACATCATGTGTGATGACAATTGTCTGTCTTCAGACACTCTAGAAAGTATTCTTTCTGAACATATTCATGACTCATCATGTCTTTATTAAGAAAGTGTGTTTCTTGTACAGTACTTGTACTCATGCTCCTATTCCTTCCATAATGGATCGCGGTTTCCTTGTCATGCATCTTCGTGGTGTGTCGGTGACTCCCCCATCTTCCCCTACTTGCAAACTCCACAGCAAATGGTGCAAAATAATTGAAAAGTGACATCACAGCCACCAAAGTGCCATGAACATCTATCATTTTCTGTTTTCTATGAGGCACTCTAGAGAGTGATTTCTATTGTCATCTTCACAACTCATCATTCGTGCATTCAGAAACCATGTTTGTCCCCTGATCCCCTTCCCAGAAATAAATATTTCTACACCTGTTTCTTTTGGATGCTCACTGGCAATATTTATAAAGGCAAGCAAATTATATTTACATCCCACACTTCATGTTTCAACAGTATACAGTACAGTACCACCAAAATACTTCATTCTGCTTCTTCTTCTGGAAACCTTCTTCCAATTTGATCCTCTTCTCCTTGCTTGTAGCACTTCGGGGTCTGGACACAGCTGATCTAGCCCACCTCCATCTTCACCAGAACCTGGTACCACCAGCAGGTACCATCACCATTTTGTAACACTAGCAGATACCCCTACTTACCAGGCCCAACCCGCACAGGGTCAATTCCCAGTCCATTTCCTCCCCTAGGTCCAGACACATGATCTGGCCCCTAGTTTCTATCCTCTCCCTCCTTTACTTCCATGCCTGGGTTCCTTGGTCCCCAGATCATTCTGTCTACCCCCCTCCTGCCCCCCCCCTTTTCCTTTCTTTCCCCCTTTTCCATGCTTTCTTCTCCTTTTTTTCTGGGCAGCCTGTTGCCCTCTGTCAGGGCTCCTTCTGGCCCCTGGAACCATATGCTGCCTTTCTGCAGCTCCCCTGACCCCGTATCAGGGCCCCTGGGGATCATGCTTCCAATTCTCAACTTCCCATGCAGTGCCAGCAAGCAGCAGAACCTCTCTCATATTACAGGGCAGGTGGGTGGGGAATCATTTTCCCAGCAAAAAGAGGCAGACCACAAAGTAACAAGCCCTTACATAGCCCACAATGCCCACCCTCCCTGCCCCTCCTAACACCTCCCCTAACCAATTGGGTAGCTTTCCCATCCCTTGGTCATTTGACCCTTCCTGACATTCATTCCCTGTTTTTGAGGCTGCGGTCCCTCCCGGATATACCGTGGTGTACTTCCCTGGAGTGAATCGCAGGAGTGGCGGTGTAGCTATCTGTTTTAGATCCAGCCTGACCTTCGCCGTGCACCCAGTGGAAACTCCAGGTTCTTTTGAGAGTGTGGTTATCCGTGGTGATCTCGGTGCGGGCTGCAGGATTTTCCTCATCTATCCTCCTTCTGGTCCAATGGGGAATTTCCTGCAGGAGTTTGCCGAGTTCACTGCTGGTGAAACATTGGGATCCCCAGATGTGTTTTACTGGGGGATTTCAATGTTTGGGTGTGTGATGGAGATCAAAGATGCAGTGGCAATTTCTTGCAGAGTATGTCCTCTTTAGAACTGTCGCAGGTTGTTGCTGCACCCACCCATCAGGATGGCCACATATTGGACCTGGTGTTTTCACTGCGGCTTGAGATCACTGATCTTGAGATTGATCGGGTCTTTTGGTCCAATCATTGCACGGTGAAGTTCACGCTTGGGGCTCCCACCAAAAGCCCTTTCCCTGCTGAGATGATTAGCTGTCACCCTTTGCAGGGTCTTACTTCTGAGGGTTTTCTGGTGGCAGTTAAATTGTCAAGTGTGGGTGCTGCATGTGTCGGAGGTGTTGGTGCCGGGGTTGACACCTATAATAGGGTGCTCTCTAACACCATAAACTCCCTCGCACCTGTCCGTGTACAATCCAGAACTTAATATCTGAGGTCCCCATGGTTTGATGCAGACCTCAGAGAGATGAAGAGGACGGGTCAGAGATTAGAGCGCTGTTGGAGAAGATCCCGCTTGGAGGCAGACAAACTGGTCCTGAGTATGCACTATTGTGCATATCAAGAGGCAATCAACCATAAGAAGGCAGTGTTCCTGTCCAGGGAGATTGCTGCCGGGAAAAGCTGACCAGCTTCACTGTTCCGGACTGTAGATAGACTTCTTCATCCTGTCTGTCCGCAGCCTGAGAGGGTTTTTTCTCATGAAGATTGTGAGGAGTTTGCTAGGTTTTTCTGGGACAGGGTGTCCTTGATCCGGCAGGCGGTTTCTTCAGCCAGCAATACTATAGCTGACAGTGGTCGCCAAATGTGTTCTGAGTGCACTCCACCGAGTTGGGGGAGTTTAGACCAGTGGAGGTGAGTGAGGTTATCGTGGTGGCAACCAATTTGAAGCATACCTTCTGTGAGCTGGACCCAGTGCCAACGCGTTTCTTAATGAGATGTGTTGACTCTGTTGGCTCGGTGCTTGCCGTGATTGTACGGTGTTCCTTATCTGAGGGAGTCTTTCCAGATGCCTTGAAGGAGGCTCTGGTGAGACCCCTTTTAAAGGAACCATCTTTGGACCCGGAGATCATGGCAAATTACCATCCTATCTCCAACCTCCCATCTTTGGGGAAAGTGGTGGAGAAGGTGGTAGTGCTTCAATTGGAGGAGCACCTCGTGACTCATAAGTTGTATGATCCCTTCCAGTCAGCTTTTTGGGCCAAACATAGCACAGAAACTGCACTTGTTTGGGTGCAGAATGACCTCCTCAGGGCTAGAGATCGGGGGGACAGGATAATTCTTGTTCTCCTTGTTCTCTCCTCAGCATTTGACACTGTGGACCATTGTGTGTTGCTTGTCTGTCTCAGGGTGCTGTGTGGACTCACTGGTACTGTCATCAAATGGTTTGAGTCCTTTCTTACCAGTAGGAGGCAACGGGTTGTGATGGGTAATTTCTCATCTATACTCTGTCTCCTTCCCTGTGGAGTAACCAGGGCTCGGTACTGGCCCCAATGTTGTTCGCAGTGTATATGCTGCCCTTGGGGGGGATCATCAGGAAATATGGCTTGAGCTTTTATTGCTATGCTGATGATACTCAGCTATATTTGTCCTTTGCCCCAGGAACATCCAACACAGTAGATGTGCTAAACATCTGTCTGGCTGAGATAAATGACTGGATGGCCTCCAGCTGGTTGCAACTGAACCCTAACAAGAAGGAGGTATTGGTAGTGGAGTCGAACAGAGCGCATGATAGGATGGCCTCTGACTCAGCAACTGGACTTGTTCTTGGGGCTGTGTTATTAAAGGCCTCCTCTTGAGTGCGCAGTCTTGGAGTGATTCTGGACAGGAACCTGACCATGGAGGCCCAAATATCTTCCGTGGTTCGTACCTGTTTTTTCCATCTCAGAAACATTGCCAGGATTAAGCCCCTTGTTCCGCCTCTGGACCTCCCTACCTTGATACACGTCTTAGTCACATCTAGGCTGGACTACTGTAATGCGCTCTATCTCGGGGTCACAGGGGGACTTCTCCGCAGACTGCAGCTGGTGCAAAATGCAGCCTCCTGGTTATTGACTGGGCAGGAAAAGTTCTGTCATATTACTCCGGTTTTGTGTGAATTGCACTGGCTGCCAGTCAGGTGGAGAATCCTCTTCAAGGTGGGTTTTCTCACCTTTAAGGCCCTACACTGACAGGGCCCTGGTTACCTGTCAGTCCTTCTGACACCTACTTCCTCTGTCCACCTTCTTCGATCCTCCAGTGGTGGCCTCCTGACCGTTCCTAGAACGAGGCTTAAATCAGCCGATGACAGAGCCTTTAGTGTTATGGCTTCCGTTCTATGGAACTGTTTACCAGCTATGGTCAAAGAGGCCCCCATGATAGATGTCTTCAAGGTTCGCTTGAAGACATTATTATTCTCACAAGCATTTGATGTTTAGAGTATGATTTAGTTTATAATTTGTGAATTATTATTTATACTTGTTTGATTGTTTGTGTATAATGTTTTAAAATTTATACGGCTCCCAGAGCCTCCAGGATTGGGTGTCTTTTAAATAAATTTGCCTTGCCTTGCCTTTCCTACCCCCCTACCCCCTTTCCCTTTGTTTTTCTGGCAGGGGGACATTAGACAAGTTGGCCTGCCTTTTATTGGCAAGTCTCATTGTCCCCTGATCCCCCTCCCAGAAATAAATCTTTCCACACCTGTTTCTGTTGGATGCTCACTGGCAATATTTATTAAGGCACACAAATTATATTTACATCCCACACTTCATGTTTCAACAGTATATAGTACAGTACCACCAAAATAATTAATTCTGCTTCTTCTTCTGGAAACCTTCTTTCAACTTGATCCACTTCTCCTTGTTTGTATCACTTCAGGGTCTGGACACAGCTGATCCAGCCCCCCCATCTTCACCAGAACCTGGTACCACCAGCAGGTACCACCACTTGGTACCACCCCCAGGTACCACCACCATTTTGTACCACTAGCAGGCACCCACACTTACCGGGCCCAACCCGCAGAGGGTCAGTTCCCAGTCCGTTCCCTCCCTAGGTGCAGACACATGATCCAGCCCCTAGTTTCTATCCCCTCCCTCCTTTACTTCCACGCCTGGGTTCCTTGGTCCCCATCCCATGCTTTCTACCCCCCTTCTCCTGACCCCCTTTTTCCTTTCATTACCCCTTTTCCACTGACCCATCTCCAGCTTGCAAAGGATGATGGGGCTCCCCCCTTGTGGGCTAGGAACATGGTGCCCTCTCCTTCCTTAGCACCCCTCCCCATAGATTCAGCAGGCCTCCATAGTGGCACCTGTCCCTCTCCAGGTCTGCCCCCTCTGGCTCGCAGGCCTCCTCCAACCATAAAAATTTGTCCCAGGGATAGGCCTGGACCCCTGCACCTTCTCAGCCTCCTACACCACCACCCTGGCTGTTGCGGACTGCCAGCCCTCATCCTGGGATGCCCCATCCCACTGGTGCTCCCATGGGGCTAGTCCTGTATGCTGGTCCGTCCCCCATCCCTTCCTCATGTTTTGCTGGGATAGGGTTGGGTTTGCCTAGTGCCATGTCCCTGCACTGTTGTGGCCAAGGCCAGGGCCAGCTGTGTGCTCTGTCCAAGGTAGCTGCCACCTCTCCCCAATGAGAGGAGAGCATGCCTCACCTGTGGTCTGCCCTTGGACCTGCATCTCCATCATGGCCCCTCGGCCTGCCCCTCCCGGGCTCCTGTAACCCTGGCCACTTGCTGACTTGCTTGCTCTGCCTCCTCCTGCCAGACTCCTTTTGTGCTCTGCACCAGCTTTTGCCACTGCAGCTACACCCCTGCTACTGATGCCTGCCCTTACCAGGCCCAGGCAGGGCTCCACCAGCCATTTTCACTTACTCTGCTTCTCTTAACAATACCTGTGGCAGAGTCCTCTTGGCATCTGCATACCCCTGATGCGTTGCCTCCCATCCTTATTCTCATCTGACCACTATGTTCCTTGTGGTCCCACCACCGTTCTCCTGAATGGAGACATGCCGCCTTCCTGTGGCTATCCCCCCACTCTTGTATGCCCACCACTGGGCCCCCAGGAAGGCCAGGGCCCCCTGCTTTTTCCCCTTCAACCGCTATCCCAATCCTTGGCCCTTCTTTGCCCTTCCCCATACTGATGCTCATTAGTCCCATCCACCCAGACCACTTGGCACAGGAGCCTCTAGACTCATGTCCTGTCCCTTCCCCATAGCCCCGTGTCATGAGCTGTCCATTTTCCTTATGCTACATGGGGTCTCATGCACCAGCATGCCCTTCACCTTGAGGCCTCCACCATGCCTCCACAGTATAAATCGCCAATAGTTTGCCCCTGACCTAGCTTACACACTAGCTTCTGCCCTGGAAAACTTGTGCTGTCAGGCCCCCATCTTAGTGTGCTTCCCTGTTCGGCCCCACAAGGTTTGCCAGCCCGGGGCACCCTGCCCCTGCCAGCCTCCTGCTGCCCGTGCCCTGCTCCCTCAGCATAAAGGGGGAAGCTACCTGATGTTGGAGCTGGGCCACACCCCTTTGTACTGCCATGGCCAACTAGTTTCTCCAAATGCCTGCACCTCATCATCCGGTTGGCAACCGCCTCCTAGACACCTCTCCACTGGCCTCTGCTTCCATCCACTGTTTCTCAGCTGGCCTTCCCCCACCGGAAACCTGTTTACCACTCAGGCCACCCACCTGGCTCACTCCTGCTTGCTTCTGAGCCTGGAAGCCTCCTAGGAATCTCTCCTCCCTTCTCAGGGGTGTCCCCCCATCCCGAACACTCACAAACTCACCTGACTCCGTGGCTCACACATCCTATTCCCTCAGCTCTCCATGCTTGGAAACCAGCCCCCCCACTCCTCCCTAAATAGGGAGCCCTGGGTGAGGCTCCTGTTCCCAGGGGGGATGCAGGGTGTGGCCTCAGACCTCCTACCCTCTTGTGCCCCTGGGCCCTGCTTTGTATAAATCCAACCTTGCCTGGGCCTATGCAGGGCCACTGTAGCCTAGGTGGACCTGCTGGTGCCATTTTCCTTGGCCTGCGGTCTTCCCTCCTCCTGTTCTTGATGGCTCTGAACACAAACTGGCCGTTGGACTCCCAAGTCTAACTCCCTGGCCCCTTCTCTGTGCCAGCCCACCCCCCCGGGTCTGCCCATCTAGTGCTCTGGGGTCCCCCCAAGTGCTAACCCTTCTCTTTCATAAAGGGCATGCTCCACCAGTCCAGTCTGGGGGATTTCTATTGCTAAGAGCCTTGCTTGAGTGCATGATGGTGCATGAGGGGACCGTAGGCTTCTGACCCAGGGCAGCCCACCTACCAGCTCTGATCCCTCGACTTCTGCACCATATCACCTCCCAAAATTAATTTCTGGGCCTGCTGCGCCTGCTGCAAGTCAATCACATCCACATTAATCTTTCCTCCAGCTGCTCTTTGCTCGGACCCCTCAAACACCTTGTCGGTGTACCCTGTGGGACATCTCTTTGCGCCCTACCCGTCTCCCCAAATCTGGTCCACGGAGACCCCCCATCACTTCCCCTGTCATCTCAGGCAATCATTGTGGGCTAACCTTTTTTTTCTTTTCTTGCCCCCATACCACCCTCATGCCCGTTACCTGTACCTGGATATGGTAAACCTTTGAGGCGTGGCATGCACGAGCCCCTGGTATGCTCCTTCTGTACCTGCCTATGTGCACCACTGGCCTGCCCAACCTTCTGTTCAGCAGGGGCTGCAATAGCAGTGTGCATGCTTCTCCTAGTGTACCAGATCCAGCCTTTGTGGCCAGGTTCCCTCCATATTGGATTTGGAACAAACTTTATGCCAGCTTCTACCAGCTGAACCCATTAGACCTACTGTCCTGACCACACCTGGAAGCTCCATCTGCCCCTCTGGATAATTGACCCGGCTTGTCCCCTGCCCCCTTCTTCCCTGACTTATCCCTCCCACTGCTGTACTCACAAAGCTGCCCTCACATCGCTTGCCTCCTTCTATCTTGGTGATTCTCCTGGAAGATGTTCCCTCCTGATGCATAACCACCCCACCCACCAAGCCCTCTTCCCCGTTTTTTTTTTTTGGTTTCTTTTTAACCTCTGTGAACTATCCAAACTCCCCATGCCCCTCAACCCTTGGGTTGGCATTACCCGGCCCAACAGGCCTTGATACCCCAGTAATGTGTCTATTTAGACATCCCCCTGCTGCCGTAAAATCAGGGTCATTGTGCCTGCGGAAGGTACCTTTGTGGAAACCACTGCCACCAACCTATGCCATACACACCCTACACTTCCTTGGCACTGGCCTGGAAGGACCAGAGTCAACCCCCCCCCCCATGTCCCACCTGCTGGGCTGGTGCAGGCACCCTGGTAGCACATTCCACTACACCCCCTGAGCCCACCTATCTTTAGGCTCAGGCATGACTCCAATGTGTGCTGATCAGTATCTCACCCACCTGCCCCAATCAACCTACCAACCTCAGGGCCTACCCCAGTCCTAAGTGACCACCTACCCCCATTTCATTAGTGGCTCCCCCCAGTCTCGACACATATCTCTGACCGAATAAATCCCTGTAACAGGACCACCAGTCATATGGCAGCATCTAGCAACTTGGTAGGACCAGGTTACCAGTCATCAGTATCCTCACGCTCACTACCCTAACAAATGGAGCATTTGCAAGAAAAATGTATTTTTTTTTTTTTTTGGTGTCGTCCCTGCATAGCTGGTGGCCAGGTGTAGGCCCCCTTCTTTCCCTTCTGCTCCCCAGGACCAGCCTGAGGTGCCTAATTCAGTGGTGTAGTGAACATGACTGGCTGGCTACCTTTCCTACCCCCTCTGCACCCACCTGGCGCAGTGCCAGTGCATTCTATCCACTGGAGTTGCCACTGGACGCTGTGCCTGGTTACTTAAGATGGAAGACAAATGCCCCTACTATCCTGAGAAGCCCAATCTAAAGAGGAGGCATCCCACATAGTGACATACGGAGAGTCCCCAGCTTGTCTCCTTTCTTCTGATGTTCAGGGGTAGCAACTTCATATAGCCATACTCCTTATTACCGTTTAATAGTTCTATCAATTTTGTGTCCTTACTTCTCTTGTGAAACTACCCCTAGGTGTCTCGACAGACATCCGGTCCAATTGTCTGAATAGGGGTGCATCATTCCCACACTGCTTAATAGGCCATCCGTCGGCACCAAAACTCGGCCCTCCTCCCTCCACCATCAAGACTCCAGGCCCCATTGGATCTGCCAACGGACAGCAGCCCCTGTGTCGTCTATTTCAAAAATGTCCCCCCAAGCACCCACCTCCCTTGCTTCGCTGTTCGAGCTTGCGGCCCCCTTGCCCCCTACATCACTCTGGCCCCCTTCCCTCTCTGTGCAGCCCTTAACTGATAGAAGCCAAAACACCCCACTAAGGCCTGCGCCACTAGTGGGTCTGCTGCATGACACCACTGCCACGAGGCTGGTGACCTATTCCACTGCTGGACCACTACAGCAGCTGCTCCACCTCCCAGCTCTCCCCCTCCACTGTGGCAAACACCGTTCCGGCCCTCCAGCATGACTAGCTGCTCTGATGCTTGCCCCAATTGATTCCTTTAAAACCACCCCGCCACACCACATTCTTTTTTTTTTTTTTTAAATGCCTGGTTCTTTCTTTCCTGTCCCAACCAGGCCTGGCGCTTGGTCTACCACCTGCTCGTGCCATGTGCTGGGCCCCGTTGAATCTCCCAGAGGGTGCACAGCCCCCCCCCAGCATGCACAGTCCACCACTGCGGGAGCCAACCTGTGCTAGCCCATGTTGGAACAATTAACCACCCACCGGCCCCCTGGACTGGCCACCAGTCCAAAACAAAATGGCCTACTGCCCACGTGGCTCACACACCCACACTCACCTGCTCTAGGCCAACACCAAAACTACCTGCCCCAACCCACGATGATGGTGCTTCCCATCGTGGTGCCCAGACTGCCACTTCCTCCACCAAATGCACCACCACTTACCTCCTTTCATGTCCGAAAGACCATGGCCCATGTATCTGAGGCATGTCAGGGGCGTATTGAGGAAACCAGGCCATCTCTCTTTAAAACTTGCTGCTTGGAGGAGCTGCACATCCCCTTCCCCCCACTCCCAATAGCTGTTCTCCCTCCTTGCGACAAATGACTGCAGCAAACATCCCCATTTGCTTCTGGTCATACCATCCTCCTTCCAAGCCATGCTGACCTCACCTATCGTGGCTGTGAATGTCAAGGCTGGAGCCACCTGGCCACACCACCGGCCCACAACAGCGTTGGGCTCCTCGTTAATTCCACTCCTTCTCCCGTTTTTTTTTTTTTTTTTTTAAATAACCTTCCCATCCGTTCTCCTGAACTAGCAGCACTAGGGGGGCCTAGCAAAAGACCTGCGCACTGTGCTGCCGCCACACAAAAAAAGCCCCATAACTTCCAGTGCACCTTTCCATAGAGGCCACACTCTCACCGTGTGGCACATGTCTAGCAATCGCCCCAGCAGCCACAGCATAACAGTGACTTCACCACCAATACCCAATCCCTGGACAACAGCAAACCAGCGCATCCTTCTGCAAAAAAAAAAAAACACTAGCACCAGACACCCCTGCAGCTGATTAGTTTCACATTATGGAACTTTAACAAGTCTTCCCTTACCCCTGCCTAATGCCCCTAGCACAACCATTGTAAGCCACTTTCCTACAGCGATTCTCTGTACCATACTGAGCTAGAACCTTCCCCCCCAAATTCTTGTGAATTCAAATCACAACAAAGAAAACAAAGTAAGTATTCCAATACTGTTTCTGCCTACAGAACCTTCATTCCCAAGCAATGTTTTTACTATTTGCCTCTTTTCTCCAAATCCCCACCCCCCAAGTCAGCCCCTTCTGGCCTGAGGCCTGTGCCTTACTTATGAAAACTGCCAGCAAAGTGCTGAGAAAAATTTTCCCAGCAAAAAGAGGCCGACCACAAAGTAACAAGCCCGTACATAGCCCACAATGCCCCCTCTTAACCCTTCCCCTAACCAATTGGATAGCTATCCCACCCCTTGGTCATTTGACCTTTCCTGACATCACAGTCCCTTCCCCCCTTCCCCTTTGCTTTTCTGGCAGGGGGACATCAGACAAGTTGGCCTGCCTTTTATTGGCAAGCCTCATTTCTGTCAACATTCTCTGATTCCCTCGGTCATGCTGCAGAGTAGAGGAGAAAGCACAAGGTAAGTTTGCACTGGCAGCTGAAAGCCTTGCAGCATAGATCCGGCAGATTTTTTAAGTAGACTGGTGAAATGTTTTTTTTGGGGGGGTCTGAAGGCTAGGCTTGAAAAATATTTTTTTTGCTGTATACTGGTGATGTAGAGGCCATTGTGATCCATACATTTTTTAGTTTTTTCTCCTGCAGATGAAACAGGAAAAATTGTATTAGTACACTGCAAAAGATACAGACAGGATTTTGAAGGGTTTATTTAATATTTGTTTTGCTGACTACTTGTGGTGCAGCAAGGCACAGAAATACACCTTTTGATTTGTTGCCTGTTTGAGAATGTCTACCTGCCAGTCAGAGTGTAAAGAGTAAAGCGGAATACTGTGTGAACAGAAGGTTACAAGGTCTCCCAAAGGGACAGGGACAGTAGTCTATTGGGGGGCTGTTGGAGTCCCTCTTCCCTCTCACCTCAGGAGTCACACACTTGCAGCATGTCATGTGCTGAGCATACATATCATGTGGGCATCTAAGAATCCTCAATAACTATTGTAAGTCATCATTATCAGTATCTGGCAGCAGCCGATTTGTTTCTTTATCATTTGTGGGTGTGTTGATCATGCACAGAGAAAACATGAAGAGAGGAGTCATAGACAGGTAGGTCACTCAGGGGCTTTCTCTGAGTTACTGCCTGTTTATAATAGAGGATAGGAGAGATATTTCTTGGAACCAGGAGCTTCAACTCACTACTGAAGAAATGGTGTAGAGTTGAAGGGTTCAGCTACATTGGAGACTGAGAACACACCTGGGAGGAGAGTCACAGTCCTCAGTGGATGGTTTAAATGTTACTTTGAGGGCCAAGTGGGTGGCAGAAGGAATCAGGGAGTCAGAAACTGCCCCCCACTGGCTGAAGTAGAGAGTAATAAGAACCCAAAAGAGAGAGGAATCCCCAAGGGTACAAATTAATAAGGAAGCAGGGTGGTAGAGATAAAGGGGGAAATGAATGGAAGCATTAAAAGTGGGGGTGAAGAGAGGGCAAAAAGGAAAAAGAGGCCAACAAACAGAGTGTAAAATAAAATCTGGAAGGCCATGTGTGCAAATGCTAGAAGTCTAGAAAATAAGATTCTGGACCTAGAGGTCATCATGACAGAGGCCAGCCTGGATACTGTGGCCATTAGCAAGTTGTGGTCCACTGAAAACAAAGATTGGAACTTGGCCATACCAGGCTACACTCTATTCAGGAAAGACTGGGTGGGAGGAAAAGGATGGGTGTGGTACTTTATGTGAGGGAAAGCTTAAAAGTGACAGAGATACAGGGAATGCAGGGGAAGGCAGAGGTACTGTGGATCACCCCAGAGATGGGAAATGGAGCCACTGTTCACACTGGAGTGATCTAAAGACACCCAGCACAAGGGGAGGGAATAGATAAAGTACTGGCGGAAGCCATTGGCAAGATGGCAGAAAAGGGGGAGGTACTGATGGTGGGGGAAGTCAACCTGTCCTTCCAGCAGTGGCTTCAGCTAGAAGCAGGGACTTCCTGTACTGTGTGCAGGGGGCATTCTTAAAGCATCTAGTCAGTGAACCCACTCAAAATAGGGCAATACTGGACCTGGTATTCACTAACAGGGACAGTGTTGAAGATGTCAAGGTGGAAGGCCACCTGGGGACCACTTATCATCGTGTGGTGTAGTTCAATATAAGGACAGCTGCAGAATCAAACCACACAAGGGTGAGGAACCTGAACTTCAGGAGGGCAGATTTGATCAAGATGGGCGTCCACCTCAGGGATGACCTAGTGGGGGGGGATGAGCCTGGAAGGGGGGGGTGTAGAAACTGTGGGGAAGGTAAAAGGAAGCATAGTAAAGGCAGCAAACCTTTGCATCAAACAAATGAGCAAAAGCAAGAAAAAAAGAGACTGCTATGGTTCTCAAAAGAGGTTGCTGAAAAGGTAAATGCTAAAAGGGTAGCATTCAGATGGTATAAAGAGATATAATAATACGTAGCACATAATAGAAGCCAGTATAGAGGCAGTACAGCACAGTGGGATAAGGCTCTGAGCTACAGATTTAGAGACCTGGGTTTGAATCTGATAGACGCTTAGGGTGCATACTGTATGATCCTGAACAAGTCACTTAACTTCCTTGTGCTCCCAGGTTGCATCTGGAACAAACTTCGGCTTAGTGTGCTACTCCTGGTTAAACAATATTCTGTTTCCCTAACAACAAGTAAAGAACGGTGACCGCAATGACAGCGATGGCATTTCGGTGAACGTAAGAATGGCTACAGTAAGTTTTGGCACATGCATTAATTGGGACAATTGCATTCCCTCCTCCCTGAGGTGCTACAGCCTTGGAGTTGATTATATTAGTAAGGAGGGGTGCCCCCCACAGAAAAGCAATTGTCGCCTTTAATGCATGTGCCAAAATTTACTGTCACTGTTCTTACGTTTGCTGAAATGCTGTTACCATTATTGTGGTCACTGTAGTTCCCTCACCAGTTTCACATGGAGCCAAAATAATCATACAGTATATTATATCATATCTTTTTGCATCATATTACATAATAAAATATCATACTATATTAGATTGTATTTTATCATTCATGTTTACTTGACAAATAAGAAATTCAAGATGATAAAAATTATAAATTGTAATACACATATCCATTTTGCATCAGATTACATAATCATATATTACATAGATCATACACTATTATCCAGTCATCATATATCATATTTGTTGCCCTAATTCCATCTGAAGGAATGTCATTCCAAAATGGTCGTAATTAAGAAACCATCTTGCAAGCACCACCCCAGCACCCAATTTCTTCATGGAAGTTTTTATGACCCTCCCCCAGTACCAGTCCATATTACATTAAAAAAATCCTCGGCACTGTAGTAATGTTTTACAGATGACCCCACAAAACCACTTAATTGGTGTTTTCTGGGAATATAAATTAAGCCATAGTTAAATAATAATAATAACTATATTAAACTAGAAAGCATAACAAGGATTCTGACGTTAGAAAACAACACATGCACTTCATAATCCTCCTCCTCTCTCTATTTTGCATCATGTCTTCCTCTTCATTATTCACTGTGGTGTGTAGGGGCTGGTGACACCACTTACTTTCTTGCCTGCACACTGCATAGCAAATGGTACAATATTATCAGCAAGTACCACCACAGTCACCTAAGTGCCATGGATGTTAACAATCGCCTGTTTTCCATGAGTCACTATATGTAGTTATTTTTATATCATCGTCACTAGAACAGTCACAAATGTTCATTCAGATATCATGTTTTCTTGTCATCATTCTCATACTCCATCAGGAATCATGTTTTCTTCATCATAGGTCACTATGGCATTTGAGCGACACCACCTTCTTCTCTTCCTGCACAATGCACAGCAAATGGTACAATTCAATAGGTCTGGTCCACCCAAACCATCAATGTGCTGTGAGTGTTAATAATTGCCTGCCTGCCTTGAGGTACTATAAAAATTGTTATATTATAATTTTTACAACTTTTCATGTGTTCCTTCCAAGATCACATTTTCTTGTTACCTTTCTCTTTCTCTTTCCATCATGAATCACATTTTTCTTCATCGTGCATCATTGCAGCATGCAGATGACATCACCTTCTCCTTACTAACATATCGCACAGAAATTATGCAATGCAGTTGATCAGTGCTACCACAGGCACCTCTGCGCCATCAACATTGGCAATGCCCATTTGCCTTGAGGCACTATAGGTAGTGATCTTTATTATAGTCTTCACAACTCATCACATGTTCATTGAGAAGCCATATTTTCTTGTCATTATTCTCAACCTGTCTACACCATGAATCACATTTTCCTCATCATGCATCATTGTGTCATATGGGTGGCACCAACTTCTCCAATGCCTGCTCAGTGCAAATCAAATGGTACAAAATGATTGGCCAGTGCCACCACAGTCAACTGTGCACCATCGGCATTGTCATTTGCCTGTGTGTTCTAAGGCATAGTAGATAATGTTTTTTTTTTTTTTTATCATCATCATGACTCATCACATGTTCTACAGAAATCTTCCTTTGTTATCTTTGCTCTTACACTCCCTCCACCATGAGTAGAGCTGGAGTCTGTGAATTCCGAAGTTGTGAAAATTCCAGAAAATATTTCAGTTTTTTGGGAACTTTTCCAATTTTGACTTTGGCAAAATCAGAATTTTTCAAATGTGTCTGGTTAATCTTTGCCACATTCCACAAAATGTTCTAGCTGAATTGCAGAATAATACACATTGGTCTCGCTTCTCAAAACATGGCGCAAGCCACCCCAATTGTGCCTTTCACCAACTGCCAATGCACCAGGGAACCAGCACATGCTTTTCTATCAGGTAGGGCCCAGGTAGAAAAGTCCCACAGCTTGCGGCAACTGTGGCCTTGTGTCATACAGGCAGCATATCTGTATGGCTAGCTGCAAGCTGCAAGGTGGTCATGCACCACTTTAAGACATCCCTGGTGGCTAGCTACTCCCAGCCCCAGTCCACTTTTTAATAAATTAAATCATGTCCCTGGTGGTCTAGCAGACCACCGTTTGCTATCCTTGATCTGCCCATATAATAAAATATTTTTCTCTGGTGGTCAAGCAGATTCCCCCTCCCTATCCCTAATCTACCCGTATAATAACATTTCTTTCCCTGCTGATCTACCAGACCACCCCCCCGTCCCCAATTTGCCCAAATAATATAAATATATCTTTCCCTGGTAGTCTAGTGGATCCCCCACCACCCCACCCTGGCAGGCATTGCCACAACACTCACTGCCACCATTCCATACCTAAGCTGGCAACTGGCACAGTCCTCAACTCTCCACCATGGCCATCTGATGACTGAGCTGTCAATGGATGAGCACATACTGTATGCAGTACATGCTCCTTGACAGCTCATTTGGTGGCTGGCTGTGCAGGTCAGTGGCTTGGGATGGGATGGGGAAGGCAGGGTGGTCAGGCACTGCCTGATGGGGCTGGGGGGTACAGGTTCACTAGACCACCAGGAAAATACATATTTTTATTACATGAGCAGATCGGTGATGGTGGGGGGGGGCTGCTAGACCACCACAGAAAAAGATTTTATTATATGGGCAGTTTGTGGAAAGGGAAGGGGGGGTCTGCTAGACCACCAGGGATGTGATTTCATTTATTACAAGGGGTATTGTGGCTGGGGAGACCCGCTAGCCACCAGGGACATGATTTCATTACATAAACTTGGGATCGGGGATGGGCAGGGAGGACTACAGCACATTGGTGCAGGTTGCTAAACCCTCTCAGAGGACACACTTCTAAGTACCCTTAGACCAGCCCATGCTGGTCTAACAGTATTTAGACATTTGCCCTCTGGGATGGTTTTGAGAATCCCAAATTTGGGGATATGACATCATGCACTGGCCACAAGCTCCCTGGTGCCATGCCATAGCCCATTTTGTGCCATAAGGATGGTCCACACCCTCTTTGGCACATGCAGCCCTTGTTATGCTTCCATCATATCATTTGTCACAAGCTACCCCTTGCAACATTCTTTGAGGTGCAAACCCTTGCCACCATTTTGGGAGGGGGGGCAGCTTTGAGAATTGGGCCCATGCAATGTGGAATGACACTGCTGAGGAATTTCGTTCCACAGTTTACTACATCAGTCCATAATATATGTAATCATTCCACAGTTATACAGAATTTATTTCTTCAGTATAATACAGAAAAATGGCATACTATAATATAGTATGTGTATGACATTTAACTGTATTATACTCTGGAAAGAAATAGCAACAGAAAAAAGAGAAATGGTACATTTACAGATAGTCTGGTAGATCCAGGTTGATGCTGTACATATGTACTAAGATAGACCTGTGAACTTCACCATGGACAACAAGAAATTGAATCATTTACAGTATATCTGACATTGCAGGTAGTCCCAATGCTTAAGTGTGGTGGTGGCTATAAAGCTTATATTCCTAAACTACTACTTAGCCTAATAAAGGTGTTGTCTCTGCTGAACAAAAAAGGTAATTGTGTTGGTACTCTTTTATTGGCTAACACTGCTTCCTCAAAATATTCTCCAGTACACAGTGCTCCCTCATTATGATGAATGAAATGGGAGCCATAACACGGATTTGTTATAGCTCCCTGTTCATTACATCGAGGGACACGGAAAACAAATCTGAGATCCTACCTTCTGACCCCCAAGCCTGGTGCACCTGCCAGTTGCACTAGTTTTTGTTACTCACCTAGACCATGATTTCACTGTTGTACTTTTGTTTTTGTTTTATGTGAGATGCTTGAGTATGCAGTATTTATAAGCTAAAGTATTATGCTAGTAATTACATATAGCTGTGTAATTTTTCTTATGGAAGTACCATCACCACGACTCCTCCCACTCACTTCTCATGACTGCATCCCACTCAAAAAATAGCCGTGTTTAGTAGCATCATAGTAGCAGTTTCATTTTGTACCTTTGTTTTCCTTTTTTTGAGTGATGTCTGCTACTGAGGAGTGAGAACAGAGTCATGGTTCAGTAGCTTTAATGCAAGACAGGCAGAAAGGTGGGTACTTTAAACAGCTGCTCACCTGCAGTACCATACGTAAGTAGCACTATGTGACACTATGGGTGTTATTGAGAATGTTCTTTAATTTGAAAAAGATCTCTCCTGTGTAGTTGTGTAGGGTGTGCATGCTGTACCAAGCACTAATCATTCTTCTCAGACTGCGCTCTTTAACAAACTGTAGTAAAAGGCATATACATGCACAAGAAAGAATGCACTAGTCTACAATGGGAACATTTTTGTTTTTGTTTTAAATACATGTTTCTTAATACAGTGTTTGTGTTTTTCTTTATAATTTGAAAACATGAGTCACATCAAATGCTGTTAAATCATTTATGCAGTGGTTTCACCATGATCCTAGGTTTCAGTTATATCTGAAAACTATCATCTATGTATCCTCTTGACATGCACCACTAAGCACATGGTCAATTTTTATGTTTGCTTGCATGCATGTGTAAGAAACATAGTGCCATCATCGGAGATTTTGGAGGTGTGTCACCTCCTCCTCTAAATCAGGCAGTGTGATGGCAGGTGCGGCCCGTGTAAGCCAATGCATTTTGGAGCTGTCTATGACCGCTCAAAATGCAATGGCATACTAACTGAAGGGGCGTAAGGGTGAGCAGCGATAAGAAGCTGCTCACACGCAGCTCCCAGCCCGCAGGCGCTGCGCCCGCATGCAGTGTATAGCCGACGGGTGCCCAATCCCTGTCGGCTGAGCTGCATCGTCTCCCCCCAGTAGTTGGTGCCATGCTGGGAGCCCACCCCAGCGTGGCAATCAGTCATTTTGCCGACGGGGTGCCCAATCCGCCAGCTGAACGCCTCTAAAGTCCTTGTGCTATGCTGGAGCCCACCCCAGCGTGGCAAACGTCCCACGACGCCTTTTTATTTTTACCTGTAAGAAAAACGGTCCAACGGAAGCGCCTCACGACCCCCTCCCACAACCCGCACTCCACCCACTGCGCACCCAGTTCCCACACCCTCACCCCATACTTACGCCTGGACTCTGTCGCGACAATCTTGGTGGACCGGAACACGTCTGCACTCTTCAAAGCCGACCGCGAACTGAGGAAATGCGGTAAGCTGTATAATGGGCTAGATAGGGGTTTCAACTTTTCATATCTCAGCCATTTTGGGAATTTTTGCACCAAATTTTCAACATGGGTTTTGGGACCTTCTCATGAATGATGTCACTGTCATGGCGTTATTCGGGCCCGAAGGGTGATTTCGGAAGTGACTGCGCGGTGACTGCGAAATCACCCTTTGGGCCTGAATACCACCATGACAGTGATATCATTCATGAGAGGGGCCAAGACCCCATGTTGAAAATTTGGTTATAAATCCAAAAATGACTGTTTAACTGCGCGTCTATGAGTTCCTATGCAGGCTCGTAAGTTCACTGTAAATTTCAATATTTTCACTCCAGATTTTCAACATTGCCATTTCACCACACCTTCTTATGAGTAGTACAGCTGTCATTTTTCACATCTCACCCAAAATGTGTTTCCGCCCATGTAGCGCAGAATGGCGCAGTCAGTGTGCAAAATCAATGTACGGGACAAATTAAGAAAATCACAGTGACACTGTTCATGAGCAGAGGTCTTAAAATGGCAATGTTGAAAATTTGGTGACAGATTTCCTAAAAATGACTGTTTTACGAGTGTGCATTGCACAGTTCCCACGCATGCTCGTAGGTTTGCGAATTTTCAATATTTCCACTCCAGATTTCCAACATTGCCATTTTTACACACCTCCTTATGAGCAGTACAGCTGTCATTTTTCACATCCTGCCCAAAACGTGTTTCGGCCCATGTAGCGCACAATGGCGCAGTCGGTGTGCAAACTCAATGTATGGGCACATTAACAAAACCACAGTGACTGTTCATGAGCAGAGGTCTTAAAATGGCTATGTTGAAAATTTGGTGAAAAATTCCTAAAATGACTTTTACAGCGTCGTTGCACAGTTCCGCATGCATGCTCGTAAGTTTACCAATTTAATATTTTCACTCTAGATTTTCAACATGTCCATTTTATTAAACTTCCTTATGAACAGTACAGCTGCAATTTTTCATATGTCACCCAAAATGTGTTATCGCACATGTAGCGCACAATGGTGCTGTTGGTGTGCGAAAGCAATGTTTAGGACAGATTGAGACAATCACAGTTACACTGTTCCTGAGCAGAGGTCTTAAAATGGCTATGTTGAAAATTTGGTGACAAAAGTCCATAAAATGACTGTGTTACGAGTGAGCATTGTGCAGTTTCCACGCATCCTCGTTAGTTCATGACTTTGTAATATTTTCAGTCCAGATTTTCACTAGTGGCATTTTCAACACTTCCTTATGAACAGTACAGCTGCCATTTTTCACAACATGGCGAGTGTTTTCACACTTTCAGTGCAGAGATCGTGGTCGCTGTGGGAAATCATTGTTCGGCACAGATAGAGAAAATCACAGTGACACTGTTCATGATCGGAGGCACCAAAATGCCTGAGTTGACAATCTGCTATAAAAATCCCCAACCTAATTATATATAGCGGTGTGTTGCACAGTTTCTATGTACTTCATTGACTTCACCATTTTTTAAATATTTTTACTACACATTTGCAACATAGCCATTTTTACACCTCCCCATGAAAGAGTACAGCTGTCATTTTTACATCCTGTTCGAATATTTTGCACCTGTGGTGCTAAATGCCGTAGTCACTGTGCATAAGCAGCTTCGCTACCAAACTGATATTCCTCTGTTCATGAGGTGGGGTCACAAAACAAACATGTTGAAAATTTGGAGTTAAAATACCAACGAATGCCTGAGGTATTAGGCTTTTCAACTAAATCGCCCAACCCTATAGAGAATGACAGGAATCAGGGGTGTGACTTTGGATTCTTGCCTGTGATGCTCATACCATTCCACACCCTGCAGTCACTGAGAGGCATAGAGGTATGTCTTGGACTCTTCAGCCCCAAACTTCACCCCATTCTCCTATCTCGCACCCATCTCACCGTATTTCCTAATGAAATGGGGTGCGCATAAGGGCCAAAGACCCCAAGGAACATGTGACACTTGTCAGTCTCTGCAGAGTGGGGTGTGGTGAAATGGCGTGGCCGTTATGCCTGACGACCCAAATGCACACCCCAATGCCTGTCACTCTCTGCAGGGTGGTGGTGGGGTTGGCTTCAGTTCAATACTTCACTGCCATTCCTATTACGCAGCTCTGTAACTTCTACACTACCACTGCCAATGCCAGCAAGCAAACATTCGGCATTGACAAATGCTTGTTTATGTTGATTAGAGCATGGAGTAAGTAGTGGAATCATCCAAGAAAGTATACATATTAACTGGCTCAGGCTGATAACCATTTTTGTATGTACTGTGAAAATATCTTTCATTTTTGCAAAGGAGAGCGAATGGGTTCAACTACTAACAACAAAACCAAACAGAAAAAAACCTTTAAACTTCTATAGTAATTCTCAATATCACATTTTCACTCTGAGGGGAAAATATAGATGGAGCAGCATTTTGAATTTAAAAAAGTTTCAAAGCTGTTCCCCTGTGTAGCTCTGATATAAAAAAAATCCTGATGAAAGTCATTTCTGTTGCCTGCTGAAAGGCTCGGACTGCAGATTTAAGGATCTGCTGCCAGGTATGAACATACAAACGTGTGGAAGAGTCAGAAGAAGGAGGCCAAAGTGGTCTATCGAGTCTGCCGATTAGTATTGTAGTGTCTCTGGATTACGCCATTGACCCTGCCCCCCACTTCTGTCAAACTTTTCTGCATAACTCCCCTCCACAGTCCCGTGAGTTCCTTTCTTAGGAGTGGGAGGTGATAATGCCATTGTATCAAACACTGGTAAGGCTTCCCCTGGAGTACTGCATGTAGTAGTGGAGACCACACATGCATAAAGACATAATCAAGGTGGAGGCTATCCATAGAAGGGTGACAAAGATAGTGCATAGTTTGCACCACAAAACATGTGAGGAGAGACTAAGAGACCTCAATATGTACTCATTGGAAGAGAGAGAAGAGAAAGGGATGACAGACACTTTTAAGTACCTCAAGGGCATAAACAAGGTACAGGTGGGGGATCTTTTTCAATGTAGAAAAGATACCAGAATGACGGGGCACAATATGAAATTGGAGTTGGCTAGAATAAGATAATGTTAGGATGGTTTCTACACAGAGAGGGCGGTGAATGCTTGGAATAGTCTGCCACAAGAGGTGGTAGTTGCAAACACAGTGGAGGGGTTTAACATGCATGGGGCAAGTACAAGGGAACCTTGGGCAGGAAGGAAGTGATGAAAAGCCATTGACCACTTAGGGTGAGTAGACGCACACATGTATAGGGCATATGGGCAGACTGGACAGGCCTAGCGGTCTTTATCTGCTGACAATTTCTATGTTTCTACGTTGCTTACATCTGCCCACCATCTTCTCTGAGATCATCTCTTCTAGCAGTGCATTCCTTGCATCCACCACCCACTCCATGAAAAAATGCTTCCTAACATCCCTCCTAAGCCTCCCCCCACCAGCTTCAAACAGTGCCCCCTCATGATTTTGTTGTCACTTAACTTGAGGAGACCTTCTCTAGCCACTCTGTTTGTTCCCTTCAGGTACTTCAAGATCTCTATTATATCCCTCCTCTTGCTACTCTCTTCCAGGGTGTACATGCTCAGGTCTCCCAGCCTCTCTGTGTAAGACTTCCCCTGCTGACCCTTGATCATCTTTGTTGCCCTCCTTTAGACCTTCTCTGACAAGCTTATTACCTTCTTTTGATAATGATGCCAGTACCTTGCCCCATATTCTTAATGCAGTCTTACCAGTTATCTGTATAAGGGCAGTATGACATCACTCTGCCTACTACTGATTCCCCTTGCTATATACCCCAACATCCGGTTTGTCTTCATCACTGCCTTTTGAATTGTGAGGAGTGTTTCAGGCCAATAGTGATCTCCACCCCCAGATCCTTTTCTTCCTCTGATGCTGCTACATGGATCCCCCCCTCCCCCGGTGATACTTAGTCCTAGGATTTTTGGCCCCAATGTGCATCACTTTTCATTTCTTGGCATTGAAGCCAAGTTGCCAGATTCCTGACAGTCTCCCAAGTTTTCTGAGGTCTTCCCACAGATCCTGTATCCCTTCAGCTATGTCCACCCTTCCACAGAGTTTGGTGTCATCTGCTAACAGGCACATCTTGCCCTTTATGCCTCACACAATGTCATTTATGAAGACATTGAACAACACTGGCTCTAGCACCAATCCCTTCAAAACCCCTCTGGTGACCTCGTTGGTAATGGATAACTTCCCACCCCACCACCACCCTCTGGGTTCTGTCATTTAGCCGGCTTTCTACCTAACTCGTCATTTTCTCCCTAACCGTAAGCTCCTTTAGTTTCCTGTTTAGTCTCTTACGTGGCATAGAACTGAAGGCTTTGCTAAAGTCCAGGTATATGACTCCCAACACCTTTCCCCTATCCACCACCCTGGTGACCTAGTCAGAAAAGTCAATTAGGTTAATTTGACAAGATCATCCTTTTACAAACCCATGTTGCCTCTTTCCCTGGAGACCATTCTTCTTGATGTACTTTACCAACCTCTCCTTAAGTATGATCTCCATGTGTTTGCACACGATTGATGTCAGACTGACCATCCTATAGTTCCTTGGATTGTGCCTGGGTCCGCTCTTGTGGAGAGGCACAACATGTGCCATTCTCCACTCCTGTGGTGCCATGCTTGACTCCAGGGATCCATTAAAGAGGTCTGCCAGAGGCTCTGCAAGCTCTACTGCTGATTCATTACCCTTTGGTGTATGCTGTCCAGTCCTGGAAACTTGCCAGCTTTCAGTGCTGGTAGCCCTTCCCTCATTCTATCCACCCCATTATGACATCTGTGGCCCTTCCACCCTCTCCCTCCTTCTCCACCTGGTGTTACTGGTACATCCTTTTCCCCTAGCGAAGACAGAGCAATAGTACTCGTTCAGTGCCTTCACCTTGTTCACTTCATTCTGCACCCATCCAGCCCCCTTCCTCAGCTTAACTAACCCTTCTTTCTTGTCCTTCTTCACACTTATGTAGTAAAAGAAGGCCTTCTCCCTGGTTGTAATCCATTCTGCTATTTGCAGCTCCTACTATGTCTTTTCTTGCTGCACCACATTGCCAGTCATTTTAGATAACTTCAGGTATTTTTCCTTATCTGCTTTGCTCGCAGTCCTTTTGTAATTTCTGTTGGCCACTCTCTTGTCCTTCACTGCCCTGACAACCTCAGAGTTGAACCAGATGAGTGATTTCACCCCTGATCTCTTCCTCTAAGCTTAAAACAATCTACTGTGGCTACTGGTTGTGCATCCCTGATGATATCCCATTATTGATCTATCCCCATGTATGCTTGGATGCCTTCTAGTTGCTTCCTTAGCACCTCACCCATTTTCTAGAACTCTGCTCTCCTGACGTCTAGGGTTTTGGACTTAGTAGATAGGTGTTCCCTTCCCATATCCAAATTGAACTACACTGTGCTATGGTTGTTACCTCTCAACGGTTTCTTGGCCATCATCTCTTGTATGTGCTCCCCACTTGTGAGCACTAGATAAAGGATTGCCTCCTCCCTGGTGGACTCAGTAACTCCTTCGGTCATGAATCCTCCCTGTATCACATCTGGGATAACTTGACTCCTGACACAGGATATGGTTGGTGTACCCCAGTCCACCATAGACAGATTAAAGTTCCCCACCACTACCACCCCCACTTTCCCTGCCACTTTTAGTAATTCAGTACATAGTTCTTTGTCTCTTTCTTCCTCCTGGTTGGATGGTCTGTAGATCACCATCGACCTGTCCTTCCTCATCCTATTTGCCTGGAGCAGGATCCACAGCAATTCCTTCTTCTGTTCATTCTCCTCACTAGTGCATGTTATCCCTTCCCTATTATATGCCACCACCCATATCATTGCCTAACATTTTGTCTCTTCTGTACAGCTTGTCCCCTGGGATCAAGAGTTCCCAAAATAATGTGCTGTGGCCAGCTCTGTGGTGTTGAGGGCAGAGTCACTGGTCGCCGTACGTCGCCCCACACCTGTGACCTGGTTTCGGGAGCTAGCACGGGTCACTGGAGGCTGGCAGGGGAGGAGAGGGATTGAGTGTCCAATGGACTGCTCTCCCTCTCCAGGGAGGGGGTTCAAGATGGTCAGTGCCTGACTGCCTCCTTGTGGAGGTGGGGGGTCGGGGACACACACCGTACACTGGGGAGGAGTTGGGGAAGACACCAGGATGAGGGTGTGTGCAAATGCATGCATGCTCCTGGCTATCAGCATCAATGCATGCCCACTGACTGGAGAAATTTGCGAAGTGGAACATGGCACGTCTCGCGTGGCTTGATGGCCGTCCACGAGTGTCCATCGGGCGCTGGCACCCCAGCTGGATCCATGAAGGGTGGGGAGTTAGGGGGCTCCCTGCTGCCCTGCTGCAGGGGACAAGCGGAAGGAGTTGTAGGGTGCCTGCGGTCCAGGTTGAGATGGATGGCAGCCGGATCCCTGGCAGGATGTGAGGAAAATTACAGGGATGCAGAGAGGTGGCCAAAGGAGGATAAAATACTACTAAAATAAAAAAATAACGTGTTGTAGCCCAAGTCTCAGTAACTGCTGCTGCATCTACCTTCCCTCTACTAAGAGGGCCTGCATGTCTGTCATCTTGTTACCAAAACTGTGAGCATTGAATGATACTACCCTCCACCTCGATTCTGTGCCTCTCTGCCTAGTTCCTGTATCATTCGTGACCTGCCTATTCCCTATAATCCCCCCACCTATTGTCTTTGGATGCCCTTCTTTGCCTCTTCACCCTCCTCCTAATTGCTACTTCTTGTGTGTGTGTGGGGGGGGTCCACAGACCTCCCCATCTTGAAGTTTCTGTGCCTGCTAGTTCACCTCACCCCCCCCCAGTAGTTTAAATTTGGATCTTTTTCTACGTACTGTATTCACTCAGCTTGTCCCTGAGCACTTTCTATCATTCCCAATAAAGGTACAGTCTGTCTGCTGAATATAGCCCCTTGTCCAACAACTTGCCTCTTCAACCTCCACTACAAATGAACCCTTCCATCCTGCACCGGCCCCTCAGGCAGTTATTAAATTCCTCAGTCCTCCTCTTTCTGACTGTGCTAGCTCTGGTGACTGGAATTACCTCTGAAAAGGTCAAAGAGCTCACCAAATCCTTGAAGTTCTTTGCTCACTCTATGAACCTGTCCTACACAGATGCTGTCAGCAGATAAGGACCACTAGACCCATCCAGTCTGCCCGTTTAAGCTGCTCAACAAAGCCTTAGCTTTTTCTTCCTGTCTCTATTATTTCTTTGTTTCTGTCCTATGCATGTCTAAAGTTTGCACTGTATGAGCTCCCACCACCTCCCGGGGCATGCTATTCCATACATCCACCACCCTTTCAGTAAAAATAACTTCCTGACATTTCTCCTTATGCGGTCACCCCTTAGTCTCATGTCGTGTCCTCTCATCCTCCTGGTACTACTATTAATATGGAATATATTGTCCCCTTATCCAATTTGTTAATGCCCTTGAGATACTTGAATGTTTCTCTTATGTCAGCTGTCTCCCTCCTTTGTTCCAGTGTGTATAAATTGAGGTATCTCAATTTCTCCTCATCAGGCTTGTGATGTAATTCCTTCACCATTTGGTCACCCTTCTCTGCACTGTCTATTTTGTCAATAACCTTTCAAAGGTGTGGTTTCAAGAACTGTACTCAGAATTTGAGGTGAAGTCTCACCAGGGTCTTGTACAGTACAACTATTACCTCCCTGCTTTGGATTGTGATTCCCCTTCCAATACACCCCCAACATCCCACTGGCCTTTCTCACCACCTTTGCAGTCTGCCTAGCAGCTTTCAAGTCATCTGTGATTATGACCTGCACCACCACCACCAACACCACCTCTTTCCCTAAGTCATTAGTTCCCAGGTGGATGTCAAAGTGAGTCTTATCACCCACCCACAACTTCCCTAATCCTTGGTTCTGCCCTCACTGCCTCCATCGCTGGTATACAAACAGCCACTCTTCTGTTCCTTGGGTCCCACTTCCTCCCCCAGTGGATACCTTTTATTGTGAAATGCCCAATGATAATCACAGTTTTGTTGCCCGCAGGATTGTTATTCAACCTCCTGTCTACCCCTGGTAAACTAACCTCCTCCACCTTTGCCTGCTGTCTGTCTGTTTTGGATGTATTTCTATCTGTACCATCACTGTCTAGGACCCTCCCCCCCCATGTTACCATCTTTTCCTGGGTAGGGGCCCAGTGGGTCAGAAATGCCTAAAGAAACCGGTGGGACTGTGGGTCCAATTAACTAATGTTTACATTCTGGGTTGTGTAGACATGGGGGTCAGTCGACAGTCTCAGCCTAGCCACCTTCCCTCTGCTCCTGTGGATTTACATCAGTCTGGGTATACCAGAGACTTAGAAGTATGAAACCTTGTTCTGCAACATTGATCTGCACTGATTCAAGGGGAGGAATTCATCTGACTATTCGAGATTATCAGTCCGTGGTGTCATAGAGAGCCAACAGGCCAGGTTTGTTTTCTCAAGGAAATGTATGAGTATAGCCAACAGGTCGTATAAACAGTCATTGGATTTGAATAAGGGAGACCACCATCATCCCCTCCACAATGTGGTGTTCCCAGTCCTCACTCCCTTACCACCTGTGAGCTTGCTAGAATTAACCATCGATTACAGCCATAAAAAGAGTTACGTGTTGATCTGGCCTCTGCAGAATATTTTGGTATGATCCATAAAGCTAGCTATGTATTGCTTCCGCTGCTGTGAGGAGCTGGGCACTTGTCACAAAAATTGGGGATGGCTTCAAAGAACCTCAGTATAATATAATCAGGGCCCCTAGTGCTCTGCGGCAGAATTGTCTGATTTCTGTGGCAGGGATCCTTGGCTTCTGTGGCAACATTTTCTGATTTCTGCAGCATGATTTATTCATTTCTCTGGCAGAATGCAGTCTTGCCATTTGCTAAATATGATGTGATGTCATTGATGACATCACATGCTAAGTGCAAAGGAAGAGCTTCAGGATAAATGAGATGTGAAAGAAAACCTGACACTACAAAAAAACTGTATACCTGAATGAAAATGTAAGAAAAATAATGAATTCTGCGACACCATTGTGCGGCATGATATAAATTCTGTGGAAAATTCTGCAACTGCAGAATCGCAGAATTCCAGGGGCCTTGAATATAACCCCTCTAGGCAGGTTGAAGCCCCTGACTGGATGCTCCTTCACCCTGCTGCTGCGGCTTGATCCAGCAGCCACAGCTGCCACCCACCCACAGAAAAGGCTGGTCAAAGTCCCTGACTGTGCACTCCTTCACCCTGCTGCTGTGGCTTTATCCAGCAGCTTCTGCATGCCCACTCGCTCACCTATGGAAAAGGCTTGTTGAAGACCCTTACTGGGTGCTCCTTCACCTGCTGCTATGGCTTGATCCAGCAGCCGCACACACCTGCCCACAGAAAAGGCTGGTCAAAGTACTTTAGAAGGCATTTTTTCACTCTGCTGCTGTGGCTTGATCCAACAGCTGCAGCCACAGAATGCCCCCCTGCTCACCCACAGAAAAGGCTGGTTGAAGCCCCTGACTGGGTGCTCCTTCACCCTGCTGCTGCGACTTGATCCACCAGCTGTCGCATGCCCACCTGCCTGCCTACAGAATAGCCTGGTCGAAGCCTATGACCGGGTGCTTCTTCACTCTGCTGTGACTTGATCCAGCAGCCATAGGCTCTGTATGCCTGCCCACTCTCCCACAAAAAAGGCTGGTAGAAGCTGCCGACCAGGCATTCCTTTACCTTGCTGCTACAACTTGATCCAGCAGCTGCATCCACCACATATCTGCCTGCCCATCCACAGAAAAGGTATGCTGATCTGAGAAGCCCAGCTTCATTATTGAATTCTGGTGCCTTTTTCAGCCAGTTCCCAATTGGCCCCTTCCACCTTGGTGTGCTGGCCATTGGTATCAACTGTATGAAACTTTGTAAAGCCTGCATTTGCTTAAAGCCTGCTGCATTAATTTTGTCTGATAAGTTACAGCTATTTTTTCTTAACATTGAATTCTCTGTTGTTTGTATTCTCTGCTATTGATAGTCCGATTTTGCTTTTTCTGCTCCATCTCAGCTACTGCTAATTATTTGTGGCTGCAATCTCTTTGTTCTGCACCCCTCAGCTTCAGGTCTCAGAAACACCATTTTCTCAGCATTCTCTCTCTCTCTCTCTCTCTCTCTCTCTCTCTCTCTCTCTCTCTCTCTCTCTCTCTCTCTCTCTCTCTCTCTCTCTCTCTGCCTCTTCCTCCTCCCCTTCCCCTCTTTCTAAAACTCTCCAGCCAATTTGACCTTATATAACTGAAATTAATCTCCCCTTGCTTTCCCCTCTAGGCTGGTCAAAGCCCCTGACCAAGCATTCCTTCATGCTGCTGCTGCTGCAACTTGATCCAGCAGCTGCTGCCTGCCCACCCATGGAAAAGGCTGGTTGAAGCCACTGGCTGGATGCTCCTTCACCCTGCTGCCGCGGCTTGATCCAGCAGCTGCAGATGCCACCTACCCAAAGAAAAGGCTGGTTGAAGCCCCTGGCTGGGTGCTCCTTCATGCTGCTGCTGTGGCTTGATCCAACAGCCACTGCATGCCCAAATGCTCACCCATGGAAAAGACTGGTTGAAGACCCTGACCAGGTGCTCCTTCACCCTGCTGCTATGGCTTGATCCAGCAGCTGCTGCATGCCTGCCCACCCATGGAAAAGACTGGTCAAAGCCCCTGAGAGGGTGGTCCTTCACCATGCTGCTGTAGCTTGATCCAACAGCCACAGCCTCCAAATGCCCTCCCACCCATGGAAAAGGCTTGTTGATGCTGCTGACCAGGTGCTCCTTCACGCTGCTCCTGTGGCTTGATTCAGCAGCTGCCGCACATCTGCATGTCCACCCATGGAAAAGGCTCGTCGAAGCTCTTGACTGGGTACTTCTTCACCCTGCTGCAGCTTGATCCAGCAGCCACAGCCACCGCATGCCTGCCTGCCCTCCCACAGGAAAGGCTGGTTGAAGCCCCTGATGGGACGCTCCTTCACCCTGCTGCTGCGGCTTGATCCAGCAGCTGCATCCACCGCAAGCCTGCTCACCCATAGAAAATACTGGTTGCAGCCCCTGATAGGACACTCCTTCACCCTACTACTGGGGCTTGATCCAGCAGCCATAGCCACTGCACACCCACTCACCCACGGAAAACGTATGCTGATCTGACAAGCCCAGCTTCATTTTTGAATTCTGGAGCCTTTTTTTTAGTCAGTTCTCAATTGGCTCCTTCAACCTTGGTGTACTGGCCATTTTTATTTATTTATTTATTGTCCTTTTTAGATTACACCCATGAGCAGTTGCTCATTTATGGGCTCCACGTCAGTTACAAGGACAAAGGTACATCAAAACAGTAGTACATGTTTTAGTCAGGGTAGCAGTAAGATACAGTAGTACATTGTTAGACATAGTTCCTATAGTGAACACACCGAATTTAGGACCATAGGCAGCAAGTAATTTGCCTGAGCCAAAGTTAGTCAAAATTGGCCATTGGTATCAACTGTATGAAACTTTGTAAAGCCTGCATTTATTTTGTCTGATAAATTACAGCTATTTCTGCATAATATTGAATTTTCCACTGTTTGTATTCTCTGCTGTTGATAGTCCGATTTTGCTTTATCTGCTCCCCCTCAGCTACTGCTAATTATTTGTGGCTGCATTCTCTTTGTTTTGCTCCCTTTAGCTTCAGCTCTCAGAGCCCCCATTTTCTCAGCACACTTTTTTCATTCTTTTTTTTTTTGTTTTTTACCTCTCTGGTCTAGGCTGGTTGAAGCCCCTGACTGGGCACTCCTTCACCCGCTGCTGCTTGATCCAGCAGCCACAGCCACTGCCTACTCACAGAAAAGGCTCACTGAAGCTTCTGATGGGTGCTCCTTCACCCTGCTGCTGCAGCTTGATCCAACAGCCACAGCCGCCACATGCCCATCTACCCATGGAAAGCCCCACCGGTGCTTTGATTCATCTCCCCACCTGCCACCCTCCATCCCATCCTATCTGGACAGCTACTCTTATAGCTGTGGCTAGTCACATGACAGCACCCACTTGATTGGTTATAAGCCAAGTCTCGACTTTCCCATTTGCTCCTTATATTATTCTCCCACTAGGGGCACTTAGCTTGTTCTTCTTAACTTATCTATTCATCCAGTCAAACCCTCTGCCAGTATACACAGTCTTAGCCATCTCTCTGTCATCTCAGTTGATTGTAAAAAAAAACAACATTTCTTATTTTTTGGCCTCTTCCACTCAAAGTTATAATCAACATAGAAAATTCCATACTCTTAGTATTAGCATTATCATCTCATCATGCTAGTAACCACACCATGCTTGCTGCTTCCAATCCTTTCTATCCTCTCTCTCTCTCTCTATCTCCCCTACCACCTTCATGTTAGTCCGTACTCTTACCACAATCCCCTTTCTTGTACACCTATCTTATTTGCTTCAAAGTTCACATACATGGTAATTCCTACACCTTATCATCAAAAGTGGTACTATTTTTCACTCCTATCTAGTAAATTTCTCCTCTCGGCACCTAGCTCCACTTCCATACTATGACTACCAAAAATACATTTAACCTTCTCTCATCCCCCCCCAATTCATGCCTGCTCACATCCCAACCATGGTATAAAGTTCCAAGTTTCACTGGGAGGCAGTATAGCGCAGTGGTTTAAGGATCTGAGTTGCAAATCTGGTGACATCCAGCAGACCAGACTGGGATTTGAGTCCCACAGCCCCCACTTACATACTGTGTGACCCTGAACAAGTCACTTAACTTCCTTGTGCTCCCAGGTCGCACCTGGAAACAAGCTTCGGCTTAGTGTGCCTTTCCTGGTTAAACAATTCCCCTTCCTTCCTTCACTACCTCATCTTAACACTTCAACTTCTATCCTCTGGTGATAGTAATCCTAACCCTGGCCCTTCCCCCTCCAACTCCTCTGATGTCCCTCGTATAATTAAATTTCTCCATCTCAATATAAGAGGCCTCCTACCGAAAACTGACCTACTACTACCTCTCACTGTATCACTTGCCCATGACATTCTTATCCTTACAGAATCCTGGCTCAATACTAAAATATACTGGATAAATCTATCTCTATTCCTGGCTTCACCCTCTCATGACAAGACCATGCAGAAAGTGGTGGAGGAGTGGTGATGCTCATTTCCTCCCCAATCCAATATATAACCATGCTATCCACATCCCTTCCAGCAGTTTATGAGGCACTCATCATAAGACTATCCCTTCCATTATCTGTCCCCATCTTCATGACTGGGATTTACAGCCATCCTGGCCTTCCTACTTGCACTGCCACTGACCTCAAAACCACCATTGCAACCCAAACCACCTCACGTGAACTCTATATTATGGGGGATTTCAACCAAAACTGGCTGTCCTCCTCCCTATGTAAAGCCCATAATGATATAGCTGCTCATAACCAATCACAATTGATCCAGGAACCAACCTGGCTGAATTATAAAACTAAATAATTCACTTATTAACTGGGTCCTCACTTTCTGACTGCACAGGGTCATCCAATCTGGCAACCTTCCCGATGCTTTAAGTGATCATCACATGATCTATATGGTTCGCAAAATACATAGGCCCATCACAAACTTTTAATAACTAGATTATATAAATCCCTGGACCTTGCCCCCCTCCTCCATGACCTGGCACACACAGACTAGTCTATCTCCTCAGCAAACACAGTTGACCATGCTCTGGACTATTTCCAAAATAAATTCTTCCACACCTGGAATCAACATGTCCCAGTTAGGCACTCCAGAGTTCCTGGAAATCACTTCCCCTGGGTAACACCAGAATTACTGGCCTGCCAATGTGCTTGTCCCCAGGCTTGGAAGGTTCATAAAGCCTCTAAGTTGTCTAGTGATTTTCAAGTATACAGTACACTTCGAAACTTGTGTACCAAGGCTATCAGGTTGACCAAGGTTGAGTATTTCTGATCTAGCTTTCAAACAAACAAACAACCTTTCTAAATTCTGGAATGCAGTCCATGCTCTGTTCAACCCCCCTCAAAACCATCTACCCCACCCCTCAAAATAAACAACTCTTTAATATCTGATCCTCTTATTTTCATCTCCAAATTGAACTCCTATTTTAACTCCTGTGCCTCTGCCCTTCTGTCTTCACTCCCTTCTCCTCCATCTTTTCTTCCACCCCCTCTAGCACAAACTCAAATACATCCTCCTCACAGGACTCATTCTCCTTTTCCTATGCCTTTCCTGCTGATACCTTGGAAGCTCTCTTAGCACTCAACCCCTCTAAAGGCAGCTCACCTGATGGACTTGATCCCCAGCTCCCATACCTATCTGCCCTTGAAATCTTCTCACCACAGTTTGTTTTCCTTCTCTTCTGCCTCTGTTCCAACTGCCTGGAAAGGAGCATACAGTTCTCTCGCAACTCTCCTCTTATTTCTCTGACTCCTGCTTCTTCACACCTTTCCAATCTGGTTTATGGAAGTATCACTCCACCACAATCTCCTTACTTAGGCTCACTGATTCCATCCTCTCAGGTATGGATAGCAGCCTAATCACATCCGCTATCTTTGTTGACCTCGCTAAAGCCTTTGACATGGTCTCCCATCCCCTCCTTTTAAACAATGTCACCTGAGCTGGCCTATCTGACACTGCCACAAACTGGTTCAGAGCCTACCTTTTAGGTAGGACACAATCAGTTAGACTTACTGACTCTATATCCCCTCCTCTCCCTACTAACACTGATGTAACACAGGGCTCAGTGCTAGGACCACTACTGTTCTCTATTTTCCTAAATGACCTTCCTTTAGTCTGCAGTTCATTCTCCATTCACATGTATGCTGATGACTCTGTCCTGTTCACCTCTGACCATTATCCCACTGATGTAGCAGCCAGACTTCAGTATAACTTTGATAAGGTTCAGCACTGGCTTTGCTCAAATCAGCTCTTTCTAAACACCAAGAAGACTGTCCCCATGACCTTTGGCACTAGGTAGAGAGTCTCTAGGCTCCCCTTCATGCCCTCCTTTCACATTGTTGATGGGACTACCATTGAGGATACCTCCTCTTTTAGATACCATGGGGTCTGGCTTGGTCAACACCTCAACTTTTCTGGACGTATGGATGCCATCCTGAAATAACTGCATCCCAGGTTAGGTGCCCTGTAAAGAAACTACAGTTGCTTACCTCTATCAGCTAGGTGTGAACCTGTTCAGATAATGATACACTCAATTTTTGACTACTGTGATATAGTCTATAGTACTGCTTCCCAAGATTTCCCTAACTAGATTTGATACCCTCTTCAACTCCTTCTGCCGTTTCACTCTGGACCCCCCCCCCCAACTCATCACTGTGACCTCTATCATTTTCTCGCATTCCCTTCACTTGATAACAGGCATCTCTCGCATAGTGCTAAATTTATTTCCAAATTTTGGTTTGGGTCCCTCCCATCCTACCTCTCCTCCTCTCTATCTATCCTCCCTCACTCCCTTAGCTCCTATGATACCTGCGTAATGTCAGTCCCTCGCTGATCAACCTCTGTAGGGCAGTCTGCATTCTCACACTGCTTCTCCAAACTATGGGACTCCCTACCCATCAAATTAGACACCCCTCTTCCCCCCTCTCCATCAGTTCATCCATGCACAACTTCTTCTCTCCCAATTGCACTTGCTTTTAATGTTCTCCCATCACCTGTTCCCTACCATTTCACTCCACTGTCTTTCTCTTGCCTATGGAGGCACTACCTGTCATCTCCTCCCAATTTCTAAAAGATCTCACTGCCTTTTCATTGAGCTGTAATGACTGAAATCCTTGCATATGCATGTCTATGCGAAGACTAAAGATTTTGAGTATGTAATGCTATGTACATCTAGTAAACAAGTGTCAAGATTGTCTTGCTCTCCTACACCCTTTTCCCTAAAGCTGTTGGTAATCCTTGTGTGTATTAACTAATTTATAAGCACTCTATATGTATTTCTCAATGTTGTATGTATATATTATTTATTGATGTATGATTGTTCTTGGTGAATGTAATTCAATGTATGTTGTTACTCCCATCATCTATCCCCAGGACGCACTGGGCAATGAGCAACTTGATTGTTCACTGCACCTTTCCTGGTGAAACTTTTCAATAAATAAATAATACAGTAATCCATAATTTATTTAATTCAATCAGTTCATACAGTCATTCATTCAACAGCTCAGTAAGTCTCACTGAGCTGCAGAATGAGTGCATGAAATGCAGATTACCGTATTAAACTGCAGAAAGAAATTTCTCAGAACTGATCACTGAAAGAGACCAGTTCTGCAGAATTAATTTTTGCCATTTATACATATTCTGCAATTCATACAAATCATTCTGCCATTCTAAGTCAGAATTTCTGAAAACGTTGCTGAAGTACATTTTGAAATTTCATGGAAATGAAATTCTTACTTTTATGGTAATTCTAAAAGTGGATTTTTAATTTTGCAGAGCGCTAATTATGATTCCTGTTTTACTCATCGTGTTTCACTGCCATGTATGGGTGACAGCTCCTTCTTCTTTGCCTGCACACTGCACAGTAAATGGCACAATACAACTGGCCAGTTCCACTTCAGCTACAAGTATTTGTGCACTGTAGGTTTTAACAATTACCTGTCCATCCTGAGGCACAATGCATAATGCTTTTTATTATCATCCTCATGACTCATTATGTGTTCATTCCAAAACTATGTTTTTATGTCATATAATTAAAAAGATATAGGTATTCAAATAATTGATATATTATATTGCTGTCATCTGCAATAATAAACTTATTGCTATGTCACTGTTGTCACAAGGTCGCACTCCGTTGTGCTTCCCTGCTAGTACCAGTACAGTAAGCAACCCTTCCCATGGTCCATTTCCATGATGAGTCTGTTTGAATGCCACATTACAATTTTCTGCAGCAACCTAATGTATCATACTACTGCCCAATTATTCTTCTTGGTATATGAATAAAAAATAAATAATACAATTACAATAAAATAAAGACCTTAGAAGTTGACTTGTTTTCTAAACACAAAACATTCATAGAAAAACAGAAACATAGAAGTTGATGGCAGATAAGGACTGCAAGGCCCATCCAGTTTGCCCATTTCTTTTTCTACCTTATGAATGTGCCATAGGTCTTTACTCTGTCAATGGTCTATCTAGTCATACTCATCTGTATTGTTCCCTTATGCCTATCCCATGACTATTTGAAGCTCTGCACTGTATTCATATCCACCACTTCCTGAGGTAGGTCATTCCATGCATACACCACCCTTTCTGTAAAAAAGAACTTCCTCACATTACCCCTTAATTGGCCTCCATCCAGTCTCATGATGTGTCCTCTTGTCCTGCTATTTTTCTTATATTGAAACACGTTAGGCTCTTTCACCTTGTTAATGCCCTTAAGATGTTTGAATGTTTCAATCATATCATCTATTTCCCTCCTTTGCTCTAGGGTATACATATTGAGCTCTGTTAATCTGCCCTCATATGTTTTCTGATGCAGTCCCTGTACCATTTTGGTTGCCCTTCTCTAGAGTGCCTCTATTTTGTTGATCTCTTTGTGCAGGTGCAGCCTCCAGTACTGAAAGCAGTTCTCCAGATGGGGCCTAACCAGTGTCTTGTAAAAAGGGATTATTACCTCCCTCTTACTACTTGTGATACCCCTAATATACCCCAACATCCCTCTAGTCTTATATACTGCTTTAGTGGTCAGCTGGGATGATTTCAGGTAATCTGTGATGATGATGTCCAAGTCTCTTTCTTCTCTTGTGACTACCAGCAACTCTTCTCCCAACCTATATGTGGCTTCAGGGTTTCTCTTCCCTATGTGCATGGTCTTGCACTTCTTTGCTTTAAACCCCAGTTGCACTCATCTGACCATTTTGCCAGTTTATCCAGATCTCTTCTCATTCTGCCCACCCCATCTGGGTCATATACTCTGTTGTAGATCTTGGTGTCATCTGCAAACAGACAAACCTTGCCTTTCAGTCCATCTGCAATGTCACTGATGAAGATATTGAAGAGGACTGGCCCCAGGATTAATCCCTGAGGTACTCCACTTGTGACTTGCATCTTTTCTGACTGCATACCATTTACCACCACTCTCTGTTTTCTGCCCGCCAACCAGTTTGCCACCCAGCTGACCAACTTTTGACCCACCCTGAGCCTACCCAGCTTATCAATCAATCTTCTATGTAGAACAGCATTGAAAGCTTGGCTGAAGTCAAGGTAGGCTACGTCAACTGTACCCCCTTGGTCCACCACTCTGGTTACCCAGTCAAAGAAAATCTATGAGATTAGTTTTCTGCTACTGTTTTTGAGAACCAAACTGGTTTCCTCCTTCTTTTATCCCTACCACAATGGGATGTTGGTTCAAGTATGGCATCCTTAAAGCTTGCCCACTTTGCCTGTACCCCTCATCTGTATTTCTTCTTGCCAGGGCTAGCTTAACTCTGTTTGCCATCATGTCAAAGTCAGCTCCTCTGAAGTCCCATATTTTTGCCTTGAATGGGATGATTTAGTTCTAGTGATCAAACTGAACCAAACCATGTGATCCTTTCCCTGTTGTTAAGTACTAGATCTAGGATAGCCCTGTCTTTTGTGGGTTGTTGTACCATTCATTTGAGGCTCCCCCCTGCAGGGTATTCACTATGTGTCTAGTTCTGGTGGATGATCCTGCTGGTATTGACCTCTCTGCATCTGGGATGTTGAAGTCTCCCATTATCAGAACCTCCCCTTTCGCTGTCATGTTTTTAAATCTTCTAACAGTAATGTGCTTATGTCCTCCCCCTGGTCTAAAGGCCAGTAAATAACCCCAGTTCATATGGCTGTCCTATTTCCTGTTTCCAGGGTGACCCACAGATCTTCTGGCTCCTTATGTGTATTTTGAAATTCTGTAGCTTTGATAGTCTTATTGACATGAAAGGCCACCCCCTCCCTTGCGCTTCAGTCTCTTCAGAACAGTACATAGCCGGGTACTGAAGTCTCCCAAGTGGGGTTACTGGTGAACCATGTCTCACTAATGGCTATGATGTCCAGTTCAGCCTCTTTCATTGTAGCCTGCAGGTCTGGGATCTTGTTTCCCAGACTGCAGGCATTTGTATACATGATTTTCCATTGGCCAGATTTCAGTGCATTAGTTGTTGGGCGAGGTCCAGCATTTCCCCCGTGTGTCATATGGGAAGCCAGAATGTTTTCATTACCTGATGATGCAAATGAACTACAAACATGCTGAACTCCTGTTTGATCACTAGCTGAGGGGGGAAGGGTGTTCTTCCCATTTGATATATTGGGTGCTGCACCCCTCTACCCATTTGCTAGTTTAAATATTTTGCAAAGACATCAAACTTCTGCCCCAATGCACTGGCTCCCTCCTTAGTCAGATGCAGTCCATAACATTTAAAGAACCTTCACTCCCAAAACTGTTGCCAGTTACCTACAAATGTGTGTCCTTTTTCCTGACACCAGCCATTGAGCCACATGTTTAGCTCCCTTATTTCCCCTTCTCTAACCTTCCATTCATCTGCCCCCCTCTCCTAGATGAGCAGGATCTCAGAGAAGGAGGTGCTGGATGAAATGGATGCCAGTTTGTTTCCCAGCTTGGTCAGGTGTTCCCTGGTCTCCATAACTGACTGGCTTGCAAGATTGTTAGTCCCTATGTGTACCAGGATGTCAATGATTTCTCCTGCTTCCTACAAGATTTTAGTAATGTGGTCAGTGTATCTCCATGCTGATGTACCTGGGAGATATCTGACCATTACTCCCAGCTGAAGATAGATATTCAATCCCCAAATCATGGAGTCTCCTATGATAAGAAGTGTTTTGGATTTCCTTTTTGCTTTTTTGTTTTGGTCCCCATTTTGGGTGTGTTTCGTAGCACTAGCTTCTGTGTGGCAGTGTCCTGCTCTGCAGTGTCCTCTGCCCTTTTGTTTAATTTTGGAGACAGAGGCAGATACCTGTTTGTAGTTTTTATATGGTTTGTGGAGGTAATATGTTGGAGAACACTGAGTGATGGGGCACCCGATTTGTCCCTCCTAACCACCTGCCAACCTCCTGGACCAACTACCCTCTGCGGTCGAAGTGCTTCAGTTGGATGTTGGGGAAATGGCAGGCGGTTCTCATAATATATTTCCTCCTGATTATGTGATTTGAGGCACACAGCCTCTGCCCATGCTGCCTGGAGCTGAGCCCTTAGATCCCCAATGGTCCAACATGTTGGACGGCATCCTAAATCCTGTATAACTGCCTTTTTAAAAGTGTCCCGCAGTACTTTTAGTTAGTAATATCCATTTCAGTTGATTTGCTGAGTTTATAACCTGGTCCAAGTAATAAGAAGGAGGAAAATTAAAGCAAATGTCTTTTTTTGTTTGTTTGTTTGTTTTTTGTTTTGTTTTGTGGGTTTTTTTATATAACTTGCTGCAACAAGTTAAATTACTTGTGCCCCTGTCAGTGAAGTCACTATGTGGACACACTTCTGATCCTCCCCTTCCTGCTTTGCTACAGGAAATGTCACGACTGTGCTACTCTATAAAAGGAGTGTAGCATGGGGTGGTTGAGAATGGGTGTGGGTGGCTGGGCCCTTCCCCTGCTGAAAAAGAAGACCCAGGACAAAAGAAACAAGGAGGTAAGAGCAGAAACAATCAACCAACATCAAATGCAGTAGCCCTCAAAGCTTAGCCTAATAATGGATAAAAATGCACAAAAATGTTAGCACCATCTGTAACCATTTCACAGAAGTTATACCCTGCAAAAAAAAACATTATTACAGAGAAAACCAAAGCAGTAACAGAAGATATACCTTACAAAACACAATCTGAATTAGAGAAGATTACAGCAATAATCTGTAAACTCAAAACAGTAACAAACTTGTAGGCACACCCTGTAAAACTGCAACAGAAAGTATACCCTGCAACAGCAGTTTGAATCATAGAAGATTACAGCAGTAAAATGTAAGTAACAAATCCTGTGAGCACAAAAGAAAATAATAACACACAGTAAATCTGCCTAGCCAAAAGAAGCCTTAATCTTTTTCCTTGCTCTGATAATTATCACAAATCGTCTCAAATCATTAAGAATGTTTGACCTCAGTAGTAGTACTACCCATATTCAATTGCAAATAACTTTAAAATTAAAAAAAAGATAGCATCGTACCATGAGCATGAAAGTTGTTCAGCACAAAATTATCTATAAAATGAGCGGTGTTTCATTTATAGATACCTTATAAATTTCTATATAACTAGCAAAAAAGAGCAGAAAATGCAATTTTTTGTTCACTTTTTTGACAAACATATGCAAAAAAAATAAGCAATCAAAAGCAAATGTCCCTGCACTCACAGAAAGCATCCCTGTTGCATAAATGAAATATACAATGTTGAGCTGTCAGATAAATTATTTACAGTATCTACACTTGTACTGTTTGACCTCGGACATCTCACTTATGGCATACGCCACTCGTGAGGTTACCCGAGGTCAAACAGCACTTGTGTAGATAAATCATTTATCTGACAGCTCACCATTATATATCCCATATATATTGCCTATTATATAAAATGATGCACTGCCCACCCAAGGTTATTTGTTTATAATCTGCACTTTACTTACGTTGTAGCTTTCCAGTTTCCACTGTAGTCATTGGCTTTTGATCTTAGTATCCATACTGTTTCCAGAAAGTTGTTTCCCCTTTTCATCCTCAAAACACTGACCTACAAAGGCAGTTTTAGACTCTGGCAAAAGAAATCAAAGGTAAATTATTCATTTTGATAGCAACAGTTAAACTTTAATAGTTTTGAAGTTGGAGAAAAGCTAGAAAATGTTAAAGTTTGTGAGCAATTTTTATTCACTTATTAGGCATGGCAAGGACATTTTATTTGTACATTGCCCTATCTCAAGGGTTAAGGGCAATTATCCATAATTATGAACCCCAATAATATAAAGAAAAAATATACATACGTAATGTGTTTTAAGAGGAACTGGCTGATACATTTAATCAGTTCCATAAGCTTGTAAAAATAATTAAAAAAAAAAGTAGTTACAACCCGTTTCAAAGGCCACTAAGGGGTAACTCATATAATTGCATAACAATGAGTTCCATAAAATAGGGGCTACCACAGAGAAAGCTTGATCCCCATATGCCTGTCCTACATGCTGGGCCTTTGGAGATCTTAGGGCTCAGCTCCGGGCAGCATGGGCAGAGATTGCATACCTCAAATTTCATATTGAAGAGGAAATACATTATAAGAACCACCCGCCATTTCCCCAGCATCCAACAGAAAAACCTCGACCACAGAGGGTAGTTGGTCCGGGAGGTTGGCAGGTGGTTAGGAGAAGCAAATCAGGTGCCCCATCACTCTCTGCTCTCCAACACATTACCTCCAAAACCATATAAACACTACAAACAGGTATCTGCCTCTATCTCTGAAATCAAATAAAGAGGCAGAAGACACTGCAGAGCAGAACACTGCGGCACAGGAGCTAGCACAACAAAACTCACCCAAATCAGGAACCAAAACTAAACAAGCACAAAGAAATCCAAAAACTCTGATCATAGGAGACTCCATGATTCGGGAGTTGATAACCATCTCCAGCCAGGGGTGATGGTCAGATGTCTCCCAGGTACATCAGCATGGAGAGACACTGACCGATTGCTAAATTGTTCACAAGGCAGGAGAAAACATTGATGTCCTAGTACACATAGGGACTAATGATCCGCCAGCCAGTCAGCTGTGGAGACCAAGGAACACCTGACTAGGCTGGGTGACAAACTATCATCTATTTCAGTCCGGCATCTCCTTCTCTGAGATCCTGCCAGTCTGGGAGAGGAGCAGATGGACGGAAGGTCAGAGAAGGGAGATAAGGGAGCTAAACACGTGGCTCAAGGACTGGTGCCAGGAAAAGGACACAGATTTGTAGGGAACTGGCAACAGTTCTGGGAGCGAAAGTTCTTTAAATTTGATGGACTGCATCTGACTAAAGAGGAGTCAGTGCATTGGGCAGAAGTTTGACGTCTTTGCAGAATATTTAAACTAGCAAATGGGGAGAGGGGTGCAGCACCCCATACTTCGAATGGGAAGAACACCCCTCCCCCCTCAGCTAGTGGTCAAACAGGAATTCAGCATGTTTGCTGTTCATTTGCATCACCAGGTAAGAAAAAAGGTTTGTCTCCCCATACGATGCACAGGGGTAATGCCAAACTTCACCCAACAACTAACACACCAAAATCTGGCAAATGGAAAATCATGTACACAAATGCTCACAGCCTGGGAAATAAGATCCCAGACCTGCAGGCAATAATGTCAGAGGCTAAACTGGACATAGTAGCAATTAGTGAGACGTGGTTTACCAGTAACCACACTTGGGAGACTTCAGTACCTGGCTATGTATTGTTCAGAAGAGACCGAGGTGCAAAAGGGGGAGTGGCCCTGTATGTTAATGAAAATATCAAAGCTACAGAAATTCAGAATACACATAAGGAGCCAGAAGAACTGTGGGTCACCCTGGAAACAGGATATGGGACAGCCATAAGAACTGGGGTTGTCTACAGGCCCCAGACCAGAGGGAGGACATAGATACATTACTGTTAGAAGATATACAAAACATGACAGCTAAAGGGAGATTCTGATAATGGGAGACTTCAACATGCCAGATACAGATTGGTCAATACCAGCAGGAACATCTGCCAGAACTAGACTCATAGTGGATTCCTGCAGGGGAGGGCCTCAAACAACTAGTACAGCAACCCACAAGAGACAGGGCTATCCTAGATCTAGTACTGACTAACAAAGAAGGATCACAAATCTCCAGGTAGAAGGTCACCTGGGCCAGTGACCATCACATGGTATGGTTCAGTTTGGCTACTACATCTAAATCATCCCATTCCAAGGCAAAAATATGGGACTTCAGAGGAGCTGACTTTGATAAGATGGCCTACAGAGTTAAGCTAGCCCTGGCAAAAAGAAACACAGGTGAGGGGTACAGGCAAAGTGGGCAAGCATTAGGATGCAATACTTGAAGCAACATCCCATTGTGTTAGACAGAAAAGGAAGTGCAAAGAGAGAAGGAAACCACTTTGGTTCTCAAATACAGTAGCAGAAAGGTCAGAGCCAAAGGCTGGCCTTCAGGAAATATAAAGGAACACAGCGGGATGAAGATAGGGAGGCATACCAAACTGCCCTAAGGGAAGCAGGTAAGGCAGTAAGGCAGGCAAAGTCCCAAACTGAGGAAACACTAGCACAAACAGTAAAAGAAGGTGACAAGACTTTCTATAGATACATTAGTGAAAGGAGAAAGTCCAGACGGGATTGCTAAGCTTTAATGGAGAAAAGGGAGCATGTGAGGAGGAGGACCCTGTAAAGGCATCTATCCTAAATAGATACTTTTGCTCAGTATTTACTGAAGAGAAGGTAGGACAGGGCCCACAGCTCAGCATCATGGACACAGGGGGAAGGGAGGTGAGCACTACTCCCTTCACAAAAGAAAGGGTCCTACAAGAGCTTGCTAAGCTCAGGGTGGATAAGGCAATGGGACCTGATGGCATACATCCCAGGGTACTTAAGGAGCTAAAGGAGGAACTAGCAGAGCCATTAGCAGAATTGTTTAGTGAGTCTCTGAGCACAGGAGAGGTCCCAGAAGACTGAAGAAGGGCTCATGTGATCCCGCTCCACAAGAGTGGTAGCAGGGAGGAGGCGGGGAACTACAGACCGGTCAGTCTTACTTCAGTAGTGGGCAAGATTATGGAGGCACTCCTTAAGGAAAGGATAGTGCAACACCTGGAATCCATAGGGGCACAGGATCCAAGACAGCATGGGTTTACAAAAGGAAGGTCCTGTCAAACTAATCTCATAGATTTCTTTGACTGGGTAACCAGAGTGGTGGACCAAGGGGGAGCAGTTGATGTCGCCTACCTTGACTTCAGCAAAGCTTTTGACACTGTTCCACATAGAAGATTGATAAATAAGCTGGGTAGGCTCGGGTGGGTCAGAAGTTGGTCAACTGGGTGGCAAACTGGTTGACGGGCAGAAAACAGAGAGTGGTGGTAAATGGTATACAGTCAGAAGAGATGCAAGTCACAAGTGGGGTACCTCAGGGATCAGTCCTGGGGCCAGTCCTCTTCAACATCTTCATTAGTGACCTTGCAGATGGACTAGAGGGTAAGTCATGTCTGTTTGCAGACGACACCAAGATCTGCAACAGAGTAGATGATCCAGATGGGGTGGGCAGAATGAGAAGAGATCTGGATAAACTAGCAGAATGGTCAGAAGAGTGGCAACTGGGATTTAATGCAAAGAAGTGCAAAATCATGCACATAGGGAAGAGAAACCCTGAAGCCACCTATAGGCTGGGAGGGGAGTTGCTAGCAGTCACAAAGGAAGAAAGAGACTTGGGCATCATCATCACTGATGACCTAAAATCATCAAGCAGACCTCTAAAGCAGTATGTAGGCTAGGGGTGTTAGGGTGTATTGTAGGGGTATCACAAGTCGTAAGAGGGAGGTAATAATCCTCTGTACAAGACACTGGTTAGGCCCCATCTGGAGTACTGCGTGCAGTATTGGAGGCCACACCTTCACAAGGACATTAACCAAATTGAGGCAGTCCAGAGAAGGGCAACCAAAATGGTGCAGGGACTGCATCAGAAGACATATGAGGACAGATTAACGGAGCTTAATATGTATACCCTTGAGCAAAGGAGGGAGAGAGGTGATATGATCGAGGCATTCAAACACCTTAAGGGCATAAACAAGGTGAAAGAGTCTAACATGTTTAAATATAAGAAAAATAGCAGGACAAGAGGACACAGCATGAGATTAGAGGGAGGCCGATTAAGGGGAATGGAGGAAATTCTTTTCACAGAAAGGGTGGTGGATGCATGGAATGGCTTACCACAAGAAGTGGTGGCTATGAATACAGTGCAGGGCTTCAAACAGGCATGGGATAGGCATAAGGGAGCAATACAAATGACTATGAATAGATAGGTCACTGACAGAGCAAAGGCCGAAGGCACATTTATAAGGTAGAAAAAGAAATGGGCAGACTGGATGGGCCTTGCGGTCCTTATCTGCCGTCAACTTCTATGTTTCTATGTTCTATGCCTGAGATGAGATCTCAAGACAGACTATAAGGAACCGCCAGTGAAGCTGAGCAGTTGACCAGGAGCATAGCAGACAAAGAGATCTCAAAAGTAATCAGGGCTCAACTAATATAGAATCTTGAAGGTTAATAATGCAGACTTAAAGTTGATGTATTGCATAACTAATAGCCAATGCAGACAACACAGTACATGTGTAATAAGTCTGATATAGGGGATAAAATCCTGCAAATTAATCCTACAGAAACCAGAATGATATGTTTTGTTAAGCAGAATAAATGGACTGATATAAAATTATTGTCTTTTGGAAGTAAGGAGGTAGGAGTAGTTAGCAAAGTTAAATATTTGGGATTTACTTTTCAGAATGATGTTTCTTGGGCAGAACACGTTTTAAGTATGGAAAGGAAAGCAAATAGTAGGTTATACTGTTTAACTGTTATGAGATGTGCAGGTCTGAATGAATTGGATTTGATTTACTATTTTAGTACAGTGGTTAGACCGGTGGTTGAATATGGGGCTGATGTATGGCATAGTGGCCTCACAAAAAGTGAATCTGAAGAATTGGAAAGAGTACAAAAAAGGGCACTTAGAGTAATTGTTGGGTGAGATGTGATTTATAGGGAAGCTTTTATTAAATGTGAGTTTGATATGTTGGATACAAGAAGAGAAAACATGACTAAAGAGATTTTTTTTTAATTGTGAGCTTGACCATAAATTGCATTGTTTACTTGCATTGAGGCATATGTTAGGGTATCATTTGCAAAATAAGGAGATGTGGGAAAAACCTGTGATAAGAATTCAAACCTACAGTAAATCTTTGTGCAATATATGAATGTGATGAAATTAATGTTATATTTTATTCCTTTTTTATTTTACAATTTTATGTTCTGTACTGTATCTGAATATGTAAAGTTTATCTTTTTATTCTGTATTGAAGTTCAATCTGTACTCTTGTTCCTGGTTGCAATAATAAGAAATAAAAATACTAACTAACTAATGTATGTGCCATCCTGGCCATTAACCTTGCTGTAGTGTTCTGCACTAATTACAGGTGATGCTTCAACCCTCCAGAAAGCTCCAGGGCCTGACACTTGTCGGTGTTAATCTCATAGTAGCCACTGTATCTTTGTTACCTGATCCAGAACTACACTTCACTTTCTCTGCAGCTGTCATCTTGCTGGTCTATAAGGAAGAATTTGTATTTTCTGATTATACTAATTTCAAATACAGAAATGTTCTCCCCTGTGCATTCATTACTTTACGCACCATGACTGACCTGTTACTAGTGATTGACTTCTGTGCCATCATTCTCACTGCAGACCAGCCTTACTTACAATCCTTCTCTGAATCACCTATACTCAGTGACCCCCCCATACAAAGCTCAAGCCTTCCAGCTCTCCCCTGTGGGCTAAGCCATACTGGTCCTCCTGACTAAGCATGATCATCATCTACCTGATTTGTTTCTCCACTCCTTCACTATACAGTCCCCTCATTGGCACACTCCTACCTGCCAACTCCTCTCACTTCTCCTTCTCACAGAGGTTTTGGAAGCCAACCCTAGACCTTCAAACATGCATATTAACTATGCTAATGCTATCTGGACCGGACGCTGCAGCCTCAGAGTTGCACATCTAAATGTTTGCTGCCTCCCAGCTAAGTTTTCTGAACTTGTAGCCTGGGTGTCCCTCTACAAGCCATATGTCCTGGGTCTATCTGAAACATGGCTTAAGCCATACCAGAGGGATGCCTCCTACCAATTCCCTGGCTACTCATTGCTACACCTTGACAGGCCTGGTAGAAAGAGGGGTGGCAGCATTGTACTATATGTGCAGGACCATATTGGTTCCACCATTATTGCCTGCTCCTCCCCTTCCTTGGTCAGTGAATGGCTTGTTGCTGAAATTGTCCTGGGTGCATCGAAAAAATTGTTCATAGGCTGCTCCTATAATCCTCCCTCAGGAGGTGCACAGGGACTTTCCAATTTCGGGATGGCCTTGCATCTGCCCCCTTCTCCAGGACAGCATCATAGATGGAGATTTTAACTTCCACTGGATAGAATCCACAGGACTGGAATATGCACACCTGCTAAGGACGCATCACCTTGAACAAGTCATCTCCTCCCCTACCAGATAGAACTCCTGCTCCCACAGCCACACTACCATTGACTGGATTGCCACAAACTGTGTGAATCTAGTCCTCCAAACAGGCACTATGGCTGACTCTACCAGTGACCACATCCCTACGTATATCACTTTAACCACCAAATCAATATGTCCTCCCCACAAATTGTTATCTTTTAGGAAATTCAAATCCCAGGATTTGGACTTAGTGCTAAGGGATGTCTTGGCAATGAACTAGTCCTCACTCTACCCACTCAAAGATGTCTTCATGGTGGTGATGCTCTTTATGGAAGCTCTTCACAACCTTCAAGACAAATACTTCCCTATCACCACCAGAATGGTTAAAGGTGGTAACACCCATTGGCTATCAAATGAACTTCTGGACAAAATGAAAGTAAGAGACAAAACCTGACAATCCTTCAAGGCATCCCCTTCCTCCCAATTATGGAATGCATACAGGTGACTGTGTAACTCTGGCAAGAAGGCTGTGAAGTCACTCAAGCGTAAATATACCAACTTACAAAACAAGTCTCTTGGCAACCTCTGCAGTTTCTGGGCCTCAGTTAATACCCCTCTCAACCCCAAATCAAATAAACGAATAACAGAACTTACCTCCTCCTCCAGTCCCATTACTGACTCAGGCAAGATCACTGATACCTTCAATAGAATGTTCACTGACTTTACTGCCTACACAAGCAAACTCCCTTCTCAGCTTCCCTCTACCCAGAAAAACTAGCCATGCTGCCCACAGACATTGAGCCCTGTCTTTTATTTCAGAGCCATCAACCATAGTGTCATTGGCAAACTCCTAAAGATGCTACCCACCAGGGGCAGCCCAGGTAGCAATGGTCTGTATCCCACCTTTCTGAAATTCCTCTCCCCTGCCATTCTAAAGCCAATGACCCACATATTTAACCTTTCTCTCTCATCATCTACTATGCCTGATTCATGGAAGCATGCAAACATGGTGCCTACTTTCAAATCTGGTGATCCTGCTGCCTTGGAGAACTACTGTCCCATCTTCCTCCTCCCACATCTAAGCAAACTATTAGAAAAAAATCATTCATCACCAGTTATTTGAGCATCTAGATAAGTACAACCTCCTGAGCCCACTCTAAGATGGCTTCCGCAAACACCACAGCACCTCTTCGACCTTGGCCCTTTTCTCCAACTATGTCCTTAGAAACATGGACAAGGGTATGGCCACAGGTTCAGTGTTTATGGACCTGTCAAAGGCTTTTAACCGTGTTGACCACCACCATCTCCAATCCACCCTGCTAAACCTAGACTGCCCCCGGATGCCACTGCTTGGTTTAGCAGCTACCTCGCTAACAGATTGCAGTCTGTTCTGATAGGTAAAGTTACCTCTGCTGCATTTTCCATCCACATGAGTGTCCCCAGGGCTCCATAATGAGGCCTCTAGTATTCTCACTGTTCATGAATGATCTTCCCACAGAAAGCAAAAACTGTAATGTGCTCCTTTGTGCTGATGACCTCGTCATCTACCATAGTGCCAAGTCCCTTGAATATATACCTTCTACACTCACTATAAACTATGGATCAGCTCAACATTGGTTCCTCTCCAAAAACACCTTGTAAATGAGAAACAAATTAAGGCCATGCTCTTTGGCTCAAAGCCATATCTTGCAAAGGCCACCAAATCAAAAACCTTGTTACATGTAGTCACCCCTGCAGGTCCACATCTTGACACTGTATCCTCCTTCAAATACTTAGGAGTGACTCTTGATCCCTCCCTTACCTACAATTACCACATTTCTAACACTGTGAAGAGAGTCCACCAGAAGCTGGGGGCTGCCTACCGTGTTAACCACCTCCAGATTCCAGAGGCTCACCTTGCAATTGCAAAGGGAAATCTACTGCCCGTACTTGACAATTGCTTCATAGTGTTCTCCTCCATGTCCTCCTCACTTCTTTCTCATCTAAATATCACATACAACTCTGTCACGTTGCCCTTCAGGCCCCTTCCTCCACTCATCACTGTTCTCTATATCAGTCTTTAGGCTGTCTCTCTCTGCAGGACCATTTTGAATATGCTATGGGCTGTCTAGTCGACACTTCTCTCAGGAACTCACATAAGTCCCCGTACTCCTCGCTTTTCACTGACAGGGTGGTAACTCAGTGTCTCAGGGTCTCTTCTGTTCCTTCCCTCCCCTGGTAGTCCCCTGTGTATCTCCTGTCATGGGGAGTAAGGCTTTCTCTGTCTCTGCCCCTACCTCTGGAACAGAATACCACCTGCTGTATGTATGTTACCCTCTCATCAGTCCTTCAAATTGAAGCAGAGATTGGCTCATGTCTCAGGTCACCTGTGCCTGCTCCCTTGGAAACACCCTCACCAGAAATCCACCTTAGGACCCAGTGCACCATTTTCCTTACTTCCCAAGTACTGGCTACCACATAAACAACTGACACATTTTTGACTCCATTGTGAAAATGCTGATTGTTGTACTGTAATCTCTTGTGCACTGTATGGTAAACATTGAACTGGCTGAATAATGTCTTGATTTGCTGTAAGTGTATGTCCTAGTTCTCTGCAAGCAGAGAAGCGTCACTTAATTTTTCATGACCTTGTTTTTCATGTCCCTAACCCCTATTTTAAGATATGATGTTGATGTATTGCTGTTTCTGATACCACTGCACTCTCTGCATTGTATGTACCTATTGTATTATATAACTTGTATCTATTGTTTATGCCACTGTACGGCCCAAGTGACAACTGAAAATGGTCATTTGGATCCGTTTGCTCACCCGATTACTAAAAACATAAATCAATAAGGTATAAAGCATAAACAGCAGCTGAGCCTTGAGGTAATGAAGGTGTTCTGCACAGTCATTAGATTCTCTCAGATTAGATGTGGTTTTATCCAGGAGATAATTCATACTTGAAAAACCTACTGTAGGCTACAGCTGCAAAATGATCTTCCAAAGTTATTAAGTATTTACTATGTAATATCAGCAGAATAAGGCCATGTGACTTATCTGGACTGCCTCTTACTTCTAGTGATGGCATTTAGATGTGTAACCCATTTTAAGAAGTTATCAATATGATTTTTGTAGATTTCTTTTTGGGTTGCTGTTTGTTATACTGTGGTAACCCATTATATACAGTAGTTTTATAATTCTTTGGGTAAAGAAATGTTTTAGTTGTCTTAAAATCTCTGTTTTTAACCTTACTTTGTGTCTTCTTGTTGTGTTTTCAGTTTCATGAGTTGCACTAGTAGGTTACCTTAACCTATCTTTTACTATATTGAATAATAACATCAACAAAATATCCCCTCTCATCTTTCTTGTTTAAAGGAGCATATGTCCTAGTTTGTCTCTAATCTGTTTTCTTAACTGACTTCTTTTGAGTTCCGTATCAATTTTTTTGTTCCCCTCTTTATTCTTTCTATAGCTACAGTAGTTTGCCTTGGACAGATAAGGTAACCAAACTGGGATCGGCATTACACACAAAATAAAGCTCCTGAACAAGGGAAAATTATGCCTGTATTTCCTGAAATAAAGTTTCTTTTAATGCATTCCACTATTTTGTTTGCTTTAGTAGATATTTCTGAGCAATGAACAAATAGTAATGCTAGCTTACTGTTCACAGTAACCCCCAGTATTTTTACACCATCCTCAGATACCAGAGGAGTAATATTCAGAGATGGCAGTACTGGTATACCACTCATCCTGGCTGATGTGCAATGTCCTGGTTCCACTAAGACCCTGTCCACACTTGCAGTCTTGTAGCATTACCGGCATTCGTTAACATTACAAGACCAGAAGACACAGTTCGCGTCAGCACTGTAGCATGGTAAAACAGTGCTACAAACCGTGTTCCAAACCCATGCACGAAACCTGATGGGAGTAGGTTTTGAGCACGGTTTCATACCAAAATGGTTGCCTTAAACCATGTTAACTGTAGTGTGGATGCAAACTGTGCTTTAACATGGTTTAAGGCAACCTCTTCTGATCTATGTGGTATTTGTACTGACTCCCATAAGAAAAGGGGATAGTATAACTTACATCCCTGACCTTGTGCAGAGTTCCTAGTTTGAAAGATGAAACTTGTTCCACAATCTGTCACCATGCCCATTTGCATGTATCCCAGCATGCATTCTGGTGCACAGTATTGCCGCAAGCATGCCTGGGAACTGAAGCGGGCAAGCACTGTAGTCTGATCACAGTGTGGACACACTGACAACCGTGCTTGAAAACGGAACACAAAATATGTTTAAAAATGTTTTTCATAGAGAGATCAGCATGGCCAGGGCCTATAAACACTCTTTAAGTGTCAACCAAGTAAAGGCCATCAAGTCTAAAATTTCTTGTAGGTATCATTCCAGCACAAATATTGTCAATGGCCCATCCAGTATAAAAGACAAGTACAGTTGAGTACCATCTGCATAAAAATGAAATCTGACACCATACCATCTAATGAACTGCAACTTAGGCCACAGGTAATTGTAAATACAATAGCACAGGGAATGGAAACAAACCCTGTGGGATGCAACAGCTGAATGCCACTAGCTACAGTAAGAAAGATCCCATCTCAACTTACTGTTATCTGCCAAATAGGAATGACTAAATCCATTTCAACCCTGTTCTGGCAAGTCCCCTATATTCCCTAAGGCAGGGTCATTTAAATGGTGAGGTCAGCCTACCTGGAAGGCCTCAAGCTGTTCCAGGTGAAGCTCAAGCAAGTCAAAAAAGTACTGCATATAAATGTTGACTTTGATATATTTTGTGTGAAGAAATGAGGTAAACTGAAAGAAGATAATGGTAGGTGAATTCACATACTGTATTCATTTATAGATCAGTGACCAGGAAAGGAATACTGGGCCAAGGCTCATTTCAGGTGTACCTGGGAAAGGGTAGGGAGTGATTACAGTTCAAAATGTAAAACAGTAAAGTAATACAGAATGAACAATATTGCAAACATATAGGAACAAGGAACAAATAATGAGCGGTAAAAATGAACAAATAGACTGATGGTAGAGCAGTCAAAAATACAAGGGTTAAGCAGAGAGGTACTAGGAGCAGGAACAGGAGGGAGCAAAAGGATCATGAGAAGTTGCTTTGGAACAGGGTAAAAAGGTGGGAGGCAGAGGTGCAAGCAAGCAAGTAAACAAGCAAATCTTTGTTAAACACTATTCCAAAAAAGATTATAGCATTGTACACAAACATTAAAATCATTAAAATGCAATATACCATGTTTCACCATTTTTGAAGCTGCCCTCAAATAGTATATGCCCTAAAATATAAGCCGCAGTTGATTTATAGTGTTGTTAATAGTAGCCGCCCTCAAATATAAGCCTAACCGTGTTGAAACGGGAGAAATTCCATACCTGTGTGCGATGCTGCTCTGACACCTTTGACACCACCAACACTAGCTTCCACAAGTCTCCATATTGTATGGACAGAAAATGTAAACTCTTAACAAATAAATCGCATTACTGTTTAAAAGCTTACCTTAACCTAAGCACACAAAGAAAGACAAATGCTTCCAGATTTTTTTGATTGCTACCACGTGGTACGTTGCTACCACATGGTATGTAGCATCTGTAGCAGCATGCAACAACAGCCAGTTGTGTAGAATGAAACCACAGAACTAGAAGAGCTTGTTTTTAGCCATGCTTTATCTTAGTTTTTTTTTTTTTACTGCTGCAGTATATCATAGTGATTGAAAAAAATACAGAAAAGTTTCAGTCCACTTCATCCTCGCTATCAACCTCGGCATCTTGCTCAGAGCTTTCTGCATCAGGCATTTTCTCCTCTATGAAGTCAGATTCTTCCTCTTGGGATAGTGGTTAGTACTGTTTTTTTTGATGATTTCATCATTAATGTTTGAGGCATGTAATGTTGCCAACTTCATCTCAATTGCTCGGCGAGCTTCAAAGGCCATTCCATTTGGTCTCCCTGAATTCTACTAACCTCCTTAGGCATTCATTTGCCCTTCAATACAACAAATGGTAGAAGCCTGAAATGAATAATTACTGGACACTTACTAATATAAGCCACCCTCAAATTGTAACTGCCCCGGAATGAAAGCTGTACATTAAAAGTAAAAGTTTTAATAGAAGCCGTGGCTTCAAAATGGTGAACTACGGTAAGAACAAAAACATAAAACAGTAATCCAATAAAATAATAGCAGCAAAAATAATCCAATCAGTCCAGGAATACTAAAGCAAATAAATGTGTTTTTAGGGCAGATTTAAAGCATTCAATGGTCAGGCATTCTCTAATCTGACGAGGTAGAGAGTTCCTCAGGGTCGATGTTACAAACGCAAAAGAGCAAGCACCCAAGATCTTCAAACAAACCCTGGGGACCTCTAGCAATCAGTCATAGGAGGACTGCAGTGAGTGGAGGGGGCAGTATGGACAAAGAAGATCTTGCAGATCCCTGCCCATGTAGGGCTTTATTGGTCAGTAACCTGACCTTGAAGGTGATCTGCCAGTGTACCGGCAGCCAGTGCAGTTCACAGAGCACAGAAGTGACATGGCTAGATGCTGCATTCTGAACCAGCTGCAGGAGACCTATGTCAACTCCCGGTAGCCATAGGTAAATGACACTGTGGTAATTAAGGTGGGAGATCACAAAGGCATGAACCAATATTGCAACATCTCCAGGCAGGACTAGGTGCTTGATGTGGGCGATGTTCCTCAGATGGTAGAATAAAGATTTGACAACAGAAGACACCCGAGACTTTAGTGTCAAGCCACTATCAAACACAGCACCCAGATTTTGCACTCAGTCTGTGGTAAGCAGCTGACCACCTCTGAGCCATAGTCTAGAGGGAAGACCCTCTGACAGCCCCATGTCTTGACAACCTGGGTCCACAACCAGCACCTTGGTCTTGCCTGAGTTCAATTTCAGCCAGTTAGCACTCATCCAAATCCTGGATCTCAGAGAAGCAACTATTAAAGACTGAGATTGCATCACCCAATTCAGGCACAAAAGACATGTAGAGCTGGATATCATCAGCATAGCAGTGAAAGCCCAGCCCATACCAAATTATAAAGTCTCCCAACTGCAGCATATACACTGCAAACAACAATGGGGGACTGCATGGAGCCCTGCAGAACCCTACATTACAGGAGGAGAGGGGCTGAGGAATAAATTCCTGACACCACTCACTGCATCGTGCCAGTGAGGAATGATTGAAACCCCAGGTAGCCCCAGGGCTACTGGGGTGGCTGATAAGATTATTCCAGAGAGAGGGGACATAGGAACAGAACCCAGTCTGACCCACGAAGGTTTTGGAACAAGGAGTAGCAATGGTTCAAGAATCAAAATAGCACTGCAACTATGCTGACCTGGGGAAGGGGGGCTGCAAGGGACAGTTAAATTAAGCTGAATAAAATAAGAGCCAACTACTCAAACATGTTTTACTTTATTTCTGATGTACTGTGCAAAGTGTGCTATTTTTCTATGGGTAGTCCCAAGATTATTTCAATAATTGGGGGAGACTCAAGATCATTTCCATGACTTTAGGGAGGCTCACTATGGCAGTAAAGCCCTAAGGTGATCCATCACAAGCTCATGGCTCAGATGCCAATGAGAGACTGAGAAGAAAAATAATTGATGCCTCCCCTCTATCTTTCACAGGAACCAGGACGCTGAAAACCTTGATGAGCCTGGTCTCCATGCTGTGACAAGGCCTGAAACCCAACTGGAACATTTCATAGATGGGAAATTTCTCCAGGTGAGTCTCGTGCTGTACTTCCACTACCTGCTCAATAATATTAACCCAAAAAAGGGAAAATTATTTCAGACAGGCTTGTAGTCTGCTGATAAGCATATCTGAGCATAAATGTGGTTTCTTCAGGAGGTGCCTTACAACATCTTTTATAAGAGCTGCACAAAAGCATCCCTCTAGCAGACAGCACCAGATGGTGCTGGTAAAAATGAGATGCAGAGCATCACTGCAATCCAAAAAACAGCCACATCTGTCCCAGAATGGCATTTCAGGTAGTGGAGAACACACTTGAGAGCACTATGGGTGCCTCCTAAAAACAAAACTGACTGAACCTCAGTCTAGGACCCCAGAGTGCCCCATACTTCTTAACATTGACTCTGCTGGCCCATGACAGGCCATCTAGAGAGATTCCTGCCTCAATGGAGGGTATGCAACCCAGGAAGAGCAAATCAAACTCGCCCTTTTGTTAAGATAAAACCCCTCTAGACAGCAGACATGGAAGATGGATTAGTCTGTCCACAGTGCAAAACAGATGAGCTAGTCTATTACATAGAAACATAAAATCTGTTGGAAGAAAAAAACCACTTGGCCCACCCAGATTGTCTGAGTGTTCCCTGCCTATTCTACCTCCTTATACCCTATCTCTTTTGGTGGCCCTCTCTGTCTCTGTTCTTATATACCTCTTTGATTATTCCATACCTGCTTAAAGCCTTCCACTGTTTCAGGCTCTACCATGTCAGCTGGCAGTTGGTGCCATGTGCCTATCATCTTTTCAGTGAAGAAACATTTCCTCACATCCTTCCTAAACTCCTGCCCTCCAACTTCCCTGCATGCCCCTTAGCCCCGGAGCTTGTCTTCATTTGGAAAAGGCTGCCCTCCTGCCCCCTTTTCACCTTTGTGAGGTACTAGTACGTCTGACTCATGTCACTTCTAGCTCTCATCTCCTTTAGGGTATACACATTGACATCTCTCGGTATGTCCAGATAGGACTTCCCTTCCTACTCCTGAACCATGTTGGTTACCCTTCTCTGGACCAATGCCACCCTGAGGCAATCAGCTATGACAGGAATTCTCCCATTTTTTGGGAAATGGCCTTTTGATATTCCTTTTAGCATGCTGTCAGAGCCATCTTGTCCTCAACTAAGCTAGCTCTCTTCTAGTAATGCTCTGCCTTCCTTGTTGCATTCAACTTTTTCAGCTTGTCATTTTACTAAAGCTAGCTGTGTAGTGTAAGATCAATGGGTAGAACACATTTAGTGTGTGACAGTGCAATGTCATCAAGATGACCACATTACAGTCATCTGCAACTGCCTTTGTACCAGTGTTGCACGCAGACACAATGATTTGCAGGCTCCAGATTCCATTTTTGGTAGTATTAGATCATATCCATTGGGGGCAACATTTCTGGGGGGGGGGTCCCCTGTGAGAAACTGTAAAGTTTGGTGATCTGACCAGCCCACAGGAACCACCATGAGATCATAAATGTTTAGCCTCAGAGGGATGGTGATTTTCAAGGTGTGCTGAGATCACAGGTAGCAGTAGAAACTACCTGTGAGGTTCAGTGAACACATCAACTGAGGGAAATGCTGAGCAAATTGTGACTTTTCATCACGGAAACACAGAAGGTGTCAGCAGAAAAGGAGCAGTAGGTCCAACTAGTCTACCCTATGTACTCTACCTACTACTACACTGGATCCCATTTGGTCACTGGTATCACTTCTTCCTCCCTTACCTCTATTTATTATGCCCATGTGTCTATCCTACACATGCTTGAAGTTCCCCACTGTCTTCTCCCCCTACCTATTCTGGCAGTCTGCTCCAGGCATCCACCACTCATCAATAAAGAAGTATTTCCTCACATCCCTCTTAAACTCTGCCAACCCCTCAAACCTCATAACATGCTCCAATGTGCTGGCACTGATCCTCCGCTGAAATAGACTCCTCTCCTGTACCTTGTTCACCCCTATGAGGTACTTATAGGTTTCAACCACGTGCCTGCCTGCTCACTCTCCTCTCCTCTCCTCTCCTCTCCTCTCCTCTCCTCTCCTCCAGGGAGTATATGTTAAGCTCCTGCACCCTCTCCTCATATTGTTTTTGTGCAATTTCTGCACTATTTTAGTAGCCTTCCTCTGGACTGCTTTCACCCTGCCAATTTCCTTGTGGAGATGACACCTCCTAAACTAGACACAGTACTCTAGTTGGGGTCTCACTAGTGAGTGATGCAGTGTCAACACCACCTCCACTCTCTTGTTAGAAATCCTCTCCTTATGTACCCCAGCATCTGGCTAGCCTTATCTACTGCCTTGTTACACTGCCCACCACACTGAGGTCATCCGATATGATTACCCCAAGGTCCCTCTCTTAATTAGTACTTGTAAGTAATGTAATTATTGACCAATACATTGAAATCCCCCAATACATTCAGGTAGGGGATGTCCACTGAAAGGGCGCTGATCAACTCTGCAAATTCCAGCAGAAATTCCTGTTCTCAAACCAAAGGTCTGTGAATAAGGATATTTCTGCACCTCTCAACTGACCTGCATCACCCTGCATAGCCACTTATTCAAACAACCTTGCCTACTTCTATGGGCACATTGTTAGTTTCAGTCAAGACCTACCAATGGCCAACCCACCCACCAAAAATTCTGCCACTGGCAGCGCACCATATAAAGTCCATCCAGGACTGCCAACTCTAGAACAGGCTAAGACTCACTCCTGAGCATGGTTTCATTGAAGCATACCAGATCTCTAAAGGAACCAGCAATAAAATCTAAAATTACCACTGTTGTATTCCTCAGAAATATGGTACTGTCAAAAATTCCCCTTAGGGGGGAGGAAGGGTCTGCTAACCCATTTGTTACCTGACCCATATCTCAAGGGGTCCTCAGGGATTGGGATGAGATGGGGAGGAAACCTTTCCCATCCATCTTCCACCCTTGGGTGTGTAATTAACCTCACACTTCTGTTAGATCCTTCAACTACCTCAGGTCATGCATCCACCCCTCTCTCCCCTGTCTATGGATCCCCAGTTCACTTCATTGATCTAAGACTGTCTCAGATAAAACTGGGGTCCAAATGTGGAGATGACAGAACAGTTCAAGATAGTTGGTGTACAAAGGGGCAGATGTTCATTGGCTTATATAAAACAAAAAATAATACAAGAAACAATCCACAACATTCATTTACATGCAGTGTATGTATTAGTACTATACAAATGAATGTTAGTTACTTAATTTTGGACCAAACATTTTTCCCCTGACATCCTTTAGACATGTGTCTATCAGATGCAATATGTGTAATTTACCATTATTTCTAATCAGTTACGTTCTTTTTTTATTTTTCGACTTTATTTTCTGCTCCATCACTGGAGAACTCTCTCCAGCAGCCTACTGCCACTATGCAGACTCTATCTCCCACCATGACTTCCCTCGCCTCATCACCCAACCTGATGAACCCCCTGTCTGTGAGCCCCTCCAGAGCAGGGCTGCCCTATCCTCCCAGGGTGCTCTATCTAAGTCTAGTGATCTGAGCTGGGTGATCTGGGATGGAGGGAAGGAAAGTCCAGTGCTGGGAGTGTGACCTGCGGTAGATGGAAGTACCATCTCCTATCTCCAGGTCAGGGATTTTCTCTTTTTATTTGCCCCCCTGAGTGCAGCCATGCAATGGTGTCAGCACACGGCTGCTCCATAGATGCCTGCTGTGCTTGTCCCCCATTCTGTTCCCACACTAGTAGTACCCCCAGTCACCACTAGGGATCTCTACTTCACAGGAAAAGCCCTGGATCCCTTCTCAGGGAGAGGAGAGCTGTCCTACATATGCTCAATCCGTCTCCCTCACCTGCCGACCCCCAGTGCCCATGCTCACTCCCAATCCCGGGTCGCTGGTGTGGTGTGAGGTGTGGCATCCAGTGCCTCAACCCTCAGCACCACCAGGCCGGCCATCAGTTATGTTCTTTAATTGACACATCTCATTAGATACAAAATTCACTAGAGCAGGATGGACTTCCCAAAGTCTGATCTCGTGAACATGGTCCTGTTGAGCTGGGAAAAGTTTGCCAAAGTTCTATTTGTGAATTATTTCACCCCAGTTCAGCCACAGAAAATCACTGTTTATGGTTAATAATATACTGGGAGATTATTTCCTTTCTGCCAGAGCACATGAAGCACTCAAAATAGCAGAATGATGTAATGGACCACAGTGACGGCTACTCAATAAACAAAATTATGTACCGTTATGTTCAGAACAGCCACTGTTAAATGTGACCTGGGATTCCCATATGACAAGGAAAAGTGCTGCATATGGAGTACTGCACACATTTGACCAAACAATTACTTGTTTGTATAAGGCCTACAGTATGTAGAGCTAAACAACAGGGTCAGCTGAACAAGAATCCCCATGGTGTGTAAAGATTACTGGTTCCAAAAACTGTGCCTGGTTGGATATGACAATATGTGGATAAGGTTTCCAATAAATACATACATTGTATACCTTAAGCATAGGGAGAAACACCACAGAATAAAAGTGTTATTTTTGTGCCCACCTTGCAAGATATAATATCTCACTGTACCCTCCTAGGAGGTACCCAGGGGCCCTGAGAACTGTTGGCCAGTGATCCTTCTCGCACAAAGCCCTTCAGCTCTAGAATGAACTCCTCCTTCCCATACAGGAAAGTCCTACATTTTAGTCCTTAAACAGTAGGTCAAAGGGCGTACTGCTAATAATTGTTGTTCCTGCCACCACTGAGACCTACTCAATTGCACTTTGTTTCTTATGTCTATCCGTGTTACTTAATTGAGCTTTGTTTCACTGTTAACTAAATGAGATGGACTGCACACTAGTATTTGCACATTGTGCTTTGTATTTTCAACCTGAATGTATGAATTGTTACCACCATTGTTACTGTGCGTTGCCTTGAATGTTATCTCTTTTATGCTTTTTGTACGTAGCAATAATTTCTTTCTAGTGTACTGTTTGTGATTATTACTGGTTTGAGCCCAAGAAAAAGACCCAAGTCTGAGTGGCCCATCTGGTTAATAAAATCCAATAAATATAGATGATAATGGATGGACAACAGTGATGGAGGTAGTATGTGATAACGTTGAAAGCCTAAACGGGATTGGCATTATCGTGAAGTTACAGTGCCAACATTGCTTTTCAGCGCTGTGACAGGAAAACGGTGCCAGAGACTTGCATTTTAATGTTTTCTGTGGGGTGAGCACACCCCCCACACCTCACTACTAAAGGATTCTCAACTCCAGGGGGGTGCATGAGTGGGGGGAGTGAAAACATTAAAAAAACACAGGCTCGGGTCGGGTGCAACAAAAATGCAGCAGGGCCCAGACCTGAACCTAGTACCCTGTGGACCGACACCAGCAGCCAACCCACCAAGCCATGGGGTCGGCTCAGCAACCCACCCTGGCACCACCCCTCACATCCCATTCCTCCCCTCGCTGTGTGTGTCTGCTCCCCTTGCGCGCATACGTATAGCAAAATTCTGTCGCTATACTCACCCACTCCCTATCTGGCCACCCTTCTGGACCGTAGCCCCCCCCCCCCGTAATGCACTGGGGAATGGGTCACTGTTATAGTAGGTGTCCTTTCCCCAGAGCCAATATCACAGGCTACCGTGATGAACATAGTTGTGTTTACTTCAAGAGGTTGGCATGATAACCTTGTAAATCTCAACAGTGAGTGCACCCACCTTAGTAGAGTGGGATGCTGGTACTGACATTATAGAGGCAGCTTTGTGATGATGGATTATCTTTTTGTTTGGGTGCCAGTACTTGAAAGTGAGATGGCTGCATTACTGTGTAAGCTGTTGGGATACTATGAGTGGGAGAAGCTGATGTGGTGGTTGAGTGCCGGGATCTGTGAGCAGAAGGTAAAATTAGAAACACACAAACAAAAAAATGAAATGCTTTTACATTTAAAACAGGAAGGGTGCTTAGTGGGTTGAGTGGTGTCTCTTTTTTTTTTTTTTCATTTTTTTCACTGGTCAGTTTATTCTATTGTGGTTATGCTGTCATGGTAATGGGAGATCAAGGGCATTCTACTTTTTTGTACCATCAAAGTGACATACTCAGGATGGTACAACAAGGTTAGGAACTAATCAAATTCCATACATAACCTCTTCCATACACTCTAAATCAAAAAAGAAATACAGTACAGTGTCAGGGGACTCTCAGGGAGAAAGACAGGGATGTGTATCTAAAGAATCTAATGGAAGTTGGAAAGGCTGTAAGGAGAGCAAATCAGCAGAGCCGCAATCAATATATGCCCCATGAAGTTTGCCTAGCCATTGCACAAGAAAATCTGCTGCCTATTCTCAGTTACTGCTTCCCTGTGTAATCAACTGTGCCCCTTTCACTGTGCTCACACCTGAACTCCACATATAACTCCATTTGTTGCTTTGCCCTTCTAGCCCCTTTCTTCATCCACCACTGCTCGCTGTATCAGTCTCTAGGCTGGGTCACACTTCAGAGGTGTTTTGACTTCACAGTGGGCTGTCCAGTTGACAGCACAATCAGAAACTTCCAGCTGTCCCCTTACTCTGCTCTACTGACTAACAGAGTGTCTTCTCAGTGCCTAAGGGCTTTCTCAAATCCCCCTCTGGAAGTCCATCACACCACTACTTCTATGGGTAGCAGAGCCTTCTCAGTCTTCACCCCTTCACTGTGGAATAGACTCCCATTGTGCACCAGATCATCCACTTCCCACCAATCCTTCAAATCAAGCCTAAGAGTGTGGCTACTGGCAGAGTCCACTTGTACCTGTAACAGTCCCCTAGACAGATCCATGGCCCGTAACCTGCCCTAGTACCCACTACTTACCAAAACAACCCTCCCCCCACCATCTATTCCTACTGTGTAGCCAGGATGTATGGATTTCTGACTTAGACATTCTCTATTAACACTTGATCCATTGTTTTACCTGCTAGTTACCATGCTTCCCTGATTGATTGTTCATATGTTGGTATGCACCATTTATATTTCTTATATTCCACACCACCTCATGCTTAAGGTGTGTATTACCATGCATGTATGTTCTGCTGTGATCTTGTTGTTTTCCACTTTGTGGCCCGGGTTATGACTGAAAATGGTCCTTTGTATCAGTGTATTTACCCAGTTAACAAAGTGCAAATTGTGTGAGAGGCCTTTTGGCACCATGCAGTTCTATTTAAAGTTAAACCAGCATAACATTCTGTGGTGATTTGCATATGCAGCCCATGATGCATTGCATTGTGTGGGCATGTGTGATTTTGTATTTTCTTTAACAAAGACATACATAAATACATACAATAAGAGGCACAGACTTAAGGTAGATTAGCACAGATGATGAAGAAAGGCGACAAGGCATTCTTTAGGTACAGCAGCAAGAGAAGGAAAACCGTGTGTGTGTGTGTGTGTGTGTGTGTGTGTGTGTGTGTGATAGTAGGCCTCAGAGGGGACAACAGGGAGTGTTATGAGGGACACCTGGAAAAGGTGGAAATACTAAGCAAATAATTCTGTTCAATATTCACTGAAGAGGGGAAGGGTCATGGACCACAGCTGAGTAGCAGACAGGGTGGGGGTGGGGTAAACACTAGTCCATTCACGGTGGAGAGAGTCCTAGAGGAGCTCAAAAAACTGAAGGCAGATAAAGCAATAGGGCAGAATGGAATACATCTGCAGATATTATGGGAGCAGTGAGGGGAGCTATAGATCACCTTCTGGATCAGTTCATGCCTTGCAGTCAGAGGGATAAGCTATGGTTCCAATATAATGTGCCTTGCTTGGGGCTCAGCTTTTAAGGATGGCATCAACATGGCCAGAGAAGCTGAGGTGCTGGTCTAGCCAAAGTCCCAGGTATCTAAATGAGGAGGAGACCTCAAGGATGTGGAGAGAGGGCACAGAAGTTAGCCTCAAGGGTCTCTGCCTTCTGTCAGAGGTCAGGGAGATGGTCTTCGCATTTAGAAAGAGCTGGTGGGAGCTGAGCCACACCTGGATTTTTCTGAAATCCAGCTGGAGTCTGGAAGCTACTTCTGTAGGGGAGTGACCTGAGGTGAACAGAACAGCATTGTCTGTGTACATGTTATGGAGGAGTATGTGCAGGCAGATGGGAAGGAGAGAGTGGGAGACTGTGTCAAAAGCCTTAGCTAGGTTGACAAAGATAGCAGATGTTACTTGGCCACTATCCATCCCTGAGAAAATAGAATCAGTGAGCCTAAGTAAGAATGTGATAATAGAGCGAGTTATCGGAAATCCAGATTGTAAGGGAGTGAAGAAGGAGGTGTCGGAGAGGAAGATGGAGATCTGAGCTAGGTCGACGTGCTCCTGAAGCTTAGCAAGGGTTGGTAGCAGGGAGATAGGGTGATAGTTCCCTGAGTAAGAAGGATTGCCTCCCTTAGGGAGGGGAAAGATGATAGCATGCTTCCAGGCAGTAGGGACAGAGGCAGTAGCAAAACAGTGATTTAGAAACATAGAAGTTTTGGCAGGTAAGGACCACAATACCCATCCAGTCTGCTCATTTCTTTTTCTACCTTATAAATGTGCCATCAGCCTTTGCTCTGTCATTGGCCTATCTAGTCATACTCATCTGTATTGCTCCCTTATGCCTATCCCATGCCTGTTTGAAGTCCTGCACTGTATTCATATCCACCACTTCCTGAGGTAGGCTGTTCCATGCATCCACCACCCTTTCTGTGAAAAAGAACTTCCTCACATTACCCCTTAATCGGCTTCCATCTAATCTCATGCTGTGTCCTCTTGTCCTTCTATTTTTCTTATATTGAAACATGTTAGACTCTTTCCACCTTGTTAATGCCTAAGAGTGTTTGAATGTTTCAATCATATCACCTCTCCCGCCTTTGCTCTAGGGTATACATATTGAGCTCCATTAATATGTCCTCATATGTTTTCTGATGCAGTCCCTACACCATTTTGGTTGCCCTTCTCTGGACTGCCTCAATTTGGTTAATGTCCTTGTGAAGGTGTGGCCTCCAGTACTGCATGCAGTACTCTAGATGGGGCCTAACCAGTGTCTTGTAAAGAGGGACTATTACCTCCCTCTTCTGACTTGTGATACCTCTACTAATACACCCCAACATCCCCCTAGCCTTACATACTGCTTTAGTGGTCTGCTTGAATGATTTGAGGTCATCAGTGATGATGATGCCCTAGTCTCTTTCTTCCCTTGTGACTGCCAGCAACTCCCCTCCCAGCCTATAACAGGCTTCAGGGTTTCTCTTCCCTATGTGTATGATCTTGCACTTCTTTGCATAAACCCCAGTTGCCAGTCTTCTGACCATTTTGTCAGTTTACCCAGATCTCTTCTCATTCTGCCCACCCCATCTGGACCATCTACTCTGTTGCAGATCTTGGTATCATATGAAATTTAGTAGAGCATCAAGGTGGAGGGAAGTAGCTTGAGCCGAGATGTACAACAATTTAGGGTCAAGGCAATTGGGTGAGCTGACTTTTTGAAGGGTTTAAGACCAGATGGGCATGTAGGGTATCCAAGGTAGTTACTCATGAGAAGTTAAAGGGAGCAGTAGCTGAAGGAGGATGATTATTTGTAGAAGAGGTGGGTGAGGATGGGAGAGAAGCTAGGTGGTCAGATGCTCATCTGGTAAAGAAGGAGTTGAAACATTTGGTGACCAACAAGTGGTCAGTTACATGAAAGTTATTATGTTTAATAACAGGGTAGAGGTTGAGAAGAGGGGAGAAGTGGGCATGAACCACTTTCCAGAATTTAGAGGGATTATTTATGTTAGGTGGAAATTTGAGCCGAAGTGTTCAACCTTGGCTAGACAGATGGCCTTTGTGCATGAATTATGAAGTTCCTGGTATCTCTGATAATCACTAGGTTGCTAGGAGGATTTATGTATCCTCCAGGCCAGGTCACATGCCCTTTGGCAGGCCAGGAGTTCTGGAGTAACCCAAAGCAAGTGATTACCCCTAACTCTGGTCTTTTAAGGGGGGTGTGCCTGTTCCAGATATTAAGGAATTTGCCCTTAAAGATATGTAGGGCATCACTGATGGTGGCTGCAGCAGTTATTTATGCCCAGTCAGTATGGGACAGGTCATGAAATAATGGGTTAGATCAAGAGACTTGTAGGACCTATTTAGCAATATTTTAGTTGGGGATCTGGGCCTGTGCATTTTTATGTTTGCTTGCACGCATGTGCAAGAAACATAGCACCATCATCGGAGATTTCGGAGGTGTGTCACCTCCTCCTTCAATTCAGGCAGCGAGCTGGCAGGCGCGGCCCCTGTAAGCCAATGCATTTTGGAGCTGTCTATGACACGCTCCAAAATGCAGTGGCATACAGTTGAAAGGGGGAGCTACGCTTGAGTGAGCAGCGATAAGAAGCTGCTCACACGCAGCTCCCCCCCAGCCGCAGACGTGCGCGGCCCCCGCACGCAGCCTATAGCCGACGGTGTGCCCAATCCCCGTCGGCTGCACTGCATCGTCTCCTCCTCCCCCCTTCCCAGTATTTGGTGCCACGCTGGGAGCCCACCCCAGTGTGGCAATCAATTTTGCCGCCAGGGGTGCCCAATCCCCCATCGGCTGAGCATCAAGGTCCTTGTGCCACGCTGGGAGCCCACCCCAGCGTGGCAAGCGACCTCAATAGTTTTTTATGCCGACGGGGTGCCCAATCCCCGTCGGCTGAACGCCCCCCTCCCAAAGTCAGCAGCCATGCTGGGAGCCCACCCCAGCATGGCAAGCGTCACGCCGACGCCTTTTTTTTTTTTTTTCCTGTAAAACAAAAACTGTCCCACTACGCTGCTCTCGAGCCCCTCCCACATCCCGCACCCACCCACTGCGCACCAAACCTCCCCATCCCCTCATACTTACCTCCAGACTCCTGGGCGACGATCTTGGTGGACGGGAACACGTCTGCACTCTTCAAAGCCGACCGCGAACTGAGGAAATGCCGGTAAGCTGTATAATGGGCTAGATAGGAGGGTTCAACTTTGTTGCATATCTCAGGTATTTTTGGGAATTTTTGCACCAAATTTTCAACATGGGGTTTTGGGACCCCTTCTCATGAATGATGTCACTGTCATGGCGTTATTCGGGCTCGAAGGGTGATTTCGCGCAGTGACTGTGCAGTGACTGCGAAATCACCCTTTGGGACTGAATACCACCATGACAGTGATATCATTCATGAGAAGGGGCCAAAACCATGTTGAAAATTTGTGCCAAAATTCCAAAATTACTGTTTGATCTAGTGCAGCATTGCGCAGTTCCTACGCAGGCCTCGTAAGTTCGCGAAATTTCAATATTTTCACTCCAGATTTTCAACATTGCCATTTCACCACACCATCTTATGAGCAGTACAGCTGTCATTTTCACATCTCACTCAAAATGTGTTTCCACCCTTGTAGCGCAGAATGGCGCGATCGGTTATCTTGAAATCAATGTCACGGGACAAATTAAGAAAATCACAGTAACACTGTTCATGAGCAGAGGTCTTGAAATGGCTATGTTGAAAATTTGGTGAAAAAAATCCTAAAAATGACTGTTTTACGAGCATGCGTTGCGCAGTTCCTACACACGCTCATAGGTTTGCGAATTTTCAATATTTCCACTCCAGATTTTGAACATTGCCATTTTTCCACACCTTCTTATGAGTAGTATAGCTGTCACTTTTCACATCTCACCCAAAACGTGTTTCTGCCATGTAGCACAATGGCGCGTATGCGAACTCAGTGTATGGGACACATTAAGGAAATCACAGTGCCACTGTTCATGAGCAGAGATCTTAAAATGGCAATGTTGAAAATTTGGTGACAGAATTCCTAAAATGACTGTTTTACAGGTGTCGTTGCACAGTTCCACACGCAGCTCATAGGTTCTAATTTTCAATATTTCCTCCAGATTTCCAACATTGCCATTTTACACCTCCTTATGTGTAGTACAGCTGTCATTTTCACATCCTGCCCAAAGCGTTTTCCCATATAGCGCACAATGGCGCAGTCGGTGCAAGCTCAATGTATGGGACACATTAACAAAACCACAGTGACACTGTTCATGAGCAGAGGTCTTAAAATGGCTATGTTGAAAACTTGGTGGAAAATGCCTAGAAATGACTTTTATGGCGATCGTTGCACAGTTCCTATGCATGCTAGTAAGTTTGCAAATTTAATATTTTCACTCTAGATTTTCAACATGTCCATTTTATTAAACTTCCTTATGAACAGTACAGCTGCAATTTTTCATATGTCACCCAAAAATGTGTTATCGCAATGGCGCACAATGGTGCTGTTGGTGTCGAAAGCAATGTTTAGGACAGACTAAGAAAATCACAGTTACACTGTTCATGAGCAGAGGTCTTAAAATGGCTATGTTGAAAATTTGGTACAAAAGTCCATAAAATGACTGTGTTACAGTGAGCATTGTGCACTTTCACGCATCCTCGTTAGTTCATGACTTTGTAATATTTTCAGTCCAGATTTTCACTAGTGGCATTTTTCAACACTTCCTTATGAACAGTACAGCTGCCATTTTTCACAACATGGCCAAGTGTTTTCACACTTTCAGTGCAGAGATGCGTGGTCACTGTCGGAAATCATTGTTCGGCACAGATAAAGAAAATCACAGTGACACTGTTCATGATCGGAGGCACCAAAATGCCTGAGTTGACAATCTGCTATAAAATATCCCCAACCTACTTATATAAAGGGTGTCGTTGCACAGTTTCTATGCTCTTGACTTCACCATTTTTAAATATTTTTACTAACATTTGCAACATAGCCATTTTACACCTCCCATGACAGAGTACAGCTGTCATTTTTCAAGCCTGTTGGAATATTTTTGCACCTGTGGTGCTAAATTCGTAGTCACTGTGCATAAGCAGCTTTGGCTACCAAACTGATATTCCCCTGTTCATGAGGTGGGTCACAAAACAAACATGTTGAAAATTTTGGAGTTAAAATACCAACGAATGCCTGAGGTATTAGGCTTTTCAACTAAATCGCCCAACCCTATAGAGAATGACAGGAATCAGGGTGTGACTTGGGATTCTTGCCTGTGATGCTCATACCATTCCACACCCTGCAGTCACTGCGAGGCATCGAGGTATGCCTTGGACTCTTGGCCCCAAACTTCACCCCATTCTCCTATATTGCACCCATCTCACCTTATTTCCCTAATGAAATAGGAGTGCATAAGACAAAGACCCCAAGGAACACGTGACACTTGTCAGTCTCTGCAGAGTGGGTGTGGTGAAATGGCATGGCCGTTATGCCTGACGACCCAAATGCACACCCCAATGCCTGTCACTGTCTGCAGGGTGGTGGTGGGGTTGGCTTCAGTTCAATACTTCACTGCCATTCCTATTACGCAGCTCTGTAACTTCTACACTACCACTGCCAATGCCAGTAAGCAAACATTCAGCATTGACAAATGCTTGTTCTTATTAGGTAGATGAAACGATAGTTGCTTAGGGTGTCTGGTAGCACACCTGACTGCACAATCCTATGAGGATGGGAGATAAGGGTCAGGTCAAAGAGTGATGATTTTTAGTCTTGTGATTCAATTGCGTGGGCTCCTGGATCAGCTGGCTAAGGTTAAGGGCAGATACGTCAGAGTGGGCTTTGCTTTGAGAAGTTGACATCCAACTGAGATTGAAGTCGCCCATAATGTATAGTTCACCGGAGTGGGAGTAGGAGATGAGTTTAGTGATAAGGTCAGTTGCAGTCTTAGGCAGGAGACCAGGGTGACAGTAAGCACCCACTGTGAAAATTGGAACTGACGAAGTCAGAGAGACTCTTATTAGGATCACTTTATAAGCACCAGGGAGAGATATACTGTAGCTAAGGAAGTTGTAAATCGGAGGGAGGGAAGAGGAGGAGGAGACTTATAATTGCCATTCCACCTCCTTTGCCATCTCTATCCTGTTGAGTTTAGCTATAGCTTGGGATTGCTAAGGCATGGTAAGGATCTTTATTTCTGAGTCAGGTTTTAGTAATTACAAAATAAAAACCACCACAACATGTGGAAGAACAGTAGAAATGGCTTTCTATTATTCATTTGATGTCTAACCTTACATTGTCCAGTGCTGGAATTTTGCTTATAGGGACTGGGAGGTCATGGCACAGGCTGGCTGGCAGTATATATGAATGCTATGCTTACTGCTGGTATGGTATTCAATAACAATGACTTTCCATTTTTAATTCTGGGCAGTATGGAGGGAATGTGGGCAGCAACTTTATGTTCTTTGGCCACTGATGGTATCATGGTACCAAACTCAATGACAATGTCTGCTTTTGTTTCTGCTTGGGATGAAGGTGGAAGGATGCTGTATGTGTGCTTATTTATTAGTTGCTACCTTACTTGCCTTGTCTAGTGTTGAAATGTTGCTACTTATGGACTGGATGCTATGCATTGACTACTGGTAAGGTATCAAACAATGTCTCTCCTATTGCCTATTGCTGCTTCCTGCTGTTTCCTTATTTTTGGGACTGGTGCTGCTGCTTTTTTTGGGAAGGGGGCTTGCTGTTGAATACTTACTGTGTTGCTGCTGTATATCCCTCCTTACTTACATCTTTCCCATCCCTCCCAGAGTTGGATGTATACTCACTAGAGCAAGTGAACAATATGTGCATCTGCTGGGTGGCAGCTGAAAGTTGCAAGGATTGAAAGAAAGCAAATCAAAACTCCCCACTGCAACTCAAACGGATGACCTCCGAACTGTACTGGCACCTGTAAAGAAGCTGTGGAACAAAATGGTCCAGCATGCCACTCCACTCTGTACAAAATCAAGTGCACCACATTTTTGCCTTTTGTCATGCATTTTGTAGACCTCTGTTACATACTGGCAAGCTGAGAGGTTGAGAGGTATGGGTGAGGGCAGTGGGAAGAGGGTAGGGTTGGACTGGAGTACAAGGGGCCCACCTGTAAAGAGAATACAAGGGCCCACTTAGAAAATTATTACAAAAGGGCACAGGCTGACAGTCATATCAACATTCCACTTCAGTCTGATACACTTGCTCTGTGTTTGCACCTTTCATTTACTTTATCTACAGTACCCCAGATACTCCATTTAATTAGAAAAAAAGATGATAAATGTAAATATTTTCAGAGTTTACAAAGTGACCAGGTACCCAACTGAGGGGGATCCACCTGAAAATTTCCAGGTATCCAGATGGGCCAGTCTGACTCAGGAGGGGGGAATGGTGCATATATAACAATAGTGCAGATTTCTCAAGAACAAATCAGTCTACCTGAAATGACCAGTTGGAAAAGCTTTAAATGAATGACTTTTCTTGCCTACCAGTATTACTTGAATGGCAATGTGCATCCACGCTTTTGAAGATCACATTACAGGAAACTCCAGTGTGTATATAACACAGCACAGTTTAACCAAACCCTGCTTACTGCTTGAAAACAACAGTGCCATACTTTCCTTGCATATATCGAACACAACAATGACACAAATTAATCAACATTCCAGTGATCTTATCTTTGAACTGAGATCTCAGGGAAAAACTCTTAAAGAGATCACTGCTTTCCTGCATACAGTTAGGGTTACAGCGAGTGAAATTAGCAGGCGTCTCACCAATCCAAGAATAATCCCACCATACAAGTGTGCAGCTATGTTGTGCACCAGGTAATATATAGTAGCTTTGTGATTTATACAAAATTTTACTGCATGAACCACTCTTCCTGTTGCTTACTCAAGACATGTTTATGTATGTATGTATTTATATATTTAGGTATTTAGTTGAAATTTGGTAACCAGGATTGTCATGATGGGTCAAAGCTAATTTTAAATAAAGTGGACACCCAAGAGGGAGTGGAGGTCAAGAGAAGGGACCAGGAAAGCACTACAATTTGGCAGCTGAGCTTTAATGCCAAATAGTTCATGGTTATGCACATCAGACACAAGAACCCAAAATCTAGCTAGGGTGAAGCAGAAGTGCTACCACTTCCTACACTAGTGTCTCATGTTCAGGAATGGACACAGGTCATTGGGGGGTGTCAGGAAGAGAACACAGTGAACAATGCAGTGGAGACCACCTGGCATTACAGGGAGGCCTGTACGAATCGGGATGAATGGCTGCCATATGCCATGCGTAAGTGGGCACTATGGTACATGTGCATGGGCACCATGGCAAGATGGGCCAACTCAGGGGTGAAAAGGAGGAAAAATGTATTTTTGGGTGAGCAGCAGCCTAGGCACATGAAAAGAGCTTAGTGAAATTGGCAGGAAAATATTCAGGAGCAAGACAAGAAATCATTTCATCTAGGTGACCGTGCTGGTTTGCAGCAACACATTTTGTAGTCAGGTGGTGAGTATGGAAACAGTGACAGGATTTAAACTTGTGTGTGACAAGCAGATGGGAATCTTCCAAAGAAGGTACGATCCTGGGAGGAGTAAACTGGGGCCAAGTAGAACAGCTTACTCACTAGAGAAGGGGCAGACTGGATACACCTTTTTGTCCTATACTGGCAAAGGTCATAGGCTCGTTTGCACTGTAGCAACACCTGGGCAACACTCAGCTAATGCTGATCAACAAAGTACTCAGATGCTACAAAGCCAAGTGTGTTTATGCATGCAGCGTTCTGCAGCAGCATGGCTGGTTTGAACAATGCTGATAGTGGGCTGCTGACATGTTAAGAATGCCCACTGTCTGTGAATGAGCAGCATTACCTCAATTTAATTTCCCTAGCACTTCTTTCATGTGACTTACAGTGCTCCACATCCAGTTTACATTGGGAAGGCCTGTGAAGCATACCAGGTCTGCATTTATTGCTGAAATGTAACTGAAATATGGGCCTCATGATTTCCACCGAGGAGTTGAAAGCAGCATTTTCCAGATGCATCCAGTAGAAGCAGAAAATAGACTTATTGCAAATAGAGTACCAAAAGGCAGACAGGCACAACAGTAGCACACCTAGAAATTCTAGGTATAAGGAGCAATGCAACAGGAAATGTGCTCCACACAAAACTTTTTCTACGCTGTTTACTGTGCTGTACTCTATGTGACTAAACAGTTTTTCTTCCTTCCCTATTAACACAGTTTCTTTTTATGTTTCACAGTCCTCTGATGAAAAAAGTGGACTAGATGATGTATCAAGATGTGATGTCTGCAAGAAAAGTCAAAGTAAATCTTCAGGAAACTGAGGGTGTTACTGCCTCAGAGTCATCTATCAGGCAAATGAGGTGTAAAATGGGATGGCGATTTGGGCGAACAAGGTTGGCTTACATTATTGTAACATTTTTGTCCCTGTAAACCAGACACATGCCTCATCTTTTTGTTCTCAAAGTAGAGCAGTAATGTATAGTTCTGGTTCACATCTTATATTTTGTAGAAATGATATACATGAGTATGATTATCTCAAAAATATAGTGCAGTGTAAATAAGTTATGTCTGGTGATTTACATAGAAACATAGACTTTGACAGCAGATAAGAACTGCTTGGCCCACCTAGTCTGCCCATTCCCCTACTTATTGGATAAGCTGCAGATCCTAGTTAACCAACAGCCTACTTCTTCCTATCCCACCAGAATTGCATTATGTCTTTCCCATGCATTCTTGAATTACCCCACTGTTTATGACCCCATGACCTCCTCAGAAAGTCTGTTTCAATGCATTCACCACCCTCTCTGTGAAAAAATACTTTCTCACATTGCCCCTGAGCCGTCCTCCCTCTGTCTTCAAATTTTGCCCTTTTGTTCTTGAACATCTCTTTTTCTGAAATATGCTGCCCTCCTGGATTTTGTTGATTCCCTTGAGGTACTTGAAAGTTTCTATCATGTCCTCCCTCTCTCTTCTTTCCTCAAGAGTGATTGGTGTGTTGAATTACAATGGAGCCTACTTATTAGAACTCCTGATAAAGAAACATCCCACTTACAGTATAAGAATGCTATTCATGCCCTAATTACTTTCTACATATAACAGTTTTGTCTTGCCCTGATTTAAGAACATTTTTAGATATAAGAAAATTCTGCTTATAGGAACAATTATGCAAACAAAATTTTAATAAATATTCTTATGTTAGCTGGCACTCAATTAATTTTACAGCAGCATTCTAATTATTGAAGTATAAACTCTCACATACTGTATGTTAGCTTACACCATTGGACTGTCTGCCCATTTTAATTTGGTATGATTATGTCATCCATTGATTTTGCAGGGCTTGTTATTATTTTCAATTAATCCTTTTAAAAGAATATTCAAGTTACTTTTTATGCATTTAATCCTTTTAATAAAAAGTGTTTCTAATAATAATCTCAACTAACAAAACCATAAGCATATAAATAAAATAATAATATGAGCAATACAACATGTGAATGTAAACACGTGAATATAAGCAAATTATTAGAAATGGTAAATAGAGAAGAGTAGAAGCAAGTCAAACATCAACCAATAGAAGTCTGCTAGAGCTGGGTTGATGTAGAATCTTGGACTGCATATGGGGAACAGAGAAATTCGCAATAGTTTTTTTAACAAAGTTAGACTTCTGTGAAGAATAGCCACATTGCTTACTGCATCTGGCCAACAGGAATGACAGCACCTCTTTGGACTGCCAGTTTTTGTTTTTTAATTAGTAGTTAGTAAGTTTTTATACCCAGGTTCCCCCCATCTTGGGTGCACATGCACACATGTGGCGGTTATGTGCATGCAGCATTTTGAGATACCCTCCCTACATGCACCCCCTCCCACCTGCACCACCACCAGTCCTCTACCTGGTGGTGATGAAACTACAGGGGGGTGACAACAACCCCAGAAAATGAGAGCTACTGTTTGGCTACTCAATCCTGCTCCCCCCGTGCCTGCTCTCCAAGGTCATTCCTGAACCCAGGTTGCTGGTGTGACGTGAGGTGAGGCAGAATGCCTCAGCCCTCTGTGCTCTGGGCTGACTCAGGTACTGCTTGTTCAAGTTCAAGTTTATTGGCAGGAAAAAACTCCATTGAGCAGGCTCATTTACTGTACAAGGAGGTCCTGAGTAACAACAGGGACATTATACAAGCACATACAAAGTAATATGCATTAAATACATGAATAATCCATGAGAAGAAAATAGGACAATAATATTTACATCATGTATACCTAGGTGCACTTAGGCTAGGAGTTAAATAAGTGGTTAGCACTGGGTAACAAGATAGTGCCACGTGAGGGAAGTAGAATTACAAGGCCAGCAAGGAAAGTAAAGATAGTAGCACAGGTGGGGTAGTATAAGGCCAGTGGGAAGGGGGGGGCAGAGGATGGTAGGATGGAGGTAGGAGGGGGCAGACAACAGGGTGGAGGGGGTGGGAAAAGTGAATATAACAGAGTGGCTATGTTGGCTGAGGCAAGGGCACTATGGAGGTGGTGTGGAGAGAAGGTAGAGATAGAAGGTAAAGATAAGATAACTGTACATAAGGACAGGGACTCTTGAGAGATGATAGTGTGGGATACAGACTGGGTTAGATTGTGTGGTGATGGTTGTGTAACATGGAGAGGGGAAGGGGAGAGGAAGAAGGGGGAATAGAAGTATACAGTAATGGCAAGTCACTTAGGGGTGAGGGAGGGGGGTGGACAAGAGGATAGAGCAGTCACTGCAATAGACCAGGCAGGGAGAAGGTGCTTTATCAACCGCAGTCACCAAAGTTCCATAGGCTGTCATAAATAAGTCTTTTGAAGCTATTCAGGGGGACCAGGCTTTGCAGTTTGAGCCTGGATTGGACTTTATTCCAGGCAACTGGGAGGGCATGGCTTATAGCCATTTTCCAAACTGGAAACAGGAGGTTGGAATGTCTAGCATGATGAAGAAGTTACTGTGTATGGGGTAGGGGCAGGTAATTCATTGGAAGAGGTTGGAAATATAGAGCGGAAGTTTTTCCAGTAGGGCTTCGTAGAGTCAGGTGACAGAGTGGAAGAGATGCCTGGTTGCTAAGGAGGTCCACCTGAGGGAGACATACAGGTCACAATGAAGAGTTCAATGGTGAGTGTTGGAAATGAAGCATATCACTCTGTGATAGAGAGTGTCCAGTTGATGTAACAGCGAATCAGAGCATCTGCCATATAGAATATTGACATAGTCTATAAGTGCTAGAAAGGTTGTTTGGACCAGCACAGTCTGGAGTCAGAATCGAATAGAGATTTATTCCTATAAAACAAGCCAATTCTTTGATGTAATTTCTTTACTAGGGAGTTGATGTGGGCTGAAACAGTTAGGTGTCGATTTAGTTCACAGCCTTGGTATTTAAAATCGTGGACTAAATCGAGATCATTGCCATGGAGAGTCTTGATGGGAGGCAAGGAAGCAAGCAAGATAGGGATGGAGGGCAAGTGGTTGGAATAGAAAAACATCACTTTTGTCTTTTCAGCATTTAACAGCAGTTTGGAATGTATGATACTGTGCTGGAGGAGATCGAATTCTTCCTGTATTGCTGCGCGGACTTCGTCTACCGAGGGACTGGATATGTATATTACTGTATCGTCTGTGAAAAGGTATAGTTTTGCTTTGCTGATGCCATTTCCAATGAGGTTGATATATATCATAAACAGAAGTGGTCCAAGTATTGAACCTTGGGGTACCCCTCTCCTGAGTGGAATGAGCAGGGATAGGGAGCTATTGGCTTTTACCTGTTGAGATCTAGCTGACAAGTAACTGTCAAACCATGATAGTGCAGTGCTGGAGATTCCATGCCAGTTCAATGAATCAAGGAGTAGAGCATGATTGACTGTGTCAAATGCTTTGCTGAGGGCCAGGAAGACTGCTCCTGTGACTTGTTTCCTGTCAATTGCAAGGAGCCAGTCATTTGTAACTGAGGCTAGAGCTGAAGTGGTGCTATGGGAAGGATGACATCCTGATTGGATTGGGTCTATAAGGTTTGCTTTCTCAAGGTAATTTCTAATTTGTTCATTTACCAACTTTTCAAGGAGCTTAGAGAGCTGAGGCAGAATGGAAATAGGTTGGTAGTTATTTGGGTCAGTAGGGTGACCTGACTTAAACAGCAGAAGTACTTGAGCTATTTTCCAAGTCCAAGGGACAGTGCTGGAGTTAATGTAGAGGTTAAATAAGTGTAAGGGGGGGGGGCATGAGGTACTGGATGCAGAGTTTGATGAAGTTTGGTTCTAAAGTGTTAGAACCAGAACATTTGTTAACCTTTAGGTGGAGAAAAAGGTCTTCCACCTTTTTGTACTGGAATGAGGAGAGGTGAAGACTGAGCTGAGAAGCATTGGGGAATGTGTAGGAGCAAGTGAGGCAGCTTTGGAGGAGCTGAACATGAGACCCATGGTGGAGAAATGCTCATTAAAGCAGAGTAGAATATTGAATTCATCAGAGAGAGTAGTGTCCTTGTAGAAGATCATCCCGGGTAATGAGGATGACTGTTTATTGCCTTGAACAGACTTAATGATACACCAGAACATACTGGAGTTACCCTTAGCAGTACCAAAGGCTGACAGGCAAAACTTTGCCTTTGTGTCCCTTATTCTTTTGGTGAAATTGTTACAGCAGGCTCTAATAGTTGCCCAGTCAGAAAGGAGGTTAGTCCACCTGGCTGTAGCCAAGAGGCGATCCCTCCCATTTAGCAAGGCCCTTAGCTCAGCTGTGAACCAGGGGTAGGAGAAGTTCCGTACTCTGCATTTTACCATAGGGGCATGTTTGTCAATGATGGTGGTTAGGATGTTGTTGAAGAATGGAACCACATTATTTATGTTGGAAGCCAGGTAGAAATCAGTCCAATTATGAACCTGAGGTCCGACTGGTACTTAGATAGACTGAACTTACGAAGACTCCTTCTCCAAGAAAACCTATTGGCTGACTTGAGTGTGGATCATCCTCTAACACTGGCCATGGCGTGATGATTGCTAGCGCTGTAGTGAAAAACAGCAGTGTGAGTGATTTTATGGAGTCTGTTAGTTAGGAAAGGAACTGCAGCGAGTGAAGAGGTGACTGCTCTCTCAGTGGAAGGGAAGTAAATGCAAATCTAGGAGCTTTCATTATTATTTCTTCACATTGATATTGCATTGGGGAAAGGAGGAGTAGGTGTTTGAAGAAGGTTGTGCAATGGCTACTTAAAGTCTGTTTTTGAGTGTGGATAGGAATATAAAAAGCAGTTGATCAATATATCTAAACGTATGCAACAAAGGAGGTAAGGGAAATAAAGAAAATGTTTTGCACTGATAGAGGAGGGAGAGGGGAGACTTGGGGGAGTGTTTGGTATCCTGCATCTGGAAGGGTGGGGGGTTGCAGGTGGGCAACAACAGCAATGGGTAGGGTGGTAGGCTGCAACAACTGCGGTGCACCAATCTTTCTAAAAATTGCCTGGAGTGTGGGAGGATGTTTAGTGTGCAACCACATAGAAAAACTTAGAAAGGAGATTGAGGGTCTGCAGGAGGAACTAAGACAGGCAAGGCAGATTGGGGGTGGGTTTAGCCAAATACTGGAGGGAGGAAGAAGGGGAGATGAGGGAGGGTGATTTAAGCCAACAGTGGTGAGGAGAGGGTCAGAAGAAGGGAAGCAGAGACAGAGGGGCCCAGGTCAAAAGAACAATTGCTGGGGAAACCAGGTCAGGAGACAAAAGACAAATGGAAGGAGGAGATAGGGACTTGTGAGGGGAGGCGAAGAAGTGGCAAAAGTCATGGAGTGGAAAGGAGAGAACAGGTTACTATGAAGAGAGAGGGAGTGGGCATTTGTGAAGGGCCTTCAGAAAATAGTTGTGCACTGCTAGAGAGGAAGAAGGTGGAGGAGGGAAATGATGAAATTAGAGGAGAAATTGATAAATGCCTGGACCAAACTGGAGCGGGGAAGTTCTGGGAGAATTGCAACAGGGTTAAAAGGGGGAAATAATGTGCAGGAGGAAGAAGAGGAGCTGGAAATGAGAGAGGGAGATGAATGGAAGCAAGCAGGAGAGGGTGGAATCTTAGTGCTGGGGACTCAATACTAAGAGGAGTTAGGTGGGGTAGCAAGGGGAGAGCATAGTCGCATTTGGGTGGAGGCCATGCCAGGAATGACAGTGGAAAGGTGGAACAAGTCTGTTCTGAAATATGCTAGAAGGGTAGGGACAAGCCTTATTTAATTATACATCTTGGGACAAATGACCTGGCTGACAAGACAGTAGATACAGTCCAGAGGAGGTTTGAGGAACTAGCACAATTATGTGAGGGAGCAGGAAGATCAGTAACTTTTCAGAGATACTTCCATGCAAAAGCAAGCACAACAAGGAAGCTGAGAATAGAGGAATTTAATGGATGGCTAAGAACCTGGTGTTGTGCTAAAGGGTATGGGCTGTTGGGGAGGGACCTGGGAGGACAGTAGTCTCTATGCCAAGGACAGACTACACTTGAGTGAGGAGGGAAAGAAAGTGTTGAAACAGAGGATGGAGGAGTACATAGAGGAAGTTGGGAATTTAAACTAGGAGTGGGGGGTGGCAGTTGGGGAAGAGATATGCAGAGACCACAGGTTGGGAAATCATATGAGCTTACCACCCATAACAGTGACAAATGCCAAGTACTGTTGGTGATGCTAGGAAAGGAGGGCAGGATGGGAGGGGGAAAGGGTGGAAGGTGGTTACCCTTAATGCTAGGAGCCTTGGGAGGAAAACTGCAGAGTTACAGGTTCTCATGGCAGAGGGAGAGGTGGACATTGCAGCCATCACGGAAACATGGGCCACACAATACAATGACTGGGACCTGTCTGTAGCAGGGTACAGGTTATTTGAGGGACAGGGTGATTGGGAAAGGAGTGGGGTGGCACTATATGTGAAGGAAGGACTGAAGTGTGTAAGGGAGGAAGGGGAGGAGGGTAGTATGGAGTCACTTTGGATGCAAATCCAGGATTCCAAGAATAGGATTCTTAGAATGGGAGTGGTGTACAGGCCACCATCTCAGACGGAGGAGTTAGACAGGGAACTAGCGGGACAGATCAGGAGGACCTGCAAAAAGGGTAGTGTGGTGATTGTGGGGGACTTCAAAATGCCAGGAGTGGACTGGTGCACCCTAACAACCAGGAACAGAAGGGAGCAGGTACTGCTGGATGCCTTCCAGGACAGCTTCCTGCTGCAAATGGTCAGTGAACCAACCAGGTTAGGGAATACCCTTGACCTTGTGCTGGCAAATGGGGACTTTGTGAGAGAACTTACAGTGGAGGAACCACTGTCAGGGAGTGACTACCACTCAGTATGGCTCACATTGGATATGGGCAAGGAAGGAGTAGAATCTGGCATAATAGTGCTGGACTTCAGGAGGGCCAACTTTGGGAGGATGGCGGAAGTGGTAAAAGGGTACCTGGCCAGAATTCAGTCTAATATGGACACTAACTAGATGTGGGAGCTCATAAAGCTGGGGATAGTGGAGGCAACCAAAACCTGCTGCAAAGCCCAGAGCAAGAAGGCTAGGAATAAGAAACCGATCTGGTTGAGTAAGGAGGTCATGGAAAAGGTAAGGAGGAAAACAGCTGCCTTTAGGAAGTACAAGAAAACAGGGAGGGGGGAGGACAGGGAGGAGTACTTGACAGAATCGAAGGAGGTGACAAGGGCAGTAAGAGGAGCCAAAGCATCTACGGAACTCAGGCTGGCACAAGGCATTAAGAAGGGAGAAGGACTTCTGAGTACATCAGGAGAAAAGGGCTGTAAGGACCACATAGTAAGGATTAGGAAGGAGGGGGTTGGGTGGAAGCAGGTGCGATAAGGCGGAAGCACTAAATGAGTACTTGCTCAGTATTTACTAAAGAGAAGGGGACACCAAGGTGGGAGAAATGGCAGAAGCAGGGAGGGAAGTGGTGACAGATGGGGAAATCATGGAGAGCAGAGTTCAGGAGGGTTTGAAGGCACTGAGGGTGGACAAGGCACCAGGCCCAGATGGCATCCACCCCAGGGTACTGAAGGAGCTGGCAGAGGTCCTTGCAGGACCTTTGGCAGACCTATTTAATGCCTCACTACATTTGGGTGTATACCTCAGAACTGGAGGATGGCTCATGTGGTGCCCCTCCACAAGAGTGGCCCCAAAGATGAACCGGGAAACTACAGACCAGTGAGCCTCACATCCATCTTGGGTAAGCTAATGGAGACCATCCTGAAGAAGAGGCTGGTGGCCCTCCTAGAGGCCAAAGGACTACAGGACAGCAGACAGCATGGCTTCATATGTGGCAGATCCTGCCAAACCAACCTGGTCGAGTTCTATGACTGGGTAACTAGGTAACTGGACAGGGGCCATGCAGTGGATGTCCTGTATCTGGACTGCAGTAAGGCATTCAACTCAGTGCCACATAGAAGGCTGGGAAGGAAGTTAGTAGGCACAGGGGCAGGTGCAAAGCTGGTGAGATGGGTAGGAAACTGGCTGCAGGGACGGCAGCAGAGGGTGGTGGTGGGTGGGGAGCTCTCACACTCAAGGGCAGTGACGAGCGGTGTTCCACAGGGCTCGGTGTTGGGACCAGTGTTGTTTGGGATATTCATTGCAGACATATCATGGGACATCAAGAGCAAGATCAGTCTGTTTGCTGATGATACCAAGGTAGGCGTGGTGGTGGAGGACCTGGGGGGATGGCAGGGGTTGCAGGATGATATGGCAAAGCTTGAAACCTGGTCAGACACCTGGCAACTGGGCTTTAATGCCAAATTAATGCCAAAAAGTGCAAGGTGCTGCATTTTGGGATGAAGAACCCAAGGAGGAGTTACCAGCTAGGGGGAGTGCAGCTAGCCCAGACAGAGGAGGAGAAGGATCTGGGTGTGCTCATTACTGGGTCAATGAACAACTCGGCACAAAGTAGGAAGGCAGCTGCAAAGGCCAACAAAATGCTGGGTTGTATTGCAAGGGGTATATTCTCGAGGAGGGAGGAGGTGATTCTGCCACTGTATAGGTCATTAGTTAGACCACACCTGGCATACTGCATGCAGTACTGGTGTCCGTATCTGAAGAGGGACATTAAGTTACTGGAGAGGGTGCAGCGCAGAGCGACAAAGATGATCAAGGGGCTGGGGGACTTATCATACGAGAGGAGGTTGAAGGAGTTGAACATGTACTCACTGTAGGAGATGTGAGACAGGGGTGACATGATTGAAACCCTTAAATACATGAAAGGAATAAACAAGACAAGTATAGAGGGGCTGTTCAAAGTAAGGGAGGGGAGGGACACCAGGGGCCATGATATGAGATTGGAGTGAGGAAGGTCCAGGAGGGAGATGAGGAGACACTTTTTTACAGAGAGGGTTGCGGCTGGGTGGAATGTGTTACCTCCTGAAGTGGTATGCAGTAGAACAGTGGACTGCTTCAAACGAGGATGGGACAGGACAAGGGGGAGGGTTAATGAAGGGGAAGGGTGGAAGGGAGGGGCAGCTGCAGAATAAGGGGTGCTAGCTGCACATTCAAGCAGACTTGATAGACCTCTAGGCCTTTATCTGCTGGCAAATTTCATATGTTTGTATGTTCGTATGATTAGGTCAATCAATGACCCGTTAGAGGAGAATTTAAGAAGTGGTTGAGCGATATAAATTACCAGTTGAGTGAAGGATCAGAGTTCTTTAAATTGAGAGCTTTTGTTGCAAGTTTATTGCCAGTCGAGATTTAAATTGCCAAATATGATAATCTCACTCTGCCTTTTGTCGGCAATATCTTGTAAGTAACTTAGGAGCTGAAGGCCCGCAGAGGGTGGCCTGTAGCAACCTATTATTGTCAGGGTTTCAGTGGGTGATAGAGAAAGGTTAAATGTCAGAGTTTCGAACTCCTTTGGTGTACTGGCAGGATCATAGTCAGAGACTGTAAACTTATCCTTGACGTAAAGTGACATGCCTTCCCTGGTTTCACTGTCACTACAGAAGAGGTTATAGGGTGCAAAACATATAGTGGCATCATGAATGTTTTCTTTTTCAGCCAAGTTTTTGATAGTACCAAAATATATGGGTCTGTGTGGGAGATCTATGCCTGGGTAAGGTCTAATTTTTTTAGTAGACTGCATACATTAAGAAGTTTTGTTTTGCCCCAAAATGCAATATCTTGTACTTTTTGGCATTGAACCCCAGCTGCCAGGTGTCTGACCAGTTCTCTAGCTTTTTCAGATCTTCCTGCAAACCCTGACACCCCTGTATGTCATCCACCACTGCCCCTATCTTGGTGGTGTTGGCAAACAGGCTGATCCTGCTCTTGATACCTATGGAAATGTCTGCAATAAATATCCCAAATAACACTGGACCGAGCACCGAGATCTGTGGAACCCCACTCATTACTGCCCTTGGGGATGAGAGTTCCCCTTCTACCACAAAACCCTCTGCTGCCTTCCCTGCAACCAGTTTGTTATCCATCCTGCAATTTTTGCCCCCACCCTTGTGCCTTCAAGTTTTATTCCAAGTCTCCCATGCAGCACTAAATTGAATGCCTTGCTGAAGTCCAGGTACAGGACATCCACTACATGGCCCTTGTTCATCTGTCTAGTTACCCAGTCATAGTAATCAATCAGGTTGGTTTGGCAGGATCTGCCCACAACAGAGCCATGCTGTCTACTGTCATGTAGCCAGCTGCTGCACATTTATGAGTGTCCAATCAATCTGTGACAGTGCTGCTTTGAGAGACCTAAGCTGTCCTTTCCTCAGGACTCTGCTTGCAACTATAATTGGGAGAGCTTGTTTATATTCATTAGACCACCTGCATGTTATCAGAGATTGGTTGCTCAGGGTGTCGGGTTCCACAATGGCCTCAGAAATCCTACAGGGGAAACTATGGAGGAGCCAGTCAATGAGTGTATTGTTACCCATTCTATAGTTCATCCTGGTGTATTCTGTTACTAACTGTGTGATGTATGAACTGGCCAAGATGTCCTTCTGGGGGGGTTGACGTCTTACTGAGCCAGTTTATATTGAAGTTCCCAGTGACAGTGAGTTCACAGTCCTTTTTAAGATTAGCCACGACATCCATGACTTTAGTAAGGCACTTGCATACTGTGTGACCCTGAGCAAGTCACTTAACTTCCTTGTGCTTCCAGGTCACACCTGGAAACAAGCTTCGGCTTAGTGTGCCTTTCCTGGTTAAACAATTTCCCCTTTCCCTTTCCCTAAGGCCCTTAATGGCCTTTCTGGGTGGCAAGTAGACTGATCCAACAACAAGAGATTTGTTATGTTGGCCAAACAGGAGTTTGACTACAAGTAGTTTTTCTACAAGTAGTTCATGATCATCAGCCCCACCAGTTATAGGAAGTACGATCCCTTGGATTGTATCACTGATGTAAATAAGACAGCCACCATCCTTTTTTGCTTTTCAGTTGTTCCTGAAGGCTTTATAGCCTGTCAGTGCAATTTCATTCACCTTGGTCTTAGGAGTTAACCATGTTTCCATAAGGCAAATGATGTCTGGGCAGTGCAAAGCCATCCAGGCCTGGAATCGTGCAGGTTTGGTAATCAGGCTACGTTTATTCATTGCCACAATTTATAGGACCCTGCTCTTAATCCCACTTGACTCATTTGCATTTGGTGGTCCAGGACAGGGGTGCATGTTGCCAGACAAAAGTAGTAACAATAGTATAGTTTTTATTGTTGTTATAATGATGGTTATTGAGGACTTACCCTTGCGGGACTTAAGTTTGCAAAGGTTGGGTAACATTTTTTTGAGAGAGGTAGGTGGTGGCATGTAAAGTGCGTTATAACCATATATAGAGCTATGATTTAAGATCTCCATTTGTACCAGTGGCACTAGTGTCTCAGGACATAACCCTGTCATGGAAGTTACCACTAGTGTCTTCAGCAATACACTTGCAGCAAGGCTAGGGTTAAGGAGGAGGAGAATGGTAGGGGGGCACCTTGATGCTTGTCTGAGCTTGCGGCCAATATTACAGACAACAGCACTTAAAGTAAAGTGCTGGTCATTTTCAACACACAGCGTATGAAGTTGGTGCCCAAGAATAAAGGTGGTAGTGGGTTATCAGTGGGAGCAGTGGGCAGTGTGTGTGTGTGTTAGTAACCCATGGGTGAGAGAAAGTGGAAACAGTGGAGAGCTGTAAGAATTGCCAAAAGATGGCATGCAGTACAAGTGGACTGAGTTAGCAAGAAAACCAGGGTTGAAAGAAGACATTGGGAGATATAGGTATAGTGGCCACAAGTGGTCATTCATGATAAGATGTAAATGACAAAGTGGGGTGTTAAAAGAAAAGTGCAGCACAAAGAGATTTTTAAAATATGGTGCTGGACACCAGACTGGCTCCAAAGGCTACCTTGCTTGCTGCTGAGAAGTTGCCAGTGGGTCAGTGGGCTGGGGCCAGCTTGGAGGAGTACCGATGTGCATTAAATGGCAGGAACCTTGCTTGCTGCTGTGAAGTTGCCAGTGGGTCTGTGGGCTGGGGCCAGCTTGGAGGAGTACTAAGGTGCATTAAATGGCAGGAACCTTGCTTGCGGCTGTGAAGTTGCCAGTGGGTCTGAGGCCTAGGGACAGCTTGGAAGAGCCTTGAGGTGTCTGAATGGCAGGATCCTTGCTTGCTGATGTGAAGTTGCCGTTGGGTCCAAGGGCTGAAAGCAACTTGTAGGAGCCTTAAGGTGCCTGAAATTGTAAGACACTGAACATCACACTTCCTCTGGGCCATTGCCACATCTCTTTTATTTCTGAGTATTAACCATGAAAGTCATTTTGAACCATAAAATCCATTTTCCTGATGTAACCTAGAATGTAGCTTGCATGTACTCTATGAGGGTGGGATGGGGTGGGGGATGCACTTCTTATTTGTCTTCAGTGCTACTAACATGTTATCTTCATGTTTTTGGATCCCCTGGTTTGAACCCATTGAAATGGTATGGCATCAAATGAAACAATATATATGGTGTGTCACAAAGCCAAGAAACATGTTTTATCTGGATTTGCCCATTGGGCAATTTTGGAGAAGAGTACTGAAAAAAGAACACTGTAACAAATACATTGATCATCTCTAAAAAGTATTGCAGGAAATAATTTCAGATAATGGTGGGCATGTGAGCATAAATTAACTTATGTACAGTATCCTGAGTTTGCTGATACAGTACCTGGTCCACGTGGATTGTGAGTGCTGGGGGTGTGTGGTTCTGTTATACTGCTGACATCACAGCACATGTTGGAATGCGCTGCTATTATCATATATGCCCCTCAACACCATTATTTTTCACATGGTCTGCTTTTCCTATAAATAAAGTGCTGTTTTTGTTTGTTATACCTTGATGTTCTACACACATCATTCATAGTGTAAGTAATAAAGAGAAAGACACTTAAGCACTTTACAGTGTTTTCCCGTCTGCTTGTATTGCAGTTTCCATTTCATTTTGTGTTTGCAACTTAAAATATTAGTACCATCTTGAGCCACATCTTTGAGAATGGCTACTGCATGGACATCTTCAAAATGTTATTTACTGAAAACAAGTTGTAGCCGATAACCCTTTATTAGACTAACAAAAGACTTGTTTACACACTCAGCTTTGAAGAACCCTATTCCTTGTGCATTGGTTGCCTCCTATGTGCACTGCAGGTTTTTTACCATACTCAGAAGTGGGGGTGGCAATCTGCTGTGAGCGTATTTTGTGGCCATGTGGACACATTCCAAACAATCACAATGGTGGATTCACCCTATTTCTTATCATGCAGTCTTCTCCTGTCATTACCCAGGGCCAAAACTAGGAAGTACTGCAGAATACAGCAGCCAGTGGGATCATTCAATGTCTACTTACAATCGGCTTGTTCTCTGCTGCGAGTGGTGTGTTATCCATTTTGTCGGGTGGATTACTCACTGACTGGAATCAGGCTCCTCCAGTAAGTTAAACAAACCATGAAAAGAAAACATTTAAATAGCCCGCAGTCTAGACAGGGTCCACTAGTGCTGGCACTTCCTCTATGCAGGGAGCCATGGCAACCAGTTGAAATTATTGGAGACAGAGGCACATCACTGGGGATATCACCAGCCACAAACTGGCCCAGAGTTCTGAACACAGCATGGCACGACTGGTAGCGGTATAAACAGGGTACCATGTAAACATGCCCTTAGCATTATAAATGGATCATTGCAAGCATGGAGCACATGGACAGAAACAGCGATGTGGCAGTGTAAACATGTGTTATATTCACGCTGGGCTGCCATCTGCATGGGCATTAGTAAACTTGTAATTGGGGAGAGTTTTTATGTTAGCTTATATTTTTATTAGTTAGCTAGTGCTAGGGACTTTTGAGTATTAGGCAGGGCATTAAGGTGAATTAGGGTAGGAGATTAGGTTTTGCTTTTAGTGAGGGTCTCTGAAATGCATGTGTTACTGCAGATGTATATGATAGGGGAGTCTGTTCATTGAAGCTGCTGGCACTCACCTAAGGCAGGAGGATGCAGCATTGCTGGAGGTTGGATTTGGAGGGCAGCCGAGGTGTGGAAGACCTTTTCTGGTGAAGGATTTGGTACTCGTGGGACTGTTGGTGCTTGCCGGTAGTCCTGTGGTCTGAGGGGGGTGGCTTGTCTGTTTTCAGTGGTGGGGGAAGAGGTTTAACGTCCCCTTAAGTCTTCTTCCTGTGGTAATCTGATCAACGTGGACTGCCCTCGGCAAAAAGACTGTTTTTCTGATACTCCTGTTGTGACTTGTAATGGATTATTGCGATCTGCTGTCGAGGGTAAGTGCTGGCATTTAAGTATAAATGTAGCTCAAGTCAGCTGCTCTGGTGAGAGAGGTGCTGCTCATTGAACTGGTTTCCTGGATGATATTTCAATACACCAAGATCAGTACTGGACTAGACCGAAGGAACTTGAGTGCTGTGTGCTTTTAAATCTTGTGTTGCACTTTATAACTATTAACCCTAAGGGCTTAGAATTTCCTTGATCTGGACAGTTTTGTGCACTACTTTATTCTGGTATATTGTTTGTCTGTATTAACTGTATGCTGTCTGTATGTACACTCCCCTGGTGCTGTTTAAGATTTTATTGTTGGGAGGGGGGGTGGTTGGCAGAGTGAGTGTGGTGTGAGTGATGTATATGGTTGAGGGCTTCATTAGTATTATGGATAAGTGGTTGTGTGTGATTTGTTTAATTGGCTGATCGATATGTGTCTGGGGGTGTCCAGTGACCAGGGGCAGGCTAGGATCTTGTATGGGGTGTCCCAGCTCCTTGACCTGTGTCCCTTCACCATCCTCCCAGTAACTAACACCACAGCATGTTGCTGTTGAAAGGTCAGAACTGGGAGGTGTCATATTGGTTGGAGCTAGTAGGGTACCTCTTGCATGCTTGAGGGGGGATGGAGGACAGAGGTAGTAGGGTGCAGAAGGAGCCCTGGGATTTGACGGGTCCAAGAGAGATGCCAGACGTGTTTGGTTCCTATGCCTAGGATTTCTATGAGACTGAGTGTCCCCCAATCCCCTGAGGTCAGTGCTTTGTAATGCCAGATCAATCAGGAATAAGACCACAGTTATTGTGGATCTGGTTTCTTCGGATGATCTGGCATGCATTATGGAGACCTGGATGGGGGACAACGCTTGTCTGGTTTTAGAGGCCGCCGTCCCTCCTGGGTACTCTGTTGTGCACTGCCCCAGAGCAGAACACACGGGCGGAGGTGTGTCCATCTGTTTTAGAACTGAGCTAGGCTTCACCGTGTACCCAGTGAGAACACCAAGTTCCTTTGAATGTGTGGTCATCTGGGGTAGTCCGGGCATAGGCTGCAAGATTCTCTTGATTTACCACCCACCTGGGATGGCAGGAGAGCTCCTACAGGAAGTAGTTGATTTTATCATCTGTGAAACATTGGAGCCCCCCCAGGAGTTTGGTCCTGGGGGACTTCAATGTTTGGGCTGATGATGAGTCATCCAGGTTGGGTTATCACTTCCTCCAGATAATGACATCTCTGGACCTGTCACAAGTGGTTACTACCGTGACTCACCAGGGTGGTCACATGCTGGACTTGGTCTTCTCGCTGGGGCTTGAGATTGACAACCTCAAGACTGATTGGGTCATTTGGTCCAATCATTGCATGGTGGCGTTCTTTCTCAGGGCTCCCCTTGAGATCCCTCCTATTGCAGAGATGGTAAGCTACCACCCTTTGAGGGGTTTGACCCCGGAGGGCTTTTTGGTGGTAGTGAACCTATCTAGTTTGGACAGTGCATGCAGGGAGGGTGTGTGTGAAGCAGTCGCTACCTATCATCGGTTGATGACTTGGGCATTTGACTCCCTTGCACTGGTCTGTGTACAACCCAGATCCTCTCACTTGAGGTTCCCGAGGTTTGATGCGGAGCTCAAGGCATTGAAGATCAAGGGTCGGAGGTTGGAGTGCTGCTGGTGGGGGACCGGGCTGGAGGTGGACAGACTGGCCCTGCATGCACACTATGGTGTGTACCAGGGGGCAATCAGCCTTTAGAAGGCAGTGTTCCTGTCAAGGGAGATTGCTGCTGGGAAGAACCGACCAGCCATGCTTTTTTGGACTGTGGACAGGCTGTTACATCTGGCTTGTCTACAGCTGAAAAAAGCATTTTCTGAGGTATTGTGTAATGAGTTCACTTGGTTCTTCTCAGACAGGGTGTCCGCCATCAGGCAGGGAATTCCACCAGTGAGCCATAATATGGCTGACAGTGGATACCTGGTTTGTTGACGTGGCACTCCGCCTGGTTTAAGGGAGTTTAAACCAGTGAAAGTGGCTAATGTCATTGAGGTAGCCTTGAGACTGAAGCACACATATTGCAAACTGGACCCAGTGCCAACTCATTTCTTAATGGGATGTGTTGACACTGCCTTGAAGAAGGCACTGGTGAGATCCCTTCTGAAGAAACCATCGTTAGACCCTGACATCAAGGCAACTTACCGACCTGTCTCCAACCTGCCTTTTTTGGGAAAGGTTGTTGAGAAGATTGTGGTGCAGCAGCTGGGAGAACACCTCATGGTATTTGAAATCTATGAGCCATTTCAGTCTGGATTTTGTTCCAGACACTGTATAGTAACTGCACTAGTTTGGGTGCATAACAATCTCCTCAGGTCGAGAGATCGAGGAGAGGGGACAATTCTCATTCTTCTCAATTTCTCTTCAGCCTTTGACACAGTGAACCATTGTGTGTTGCTCGACCACCTGAGGGAATTTTCTGGATTCACCGGCATTGTCATCTGCTGGTTTGAGATCTATCTGACAAACAGGAGGCAAAGGGTGGTGATGGGGAATTTCTCTTCCTCCCCTAGCCTTCTGTCTTGTGGAGTACCTCAGGGTTCAGTCTTATCATCAATGTTGTTTGTCATTTATATGCTACCCCTGGGTGAGATCATTAGGGAGTACAGTTTGAGGTTTCATTGCTATGCCGATGATACTCAGTTGTACTTATCCTTTGCCCCTGGGACATCCAATGCAGCAGAAGTAATTGACAACTGTCTGTCCAAGATTAATGACTGGATGGCCTCTAGCTGGTTGGGACTGAACCCCGATAAGACAGAGGTACTGGTGGTGGAGTCAAACAGGAGGAGTGATAGGATGGCCTCTGGGGCAGATATTGGATTAGTGCTGGGGTCTGTCTCATTGAAGGCCTCCTCCAGGGTGCACAATCTTGGCATCATTCTAGACAGCGAATTGACATTCGAACATCAGCTGTTGCCCATTGTCAGTGCTAGATCCTTTATCTTAGAAACATTGCTAGGATCAACTTCCTGGCTCCGCCCTGGACCTCCCCACCTTGGTACATGCTTTTGTGACATCTAGGCCTGACTACTGTAATGCACTCTACTTCAGGGTTATTGGAGGTACCCTCTGTTGACTGCAGCTAGTGCAGAATGCAGCAGCCAGGTTACTGACAGGACAGCCTAAATACTGTCACGTCACCCCAGTGCTGCGTGAACTGCACTGGCTGCCTGTTCACTGGAGGGTGCTCATCAAGGTGGACTTGCTCACCTTGAAGGCTCTACATGGTCTGGGCCCTGGCTACCTGTTGGACCTTCCTAACACCCACCATCCTGGTCTGCTCCCTTCAATCTTCCTCAAGGGGCCTCCTTGCGATTCCCAGGATGAGGTTGAAAACTGCTGGTGACAGAGCTTTTAGTGTCACCGGCCCTGTTCTGTGGAATTCATTTCCTCCATCAGTAAGGGAGGCCCCTTCAGCGGAGGCATTTAAAGCCCACTTAAAAGCCTATTTATTTAGCTGGACATTCTTGGACATAGAATGGTAGTCTGGAAGTATTCGCCATTTTTATATTTATTGGGGTCTTCTGTTTAAGTGTCGATATTGAACCCTCTTTTTATTGTGTCTAAGTATTCATCAATGTTATTTTATCATGTTTAATTATTTTATATGTGATTGTATGGCACTCAGAGCCTCTGAGGCTGGGTGCCAGAAAAATAAAATTTGCCTTGCCTTGCCTATTCCTTTACAGATTAACTTTTGGGAGTTATACGCTCTTCACTGGGTAAAGTTACTCTTTAAAACAATTAGTCCATTAAAGGATAAAGCATTTCTTTTATTTCTTTCCCGCTGACTCGATTGACATTGCTACCACATTGCTTTGTATTATCTGAAGAAATGAATACTTATAAAAAATCATCTCCTGCCAGCTCAGTGGTGCTGAGGGTTGAGGCACTGGATACCATACCTCATCTCAGGCCGGTGACTCAGGTTTGGGAATGAGCCTGGGTTACCAGGGGTCAGCAGTGGGGAGAGATGATTGAGCATCTGGGGGACTGCTCTCCTCTCTCAGGGGAAGGGGACTAGTCATCCCACCAACTGACTGTCCTCTGGCAGTAGCTGGAGGGCAGTGCATGTTGGGAGACTTGAAGCCAACATTCTCATGTTGGAAGGACAGGGTGGGAGAAAACAAAAAATGCCACAGTCCCCACAGGACCCATGATGGTCCAATCACACCAGCGAGTCTGCCCCCCACCACCAGATATGACATACCTGGGTGGTGAGTGTATGCCGGCATCCCCCACATGGCCCTGCCACAGAGGTGGTAATCCATGGGGTAACTGCAGGGATAGATGAACCTGGGGGTCATACCAGAGGATGAACCCCTTTGAGGGAGGGGTTATAGTCCCTGAAGAGGCTGCGGTGGACAGGAGAAAAGATAATAAAAAAATCCTCTCCTATCTAATGCTTTCTACAGTAAGAAAACAGATTGTTGTAGCCTTAAACACACATTGCAAGGTTTCTGAGGCACTAGCTGCTTATAGAAACAAGTGTTCAAAGAACTCTAATCTGCTACCTCCTTGGGCTAATGGCCTTTTTGTAGTTTCCGCCTACTGCACTTGTGAGTGTCCTTTATTTCACTACCATTATGTGCTTCCTGGTTTTCCAAATATTTACTGAGAGACTAGGGTGTGCCTGTTTCAATGCATTTATCATTTAATTATTTTAATTTGTTATTACAGGTTTAGTTTGGTGAGATTCAAGTCTCAGTTATAGACTGTCCTGAATAAAAAATAAATGTGTATGGCATTCAAGAAGATACTTACTGATAAAACATAGACATTGGCTCCATGATCACAAAAGATAATTGTGCAGTGACTTTAAATGCAGGTAACCTGGCTAAGGTCCTTCTGAAGTGGAGCAAGAAAATTCTAGGACTGAGTTGCAGCAAAAGAAAAGGTTGCTGACCCAAATGTGGAGTGAACTTTAGGAAAGGTGGAGAGTGATTCTGGACAGCTCTAAAATTAAGTGTGATGGAAAAAATAATATTTTTCTGATAAATAGGTAGCAATGGGTGCTTACTGACCTGGTAAAGGTAATTGTGTTGGTTAACATCCATGGCACTCCAGACATTACCTCATGGGTTTTAGCCCACTTGACTGACTAGTGATGCACATGACCTAGGATCAAATTTCTAGTCCCCAGGTCCCAGAAGCCCCTGCTCATCAGTTTGAATTTTCCATAGCTTAAAATATGGTTAGTAATACCACAATATGCTTTTAGCTAACAATCAACACTGAGACGCCTTCTGAAAATGGCTGGAAGGGACCCTTTTATTCACCTATTGATTCAATGCTAATACTCAGCCTCCTAAACAGTCGATGATAGACATCCTAGATGACTTTTCCTCTTTAAAAAAAATATATCTTACAATGCCCCCCTGCTTCCTTTTGTATTGGTAGGGTACACTCCTAGTCATCTGAACTCTCTGTAGGGAGGGCCGTGGAGTGCCATGGATGTCAACCAACACAATCACCTTTACCAGGTGAGTAAACACCCATTGTGTTGGGTTGCCATCAGAGCACTCCAAACATTACCTCATGGGTTGATAAGCAGCAGCCCTGTACCTAGCAGGGTGGGACAGAGTGATCTAAGAGTGAGAAGAGGAGAAGCTGGCTGCTGAGAGAACTTAAATGGCAAAGGGGGTCTGTAGCTTGTACAAGTAGTCAAACCTATAGTGTCTGGCAAAGGTATGGATGGATGTCCAAGTGGCTGCCTTACAAATGTCCTCTATGGACACATTAGCCCTCTCCACCCAGGAGGTAGACACCGCTCTGGTAGAATGATACCCTCTGGGGGCATGAGATTCCTTGCCTTGTAGGCCTCTTGAATGGTTCTCTTAAGCCACCTCACTATCATGGTTTTGGATGCTGCCCTACCCTGTCATTGCCCCTTTGACACAATGAATAATCTCTTGGTCTTACATATGGGCTGAGTTCTAGATATGTACGTGGTTAGTGTGCCTCCCATGTCCAAGTGATGGGGAATCATCATGTTCCCTGTCTGTGACCTAGCGGAGAATGTTGGTAACTCAATGGGCTGTTCCTTATGGAAAGCAGATATGACTTTGAGCTGGGCTGGAAGGCCGGAACTGTCCATAGGTGTACCACTTATGGGGCGAATACAGTGTAAGTCTCCCTGCATGATAGAGACCCCAGTTCGCTAATCCTCCGAGCGGAGCATATGGCAATGAGGAAGCAGGTCTTTAGGCCTGCCCAAAATAGGTCCACTTCATGTAATGGCTTGAATGGCGTTGTGCTGAGAGAATCTAGGACTAGGGTTAGATCCCAAGGGGCAATTAGAATCCTAACCCTGGGGTGTAGGATCTCTACTACTCTGAGGAAGCGTACTACATCTGGGTGAGTCCCTGGGCTGTGTTGGCCTATGGGGCTAATAGTGGTGCCAATGCTGGACAGCTGTACGCGGAGAGAAGAATGGGACAGGCCTTTATCCATGGCCTGCTGTAAGTACAGTAGGATAATCACCATGTCGGCTTGTTCTGGCTCTATGCCCTTATCTCTACACCATGCCACAAAGATAGACCACTGCCTGCCATAAGTGGAGGTGGTGGAAGGTCTTCTAGACTGCAGCAATGTGGATATAACTGATGCATGGTATCCAGCTCTTAACAGTCTCTGCCTCTCAGGAGCCAGGTCATTAGCTTCAGGGTCCCTGGTGCAGGGTGGCCACAAGTCCCTGCGTTAGCATGTCTGGTCAGTATGGGAGCCTATGTCTGTCCAATGCAATGGGTACTACTGCTGAGAACTAGGCTCTCCATGGCCAGTGCAGTGCTACCAGGACAATGGTCCTCTGTGATTGCCAAATTCTGGATAGGACTTGTGGGAGAAGGAGGATGGGAGGGAAGACATACGCCCAATCCCGTGATCACGTCTGGGACAGAGTGTTGATCCCCTGGGAGTGACATTCCCTGTATCTGGAGAAGAGAGTTTTCACCTGGGTGTTCTCTGCTGTTGCCATGAGATCCAAGGATATGGGACCCCATGTCTCATGAATCAGTTGGAACAAGTTGGGATCCAGGTGCCATTCTCCTGGGTGCACCTGTTGGCGGCTGAGCCAGCCCACTCATATGTTGAGCTTGCCTGCTAGGTGGACCATGCCAATGTGTATGAGATTAGCCTAAACCCAGTTCAACACCCTCATCACCTCTCTCTGCATGGCTCTGCTTCTGGTGCCCCCTTTTTTGGTGATGTAAGGCACTGTGACCTGATTGTCGGAGTGAATTAAGACCGACTGACTGGAGATGGTCGATTGGAAGGATCTGAGTGCATGGTAGACTGCCCTCATCTCCAACACATTGATGGACATCCTGGCCTCTGGAGTCATCCAGTGGCCCTTGGCTGATAGAGGGCCCAAGCATGCTCCCCATCCTAGGAGGCTTGCATCCATCTCAATGGTGATGTCATAGTTTGCCTTTAGTGGTACCCCTCATGTGAGGTATCAGCTCACAGTCCACCAGACTAGGGTGCGCCATACTGTGTCCTTCAGGTTCCACTCATTCGGGAATCCCTGGGTCAGCATGTAGTTCTGAAGTGGTCTCATGTGCCACCTGGCCCATGAGACCAGGTCAATGCATGATGCCATGCACCCTAGCATCAGAGCTATTTGTGCAATGGTTGGCAGATTGTTGGCCTTCAGCTGTTGAGCCAAGGCTCTCACAGTTTCCATCCTTTTCTGGGATGGTCTGGCCCACCCCTGGGATGTATTTATCTCCACTTCCAGGTGTTCTAGTTGTTGCATTGGTATCAGGTAGCTCTTGGCCTGGTTCACTATCCAGTCATGTTCCTCAAGTGCCTGCAATACCATCTGGGTGACTCTGCACTACTGCTTTTTGGAATGAGCTCTGATTAGCGAGTCATCCAGGTATGGGATAATATCCACTCCCTACTCTCTCAGTCTGGCAACAAGAACCAAGGACACTTGGGTGAACACCCTTGGTGCTGAGATAAGGCCGAAGGGTAGTGCTTGGTATTGAAAATGCTGCCCTAGGATTTGGAATCGGAGGTACTGCCTGTGACTTGACCTGATTGGGATGTGAAGGTACGCATCCTTCAGATCTATTGACATGAGGTGGTTGCCTACCTGAATGCTGCGGAGAGTTGATTTTAACATCTCCATTTTGAACCTCTGGGTAACTACGTGTCTGTTAAGGTGTTTGAGATCTAGGATGGGGCAGAGTTCCCCATCTTTTTGGGTTGAAGAAAGAAAATGGAGTGCACTCCCTGATCTTGCTTGTGAGGAAGCACCAGCTGGATCACCCTGTTCTGCATCAAGTCCTGCAGTATTTGTTGGACCTGATGAGCAGACGATTTCCTCTTTGAGATGGGAGGGCTTACGAATCTGTGTGGTACTGGAGAGTGGGACAGTTCTATAGAGTACCCCCTGGACATTACCTCTAGTACCGATTTGTCTGACATTGTACCATGCCACCTGTGGTGGAACAGCATTAGTCTCTTGCCCACGTGTGAGCAAAGGCCCCGTGCAGGTGGAATCTTTGGAAGAATGGATCTGTATTCATTGTTGTTTGTTCCTGTTCCCTCTTCCTCTGCCTACAAACTTGGAGCCTCGGCTTTGGAAGGAGGAGGGTTGGTAACTGGAGTTGAAAGAATTACAGGATCCTCCCTGAGCTCCTCTGCCTCAAAAGGATTTGTTCTGGTAATAGTTGTTTCTGTGAGTCTGTTGGAACTTGTTTCCCCTGAAATCTCCATCTTCTTGATGGTAGGTAGGTCAGTCTGCTCTTGTTCTTGAGGAGATCCTTCCCTTCCTCTTTCTACTTTAGATACTCTTGTAGTCCTTCCCTGAAAACATGCTTGCCCTTTATTGGTAAGTTTTGTAACAGCACCTTAGACTCATTATCTGCTTCCCACAGCTTGAGCCACAATGCTCTTCTGGCATTGTTCATTAGGGCCCTGGCCCTGGCGTTTGATTTTAGGGTGTCCACTGCCATGTCTGCAAAGTATTTTGCGATATCGAGCATGCATTCCAACATTCAGCCTCCCTGGTCTTGGGATCCACTTTGTCAAGGAACTCCTCAAGCCACTGTATTTGGGCATGTGCTGTGTGTAGACAGCGGTAGTGGATGATTTGGCCTCTATGCTTTCTATTTCAAACAGTTTTTTTAACATATCCTCCACTTTTTTGTCCATGGGATACTTCAAGGATATGGTACCGCATGGCAGTACCATATTTTTGCTGAGCACTGCCACCTGGGGGTCAATCCTTGGGGCTGTGCACCAGGCGCTGGCCTTGTCTTCCTGGACTGGGTGCATGTTGTCTAGGTTTCTTTTGTCTGACAGCCTACTGGGTTCTGTAGACTACTATTCTTTGTTAAAGATGTCAGCAATTACTGGACAGACAGGGAAGGTATCCTTAGTGGCCTTCCTCTGCTGAATCATGGGACTGAGCTTCGATTCAGGTTGGCCCTCCTAGAGCTCGAACACCATAGTGGTCTTAATTATCCTCATAAGGCCTGGGATCAGGTCAAAGGAGCACATTTTGGATGTGAGAGACGGCACGGACTGTGTTTCCATCTCCTCTTCGTCAGACAGTGTGCCCTCCTCCTCGTTGGGGAGTTCCTCATCCCCAGTATTGTCCCCTGCGTCAGGTACTGGGGTGCTTTGGGGTGAGTCAACCATGTCCATATGGGCCCCTGATACCCCACCTGGGGTCTCTGGTTCTGGCTGTGGCTTTGGGGTTGGTGGTATCTTATGCTGTGTCACGGCCTCCTTCCTTTCCATAATCTTTAACATGAAGTTCTACTGATTCTCCATCATGGCCACTGTCACGTGCTGGTTCTGTAAGTGGATGGCTCCTGGGTCTATCCAATTAGCTCTACTTGGCCCTGAAATGTCAGATCTCATCACTGGAAATTGCTCCAGAGACAGGTCATCCTCATTGTGGAGGCACACTGGGCATTGTGGTCCCGTGTTGTGGGGCATCAGATTATCACTACGTGTAGTGCATTTCTTGGCTTTCACCATCTGAAGAGACAAAAGGGTGGAATGTTAGGGATGGAGTCATAGTGGGCTTCCAAAAAGAAAAACTGGATGCCCTAATATGTCAGGTACTGCATCTGCTGACTTATACTTCTACTGTAGACCATGCAAGGAACCAATAATATCCATCGAGGGTGGCTCACTAGGACTGACTCATCCCTCAGGTATGCTGTTAAAGTGCCCTAGCCCTAAGCCAGAGACTTACAATGAGCTGTAGGAGGAGACCTTGTTTTGGGCCCCCCACGCAACCTATGGTGTTGGGGAGCAAGGCAGTACTCACTTATTGACAAAATGGTGGCCATTTTCCCAAAATGGTGGGCAGTGCCAGGTCCACAGCCAGTTATGATAAAGCTGTTTCCTTCCCCTCCCCCAGCAGGGGGTCACTATGGAGAGGAGCCCCTAGATAGAGGGGGAAGGGCGGGAGGAGTAGTTGGAGTAGAGGAGTTCAATTAGGCCAGCCGCTGAGAGAGGGACCTAGGCCTGATATGCATCTCCCATAGGTGAATGATGTCCTCTCCACCCACAGTGCCTTGTGGTCTCCACTTGGGAGGGGGAAACTGCTGAGGCTTCATGGTGAACAAAAAAACATACTCCCTGAAGAGCAGAGTCCTCTTTTCCCCTTTTGTAGCTGTTGCTACAGTAGAACTTGCTGTTTCCTGCAGGTAGGAGCAGTTCCATACAGGAAACCCCCCACCCAAGATCCGCCCTGAAACGAAAGAGTACAGATACTGAAAAAAAAATTGCCAGCTACTTCTGAGTTACCCCGATGCCCCTGTGCATGCAGCGCCAGAAAGAGAGAGAGAGAGAGAGAGGAGGACGCGGAAACAAGGCCAAACCATGTGGGCCTCTCACTGCATCAGAGGCCAGCCAGGTAGAGCATGAATGCTCCGTGCAGCACGTATGGTGCAAGGAGCCACGGCACCACCATGCGGAGTGGCAAATCCATTCACAGAAGTGAGACACAGAGGGACAACTCCACTCACAGAAGTGAGATGTTGAAACCAGAGGGCCATGGGCCTAAAGGTCATGGGGGGGGTGCAGAAGATGCGGTACTCGGCGTGTCTCGCCAAACTTCGGGCTAGCACCCTGCGGCCAACAAGCAACAACTGCCACAGTCAACAATGAAATTAGCTGGAAATAGACCATCTAGAAACTGATCCTCAGAATTTTAGTGATAAAAGACGTATAACTTCACCCTTGGGCTTGCGAGGAGACGGTCATAGCCAGACCTGAGCCTCATTGAGACCTCTCCTTCCATAGCTCAATTCACATTAAAAAACACATCAACAATGGCAGTAGAAAGAGCAATTCAGAACAAAAAAACCTAACGAAGCAGCACAATCTGCTCCAGCAACATAAAAACATCAGAAGCCAATAATAGCAAACAATGCAATAAATATACAGACCCATAAACTGCAAATTCGTTTGAAAGAAACTGTATTAAGCTTAAAAAACTCAGTTGTATCATTGTAGGCAGGCTCAGTTCTAAGGATTAGTGATAAATTTAATTATTCTGTAAATCCACAGGCTCACCTTTCATGTCACAATGCAGGGACTCCTGGGGTGCTAGTAGCCTGATTAGATGCATGATTTGAACTGGAGAGCAGGGGCTTCTGTGACCTGGGGACTAGAAATTTGATCCAAGGTCATGTGCATCACTAGCCTATCAGGTGGGCTAAAACCCATGAGGTAATGTTTGGAATGCCATGGATGGCAACCCATCACAATCAGGCTATGAATTCATTTACAAAAAATGGAACACCAATGAAACAGTCAGGGGGACCACCTGTGGAGATTCAGACCTGTAGAGGGCACCAGTGTCCTCGGTGAACAGTTTGATGCTTCACTGGCAAGCATTTAAACTTGCTAAGGGGAGATGGAAAAAAGGAAAGGGGTAAATCATACCATCCACCCCCACCAGTTAATGCAGCCTACCATGACAAATATGTATGTGGTCAGAAATGAGGGAAATGAATATTCAGTAGGATCTAAAAACAGGAGGGTGAACACTGGATTAGAGAGAGGGCAGGCAGTAAATCATAGAAGGCCACAGTTACAAAGGCTCACAGCCTGGGAAACAAAATCTCAGAGCTGGAGACCTTGATGGTAGAGGCAGACCTGTACATAGCGATAATAAAAGAGGCTTGGTTTACCACAAACCACGACTGACATGCAAATGTCCCAAGTTATGGCCTATACAGGAGATAAGGGGAATAGAAAGGGGGGAGTGGACCTGTATATGAGGGAGGGTATAAAAGCAAAGGAGCTTCAGGGTGAACAGAGGGAGACAGAGGCACTGTGGGCCACTCTCGAGGCAGGCAATGGCCTAGTAATTAGAACAGGGGTGAGTTACAGACCTCCAGTGCAGGGGCAGGACATGGACAGAAATCTAGTTGATCAAATTCAGCAGATGGCAACAAAGTGTAAGGTATTGCTGCTGGGTAATTACAATATTTCAGACATAGATTGGACCATCACAGGAGCAGGGACATCTTAGGTTCCCTATAAGGGGTGGACCTCAGACAGTTGCTCTGAGTTTGCTGAGTTGAAAATGAATAGATATTAGCACCATAATGAATTAATGAAAACAGAAAACTACATGCAAGTATTTTTCTAGTGTTAGAAGTGAGACTTTTGTTAATACGATATAATGAATCTAGTCTCTTATGTCATCTACGTATTAAATCAGTTCCTTTGAATACACTCCAGGGGCTGGATTTCCAAAGCCTTGGCATCAGGTGCTACATCTGTGGCACCCACTTTGCTCAGTTACAATTGGCAGTATTTTCAAAGCTGCTGCATCTTTGCAACAATATAGAAACACAGGATCATAGAAGGTGCTGGCACACAAAACCTCTTGTCTCATCTAGTCTGCCCTATTTTTTTCTACCTACAGCTACACTGCAGACCCTACTCAGTTTTCAGTCTTTACCTCCCACCTTATTTTTGGGATCCCCATGTATCTATCCCATGCATTCTTGAATCATGTAACGATATTAGCCTCCACCACCTCCCCAAGGAGGCTGTTTCATGTGTCTACCACTCTCTCTCTGTGAAGAAGTATTTGTGTACATTTCCTCTGAGCCTCCCTTTCCACCTTCATGGTGTGACCCCTTGTCCTTGAGCATCTTTATCTTTGAAAAATGCTACTTTCCTGTACCCTGTTTTTACCTGTAAGGTATTTGTATGTTTGTATCATGTTTCCCCTTTTCACTCCTTTCCACTAGAGAGTACAAATTCAGTTCCTTAAGACTTTCATCATAGGAGTTTTGATGAAGGTCCTGCACTATTTTCATTGCCCTTCTTTGTACCATCTCCACCCTGTCTATGACCTTTCAGAGATAGGGCCTCCAGAACTGGACACAGTTTTCCAAGTGTGGTCTCACCAGTGACCTATACAGTGGTATCGCTACATCCTTCCTTCTGCTGGTGATTCCCCTGTTTATGCATCCCAGCATTATATTAGCCTTCCCCACTACCCTGTCACACTGCTTAACTAACTTTAGGTCATCCAAAATGATTGCCCCCAGGTCCCTTTCCTGCTTTGTGACTGTTAATTCCACTTCTCCTAGTAGGTATGTCACCCCTGGGTTTCTGTGTCCCATGAGCATGATTTCACACTTTTTGGCATTAAAACCCTGCTGCCATACCCATAACCATTCTTCCAGCTTTCCTACATCATTCCTCATCTACCCTGGTGAGTCTACTCTGTTGCAGAGCTATGCGTCATATGTGACTAGGCACAATTTCCCTTTCAGTTCCTCTGTGATGTCACTAACAAACATAGTAAAGAGACCAGGGCCTAGTACTGACCCTTGTGGCACCAAAGTGGTCACCCTACTCCAGAGTGGATGCCAGCTACCACCACCCTCTGACTGCTTTTCCTAGCCAGCTCACTACCCATTTAACTATGCACTTTAGTCACTACTCCTTAGCTCTCCAGCTTGTTTACCAGTCTCCCAATCAGAACAGTGGTGAAGGCCTTACCAAAATCTAGGTAAGCCATGTCCACAGCTCCTCCCTGGTCCACACCCTTGGTTACCCAGTCAAATAACTCAATCAGATTAGTCTGGCAAGACCTTCACCCTGTGAAACCATGCTGCCTTGGATCCTGTAGATGACTGACAACAAGGTATTGCCCAATCCTTCCCTTCAGTAGTGATTACATTAACTTGGCCACCACTGATGTCCAGCAGACAGGCCTATAATTTCCTGCCTCCTCCTCCTTAGTTCCACTTTTGTGGAGTGGGACTACATCTGCCCTCGTCCAGTACCCAAGTACCTCCCCTATTTTCAATGACTGGCTGAACAAGGTTGTCAGATGTGCAGCCAGCTCCTCCCTGAGTTCCCTCAGTATCCTGGGGTGTATCCAATGCCTTGTTCACTTTTAACTGCGTTAGTTCCTTAAGGACTCTATCCTCTGTAAAGGAACTAGTGTCTACCTCTCATTCTTCAGTGCACTTTTCCTTTATCGGTTGCCCAATTCACACTCCCTCTTTTGTAAATACTGAACAGAAGTATTTGCTCAGTATGTCTGCTTTTTGGTGATTCTCCGCCATGGACATCCCTCCTTCTCCTATCAGCCTTACTATCCCTAGGTCTTTGTCTTTTTGCTTTCGTACCTAAAAAATGCTTTATCCCTTTTAACTGATTTTGCAATATATTCCTGTATTTGTGCTTTTGTGCCCCTAACTGCCTTCCCTGCCTCCCCTGTTTCTCCTGGTAACTCTCCAAATTCTGTTCCATCTGTGCTCTTTTATACCATCTAAATGCCATTTTTTAGCTCTGACTTTTTCCACAACCACTTTTGAGAACCATGGTGCTCTGTTTTTCCTTTTGCTCTTGCTGATCTGCTTGACACATTAATTTGAAGTCTTTTCAAAGCTCTCTTTAATTTTTGACCACTGTTCTTTGACTCCCCACAATTTCCCTATCCCTCCTAGGGTGTCCCCCCGACTTTTCCTAATTCTCTTAAAATCAACCCTCCTGAAGTTCAGGACTCTTATTTTAATGTGGATTTATTCTGGCCTAGATCTTATGTTGAACCACAACATATGAGGATCAGTGGTCCTCAGTGGCTCCACACTGTGATGTCAGCAACACTGTCCATTTGACAGTACCAGGTCCAGTATCACTCTCCCTTCCAACAGGGGTTCATTAAATATTTGCCTGAGAAACACTCCCCTGCATGGAGTCTAAGATGAATAGTTCTCCAGGGGTGACAGTAGAGAAACAGGTTGAGAGTAAGTCTGTGATGGAGGGGAGGGAGGATGAGGGGAAGTTTGGGCAACAGTCTATTCTGCCCATAAAGATGGGAAAGGAGAAGGGGAGGGATAACTGTATAAGTAGCATTTTGAAGGTAGAGCAAGAAGCCACAGAAAGGCAGATGGAGTATTTTACAATATATGTTAATACTGCAGCCTTCTAAGTCATGAAAAAATTTACTAGGGCTGTGCAGGCTCTGAATATTATTTCCTGAATACCTCAAATAATGTACCCTTTTATTATTCGTGGTTACCACCCCACAGTGACATTTGGCCAGCAAGGTCCCACACAGCGACTACAACGCCTAGCCATGGTGGAAGACCCTCTGGAACCTGATGCTATCTGTCAGGGGTCCTTCACCCCCCAATCAGCTCTGACTGGAGTTGAGAATCCTTAAGTGGGAGGGGTGCAGGGGTTGTAGCTCCCCCTGCATTGGGGGTTCAGGGGGTGAAGCCCCCTGAAGAAAACAAAGATACAAATAGCAAACTGGCAGCCGACTGCAGAATACGGTTGACCTATCAGTATCACTGACTGGGCATTCAACAAAATTATTGTCACACTCCTGTCATGGATCCCATTATTCAGATCCTGAATAACAAATAGTGCACTATTCATCCCCTATTTGGGAAACAGTAAGCAAAAGTTTTAAAAAAGCCAAGAGCCCCCCCCCCACCCTCCACCCTAGCCTAGATCCAGTTGTTATATTGAAAGCCCCTTCCCCACCCATAATTAGTACCCAAATCCTCCCTCCTCCCCCACCACACTTTCACATGTCATCATTTGATTTACAAAAAAAAAAAATTAAAAAAAACAATACAATGATAGACAAACGACGCAACCCACCAGCCTCCATGGCCAGCCACCAAGTTTCAAAACTTTGGCCCCCCTCCCAATAGCTAGCAGCAGTCCCCACCCTGCACTCTGTGTCCCGCACCTAACTGTAGTAAAATTATAGTAGGAAAGGCAACTGGCACAACCCACCTCCTCCACAGCTGGCTGCCTTCTTGTGAATGAAGTCAGTCTCGCACAAGTGCTTACTCACATAGTAAAACCAGCTGATCGTGTGATCAGCTTGTTCTACTATGCAAGCACGAATGTGAGACTTTCAAAAGCAGCAATGTTTTGTTTTAAATTGAGTAAACTACCTTACTGTTTCTACAATTCTGGAGGAGAGTTAGGTTAGATAGCAAAAATTTTGGAGGGGAAAACAGAGAACATTGAGTTTGGAGGGTTGCAGGGGTCAAAGAGAGAGCAACAACTGCAACCAAGAGAGCCACAACCACTACAGGCAGTCATCGTTGGACCACAGCAACAGGGATCCCATCAACACACATCTGTTATTCATGTTATTCAAAACACACACAGATACACACACACTTGTCATAACTTGAAACCCAAGCTTGTAATTTTTTTCTCCTTAGTTCTGCTGCACTGAACACTGAGTGGTTCTCCATTTCACACTCTCTCTCTCATTCTCTCTGCTGAACTGTGTGTTTACTTCCTTTCTCTCTTTCTCTCTGTCAAATATTTAATTCACCGAGATCACCAACATCGGAGTCCAAATCAAAGAGAGAGAGAATGTGAGTTTCTCTAAATCAAAACTGTGGGCGATGCGAATGGGGTACAGCGTGAGTAACTGAGGATACAGCAAGGTACAGCATTAAAAGGACAACAAAAAAACACTATTAAATCAAACTCAGCACTGTACTGCTTGGCAGTAGATTTGGAGGCTCTGCACTGTGTTGAAAATAACCAACTTCTCTTAAAAGGGATGGCTGCTTAAATGGGACAAAAAGGTGTCCACGGAGATGTCCCATTTAAGCAGCTTCTACTGTAATAGTCTGTCAACCCCAAGCTGGGCATTGCCTATCATACTAGCTATGTGCTAGCCCTCCTCCACTAGGCTTGCCATAGCTCGTGGTATACTTCTACCGTCGCTTACCTATAGGACTGCCACGTATGCCACTGCTTCTAAATCAAGTCTTCACAAATGGGATGTAACCTACAACAATATATGCCGCTATGCATCCTCTTCATACTGACTGAAACACCACTGCCTCCTCTACTCAGACCTCAAATGGCTTCCACCAACTGCTGCTAGGCCTTACTCACTTGGCTCCATCACTGACAGTACTATTAGGTCCCAAACACTTAAGCCATCAGCAGATCTTTTTCACCATCTGCCCTCCTGCTATGGCTTATGCTCAGTGGGCAAGTTCCTTGTCCATATCTCCACACACAATTCCTCCAAGGACACCAGTGCCTTTGCCTGTCAAGCTCCTCAATACTGGAACTCCCTCCTCCTAGATGTGCGACAGGCTCCCTCGCACAACACCTTCAAGAAGGAACTATGCAACTACCTCATTTTATCAAAGAAGTACTCCTGCTTCAAGCCACCTTAGTCACCCCTACTCACCTACAGTACATTCCCACCCCCTACTGCCAGTTGGCTTCTTTAGATACTTGCTGGCTATTCTAACTGTGAGGCACTTTCCTGGCACAGTGACTTTCCTATCTAGCACTTCCTGTTATTACTTACAGTGCCTTAATTGTTTTCTACTACCTCCACCAACTATTACCACTGTTTCCCTCATTTTTATGCCTATCTTGTTTCTGTCTAATTCCTACATGACTGTTGCTCATCATATTTAAACTTCATTTTATAATCAACTTATCTGTACCATTTTTCTGTACCTGGTTTTATTTCTTGGCCCACCATTGGATCTGTAACAATTTGCTCTACCCTAATGTAATTTTTTCCATTGTATTGTACACCTACTGTAATCTTATTCTATAATAACCTATTATCAGTGTTTCTGTAATGTGTTCCTCCAGGGTCGTGCCTGAAAATAGTCATTGTTATGGCTAGTGCACTTACCCGGTAAACAAAAGCTAAATAAATTAATACTATAGTGGGCTCTGGCACCCAGGGCCTTGAGTGACTGGAGGAAAGAATCATGGGTGGCATAAGGAGAATAAGAGGGATCAAACAAGCTTTTCAAGAAGTGTGAGATGTTCCCATGTATAATTTCCAGGTATTCAAGGCAATGGCAAGGTTGCATTTATCTTGGAGATATAACCAGTTCATAGCCCTGTACAGGGTTCAGTAATGTGTAACTTTATTGTGTTGCAGCACGGCTATGCAGATGCTATGGTGGAGTACTCCAATGCTATTGACCCTAGTGCATTTTGCTTTACAGTATATTTGAAGGCCATAGTCAATTAGTGGCATTATTAAGCCAGTAATAGGTAGCTTGCTCAAATGAAAGCACCCCTTTAGTCTATAGAGGATGCCAAGCCTCTCATTTTGAGTTCTGATCACTGCATCAATCTAAGCATCATAAGTCAGTTTGGAGTCAAGCTAGAAACCTGTTTACTTGAATCCCTCTACATATTCAATTTCCAGATTGCTATTAGTTTTGACAAGTGACCCTTCCTGTGGTTTGAGCTTGTAGATAGAGGTAAATAGCATGCATTTAGTTTTCTCTGCATTGAAGACCAGGGCATGATCATTTAGCCTGGACTGTGTATTGTCAAAGCCTATCTATAAGTTTGACCCAATTTTCCTGATGCAGGGCACCTAGATAAGAACACAGAATCATCAGCATAAAAGATGACATCATATAGTACAGATATGGCCATGGGCAGGTCCTTCATGAAGAGGGAGGAGTAATGGGCCCAGGATGCAGCGCTGTGGACCACTCCCATTGAGTGATGGTAGTAAAGGGGAAACAACATTGTATAGAATTTCACATTGCTGCCTATTGCCAGTATAATCTGTGAACCTTTTGACTACATTTCTGGAGAGACTAAAGAGAAGGAACTTGCCTAGCAGGACTTGGTGGTGCAAAAGATCAAAGGCTATAGACATGTCAAGGCCACAGAGGTACAATACACAGAGGTACAGATGACACACTTTGAGTCTGAAGCCCTCTGGATTACCCTCAGAGCTGGGGAACAGCCCCCAATTCAAGTCAGAGTGATCTACAGACCCCTGCTCAGCTGATAGATACAAGGAGATGCTGGAAACCATCCTAATGATGCCCAATAAAGTTGACTTGTTGCTCATCAGAGGCTTCAATTTGCCTGACAAAGATTTGTCCTCCTTCACAGCATTATCAGACAGGAGCAGTGAATTCCTCATGTCTCTGAAACAGGCAGAACTAAAACAGCTGGTGCAGTCACCCATCAGGGAAAATGTAATCCTGTACCTTGTGCTATCAAACACTACCAGGATCATGGACTTCAAGGTAGGAATCAGTGTAGGATCAAACAACCATAGATCAATTGGCTCACAGTCAAAGGATCCAAGGAACTGGAGGTAACAGGATACAGGATTGTCCAAAGGGATAGGGCAGAGGAAAATTAGTGTGGAGTTGTATGTGAGAGAAGGCCTGAAGTGCGTAAGGGAATAGAAAAAGGAGGGCAGTACTGAGGCACTACTGGTGCAAATCCAGAACTCAAGGAATAGGACTCTCAGGATGGGTGTGGTGTACAGGTCACCCTCCCAAAATGAAGAATTAGGGAACTAGTGGGACAGATTGGGAGGTGCTGTGGAAAAAGAGATGAGGTGATCATGAGGGACTTCAACCTGCCAGGAGTGGATTCGAGTACCCCAGCCACAAACAATGGAAGGGAGCAGGTAGTGCTACATGCCTTCCAGTACAAGTTCCTGATGCAGATGGTCAGTGAATTAACCAGGTTAGGAAACACCCTAGACCTAGTTCTGGCAAATGGGGAGTTTGTGAGAGAACTAAGGATAGAGGAACCTCTGGCAGGGAGTGACCACTACTCTCTATGGTTCACACTGGATATGGGTAAAGAGGGTGTAGTATCTGACACAGGGGTATTAAACTTCAGGAGGACTGACTTCGGGAGGATAGGCAACTAGTAAGGGAGTATGTGGCTAAAAATTCATCCTAGTATGGACACAAACCAGAGGTGGGATCTCATAAAGATGGGGTAGTGGAGGGAAGTAAAACCTGTGGCAGGGCCAAGAGAAAGAGGACTAGGGCAAAGAAACCTGCAGTGGATGCTATACAAAAGTGGCTTGGTGCTGACTAATACTGCGTTGGATGCGGTATGCCGCTTACTGTACCAATAGGCACCAAGAAACACCTCATTACCACTCAGTATGCGGTAAGTGGTGGCTGAGTGCTTAAAGGAAAACTACACCCAAAACTTGAAAAAATATATGTTGTGCAGAGTGTTTAAATTTGTATATGAAGTTCTAGTGTTTTCTTCCCTCTGACTGGTATTAGGAGTTTTTCCCAAATTAGCCTGCTAGCTTTATGCTAGTTTTATGACCCACTGGGGATCTTCATACCTGATAGTGTAATTGTATTTCTTGTTCCCACAGTGCATCTTGTCTCACATGACTGTGATGCAAGAGAGATCCAACATTCAGCACACACATGCCTAACTAAATATCTTGGAAGCTTTACAAGCTGGACAAAAATTACCAGCTGCTAAGTTTTTCAGGACAGTAAAACCTTTAGGATGAGGGTGGTCACCAAGCTGAATTCTACAGATTTTAAAATATAGCCATCTCTATTGTTGTGAACTGATTGTAATGCAATGCTTTCTGCTGGATTTATGGGCTCTACTACATCACCATTACATGAAACAAGGTGCACTGTAGGACAAAGAAATGCAATCAACCTATTTGATATGGAGATCTCCAGGGGTCATAAAACTACCCTAAAGATAGCAGGCTAATTTAGGAAAGCTCCTAATACCAGTCAGAGGGAAGGAAGCACTAGAACTTCACATACAAATTAAAATACCCTGCACAGCATATATTTTTTCAAGTTTTGGGTGTAGTTTTCCTTTAATTTGTTAATTTAGAGCAATCCCCGGTCAGATGCAACTTAAATGTGCCAGATGGTGCAGTTCATAATTTAATTTATATTAATGGCAAGAGTTTTCTTGTAGGTGTTCCCACAGTCCACATTCCATGTCAGGACCTTGCTACTTTTTTTAAAAACATTTTTCCCTGGTTTGTTTTCCTTTGTCTTTTACATTTCGTTTGTGTAGCCTTTTAAGAAAATTTCACTTAATGATATGTTTGCATTTACTCAACTGCATGCCACATTGACTATCATCAGATCCATTGAAACTTAACCTGCAACCATGGATTGGCACTTACAGAGACCATGTTTCTTTTAATTTGTGTCACTGTGTGTGTAGTGTAACCTTACCTGTCACCTCCATTTACAGGATTTTTATGGTGTTCAGAGGTGAAAGCTTCTTGTCTGACTCATTATCTCTCCTGACAAGTATGATTCTGAACACTTTAAATGGTGGGACATATTACGTTTAGAAATCATATAAGGGACATCATTTAAGTTGATCATCTTCAAGGAATGTGTGTGCAGTACAGGACAGTCATTCCTGCCTTTATCCAGACTTCTTTACTAGTGAGGAAAAGCTGTCATCTACTGTGCACAAAAACAATCACAGCATAAGTCTCTAATGCTCAGTAAGTGCAGAAAAGGACTGGCATAAATATAACGATTAGACGAGGAAGGGCTCTTAAGTCCCAAAGCCTTTTCAATCACTTTGTGCACTTCCTGGTCCCTAGTGACACCTGTATGACAACTAACTAACTTACTGTCGCCCTGAGATATTTTTCACTTACTAAGTGAGGGCAGTGAATAAAAACTTGAATAATGTTAAAACTTCCTTACAACTGGAACACTAAAGTAGACTTTGATCATTATCGCAGTCACAAACCAGCTAACCATTGTAATGTAGATAGTAAAACAAGTACAAAGATCTCTGTCCTTCTGGATCCCCCTGGGAGTTCCTATTCACTGCTCAGACATAGTTGGCTATAGGTTTCAGTAGACCTCCCACCCCACACACACAGTACAGTACATGGGGCAGTTTATTAAAAAAGAAAAAGCATAATGATTAGTGGTTGTGCACCCCCCAAAAAATGCATATGAGCAATTGGGGGCATGGTGTGTCATGCCATGTAAATAGACAGGTGTTGTGATTAGAACCTATTACAAGGGCGATAACATACTGTAGTAGAACAAGCTGTAGTGATATAAGAACTAATGTACAGAGATAGGACATTGGTATCCCTTTAAATGTCTTAAAGAATGTTCAAAAAATCATTTTCTGCATAGGTGAGATATTCTGGTATTTGATACTGCCAATATTTGTGAGCCTAGCTTGAACCTTTAATCTCACCCAGTAATTGCTGCAGATACCTGTAAAAAACAAACAGGGCTGCACCTTGCAAGGGGGTATAAAATATCTTGAAAGCCGGCTTCTTTGTCTTTGGGAAACTTATAATATCCGTATGCCCCTTATTTACTGAGGGTAAGTAGACTCAATCAGTAATAATAATAGTAAAAAAGCACAGTTGGGAGAACACAGACTAAACATCAAATCACAGTCATTAATTTAAATACATGCTTGCATGTATCAATAAAAACGTTGAGTTGTTAATTAATGCAGCAAGATCACAATCTCAATTACACTCTAGTCATTGCATGCTATTACACATTGAACTATCTAATCGTGATCTCAGTCACTTGATTACCATTCTGTCATTGAAGACAGTCTGTGTAGCAATGACTGAAAATGTGACTTGCCTATGAGGAATTAGGATTTTTATGTAGATGGTTTTCCTTCAGTCTCCCTAGGTGCACAATGAAATACTGGGATTCTACTGAAGATGAGATCAAGAGTAGATGGTTCAGTGCATGATACTGTAGAATTCCTGGACTCCAGTGTAATTGAGATTGTGACTGGGCAGTATTAAGATCTATACAGTCATGTATTTAAATTGATGAATGTGTTTTCTAAAGACACCTTTTATTTCACTGTTAGGAGTAATAAAGAAAACATTTTTTTTTATTTTTCCATTAGAGAGGGAGGGATTTATTTAATTTTTTATATTTAACTAATAATATGGCACCACATATGGCACCAGGCAAAGCTGGATTGGGAACTGCATCAGGGGTTGGACCTGACCATTTCCCCCCCTTCCCCCTCCACGCACCGTGGTCTACAGTGATTTAAAAATATTTTGTCCTACAAATCTGTGACCAAAAAAGAGAATGATAGTAGTATCTTGTCCTCCTCTTTAGCTGTATTATTCAGGAGTGAAATGGTGCCACTAAGGGACCGTCTGGGGGATTTAGACCCCTACCAGATGACCCTTATGCCAGCAATGAAAGTGATCCCAAGAACCACACAGTCCATGGTGCTAACAGCAGGAATTCAAGGGCAAAAACAGCAAACTTGGTCTTGGAGCACACCATGCATGGAATATCTTTCTGGGGTGGGTGGGTCAGTCTCTAGTTGAGTCCCCCACGCCGTACTGCACAAAAATGGTGAACTAACCTGTGTTTGTATCTCCAATTTCATGACACAGAGGAACACTGCTATAAAACATTACGTGCTTTCCTAAGGGCTGTTGTTTCTTGGTCAAAGAAATACTTTAACAGTAATGCGAATAATTGTAGAATTGTGCAACTGGAACTTAGAATGAATTCTGTAGGAACTTAGCTTCTACAAAAACTGTTATCTGCGAGCTTACATACAAAAGAGACTTCACATAGCAAGCACAAAAAATCTGCACAGTGACAGTGCAAAGTCTTTCAAAAGTAGTCTGTGTCTGCTTGTCACGTATATGTTTCTGTGCTGCCCACAAAATTATGCTTAGAGATCTGCCTATAGTATATACTGGGAAACGCATCTTGGATTGGATGACCTTATGTATTGTACCTTTAGTGGCATTTTTGTTAGGTCCATAACATCAGAAATATGTGTACATAGTGTGCACATGATTCATAGAAAAAAATAAGCAAAGGTAAAAAAATAACAAGACTGCAATGGATATGCACAGGGAATGTCAAGGACAAATTGAAAAATGTATAGCTCTTGCACCAGACAAGACAAAGATACTGAGCTGACTCCTTGCCTTCATGTACAGTACTTCCCACTGCAGTTGTTTGCAGGAGATCTTGGGTCATTTTCCTTATGTACATGAACATTTATTACATCCAGTAATTCATGTGTGCTGCCTCCTAATAGCATTTAACTTTTTTTTTTTCACTCCCCTCAATTCTTTAATTGGAGGGTGGACTGTGCTATAGGGTTTTAAATAAAACAGGACTCGCATATCCATAACTTAGCTAAATACTGTAGATTTTACATTTCACTCTTCTTTTTGATGCATCTACCGAACACTTCATTTATCGCCTCTTCTTCCATCTCCTCTCTCACATCCCCCATGTATAAGAAATTTGAGGAGTGGGGGGATGAGCCTCCTAGCTTCTAAATTATTTTCTTAACTTAGAAGAAGGTATAGTATCTGAATCCAAAGATTTTTAATTTTTACTGTCAGTCTGTTCCCCTCTGTTATGTTCTAAAAGGCTTATGTACAAGCCTGGGTGAAAGAATCTAGGGAAAATTATGAAAGCAAGAAAACCATTCAATGCTTCTACAGTACCTGTTTGGTTGGAGTGAGGGAATACTGACAGGGTACTTGAGTGGTGTAAAGGTTCAAATACTTCTTCCAGAAGAAATTTTTTTTTTTTATTAGTCTGTTGCAACAGCATTTTGTTTTTCTTTGTTGTTTTGCCTTTGCTTTTCCTTCCTAAAAACACTGTTCTTTTTATAGGCTAGCCACCTATATAAATTCTCTGTCTTTTCTCTATCGTCTTTCTTGTTTGTGTATTGTTTATTTTTTATTCTTCTGTATGCCTAGTATTAAACTTCTCCTTTTGTGAAACCCCGCCCCCCGAGGTCTGATCTAGTTGGACTCAGTATCATATAGAATTATAAGAAAAAATATCTGATTTCTGTTAAAATATGCATCAACCTGAGTTGGTTGTATTATTTAATCCAAAGTGAGTTTCTCAATTTAATTTGTCTGAGGTAGCGTTTCTCATATTTCCCTCGCGTTCTTGTGATAGGCTGACTCCCCCCCGAGGTTTTGTGATAAGTATCATGATCACAGAAGAGGGAAAGAAATATAAATATCGTTAGTTTTTCAGTGTTTAAAAGCATGCTTACACTAGTACACGCTAAATGTTCCTGCACGATAGTGCGAATGTTCTTCCTGCACGATTGTGCGAATGTTCACTTGCTTTGTTACGAGTTTTGGTAACCCCCCCTTTAACCCGCATTGCGGTTTTTGTTGTAATGTGAGCTTTTGAATTTAAAATACTCCACTGCTGGGAGCTTACAAGAATGGAATTTAAGCCAAATTAATCTGTTCTCTGTGATGGTCGTCTGGGCGGCGTTCTCCTGTAAACAAACCCGCCACTCTGGCGTTCGGTTTTATGTTAAAACAGTGCCCTTTCTGGTAAAATTAACGTTACATTCGCTTCCAGCCTTTCTGAATTTCTCAGAAATATTTCCCTTGTAAATAACGAACTCTAGCGTTTTAGCCGTTGTGAAAGTTATGTTATGCAGCGCTTTGTTAAAACAGAGTTACCCCCTGTTAAGCGCTGAAACTTTCAAAGTTAGCACAGTTTTTTTTTTAAACTAATCTCTGTGGTCTTTACTCTCCTAGTCTCCTAGTATAACCCTCTCTCATTACGAAAAACTTATCAGGATTTTATGTTTAAATATAAGTTTAAATTTACCTTTCTAATTTTGTGAACAGTCCTTCCCTTCTGGGATCCTTCTCTTAGGGCTCTTCTCTTAGGGCCGGCCGGCTGAAGTATTCCTATATTTAAAGGGATATTCTATGGGATGGAGCTCTGATGCAACATTTTAGAATTTAATTTTCAATGGCCTTCTTATTTTTAAATCCTGAAGCAGTATGAAACCCATAAGGGTAAAGATTGTATTGTGAAGGTATTGTAAATTAAAAACTGTTGTTTATTTTGAATAAAATAATTAATTATTTCTAAAAGGGGAGGGACAGAAGGGTCACATGGTGAAACAGGGATATAAAAGATTCTGGTAGCCTCATTCAGTTAGAGAGTTCCATGAGGTGCAGACTTGTTCTGTCCTCATCCAAGGCAGATGCACTAGCAGTATTCTGGTGTTTATCTGGTCATTGATCATTGCAGCTTTAATTTTTTTTTATTTATATAATCGCCTGAAGTTCGACTTTTGTTTTGTTTAAGCATATAAATAAATCTTTTTGTTTGAAGTCTCCAACTGTTGTCCAGAGATCCTCCTTCACGGTACCCACACCTTTACACTTGGTGTGAGAAGTGGGATATCAGGAGTTACTGATTGCAGTAACAGAAGGAGGTCGTGGATGTCACAGAAGGTACCTACTGGAGTACTGACCAGAACCATGGCAGAAAAATTAGGACAACCCTTGATGACTGGATTGCCAGATGTCAGACGTAAAACTACGAAGCCTGAGGAAGAAGCCGATGAAGAGAAGGAGGAGTTGGAGAAGGAGCCCCCTGTTGGTGATTCACAGGATTTGCTACAATGGTTATGTATGCAACAGATTGCTATGGCGAAACAGAGGGAAAAAGACATGCAGAGGAACGAAGATAGATGGGCCTACACTTTACAAGCCATACAAGCACTCGGTGTAAGTAAACCCCCTCCACCTATTGGGGATAATCTTAAAGACATTAAGTTAACTAAATTGACTGAAACTGACGACATTGAAACCTATCTGACAACTTTTGAAAGCATTGCATGAGCATGTCAATGGCCTAGAGAGCAATGGGTAATACGGCTGGCACCATACCTCACAGGGAAAGCACAATTGGCTTATGGCAATGTGGACAGTGCTTTAAGTGAGAACTATGACACTGTTAAGGAGGCTATCCTTAAGCGGTATGATATTTGTCTAGAGACATATCGGCAAAGATTCCGGACATTACGATTTCAAGTATCAGATACTCCACAGGAAGCATATACTAGACTAAAAGATCTATGTACTAAATGGTTACAGCCAGCCACGAATACAAAGAGCAGATGTTAGAGACTGTAGTGTTGGAACAATTTACGTATTTTACCACAGGATGTGCAAATCTGGATGCAGGGAACACCGTCAGAGACATCTGCAAAAAGCAGTCCAATTGGCGAAGATTATTTAACTGCCCATCCTAACAGGACTAAAGGACAATGGGAGCTGGCCCCACCATCCCTCGGTGAAACATTACACACCTTCTATACCAGCTTGAGTAATTCTGTTAAGCCACTGAATATGTCTAAAGTGCGCATGTTGAGATAACCTGTCATTATTGCCAAGGAAGGATACATAGCTAGATTTTGTCCCAAAAGAAATCCACTCCACACACCTGGCCTTGGCCAATTGGGGACAGTATATAACACCTGTTACAGTCAATGACAGAGAAACATTTGGTCTGTTGGACCCGGGTAGTAGACAGACCTTAATTAAATCTGATATAGTATCTACAGTCACTGACAGTACTGCACAAACAACAGTGATTTGCATACATGGGACACGATACTTATCCAGTACAACAGGTGGAATTACAAATGCAGTCTAATTGTGAAGGATGAATGTTGGGGTGGTTCCAGAACTTCCAGTACCCGTTATTGTGGGACATGATCACCCAGACTTTGCACAGTTACTTTCTAAAGCTACAAATGTGGGAGCTGTAACAACTAGAGCACAGGACAAAATGAATACGGATTTAGCATGAGCTTTCTCTTTTGAGGATGAATTGTTTGAACTGCCCGGAAAATCAAGGAAGACGAGAAGGGAAAAACGCCATGAAAAACAGGTTTGGCAACAAACCCAGAAGACTATGAAAGACAATAATGACCTTAAAGTGATAGAAATTAAAGAACTGAGTTCTCAAGCAGAATTTCGAACAGCCCAGTTACAAGATGTGACTTTAAAACCTTTGTTTTCCCTGATAGGTGCTGAGTCAAATTCTAAACAGAAATATGTTCTACACAATGGGTTATTATATCGAAAATGTTATAATGAGAAAAGAGGTGATATGGTATTACAATTGTTAGTGCCTACTGGATATCGGGAACAGTTGTTGAGCCTTGCCCATGACTTACCAATAGCTGGCCACTTAGGCCGGGAACATACATTACAGAGATTACTGTATAGATTCTTCTGGCCAGGAATACACAAACAAGTGGCTGAATATTGTAAGTCATGTGTGCAATGTCAACAAGTGAAACCAATACTGCAAAAAGATAAAGTACCCTTGCAACCAATACCGGTAGTGGACACCCCCTTCACTCGGGTTGCAATGGATATAATTGGTCTGTTGCCTAAGAGTGCGAAAGGGAACCGATTCATCCTGGTAGTGTGTGATTATTTCACTAAATACCCTGAAGCAATTCCATTACGGACAGTTACGGCAGATAAAATAGCGGAAGAACTAATTAAAATATTTTCTAGAATGGGAATACCAAAAGAAATACTGACAGATAGGGTAGCAACTTTTGTTCCCAGGTGCTGAGACACCTCTATCAGGCCTTAGGAGTACATTCTATTCTTACATCTCCTTACCATCCACAATCTGATGGTCTAGTAGAGCGTTTCAATAAAACATTGAAGCATATGTTAAAGAAATTTATTAATGATGAAGGCAAATATTGGGACAGGTATTTACCTTATCTAATGTTCGCATACCGTGAGGTACCCCAAGCCTCCACGGGGTATTCTCCTTTTCAACTCCTGTTTGGGAAAAATCCAAGGGGAATACTGGACATTATAAAGGAAAAATGGGTAGGGTCTATGGTAGATACCATCCCTGTTTCCACCTTAGAGTATGTCAACACACTACATCAGAGATTGACAAAGTATGCAAAAATTGCCCAACAGTGTAATAGAGAACATCAAACAGAGCAGAAACATTATTATGATCGGAAGGTGGGTACCAAAATATTCCAGCTGGGTGATAAAGTCCTCCTATTACTACCTTGTACTGAAAACAAACTCCTAATGAAGTGGCAGGGACCTTATACAGTACACCGGCAAATAGGGCCAGTAAACTATCAGATCATTTGTCCCGACAAGAAACAGTCCCTAAAGATTTATCATGCTAATTTACTGAAAAGATGGTATGCTTGGTGTACACCTACCCTATTTGTATGCCCTGAGACAGTTGACAGTGACTTAGAAATGGCATATGAGCGGTTAGAAAGCCAAGGGAACATAAATGAAATAATTATAAGTGATAAATTAAGTACTAAACAATTACAGGAGGTACAAGATTTAATATACAAGTTCCAAGAGCTATTTACGACGGTCCCTGGGACCATGGAGGGAACTGAGCATCACATAGAGTTGTTGGATCATAAACCTCTGCGACATAAGTCTTATAGAATTCCTGAGAGTCTAAGAGAAGAGGTAAATAGAGAACTATTAAAAATGCAACAACTAGGAGTAATAGTACCTTCTAAAAGTCCTTGGAGTTTCCCAATGGTAGTGGCAAACAAAAAAGAGGGAGGTGTACGAATCTGCCTGGACTTTCGAAAATTAAATGAGATATCAAAATTTGACGGATATCCCATGCCACGTATTGATGCTATTATTGATAGACTGGGCAGTGCCCAGTACATCAGTACGTTGGATCTGTCGAAGGGTTACTGGCAGATTCCTCTAGATAGTGATTCACAGGGCAAGACGGCCTTTAGTACCCCTATTGGGTTATTTCAATTTACAAAGATGCCATTTGGGTTACACGGAGCACCCGCAACCTTTCAGAGGTGTATGGATCAGTTATTGCATTCCCATTTAGATTATAACGCAGCATATTTGGATGATGTAATCATCTTTAGCACTTCTTGGGAAGAGCATGTAAAGCATTTATAGACCATATTAACGATAATAGCACAGGCAGGACTGACTGTTAACCCTGCAAAATGTTTCATAGGTATGCAGGAGACTAAATATCTTGGATTTATTATTGGAAATGGAAAGGTAAAGCCTGAAATAAATAAATTAGATGCTATAGCTAATAGTCCAAGACCACAAACGAAGAAACAGGTATGTTCGTTTTTAGGACTGGCCAACTACTATCGCAGATTTGTAAATGATTTTGCTGATATTGCTGCCCCTCTAATTAATTTAACAAAGAAGCATAATCCTGATAAAGTTCATTGGACTGAGCAATGTGAAGAGGCATTGGCAACATTAAAAGCCAGATTATGTTCATATCCAGTATTATACAGCCCGGATTTTCATAAACCCTTTATAGTACAAACAGATGCTTCTGAACAGGGTTTGGGAGCTGTTCTCTCTCAAATGGCTGGGAAGAAGAGCAACCCATTATATATTAGCGGAAACGACATCAAAGAAACTAAGTACTCTACCATCGAGAAAGAATGTTTAGCTATTCACTGGGCAATAAATGCATTAAAGTTTTATTTATGGGGAAGATCCTTTACGATCATAACAGACCACAATCCTTTATGCTGGCTGCAGACCATGAAGGATAAAAACCCTCACATTATGAGATGGTATCTAGTACTGCAGCCTTACAAATTTGAAATACGACATAGAGCGGGGAAGATGCACCTTAACGCTGACTACCTTTCACGTTATGGAGCAAGTATAGATACAGGAGCACAGACCCCAGAGTAAGAAAGAAAAAAAAAAAACATAAGTTATGTCGAGAGATAGTAAGTATATTAATGGGACTCCGGGGTGGAGCTTTGGGAGTGGGTGGGTCAAAGCTCCATCTCCTATAAAGGGAGATCTGTTATTCAGAGTAAAGTAAACCAAAGGTGATCTATGAATTAAGAACACCTTGGTTTTCTCTTAAAGGGGGAGGAGTGTAAAGGTTCAAATACTTCTTCCAGAAGAATTTTTTTTTTATTAGTCTGTTGCAACAGCATTTTGTTTTTCTTTGTTGTTTTGCCTTTGCCTTTCCTTCCTAAAAACACTGTTCTTTTTATAGGCTGGCCACCTATATAAATTCTCTGTCTTTTCTCTATCATCTTTCTTGTTTGTGTATTGTTTATTTTTTATTCTTCTGGATGCCTAGTATTGAACTTCTCCTTTTGTGAAGCCCCCCTCTCCCCCGATGTCTGATCTAGTTGGACTCAGTATCAAATAGAATTATAAGAAAAAATATCTGATTTCTGTTAAAATATGCATCAACCTGAGTTGGTTGTATTATTTAATCCAAAGTGGGTTTCTCAATTTAATTTGTCTGAGGTAGCGTTTCTCATATTTCCTTCGCGTTCTTGCGATAGGCTGAATCCCCCCCCCCCGAGGTTTTGTGATAAGTATCATGATCACAGAAAAGGGAAAGAAATATAAATATCGTTAGTTTTTCAGTGTTTAAAAGCATGCTTACACTAGTACCGCTAAATGTTCCTGCACGATAGTCGCAAATGTTTCTTCCTGCATCGATTGTGCGAATGTTCACTCGCTTTGTTACAAGTTTTGGTAACCCCCCCTTTAACCCGCATTGCGGTTTTTGTTGTAATGTGAGCTTTTGAATTTAAAATACTCCACTGCTGGGAGCTTATAAGAATGGAATTTAAGCCAAATTAATCTGTTCTCTGTGATGGTCGTCCGGGCGGCGTTCTCCTGTAAACAAACCCGCCGCTCTGGCATTCGGTTTTATGTTAAAACAGTGCCCTTTCTGGTAAAATTAATGTTACATTCACTTCCAGCCTTTCTGAATTTCTCAGAAATATTTCCCTTGTAAATAGCGAACTCTAGCGTTTCAGCCGTTATGAAAGTTATGTTATGCAGCGCTTTGTTAAAACAGAGTTACCCCCTGTTAAGCGCTGAAACTTTCAAAGTTAGCACAGTTTTTTTTTAAACTAATCTCTGTGGTCTTTACTCTCCTAGTCTCCTAGTATGACCCTCTTTCATTATGAAAAACTTATCAGGATTTTATGTTTAATATAAGTTTAAATATACCTTTCTAATTTTGTGAACAGTCCTTCCCTTCTGGGATCCTTCTCTTAGGGCTCTTCTCTTAGAGCCGGCCGGCTGAAGTATTCCTATATTTAAAGGGATATTCTATGGGATGGAGCTCTGATGCAACATTTTAGAATTTAATTTTCAATGGCCTTCTTATTTTTAAATCCTGAAGCAGTATGAAACCCATAAGGGTAAAGATTGTATTGTGAAGGTATTGTAAATTAAAAACTGTTGTTTATTTTGAATAAAATAATTAATTATTTCTAAAAGGGGAGGGACAGAAGGGTCACATGGTGAAACAGGGATATAAAAGATTCTGGTAGCCTTATTCAGTTAGAGAGTTCCATGAGGTGCAGACTTGTTCTGTCCTCATCCAAGGCAGATGCACTAGCAGTATTCTGGTGTTTGTCTGGTCATTGATCATTGCAGCTTTAATTTTTTTTTATTTATATAATCGCCTGGAGTTCGACTTTTGTTTTGTTTAAGCATATAAATAAATCTTTTTGTTTGAAGTCTCCAACTGTTGTCTAGAGAGCCTCCTTCACGGTACCCACACCTTTACAAGTGGACCAATATTATGGCAACAAAAGCAGTTTATTCTATTTGTGTTTGCAATTCTAGTGTGAGGAGAAATGAGTCAGATTTTGTTTTAGTGAATTGAAAACTAATGAAATATATTTTGTATGTGTATTATAGTGAGACTAACATTCCACTGTCCCATGGCAGTGAGAGTGGGGGGTGTCTGCAGTGGTTCATGATAAACTTAGCTGTAGAGTCAAGCCATACAAAAGTAAAGGTACTGGACTTCAGGAGGGCTGATTTTGTTCAAATGGGAGAGTGCCTCAGAAAAGCATTAGCAAACAGGCAAGAAGGTGGGGCGGAGCAACAATGGGGAAACATCAAAACCACCATCACGGAGGCAACAAGCCTTTGTGTAAAGCAAATAAACAAATCGAAATGAAAGAAAAAAACATTATGGTACTCGAAAGAAGTGGCGGGGAAGGTAAGGGAGAAAAAGATAGCATTCAGGAAGTATAAGGAAACACAGAAGGAGCAGGACAGAGAACTGTACCGGTTAAAGTAGAAGGAAGTGGGAAGACAGTCAGAATAGCAAAGGGCAAAACTGAGGAAAGGATAGCCAACTCGGTTAAGAAGGGGGGATAAAACCTTTTTATAGGTACATTAGGGAGCAAAGAAAGACTAAGGAAGGGATACTGAGGCTGAATAAAGAGAAAGGTGATTGGGCAGACATCGACAGTGAAAAAGCAGGGATACTGATCGTATACTTCTGCTCAGTATTCACAATGGAAAAGCAGGGGGAGGTAACTAATCCAGTCAATAGAAACACTCCAGATGGGGGGGAGGTGATATTAGTCCTTTCATAGACGAAAGGGCTCTGAAAGTACTCTCAAAACTGAAGGTGGATAAAGCAATGGGGCCTGAAGGGATTCACCCCAGAATTCTAAAAGGACTAAGGGAAGAACTAGTAACACCACTGACTACCCTTTGTAATAAAGCATGGGAGGATGATGTGGTACCTGAGAACTGGTGGAGGGCAGATGTGATTCCCCTTCACAAAAGTGGGAGCAAGACAGAGACAGAAAACTACAGACCTGTCAGTTTGACCTCAGTGGTAGGGGAAATGATGGAATCACTTCTGAAGGAAAGAATTGTTGAGTACCTAGAGGCCAGTGGGGCATAGAACCCAAGACAGCATGGATTCATAGCAGGAAGGTTGTGTCAGACACATCTAACTGATTTATTTGACTGGGTGACCAAAGTAGTAGACCAGGAAGGGGCTGTGGACATAGCCTACCTAGACTTTAGCAAGGCAGTTGACACAGTCCCGTACAAAAGATTAATAAACAAATTAGCCAGCCTGGGAGTGGGTCCCAGGGTGGTAGCCTGGGCAAAACACTGGCTGGAGTACAGGACACAGCAGATAATAGCAAATGGAGTTCACAGTGAAGAAAGGGGGGTTGCTAGTGGTGTACTAGAGGGTTCAGTACCGGGACTGGTCCTTTTTAATGTCTTAATAAGTGACATTGCAAAGGGACTGGAAGGGAAAGTATGTCTCTTTGCAGATAACATAAAGATCTGCAACAGGGTTGATATGCAAGGTGGGGTGGAAAGGATGAAAAGGGACTTGGCAAGGTTGGAGGAATGGTCAAATGTATGGCAGCTTAGATTCAATGCAAAGAAGTGCAAAGTAATGCACCTGGAAAACAAAAACCCAATGGTAGAGTACACAATGGAAGGTGAGATACTGACAACAACAACAAAAATGGAAAGGGACCTGGGGGTAGTCATATCAGATGACCTAAAGGTGGGCCAGCAATGTAAGAAGGCAGTAAGAAGGGCTGGGGGGATACTGGGATGCATAGGGAGAGGCATCACCAGTAGAAAACAGGAAGTTGTTGGCTCTCTGTACAGGCAGTTGGTAAGATCACATATGGAGTAATGTGTACACTTCTGGAGACCCCATCTCTGTAAAGACATAGACAGGATGGAGGCTGTCCAAAGGAGGGCAACCAAAATGGTGCAAGGTCTCCACCAGAAGACACAAGAAGAAAGACTAAAGGAGCTTAAGATGTATAGCCTCAAGGAAAGGAGGGAGAGGGAGGGACATGATAGAAACTTTCAAATACCACAAGGGAATCAACAAAGTCTAAGAAGATAGCATCTTTCAGTAAAAGAGCTGTGCAAGAACAAGGAGGCACAATTTGAAGATAGAGTGGGACGGCTCAGAGGTAATGTGAGGAAGTATTCCTTCATGTAGAGGGTTATAGATGCATGGAACAGCCTTCCTGAAGAGATCACAGAGTCAAAAACAGTGGGGGAATTCAAGAACGCATGGGACAGACATAAAGCAATTCTAGTGGGGGGTAGGAGGAAGTAGGCTGTTGGTTAACTAGGATCTGCAGCTTATTCATTAGATAGGTAAATGGACAGACTAGGTGGGCCAAGTGATCCTTATCTACCATCAAATTATATGTTTCTATGTTAAGTGCTTCCTAACATACAATATGTTAACCTCAAATCATGTATTCAAACGACCAAATACCAGTGGCATACTGTATATTGACTGCATGAGCATGGCCACACATATCAAAATATATTTCAAAAGATTTAGATGATCCTAAATGAAATATGACTATAATTTTATATATGAGTGTTGTTTTATTACACACACACACACACACACACAAACACACTAAAGATTTTCAAATTCAATTGTGCACGTAATTAGTAAAACTGAAGATACATGTGTGTATATTAGTGTTCATATATAGTGCAGTTACCTATATTTGTTTTTTTATGCTACATTGTGAATCAAAAAATGTTCTCAGCCTATCTCATCTATCACCACCATCAGATCTCTTAATGTGCAAACACTTACCCTCACCCTCATACTGTAAAACCCCTCACCGACCAGCCACACAAGGTACCATTTATCTGAACTATTTTCAGTTTGAAGATCAAGTGTTTGATTTAAGACATGTTTTCCTCTTGGTAATGGTGACTGAAAAATAAAGCAGTTGCTGATCAAAGTAGTTCAATTAGATTCAGTTTGCAATACCCTTTTTTTATATATATTATTCACCAGTTCCAGATGTGACATAATGCTCCAATTGAAGAGATGTTACAATGCTACCAGCTCTGGTGAGTGAAGGTGTAAAGGGTGATAGTGGTGGGTACACGTTTTGGGTGGTGGGATTGTGTGAGCGATCATCATTGACTCATTTTTTATTGTAAAATAAAAAAATGCATAACAAGACCCTACTATTGTTTTCTTATTGAAGATTCTCTTGTGTATAGTGAAAACTGGTGATTCCACTGTGCAAAAATAAATGTAATTTTTATGGAATAACCTGACAAGATTGATCACTTCTGCTGTTAAATGACTTAAATTGTCAAAGCCAGATATACTGTAGGTGGTGAACAGTAAAGTAATGCAACAGGCTGGACTATTATAACTCTCTAACGATTCTTCTGTTTGGTAGTATTTGCATACATGGACAACATTTGTATTGGATGAAGTTCTGTGACGTTTACAATTTCCCCCCATCATTACATGCAGGCATTGTATTTGAGTGGAAATCTGTATCATGCTCAGATCCCATTTTTGTAAAACACAGATTTTCCAAAAATAGAAAATCTCTGATCTCTTTGTAGTATTCACTATTCAAAATCACAGCCTGATATTTATAATCTGAACGTCGTTGGTTAAAGATGTTTAAATAACTATACATTTGAAAAGAAATTAGAAAAGGAGAAAATTCCACATTGCCTAAATGATAATAGGGTAGTGCAGAACATAAAGGAATAGCTATACACGTGACAGTGCTTAATGGCAAGTGATCAAAGGAACTAATTTATCAATAAGGCATGCACACTGCAGTAAAAACAAATAAGCAACCATAACTAACAACCCTTTACAAAAATTGCTTAATTTTTTTGATGTAGTGCTGCCAGGATGTGCTAGCAAAAAATAAATAAATACAATAACAAATAACCGTTTAAAGTTGATTGCCATTTCTTTGTTCTGATATCCTGTATTTAAAACATTAACAAATACTTAAATGTAGGTACTGTAAGTGGCATGTGCAACTTCTGAATTGAAGAAAACAATGGTAATGGGAATCAAACCAAGGTTGAGGAGATGAACCTGTCTCATTCATATATCGTTACTCCATCATTTAAGAAACACACTCCAACTGCACAGATAAAAATAATAACTATCATGTTCAATCTGAATGTCTTACACAGCCCACAACCAGTAATGATACCCTAGTTGGAAATGTTTCTGATTCAGATGTTCCTTGAAGTTCGGAGGTGACAGTATTAAATGTATTGCACATTGAGTTACTTCACCAAAGAAGTTAGAGCTTGCAATAGATCATATAGATTAGACAACTAAGATGTGAATGTGCTTAGCACTGTACATCATGATGACAGACATTGGTTTGATTCCCACAACATACAGTAGTGTACACTTGCATAATGTGCTACATGAAGCAGGTCACTTAACCTATGCCCAGTGAGCCAGGCATTCCAATTAAAACAGGCAACAATGCATGTTGGGCATTACAGAGATACTAAAGAATAAAATAAATGCCCCATCTATTTCATTTTTCATGAATCTATGTGCTGCATTCTTATTAACAGTATTGTCAGTTTGTGAGAGTCCATCATACGTAAAATTTAGAAGTTCTATGCATAATCATTCATTTTGATCTGTTAGGGAAGTCACTGCTTCAGTTGCTTATTGAACTGAAGTTATGAAATTGATGTACACATGAGCATTAAAGAAGCAACAGATTCCAGTAGCAAGCTATTTAATAATTTCTGTACACTTTACATATAACTCAAAGTTTGTCCATCAACTACTTTACTAAGTCAGACTGTATTGAGTTTATTACTACCAACATGCTAAGCAGTGGCATATTCTTGTTAAAAAAAAGAAAAAAAGGCATTGGACAACACGTGGAATTTCGGAAATAAATAGTAGAATATGCATCTTAACAGTAATGTAATGTTAATCTTTGTGTTTGTGTCTGTGTGCGTGCGGGAAGGGGTTGGGGTGGTGTGGAGGGGAGACAATTTACAATAAGGTAGAGTTCTCATTCTGTGTAATTAAAAAATGATGGTGACAGCCCATTTTTTATTCAGTGATACAGTATGCATATGTCAGCAACAACATAGAGAATGCATGTGGCCTGCAAAAATTGAAAACTGAAGTTGCCACACTGTAAATCTCTATTTTATGTTTGAAATGTGTTCACAGAACATTTTATACAATGGACTCTGTTCCTAGCCAAATTCATTAAAAGAATTAGTTTGGCTGCGCTAATTAAATGGATTTCTTGTCCTCTTTAAGGCATGAAGGCTTATTATAATTAGAGTTACCATAGTTGGAATTATAGCACTGGCGTGTATTTTTTCGCTCAGCATACAGTAGCAGCCACAGACACTGCCAGATATTTCCTGAAGTTTCTGTGATATTTCCAGAAATATCTCCTGCTTTCTGCATTTCTACGGTAGGGGCAACAGAGAGAAACTCTTCAGAAATGTTGTGAAATATCTGGAAATAGCTGCCAATGTTTTCATATTCATGAGTGGAGCGTACAACCCATTATCTCCATCTCTCTGGTGATGGTGTTACATGATCGCTGGACAATTTTCACCATCTGAGACTGGCCACTCATTTGTTATAGTCATCATTATGAGATATGAACAGTTTAGTTCTTAGTAAGCACAGATGCTGTATTTTAGATTGAGGAAACTCTCCAACCGATCAAAACACTCTTTTCTCCTACACGAGACATGTTTTTGCAGAGTGCCAAACTTCAGCTGCTCCTGAAGTGGGCATGTTCACAGGACTTTTTAAACAAGTTTTTTAATCTTCACACCTAATCAATAACATACAGCATTTACATATCCTGGGCTGGCACTGTACTGTAACTATTTTAGGGCTTGGCTTACTTGGTGGTGTTACTTACAGTACATTACTTGGGTGATAGAAATGCTCACTTTTGGTTTGAGTTTCTCACATCTTACACACTAAAAGAGCCTTCATTGGATGTATAATTATACAGTGTGATAATGTTTTTAAATCTGATCCATGAGAAAGGCAAAGGGTTCAAGTCCAAATAATGGCACAGACCACGATCAACAATTCTAAGCATTACCCTCCAGCATTTGCAGATGAATACAGGCTCACTAGACCCACTGGGAAACCAATGTCAGAGATGTGCTGTATCAAAGGGACAGCAGCTGTAGAGGTCCTGGTGCCCCTGATACATCTCAAAGAGCAGCCAAAGAAAAGCTAATCACAGCAGACACCACAGGAAAAAAAATAGGGTTTGTGCAAATGTAGTTACCAGTGCTGATGTACAGTTTTTGTATTATATATTAAATTTGGTTTTGTTAGGGAGAGCTGTCCCTGAATGGATGGCTACTGTCAGTGAACTCGAAAACAGTTTGACAGGGCACTAGCCCAGTGTAAACTGTATATTCCAAATATTTTTTTAATGTTCACTTGCATATCCCACCCCAAGTGTGTGATCCCACAATCAAGTATGCCACCGACAGCTCAACTGGCTCCACTAGCAAGAGCATGTGATTTTAAGATGCTAGAATGTAAAAAACAATTAATCCACCCCTCTCCCTCCCTAATTAAGCAACTAGCTTTAGCTAAAGAAGAAACCTGGAGGAAGGGATTTCAAATTTAGAATGCAGTCTATTGAATTCAGGAGACACCCATCCCCCCAAGCAGAAGTAGAAACAAAACCTAGCTGACCTGGATAGGTGAGAGGCAATTACATCACTTTATATTACAATGGTAAAATCCCTCTAATTTTCAAAGTCTGTTTCCAAAATCATGTGACAAGCTTTGGATACAACTATGGGGGTGCGGTATCTGCATTTCAGCCTATCATATGTGATCTAAATTACTAACATGTTAGTAATGTATCATGCATAATGCAACTGTCTTTGTTCCTACATGTTCAGGGATCTAGGAAGTGTTGGCAGCTTTCAAGTTTTAAATATCAAATAATGTCTATGTTCGTTATAGATTGCCAGTCTGTGTTTGCTGAAAGCAGTGATGGTAACTTATGGACATTAGACAACATATGGTTATATACAGCGATCTGGCATGGCAAAGGTTTGTTTTCTTTTTTTTTCTTTTTGTACTAGTTTTGTCATCTTTTTACTGAAATTTTAGTTTGATCTCCACAATAAATCTAATTATCTACAGTAATATAAAATAATATTTAAAAAAATCATATATAAATCAATATGGGTGGGGGATGATGCACTGGGTGTTATTACACTGAGACAAAATGGGTATTTTTATCTGTCTAGAAAAATATGCAAGCTCCCTTTGTAAAGCGCACACTTTTAAATGATTTTTGTTTCACTCCGGCATTTTAGTAGTTTTTGTTTCTCACTGTATGCTTGGCCCTTGCTGCAGTTGCAGTAAATCCACAATGATGTTTCAAAGCTACAGTACATATACAATTTCTAATCTGTAATGTTTTGCAAATTCTGGCAGTATTACACTTCAGGAATTGGTTGGCGGGTTTACTGGTTTACCCCTGTTTTCTAAAGCCACACAGTTCTTGGGAATAGCTGTGTCTGCTGTAACTTGCAGTCAGGATTCATAAATACTGTAGGTAAATTTTTTGACTAAAAAGGGTCTACATTTTCACTGATAGCTCCACCACCTAACAAACATGCAGTAGCATCAAATGCACATGGGGAGTTAATAGTCATTTGGTGGTAAGCTTTTTGCCCCAGTTCCTACTTGCACATTGACTGGCACTTTAATAATAATAAAAACATATCATAGCAGAAATCTATTGGTGCAAGGCTCCTTTCTGTTGGTTGGTTGCTACTTTAGCAGCCTGCTCCCACTGCAACAAACCATGCTGAGCAATTCCCATTTGTAAGTCCCATGTTATCCTTATTTTATTTTATTAAATTATGCTGCCATCTATCAGCATATCTCTAAACAGATTAGATCTGACATCACATAATTGGCACATTTCTGTAGTTGCCATTAAATAAATTATTCAGATAAAATCAATCTTTTTTGTAATACTAGCAGCTGTTATTAACATTAATGGTATGGTGTTGAATGGGGTTAGGGATGCAGTATATATTGTACAGTGGAATTAACATTATTCATCGGTGTCTAGTTAACCCTCTTCCCACACCAGAAACAATGCCCTTTCTTTTAATATTTATTCCCCCTTGCCTGTAGCTTTCAAAAATTAAATTCTGGTGTCTACTTCAAAAAAAATTACTTCACACATGCCATTCATAATAATCAAGCAAGTGGTTGTATCGTATCATTCACACTTTTGGCTGCATACACTGTATGTTCAGGTCACAGATCTTTCTTTGTTTCACCAGCAGTCTGGGATGCATAAAATGTGGCCATTAAGACCATTTGGAGTAAATCAGCTTAAAAGGGGTAGGAAGTGCCTGTGTTGTGTTTCTTTGATTGAATACTGCTTAATACCTCAAATAAAAGAATGCTTGTTTTGTACCCACTACTCTGAGGAGTTTTCTTTGAGGAAATGTTACATTTAATATGCGTATATGGATGCTAAATGACTTGTTTCAACTCTTAGTATAGGTGAATTGTTGTTTTCCTTAACATTCTACCCCAGCTCATTGCAAATTTTGTTTTCTCATTATTTTAGGGTTTTTTTTTTGGGGGGGGATGAGATTGCAAGCATTCCTTGTGCATGATTGACATACTTTTTGCCATGTCAACTACCCAGCATATAGACGGGAAGTTCAGTTGTACAATTCAAAGCCCTATGAAAGGCATATCAGAAGTACTCATCCCAGAGTTCTGCTTTCCTGTTTTTAAGATATTTAATGTGAGCAGAACAATGAAAAGTGAATATAAAGACAAAATGAAGCTAATGGTAACCATTTCATGAAAATAATAGGGATTGCAACTGCTTATACAGAAATATGTATGTACTAGCCCCTTTAGGGAGAGGGTCCTATAAGAGCTTAATAAACTAAGCAGTCTACAGTATCTTAAAACACTACTAGCATACTATTAGCATGCACATTTTTTAAAGTGTTTTTTTTACATAAAGCTGATGGTGGAAGGACATCTGTGATCGACTGGGGGAGGAAATGGATGAGTGAACGTGTTTTCTCATTATTAAAGGGACACTGCCAGGATCTGCTAGTGCTTTAACATCATAGTCAACTATGGGACTTTGTTTTTTTGAACAAACAATTAGCTCCTAGATCAGTGACAGCTTCATCGACTTTGTTTTTCTTGTCTGGTTCCTTACCATTGTTAAGAAGGGTACTACCTAGGAAGGTGCAGAAACATTACACATGTTATGGACTTTTTACTATTACTCTTCTTTTTTCTGTTTGTTTGTCATGTTTTGGTGAAGAAGCACCTTCTCATTTTTACAATGAGTCTATACCCCCAAGACAGCTTCATATCATATCATAAATAAATTCCTGTATTTTAAAGCAGAGGGAACCATTTCATATTTTAAAGCACAGGAAACCATTTTATTTGTCCATTTTAACATGATGTACTGTAGGTTGTGTGAAATCAAATTCTTTTTTTTTCTGAATGTCTGATTGACAAACATCTGTAGTTGTTTAATAAGAGTAAACACAGAATGTTTTTAATCAGGTGTAAGATAAGGTTTTCAATAAAGAAGGTGTCTTTACTAAGACAGAGAGGTCAAATGGTAAAATAGGAAAAAAAGCTGTTTTTATATGTGATCAAGCATGAGCAACAGTGAGATCTGAGAGGACACTAATAGTTTAATTTAAAATGATGATTCATTGTGGGGGAGGCAAGGAGTGGAGAAGGGCTTGTTAAGGTGATGATGAAGGGAATGATTTAGAAATTGTAATAAGAATTAATTCCTGGGTAATAGAACCAGTGGTCCAGAGATAGTTAAAAATTAGGAGAAAGGTACTGTCTAAAAGCACTGATGAAATCTAATGATAGTTTATCGCACACTATGTCATTGTTAATATATTTTTAGTTGATTTGGACATAAAATGGCTAGTAACTAAATTGTACCACTGACTGTGATGACACATAACAAAATGGAGCACAGTCATACTGTTCCTACAGTGCTTAGTGAAAAACTGAATTGAGAACTGTGAGCAAAGGAACTACAGCTTGTTTCATTCCTTGGTTGAGCAATAATCTATTTTCATCTTTTCAGCAGCAAACAAAAAAAAAAATACTTCAATGCCCCCAGTAACTCCATGACATCAGTATTTACATCTCAATCTTGTAGAAAAAAAATGACTTGATTATGTATCTAATTATTAAACTAATGTATTTAACAATTACAAGTTCAGACCAATTTCAAGCTGAAACTATCACATGAAAAGACTGACACTGGTCTCACTCCGGATGCCTCTGATATTATTAATATCAATCCTCCACACCGTAGCAGAAAAAAATTACTGTTAGCATGCACATATTTTAAGGTATTTTTTTAAATTAATCAGATGGTGGGGTGACATTGGGGATCGATTAGGGAAGGGAATGGATGAGAGAAAGTAATTTTTTTATTAATGAAGTAGTGGGGCAAGAGCGGGGATGGTGAAAGTGTTTTTCTTTTTATTACATGATTTGGGAGGCATCGGGGAGGGGTGTCCACTAGACTACACGGAAAGTGTTTTTTTATTAATTAAATAGTGGGGCATCTTGGGATTGGGGAGGGGGCATTGTCAGTGTTTAGGCTGCTCTGGCTAGACCCTGGGGGTGTAGATGAGATTCAGATTTGTAAAATGCATGTTTAGTGCATGGGCAATACCTGAGGTGTTAGTGATCAAGCTGCCATTCTGCATTTTGTGGAATACAGAATATGACTGCTCCTTTCCCAGTGGGGAGTTTATGCCCTAATGAACAAAAGAACCTCACATTCATCCAATGATCAAATAATAAAAAGCCAAGAAAGACATAAAGTACAATCAAATTTTATTCACTGTAACTTACAAAAGTTGTGCACGCATACATACAGTGAAAAAAGTTCCAGGGAAGGAATGAAACAGTGTTTTGGTGGCTTTGTGTCAGCAGGGATTTTTCACTGTACTGTACAGTATATGCCTTGAGCTTAGTTTATGCCCTTCCAGAAGTTTTTAGGTGTTTTTTTTTTTTATGAGAATGCTAGTACATGGTGTAGTATTCTGCTTTTGCTTTCCTCGTTACTGTTTTTGCATGATTTCTGAGGAACCCTGTCCTGAACGATGAATTAGAAGGACTAAGCTTTGCCCCAAAACTGTAGATTTCAAGCATGTCTGGAGTAATCTAATTGTCTTGCCCAACCCCACCAGCCAACTGGTATTTGCCTAATGAGGAGCTGTTTATTGCAGATAGTTATAAAGGAATTGGGGAGGAGGGATGTTCATGAGACAGCCAGGGAAAGTTTTAATTTTCTTTTACAATGCCATCTGCCAATGGAAAATGGGGTTACTTAAAACAACAGTGAAATTACATTCCAGGACAGCAATCACTGTGGAATTAGTGGCAACTGCCATCCTGTGACCAAATGAGGAAATGCATTATGCACATTCAGTAATGCCGCATTCACCACTCAACTGCAGTAATTTTTATTTACTGCCTCAATAACGAACGGCACATCCGGGTACCACAAAACTTTTCTATAACTACCACTGTAGGTGGGTGAACACTGGAGTCATGGGAAAGATAAGGAAGAAAAGAACCACCTTTAGGAGGTACAAGAAAACAGGGATGGGGACAGGGAGCAGTACCTGAAGGAAGTGAAGGAGGTAACAAGGGCAGTAAGGACAGCCAAGGCATCAAAGGAGCTCAGGCTGGCCCAAGACATTAAGGAGGGGGAGAAGGAATTCTTCAGGTACATCGGGAAGTGAAGGAGCTGTAAGGACAATATAGTAAGGATTAAGAGTGAGGGGGCATGGGTAGAAGTGGGGGTGAAAATGCAGAAGCACTAAACATCTACTACTGCTCAGTGTTTACTAAAGAAAAGGGGGAAAGATACACAAAGGGGGCTTGAGGTCAGGAATGTAGGGGAGGGGGAGACAGACAGGATAATCAAAGAGGACAGGGTACTAGAGGGCTTGAGGGCACTGAGGATGAACAAGGCGCCAGGGCCAGATGGCATTCATCCTAGGGTATTGAAAGAACTGGCAGAGGTACTAGTAGGTCTTTTGGCAGTCCTGTTCAATGCCTCACTGGATTCAGGGCATGTAACTCAGGATTGAAGGATAGCTCATGTGGTACCTCTTCATAACAGTGACTCCACAGGTGAGCCAGGGAACTATAGACCAGTAAGCCTCACATCCATTATGAGTAGACTAATGGAGACAATCCTAAAGGAGAAGCTTGTGTCCTTTCTGGAAGTCTGTGGGATGCAGGACAGTAGGCGGCATGGCTTTGTTACTGGCAGGTCTTGCCAGACTAACCAGGTAGAGTGCTATGATTGGGTAACTATAGACAGCAGGACAAGGGCCATGCAGTGGATGGCCTGTACCTGAACATCAGTAAGACATTTGACTTGGTGCCACATGGAAGACTAAGAAGTAAGCTACAAGCTACAGGGGTGGGTGTGAAGTTGATGAGCTGGGTAATGGACTGGCTGTGGGTGAGGCACCAGAGAGCAGTGGAGGGAGGAGCTATCATCCCCAAGGGCAGTGACAAGCATAGTTCCACAGAGCTCTGTGTTGGGATCAGTGTTGTTTGGGATATTCATTGCAGATATTTCAGTGAGTGTCAAGAGCAAATCAGTTTGTTTGCTGATGACACCAAGATGGGAACAGAGGTGAATGATCTAGAGTGCTGTCAAAGGTTACAGGAGGATCTGTCAAGGTTGGAGCCCTGTTCGGACACCTGGCAGCTGGGCTTCAATGCCAAAAAATATAAGGTGCTACATTTTGGTGCTAAAAACCCAAAGCAGAGCTACAAACTAGGGAGTGAGCAATTATCAGTGACTGAGGAGGAGAAGGATCTGGGGTGCTCATTACGGGAGCAATGAACAACTTAGCAAAATGCAGAAAGTTGGCTGCAAAGGCCTACAGGATGCTGGGATGCATTGCTAAGGGTATATCTTCAAGGAGGGGAAGGTCACTCTGCCATTACATAGATCACTAGTTAGGTCACACCTGGAGTACTGCATGCAGTACTGGCACATATACCTGAAGAAGGACATTACATTACTGGAGAAAACATTTAAATAGCCCACTGTCCAGACAGGGTCCACTAGTGACGGCACTTCCTGTATGCAGGGAGCCATGGCAACCAGTAGAAGTTATTGGAGACAGAGGCACTTCACAGGGGATGTCATCTGGTACAATCCAAGCTCTCAGAATCCTGAACACAGCATGGCACAACTGGTAGTAGTGTAAATGGTGCCGTGTAAACATGCCCCATGCATTATAAATGGATCGCCGCAAGCGTGGAGCACATGGGGTGATACAGCGATGTGGCAGTATAAACACACCTTATATTGCTTTACAGACTAACATTTGGGAATTATACACTCTTCACTGGGTTAAGTTACTATTTAAAACAATTAGTCAAGCTGGCCTGGTGGTGTGGAGGATTGAGGTGTTGAACGCTACACCTAGAGCCACGCCGGTGACCTGTGTTTGGGAATGAGCATGGGTCGCTGGGGGTTGGTGGGGATGTGGAAGGATTGAGCATCCCATGGACTGCTTTCCTTCCTCAGGTAGGGGGGTTTAGCTCATGCTGGTGCAGTAGCTGCCCCTGGTGGTGACTGGGGAATTGCACTGCCCAGCTAGCAGATGCAGGGGATTGGGGCTGTGTCTGAGGCCTTTCGAGTGCGCATGGGAGTGTGCACATGTGGAGCAGGGCATCATTACACATCCGAGCCCAGAGAGCAACACTCAAGCCAACAAAGCCCCCAGCTGTGGATAGGGGAAGGCACCTACAGTGTCGGTCCACACTCCCGCCATCAGACCTGCCTGCGGAAGCCCCTCCCTCTGACTCCAATACATTGGATTTACAGATAGAGCACCAGGGCAGGCATCCCTACCCCAGGGAGCTCAGGGTCAGGGGGATTCATTGGGTTGGCATGGCTGCAGGTAAGGTTTCAGACAGGGAGGTAGAGACTGACATGGGTGTAACTGAAGAGAGTTCCACAGACAGAAGCATAAAGAAAATCCACAAAAAAAAAAATAAATCAATTAGTCCAATAAAGGATAAAGCATTTATTTTATTTCTCTCTTGCTGACTGGACTGACATGGCTACCACATTGCTTTGTATTATCTGAAGAAAGTAACACTTAAAAAATCCTCTCCTGCCAGCCCGGTGGCACTGAGGGTTGAGACACTAGATGCCACACCTCGTCCCATGCTGGTGACTTAGGTTTGGGAATGAGTCTGGATTGCCAGGGGTCAGCAGGAGGAGGAGAGGATTGAGTATTTCGAGGATTGTTCTCCTGTCTCAGGGGAAGGGGACAAGTCATCCCACCCATTGACTGCCCTCTGGCAGTAGCTGGAGGGCAGTTCTGGTCAGGATGCTTGAAGACGACATTCTCACATTGGAAGGGTGGGGTGGGAGAAAATTGAAAATGCTGCAGTCACCACAGGATCTGTGATGGTCCAATTGCACCAGCGAGTCTGCCCCCACTACCAGATTTGATGTACCAGGGTGGCGGGGTATGCTGGCACCCCCACCTGACCCTGCCATGTAGGGGGGGTAATCCATGTGGGAACCTCAGGGGTGGTTGAGCTGGGGGTTGGACCAGAGGATGAACCCCTCCGAGGAAGGGGTCATAGCCCATGAGTGCAGTGGACAGGAGAACAGATAAAAAAAATCCTCTCCTATCTCATGCTTTCTACAGCAAGCAATCAGATTGTTATAACCTTAAACACACACATTTTGAGGTTCCTGACTGAGGCACTAGCTGCTTATAGAAACAAAAGATCAAATAACTCTAATCTGCTACCTCCTGGGGGCTAATGAACTTTTGCCGTGTCCGCCTACTGTAGGTGTGAGTCTCCTTTGTTTCAGTACCATTATGTGCTTCCTGGTTTTCCAAATATTTACTGAGAGACTAGTGTGTGCCTGTTTCAAGGAATTTATTTAATTATTTTAATTTGTAATTTTAGGTTAAGTTCACTAAGATACAAGTCTCAGTTATAGACTGTTCTGAGTGAAACATAAATACATATGACATTCGGGAAGATACTTAATAATAAAAACATTGACATTTGCCCCATGATCACAAAAGATAATTGCGCAGTGACTTTAAACGCAGGTAACCTGGCTACGGTCCTTCTGAAGTGGAGTAAGACAATTCTAGGACTGAGCTGCAGCAAAAGAATAGGTTGCTGACCAAAATGTGGAGCAAACTTTAGGAAAGATAGAGAATGAGGCTGGACAGCTCTAAAGATTAAGTGTGATTAAAAAGTAATCTTTCTCTGATAAATAGGGAGCAATCAGGCTATGAATTCATTTTAAACAAACAGGGAACACCATTGAAACAGTCTTCTAAGAGACAATGACAACTAGTTCAAATCATGTAATAATGAGCAGTGATGAATATCCCATATGAACAAAGATCCAAACTGCACATGTGTGAGATCTTTGTTCATGCCTCTCGCACTCATGCACGGGATGTGGGTGCCGATTTCAAAATGTGACTTGTACTCCTTCCAGTGCTCGGTTTTTAGTCAGAGATGCCAGGAGCATTTTGTTATACCAGAAGAACCAGGATTTATTTGGTTTTAATACTGTCTTATGAACAAGTAGCACTTCAGGAACGTGCCCATGGCAGATCAGCATCCCCAACTTGGATGTGCTTCTGAGTCATAGGTCAATTACTGTCAACCCGAGTGAAACAATATTTCTCAAAAAATGCAAAAAAAGTACTAATGCTTATGTATTTTACATAGTGGAGCATTCTGCTTTAGATGTGTGATAGCACACTTTTTAGATTTGGGGAAAATACGGTGGAGCAAAGCTGACAGTGCACCTTTAAATACAGAAGATAAATGGTTTATAAATAAAGAAAAAATGAAAAGGGCATTTTACTAACAGGCAAGGGTGTCAGAACATCATAAATAGTGTGTGTGTGTGTGTGTGGGTGGGGTGGTGGTGACATTTTGAAGGGCACCAGGCACTTATAATCAAGTGCTAATTTGGAAATGGCAAGTAATGTCTAAAAGGTAAAAGTGTGGTTTCACTTGGACATGGCCAGAGGGATGGGTAGGACTAAGACAAGGGTCCTGAACTTTTAGAAGGCTGACTTTGACAGAACAGGAGAAGTTCCTCAAGGACCCTGTGGTTGGATTTCAACATGCATGGGACAGGCATAAGAAAAACATAGAGGTAAAGCAAAGGAAGGGTCAGAAGCCATAGTCAAGTGTAATGCTTATGGCAGACTGGATGGATCTAGCAGTCCTTATCTGCCAACAAGTTCTATGTTTCTGTGACACCATTCTGCGATCAGAGTAGGGATTGATGTGGAACAGAAATGGGCCATAATACAGAGGACAATACTCCCAGCCTCAGACTGTTGCAGTTTACCAGATCATCTGCTGCTCACTGCTCATAAGAAAAATGTCAGGTAAAAAATGCAGGTTTTCAGTCTTTGAGTCCCTCCACTACCACATAACTGATTTGTTTTTGAACACTGACCCCTATGCACAAAGATGTGGAGCGGCTACACACTGCATATTTTGGGTGCATAGTCACCAGGCACCAAGTGTGCCCTCCATGCAGGATACACAAACAGGGGTCTCATGGACCCAATGCACCTGATCCCCCTCATCCGTGGACTGCACCACACCAGGGATGTTCCAGGGCATGCCAGCACTGCATGGTATTCACTAAACCATGTAGTGCTGGCCACAGGGGTGCAAACGTTTGTGCCTGGTATGTCAGTCAGGACCAGGCGTAACCCTGTATGCAGCCCCACAGATGCCACTCTCCAGTCATGAGATGTCTTGGAAATGTCCTGCAGAATGACCCCAGCCCACAAGGCTGCATGGGAGGGCTGGGGCAGCTAAACCACACTTTGGCAGCATGTCCAGAGTCCAGGGGTGTTGTTGCCATGGGTGTGGGAACTGCCAACCAACTCCAGGGCCATGGCTGTACCATGCAGGAGGGTCAGCTTCCTGGGCTAAACTGTCTGCGGTGTGTGGCCACGTGGCTCCAGGTCCCCACAGGGCTATGCAAGACCTGGACCTGCACCTACAGGCACAAGGGATCTACTCCTGGATGGACATCCAATTGGATGCCTGCCTGGGTCTGGGATTCTGCCCCCATCAGCCCTGCAGAGACCTGCATGCTGGGGGAGAGCAGGGGACAGGTGGCCAGTGTTAGTAAATGCCGGTATGGCACACCTGTCTGCAGGTGCACCACTATGCAGGCTGGATACGTGCTTATTTAGCATACTTGCACCCACTTCATGCGTAGGGCCCATACTGTATATGCCAGCATGTACCATTTGTACTATCTGACAATGACAGATGGCTGGGACATACTGTACACTGTTAATGATACCAGCTAGCAGGCTGCTCTTCCTGCATTCTCAGCTGTTGGGGGGGAGGGTAAGTCTCCTCTCTCCGCCAGATTATTTATGGATGTTAGTACTCTGAAACACAGGATATTGCACCATTTACAATGATGTAAAACACATTTGGGGAGATGGCAGCAGACAACCTTAGCTTTGTCAGGATTTGTGGCACCCCCTCTTTCACTGCACCTTCGCATGAGTCTGGTATATGACCATATATATTATGGCTGCATTTATCATCTCCTCGCCATCCCTGGCTTATTTTACATATTAACTCAGTGACTGACTGACAGTGTTACACCAGGAGGTTGTGGGTTTTAGTCATTCTGGCTCCTACCTCCAAGTTTCTCAGTGGAAGAATGTATAAATCATGACTGAACTTCTCAACATATGTAACAGCACCTAGGTTTGCAGCTTACATTAACACAATGGCATTTGTCCTTTATTTTAGTTATTTGAGCAACTAATAATCCCTAGTTTGCATTCCAAGTACAGTTCCATGGCCTTCTCCTCTGCTGCTCCTGAATGTATTATTTCTTTGAATCATTATCTCTGTGCTGTTCTCATATTACCACTTTTTGTTAAATTGTACTACTGTGTATCACTTTTGTGGTTCAAATGTTACTGTTTCTTGCTCACTGTATCCATTGTGATGTGCTGTACTTCTCCCAGATCATTCAAAAAAATAGGCAAATATCTGCCTAGCGAACCATACCCAATTAACAAAAGCTAAATAAATTTCATTTATGGGTTATACTGGAAAGGAATGTGAGCATTGCTGCCCATTTACACAAGCATCCAGTTACAAGAAACAATGATTGAGACATACAATTGTCAAGGATAGCAATGACTGAGACATAACATTTTCAAGGACAGAGGGGCTGGAGTGAAGATCCTGTGCATCCTCAAGAGAGTACCCCTCCTGCACAGGCGCATGACTATGGCTCTGAGTTGTAAAAGTATTTTGCGGCAGAAGTAGTGCTCATTACGTTTGCTTGCACGCATGTGCAAGAAACATAGTGCCATCATCCAAGTTTTCGGAGGTGTGGCAGCCCTCTTCCAATTCAGTCAGCATGTTTGCAGGTGCGGCCACAGTTCTCCAATGCCTGCTGGAGCTGTCTATGACAGCAATCCAAAATGCAGTGGAGTACAGTTGAAAGGGGGAGCTATGCTTCAGTGAGCAGTGATAAGATATTGCCTGCTCATGCACGCTCCTCCTACACACACACACATGCACGCATTCTGCGTGCTCGCCCCTCCCACTCACACACTGTATAGCCAACAGGGTGCCCAATCCCCGTTGGCTGTGCTTACCCAAAACAGAGTTCCATATGCCACGCTATGCTCACCCCAGTGTGGCTACACATTGTATAGCCAATGGGGTGCCCAACCCCCATCGGCCCACTGGTTCCCCTCAGAGTAGAGGGTGCCACGCTGGGAGCCCACCCAGCATGGCAACAGAAGCCGTCACCAACAGGGTGCCCAATCCCCTCTGCCCATGCCCCCACAGCCGCCCTGTGCCATGCTGGGAGCCCACCCCAGCTTGGCAAATGTCCTGCATCGTCATTTTAAAACAAAAACAACCTGAAACTGAAAATGGTCCTCGCTGTCTCTGCCCCACCCATGCCCACCCACTGCACACCTCGCCTCCCTCCACCCCATACTTACCTGCGGACTCAGGCGCAACGATCTTTGGTGGACTGGGAACACGTCTGCACTCTTCAAAGCTGACTGTGAACTGAGAAAATGCCGGTAAGCTGTATATTGGGATAGATAGGGTTTTTTCAACTTTACTGCTTATCTCAGGCACTTTTTTTGAATTTTGGCACCAAATTTTCAACATGGGGTTTTTGGGACCCCTTCTCATGAATGCTCTCACTGTCATGGTGTTAATCAGGCCCTAAGGGTGATTTCGCAGTCACTGTGCAAAATCACCTTTCGGGACTGAGTAACAAAATGACACTGCCACTGTTCATAAGGTGGGCTCTCAAAAAGCCTATGTTGAAAATTTGGTGGAAAAATTCCTAAAAATGACTGTTTTACGAGCGTGCTTTGCACACTTCTTACGCCAGCCTGTAGGTTTGCGAATTTTCAATATTTTCACTCCAAATTTTCAACATTGCCATTTTACCACACCTCGTTATGAGCAGTACAGCTGCCATTTTTCACATCTTGCCCAAAACATGTTTCCGCCCATGTAGCGCACAATGGCGCAGTGGGTGTGCAAAATCAATGTATGGGACACATTAAGAAAATCACAGTGTCACTGTTCATGAGCAAAGGTCTTAAAATGGCTATGTTGAAAATTTGGTGAAAAAATTCCAAAATGACTGTTTTACATGCGTGCACAGTTCCTACGCACGCTCGTAAGTTTGTGAATTTTCTATACTTTCACTCTAGATTTTCCACATTGCCATTTTGTTATACTTCCTTATGAACAGTACAGCTGCCATTTTTCACATATCACCCCAAATGTGTTTCCACACATGTAGCGCACAATGGTGCAGTCGGTGTGCGAAAGCAATGTTTGGGACAGATTAAGAAAATCACAGTTATACTGTTCATGAGCAGAGGTCTGAAAATGGCTATGTTGAAAATTTGGTGACAAAAGTCCATAAAATGACTATGTTATGAGTGAGCATTGCACAGTTTCCACGCACCCTTGTAAGTTCATGACTTTGTGATATTTTCAGTCCATATTTTCACCAGTGGCATTTTTCCACACTTCCTTACAAACAGCACAGCTGTCATTTTTCACAACATGGCCGAAATGTGTTTTCACACTTTCAGTGCAGAGATGCGTGGTCGTTGTGGGAAATCATTGTTCAGGACAGATAAAGAAAATCACAGTGACACTGCTCATGATCGGAGGTCCCAAAATGCCTGTGTTGACAATCTGCTGTAAAAAATCCCCAAACTAATTACATTACGGGTGTGCATTGCACAGTTTCTATGACGCTCATGACTTCACCAGTTTTTTTTAATATTTTTACTGCAGATTTGCAATATTGCCATTTTTTTACACCTCCCCATGAACAGTACAGCTGTCATTTTTCACATCCTGTTCGGAATGTGTTTTTGCACCTGTGGTGCTAAATGCCGTAGTCGCTGTGCATAAGCAGCTTTCAGCTAACAAACTGATATTGCCACTGTTCACGAGGTGGGGGTCACAAAAAAACTATGTTCAAAATTTGGAGTGAAAATACCAATGAATGCCTGAGGTGTTAGGGTTTCCAACCATAACACCCCACCCTGTAGAGAATGACAGGCATCAGGGGTGTGACTTGGGATTCTTGCCTGTAATGCTCATACCATTCCACACCCTGCAGCCAGTGAGAGGCATCGAGGTATGCCTTGGACTCTTCGGCCCCAAAGTTCACCCCATTCTCCTATACAGCACCCATCTCACCGTATTTCCTGATGGAATGGAGTGCGCATAAGAGCCAAAGATCCCAAGGCACACCATGACACTTGTCAGTGTCTGCATGGTAGGGTGTGGTGAAATGGCGTGGCCGTTATGCCTGATGACCCAAAGGCATACCCCAATGCCTGTCACTTTCTGCAGGGTAGTGGTGGGGTTGGCTTCAGTTCAATACTTCATTGCCATTTCTATTATGCAGCTCTGTAACTCCTACACTAACAATGCCAATGCCAGCAAGCAAACATTCGGCATCGACAAATGCTTGTTTTTTAGTTGCAGACACCAAGGGTGTATGACGATAAGAACTTCTACAGCATTAACTTGATTTTATAATGTGCTTGTGAAAAGTTGCAATTCAGGACAGCGCTTGCTGGCAGATGCGCGTCCTCAAGGTGGCAGGGGAGTTTACTGCAGACCAACTAAAAAGAAAGATATGCTAATATTGCTGGGAAAGGGTAAATATATTACTTTTATGCTACACTGGGGCATTTTAGAGTAACTCATTCACAAATATGTGCCTAGAAGCACACTCCTGACACATGTTAAAAAATGGAGGGACAAAGCTGACAGTGCCTCCTTATCCAGAAAAATTATTTGGAAAATATCAGTCTTATAAATTATAGAAAATGAATTTATGTTATTCTTGGAAAAAGAAAAAAAACAAAACATCAGATGGATTGGAACCCCTGACCACAAGCATATAAGACTGAGACTTATCATGATACACCACAGTAGAAGTGTGCAAGATGCCTTCTAAAAAGATAATGAAACTATCTTATGTGCAGTTTCAAACAAAAATGACATTTAACCAGAATTAATTTTTGGAAAACAGTTATAAATTATATAAAAATTAATTCATGTTATTCTTGGGAGGAAAAAAAACTATCAGCTGGATTTGAACCCCTGACAACAAAGATATAAAACACAGGCTTATCATGATGCACCACAGTGGAAGTCTGCAACCTGGTTTCTACAAAAGACGAATGAAACTACCATATGCCACGTTTCAAACAAACAAAAAAAGATATTTACCCAGAAATGAGTTTGGGGGAATAGCACTGTCATAAATCATTCCAATATTATTTTCCTGTTAATCTTGGAAATAGCTGTCAGCTGAATTCAAACCTCTGGCCAAAATAATTTAAGCATACACACTTATCATGATGGCATTCATAGGTATCCCCTTCTCCTGGGTCATACCTGAATATAGGCAGAATCTGCCTAGTGCACTTACCAGGTCAACGAAAACTAAATAAATAAATGAAGTAATGCACCACTATAGAAGGCTGTACGTTGGCCTCTAAAAAGACTAACAAAGCTATCTTATGTCCAGTTTCAAGCAAAACAGATATTTAACCAGAATTCATTTTTAGAAAACACTGCTATAAGCTATAAAAATAATTGGGGAAAAACTACTTTTGATAGTTTATTTCACCACCAGATTTTTAGAGTGCCACCAGGTGGGCATCTCTAAACTCCATTTCTGGTCTGACAAAAATCATGCCACTTGTAGCAAGAGTAGAGTATGTGTGCCATCTTGTGTCCATTCTAGGTATAACAAATGAGATTTCATGTGATTTTTTTTTCTTCCGTAAATTTCCTGAAGGATAAATGGGGACTCTCACAAAATCCCTTGACTAATTAGGTGCTACTACATAAATAGAAGGGGAAAAACACTGTTTGTGGAGCTCAGCCTCCTCTTATCATTAGCTAGAAGGTATGGGGTGCTTGATGGAAGGGAAATTCAAACTCAGTTAAATGCTCACTATTAATATGACCTGTCCATCTGCTCTTCCATTATTATACTTTTTTCTAGGTATAGCTCTGTAAAGCACACCCTGAAAGCATAAATATATGTTCCAATAATGTAATTATAAAATGCAAGAGATTCAATGAAAAAAATCTTTCAATTTGTAAGCTATATCAGCTATAAATTTCAAAGTCATGTACTCGCTAGTGTTGAAGTCACTTTACTCGACTCCAGATGTCCATCTCTGGGTGGTCAGATTCTGAATTTGCTTGTGGCTCAATTGACTAGTCCATGTTTATCCTCCACAATCATAGATGACCACTGCTTTAATTTAGATTCTGGACTTCCTGTTTCTGTCTGCATGCAGTGTTCTGAGCCCTTGAAGGCTTCTTTAGCCATTTATACACTGTATCACTATGCTCCCCATTCAGGTTCACTGGCCCCTTCTACTGCTTCCAGCAGCCTGGTAGTCCTCACCACAGTCATGTTGTCAAATAGCATTCAACCTGCTGATGCTTCAGAGACCTCCATCTTCATCCTCAGAGCTCTGAGGCTGAAGACGGAATACTGCACGCAGAGAGAAAAAGAAAATCTAGAATGTAAATAAAAGAAGTGGTCATCTATGATTATGGAGGATAAACACAGATTAGGCTGTTGAGCAATGAACAAATTCAGAATCTGACCCAGAGATTGTATGTGGAGTTGGGCAAAGTGACTTTAACCTTAGCAGGTACACAACTTTGAAATTTATAGCTGATATAGCCTATAAATTTAAAGATTTTTTCATTGAATCTCTTGCATTTTATAAATAAATTATTGGAACATATATTTATGCTTTCAGAGTGTCCTTCACAAAGCTATACCTAGAAAAAAGCATAATAAGGGAAGTGCGGATGGACAGTTCACATAAATAGTGAGCATTTAACTAGAAATAAAACGCTGTGGTATAGTATGTCACACTTGATATGACATCTTGCAAATCTAAGTCCAGTACATAACAGTGGCATACTAGACTAATCAAAGAGCACCTTTCAGAATGCTGATGGCATCATAATAGCCGTCAACAGCACAGAAGCCAGCAGTTGAAATCAAAGAGGAAAAGTTAAATTGTGACATACACAGAAGATTCAACAGCTATAACAAGAAAATTTATGTTGTATGACTTGATTATACAATATACTGACTCAAAGTATGCAGTTTCTCATCACTTGTGAGGGGGTAGGACATTTATAATTTGCTTGTGGCTCTGCTGCTCAAGAGTTATGGTGCTACCCCATCACTCATGAAAATAAACTGCATATTTTGAGTCTGCCTATTGCATATCCCCTACATTTATTGTTATTTAAAAATAATTAATATTTTATTGATATACCAAGAAAGTGTGGTGATGGTAGAGGAAATTGAAATGTTTGTAATTTAAGGTGATAGTGTATGTAGGTTTATGTTTCAAAGACACAAGTGCAGGGTCCCATAATATGTAAAAAAGTATTGTTTCTGAAACCTGCATATCTCAAACATTCAAACGCGGAAGAGGTTCCTTTTATAGTAAGGACAAGTGCCTCTGCAAAGAGTACTTGCATTTTGCGTAACAGGCTAGCTAAAATAACCACAGATATGTTGGCCTTATTTACAGTGATTCCTTTCTTATCTAGAAGTCCTTGAATTATCAGATGTATACAGCAAACAAAACTTGTACTAGTAGTGTCATCATTCTGAACTGCTTTTAAATTGTCTTTGCATTATCTGATAATATAAAATCTGTAGGTAACAAATGTTGACTCGGTGTCAACTACACATCATACTTCTGCCAAAGGCAGGCTGGTTGGTTTCTTACTTGATGGCTATTGTCAAATCTTCAGACACACATGCTGCCTGCTTGCAGAGGTTTATGGAACCCAGAAACTTGAGGCTACTGCTGCAGCCATTTAATATAGTGGAGAAAATAAAGAAGGATTAATGGAAATTGAAATTATTAGTGCTCACACTCACTGGAGTATATGACCCGTTATGTGATAGCTGAAATTAGATACATATACAGTGCTTGGCCAGTTGGTCAAAGTGCATAGCATACTCATAGTGCACAGACATGGGAAACTGATCAGGGGAGGACAGTGGACAGGGCTTATAAGAACATTGGCAAGGCTTTCAACGCTGTGCCACACAGGAGACTGATAAAGAAATTGAGCAGTCTGATGGTGGGATCCAAAGTGATACATTTGGTAGGAAACTGGTTAATGGATAGGCAACAGGGTGCGATAGCTAATGGCACTCACTCTAACAAGGGGAAAGTGAGCATGTGGGTGCAACAGGGCTCAGTATAAAGACTGGTTTTCTTCAGTGTCTTCATAAGAGACACTGAAAAAGAACTCAAAAGGAAGGTTTGCCTTTTAAATTTTTGTGAATTATACCAAAATATGTAAAATGATGGCTTCTCAGAAGTGGGTAGAAAGAATACATAGGGACATAGGAAAACGTGAGGTGTGGTCAAGAGCATGGAATCTGGAGTTGAATGACAAAAAGTGCAAAAAGTGCAAATCAATTCAGCTTAGAGTATGGGAACCCAAGAGCTCAGTATGGGGGAGGGGCTACTGACAGTTACTTAACAGTAAAGGTACTTTGGCGTTAATATACCTGATGTCCTCACAGTGACAGGAAAGTGTGCCAAAACAGTGGGTAGGGTCAGTGGGATACTGGGATGCAAATGGAGAATTATGACTGACGAGGAATGGCGGTGGTGTTACTATTGTATCTTTCACTGGTATAGATGTTGCAGAGCTACTGTGAACTCACTAAAGTCACCTTTGTGAATCTATTTGTGTGATCCCTTGTATTCCCAAGGAAATTTGCATTGTAACTTTGTAACTTCACCTTTTCCACCATGGGCAAATTTTGCTGATAGATTCAGAAAGAGGCTTCTTGTAAACAGGATGCAGGTCATGTGCTACAGTTAAGCGCATATACATAGTGTACTTCCATGTTTCTTTGCAGTTCTACAGAGTGTAGTGCAGAGGTCAGATCTGCTCCTCAAAGTTGTTTAAACTTGAGTGGATTTTTTTGAGTGGTTTCAGCCAGCTTTCAGGCAGCGATGTTTGGTGATCTCCTTCTAAGACTTAATATTTATTTTCTGAGAAATATATTGATTGTAGTCTATTTTTTTCTAATTTTAAACTTGTATACTTCTTTTAGTTTTACAGCTTGATTCACTGTTTTTCTGCCTTTACATTTTCTTCTGATTATCTCTAAATTTATTTTCTATCTCTTTTTATATATAATATCCAGTATAAGTTATGAAGGCACTGTAGCACCAGAATAGTTAGGGTGACCAAGAGGTCCTATTTTAAACCCCTAATTTTGCACCTTAATAGCTTTGACAATGTTTGGCAAAATTGCCTTAAGTCTGTTACAATTTTTTTTTAACCAGGAGAGATGTACTAAGCTGAAAGCTTGTTTGCAGGTGAGACCTGGCAGCACAAGGAAGTTAAGTGACTGTGACTTGCTTGGAGTCACAGTGTGTTATGTGCTGTCTAGGAGTAAATACCTATCTATGTGGTAAGTTTAATGATAGTAGCTTGCACAGTTTCAAAGATCCATATATGTCATTTTCTTGTGGAGGTCTAATTTTTTTCCCCTATATTTAGCTTGCATTTTTTTTTGCTCTCACCTACAGCCTTGATGGAACAGAATTTCTTTATTCCAAAAAGTTCAGGGTAGAAGTGGCTTCTCCCAAGGTTGTGCCTTTTGAAGGTTTCATGAAAAAATATTAAATGATTCCTGAGTTATAAGGATTGAAATTTGTTTTCTGGTTAGTGTTCACTCAGGGCTGAACAACTGACAGAAACATAGAAAGTAGCAGCAGATGGGGACCAAAGATCCATTCAGTCTGCCCAGATCCCTACCCTCTCCTCCGAATTTACTTACTACTATCCTCCTGTGTTCATCCCATGCTGATTTGAATTTGCTAATGGTTTTGGAATTAACAACTTCGTCGGGTAGGCCATTCCATGGGTCAATTACCCTTTCCATGAAGAAGGACTTTGACAAGTAGTCTTTTAGTGCAGTCATGTTTTTATGATGTAATGGGGACATCCTGTTTTGAGTTTTGGGGATAGCTGTGAGTTGTGCACTACAGTCTCTGTCTTTTTTTTTGCATTAGCCTGGAATCCAAGGAGCAGTAGGTGGCCCTGCTCTGGGGCCAGTTGGGAGATTTGTATCTTGATGGCTCTTGTTGTAAGTTGCACATTTAAAAAAAAAAGTTTTTTGAGCTGTTCTGAGCATGCTCATTAGGGTTTTTGGATAATCTTCTGATAAAACACTAAAAATTCTGTGTCACAAGAGCTTTTTTCTTTCTTATCACTTCATCTCACAGCACACAAAAAAAGTTTCAGTGTCATGACAGCCACCGTCTTGTTTCTTTCCCCTGTAACTAAAATATGTGGAAAATACAAAACAACAAACTCTCTCTCTCTCTAGCTAGCCAGTTGTCTGTCTGTCTACCTGCCATATCTAACTATGTTAAGTGGACTGGGGTGCCCACTCCCAGTACTGGTACTTTCTACCCCTCCTCTTGAGGTTATCCACTCCCCCTGGTTTGTATAATAAAACACTAGCAGACTGGGTGCCCACCTCCAGTATCGTTGCTATTGCCCCCTTTCCTTCCAGGATGCCTGCTTACCTTCCCCAATATATGGTGGTGGCACCAGTGTTCCCCTGCTGCTGCTGAAGAACATCCTTACACTGGGGTGCCCAATCCCCAGTGTCTACTAGGTCCCTCAGAAATAAAAAAAACCCCATCCCATATTGATTTTATTTGTTCAAAACACCTGTAAAAAAGAAAATGCTGACCCGACCTCCAGATCTCGCATGCCAACCCCAATCCCAGCAACCACCTCGCCACACTCCCCATGCACCCTCACTCACCTGAAGATATCCTATGATGCAGATCCACTCTCTCTGATAGAAAACACATCTTGCTGCTGGAACTGTTGACTGCAATATGTGAAAATAAGGCAAGCCCAGTCTAATGGATTTCAATTGGGTTTGAACGTTTAATCATAACTCTGTCATTTTTGTAATATTTTTCACCAGATAGTCAACATGGCATTTTGTGGACCCCACCTCATTAACAAGGGTGATGAAAGCTTTAAACTCTGCCCCAAAATGTGACTTTGTGATCACTGTGCAAAGTCACTTTTCAGGGCAGAATTTGAATATTTTCAGCTACCAGGTTCATGAGCCTGGGTCATGAGAAGGCTATGTTGTCTGTCGAAGTCCCTAGTGTGGGATTTTTTTTATGTTAGACCAGGCTGGCAGCAGTGTGGTTACTTGCACAATGTGGGAAGTGCATGTCAGTCATGACCAAAAGGGATCACATCCTTGTATTGGTGGTCAACGTACTCACTTTAGAATTAATCACAGTGGAGTGGGATGTCCACTGTAAGTCAGGTCATGATAAGGGAGCAGGCTGTTGTGTTAGTCTTTCTCCCGCTCCCCTACACCAGAGATCCTCGTCTAGATCCAGGCTGGCAGTATAGCCTAGAGGTTAGAATGATGAGCTGTGAATGAGCTTGGTACATCCTGCAGACCTGGGCTTGAGTCCCACAACCTCCACTTGTGTACTGTGTGACTCTGAGCAAGTCACATAATCCCTCAGTGCTCCCAGATCACCCCTGAACACAGGCAGTTGTGCCTAGTGGGTCTTATCTGGTTGCCTAAGACTAATATAAAATAAATGAATGAAAGGGTACATGGACCCATACATCCATCTAAATCGATTGAGATAATTTTAAATATTTTATTACTTGAGCACTTTCATTACTATGTTATCACCTCATGTGCTAGCCATGCTTTGAATGTCAACTTAATCCAAACTAGTGTTTAAATTAATTATTTAAGGAAATCTACCAGTTTATAAAACATGTCCCTGCAACAGTCATGTTATCCCTTTTTAGTTGGAAAGAAAAGCTGTGATCTTTGTCACCCCTTGTACCATCTCTTGTTTGTTTTCATGGTTTTCTGTGCAATATTCTCAAGCCTGAAGAAATGGTGCTACAACTAAGCAACTTAAGTGCAAGTCCTGAAATGCAAGCTCATCACAATAATTAATGAGCAGTATCATGTAAAGCGGCTGATCATTTTTTTTGAAGTTACCTAAATTCTTCTGCATATACCTTGCCTTTTTACATTAGTAAACTTATGTCAAATACAGTGTTCCCTCTTTTATCTGCCAACCTCTGTGTATCCTAAATGTTGCCAGATAAAAGGGGGTGGCAGATAATAGAGGGCGGCAGTTAAAGGGGGAGATAACATTTCTGGAAAATTGGATAGGATCTCACACTGGTGGTAAGTGAGGATGATGGATTAAAGGGGAGCAGATAAAGGAGGGAGCATTGTATGTCCTAAAGTCTGAAGTGTCTTTGTGCAGCAGTCAGAAGGGATGAAAAATCATAAAAAGACCCCAAGGCTTTTTTCCTGCCAGCATATTTGCATGTTTTCATGTCCACTCTCAATCCCCACTAAGGCCAAATGGACCAGCAGCAACCACGATGGTCGGGTCACATTAGGTATGGGAAGTGGTGGGATAAGAAGATTGATTCAACTAATCCAGCCACACTGGCAGCAGCCTGAGTCAACTGATGCAACCCTTGGTGCTGGTCTGGCACTGCATTACAGAGGCTCCAGCAACTACCAGCTAGAGCCAGGCCTGGTGTATATACCCCAACAGGTGCTAAATTTGTTGTAAAAACAAAGTACGCTGCCTGAGTCTTTACACACATTTAGAATACTTGGAATGAACATTAGCAATGTAGATTTGCAGGAAAAGCTGTAGTTGGGAACTATAAAAGGTTAATAGGAGAAAACGCTGCTTCTCCTGCAGACTGTCTCTTCGGTATGCACATTCCTACTTATGTAGATACATACTGTAAATAACATATATAAATATTGGCACACACTTGTAAAATCTTACCAGCATATCCAGTCTGCCCATCCTACCTAACTAATCCACTCCGGCCCTAGAGGCGACTCTGGCCCTTAGTTTCTGCCCCTCCACCCATTTCTGATTAAGTCCATATGCCTGTCCTACCCCAGTTGAAACTCCTTACTGATTTTACCTTACCACTTCTTTGAGTAGCTTGTTCCGCTGGTGTGCTACTTTTTCCTTGAAAAAGCATACCTCTCCTAGGTCTCCCCACTGTTAGTTTGACTGAATCCCCTGCCCCCAATCCAGTATTTGAACTCAAAGAAAATATTTCCTTGGCATCCATCCTGTTTATTCCATACAAATAATTATATTTTATATAATGTCACCCATTTCCCTTTTCCTCTCAAGGTTGTACATAACCAAGTCCTGTAGTCTACCTTCAAATACAATGCCTCCTAGTACCTAGACCATCTTGGTTGCCCTGCTCTGTACTGCTTCCACTAGATCAAGTGTTTCCTCAGGTGTGGACTCCTGTACCTTGAGCAGTACTCCAGATATGGTTGCACCAACAACCTGTACAATGGGAGGATTACTTTCTGATTCCTGTTGATTCCTCTTCCTGTGCAACCTATTACAATGTGCTGTGGACTTTAGCTTTCTGATATCATGTCTTCATGGTCCTTTTCCTCCTTGGTGCATTCTAGCACCTCTGCATTTCATACTGCTCGCATTGGTTCCTTTCCCAATGCAAGTTACCTTGATTTTTTTCACTGAAGCACAGCTGACAGATCTTTGACCAGTTCCCCAGCATACCCAGATCCTCCTTGAGTTCCCTTATCCCTACCTCCATCTCAGCCCTTGTGTAGATCTTTATTTCACCTGCAAAGAAGCAGACCTTGCCCATTATTTCTTCCACATGTCACAAAAGGAACATATAAAAAAGGACAGGGCAAGAAGTCGATCCCCTTATCTCTGAGAACTACCCATTTACTGCAACCATTTGCACCCTTCCCCCTCAGTCAGCTTCATACCCAAGTTGCCTATCCACTACTCCCAGGACCCCTAGCTTCTTGGCCAGTCTCTTCTGGGAAATTGTGTAAAAAGGCCTTACCAAAATCAAAGTGCATTATATTGCTCCGTGCCCCTTGTCAGCTGCCCTGATCACCCATTCAAGGATGTCAGTGAGACTAATCTGTCAAGACCTTTCTCTTGAGAACCCATGCTGTTTGGGGTGCTGTGATCCATTCCCTTTGAGCTGTCTGTGGTTGGATTACATACTGTCATGTTTAAATTCTGTACATATTAAGATAAATATGTCATTTACTTGGAGGTTCATGAAAGATGTAATTCCTTTGAGTAAATATTGCAATGATTGGTGTGATGGTGTATTAGGACTCTTGTAAATCTATCTCCTTCTAACTAGTTATTTTTCCCTGGGAAGGGGGGTTGGGATTTAATTCCTATGAGTTTTTATTCAGATTCCTCAGACTGGTTCTGTACATGTTTATTAAATACTAACACTGTATTGAAATCTGTACACATCAGGCTCATGGTCTTAATTTTTTGGTGGTCCTTGACAAGTAGTTCTTTTTTTAATTTGGCACTTATACTTGCAATTCATATTTATCATGTCTAAAATCCTGTTACAACACTGAAGGCCTTAAAATTAATGAAATATATTAACTGGTTGAGAGTATAGTTGGGAAATGTCTCAGGCTAAGTTCTACCTTACATTATGTGTGAAACATTTGCTCACTTTGAGTAAACTTTTCACTTAGTCTGATTTTGTCAAGCAAAGTTACTGTCTAAAACCATGAACCTGTAACTGTTTTATGTTTTAGTGTCTGTTACCCTGTAACCAGCATGACGTGGAACCTTTGTAAAAGAGCCTTGACTCAAAGGTACTTTGTAATCCTAGACACAAATAAATAAATAAATACATACATAAATAAATAAATAAATAAATCACCTGCATGCCATATATTTATATATCATTTCCATTTATTTTTAGGGCTTGTTTTTAACTTGCAATTATGCTTCATTTTATCATGTATTATTATCAACAGGGTTGCCTTACATTAACTGTGTGCTTTAATACACAAGCACACTTGCAATTGAAGTTGTAAGCTTCTCGTCTTACATGTAATTAGGGAGACTAGTATCCTAAGGTTTTGTTTTCATTAGACTGTTTTCTTGAAACATACTGAGACAGTTTAAAATTTAGGTGAGGAGAACTCTCTGCTTGTTGCTATATTCTGATAACCTTTGACCTTCAGGGGCTTTTCAGCAAAAAGCATACTGGTGTTAATTAGTTTCTCTGATGTAATCATCAGTTATGTTTTGAATGAATATGTTAAACCAATAAGAATTATTTCTGTTACTTTTGCATAATCTGGGTGTCAATATTATGGCAGTTTCTAAATAACTGTCATAAAGCTTCTGAAGAAGGCCTTGTTGGTCCAAAAGCTAGAGCACTTTGTTCTTTTGTTGTAACATCTATGTTGGTTCAATAAAAGGTATCAAATGATTTGCTTCTGGATCTATTCTCTTCTAGGAACTCCACTAGTTCCTCCCTCAGTATGGACTCTATTACCGTTCCCTCTATAGATGTCAGACTGACTGGTCTGTAGTCTTCTGGCTCATCTTTACTTCTGCTTTTGTGAAGGAGGACCTCATCTGCTGTCCTCCGATCCCTAGTGACCTACCTGTGGCCAGCAAGCAGTTGAATATGTCCACAAGTGGAGCCACTATTACTTTTGCAGTCTTCTTGGTTATCCTAAGGCACATGCCCTTAGGTTCCATATATTTATCTACTCCAAACCCTTTTAATATTTCCATTACCCTTTCCTCTATTATACTGTATAGGCCACTGGTGAATCTGCTCCCTTTTCTACTCAATTTCTTCTCCTTTTTTCCAATATTCCAGTAATAGTCTGTGTCTTTCATGCATAAAATACTGAATGAAAGTATATGTTCCTCATCTCTGCCTTAACTTTGTCCCCCTCCTCACACACTTCCTCCATCTTTTTTAACTCTTACCATTCCTCCTTTGGCCCTTCACTTCTCCTGAATATATCTGAAGATCTTTTTTTTCCTACCTGCTTTGCCTGTTTTGCTAGCCTGAGGTTTAATTTCTTCCCTTGCCGTCCTGACCTTCCAAACAATTTCACTGGTTACCCTTAGGTACTGCTCCCTACTGCCCACTTTCTTCCTCCATTTATCTGCCCTTATATTTTATGAACACTCTCTTGGTTCCTACCACATTCTTCACTTCTGCCTTAATCATACACACCTTAGGCACATTTCCCTTTTATACCCTCCTCCTGGATCTTGCTGCTGCCTCTAGCACTTCTTTTTTTTAATGTTTCTCATTTTTTCTGTACCCCTTTTGCCTACCCTATTCTTGCTGTGCTTTCCCTAAACAGATCATGAGTCCTGGTGAAATCTGCCTTTTTGAAATTCATTTAATTTTATTTTTATTTCACAAAACAATGTTTAGTCAGAGCCTATTTTCAAACAATTAAGAGTTGAGGAATACAATAGAAAATAGAATCAAAGACATAGTACACAACAGTTGTAAAGAGATTTAGATAGTACAGATTCCAAAGTGGCAAATAAACAGTAGTGTGAGCACGCCTTAGCCCAATATTGGCGTTGTGCAGTGTCAATACATATATTCATTTAACTACATCATTTACAATAAGATGCTGAAACTAGGCAGTTTACAGTAAGATGCAAATACAAATGAAAAGCTTTAGGTGGGGGAAATCATATTATTTTAAGCAACTGTAAGACTCAGCTGGGGAGAGAATAGATAGTAGCTCAGTCCTAAAAAGATCGGTTGAGGAACAGGTTTTTAAGGTGACGGGTAGGTCATTCCAATGTTTAGGAATTGAAAAGAGATGCAGGATGGGCCTTGTGTAGTTTTCCTTCTAGAGAACAGAAGGGATAATTGTTTAATTCCCTGGGTGGAGCAGTTGTTGTCTATTACAGTGAAGAGGGACTTAAGACCAGGGGACAGAAGGTCGTGCAAGGCCCCATGACCAAGGACAAGTGTGTGGAAAGCCAGTCAATTATCAAACTAGAGTCAGTTTAACTCATTCTATCCTATTGTCACTTAGAAGGTTCAGGTACCCTCTGCCTGCTGCTAGAACACCTGTGTGCCTGAAGGGGTTTTAGATCTGCAGCATTCATACAAACACACTGTGCTCAAACATACATATCTTAAAAACCATACGTCCAATTTTAAAACTGTAAAAAGAAAAGTTTTTCAGAACAAAAAGTTTTTGAAAATGAGTGAGGTTTGGTAATGTCTGTTTAATTAGATTTAATGTTGTGTGAGGTTGTTTTCATATTTTAATAAATTCTGATGATTTTATCTAAATATAATTATGCTCTGTTTACTTATGCAAAAATATTAAATTTCTGTTAAATTGTTGATTAAAATAGTTAAAAATATACAGTAAACATCTGCCATTGTCTAAATATACATTTTGCTACTTTTTTACCATTTTTTTTAGTCAGAAATCAATATCTGAATCTCTTCTTATTACAGTTTGAGTTTTTTGTTCCACTCCACTGGTTGGAATTTTGCAGTATTTAATTCTTCTTATCCACTGATTTTAGTTTATGAATCTGATTATCATTTTTTTTGTATTTCCCCTAGTTTAGTAAGAATATATTTATACATTACCTTAGAAGGACATATCAGGAAGTGATGCAGGAAGGAAGTGCTTTGTGGGTTCAAGTGATGTAAATAGGAAGAACACTTCCAGTGTAGGTCAGTGGGCTGACACAGGAAACAGATACATTTGTTAGTGCTGGAGGTCTCTCTATGATTAATTGCATATTTGCTGTAGTTAAAATGTGTAATTTCATTGAAATAGACTTTTATTTCATTTTTATAATACAATCCCATAATAAGTATAGGAAACAATATTTTATTTACGCTGTTTGCTTTATCATACTTTAAATGAAGCATGATGTTGTTCATGTAAAGGTTCACAGTCGTTCAGTAAACATCACGTTACATAAATCTGTGTATTATTTAATTTCCTGGCATAGTTTATTTTTTTGAGGGTTGTATTATGGGATGGTTTAAGGTGAGGGAATGACTGTGTGATGAAGCACTGTGTGTTAATGGTGGGGGGGGGGTCCTGCATTCATAATACAGGCTCAGATGCACTTCATATGTTCTGTGGAAATGAGAGGGGCTGTATGCATGTAATAATGGTGCTACCAGATACTGTAGACACATTATGGGTATACTTATAGGATGATAAAATTGCAGAAAAGGCACTGGTAATTTGGGGGTATACTGTGTCGTGGGGAAGGGGGTGGGTGTGCCTCTACCAAGGAATGATGCTCATAGGCACTGCAGTCATTTTGCATCATGAATTGGCACCCATCATTGGGGGTATACTCAGTTGTAGGGAAGCAGGTGGGGCTGCCTGCAGCTGGTAATGGTATCCATATGCCATGCAGAAACATTGTGAGTACACATACAGGGTGATGACATGGGCACCTGTAAAGGTTGTGTACTATGTGCTGTGTCGCATGGATTGCCTGCATACACATGTGATATGTTGCAACATTCAGTATGGCGCACTGTGTGGGTGGGAAGGAGTGTGGGTATGCCTGCACCATGGAGTGATGCTCACTGGTGCACATGTGTACTGTGTGCTATGTTTCATTTGAATGGACTGTATTTGTCATGCGCTGGCACTGATCACATCACAGTGCATCAGAGGTAAAGGATCTTCTGAAGCATTATGAACACAAGGGACTAAAGTGGTTATGGAGTGATTCGAACATGAATAGAACATTACAGTGCATCTGAGGGTAGTGTTGGAATGAATCTTGATGTGCACAATGCACTACACCATGTTGACTGAGGAGGGATCCATATCAGTAATGCACATCACAGAGTGTCAGAGATAAAGGCTGGACTGAAGACTGATGAACAGGTGGACTAAATTGGTGACTCTGGTGGGATTTGAACCTGAGCAGCACTTTACAGTGCAGTAGAAGTTGGGGCTGGACTGACACCAGATCAGTCAATGAACAACATCATTGGCTGTGGAGGGATCTGAACCTGAAATGCACTTCACTGTTCACTACAGTTTGGAGCGTGATTGATGCATGATAAGGAGATAGATTTTACAAGTGTCTGTGGAGGGATTTGAGCCTGAAGAATACTTTACAGTGCTTCAGAGATTGGGGCTGAACTGATGTCATATGACTTGATGGGCTACACCAGTGGAAGTGGAGGGTTTGAACATCAAATGCACTTCACAGTGCATTATGGGATTGGTCTGGACTGATACATGGTAAGTCAATGGACAACACCATCAGCTGTGGAGGGATCTGAACCTGAGATGCACTTCACTGTTCACTACAGTTTAGGGCTCGACTGACACATGATAAGGAGACAGATCTTACAAGTGGCTGTGGAGGGATTTTAACCTGAAGAACACTTTACAGTGTATCAGAGGTTGAGTCTGGACTGACGTCATGTGAATCGATGGACAACACCAGTGACTGTGGAGGGATTCAAAACTGATTTGGCCTTTACAATGCATCAGAGATTGGGGCTGGATTGATGCCAGATAAGTTGAAGGCAACATCATTACTTTTTCATTTTAAACAATCAGCAACTGTGTATTAGGCAGAAAATTCAAGTGCAGAGCATGAGACAAACATGCTACTGACCCTAACCCACGTATCATCCATAACTCAGGGAGCAACATGCCACATAGATTTTAACATAGAAACATAGAAACATAGAAGTTGACGGCAGATAAGGACCGCAAGGCCCATCCAGTCTGCCCATTTCTTTTTCTACCTTATAAATGTGCCATCGGCCTTTACTCTGTCAGTGACCTATCTATTCATAGTCATATGTATTGCTCCCTTATGCCTATCCCATGCCTGTTTGAAGCCCTGCACTGTATTCATAGCCACCACTTCTTGTGGTAAGCTATTCCATGCATCTACCACCCTTTCTGTGAAAAAGAATTTCCTCACATTCCCCCTTAATCGGCTTCCCTCTAATCTCATGTCTTGTCCTGCTATTTTTCTTATATTTAAACATGTTAGACTCTTTCACCTTGTTTATGCCCTTAAGGTGTTTAAATGTCTCGATCATATCACCTCTCTCCCTCCTTTGCTCAAGGGTATACATATTGAGCTCCGTTAATCTGTCCTCATATGTCTTCTGATGCAGTCCCTGCACCATTTTGGTTGCCCTTCTCTGGACTGCCTCAATTTGGTTAATGTCCTTGTGAAGGTGTGGCCTCCAATACTGCACGCAGTACTCCAGATGGGGCCTAACCAATGTCTTGTACAGAGGAATTATTACCTCCCTCTTACGACTTGTGATACCCCTACTAATACACCCTAACACCCCCTAGCCTTACTGCTTTAGAGGTCTGCTTGGATGATTTTAGGTCATCAGTGATGATGATGCCCAAGTCTCTTTCTTCCTTTGTGACTGCTAGCAACTCCTCCCAGCCTATAAGTGGCTTCAGGGTTTCTCTTCCCTATGTGCATGATTTTGCACTTCTTTGCATTAAATCCCAGTTGCCACTCTTTTGACCATTTTGCTAGTTTATCCAGATCTCTTCTCATTCTGCCCACCCCATCTGGATCATCTACTCTGTTGCAGATCTTGGTGTCATCTGCAAACAGACAAGCCTTACCCTCTAGTCCATCTGCGAGGTCACTAATGAAGATGTTGAATAGGACTGGCCCCAGGACTGATCCCTGAGGTGCCCCACTTGTGACTTGCATCTCTTCTGACTGTATACCATTTACCACCACTCTCTGTTTTCTGCCAGTCAACCAGTTTGCCACCCAGTTGACCAACTTCTGACCCACCCCGAGCATACCTAGCTTATTTATCAATCTTCTATGTGGAACAGTGTCAAAAGCTTTGCTGAAGTCAAGGTAGGCGACATCAACTGCTCCCCCTTGGTCCACCACTCTGGTTACCCAGTCAAAGAAATCTATGAGATTAGTTTGACAGGACCTTCCTTTGTAAACCCATTCTGTCTTGGATCCTGTGCCCTATGGATTCCAGGTGTTGCACTATCCTTTCCTTAAGGATGCCTCCATAATCTTGCCCACTACTGAGGTAAGACTGACTGGTCTGTAGTTCCCGCCTCCTCCTGCTACCACTCTTGTGGAGCGGGATCACATGAGCCCTTCTCCAGTCTTCTGGGACCTCTCCTGTGCTCAGAGACTCACTAAACAATTCTGCTAATGGCTCTGCTAGTTCCTCCTTTAGCTCCTTAAGTACCCTGGGATGTATGCCATCAGGTCCCATTGCCTTATCCACCCTGAGCTTAGAAGCTCTTGTAGGACCCTTTCTTTGTGAAGGGAGTAGTGCTCACCTCCTCCCCTGTGTCCATGATGCTGAGCTGTGGGCCCTGCCCTACCTTCTCTTCAGTAAATACTGAGCAAAAGTATCTATTTAGGATAGATGCCTTTACAGGGTCCTCCTCCTCACATGCTCCCTTTTCTCCATTAAACTAAGCAATACCCCTCTGGACTTTCTCCTTTCACTAATGTATCTATAGAAAGTCTTGTCACCTTCTTTACTGTTCGTGCTAGTGTTTCCTCAGTCTGGGACTTTGCCTGCCTTACTGCCTTACCTGCTTCCCTTAGGGCAGTTTGGTATGCCTCCCTATCTTCATCCCGCTGTGTTCCCTTATATTTCCTGAAGGCCAGCCTTTTGGCTCTGACCTTTTCTGCTACTGTATTGAGAACCAAAGTGGTTTTCTTCTTCTTTTGCACTTCCTTTTCTGTCTAACACAATGGGATGTTGCTTCAAGTATTGTATCCTTAATGCTTGCCCACTTTGCCTGTACCTCCTCACCTGTGTTTCTTTTTGCCAGGGCTAGCTTAACTCTGTTGGCCATCTTATCAAAGTCAGCTCCTCTGAAGTCCCATATTTTTGCCTTGGAATGGGATGATTTAGATGTAGTAGCCAAATTGAACCATACCATGTGATGGTCACTGGCCCCCAGGTGACCTTCTACCTGGAGATCTGTGATCCCTTCTTTGTTAGTCAGTACTAGATCTAGGATAGCCCTGTCTTTTGTGGGTTGCTGTACCAGTTGTTTGAGGCCCTCCCCCTGCAGGGAATCCACTATGAGTCTAGTTTTGGCAGATGTTCCTGCTGGTATTGACATAGCCATAATCCTAACGTAAACTCTTTAAAAAGTAACAAAAGGTGCTGAATTCACATGACCGCATCTAGTACATGCACAAGAAAAACTCTTTCTTCCATCAGGAATGCCAGCCGGATCCATAACATGCGATCACACAGGATGACCAGAAATTAACCCAAAATGAACAAAGTAACAACTATGAAAACTTTTATCATAAATAAAAATAAAAACAAATAAAGTAAATACAGATTACAAATCAAGGTTTGGGCACCAAAATGAAGTGAGTATTTTAGGATGAGAGCAGCACCTCCATCTTGAATCTAAGTTTCCAGTCACCATGCTCTTCCTGCACCAGTGTGTGCTCTGACTGGTTAATGGAAACTGTAACGTGTACAATAAGCATAGAGTAAGCATGGCAACAGTGAGGATCAATGTGACCAAATGGTGATGTACTACAGAGCTAGGGCAGGTGTAGGTGAGAGCTACGACCCCTAACTAAAAACATAAAAAAAAAAAAAAATCACTGTACACTCCAGAGCCCAGAGAGCAATTTTCCCTCCAGTGATGGTTGTAAAAAAATATGAGTCCTTGCTTGAATGCTAAATAAGGATTTAGTCTAACATTTCAGGCACACACATTGAATAGAATAGTGGAAGGCACAACAAAAGATCTGTGTGCAGGTTCCCTGGTGCTTCGACAACTAAGGCTTCATCAGGGTGATGGTGCCTGCTTCTAAGACAATCCCTTTATACCAATTAAATTCAGAACTGATGATATCAGAGAATCCAACCAATCACAGAGCTCGATTTTTAAATACAGAAATATTCAGCTCACTTAGTGGTATAAATGGACTAATAGTTATAACAATTATAATATCAGTGACAACATGTTATTGTAGAAAAATACCCCAAAAGACAAAAAAATACACCGAAGTGGTAACGGCCAATCGGATTGCGCGAATAAAAAAACAAACTATAAGTTATGAAATTAATTATAGTGTGAACCTGATCAGCTTAACATGCTACACTAAAACAAGATGATTTGTTGTTACAATACAAACTAATGGCAGAATGAACATAATACATTTTGCACAGCACATGTGAAAAATAGTAAATTTATTTATTTATGTATTAAAGCTTGTTTTCTCAAAAATAGCCAATGGGAACACATATTATATTAAATAAAATCAATAAGAGTATGATGTCACCTATTAGCTGATACAACTCAATTCAACAAATGTAAACAAATGCTTGAGCTGCACCAAGAGAAAGATATGGACGCCAATCGGCGTCATCAGGCACTACAGCACGTGTTATAGGACGCCATATGGCGTCATCAGGAAAAAAAGGTATGTTTTTTATGACGCCATATGGCATCATCAGGAAGGAATGTTAAGGATCTATAAAGGACAGAAGTATGCATGTCAGACTTAAGGCCAAGGGTAAAATGGCATGCTCTATTGAGGAGGCCCCTGACTCTGGTTAGTACACTGTCATAGGCTGTCCCATAGGCAGTAATCCCATAGACAATGAGTCTAGTTATAAGGGACTGTAGTGGCTGCTTTCATATCTCAGGTATGAAGTCCTGTCTATGTCTTTACAATATACCATGTCTACGGTTAGCTGTTTTGATTAATACATCAACATGTAAATTGTATGTCAAACCATAGTCAAGTGTCATGCCCAGGTACTTAAATGATTTTACTTGTATAAGCTGGGAGCCCGAATTAGTGTCAATGGTGTGAACAGACAGCTTGCTTGGCATACCCTGGTACAGAATAGCACGCAAGTAGTTTTATGCTAATTCATTACAAGAGAGTTGACAGTGAACCAGTCCTGTATTGTGCTGAAGTCAGCTAGCAGCTTATGTTGAAGGGAGGTCAGGCATGAGTCACTAGTGAACAACACAACATCATCTGCATAGAGCAGAGTGTGAGTGGATGAACAGGTGGCTGGGATATCAGCTATAAAAAAGGCTGAACATTCCATACCTTTACTATACTTGCCCTTTGATGGCCTTCATTTGGACCTCCAAGCTCACTGTCTTGTGGTACCTGGATTCTAATGGTTCTTTCACTACCTTATTTTGGATCTTCTCACTGTTAATAAGTAGCAGATCCAGCACAACCTTTTCTCTTGTTGGATCTTGGACTAGTTGTGGTAGGAACACCTTCTAGCATACTACCACCAGGCACTGATTCCTTGTAACTGCCATGGCTGGAACTTTCCAGTCCATGTCAAGCAAGCTAAAGTCCCCTACTATTATCATTTCCCTAAATTCAGTCATCCTCCTCAGCATCTCTGCAAGTTTACTATTTTCTGTCTACCTACTAGTTATTGCATTGTGCTCTGTAGACCATTCAACTTGAATTCATTCACTACCTCCTGTTAAGGCTACTCCTAAGGTTTCCAGCTTATCCAAGTCTCCAAGGTTGCCCATTTACATTACCTCTTCACCATCTTTTATGTACACTCCCCCCACTGTATGTTTTGATGTTTCCCTCTTGAACAATGAATATCCTGGAATAATCATGTCACAATCATATTTCCAGGTTGCCCACATCCTGCTGACAGACACCAGGTCAAGCTTCTTTTCCATGATCAGTGTCTGTAATTCTAGCATTTTATTGCTTAGACTGCTTGCATTAGTGCACACCATCCTCCAGCAGTTCATCCCACCCCACTTCCTTTTACATTTTCCTCTGGGTTTTGTTACCTTAAATCAGTTCTTCAGTGGGGGAAGACATCAAGGCCCTCCTAGTCATGACATACAGCAGTGCCAGCCAGGATGCAATGCAGTAATGCTGCAGTATAGTACAAAATGGTTCAGTATACTGGAAGGAATATCACAGCAGTTACAGTAAGTCCTTTTGTCATGCAGTATTTTGCAACATGTCATTTTCTACAAGTAACTGCATTGCACCATAGCTTGTTCCACTGTATGTTGTGTTTCTTGCCATGCTGATTCCCCCTTGACTAATTTAAACTTGCTGTGTGTTACACCCATGTAGCTCCCAGCTAATTGGAATGCATGTTGTCCCTTCTAAACAGACTCCACTATTTCTAGGTCAGGCACCAGTCCCCCAATAAACTGAAATCACTTCTGTCTGCATCACCTTTTTAGCCATGTGCTGAATTAGAAAATATGAACTTTTCCTTTTCATTCAGGCAAGGCACCTAAGAGAAAGTTATTGCCCATGTTCTCTCCTTTAATATCATTCCCACTGAGGACTGTCTTTAGCTGTGCCATGATCCTCCTACTCAGATATTTCATGCCCACAAGCAAGAATTAGATCCAGCCTTCTCTTCCCCTCTCCCATGAGATCCACATTGCTGGCTATGGTATGTATGTTGCCTGAGTCTTTATATGTGTAACCCCCACCCAGGTATGCCATTTCCAGCTTGACAGCTCCACCTGGTGGGCTGGATTCAGGGAGGAATATGTCACTCAGCACATTGGCTAGGTTTGGCTACTTTGCAACAGGGGCACCCAAGTAACTCCAGACAAAGGAAGCAATAACTGTAATGTCCAATACCAGAAGTGGGATTCTAAAGTGTGGCTCTTATTCACATCCAACAGAATAAACAAAGCATAGATGGACCCCCACGGGGCTACACTTTTGGTAATGCAGATTTATGGAGATCAGAACACATCATTATTCACTTTAGCCCTCAGGCTCTGAAACACACTGGGCACACAGCCTGAACTTGTACGCTGCTCTGGGTTTTCCCTGGCTTGGCTCCCTTGCCAGCCACTTGGACACTATCCATATAGCATGGACATATTTTCTGGTGGCTCCCTAAACCGCATATGAGCACTTCTGGCTCCACCAGGGAAACTTCCTCATCAATCCCATGTCTGAGTACTTTTCTCAGGCACTGGTCAAGTACCTGAGAGAAATCAACAGGTGTCCCAAAGCAAACCCGTAGAGGTGAATTTGGTTACAACTGATATGGGGTCTCCCACCTCTCACTCCCATAATTCATACCCGGCCATTTCTCTGGACTGTAACATCTCATCCTTTAAAACACTGCCATGTAGATTCTTTTTAAATATATTCACATTCAGTCTACTGTCTTTACATCCCATTTGTGCTGAACTTAAACATACTTAATAAGTGGCTGTGTCAATTACTCTAGACCCCCCCACAGAGTTAAGCAGTCTAATTTCCACATCTTCCAAACTGTACTTGGCTATCTTTTCCTGACCCCACAGTAACAGTCACTTTAGTTTATCCTGTTTCAGGTGAAAACACATTGGCCCTTCAGCAGAGCGAACTCTTCCCTTAGTTGCAGGTGCCACACAGGCATTGTCTCCTCGAAGCAATCTCATCCAGAACTTCTGTTGCCTTGGCACAAACTTAATTCAGGCAGCTTCTTGTCTCCCTAGCCAAACCAGGAGGGTTGCCCCTGGAAGCAGGCTGATTCCTTCCACCGTCCCCACAGGGATGGGGCCCTGAACCACTAAATGTGGTCTCTACCACTTCACTGTGCTCTTCTTGTGTTCCTCTTGAGTTAAGAACACACACCTATACAAAAAAAAAAATAGCTGTTTGGCAGAGCTTAGAGCTCTGAGGGCCTGCTTACAGCAGAGCACTTCCTTCCTGTACTACAGACTGCAACAGACTCTCACAGACTAACTTCAGATTCCCCAATGTTCTACTCAAATCTCCACATTCCAGTGTGGCTTATGCAGCTGTGACAGTTCTAAAATGATGTCATCCCTCAGTCTCAGCTGAGACTGAGAACAGAGTGAGACAGTGTGAAATTCATTTAACTGGAATTTCACAAGCTGCCTACCGCTAGGTCTAACTGGGATTCTTGTAACCCAGGTGACAGAGGGGTTACACTCACCCTGGGCCAGGAAAATGACTGTCTGCAGTCATTAGTTACCCGAACTAGGCCATCCTACCCTATGTGCTACCTACGGAGAGGGGTGATCAGGCCCCCTCCTACCATGTGCTAGACACAGGCAGACAACACTAAGGGCCCAGAGGCCATCAGCTGATGCATCAGCCTCTACTCTACCCGCTGACTATAGGTACCCAATGGCTCTGGAAGAACTGTCCAGAGCATAGCCCTATTAGATCAGTACTGCGGCCCCTATGGCCATTCAGGACCACAGCCTGTCTATTCCCCTAGCCTACTAGGGAAAACCTGTCTACCTCTAACTCAAAATATTCCCAAAACAAAACAAATAGGGGACCTCCCCCCGACCATGAACACCATGCAATCACACACTAGGAGCTAATACCATACACTATGCATTACTCCCACACTGCCCCACTGCCATACCTGTGGAAGAAAAAAGTTACACACAGTAACAACAACAACAGTACTTTAAACACTACACTCTAAAGTACTACTAAGGAACTCTGCTGATTCCCTGCTCCTCTTCTTGTCTTCTCTTCTGTCTTCTTCAGGAACACCTGCAAGAAAAAGAAAGACAACACACACTCCTAATCTGCATACACAGTCTATCTAACCCCCTTCCATCAAAACACTGGAGAATACCAAATATATTTTTTGTTTAGAAAAGTAGAAAAAGCAGTATAAACATTAGAAAACAGTAGAAAACAATGACATTATTTACAATACACAATATTTCGGGGATGGAGTGCCCTAAAAGTCCCATCTAGTGACCACAGTGCCTGAAGGCAAGTCCATAAAAGAGTTTGTCCTGGGCCGGAGCCCGGTGAAGCACAGTTCTAGCAGGCCAAAGTCCTGAAGGGGAGAATCTTTGAGGCAGTTTAAACATCTGGAGTCTGCTAGTGTATGGTGTGTACTGCAATGTCATAAGAATAGAAAAGTCTGGACTTACCAGTCCCTTGTTGAACAACATGATACCACACCTGGTCCTCAGCCGAAGACTCTCCCTGGCAGCATTCTTCTGATACAGCTGGGTGGACACCTTCCGTGAAATGACAGGAGGGCACATCTGGAAACTGCTGGGTTGATGTCATCTCTGGAGATGGAAACTTGGAACAGGAACAAAAAGGAAAACAGCTGGTCTGATGTCATCCAATACTTAGGTGATGAATCAGGATACAACTGGGCTGGTGTCCTCTCTGGATCTGAAGTCATCTGGTGGTCCAGTCAATGGATTCTGGAAAGTGAGTACACTGCAGAACTGATGAATGTGGGGCACCTGGGTCCAGGACATCCAGACTAGCGAAACAACATAGGTATGGCAACGGCTGGAGTGGCAGCACTGGCTACCACTGCTCTGCTTTCCATTTGGTAGGCATGGGCACATTCTCAGGAAGGTCTTTGCATTGTGGCCAATAGCACATCGGGTCAGGTGCTTGAATTATTACCCCATCTGGGTGCTCATAATTCACACTGTGAAAAGTTTCATGTTCCTCTCCATCCACAATTCAAACAGTATCAATAAACAGTGTCCTGCATCTTTTTCACTGGCTGTATTTTTCTTGAAACATTCTGTTCTTGACATGCTTGTTTGCACCAGAATGCACATATTTCATTGCTTCTTCCCAAATCCAGGATTTTCTGCCTTTTTTTCAATCTCTTCCCAGACTCTCCAAGGAAAGGTAGGAAAGGACATCTCATAGATTTCATTCACTTTCCTACAAACCAGTCTTTCCTCTTTACTTTGGTCAACTTGAGACCTCTGGCCTGGCTTTGGGGTGGCCAGTCCTGATTCTGCCAGCTGTGCATTCTTAACAACACAAAAAATTGATCCCTGGCTTCTTCTTGCACAACCAGAGCAGTGGAATCACCACTCTTTTCCATGCATTCCTCTGAGGTAAGAGCTTGAGGCTGTATACCAGTTCCTTTTTCACAAGGCCACATAGGTTCCCCCTCTTCTTCTTCCTTACTGAGAATCTGTGCCCAGGAGTGAGCAGTCATCCTCACTCCTGAGACTATCCACTCTTCGTTGGGCGCGGAGGTCAAAATCTCCTATTCAAAGGCCTCCCCCATCTCATCTTCACCTATGAGACTTGGGCTAGGCCCCTCTCTCCCAAGGTCTACTGATTCTCTTCTGAAATGTCTCTGTGACTCAGACTCTGAAACATTGGCACATGGTTCTGTCTGTAAATCTGCACCCTCTTGCTTTGTGCCACACTTTGAGGGGCCTTCTCCAACAGGCTCCGCCTTGTGCTGTGTGCTGCCAACTGCAGATTCTTGAACTTTTGTCCATGTGGGAGCCAAACAAATCTTGGGCACTTTAGACAAACCATATTTCTCTAGGTACCCAGAACAGTGAGGTACCATGAAGATGTCTCTTCCAGCATTTAAGCACATCACACATACTTGCACTGGATATCCATGAATCGTCACATAAGGAGGCAGTCATCCCCTATAGTAACATCTCTCAATGTCCCTTAACTTGTTAACTTCTACTGCTGTCACAGCCCAGGCATGATCCGGGTAGTGGTCTGGTCCTGAAGCCATGACTGCAGAGAAAAAATAAACAGCGCTCACTGTTATTTCAAGTCCCACATCACTGAAAACTTTTTTTCTCTTTCAAAATGGCTCCTCTGCTGCTGTGTTTACATTACTACCCCACCCTGAAATGGCGGTGGCAGCACTCCTACACATCAACATTCTGTAACTGGGTCAAGCCACTGTGCATCCGATTTACACACTCTACTGATAACTTTGCTCAAACTGCACAAACTTGCACTGTTCTTTTTCATAGCACATTTATATGATTTACCACAGACGCTTTACTTGCTGAAGACATTGCTCTAGCTTACAGTCCCATAAAGCCTCAGTATTTCATAGCACAGGAATTCCTGTATTTCTTGCTGCATATCTGATACAACTCGCAGTCTCTCACATGGCTTTGAAAATTATACTGACGGTGAACCTATAATTACACTCACAGTCGAGAGCTTAGAATTCTTGCTTTTGCTGGTAAAACTTCACACAATTCTTGTTTGCAAAGCAATTACACTGCTACACACAGATTCAGCTGGCTTTTGGTGAAATCACACAGTTTGAGCAATTATTTCTGTTGGTACTCATTGTAATCAGTAGCTGTTTCCTACGATGGAAAACGGCCTGCAGCCAGTCTTGGAGGCCTCTGGAAGGAACCGGATTGTCCTTCTGAACACGACACTCACAGTCCAGTTGATCGAGGTGTGGGGTGAGCCTGAATTTAAACAGAAAAGTCAGTTTTTTAACTTTTTACAGTGCTTTCGATCACTGCAATGCTCCTCCTGGTAAGTCAGTTTGCACACTCCACTCACTCTCCTGCTGAAATGTTGTGCAGTCATTCTAGAGCTGGCTTGAGGGTGGGACTGATTGCAGTCTCACCAATCACTCGACACCAAGCAAATGAGCCTCTTTCCTCTCATGCTCTTCTCCTCATGGCGATCGTCAAGCAGGCAAATTCAAACTGCAAAACCACACTTTTTTTTTTCCAACTGACTCCATGGCAGGAGCCCATTTCAACCATTTTTCATGGCCATTAAGCACAACAAGTCTCTCAGTTCACACAGAAAGCATTTCCAACATCTAGGGCACAATTCTCCTTTTGCTACCCACAGTTTTCCACACCTTTATTTGTCACAAGCACTTTTAAAAGCTGGCAAACACTGTAGTTTGATACAGGACAAAGGCATACACTCTTAGGCTTTACTGCTGCTTGGTAAACAGTTGGCATCTTAACAGCAGCACATGGATAACATCACACAGAGGCACATTAGTTAAATGTTGCTTCAGTTGTTTTGGGCTACCCACTGCCAGATAGCCAAAACTCTAGCCATTGTCTGAGTAACCTTTCTTACATTCCTCCCTAAATTCCAAACCCAAATCCCCAACAGTGCCTCCATTTTTGTAACCCCCACCCAGGTATGCCATTTCCATCTTGACAGCTCTACCTGGTGGTCTGGGTTCAGGGAGGAATACAGTATGTCACACACGGCACATTGGCTAGGTTTGGCTACTCTGCAACAGGGGCACCCAAGTAACTCCGTACAAAGGAAGCAATAACTGTAATGTCCAATACCAGAAGTGGGATTCTAAAGTGTGGCTTTTATTCACATCCAACAGAATAAACAAAGCATAGATGGACCTCCACGGGGCTACACTCTTGGTAATGCAAATTTATGGAGATCAGAACACATCCTTATTCACTTTAGCCCTCAGACTCTGAAACACACTGGGCACACAGCCCAAACTTGTACGCAGCTCTGGGTGTTCCCTGGCTCAGCTCCCTTGCTAGCCACTTGGACACTTTCCATAAAGCATGGAAACATTTACTGGTGGCTCCCTATGCCACCTATAAGTACTTCTGGCTCCATCAGGAAAACTTCCTCATCAATCCCACATTGGGGTACTTTCCTCAGGCACTGGTCAAGTACCTGAGAGAAAGCAACAGGTATCCCAAAGCAAACCTGTAGAGGTGAATTTGGTTACTACTGATAGGGGGTCTCCCCTTCTCTCGCTCCCATAATTCATACCCGGCCATTTCTCTGGACTGTAACACCTCATCCTTTAAAACACTTTGTGGTGTAGATTCTTTTTAAATGTATTCACATTCAATCTACTGTCTTTGTGCTGAACTTGAACATACTTAATAAGTGGCTGTGTCCATTACTCTAGTCCCCCCACAGAGTTAAGCAGTCCAATCCCCACATCTTCCAAACTGTACTTAGCTGTCTTTTCCTGACCCCACAGTAACAGTCACTTTAGTTTCAACTTGTTTCAGGTGAAAACACATTGGCCCTTTAGCAGAGTGAGCTCACCCTTTGGTTGCAGGTGCCCCACCAGCATTTTCCCCTCAAAGCAATCTCATCCAGAACTTCAGGTGCCTCAGCATGAACTTAACTCAGGCAGCTTCTTGTCTCCCTAGCCAGACAAGGAGGGTTGCCCCTGGAAGCAGGCTAATTCCTTCCTCCCACCCCTGCAGGGATAGGGCCCTGAACCACTAAAAGCGGTCTCTACCACTTCACTGTGCTCTGCTTATGTTCCTCGTGAAGTGAGAACACACACCTATACAATAAAATAGCTGTTTGGCAGAGCTTAGAGCTCTGAGGGCCTGCTTACAGTAGAGCACCTCTTTCCTCTGCTACAGACTGCAACAGACTCTCACAGACTTACTTCAAATTCCCCAGTGTTCTACTCTAACCTCCAACTGCAACATTCCAGTGTGGATTATGCAGCTGTGACAGTTCTAAAATGATATCATCCCTCAGTCTCAGCTGAGACTAAGAACAGAGTGAAACAGTGTGAAATCTATTTAACTAGAGTTTCACAAGTTGCCTTCCTTGACTATCACTAGGTCTTAATGGGATTCTTGTAACCCTGGGTTATGGGGGGGGGTTACATATGCATGCACTAAACAGCTAAGTTTTCCTGTTAAGAGTTCCAGAGATAACTCGTCTAGTGTGTAATGTCTGTTAACAATGCATCCTTGTTATCTGACCATGATGAATTATACTTTCTTAGCAGGAGCCACTGCCTCTCACATAGCCAAACTGGATGTTTTGTACCATACAACACTTCCTTTTATAATTAATCTGCCTCTTAGGATCCATTACTATACCCTTATTTGGCCATCAGGGTGCAGTATAGGAGAAATGGGTGAATGTTGGGGCCAAAGAGTCCAAGGCACACACATCGATGTGTGTCACAGGCTGCATTGGGGTCGGGGTGGAATGGCATGAACACTACTGTTGAAAATCCCAAGTCACACCACTGATGCCTGTCAGCCCCTACAGGGTAGGGTGTTATGGTTGGAAACCCTAATTCCCAGGGCATTTCTTGACATTTTCACTCCAAGTTTTCAGCATGGGCTTTTTTTGACCCCACCGCATAAACAGAGATGCTATCAGTTCCGTAGCTGAATGGGGATTTTGCAAAGTGACTGCGCCATTTGACGTCACAGGTGCAAAAACACATTTCAAATAGGATGTGAAAAATGTCAGCTGTATTGTTCATGAGGAGGTGTAAAAAAATGGTAATGCTATAAATCTGGAGTGAAAATATAAAAAAATTAATGATGTCACGAGCGTGTGTAGAAACTGTGCAACACACATTCAAATGCAATTACACCAGATTTTCAACATGGGCATTTTAGGACCTCCGCTCATGAACGGTGGAACTGTGATTTTCTTAATCTGTCCCGAACATTGATTTTGTACAGCGACTGTGCCCATTGTTCGCGCCATTGTGAAAACATGTTTCGGGCAGGGTGTGAAAAATGACAGCTGTACTGTTCATAAGGTGGTGTACAAAAATGGCAATGTTGAAATTCTGGAGTAAAAATATAAGTAATTGGCAAAGTTATGAGCATGCATAGAAACTGTGCAATGCATACTGGTAACACAGTCATTTTTTGGAATTTGTTCACCAAATTTGCAATGCGCACTTTTTGGGACTTCTCCTTATGAACATTGTCCCTGTGATTTTCTTAATCTGTTCCAAACATTGATTTTGCACAGTGACCATGCCATTCTGTGCCAGTTCTGCAAAAACACATTTTGGGCAGGATGTGAAAATGACAGCTATACTGTTCATAAGGAGGTACGCAAAAATGGCAATGTTGAAAATCTGGAGTGAAAATATTAAAACTTCTTGAAATTATGAGTGTGTGTGGGAACTGCGCAACCCACGAGTGTACATAGTATTTTTGGGGAATTGTTCACCATCATTTCATTAATCAGTCTGTGAAGGTGATTCCATGTAGTGACCGTGGAAATTACCTTTCGGGACACAATAAGGACATGACAGTGACTGGGTTAATGAGATGGTGTCCCATGAATCCCTTATTGAAAATTTGGTACCAAAAGTTGCAAAAATGGTTGAGATATCAATATAAGTTGACCCCCCCATTTATGCCAGTATGCAGCTTACCAACATTTCTTCAGTTCGCAGTCGGCTTTAATGAGTGCAGTTATGTTCCCGCTCCACCGTAGATCACCACACTAGGCTCTAAAGGTAAGTATGGGGTGAGGAGGGGTACGGGGAGGTCTCGTGCACAGAGAGTGGATGTGGGTTGGGGGAGGGGGCACCAGAGACTACAAGGGACTGTTTTCTCTTTTACAGGTTAAAAAAAAGAAAAAAACATCACAGGGAGTTTTTATTTCAGGTTTGTCTTGGGCACCTGGTGTGGGCTCCCAGTGTGCCACCTATGTTTTTTGACAGGGGGACTGAAGCCGACGGGGACTGAGCCCCCAGCCAGCACAGAAAACATGTCTGTGTTGGGGGGAGCATTATGCAGAGGGGGATTGGGTGCCCCCAGAGCAGACTAATTAAAGTACAGGGGACATCAGGCCAATGGGAATTGGACTCCCAGTTGGCAAATGAACTGGGGATGGGGCATGCCAACAGGGACGTTGGCTTTTGCGGGACTGTGAGAGGCAGATGACGACAACTGCCACCATGTTTATTTAGATTTTACACCAGCCAAGGCATGTCCTGCAATGACAGAAAACTCCCTCATTGCAGCTGTGAAATTGTTTCAAGTTGGTAGCACGCTTCTGAGCTGCTGTCATAAACAGCATGCTCATTCATTGGTGCCACAGAGACAAGCCCTAAAAAGCAGTGGTGTCATTAGCCGCAACACTACCACACCTCCACAACCTGCTACTCCAGGAAGCTGTCACAGTATGTTTCTTGCACATGCATGCAAGCAAATGTAAAAAATACTTGGTTGCCCCAATAGAATTGAAAAAATTATCCTAGACCTTAGATGAGTTAAAGGCTTTAATTCATTGACCACCAAATTAAAATGTGAGTACTTTTCCAAGCCTGTAAATGTTTCATATCATACCGGTGCTTTTTCAAGACATGTTTAGAGATGTTCCAGAATAAAATTTTACCAGGGAAATTGCCACAAATCTGGCAATTTCAAAACGTGAAACATTTCGCAAAATTCCGCCATTGCCCAAAATTTTTTGCCAGTTGTAAAATTGCAAAAGTTTGCCTGCAAAATGTGAAATTTAATTTTGAAATGCACGATTTCTCCCAAATTTCACTAGAATTTTGCCATTTCGCAGATGAAATTTTGCATTTCTCAGGCTAAATTTCACATTTTGCCCAATGGAATTTCACATTTCAGACCTGCAAAATATTTTGCAAAATGCTCAAAGTTCGCGAACAATTTCACAGAGTGAAATGTTCTAATTTTGCATATCTCTAAACATGTTGACAGGGTTGGGGAGCTACTTAGCCAAGTATTCTTTTTTTGTATAGTTTGTGTCAGTTGAAAAAGACCTAGAGGTCTATCCAATCTGCCATTTCTCTTCCAAGGTCTATGCTTAGCGTAATGATGGGCTTGATTTTGAGAGCTGACAGCTTCAGTGGCTGATTTGTTGCATACTTTTGCAGGTTTTATATATATCTATATCTAAACACACACACACACATATGTATGTGTATCTATATATATATTTTTATTTATACCACACGGGTGAGAGCTTTTCCACCACAGTAAGAATAAATCCTGAAGACAACATTTATCCATACTCTCCTGATGTCCCCAGAGTGAGAATACCTGCACTGCAGCTTGCACTCTAAAGAAAACTGTCTCAGAAAACATTTTATCTTTTACCAGGAGAGAAATACACTAAGCTGAAAGCTTGTTTACAGGTGCAACCTGGGATCACGGATCACAAGAAAGTTAAGTGACTTGCTCAGGATCACACAGTTTGCAATTGGGGGCTATGGGATTCAAACCCAAGTTTTCATGTTTATAGCTCTGAGCCTTAAACCACTATGCTACACTGCCTCCTTAAGTTTTCTCTCATCTCTTTCCCACTGAAGCTGCAATTTACTCAATTAGCTTTGCAAATGACTCTCACCTGTGTCCACTGTGTTTCTTACTTTTTTAGCCCTTACTGTGCTGATCTCGGCTTCAAAATAACCCGAATTCGAAATGAAACTCTTTTACAAAGCACTTTCTTTTTCTTAGTGCTACCTGCAACAATTTGTCTTTCTCAGTGAGCCTCTGACTTACTCAATTAGCTGTGCAAAACACTGTCAGCTGTGTTTCTCACTCCCAGTCCATTCAGAACACACACACACACTGACAGCAGACACAGAATGAGCAGGAAACACACAGAATCAGAAAAAATGGTCCTAAAGCTCTCACCCCTGTGGTATAAATTACACACATGATGGGCAGATCATGGGATATGGAAAATATTCTCACTCTTGCCTCATGAGCTGTGTATTTTCACTTGTGCCTTTGGCACTCATGAGAATACACAGCTCACTCTGCAGGAGTGAGAATATTTTCCATATCCCACTCCTGCCCATCATGTATCCCCTATTTATACATATATCTATATCTATATAGATATATATATAAAATAGGGGCGAAGTCATGCTCCTAAATTTAGGGTTATGAAACCACTCCTATGTTAAACTCGAAATTTTGTGCATTAATAACATTGTACCTATAGAATGGATTTGCATGACATTTGGTATGCATGGAGGGGCATGGTAGATCTTTTGATTTGCTGGATTTTGTTTCAGTTGGACTTACGATTTTTGTGCACCAAAACACTGAAAAATGCACTTTCACCAGTTCTGTAGGCAGTTTTCCAGATTTTGTCCACGACACTGCATGACCATTGTGTGGTGTGCTGCTTTGCAACTTGGCATGCTGGAAGAGCATGAGTCAGTGAATATGCTGCTTTTTGTTTGGTGCAAAAATATTAATTCATTCAAAAGTTATGAAAGTTTAAAATTCCCATTATAAGTCCATGGAAAAATTTATATGGTTATTTTGTGAAAGAAGAATGGTGTTTTGGCCATCTAGTCCCTTCTCATGATCAAAGAATTTGCAGGCTCACGATCAAAGAATCAGTGATCACAAGGAATTCTTTGATCGCAATGGCCTCCATCTTGTTTTCATTTTGCAGTAGGGAAAAAAACAAATATCTCGGCTCGGGATGATTTCTGAAGTAAAACTCTGATGGGTTTTACTCAGGGGTCTTCCCTCTATCGAGCCATGGCCATTTCTTGTAAATGTGTCAGAAAATACAGTTTTAAAGTTTTAAAATCTTTGATCGCAGCTTGCTAATGATCTTTGATTGTGACCCTGCAAATTCTTTGATCGTGAGATTTTTTGACCATGATCTTTGATCGCGAGGGTGCGACTAGATGGGTAGATTAAAAAAAAAATCAAATTTCTCAGCCCAGAGGTGACTTAGGAAGACAAACTAGGATGGATTTTGCTCAGGGGGCTTCATTCTATTAAGTCATGGCTGTGGTTTCATGTACTTATGTGTAAACCTTGAGTTTTAGCATTTTTTATTGTTTGATCATGAGTCTACAAATTCTTTGATCACGAGCCTGCAAATTCTTTGATCATAAGATTCTTTGACCGCGATCTTTGATAGCAAGGGCATGACTAGATGGCCAGATGAAAAAATCAAATTTCTCAGCCCAGATGTGACTTATAAAGTCAAACTAGGATGGATTTTGCTCAGGGGGCTTCATTCTGTCGAGGCATGGCTGTGGTTTCATGTTTTTCTTTGTAAACAATTAGTTTTACCATTTTTTATTCTTTGATCGTGAGCCTGCAAATTCTTTGATCGCGAGATTGTTTGATCATGATCTTTGTTTGCGCGGGAGGGACTAGATGGCCTGTTTTGGAGGGACCAGATATTTAATTTTAAAAGTTGTTAAAATTGGGCTATCTGTCGGTCTTTTAACTTGACTTTTGAAGGGAGTTCATGGGATGTCTTGTAGATGTGAATAATTGTGATTAAGTGTTGTAAAATTAATTTGTTGCAGCGATATTGCTTGGCAAAGTTTATGTTTTGCAGACAGTGTTTTGCATTGTGGTAGTGCCTTGAAACTTATAGGGTAGCTATTTTTTTATACATTTTTTTATTTATTTAAATCTTGGATTACAAATATCTTTAATCTAGGGGCAGCTCATTTACAAAGGTTTCACATCAAAAGAAAGGGTTACAATAAGGTTGGGCGGTATAGACAACATTTATGGTATCAATGGCGGTACAGACAACATTCATGGTATCAGCAGAGCAGAGCAAGTCAACTGGTATCTAAATGGGAACAGTACTACACACACAAGATTGCAAGCAAGCATGGAAAAACATAAAGTACACTTGAAGCAACATTGCTAATCAGAGGTGGGAAGGAAGGGGACGAGTAAGGAAGGGGTAGGGGAGATGAGAAGGCAGAGTCCAGATAGAGAAGGAAAAGAAAATATGGAGCCAGAGGCCTTGTCATAAGGTGAGAGGGAGGAGAGGCTAAGGTGGGAGAAGGGGTAAAAGAGGGGGAAAAGGAGGGTGGATGAAGGGGAAGAAGATAAGGGAGAGTGGGGATCAAAGGGCCTGGACAGATACGGGGAGGGGGTCAGTGGGATAAGAGCAAGGAGGGATGAGGTAAGGGAGGATGTGGTGGGGAAAAGGGGACATTTTTCTGTCAGGAGAAGTAAAACAAAACAGGAAGCCAAATAAAAGCCTCAGTGAGTGAAAAAAGTGCTATAAGGGTGTCTGCAGAAGTGAGAAATTAGGTGTAACAATCACAAGTGCTTTCGGTTAGGAGATGCTGATGAAGCATAAGTTTAAATTGGGACAGATCAGAAAGACTGCTCAGTTGGTTGCTTAGATTATTAAACACAGGGGGCTCTGTATTGAAAGGATTGCTGGTATTGAGCAGTCCAACAGTGGGGTACTAGAAGAAGTTCAGAAACTGAGGTACGTGTGTGTTGGGTCTTAGGGGATTTGTTTAGCAGGCAACCAATGCTCGGGGGTAGTAATCTAAATAGAGCTTTTTTGGACAGGAGGCAGGTTTAATATTTGATCCTGTTATTTAGTTGGAGACAACCAGATTGAGCATATAACTCACAGGTGTGAGTGAGGTTGGCAGCACCCATAACTAACCTACAGGCTTTGTTCAGGGCCACCATGAATCATTTAAGAGATGTGGAGGTTGCAGCACAGTATATGATTAGACCATACTCAATGATAGAGAGGACTGAGCTGTGAACTGCAACCTTTAGGGCTTCTTGGGTAAGACTTCGTCTATGTCTGAAGAGGAGCTCAATTCTGGTATTAACATCTCTGGCAACATTTTCAACATGAGACACAAAGGTAAGGTGACTATCCAGGGTTAGACCTAGGTATTTAAAAAGCTGAGTTTGTTCAAGAGTGGCTCCGTGGTAGTTGGTGACAGTGAGTTGATGGGCCTTAAACTTATTCCGAGAGGACGAAAACAGCTGGACTTTAGTTTTTTTTGTAGTTGAGCACTAATTGTGATTATTAAACCATCTCTCTGCTTCTGTGAAGCCATGTTGAAGAATGTTTTCAAGAGCATTGGGATCCAGGTGGCTAGTAAAGATGACTGCATCATCTGTATAGAGGAGAGTACGCTGGTTGAAGACAGCTGGATGGTCATTCAGGAAAATACTGAACAATAAGGGACCCAGGATTGAGCCGTGAGGTACCCCTGATCAGACAGCCCTCTGCTCCAAAACTACATTTGATATCCTCACCATCTGCAGACTATCACTGAGGTAGCTTCCGAACCATTTGAGGGTGTTTGGGGCAACATCAGTTTTAGAGAGCTGGCCAAGCAACAGTGTGTAATTCCCTGTGTCAAAGGCTTTTGTTAGGTCAACAAAGGCTGCACCTATAATCTTGCCTTGATCGACTGCCTGTTGTATGGAGCTTGTGAATTCTAATAATGCTGTTGTAGTACTGTGGCCCTTTCTAAAGCCATGTCGTTGTGGGCACTGGATGGAGTATGTGTCCAGATAAGCACCAAGCTGGTTGGTAACAATTCACTTGAGCACCTTGAAGAGTGGAGGGAGAATGGATATAAGCCTATAGTTACCCTGTAAGGAACGATCACTGGTTTTATGTACCGGAGTTACAATGCCATTTTCCAGGCATCAGGAAATTGTCCCAGTGTAAGAGAAAGGTTTAGAATCTCCATTATAGGTAGGAGAACTTCATATAGGGTTAGGGTGTTGAGCTTAAGGTCTAGTCCGTCACTACTGTGTCTAGCATTTCTTAGGACCTTAGCTAGTAGTTTTCTAACCAGGTTGCATGATACCCTTTTAAAATAAAAATTGGGGTGCTCAGGACTATTTTCATCACTGTGGATTGTGGAGTGGGCAGCATCATCATCGAAAAAGTCAGGTGGGAGAACACATCTCAAATTAGTAAAAGCATTGTTAAAGGCATTAGCAATTTCCAGAGGGTCAGTGGTAGGGATCTCAGTTATCTTTAGCATTGTAGGTGGTACTTTAGGTTTTTTGCCAATGATGTCATTTATATTAGACCAGAACCTTCTGCTATCACCCCAGGAGTTGGTAAGCATCTCCCTATGGTACTTGTCTTTTGCCTGGTGAGTCTCCCTCATGCAGTTGTTTCTAGCAGCTTTACAGGCTTGTAGGTCCTGCTGCTTACCAGTGGCTTTTGCACAGTGCCAGAGATGGTCCCGAAACTTCATGTGGGAAAGGAGCTCAGGAGTGATCTAGGGCTTAACCGTGCCAGAGACCTTAATCTTTTTGAGAGGGGCATGTGTATCACAAGCAGTGTTAAAAACCCTTATAAAGTGACAGAGGGCTACATTAACATCATTGGTTGAGTCCAGCATGTTCCAATTTTGGGCATGAAGCTGTTGTTTTAGGAGGTCCAGGTGTTCCCTTCTGAGAAACCTGCTGTAGATAGTTTGGGGGAGTGGGGATAAGGAATTTATTAGTCCAACTGCATGTGATTGGGGAATGGTCACTGATGGAGTCAGGGTGCACAGTTACATTGGAAAGGCAGTTAGGTTGGTTAGAAATTATCCAGTTGAGGGTGGTGTTAGTCCCCATTTTATAGTTTATCCTAGTGGGCGTATTAACAAGTTGAGTTAGGTGAAGGGCTGTTATTGCATCCCTTAGTGAGTTGGTCACAGGTGACAGCCAGTTTATGTTAAAATCTCCCATGATAATTGTCTCTGTGAGGAGATTTTGTAAGCAGAGATGGCCAAGAAGACTGAGGAGAAAAGTGGCCGGGTCTTTGGGAGGTATGTGGACTGAGAGTACTGATATTGTTTTATGGTGAGCCCACAACAGCACTTTTATTGCCAGTGCCTGGGTATTGCCACTGAAATCAATTGGTGGCATAGCATACCCCTTTAGGGAATTATTTAGAAATATAGCACATCCACACCCATGTTTGGTCAGCCTGTCCAGCCTGAATACAGTGTATCCAGGTATAGCTACTGCAGAATCCAGTATTTTGGGGGTCATCCATGTCTCAACGACAGATAGTATGTCAGGGTTGTGCTGAGTTACCCAGACTTTCAGGACATTAATTTTGCTTAAAAGGCAACAGATATGGCTGGCCCAGTGGCGTAGAGAGTTGAGCCACTGGCGCCTTACCTCAACCCATGCCAGCGACCCTGGTTTGGGAACAGACTTGGGGTGCCAGGAATCAGCAGGGGACGGAGAGGATTGAGCATCCGGTGGACTGCTCTCCTCTCCAGGGGTGGGATCTGGGGATGCATTGCTCAGCAGCAGCCCCCAGTGGAGACTGGGGGCACTGACTGAGCATGCACTTATTGGGCAAGAAAAAAGGGAAAAATGGTGCCTGAAGCGAGTGGCTTGATGGCCATCCACAGGTTTCGCCCCCAGGCACCCACCTTGATCCATGCCCGCAGGGAGAACACGGGAAGCCGCAGAGTCCGGTGTCCATGGCAGAGATGGGCAGCGGCTGGATGTCCTCTGACCAGGGGGGAGCAGCTCAGGCAGCCAGGATGGAAAAATCATCTAAAAAAACAAAAAGGCTACAGATATTAATTGTGGCCAGTTTAATGGTACATTGCTTAGGGTGTACATTATAAAGAGCTAGTCTTACTGCCATGGATGTAGAGTTCAGTTGTTTGGTATGTAAAATGTAAACAGATGCAGAATTCTGCCACTCCAATGAATGAAAATCTCAAACTATAAAATGTTATATCTCGGACATGGTTTGGTCTTTTAAATTGAAATTTGGAGGGTGTTGAAGGGATATCCTGTACATGGGAATTATGGTATTTAGGTGTTGAAAAATGAATTTGCTGTGAACATATTGCAAGATGCACTTTACATTTTGTGTATAGTGTTTGCCTTGTGGTAGTGGCTTCATATTTATAGGGTACCTAGCCTTACTGCCATGGAGGTACTTTTTAGTGGTTAGGTGTCTGACATGTAAACAGGTGTGGAATTATGCCACTCTGATAAATGAAACTTCATTTTGTTTGAAGGTGGTGGGAACGTGGGGCCCTTTGAGCCCCACTCTCCCACCCATATGCACTTCTAGCAATACATATGATATTCAGTATTTGTACTGTTATGTTAGGCAGAAATTTGCAAGTTGGTGGGAGCATGGGGCCCAAAGTGCCCCACGCTCTCACAAACTTGTGTGACATTTTACTTTTCTATTCTTTCTCAAAACTTAAGCAAATTCTATTTAGGCCTCACAACCCCAATGACACACCCTGTCGTCTGTCAATCTCGGGAGGATGGGGTACATGAGGTGGGAGGGGGCAACCCTAAAGGTCTCATTTCCTTCCTTTTTGTGTTTTAACCCTAAATGATGCATAAACAAAGTTTTTTTGCATAGAATATATATATGCACATTTGGTCTCCTGTGCACATCACAGGCAGCTGCTTAGCCCTGTCCCTACCTTCCTCACCTGGCAACTACCACCCCAGTCCACCAAACTCCTAATGCATCATGGATTGCCCCCCATGGTGGGACTGGTAAGGGAAGGTCAGTCCTCCCTCCACCTGGAGAACCTATCTTCACATTTGGTGGGTGAGTGAGCCAGTGACAGTGACGGGCAAGTGCAGGCAGGCAAGGCTTCACATAATTTGTGATTGTCATTTTCCTCTGTTTTCTCCTGTCCCCCTTGCTGTGGCAGGATGTAAGCACATGTGCATGGAGGCACACACATGCTGCATAACTGTGGCCTCTCCCTTTCAAGCCGCTCAAGCTCTCATACTGCTATCTAGCTCCCACCATTTGGTAGCCAAGGAGCAAGACATTGTCCCTCCCCACCCCATGAAAGGAGTGCAATCCATTGGACACTTGATCCTCTACCCCTCCCTGATGAACACCTCACAACCCAGGCTCATTCCTGAATCTGGATTGTTGGCGTGGTGGGAGATGAGGTGCATAGTGCCTCAGCTCTCTGTGCCACTGGGCCAACAGGCATCCCTTCTCTTCTGCATGTTATTTCTACTCTTCCCTGATATCTTTCCCATCCACATTTAAACTACTGTCAGAGTCTTGGATTCAACAATGTCTCTGTGCAATCTATTTTGTTTGTCCACCACCCAATCCATGATGAAAGACTTCTTTACCTACCTCCTAAATCTCTCCTCTACTAGTCACCATGCATGTCTTCTAATCACTGCACCATCATTCCTGTGAAAAAGCTTTTACAACCCACCCTGTTGATTCCTCATAAGAACTTGTCATCATATCACCCTTTCCCACAGGCCTCCAGTGTAAACATGATAAGGCCTTCTAAACTTTTGCACAACCTCCCATTCTGCTCCGGATCATCTTTGTGGCCCTCTTTTGTATGGTATCTCTGTGGTTCCTGTCTTTGATGAAGTGAGGACTCCAGAACTGTATGTAGTATTCCAAGTGCAACCTTTAAAAGAAATCTGTACCAGGGCAATACCACCTCCTTTCTCCTGCTCTCTAATCCCATTCCTTTACATCCTAGAATCCTGTTTGCCTTTCAGCACTCTTTGTTACATAGAACAGTTGACATTAGGCTGCTACTAATGATGACCTCTTGGTCTCTCTCCTCAGGTCTCTCTCCTTATCTTCACCACCAATACTCCTCCATCCTGTACTCTGTTACTTCAACCAATCTGCATGCACTTTGCACTTTTTTAGATGGACTGCTTTTTCAGCTCACCAACTTCACTGAATCCTGCTTCCAAATTCTGGTAGTATACATGTTTTTACCAGACAGACAAAGCAAAGGGGTGTGCTCAGAGAGATTGGGGGGGGGGGGACACCTCTCAAAGCAACTAGATTTGAAATTCAAAGACAAACAGCAAAGCTAGAAGGTACAATCATGGTAGGAAATGAAAAAAGTATGAGTAGAAGGAGTCGGTAGGGAAATCTGAAATGGTGGCAGCGCTGGCAGTGGTGGCGCTTAAGGAGGAAATGGCAAAGTATAAGGGGAAGAATATAGACAAATGGCAAGTGGATTTCCTCATCTACAGTATGCTGATCTTGGAGAAACAGCTGGAGTTGGCAGTTCCCTTATTGACCTATACAGCAAACATCAGGGACGCATATAAGGCCAAGCTGGGATATGGGTGGCTGAAATATGATGAGACATTTAGAAAGCAGATGGCAGCAAAGGGTGACCTGAGGTGGGATTGTACACACTTGGAGCGTGGGTGAGAACTCACTCAGGTCTGGCAAGTGGGCCCAGGGAAGCATAGTGAGAAAAGCACCTCCCCCCAGCGATGAAGGCATGCTGGGGTTTTAACAAAGCCTCGTGCATGTAGGCAAACTGCAATTTTTGGCATGTTTGCTCACATTGCTCAGGCCTACATCCAGTGGCAAACTGTCGGTGGTGGGGTGGAGAAGAGCGGGCAATGGGGGGGCAGTACCAGGAGCAATCCTTAAGTGGGGGATGGGGAGTAGGCAAAGGTAGAGGGGGGCATAGCTCCAATTACAGGTAGGATTGATGGATGTGACGGGAGTGGGTGCTGAGGTTTTCCCTAAACACACATGCCCATAGCGAGCAGTATGGTGGATGTGTAGACTCAGGACTATCCAGACACAGCAAAAACAGAGTTCCAGCAGGAGGGTGTCAAAGGGGTTTTTCTTTTGGGCGTTGAGGGGGAACACGAAGCAATAAGGATGAATAATTTGGGTTCGGTAAAAGGGAAGGAGGGCATCATTCAGGCAAAAATTCAGAAGGAGGCTGTAGCAGGGAGGGTGGCTGGACCCCTTACCACACCTTCATGCCTACAATTCAGGGTGCCTCCTTTGGGGATGGTGCTAAAGAAAAAGGAGGGTGAGTTTTGGCTCATACACCACCTTTCCTACCCAGAAGGGGCTTCAATGAATGAAGGAATTCTGGAGGACCTATGGGCAGTCTCATACGCATCTCTGGACCAGATGGTGGTTTTGCTAGGGACGATACCAGGGGCCTGGCTGGCCATGACGGATATTGAATCTGCTTTCAGGCTACTAGCAGTGAGCTCAGTAGACTGGGATTTGTTGGGATTTCAAGTTGAGGGAGGGCTATATTTCGACAAGGCCATGCCCATGGGTTGCTCGGTGGCTTGTTCCACTTTTGAAATATTTAGTTAATGTGTACAATGGGTAATTAGGTGGAGGTACAGGCACAGAAGGGTGGTCCACTACCTGGATGTCTTTCTACTTATTGGTGGTAGCCATGCAGGTGCAGAGAGGATGCTGGTGGGCTTTAAGGAGATATGTGGGTGCATAGGGATCCCACTTGCAGAGGAAAAGATGGAGGGTCTGGACTGGCAGTTGGAATTCCTGGGGATTCATGTAGACACAGAGCATGAGTACTTCTGACTGCCTGGGAACAAAGTGGCCTGGCTGATGGCCTGCAAGTAAAAGGTAGCAGGAGGGTATCACTGGTATTAGTGCAACAGCTGCTGGGGCACCACAACTCTGCTTATAAGCCCATCAGCCCAGGCAAGGCCCCTAGGACCTTGGCTTGGGCTAAGGGGGAAGGCAACAATGCCGCATCATTAGGTAGACATCACAAAAGGGATATGGGAGGATTTAGGGGAGTGGGAAGATTTCCTTGGGGGTATAATGGGGTTACTTTCTGGCAGGATGAATGGGGGTACAACACAGAGTTGGAACTATACACAGATGCATCAGGGGCACTGGGTATGGGGGCCTACTTCAAAAGGGACTGGATATCTGAGGCATGGCTGGATGCTTGGAAGGTGGTGGGGGTGCTGAAGGACATTACCTTCCTGGAAATCTTCCCCATACTGGTAGCTCTGGTAGTTTGGGGGATTGGGTCAGGAGAAAATATATACTTTTCTGGTGCGATAATAAAGGAGCAGCTGAAATGATAGACAAGGGGGAGTGACCAAATCAGTGGGAGGGATTATGCATCGATTGGTCCTGCTGGGTCTACAGTTAAATGTGTAATTTAGGGCACAGCATACTGAAGGGATTCAGGATGATGTGACTGACTGTCTTTCCTATTTACAGCTGGACAGGTTCTAGGAATTGACACTAAATGCAGCAGCACACTGGACCAGGGTTCCAGACCACGTATGGTGGATTAGAGGGAGAAAGCGAGATGGTTGTATCAGAAATCCTGTGTGCCCAGCATGCTGCAGGCATATGAGGGAGTGTGGGAGATGTTCCAGGATTTTTGGGTGAGAGTAGGATGGGACATGGAGGAACAGATGATGAGGGGACCAGGTGTAGTGGTGTATAGTGGAGAAATAGGAGGAAGGTCTAGCCCACACCACAATGGGGGTGCAGCTAGCAGGCATTAGCTGGGCATGCAAGGACAGGGATTGGCCAGATGCTGCACTGGTAGGCATGTGAAACAGATAATTGCAGGTTGGCAGAGAGAACATGGGGTGAAGAAGGATAGAAGGAGACCTATCAGGTGACAGCTGTTTAAGAGGGTGATGGGTGCCCTGCAGCACGTATGCACCACAGCAAAGGAAGCATGCTTACTTAGGGCAGTCTTAGCAGTCATGGCAAAGGGAGCTTTCAGGGTAGAGGAGGTAGTAGCCCTGAGGAAGTCAGTGACAGGATAAGGGCTGTAGGCAGGTAGCACTGAAATGGGACAGGATAAGGTGGTAATTCACTTGTCATGTTCAAAGACAAACCAGGGAGGCAGGAGCACAACAATGGTATTGGTCAGACAGGGGCCAGGTGAGGTGTGTGCAGTTGAGGAACTGCAGGAATATGGGAGGGTGTGGGGCACAGGGGAAGGGATGTGGTTCCGCCACGGGGATGGGAGCCCAGTTACATGTTTTCAAGTCACAGGGAGTTCTTAAGAAGGTGCTTGCCTTCATAGGCAAGGACCCTGGAGACTTGGCCCCCCATTCTTTCCAGCATAGGGGTGGCCTTGGATGTGGTGGCCAATGGGGGGGTCAGAGTAGGAGGTGAAGCAGGTGGGAAGATGGAGGTCCAGCTGCTATAAAAAGTATGTGAGATAATAACATGCTCGGGTTTTCTCACCCTAGTGTTTTTTTCTTTCCCACAGGAGAAAAACAACAAATTTGATTGGACGGACACTCATTTATCTACTGGGCTGAGAGGTTCACAGCATCAAGGAGTGGTGGGACACAGCTGTGGACATGCAGCACACAAGGGTACAATGGAGAGGTGTGAAGGGAATGAGATGGGCCCAGTTGATGTCACTATTGGAGGAGCTCTGGCTCTTGTGGAGCAGACCAAATCTGCTCATCATTCACTTAGGGAGGAATGTCCTGGGCAGCACACCATGTTTGGTTTTTTTTTAGCACAGGATATGACAGAAGACTTAGAGAAAGTAAAGGGATGGTGGCTGTGTGTGGTCATCGGCTGGTCCGAGATCACGTCCTGCAGGGTATGGAGAGGAGTGAAAGAAGTGAAGGCAGTTCAGAAGGGGGGGGGATTGCTCAACAGGAAGGTGGTCATAGCAGTAATTGAAATGGATGGTGCATATACAGCACAGAGACATTTATTTTGAGAGGGTAGAGGTGCACCAATTAGATGGGGTGCACCTGACTCAGTTTGACATGTCTCTTTCTGAGACCCATGATTGAACTGGTGGGGGTTGTTGATAAGAAGGGTCCTAGACACTAGCCTGCAAGGGGGAGCCCCAAATTCCATCATGAATGGGAGATGGGGCAGTGAAAAAGAGGGGGGGATATGGGGGGCAGGCAGATGGGGAAGGGGCAGGCCAGCACATGCTGGGGGGCAAGGTAGCTCCTAGGCATAAGATAAAAGGGGGGGTTGGGGGAAGGAGCAGAGAGTAGGGGTTGGATCATGGTGTCCAACAGATCTAAAGGGGTGGAGGTCCTGGCAGGACAGTACCTGGTACCGGTGATGGTGTGGTGTGTCAGATCTGAGTGTCCAGACCCCGAAGGCGAAGCAAACAAGGAGATGAAGAAGACATCAGGAAGGAAGGAAGAAAAGTGCCAGAAGAATAGTGGACACAGTTGTTGATATTGTTTGAAATTGGAATAACTGTACTGTGGGAAGAAGTTTTATTTATTTATTTATTTTGGAACTTGGAATTACAGCCCTTTGAGTCATAGACTTGTTTCCAAAGGCTCCATATCAGAATAAAACATAAACATTCATACAGTACATACATAGAATAAATGTGGGTGAGCAATCATACAGAGTATAAGTAGAATGAGCACTGGTTAATGCCTATACATTTGGTAGCTAAAACAGGGCAGAGCTATCGACATATTTACCTAATAAGTGGTTAAGCCCTTTACAACTGGTAGCTGAAGCAATGCATGATATGAGCTGGTAGTAAGCTGCCTCAGGGGAGGTCTTGTCTTATACATAATACAATGCATTCATAGTCCAGTGCAACTATATGGTAACCAAGGGAGGGGAGGAGCCTGTAGGCTACAAATAGTGAGAAGTGGACTATAAATACTAAATAGTGCCTTAATAAATTGTTGCCAACTGCTGATGTTAGTGATAGAGTTTCAGCAAAATTTGAAGTTATATAACGTTCTTGCTGAGATTTTCATGTTTGAATGCAACTCAGGAAACATTACTTAAAACTGACAGACTGATACATTAGTAAATCCACTGCAGCTGTTGGGGGCGCAGTTAGTGTTGAATGTCCTTTGCCACATCATACATTTCCTGTCAATGAGCTTAAGTACAGTGGTAAAGCTGCCAACTCCCAAACAATGGTAGGAAGGGGGCCTGGGTTTGATCCTAGTGTGGGACTTTTTTTCTTACTCAGTTACTGTAATATGACAGAAATTAATTGATGTCATTGCTGATGTTAGTTATAGAATTTCAGCAAAATGTGAAATTCTGTATTGCTGTTAACGTCAACATTTCAGCTGAGACTTTAAGGTTTGAGTGCAACTTGGGAACATTGCTAACTAGTTAATTACTAAATCCCATGCAGCTATGCATTGGGCATCTGCACTCTGTGCTGAATGTCCTTTGTACAGTATGCATTTTCAGTCAAGGAACCTTTGTACAATGGTAGAGCTATAGGTTACCAAGCAGAATGTGGGTAGGGAGCTTGGGTTTGATCCCCAGTGTGGGACTTTCTTTCATTCTAACTGCAATTACTGTAATATGGCATTACAATGAAGAAGGGAAAAGGTGAACCACTGGGAACTGAACCTAGGACCTCTAGCATTCTGTGCTAGTAACCTTACCTCTGAGCTATGGGTCACACAGCTGCTGGGGCTGTCCAGGTCTTCCTTCAAATTCACATTCCCCTCCTCTGGTGTTGCGTAACTTTGCAGCCTCAGAAATACATCAGAACAACAGCAAATCAGCTCCTTCACAGTGCATATTTATAGAAGCCACTGCTAGGCAGATTTTTAGATAATGAATTACAATGACAAAGGGAAAAGGTGAGTCACTAGGAATTAAACCTAGGACCTCATGGAAACATAGACTTTGACAGCAGATAATGACCGCTTGGCCCACCTAGTCTGCCCATTTCCCTACCTATTGGATAAGTCGCAGATCCTAGTTAAACAACAACCTACTTCTTCCTACCCCCACAAGAATTGCCTTACGTCTGTCCCATGCATTCTTAATGTCAGATCAATACCTTGGTGCCACTTAGTATCATTGGTACTTTGATTCATTTTTACCATAATGTAGATTATGTGAAATTCTTTCTTAGTCAAGCTTGACACAGAACAGACAATAAACAGCACAACAATAAATGATGATTTGAAGTATACAAAACATTAAGACTGCATTATTATTTTAAGTAAGATAACTGTTTTCTGGCACTAAAGAATAACATAAGCCAAAGTCTAAACTAAACAAAATGCTTAATATAAAAACAAACCTATTCAACATTTTTGCTATATGTTGAGTCCCCTTACCCTCGAAGGTCCAGTTGACGACAAATCCAAATGTTGGTGAATCACTTGAACTGTGATGTCCAACTAGAGGTGATACCTCAATTGGTGCATTGCCAGAAGACACTGCAGTGACATAAGAACCACTAAATGTCTCAGCATCAGTTGTTACAATTGTTAATTTCGAGCCAAGTTCATTAATCCATGTTCCGTCCAACTTGCACTGTAATGGAGAGCATTTGCACAGGTTAAAACCCACAGGGAGAGTCAACACAATTTTTCCTCTTAATTGTCTTTATCAGTTCTAACATCTGATTTTTTTTTATTTATGAATGGTAGCCAGAATACATTTGTACAAATAAACAACATTATTTCTGCTTAAAACATGACAAATGATAGAATAAACACATTATTTTCTCAGGTGCTTATTATCTCCATTTATTCTCAAAAACAAAATTCAGAATTCCAACTGGACCTTGATTTGTAAACAACTATTTAAAAACACTCAGACTGATTCTGAATATATGTTATTATTTTACAATTGCATCCAGGACAAGCAACATCAGTGAAACAATAAGCAAAACAGGAATAGTACACTTCCAATGTACATATAGTACTGTACGAACATTACAAAGTAAAACAAATGAATGCACAGCTACATTTCATAAAGTCTGCAGATGCACTAATGCACAAACAGTGAAAAAATGAGGACATTGCATAAAGAGAATATACCACGGATGCACTGCAAATGTCAGATTTATTTTAATGTATGCATTAAGAACCCAATTACGCCACTTGTGGCTGTACTGTTTGAAAGGTCACAAACATTTTAAAGCCCTCATGAATATACTATACATCTTATATTCTCTGTGCAGCCATAACTCATTGGCTATTTATGTGACTTTGTTAGCATGAATAGGATCACTGTGGAGGGTATCCCATTTACAAGATCATTCTGGTAACAATGGTTAAATGAGCAATTTATCATAATATTGCAAGAGAAAATAGTATCTTGCAATAATTTACATGATAAAATCATGTTTTCTTACATAACAGATGCATGCATCCTTTCTACTGAAAAACATTTAACAAGAATATAGGAATTGTGAAGTTTAAAGCCTCGATAGTATCAAAAGGTAGACTAAAGTTGGAGAGGTCAAAGAAAGGCTTATTCTAGGAAAAAGAAACAGTGGAACAGCTTACCGGTGGTAGTGGAAAGTAATACTGGAGAGGAATTTAAGCATAGACTTGACAATTACTTGACAATTATTTAAAAACCAAGAATGTCAGGGCATATTACTAAGTGACGAGCATTATGGACTTAGGTCTTCTTTGCTCTGGTAAACCTATAAAGCAAACTGCAGTACATATATTTTCAAGATAGTTCCTAATATTTTCAAAGAGATTATCTCTGGTGATCCTTTAGTGCTACTGCAAGCAGGCAAGGGATTTCTCCAAAGATATCACAGAAATGTCAGTACTGTACATATCTGACCATGTTTTGGCTGCAGCTGTATCCATAATGATACATCCTAAGTAAAGGTATACAGTATATAGGCTTCTGTACATCACATCCCATATAAAATGGGTAGACTCAATTCTGTTCTCTGATTGGCTGAGGCAACATGGCAGGAAAAATGAACTGATATTAAATTTGCATTTAAAACATGATGGAAGCTGGCATTTAAACACCAGCAATGCAGGTCTGAAGGAACTGTGTTTCCCTTCACTATTTCAACACTTTAGGTTTATTTTTAATTTATTTAATTTGTTAATCCGGTAAAGGCACTGGACCATGGGTCCTTTTCAGGAAACATATGCAGTACAAAAAACATTACAAAACATTAAACAGTAACATTCAATAACAATTACAAGTACATAAATCAAACAAATATTATTTTAGTCACTTTTTAAAAACTTATAGAGAGCAATCAACAAGTAAAAAATCAGGTAAGCTCTTTCAAAAACAAGGAGCAGCACGAACCCAGCAGTAAATGCACACAATCCAACTCTAGTTTTACAAGGTAACACTATGATGCAGCACTTTTTGCAGGGAACAAGCAAAGATCACATCTGAGTTGTTAGCATGCCACATGACTTTCAGCAGCCAATCAGAAAAGAAGGGAGATTGAGAACTCTATGAGCTGCATATGCCTCAGTACCGTTTTCACCTCTCTCTCTCACAGAGAAAGGGCCTGTGTCAGAAAGGAGCTATTTTACTTAAAAAATAATGACTTTTGATAAAACAGTCTTTAGAAATCATTAGTAAATCATGCAATATTATTCCAATTATCAAATTATCACTACATTTAACTGATGTTTTAAACAGGCAGACTAGTAAAATTGCACTATAGAGGAGAGGACCGTACCATGTAACCCTACAACACTGTCAGTTACAGACCCTGCCTACAGTAAGAGCAAGGTAGAACAGAGTGTATTTTTATTTATTTGTTTTTGTTGACCGGGTAAGTGCACTAGACAAATCCTGCCTATTTTCAGGCACGACCCGGGGGAGGGGGATACAGATGAATGCCAGCTGACCTTGAACCAGATTAAGCTGTTGGTGGTATTTTTAGTGAATGAGGGAAATTTGGCCAGGACACCGGGGAAATTCCCCTACTCTTTTCGAGAAGTGCCATGGGATCTTTAACATCCACCTGAACTACCACCAATCCAGGCAGATGGGACCTCGGTTTAATGTCTCATCCGAAAGACGGCACCTCAGAAGTGCAGCACCCCTCCTCATGCTGCACTACAGTGTCAGTACTGGGATATTAACCCAAGTGCCAGATGTGGGAACTGAACCCACAGCCTTCTGATCTCCCGGCCTCAGAGGCGAGTGTGCTACCTACTGAGCCACTGACACTGATAGTATTTGGCAGACTAGAAAAGGGTGTAGTGCAAGTTTTTGAAAGATTTATTTGACAAATATATGTTATGGGATACTGATGGTGTAGAGACACATAAACATAAAAATATGGAACAACAGCTGTCTGGAGACCTGGTGGTCTTTCCACTTTGCCCTGCGAAGTGGTAGAAGCCCTCCTAGGGATCCACACTCATTTTGACCCCATCACAATCTTACCATCTCCCTTAACCAGCTCTTTATATCTGTTTCATCCTCTCCTAAATCCCTTCACCATTTTTTGCACTAACTAGATATGTATGTAGTCTATTCCAACCATCCACCACCCTCTCAATAAAAAACTACTTCCTAATGTTCTTTTTAAACCTACCCTCCCCTGCCCCCACAAAACACACTATAAGTTTCTGTTATTCTCCTTGGAATTAATGCTACCATGTTTTTAAACAACTTGCTTGTGTCTATTTGAATGTTATAAATTAAGTATTTCAACATGCTGATGTCTCCCTCTCCCTTATGGTCTATTAGTACTTGTCAAGTCTCTCCAGTCTCTGCTGTTATGTCCTACCTTGCTGGACATGTACAGTATCATCTTTGCCAGACTCTCTATGATATTAGTATCCTATATGATACTGTGAATCTGATGGTGCCCTTTAGCTGCAGTCTGGCTAATGCTGTTTTCTATAAAAAAATATATCAAGCTGATGCTAGTCTATTTCCAGAACCATGTAAAATACATTGTATAAACCAAACATGACATGACCTAACTAATGATATCATGCAGGATTTTCAAAAGGGTTGGACACGGATGCAAATACAAGCTGCATCATTTTGCAGTCATTTTCTTGCGTCTAGGCAGCCCTGCTGTTATTTTCAGAAATTGCATTCATTTATGACAATAAGGCACAATTTGTATCAAAAACAGATGCAAGTGAATCCAAATTTGACACAAGTGCAATTGTGTCTAAAAATGAAATTGTGTCTGTTTATGGATGCAGACTCTGGATGCTGTTAGGTCATCTAAGATTTGAAAATAGCAGCAAATGCCACATAGACAGATCTTTTTGAAAATCCCTCCACTCCATTATATTTATCTTCAACAAGGTCATGCCACATCCCCTATTTATGAAACGCATTAGTTAGGGATAAATTGAAATTGTAAAAAGAAGATTCATGAGACATTAGGGATAAAAGTCCCATGAGTCATGGTGACTGTGTGGCAAGTTGTTCCTTGGGGTGTGAATGATCTTGTAACACAGCACTGACATTCCCTAACTTTGGCACATGTCTATGCAGGCACATAAAAAATATGCACACACCAAATGTTAGAGACAGTTTGCCAAAGTTATGGAAAATCTATGCTGTACTGCATGATCATTCACAGTCCAAGGAACAGCATGCCATAGACTCTCCATAACTCATGGCATTTTTAGCCTAACATTTAATTTTCTTACATTTCAAGGCTGCTTGGCAGAGTCAGAAGATGTTTTTTGGGAACTCCAGAGCATGTCTACAGGAAGGAAGATAGAAAATTACCTATTGATTTTAAAAAAAAATATGCCTGGCAGAGGCTTAACTGCACTGAGAAGTGGTCTGTTTGTATATATGAAATGTACTTAAGTTGCAGGATTGTGCAACAGTTGAGAAAGGAATTTGTGTGGATTTAAGGACAGCCTAAGGCCTGCTAACCATGTGAGCCCATAGCTTCATGGTTAGAGCACTGGAATGATATTACCAGGGGTCTAGACTCAATTCCTGGTGGGCCACACTTTTCCTTTCTCATTTTCATCCTTGACTTAAAAAAAAAATATGCCTGGCAGGGTCTAAACTGCACTGAGATGTGGCCTGTTTGTATCACTGAACTGCAGACTTTTACATTTGCCTCCACCTAACCCTGCCTGCCAAAAAATATTGCAACAGAGACTACATACAGGAACATAAATAGTATACCAAATTCTGCTTAACCCCCAAATTCAAAGCATTGTGGGAAGTACATTCACATTGCCATGAGTTCATCATGCATATACAATACTTCCCATGATGCTTTACATTAGTGATGTAAGGTAAATTTGGTATTTCTTTGAATATTGGCTTTGCTGACAATTCTCTGCCTGGGAAAATCTTTCTTAAAGAGAAGAAATCATTTCTAACAGGCAGCTGTTTATAAAGTTCTTCTTTTCATAAATTATATTCATTCCCTTTTGTGATCAATTTTTAACTGTGTCTGAATCAAAAGTGACATGGAAAACTGAATTTTGCATTATTTTGTTTTTATGGGTAGCATTCTGTACATTTCTTTTCATGGAACCCATGCTCTAGAATTTTAACTATGTCACATTTATATACAGAACTCTGAGCAGGGTTCTGATAGGTTAACAGCTCATGCTTAGTATTCTATACACAAACCATGACATAGTAAAAGCTCCAAGCTACTGTTTTTGTGAAAAGAACCATGCAGCAAGTTGTCAATAAATAGAAAACAACTGGAAACACAGATTTTCATAACAGTGTTCATTCAGGTACAGTTTAATATGAATCATTTGCAGGTATGAATTTCATTGCTGTAAACAGAAAGGTTATTAAATGCTGTCAATTAGCACTAATTTCATATCCTTTTTAAGTGATGCTGCACTGATGCTGTCTTTAAAATTGATTCTATTTTTAGCTCGCCATGTCCCAAATAAATTGACCCTGACTGGTGGAATTACAAATCCACTGGTTCCCATTTGACCGTTTCGGATACAATGCCCCTCACAACACCTGTACAAGAGCTACTAAGCTTACAAATGCTGATTATTTTGTATCCATACTCCAGAACAGCCTTAACTGCTCTTCCAAGTTATGAAAGGTCATTCACACCCTTTTCTCCCTACCAAATCACCCTCATCTTCAAGGTGGACAACACCCATCTCCGATCCTGCCACTGTCATCTCATCTTTCAACTCCTTTTTTACCTCCTGTGCCCTTTCCCTACTTTGCATCCCCTCTTCCTTTACCACCTCTCCTTCCACTCCCATCTCAACACTCCACCCCCACTTTCTGTTTCTCATTCTCCCCACAACAATCCTGCTCCCTTTAAATCCATCTTGGCTTTCAACCCTCTACAAGATGGGACTCCTGATAGTCTTGACCCCAAATTCTGATTTTCTCCATTCCTACGATTGCTCACCCTGTCACCTACTGTACCTTCTAAGCCTCTTTCCACTCTTGCTTCAGTCTCTGAAACATGGAAGCAGGCTGCAGTCATCTCCCTTCCGACAGGGGTTGACTCCTTCTCTTCTGATAACTATGACCCTATCTCCTTCCTTCCTACGCTGTCTGAAATCTTAGAACACTTTGATCACTCTCAGCTCTCCCTATTCCCTGATTCCTCCTATTTCTTCACCCTCTGCTAGTCTGGTTTAAAGAAATCCCACTCCACCTCCACTTTCCCCCTGCATCTCACTGATTCCATCCTATCTGGTATGGATCAGGGTTTGGTCACCTCAGCCGTTTTTGTCAACCTTGCCAAAGCCTTGGACACTGTTGCCCATACTATTCTTCTGAACAAGTTAACTGTAGTGGGGTGCTCTGTTTACTCTGTTGAGTGATACTGTTTCTATCTTGAGGGGAGGACTCACGTTGTCCATTGTGACAATGCTTTATACTTTCCTCTGCCTTTCTGTTCTGGCAAACCACAAGGATCTCCCCTTGGTACTGTTCTACTCTTCATATTCCTGAATGATCTTTCATCTACCTGTCCTCCGTGTTCATTCACATGTATGCATATGACACAGTCCTCTATCCCTCTGGATCCTCTGCTTCTGACCTTATGGCCCAGCTCCAACTGGACTTTACCAACAGTGCTGGTTTTATGTTAATAAGCTATCCTTCAATGCCAAGAAAATTCTCTATAACTTTTGGCATAAGGAAGAGACTAGCTAGGCTAACCCTCATCCCATTCTTCCATACTTTTTATTGTGTCGCAGTTGAGGATATTTCCTCCTTTAAATACTTTGAGGTCTTGCTGAATTGTTACCTTGATTTCACTGTTTATGTGGATGCCATTCACCAAACGCTTCACCCCAAACTTGGTATGTTTTACAAGACTAAAGTGAGTATCCCACTTCCTGCCTACAGAGAAATCTTCTTGAAGATGATTCTCCTTATCTTTGACTATGGTGACATTGTTTACAGCGTTGCTCCCAAATCCACCCTAGTCAGACTGGACACACTATTTCACTCCTTCTGCTGCCCTGATTTTCCCCCTAGAACTCACCACTGCTCTCTTTGCTCTTCCCTCTCCTTTCCCTCCCTTGATGCTATGAACCTTGCTCGTTGTGCTTCTTTCATCTCCAAATTCTGGTTTGGATCCCACCCCCCACTTACTTTTCCTCCCTCCTATATTCACCCCTTCTATATCTTGCTCCTTTTGCAGCTCATGTTCTCACCATCTTATGTTCCCTACCTTAAAATCTTCTGCTGGCCAAGCTGACTTCTCCTTCCACTTCAATAAATGATGGGGTTCTCTTCCCATTGCCATTTGTACTGCTCCCAATCCCCCCACTCACTGAAATATCTCCTCTTTGAATTCACTTCTCCTGCAGTTGTCTCTGAGCTTATGCTGCATTTTACCACTCTACAATTGATGGAGGAGGAACATCTGGATATTGTGGCAGTCACAGAAACATGGTACACACAGAACCATGACTGGGATGTAAACATACCAGGATACATTATCTACAGGAGGGACAGGGAGGGTAAAAGAGGAGGAAGAGTATCTCTTTACATAATGGAAGAAATCAAAGCAACAGAACAAAAGGGTAAACAGGAAGGAGGGGAAGCACTGTGGGTCAATTTGGAGACAGACAATGGCACCACAATCCACACAGGTGTTCTATACAGATCTCCATCTGAGGGGGAGAAAATGAACAAGGAAATGATAGACAGTATCCTTAGAATGGCAGAAAAAGGGCAGATGTTGCTGATGGGGGATGTGAATATGACAGATGTTAACTGGAGTGCAGTTGCAGCAGCACTTCTAAGAGTGGGGTTATTCTAGATGTCCTACAGGGGGCTTGTCTTAGACAACTAGTATTGCAACCCACTTACAGGGATCAATTTTAAACCTGGTACTCTCAAATGGAGATGGAGAGAGGATCACAGATGTAGAAGTGGGTATCCTTCTGAGAAGTGGTGACCATCAAACAATATGGGTCACGATAAACACAGCAGTAGAGTCAAGCCATACAAAGGCAAAGGTACTAGACTTTAGGATGGCTGACTTTGTCAAAATGGGTGAGTGCTGAAGGAAGGCACTAGCAAATGGGCAGGAAGGAGGAGTGGAAGAACATTGGGGAATAATCAAAACTGCCATCACAGAAGCAACAAGCCTTTGTGTGAAGCAAATAAACAAAACAAAATGGTATAAGAAACCGCTATGGTTCTCAAAGGAAGTGGCAGTGAAGGTTCAAGAGAAAAAGAAAGCATTCAGGAAGTACAAGGAATCACAGAAGGAGCAGGAAAGAGAACTGTATCAGTTAAAGCAAAAGGAAGCTGGGAAGGCAGTCAGAACAGCAAAGGCCCAAACCAAGGAAAAGATAGCCAACTCAGTTAAGAAGGGATAACACCTTTTATAGGTACATCAGGAGTGAAGGAAGACCAAGGAAGGGATAGTGAGGCTTAATAAAGGGAGGGAGGGTGGGCAGAGGGTGACTGTAAAAGGCAAAGATACTAAAACATTTTTGCTCAGTATTCACAAATGAAGAAGGGGAGGTACCTAAACCAAACAATAGAAACACTTTGGATACAGGAGTTGATACCAGCCCATTCATAGAAGAAAGGGTTCTGAAGTAACTCTTGAAACTGAAGGTGGACAAAGCAATGGGGCCTGATGGGATTCATCCCAGAATTCTAAAAGAACTAAGGGAAGAACTGGTGACACCACTGACTATCCTCTTTAACAAATCATGGGAGGATGAGGTAGTACCTGAGGACTGGAGGATGGCAGATGTTATTCCATTTCACAAAGGTGGGTTCAGGGCAGAAGCAGGAAACTACAGACCTGTTAGTTTAACCTCAGTGATAGGGAAAATGATGGAATTACTTCTGAAGGAAAGAACTGTTGAGTACCTAGAGGCCAGATGGGCACATGACCCAAGGCAACATGGATTCATAGCAGGAAGGTCATGTCAGATGAATCTAATAGGTTTCTTTGACTGGGTGACCAAAGTAATAGATCAGGGAGGGGCTGTGGACATGGCCTACCTAGACTTTAGCAAGGCATTTGACACAGTCCCACACAAAAGATCAATATGCAAGTTAGCCAGCCTGGGAGTGGGTCCCTAGATGGTAGCTTAGGTAAAGAATTGGCTGGAGTAAAGAACATAGAGGGTAATACTAAACTGAGTCCACTCTGAAGAAAGGGAGGTTACTAGTGAGGTACCGCAGGGTTCAGTACTAGGACTGGTCCACTTTAATGTCTTTATAAGTGACATTGCAGAGGGACTGGAAGGAAAGTACATCTCTTTGCAGACAACACAAAGATCTGCAACAGAGTTGATATGCAAGGTGGGGTGGAAAGGATGAGAAGGGACTTGGCAAGATAGAAGGAATGGTCAGATGTATTGCAGCTTAGATTCAATGCTTAGTGCAAGGTAATGCACCTGGGAAACAAAATCCCAGGGGAAAAGTACACAATGGGGGGTTAGAGAGTAACAACAACAGAAATGGAAAGGGACCTGGGGGTAGTCATATCAGATGACCTAAAGATGGACAAGCAATGTGAGAGAGCAGTAAGGAGAGTAAGGAGGGCTGGGGGGATACTGGGATGCATAGGGAGAGGCATCACCAGTAGAAATCAGGAAGTTGTTATCCCTCTGTACAGACAGGTGAGACCCCATCTGGAGAACTGCGTGCAGTTCTGGAGGCCCGATCTCTGCAAAGACATAAGCAGGATGGAGGCAGTCCAGAGGAGGGCAACTAAAATGGTGCAGGGTCGGCACCAGAAGACATATGAAGAGAGACTTAAGGAGCTTAATATGTATAGCCTTGAGGAAAGGAGGGAGAAGGAGGACATGATAGAAACTTTCAAGTACCTCAAGGGAATCAACAATGTCCAAGAGGGTAGCATCTTTCAGAAAAACAGGTGTGCAAGAACAAGGGGGCACAATTTGAAGATGGGGGAGCAGCTCAGAGGTAATGTAAGGAAGTATTTTTTCACAGAAAGGGTTGTGGATGCATGGAACAGCCTGCTGGAGGAGGTTGTGGAGTCAAAAACAGTCTTGGAATTCAAGAATGCATGGGACAGCCATAAGGCAATTCTAGGGGTGGGGGTAGGAAGAAGCAGGCTGTTGGTAAACTAGGATCTGCAGTTAATCCATTAGGTAGGGAAATGGGCAGACTGGGTTGGCCAAACGGTCCTACTTTACCATCAAATTATATGTTTCTATACTACAGTTCCTTTCCTCTTGCCCCTGCTCCTGCCCTGTTTCTTCCATCCTTCCTTTTGAATAAAGCACCAACAGTTCTTCATTCACCCTTCAAATTGCTGCCATCTGGGAAGGAAGGAAGGAAGGATGGAAGGGAGAGAGGGAGGGAGGAGAGAAGGAAGGAAGGAAGGAGGGAGGGAGGGAGGAGGAAGAAGGAAGGAAGGAAGGAAGGAAGGAAGGAAGGAAGGAATGAATGAATGAATGAAGGAAGGTAGGTAGGTAGGTTCGTTCTAGGGTTGAGAAAACAAAATCTATATACTGTTGCAGCCAAAGATGGTGCTATTCTGGGAACTACAGAGGTCCATTTACTATCACTCACTAAAACTGCCACAGACAAATTTATGTTCTTTTCTGCAGGAAATGTATTGTCCCCTGCCACAGTGTCACAGCTCCCCTTATGTAGATTGCTTGTCCAGAAATTAATAGTGTTACATAAACCATCTTACTATTAACATGCTGAACTGTGATGACATTGAGCTTGGCCCACTAGTTCTTTTCCCATAAATTTAATTTTTTTATGTAGTTTTTTATTTGAAAATTGGTGACCAGGAGAGGCACACTGAGCCTAACCTTTTTTCCAGGTGTGACCCTTTCAGGAGCGGATCAAGGGACAAAAATGAGTACATTGCATAGAAAAAATTCAATGTTACAAGTACAAAGTCATAGCACACAAAGACCACATAAGTGCACAATGAGCAAACAAGTTATGATCAGGCAGCGTAACATTACAGCAAAATGTATGAGGGACTATTAAGAAGAAACATGAACAAGAGGGTAAGGAAAGGAGTCTCAGCTGATGTAGAGAGAGCCGGGGGCAGAAGAGCAAAGGAAGAAGGGAAGACATTTCAAAGTGAAGGGGATTACAAGACAGGGCAAATTTTATTTCTCCAGGCACCCAATCCTGGAGGTTCTGGGTGCCATGCACAAACAATGCAACTATCAATAAAACAATAAAAATTATCAGCAATGAAAGCAGACCATTACAATGAAATAAATAAGGTCTAACTAAAAACAGTACTGGTGTGGGCTATCCGAAACTAAGAATTAATATACAGTGTCTGGGAAGGCCAGATTAAGCAGGTGGGTCTTGAGGCAGGCTCTAAATACTGCCAATGAAGGGCCCTGCTTTACAGATGGTGGCAGAAAATTCCACAAGACAGGGCCATCAACACTCCTGTTGCTGTCAGTTTTCAACCTTGTCCTGGGAATCGCAAGGAGGCCCCTAGAGGAGGAGCAGAGGAAGCAGACTGAGGCAGTGGATGAAAGAAGGTCAGACAGGTAGCTAGGGCCCAGTCCAGTGAGAAAGCTTTTCTTAAAGAGGATCTTCCACATGACTGGCAGCCAGTGCAGTTCACACAGCAACGGCGTGACATAGCAGTATTTTTACTGCCATGTCAGCAACCTGGCAGCTGTGTTCTGCACTAGCTGCAACCTGTGCAGGATACCTCGCAAGACTCTGAGGTATAGCACATTACAGTAGTCAAACCTTCACATCACGAAGGCATGCATCAAGGAGGGGAGGTCCGGAGGCGGAACTAGGGGCTTGATCCTGGAAATGTTCCTAAGACAGTAAAGGCTGGTCCAGACAACAGAGGGCACCTGAGCTTCAAATTTCAGTCTGCTGTCAGGTGACACCAAGATCTTGCACCCCAGAGGAGACCTTCAAAGGCACAGATCCTAGGAACAAGCCTATCTTGGGGGGCAGGAGTGGGGAGTTGTATTTTCTTTGTTCATAGATTCCAGTTTCTGTATAAGTTCCTGATTGTTATTTGCATAAAATCAATAAAATGTCTTTAATTTAAAAAAGGAACAAGCCTAGCTCTGCACCTGAGGCCACCCTATCATGCACTCTGTTTGACCTCACCACCAGCACCTCCATCTTATTGGGGTTGAGTCACAACCAACTGGAGGCCATCTAGTCATTGATCTCGGCAAGACATGCATTTTGCACTTCCACTGTATTCAGTGTTCCAGGGCCAAAGGAAAGATACAGCTGGGTATGATTCATCCGCATAGAAATGAAAACTCAAACTGTACTTCCTAATGAGCTCTCCCAGGGCAGTATATACACAGCAAACAACATTGGTGACAAGACCAAACTCTTAGGAACTCCACACAACAGGAGGCTAGGGGAACATGAGGAATTCCCCATCACAACCCATTAACTCCTTTTTATGAGAAAGGACTCAAACCAGAAGATGACAATGTCAGTGAGTCAACACAGTTCTCTTAGGTGGTCAAGCAACACACTATGGTCTACCATGACAAAAGCTGAAGAGACAGATCAAAGAAAATAAGAATTGTCCCCTCACCTCGATCTCTAGCACTAAGGAGGTTGTTATGCACCTGAACTAATGCAGTTTACATATTATGCCTCACACAAAACTCCGACTGGAGAGTCTCATACAGATCAAAGGCCACAAGGTGTTCCTCAAGCTGAAGTGCCATAACCTTCCCTAGAAATGTGAGTGGTGGTGGCTCTGAGTCACGATAGTTAGCAGCTCTCTAGGAGAGAGTACCCATGTCCATCGCAGAGAAAGCTGCAGTGATGAGATGGTGGCGAGTGCAAAAGTTGGACAGGCTCTGTTGCTGGAAGGCCCCTCGGTATGAGACTGGGAGTACTGCCTCTGGAGGGGGTGGAGTTAAAGCTGCCTTCAGTGTTCAACTTTGATATCAGGAGGTCAAGTTTGGAACATAGGCAGCTCAACTACATTCAAGTGGAGTTGGAAGGTGGCAGTGACTCAGACAACCCGCAGACTTCAAAAACTCCTACCACTCCACTCCCACAAACTCCTACCAGGCAAAAAGGGTTATATGCTGTAATTAACATTGAAAGGGCTGCTGCTTTGTCCAGTTTGCAGAAAGCACTGCCAAGAGACGATGGTATGTCAAGAAAAACTAGGCATAACAGTACTGTCCTGTGAGCCTAAGAAGCACTATTTTTAAGTTGCTCCTTTGTGAAGTTTATGGAAATGAAGATGCAAGTGCTTCAGTTGCAATTTTGAATTTTTGATTAGCAGTTCTTCCCCTTGTGGGTCCTATATCAGAAAACTCAACAGTGAACCAAACTGTTGGAATCCACCTCCATAGTATGCAAACTCATGGAAATGATAATAAAGGAAAGACTGGTGTTGTACCTGGAGGGCAATGGCCTCCAGGATGTGAAGCAGCATGGGTTTGTTTCAGGGAAGTCTTGTCAAGCCAACTTGATACAATATTATGACTGGGTGACTCATGAACTAGATAAGGGTCATGCAGTGGATGTTCTTTACTTGGACTTCAGCAAGGCCTTTGATTCAGTGCCTCATGGGCTGCTTGGGGGGAAGCTAACTGGTGTAGGGGTAGGGTCAAAAATGATGAACTGGATTACAAGTTGGCTGAGGGGAGGCTGCAACATGTGGTGGTGAGAGGGGAGCTCTCAACTCCAAGGCTGGTGATGAGTGGGGTGCCACATGGCTCTGTGCTGGGGCCAGTATTACTTGGACTCTTCATATCAGACATTGCACATAGGGTGGTGAGCAAGGTAAGTCTGTTCACTGATGAACATCGGAGCAGTGGTGGATGGAATGGAGGGATGGAAGCAGCTGCAGGGGTACCTAAGCAAGCTAGAGGAGTGATCAGAGAGGTGGTAGCTGGGGTTCACTGCAAAGAAGTGTAAGGGTATGCACGTTGGAGTGAAAAACCCAAGGAGAGAATACTGGCTGGCAGGGTTAAGCTGGGGATCACTGATGAGGAGAAGAACCTAGGGGTAATGATAACAGGGGCCATGAACAACACTGCCCAGTGCAGGAAAGCAGCTGCAAAAGCAAACAAAATGCTGGGGTGCATAGCGAGGGGTTTTCATTCAGGTGAAGAGAGGTGATCTTGCCCCTCTACAGGTCACTGGTAAGGCCACACTTGGAATACTGCGTGCAGTTTTGGAGACCATACCTAAAACATGATATCAGGCTGCAAGAGGGGGTGCTGAAGAGGGCAACAAAGATGATATGCGGAATGGAGGGAAGTGACTATGACAGCAGACTGGGAGACCTGACTATGTACCCTCTGAAGGATAGAAGGGACAGGGGGGACATGATAGAGACATTCAAGTGTCTGAGGGGAATCAATAAGGATGGGGCAGATGGGGTCTTTAGGCTAAGGAGGGGGAGGGACACCAGGTGGCATGAGCTAAGAATAGAGAGGAAAGATTTAGGAGGGAAATGAGGAGACACTATTTCACAGAGAGGGTGGGAGGCGAAATGGAATGAACTAACTGAATGGGTGGTATCATGTAAATCTGTGAACAGCTTCAAAAGGGCATGGGACAGGGAACAGGAGAGAGTGAGTTTGGGGAAGGTGGGGGTGGCAGTGTTATGACAAAATGGAGTGGGATGGGGCAGCTGCAAACTAGAAGTGCTAATCCCACACTCAAGCAGACCTAGATAGACCAGATGGTCTGTTTCTGCTGGCACATTCATATGTTTGTAGATATTTTGGTGGACTCCATCACATGGCAGCTGGAGACAGGAAAAACTGAACTTTTGAACCACAGCTGACTCCTTTTCCATTACTTTAAATTGTCTTTGTTGTCACCATCTACTAGCTGGGGATCATGTTGTTAACTCTGTCATCATAACAAGGTTAAGATCATCTGATGTTGAAAGCATGATATTTTGAAGAATGAAGTAAGTCCGAACACTAGGCTGGGGACATAAAATATTAATGTCCAGATCTATAGATCAGATGGTCTTTTAAAGAAGTCATGGGAGGCTGCTGTATCTGTCCAGGTAAAGAATCTGTCCCAGATATAACAATTAAAGCAAGTTTAAGGTCCTTAAGGTGGTTGATGATAGAAATTAACTGGGATCTGGCATAATGGAATTAAAAGATACAGGACTGATCTTACATACTTGCATACGAGATGCTGTGAAATGGCCTTACCTCTGTCTACACCACTATGGCTATGACTCTAATCTGTTTTCTTTTTAAAGTGGTCAAAGATGCCAAACTGGACAAGGAATATTTGCCTTTAAATGTGTTCATACTGAAGAGTTGTTTAACATGCTGCAGGAGATCATGCAGAATAATAGCATAAGTGTATTGGAAGAGCTTGTGGTCAAAAGAAACCCCCATCAGACTGATTTGGAAGTTGCTAGGACTCCTCAGACTCCTACCACTCCTGGGTTTATTCCACCAAGTTTACCTAATGGATATGCAAGGTGTCCTTCCTTTGTAGATGGTTCATCACATCCTTCTAGCAGGCATCCATCTGTGGGAAGTGCACGTCTTCTTGTGGGTGAAGAGTTTACACATCCATTACTAGTGGCTGAGGAAGAAGTGCACACACCTACATCAATACTACTAATGTTCAAGAAGAATGGAAAAGCCAATCCAGTGTGCACATGCCATTAGAACTGAGACATTCAAATGCTGAAAGCAGCAGGGCTTGAGCCGAACCTAATATTGCTATCAAAGATAGAAACCCTCAGGTCTTCCTGGAACCTGAAGGAGTAAAATTTTGTCCTGGGACCAACACCTGTTCAAAGGCAGTTAGTGGAAAAAGAGAAAGAGGAGCAGCTTGGTAAAGAACAAGCCAATGGAGGTGGTGTGTCTAACACTGACTGAGACCTGGGTATGACAGTGATGAACTCAAGGAAGCATCCTCTAGCAAGAAACAAGTTTATGAAAATTTAATAGGATATCCATCTCTAGCTGACTGGGAGTCAGAAGGGGTCATTTGGCATCAACCAATAATTCAGAGTCCCAGAATATGAACAACTCAGCACAGAGGAGAACTGCTTTGCTAAATTATGAAAATCTTCCCTCTTTACCTCCAGTTGGGAGGCATGTAAATCAAGTAGGGATGAAGAGGACAGTTTTTCACCAAAGACGCCATCTCTGAATGGTTATCACAATAACTTTGATCCAATTCATAACTATGTAAATACAGATAATGTGATTGTTCCAATGAGTGCTCAAAACATAGTTTACAAGACAATGGGACTGCATGCCTTCAGTGTTCAACTTTGATATCAGGAGGTCAGGTTTAGAACACAGACAGCTCAACTACATTCAAGTGGAGTTGGAAGGTATCAATGACTCGGACAATGCACAGACATCAAAACCTCCTACCACTCCACTCCCACAGACTCCTACAAGGTGAATTGAGTTATATTCTGTAAATGACATTGAAAGGACTGCTGCTATGTCCAGTTTGCAGAAAGTATTGCCAAGAGACAATGGTACATCAAGAAAATCTAAGCATAACAGTACTGACCTGCCAATGTGAGCCTAAGAAGCACTATTTTTATGTTCGCTTGCATGCATGTGCAAGGAACGTTTTGGGAGAGTAGCACACTTTGGAGGTGTGCCTCTCCCCTTCAATCCACTGCTCCTTTGAGCAGGCATGGCAGTCCTGTACCAATGGGTGCAGGAGCTCTGTATGACAGCGGTGGTCTTCTGCTTCAAAGAAAGCCACCGCTGTCATCCGAGCTACCGTCACGCCACCCCCATGTCACGCGGTCCCCTGTGTCGTCCACCCCCAAAGCTTTGGTGTGCAAACATTGTTTGCCAATGGGAGTGCCCAATCCCCTGTTGGCTCCACGACCCCCCAAGCCATCCTTCTGCCACGCTGGGAGCCCACCCCAGCATGGCAAACATCTGTTTTTTTTTTGCTGATGGGGGTGCCCAATCCCCCGTCGGCTCCTCCCCCCCATGTAGTTTGCTGACAGGGGTGCCCAATCACCCATCAGCTCCTTGGCAACCCCCAGCCATCTTTTGCCATGCTGGGAACCCCAGCTTGGCAAATGTCCCACGTAGTCCATTTTTTTAACCTGTAAAAGAAAAACGGTCCCACATAGTCTCCCAACCCCCACAACCCGCACCCACCCACTGTGCACCCAGCCTCCCCACACCCCACTCACCCATACTTACCTCCAGAGTTCGTGCAACGATCTTCAGTGGACCAGGAACACGTCTGCACTCTTCAAAGCCGACCGCGAACTGAGGAAATGCCGGTAAGCTGTATAATGGGCTAGATGGGGGAGGGTTCAACTATTGCATATCTCAGGCATTTTTTGGAATTTTTGCACCAAATTTTCAACATGGGGTTTTTGGGACCCCTTCTCATGAATGATGTCACTGTCATGGCATTATTCGGGCCCAAAGGGTGATTTCACAGTCACTGCACAGTCACTGTGCAAAATCACCCTTCGGGCCTGAATAACACCATGACAGTGACATCATTCATGAGAAGGGGTCCCAAATAAAACCATGTTGAAAATTTGGTGCAAAATTTCCTAAAAATGACTGTTTTATAAGCGTGCATTGCACAGTTCCTACACAGGCTCATAAGTTCATGAATTTTCAATATTTCCACTCCAGATCTTCAACATTGCTATTTTACCACACCTCCTTATAAGCAGTACAGCTGTCATTTTTCACATCCTGCCCAAAACGTGTTTCCGCCCATGTAGCACACAATGGCGCAGTCGGTGGGTGAAATCAATGTATGGGATGCATTAGGAGAAAATCACGGTGACACTGTTCATTAGCAGAGGTTTTAAAATGGCTATGTTGAAAATTTGATGAAAAAATTCCTAAAAATGGCTGTTTGACGAGTGTGCAGTGTGCAGTTCTTACGCACGCTCGTACATTTGTGAATTTTCAATATTTGCATTCCAGATTTTCAACATTGCCATTTTACCACCTGTCATTTTTCACATCCTACCCAAAACGTGTTTCCGCCCATGTAGCGCACAATGGCGCAGTCCGTGTGCGAACTCAATGTATGGGACACATTAAGAAAATCACAGTGACACTGTTCATGAGCAGAGGTCTTAAAATGGCTGTGTTGAAAATTTGGTGACAAAATTCCTAAAAATGACTGTTTTATGAGTGTTCATTGTGCAGTTCCTATGCACGCTCGTAAGTTTGCAAATTTTCAATATTTTCTCTCCACATTTACAACATTGCCATTTTACCACACCTCCTTATGAGCAGTGCAGCTGTCATTTTTCACATCTTGCCCAAAATGTGTTTCCGCCCATGTAGCGCACAATGGCACAGTCGCTGTGTGAACTCAGTGTGTGGGACACATTAAGAAAATCACAGTGCCACTGTTCATGAGCAGAGATCTTAAAATGGCTATGTTGAAAATTTGGTGGACAAATTCCTAAAAATAACTGTTTTACGAGCTTGCGTTGTGCAGTTCCTACGCACGCTCGTAAGTTTGCGATTTTTCAATATTTTCATTCCAGATTTTCAACATTACCATTTTACCACACCTCCTTATGAGCAGTACAGCTGTCATTTTTCACATCCTGCCCAAAACATGTTTCCGCCCATGTAATGCACTATAGTGCAGTCGGTGTGCAAAATCAATGTATGGCACACAGTAAGATAATCACAGTGACACTGTTCATTAGCAGAGGTTTTAAAATGCCAATGTTGACAATTTGGTGAAAAAATTCCTGACAATGACTGTTTTACGAGAATGCATTGCACAGTTCCCACGCACGTTTGTAGGTTTGCGAATTTTCAATATTTCCACTCCAGATTTTCAACATTGCCATTTTACCACATATTTCCTTATGAGCAGTACAGCTGTCATTTTTCACATCCTGCCCAAAATGTGTTTCCACCTATGTAGCGCACAATGGGGGTAACAAAAAGGTCATGCTGAAAATTTATTGTGCAAATAGAAGCAATCGCACAGGGCATGAGGGTAAAGCACCATACATGCCAAACACCACTGCAAATACCTGCAATCGAATGTTTGGCATTGACAAATGCTTGTTAAGTTATAACTTTGTGAAATTTATGGAAATGAAGATGGAAATGCTTCAGCTGCAATCCTGAATATATGACTAGCAACTTTTATGGACTGTAATAGTTATTCTGCATACATTAGGTGCTTGTCTGATGATAATAAGTGCAAATCAGGTGCTGAACAAATAACACTAATTCATTTTAGAGTAGATAATTTGCATTGCTTTTCAGCATTGCCACACTCACAGTACCTATTTAGTTCAGCAAGATTGTAGTCAAATGTCAGTTTTAAGGAAAGCTGCAGCCTGGGCACGTTTCCATCTGCTGAATGCAGCTAGTGCTGGAATTTATAATATTTTTAAACAGTCCTGTAATATGCATACTACTTGCAGGTAAACATTCCAGTATGCAACAATTTGCAGTTCTGTTGTGTGAGGTATACAAAATATATTCGGTACCAACTTTGCATTTTTCCACTGAATTTTTCCACATATTGCATGGCCATGAATTACAAATCTTACACCTATGGATCTGTTACATATGCAATTGATTACCCCAATTTCTGTTTTGTTCCCCACCAGAAGACTGTCCTTGCACATACTGTTATAACCCCTGTCCCCCTCCTAGATGCAGACATTATTAATAGTAACCCCAATTATCTGCTCACACTGTCAGAATATTTTCCATACTTTAATGTACACATAGACCCAATCACATTTACATTAAAATCACTTTTAAACAGGAAGAACACACACCTCATCCACATCAGCAATAATATGACCAAAGCCAATGAAGCTGTTCTTGCCTTATAATGCTGTGCTGCCTATGGCACACACTGCACCAACACTGTGAGCAGCTTGAGTTCCTTAACAAAGCTTGTCGGGTTTGTAAACTACCACTGCTCCTGTCCTTTCCAGAAACATCAGCCTGTGTTGCCCTTGGAGGCAACAAGGGCAGGGGGGGATGTTACACAAGGTCCCTGCACCCCAATTGGTAGCCTCAGAGGTACACCGTAGACAGCTAGCACTTCGGTATATGTCTACCTAGATCTCAGTAAGGCTTTTGATTTAGTTCAATATGATTTGCTTTTGATTAGGTTAAGGGCCATAGGGATTAAGGGCCACATATTAAAATGGCTTGAGTCATATTTGACAAATAGATATCAATGTGTTCAATGTGGCATAATGATATCAGCCCCTGGGAAACTAGAGAGAGGTGTTCCCCCGGGCTCAATTTTGGGCCCATTATTATTTAATATTTAAGTTAATCATTTGGTTCACGAAATTAAACATAGTGAAGGTGAGACTGTGCATGAACAACACTGTTTTAGTGGCATCTGCTGACAGTCTCACAGGTATGATGGATTCGCTTCAAAGTGATTTGTTACAAATGCAAAAATGGTTCAGTAAATCTGGTCTCCTTTTGAATGCTAAAAAAATGCAAACTATGTTGTTTTCAATTGGTTCATATAGAGGAAAAGAGCCCAAACCACAATTACATTTACAAGATGGTACAAAGATTGAAAATGTATTAACATACAGATACTTAGGGTTTCAAGTAGATGTTAGGAAGACATATGTAAATCATATATCAGTTCAGGTAAAGAAAGTGAATAAAAGATTAGGGGCCCTTAGAAGAGTTGCAGGAGTTTTACCTTTGGTGGCAAAGGAGCGATTGGCAAAACAGATGCTGTTACCCATATTGGAGTATGGTTCTATAATTTACATGAATTTGACTAAAACTGCTTTAAATTTGGTTATTCAAATATATTATAGTATAGGTAAATTTGCTTTCAGAAGTATTAAAAATGAGCACCATTGTATAATTTATAATAAGTTAAACATGCGTAAAACTGAAGCAAAAAGAAACTATCTCTGGCTTACTATATGCCATAAGATAATTCACAAAAAGTACAACCATCCTTTGTATAAGCAATTAAAAAGAAAGATAAATAATGAATCACATATAAAGACTAGGAATCCATTAAGCAATATCCCAATGTATAGAAGCTTTAATAGATTAGGGGATAGTGTGCTCCAGAATAGTGTAGCACAAAGTTGGAATGGTTTGACTGAATCACAGAAAACAAATTTAGATTTTTTTAAATTTAAAAATGAATTGTTTAATAGTTTGCATTTTTTATGTATGTGTTTTAAATAATGTATGTATGTAGACTGTGATTATGTTTGTTTGTTTTAGTTATGTTAAATGTCAATTGTTAATTGGTAATTGTATTAGAATCTACATGCAGGACTTTGTTGTAAATGGGACTTTGTCCTATGAAATGATATTTCCTGTGAAAAAATAAACTTTTAATTAATCAATCAGTATAGGGCTAAGGCCATCTACCGTACAAGAGTAGATGTCAGGATATAAATGCATATTGTTGTAATGCACTTTGCTTCCTAATACATATATTCTGCTATGTATTTTCTATGTATTTCTTACTTGCAAGATGCCAGGAGATCTGTGTCCTTGGAGTAATTATAATATGTAAGACGGCACTGCCACCTTTTAGTGATTTGTACCACTACACTGAGTTATGTAAGACTCTGTATAAGAACTCTTTTGTGCTCAAACTGATGACTTTACAGAATTGTATAATGTTATCTTGGACCATGTAGCCACCTCTAATTTAGCAAATAGGGCTCATCTCTGTAACTAGAAATGTTTCTATCTTTTGGTAACCATTGTAATTATCATGGGTATATAATGTAATGCACAAGCCTTATACCTCAGAGACCTGAGAGACCCCAAGAGACACAAAGAAACCTCGAGGTGTAGGGAACGCTTAGCACTGGCTCCCGGTTCATATTGGTAATAACTGCTTAGTGCAACTGTGATTTATCCCTTTGGTAGTAATAAACTTGTTTATTATTCTAATGCAATGTGTCTGTGATTACTTGCATTCCCAATATCGTCAACAATCTAAAAGTGAGGTTTAGACCTCCCAACACCTCCTTCCTGGTCCTTAACTGCAGCCTCCCTGACCTCTCTCATTTCCCTTTGTTTGGTTTCATGCTGTTCACCTCTGGGAAGGGGCTCAGGGGCAGAAGACCCTCCTGCGGGGCTTTCAATGCCCAACCTCCTGGCTGAATGCCAGGACCTCCCCTGCCCTACAAAAGGGTTGGTCAGTGGTCAAAAGAGGGAGTCAGCTGCTGTGCATGGAGGGTTGAGGATGTGGGGAGCACAAACAGTAAAGAATTACCTGGGGATCAGTCCATGGCTCCTCTGGCATTGGTCCCCTCCAGCAAAGGTCAAGCAGCAGCAGCACAGAAGGTAGGGGGGAGCCCAAATTCCTGACATGATCGGGCCATCTTCCTCGAGTCCCAAGTAGTGCAGGAACCACTTTCAAGATGAACCAAAAAGATGCACCAAAATATCAGTCCAGGCTGACAACATACCCCAGACTGATTAGTTCCTCCTGGCCCCAGCAGCATCTTAAGTGAGCTGCCTGGTGGGAGCACAGCCTCTGACCACATACCCGAAACTCCAGCAGCAGTGAACATCCCTGGGCCATGCTGCTAAATGGGCTTCAAGCCCAAAGATTAGTTTACTGAATTCCAGAGGCACCTTAGAAGGAAAGAGGATACCAGGAGGCAGAGTACCCCAAGAGAAAAAAGGGGCACCTCGATGGCATGAGCCCCAGGGGAGGCTAATTTGGGTGCTGAATCAATACCCAAGGGAAAGCAGGACCTAGGTAGACCTCTGCAATGGGGCCAAGCAGAGAGTGGATGGATTACTGTAATGCCCTTTACTTAGTGCTAACAGGAGAGGAACATCACCAGTTGCAACTAGTGCAGAACACGGCAGCCAGGTTGGTAACTGGAACTCCTAGATCCAGTTACATAACACCTGTGCTGCACGAACTGCACTGGATGCCTATACATCGATGAATCACTTTCAAGGTTGCATTACTGACATATAAAGCCTTACATGAACCGAGACCCCAGTACCTGAAAGACTTCCTACTTCCCTATTGCCCTGCTCACTCACTCAGATCCTCTGAAGAGGAGACCCCCAGTACCCAAAAGACTTCCTACTTCCCTATCACCCTGCCCACTCACTCAGATTCTCCGGAGAGGAGACCCCAGTACCTGAAAGACTTCCTACTTCCCTATTGCCCTGCCCACTCACTCAGATCCTCTGGAGAGGGACTGCTAGAGGTTCCCAATGTATACTTGAAGACCTTTGAAGTAAGATCCTTTGCCTTTATGGCACCAACCCTGTGGATCTCTCTGCCTTGTTAGATACGTGAAAGCCTGACCATTGATGGATTTAAAAAAATCCCTCAAAACATATTTTTTTTGAGAATGCTTTTGGGGGGGGGTATAAATGGTTTTATTTTATATGTTTTATATTAAATAAGTATTGTTTCAGATTTTTATTGTGTTATACTGTACAGGTGCTTTGAACATCGGAAAAGCACTTTTTATAAATAACATTTTTATTGATTGATTGATTGAAGCTAGGAAAGGGGATTTAAAGGGTTGGATCACCAAAAGATGGAGAAGGGAGGCATGGTGAGCCCCAAGGGAGGGTGGGCAGCCCCAAGAGAGGGAAGAAATCTGTGGAAGTGGGTCAAATGCCCTGAAGGGGTAGAATTAAGGCCCCATTGCCTCCTTCAGTGCCATTCTGTGCCAGAGTGCAGGGCAGGGAGGTGGAAGCCCTTTGTTGGCTGCCATAAAGGAGGGGCTAGTCGTGAGGGCCCAGCAACCAGGCCCAAAAGTTCCAGAGACCCAGGCATAAGGGTGGTTAGTAAAATTGATGGGACAGGGGTGTGGCTGCAGATACAGCCAGAGCAAAAAAAAAGTCCTTAAAGGTGCAGCACCAGCTTAGGGAAGTGAAACAGTCCTGTGGCCTAAGTGGCCCAGCACCCCAACCAAACTGCGCTATTGCCTACCTAGCACCCCCTAGAGACAGTATTTTCTGAAAAACCTGAACTGTCTGATGGAAAAAAATGTAACTATTTGCTTGCAACTGAACTGTTGTCATATTGCTCCCATTTGGCACTAAAAAAAGTAGGGTCGTGGGCTGGAGACCCTCCCTGTTGGCTGGTAGTGCCTAATCTCCTGGCCAGAAGCCAGGACCCATGTGTCCTATAAAAGGGCCAAGGAGTGGCAAAAAGGAGAAAGTTCTTGGCTGGGCAAGGAGGGTGGAAGACGTGGAGAGCACAGGTGGTAGACATACCTGTAGCGGTCCCGTGGCTCCTTCAGTGTTGCTCCCCTCCAAAATTGGTCAGTAGTGACAAGCTCCATGAGTTGGGTAGAGCATGACTTCCCGATGTACGTGGTGCATGGTCTGCAGTTTGCAGGCTAAGACAGCAGGAACCATTGTGGTGGCCAGACCAAAAAGGTGCATGAAAAAATAGGTCCCAGAGGGAAAATGCTCCCCAGACATTTTGTTCCACCACCCAGCAACTGCAGTAAAAGAAAGGAAGCCGGGTGGGAGCATGGCTCCCCAGTTATTCTGCTGACCCTCGCCAGCAATGGAGGCATCCCTGGCCGTGGTGGTGAGTGGGCCGAGTGCTCAATGTTGGATTTTCCTCATGCCATAGGCACTGGGGCGGGGGGGAAGTGTAGGAAAAATTAAAGGAACAGAGCCCTAAGCATTAGGAAAAAAAGAAAAAAACATTTAATGAGCCAGTGCCCCAGTAGAAAATAAAAGGGCACAGTGGGCTCCTGGGGTAAACTGCTAGCCTCGAAGAGGGGGGAGAGTAAAATGAAACAGTCAGTGGACTGAGCACCCAGTAAAGAGGAGCACCACATGGTAGAAGCCCCAGAAAGAGAGGAAGGTGGGCAGCTAGTCCTTTTGTTCTGCCATTGCACCATTTGTGCCAGGGGCAGAGCAAGGGGCAAAGACCATTGCCATCCCCTGGAAGGGAGAGGCTAGACACAAGGGTCCAGGCCCTCATGCATATAAACAAGATGGTGGGTCTGAGGAAGGCACTTCACCTGGCAGGCCGTCATTGTTATGCATGAGGGAGTAGGGATCAGGAGTGGGAGCACCATAAACCCTGCCACAGGGGTGGTTATGACAATAAATGAAGAGGGTTGGCTCTTCAGAAAGTACTTCAGTAGAGATGATCTGTAGAGGTACAGCACCAGCTTGGGGAGAGGGGATGGTCCTATGGCCTATGTGGCCCAGAACCGAACTGCACTGCTGCCTACCTTCTCCCCCTAGAGACTGTATTCCATGCAAAACTGAACTGTTTTTGGAAAAATCTGAACTGTTTTTTTGCTACTAAACTGTTATGAAACTTCACCCTGGTGTACCAGATGTCCGACTTTGCCTTTGGTGCCCAGACCAGCTTTGCCAGAGCCTGATAATAACCCAGGGAGACCCCTGACCCATCCACCATATACAGTAGACCACCTCCAGTGACATCAGCCTGTTTGAAGTTCCGTCACAAGTGTTCCAGCATCAGCCCTGCAACGGTAAGTGGTAGAGAGCCACTAGTGCGGTATCCAGTGGTAAGTCAGCTTAGAAGCCACCCCAGCTCAAGCTTGAGGGACCACAGTTAATGTTGTGCATGCCCTTTTATTATTTTGCCAGCCATCTGTAAGTGTGCGCATGCCCAGGTCACTCCTCAGAGGCCACCCAAAGATCATTCCATCAACAGTCATCTTGTTGAGAGGTTATCTGGGGCTGGGGATCTGCCAGTGGTCATTGCAGTCAATCGCCTGGAGAACCACCTGCCAACTAGAAGTCTTCAGCTTCTTACCTGGAGCTGCAGAGGATCTCCAATTTCTTCATTGACCAGCTAGCCATGTTCCTCATTGTGTTCTGTTCTGTCTGGGGATGCCCCATTATGGCTTGTTTGCAAAAGTGCTTTGTGAGGTCAATGCCATCCTACCGATCAGCCAATGCAGAGGAAAACCCAAGCTTGGTTCATCAGTTGTTTCATAAACTCTGCCAAGTGCACGCAAGACTTGGACTAAAAGGGATTAACCCCCTGTTCTTGGTTCGACCAATTGTTGGTCCTAATCACATTCCCTTGCCAAATGTGACACAATGACAACACCATGGCACCACAATGCCAACACAGTGGTGAGCTACAAAATGTGCAGTGGTACTACCCAGTGGTACCATGGTTGTACTATGGTAGTTTACATTTTGATTATTTTTGTTGATATGGTAGGACGGTGGTACAATGGTATTACAATGGAATTGAAACAAACCACTGTGATACTGTGAAAACCTTAATGGTAGTACAGTGGTAATCACAGTGGTACTGCAATGGCAAATGAGTGGTATTACAGTGGTATTCCGAAGAACTTTTTGTAAGGGTTGTTTTGTTGTTTAATTTTGTTTTATTTCCCCATAACATTGTTAAACACAGTTGTTTTTTTATTGTCCCTGGTAAATAAACCTCCTGCATCTTGGTCACCGAGTAAGCTTCCTGCCTTTCCTTCCAGATTTATCTGGCCTGTCCTAAGATTTTTAGGGAACCTTTCAGCCTGCCACAACTTGGCACAGCAAGCAGGGTAACAAAAACATCAAGGAGTCCAAAGCTTGAAGCTACCCACACCAAGATGCCTGTAAGAGAAGATATAAAGTGGGATCTCTGCCATGCTATGCAGGAGGATCTGGCCTGTGTGGCATGCCAAGGGCGGGAGCTGGTGGCACTTGTTGCAGAAATGAGGCAAGGTGCCTAGCCCCAGTTTGGACCATGTCCTCACCTGCCTGGAAGGAAGAGAAGAAGCTGAGGGTGAAGATGCATGGATCAATGGGTGGAGCAGGGCAGGACCTTGTCCCCAGGCAAGGAAACCATGATGTCTGTTTACCAACCATGTGAGTGGAGTGACCCCAGGAGCAGCAGATTCAAAAGAGCTTGCCACCAGCTGCATGAGGACACCAGGAGTGAGATAGGGATAATCAAGCAACACAACCAAGCTGTCATGGCACATTCAGCAGGTCTATCCCGAGTTCCCAATGACCAAGAGGTGAAGCCTGTTTACATGGTGAGTTCTGTCACCAGTGAGGTGCGTCAGCAGGTTTCAGAGTGGAATGCCCAAAGGGAGGTTCAGTACCAGAAGCTTATACAGTGAGTTGTATATTACGCCAAGCAGAACACCGAGCTGTGAGAATAATGTACAGACCTCAAGGAACAGGCCAAGGAAGCCCTCCAACAAAAAGAGGCAGTGGCCAGGTGCACCACAGTTATCCAAAGCTGCAACGTTATCACCAAAAAACAGCTATGTGCTGCTCACCGAGATGCAAAAATGCTGTCAGAAACTGCCAGAATCCCCGGGGCTCAACTTCCCAGTGCTGCTATATGAGCCAACCAGCCAGCATCTGATTCCTGAGACACCTGAAATTCGTCAGGCCCTGAGGACCAAACCAAACCAAGAACCAGGTCCAGTTCAGGATACTCTAACCAGCATCAGTGGGCAGCACATGCAGGCCATGCCCCCCAGCCAAATGTCCTTCCTGGCAGGAGAACCATTCTATTGAAAGGAAGGAAAGACAGTTCTTCAAGCAGAGTCTAAGTCACCGGTCAGTCAAAGAGAGTGCATAGACCAAGAAGACGAGGGAGAGTTGGATGACACCTATGATCAAGAAATGCCCTTAGCCATAGGGGAGCAAGTGATGGTGAGGTCCAGAAGTGATGCAGAGTCATCTTTAAGGTCGAAACCAAGCCCATATGTCATTGTGGACAAATCTTTCCCCAGAATGCATAGCTACCAACTCCAAGCCTTGGATGGAATGCAAAAACTAGTGCACTGAATGCACCTAAAGTCCTGCCCAGTCCCTGTCAAGACAGATGGACAGATCACCAAGGAGAAGCAGAAACCACTCCCAAAGGGCACCATCAGGCTGTCCATTCCTTTCCCTGGTTCATTGTGTGTGGTAGGTTAAAAATGTTAATCAATCAGTTAGGAACTATCGTTTTTAAATAGACTAAGTAAATAGGTTATAGACAGTACTAAAATGTTTATGTTTTAAAACTCAAAATGATAATAATTTCACCCCATACATGGCGACATATATGGTTAAGGATAGTGAATTGTAGTACCCCAAAGTTAGAAAATTTGTCTTTCTCCTCATCCCCCTCCCTTCAAGTCCCTTGCCTGTAGCCCTGCAGACCCCTCCCAGTCCCTTTGTCTCAGTTGGTGCCGTTTGGCACTAGAAAAAGGGGGCCATGAGCTGGAAACCCTCCCTGTTGGGCTGGTAGTGCCCAATCTCCTGGTCAGAAGCCAGGACCACCCCCCCACCCTATAAAAGGGCCAGGGATTGTCCAAAGGAGAGACTTCTTGGCTGGGCAAGGAAGGTTGAGGACATGGAGAGCACAGGTAGTAGACATATCTGTAACAATCCTGTGGCTCCTCCAGCATCATCTCTTCCCTCTGAAATTGAGCAAGTAGTGGCAAGCTCTGCGAGCTGGGTAGAACACAGTTACCTGATGCACGAGATGCACCTTCGGCAGTTTGCAGGCTAAGGCAGCAGGGACCATTTTGGTGGCTGGACCAAAAAGTGCACAAAATAATAGGTCACAGCAGGAAAAAGCACCCTGGACCTTTAGTTCCACCACCAAGCAGCCTCACTAAAAGGAAGGAAGAAAGGTGGGAGTATAGCTCCTTGGTTATTTAGCTGACCCTCTCCAGCAACACAGACATCCCGGGTCATGGTGGTGAGTAGGCTGAGTGTCTAATGTTGGTTTCTGCTCGCCCCACAGGCACCATGAGTGAGGTGGGAAAGTATAGGGAAAATTAAAGGGACAGAACCCTAAACAGTAGGGAAAAAATAAAAAAAAAAACTTTAAATAGCCAGTGCCCCAGTAGAAAATAAAAGGGCACAGTGGGCTCCTGGGGTAAATTGCCAACCTCAAGGAGGAGGGAGAGTGAAATGAAACAGTCAGTGGGTGGCGCCACCAAGTAAAGAAGGGCACCACGTAGTAGAAACCCCAGAAAGAGAGGAAGTTGAGTGGCCAGACCTTTTGTTCTGCCGTTGTACCATTTGTGCCAGGGGCAAAGGCCCATAGCCAGACCCTGGAAGGGAAAGGCTTGACATGAGGACAGGACTGAGGAAGGCACTCCACCTGGCAGGCCCTCATTGCTATGCATGAGGCAGGAGGGATCAGAAGAGGGAGCTCCATAAATCCTGCCACGGGGTGGTTATGGCAATAAATGAAGTGGGTTGACTCTGCAGGAATAACCACAGTAGAAAGGATCTGTAAAGGTACAGCATCAGCTTGGGGAGGGGGGATGGTCTTATGGCCTAAGTGGCCCAGCACCCAAACTGAACTGCACTGCTGCCTGCCTAGCACCCCCTAGAGACTGCATTCCATGCATAACTGAACTGTTTGTTTAAAAATCTGAACTGTTTGCTTACTACTAAACTGTTATCGATTTGCGCCCTGGTGTTCTGGACATACAGCTTCACCTTTGTTGCCCAGACCAGCTTTGCCAGAGCCTGATACTGACCCAGGGAGTTCCCTGGCCCATTCACTATCTGCAGCTGACCCACCTCCAGTGATGTCAGCCTGTTTGAAGTTCTGCCACAAGTGTTCCAGCATCAGCCCTGCGACTATAACTGGTAGAGAGCTGTTAATGAGGTATCCAGTGATAAGTCTGCTTAGGAGCTGCCCTGCTCAATCTTGAGGGATTACAATTAACAATGTGCATGCCCTTTTATTATTTTGCTGTCCATCTGTAAGTGTGCACTTGCCCACGTTGCTCCGCAGAGACCACTTGAAGATCGTTCTGTCAGCAGACATCTTGTTAAAAGGTCATCTGAGGCTGGGGACCTGACAGTGGTCATTGCAGCCAATTGTCTGGAGAACCACCTGCCAACCAAAAGTCTTCAGCTTCTTGTCAAGAGCCTGCACAGAATCACTGAGTTCTTCACTGACCAGCTAGCCATGTTCCTCGTTGTGTTATGTTTCATCGGAGGATGCCCCGTTATGACCTGTTTATGAAAGCGCTTTGTGAGGTCAGTGCCCTCCTGCTGATCAGCCAATGCAGCAGAAAGCCCAAGCTTGGTTCATCAGTTGTTTCATCATCTAGGCCAAGTGCATGGAAGACTTGGACTAATAGGGGTTAACCCCCTGTTCTTGGTTCGACCAATTGTTGGTCCTAATTGCATTGTTTTGTTGTTTATTTTTGTTTTATTTCCCAGTAATACTGTAAAACACAGTTATCTTGTTTTTTTATTGTCCCTGATAAATAAACCTCTTGTATCTTGGTCACTGAGTACACTTCCTGCCTCTCCTTTCAGATTCGTCTGGCCTGTCCTAAGATTTTAAGGGAACCTTGCAGCCTGCCACACATATAGTATATCCACTGTTCAGTCACAGAAACACAAATTTTAGGTGGGACAGGAATATTTTGAGACAAAATCAGTGACACCCCTGAAAATCAGGGAAAGCTGAGAGATATGGTCCCCCTTTCCTCTCTCTCTCTCTCTCTCCCTCCCTATTCTCTCACTTTCTGTCCCTCTGCCTCTTTCAATCAATCAATCAATCAAAATCTTTATTTATTAAGGCGAACATCATTGAGCGTAGCTCATTTACAAGATGGACCTGAGTGGTCATACAAAGAAGGATACAAGTTTTTTACAAAGACATGAGAATAGCATAACATTAGTACAATCAAATAAATAAGAGATATATACAAAATTTACAGATATACAAGGCACAGTAAAATAACTTAACCTGTAAAAATGAAGAGGATAATAGATATAGAAGGGATAAAAATCAAATAATAGGGCTTTTGTAGGCTTTTATATGAAATGTGATAACTGACTGGGTAGAAGAAAGGAAACTAAACATAATGGATTACAGAAGGGAGGGATGTAGGTTGGATGGGAGACTAGGCCTTATGGAAGCAGTTGCACAACTCTGGAAATAGGGTGGTGTATAATTTTTTGAAGGATGATAAGGATAAGAGGGTATTCAGATTCATAGATTTTTGGAGTGAGTTCCAGACAAATGCTAGGGAATAGCTGATAGCAGCCCTCCCAAACCGGGTGCAGGTATTGGGAATCTTTAGCATAATGAGCTTATTGATCCTTAAGGTGTATGGCCTAGATGTGATTCGGGTGAAACAGTCTGAGATATAGGAGGGGAGTTTGCCTGATAAAGCTTTAAAGATCCAGATTGCAGCATTCCTTTTTCTTCTGTGCTGTAGGGATGTCCAACTGACTGCCATATAAAGAAGAGCAATGATGGGTGCTGGAGGGAAGGTCTGTAATAAATCTGATGGCTCTATGATACAGGGTGTCCAGCTTATTTAAGAGGGAGAGTGAGCAATGGCCGTAGAGAAAGTCGGCATAGTCAATAAGGGATAGGAATGAGGCCTGGATTAATCTTTGTTTGGAATCTCTGGTAAGGTAGTGTTTTATTCTATAAAATAGGCCAAGCCTTTGTTTCAACTTTTTTAATAGCTCTTCAATGTGGACAGAGTAGTCAAGCTTATTGTCAATCCAGACTACAAGATATTTGAATTTATCCACAAATTCCAGCTTTTCTCCAAATAAGGTGGATAATTGTGGAGTGATGAATGATGGGGTAGTGGCAGAGCAATTCTTTGTGGCAAAGAACATAGCTTTTGTTTTTTTGGCATTTAGAAGTAATTTTTTTTCCAATAGGTTGTGTTGTAGGATGGAGAATTCTGACTGTAACAGTTCACAGCTTTTGATGGTGAGGGATTGCTGACATATAATACAGTATCATCAGCAAACAGGTGAATGTTAGATTGAGAGAGGTTGCATCAATGTTATTAATATAAATGGCAAAGAGGATGGGGCCTAGGATAGAGCCTTGCGGTACACCTCTTAGCAGTGGTTTAGAGGTAGATAGGTAATTTTCATTTTTACCAATTGTAACCTTCCAGAGAGATAGCACCTAAACCAATTGAGAGAGTGAATCAAGTCCCACAGAGCTAAGAGAGGAGATTAATGATTCATGATCCACTGTATCAAATGCTTTACTCAAATCCAGGAACACAGCACAGGTGCTATTCTTTTTATCCAAGGCAGTCTGTCAATCATTAGTGACTTTGGCTAGGGCAGAGATGGTGCTATGCATTGATCTAAATCCAGATTGTGCTGGATTTAGGAGGTTGTTGGTGTCCAGATAGGCCCTTAACTGCGAATTTACTAATTTTTCAAGCATCTTGGATAGTACCGGTAGGATGGAAATGGGCCTGTAATTGTTAAGGTCCATGGGATCACCTGATTTAAGTAGTGGAACTACTTGAGCTGTTTTCATATGGAGGGGATGGAACCAGTAGCTAGGGAAAGATTGAAGATGTGGTGAGGGGCAGATAAGGCGTGCAGTGCTACTTTTAAGAAAGTAGGGATCCAAGGAGTCTGCGCCTGCACTCTTAGATGTATCTAAATTGGATAGGAGGTCTTCTACTTCTTTTAAGGATATTGGTTCGAAGCAGAATGTTGAAGCAGCCTTTTGTCCCACAGTGGATTGAAGGTTTAGTGATGATCTCAAGAGATTTGCAGGTGAAGAGTCAAATGCTAGGCCAGCTGTGGTGAAATGGTCATTGAAGGTATTTAAGATTTCTTGCTTGTCAGTGATTTCTATGTCACTTAGGAGCAGTTTGGAGGGTAAGGTAGGGGTAGAATTTTGGCCTAGAATTCCCTTTATAGTACCCCAGAATCTGGATGGGTTAGTATAGGATGCATCCAATTCAGCTCTATAGAAGGCAGCTTTGGCATTTCTTATTTGTTTTGTGCATGAGTTTCTTGCTTTTCTGAATTGAAGCCAGTCTCTAGTATCCTTTGTTTTCTTGTCTTTTTCCAGAGTTTGTCTCTGGCTAACAAAGCTGATTTAAGGTCAGCAGTGAACCAACGACAAGATTTTACTTTGGTTCTGACACTGGTGATTGGTGCATGTATATTGAGGGCATTAGTGATAATATCCTTTAAGGTCTGAAGAGCTGTCTCAACTGAGGTTGTAAGGTAGAAATCTTGCCAATATGTTGTATTGCACAAATCATGGAGATATCCTGAGATGTTGAAATTCTTTGACCTTTTATGGAGAAATTTTGCAGGATTGGATGGCTTGAGTGTAGATCTTATGCCAGCTATAGGACAATGATCACTTACGTCACTGGTAGCACTCCAGCATGAGAATATAAGTGAGGCTTGTTTACCATCATGATATCCAGGAGTGAACTGTTGGTAGTATTTTTAGGTTAATCCTTGTTGGATCTTTGATTAATTGAGTGAATCCATAGGTGTCACAGAAGGTTACTAGGGTGCAGATGCATTAGATAACCAATTTAAATTCAAATCACCAAGGATGATGGTATCTTCAGGGCCTAGATTGAGTATTGTTCCTAGGTGGGATAGGAGTTTGAGGCCTGCAGAGGGGCCTATAGCAGCCAATCAATTTAAAGGAAGACATGTTAGGAAGGGATATTTTAATTGACAAGCATTCAAATTCCTTTGGTTCGGATGCATTGATGAGGCAGGATGCAGAGATGGTTTCCTTGGCGTGAGATGGCCACCACCACCCCTGGAAGGGCAATCTGATCTGAAGAGCTGGTAATTGGGAAGGTTTATATCACTGTCTTTTGTTGTAGATCTGAGCCAAGTTTCAGAGATAACCAGGAAGTCAGGTAGGGTATGTGCAACCCAGGCCTGTATTAAGGAGAACTTTTTTAGGAGGCTACAGGCATTGAAGTGAAGGAAACTTAGGCCATTTATGGAGGTTAGATCAGATGGGGATAAAAAACTTTCAGTGGGGCCAGGATTGATTTCAATAGTACCAATACTGATCAGAAAGAAGAAGATTAGTTTGAGGAGGGCACCAAATGATAGGGATAGGGAGTGATCAGAGCAGTTCCTCCTCTTCTTGGGGAACCACTGTGTAATGGGTGAGGGTCCTGTTACATGGGTGTGGAATTTATCACAAAGTAATAATCTGATGGACAGGCATAGTGGGTTAATGTAATGCCAAAATGGATGCAAGGCACTTGAGGAATGTTGTAAGGATAGAGAGCCTTTTTGTGGGATACCCCAGGGATTGCAGTGCAAAAATGGCAGGATATAAATAAGGAATTGGTGGGTGTCCACTGGGGATGGCAGGGGTGGGCAGGCCATATTCACTGCCTTAGTCACCATGGCATGGGGTATATCATAATTGTCATTTGGGATTGAGGGAGATGAGAGGCTCAGAAGCAAAAGGAAGCAAAGTAGCATTGTGGAGGGAAGGTAGGGGTTAAAGTAGAGGAAGAGAATTAGCTGTGGGCGTGGATTAGAGAAATGGCGGGAAAAGGTGTATAAAAAGAATCAACCGAGAGGGGAGGGGGAGGGGGCAAAAATTTTGCGGCTTTTCCTGTACCTTTCTGCCTGCTTCTCCCGGCCTCCTGGTTCCCTGGTCAGCTTGTCGGTCACCGCCCGCCCGCTGGCGGCTCGGAGCCCCTCCGGTGTCTGGGTGCTCGAGGGCTGTGCCGGCTGGAAGGTAGGGGACAGAGGAGAAAGCAGTGAGCAAAGGCACTTTATTGCAGCAATCTGCAAGGTGCTAAAAACCTGGATTTGCACAACAAAGACTGGGGGCATGGGGGTTAGGCGCCTAAGCGTCTAGCCCACAAGCACAAAAAGGCTGTAATCACAGGCTAAAACTAGAGTATCTACACAACCCTCAAATAGGGCACATTTAAAAAGTAAAACAGCTCTTTTTAGATAATTTTAACAATAAAGCATAATAACAGAAATCCCGGCCAGAAATGGTGTTGCAAAGTCCAGCTAAAGTCTATGGGAAAGGCGCACCAATCAGAAGCAAGACAGAGTTAGCGGTCACTTTCCGATTGGTTGGCGGCTTTGCCCGTACCTTTCTGCCTGCTTCTCCCGGCCTCCTGGTTCCCTGGTCGGCTTGTCGGTCGCTGCCCGCCAGCTGGCGGCTCAGAGCCCCTCCGGTCTCTGGGTGCTCAAGGGCTGTGCCGGCTTTCTGCCTGCTTCTCCCAGCCTCCTGGTTCCCTGGTCGGCTTGTCGGTTGCCGCCCGCCCGCTGGCGGCTCGGAGCCCCTCCGGTCTCTAGGTGCTCGAGGGCTGTGCCAGCTTTCTGCCTGCTTCTCCCGGCCTCCTGGTTCCCTGGTCGGCTTGTCGGTCGCCGCCCGCCCGCTGGTGGCTCAGAGCCCCTCCGGTCTCTGGGTGCTCGAGGGCTGTGCCGGCTTGAAGGTAGGGGTGTAGAGGGGTCTTTCACCCCTCTGTCTCTCTCTCTCTCTTCTCTCCCTCTGTCTTTCTCAGCAAATAAGCATTTGTCAATGCCAAATGTTAGCTTGCTGGCATTGGCATTGGTAGTGCAGGAGTTAGGGAGATGCATGTAGAACTGGCAGTGAAGTAATGAACTGACGTTGACTCCGGCCCCACACTGCAGAGAGTGACAGGCATTGGAGTGCACCTTTGGGTCACTGGCCTTAATGCTCATTCCATTTCACCTCACCCTAACCAGCAGACACTGAGAAGAGTCGTGGTGCACCGTGGGGTCTTCGGGCCTTAGGCTCATCCCATTCCATAAGGAAATATGCTGAGATGGGTGCAGTATAGGAAAATGGGGTAAATTTTGGGGCCAAAGAGTCCAAGGCACACCTCAGTGCCTGTCACTGGCTGCAGGGTGGGGGTGGAATGGCGTGAGCATTACAGCCAACAATGCCAAGTCACACCCCTGATATATGTCAGTCTCTATAGGGTGGGGTATTATGGCTGGAAACTGCAATTCCCTGGGCATGTATTGGTATTTTCACTCCACAGTTTCAACATAGGCTTTTTGTGACTCCACCTCATGAACAGTGGCACTATGAGCTCCTTAGCTGAACGGTGATTTTGCACAGCGACTGTGCCATGTGATGCCACAGTTGCAAAAACACATTTCAGGCAGGATGTGAAAAATGACAGCTGCACTGTTCTTGAGGAGGTGTATAGAAATGCCAATGCTGAAAATCTGGAATGAAAATATGAAAAATTGGTGAAGTCATGACCGTGAGTAGAAACTGCTCAATGCACACCCGTAATGCAATTATTTGGGGAATTTTTGTAACCAAATTTTCAACATTGGCATTTTGGGACCTACGATCATGAATAGTGTCACTGTGATTTTGTCAGTGTGTCCTGAATGTTGATTTCACACAGTGACCACACCAATGTGAGCCACATGCACGAAAACACATTTCAGGCAGGTTGTAAAAAAAAATGGCAGCTGTACTGTTCATAAGGAGGTGTGAAAAATGGCAATATTGAAAATCTGGAGTGAAAATATTACAACGTGTCGAAGTTATGAGTGTGCGTAGAAACTGCGCAATGCATGCTTGTAACACAGTTATTTTTTGGAATTTTTCCACCAAATTTGCAAATTTGGGATGCCACCTCATGAACTGTAGCACTGTCATTTTGTTAATTGGTCCCAAAAGGTGATTCTGTACAGTGATGGTGAAATTACCTTTCTATACTGAATAATGAGATGACAGTGCATTTGTTCATGAGGTGGTGTCCCAAGAACCCCATGTTGAAAATTTGGAGGCAAAATTCAAAACAATGGCTGCGATATCCACCTAAGTTGAAAACCCCCATTTATGCCGTTATACAGTTTATCAGCATTTCTTCAGTTCGCAGTCAACATTGAAGAGTGCAGATGTGTTCCCGCTCCACTGAAGATTGCAGAACTGACCTCCAGAGGAAGTATGGAGTGAAGGGGGGTGTGGGGAGGTGGGGTGCACAGAGGTAGGGTGCGGATTGGGGGAGGGGGTGCCGATGACAGTGAGGGACTGTCTTCTTTGTTTCAGGTACAATAAAAAAAAAAAAAGAACACTGCAGATGGTTTTATTTCTTTACAGGTGTAAGGAAAGAAATGTTGGGCACACTAGGATGGGCTCCCAGAGTGCCTCATGACTTTGGTGGAGTTGATGTTGGCCGCACTGGGGGCTGCCAGTGTGCCACCCAATAGGGGTTGTGTGGGGCAGGAACATGCCTAAACAGTCAGCTTTTGATCACATGGAGGCACACTGGGGTGGGCTCCTAGTGTGCCACAGAATCTTGGGGGGTATTAAACATGCCGGCAGTGGGATCGGGCACCCCCAAAGTCAGCTTTCTGGGGACTGTGTGTGGCAGATGGCAGCCCCTGCCATGTTTATTGAAATGCTTTACTATGAAAAGCACGTCAGGAAGCATGTCGTCATTGCCGCTGCATGATGAGCATGTCTCCGATAGCAGTGGCACTTTCCTTACAAGCTGTGTCCATTTTACCTAATGCTGGTGTCAGCACTAGCATGCGGGCTTATTAGGGAGTGAGGGATGCACTTACTAAAGCATGCTTTGTATTTGCCAACACAGACACACCTCTGAAATGTGCTACTAGCAGAAGACATTCCTTGCACAAGCAAATGCAAAAAGAAATAAGACAGGAATGCATCAGGTAGTGACAGGCAGAGGAAGAGGAGCAAAGTGATTTGGTGGAGCTTGGGAACAGAGATGCAGATTGTGATTATATACCAATAAAAGTAACAGCAGAAGCAGCAGTTCTGTGGTAGAGGAGAAGGAGGTGGAACAGATGGAAGTTTGAATTGACCAAAAGGGGAGGTAAAAAAAAAGCCACAAAACGACACAGGTAAATCCAACCAAAACATCAAGGATCTGAAATGTCAGCTGATAAAGACATAGGCAAGGCTGGAGGCCCAGGACATATGATCGAGGAAGAAAAAGCAATTCCTGATCCTGAGGTACTCTTAGAGGAAGATGAGGTAGGTGATGATTTAGAAGCAGGTCACAGAAGCCCACCCATTAGGCAACAGTAGACTTTCAGGAGGAAAGGCCAAACTGATGACAGTGGTGTATGATTTCTTTTTAAAGGACTAAGAACCACAGACACGTATAGTGTATCTTTTTTGTAAAGACAGGCTGAGCCTGGAGAAAAATGGAACAAGGCTGGCAATATCTACCATGAAAAGAGATGCTGAAAGGGATGCTGAAATTCCTCAGATCTTTGTAGGAGAAGGTATACCAATGCACAGCATCAGCAGCAGTACCACCAAGCAGTGAAGCTGATGAGGATAATGATGTGGGCTAGGGTAGGAGAACATTAGTAGACCAGGTAGAGAGGAAAAGGAAGAAAGTCTTTAAAGTGGTAAGTGATGCACAACTCATAGATATTCCAGTCATCAGTTTTTTAACCCATTGATTCCCACAACTCTCAGGGACAGCAAATCCCCAGTCACTTCCACCCCCAGGAGAAGCAAAAATAGGAGACAACATTCCTGTCCAAGGAACAAAAGCATTTCAATTCAGTCCCTAGAAATGGGCCATGAGTATAAAGTAAACAGACCAGAGGCAAAAATGTAACAAGACCAATTGTGGAAATGCTGGCAACTGACTTACTGCCATTCTTCTTCATGAGCAATGCAGGTTTTCTATCACTAATATACGGTTCAATGTCAAGGCATCGAGTGCCCAGCCATACCTACTTTTCCACAGTGGTGCTTCCTGATTTGTATCAGAATGCCCACAAGACTGTGTTACACAACATCCTGAGAAATGAGCAACTCAATATGAGCATTTGTCATAAAAGTGAGTGGTGTTGAACAGCACATGTCATGTTAGTGAATCAGTGCTGCGAGGGTGACTTGTGCTAGCATAGTGTTTCACATATTGTTGTGGTTAGTTCAGTCTCATAGTTTGATATTTATTTATTTACTTATTGAAATGTTTCACCAGGAAAGTACACTGAACAACAAGTTACTTGTCTCCCGGTGCGACCTGGGGGGGTACAGTAGGATGTGAACATTTTGACGTACAATTAGCATTCGACAGAAATGTGAAAAAGTACATATATTAGCATTTAAAATGACACATACTTTATTGAAGAGTGGTTTGCAGAATTAATATGTAACATGACTGAGAATTAGACATATAGTGATATGCACTGACCAGACAGGACAGGAAGTGCAAGTTGTTCAGGTATGAGAAAACTGATGCCTATTTAAGAGCTAAGAAGGAAGGAGTCGGAGGGGATGAGTGAAGTGGTCAGGAAGGGGCAGGAATGGCCTATAGTTAGCCCCTCCAGGACGTAGAGAACCCTGCCAGGGCCTGAAGCACATATAGGTCTACAGGTAGGAAAAAAAGGGTGGGGGAGAGGGAGAAGGGAGGGAGGGAGAGTGGCGGTAGAAAGAAAAGGGGAAATAAATTTGGTAAGGGGAATGAAGAATAGTAGAATGGGTTAGTGATACAGATGGAAAGGGGAGAATATTTATTAATGTTGGCCTCTTCAGAATGCTGAGAACCCTGTCAGAGGACAGATAAGGGGGCAAGAATAGTATAAGGAGCAAAGTGGGGGATGAGGAGGTAGAAATAGCAAATGGAGTATGGTGGGGGGGGGGGGGAAGATGCAAATAGCCCAATACTAAACCCCTCCAGGATGCTGAGAACCCTGCCAGCGGATAAGACAAGAAGGGGTGAGCTTGAAATGGGGGTAAAAGGGCTGACGTAGAAACAAGGGGAAGAGAAAAGGTAGAAAGTGGAAGTGATTGGGAGAAAAGCTCTCAGAGGGAGGTATTGACTAGAGCAAGCTGAGTAAAACAACACAGCAAGTGAGAAGGAGAACTTAACTAGGAAGGGTTAAAGCAGGAGCAGTTAACAGAAAGAAAGTTATGTATGGCAGAGGCTAGAGAGTGAGATGAGGAGGAATGTCATATTTGGGGGGCAGGGAGTTCCAGATTTTAGGGAAATGATGGGAAAAGCCTGACCTTCCGATAATTGTGGTACAACAGGTGACCAGCAGTGTATAAGTGTTGGCGGATCTGAATAACTGGATGGGAGGGAGGAGGGAGAAAGGAGAGGGAGCATGGCATGTAGGGATGAAGTTCCCCTAGCCAGAATTTAAAAGTGAGTTTGGCACAGTGAGCGAGGCATCTGTTATCAAGGGTGGGAAAGGACAAGGCATGGAATAGGTCACGGTGATGAGTGTGTGATGGAGCATCAAGGGCAAAGCAACAGTAGTAGTTAAAGACAGAGTACAATCTGGTTAGGGAGGATTTGGGAGCAGCACCAGAGGCTACATTGCAGTAGTCAAACATAGGGTGGATCATCTTCTGGACTAGTTCACAACATGCTTTAGGAGAGATGCAGCTACGGTTTCTAAATAGGGCACCAAGCTTGTGGCACAGTTTTTTTCAGAATGGATTCAATATGGCCAGAGAAGCTGACGTGTTGGTCCAGCCATATCCCAAGGTATCTGAAAGAGGAGGTGTCTGAAAGGACTGTCCCATCAAAGGTATGGAAAGAGGGCAAGGGGTGGAGCCTAGAGAGTCTCTGCCTAGTGCCAAAGGTCATAGAGACTGTTTTTTTTTGGTGTTTAGGAATAACTGATGTGAAGTAAACCATAGCTGAACCTGGTAGAAGTCATGCTGAAGGGTGGTTGCTGCATTGATGGGGCATCTACCAGAGTTGAACAGGACAGTGTCATTGGCATACATATGGATGAAAGATAAGGGGGAACAGGCTGCAGGGAGGTCATTTAGGAAGTCGGAGTAAAGGATGGGACCAAGCACAGAGCCCTGGGGGATTTCTGTTGAGATGGGGGGGACATTTTGTCTTGGATCTTAACTGAGAGCATTCTGCCTGTGAGGTAGGCTCTAAACCAGTTATGAGCAGGAGCAGACAGATCTGCAACCATAAGGGAGTCAAGAAGAAGGGCATGGGAGACAGTGTGAAAAGCTTTGGCAAAGTCAACAAAGATAGCAGAGGTGATGAGGCCACTGCTCATCCCAGTGAGATGGAGTGAATGAAGAAAATCCACACAATTGAATTACATTCTATCAACTATGAACAACAACACCTACCTCATTAACAGTGAAGTGGCTTCATGGGTGCCACGAGGGCCAAGCCCCCACATAAAATATAGTGTAGTTTCCTGCTTGTGAATGTGTTTGTCTTGTATCTGAATGTGTGGTTTTGTTGGCTGGGTTGGGATTATGGTTCTGACTTGGTGTAGTGGGTAGAGCAGCAGGGTGTTAGGAAGGCTGAGCATTTGTGCAGGCTTATGTTGTGTAGTGTTGTGGGTTTAAGTGCACCAGTAGCCGTCTCTGTTCATTGTGTGTATGAGATAGGTGTTGTCCGTAGTTGATAGAACGTAGTTCATTTGTGTAGATTTTCTTTAATGGTGGAGGTTTTGCCAAGTGTATGCAGTTTACCCATACAGAAATAGTTATATGAAATGTTTTCATGTTGCACACATAAAACTACCCAAGTGATAAGCGTGCTGTAAGTATGATTTAAATGTTAAATTGGAACTGATTGTATGCTCTCAGTGTGTTTAATAACTGTCTTGAGGAAGTCCAGGGTTGGATGGATTCTAGTTGTTTAAAGTTGAACTCGGAGAAGACAGAGGTTTTGGTTGTGGACCTGGGAGGTCAGATAAAGAGGTCACGTGGTGGCATGCCTTCTGGAATATTTCTTGATGGCGTGTCACTTCCGTCTTCTGAACAGGTGCGTAGCCTTGGGATTGTCCTAGATGATAAGCTGACATTACAGTCTCAGGTGTCGCCTGTTGTCAGGACTTTCTTTTACCATCTTAGGAATAGCGCCAGGGTTAGGCACCTTGTTCCGTCTGACTCTTTACCAACATTGGTCCATGCCTTTGGGTCCTCACGTTTGGACTACTGTAACACCCTTTACTTTGGGCTTTCTGGGGTTGAAATTTGCCACCATCAGCTGGTGCAGAATGCTGTAGCCCGGGTTTTGACGGGGACAAGTAGGTCCTCCCATATTTCCCCAGTGCTGCGCGAACTGCACTGGCTGCCTATACTGTGACGGATCACCTTTAAAGTCATTTTATTGACTTTTAAAACCCTTCACAATCAGTGTCTGGCCTATTTGAAAGAACTTCTGGTGCCTTACTACCTGGTCGATCGCTCCGCTCGGCTGACGAGGGGTTGCTAGAGGTTCCGAGAGTGAGTTTAAAATCTTCTGGCAGTACAGCTTTTTCATATGCTGCTCCCACTCTCTGGAATTCTCTATCATGCCGGTTACGGGAGTGCACCTCCGTGGAGGAATTCAAGAAAAATCTGAAAACTTATTTGTGGCAAATGGCATTTTTGGATGCTTGACTATTTTGGATGTTTAAGTAATTTTATTCTGTTGAATTTTCATTCATATTTATTAATTGATTTTAATAATGGTTGTTAATATAATATAAATCTATTTATATGTGTTATTGGTTTGTGTTGGATGTTGTGGTTTAATATGTTCAGTGCCTTAGTATGCTGAAAGGCACTATATAAATAAACATATTATTATTATTATATGGCATGGGTGCAGCAATCAAGTGTGGAAAGCGTGATTTTTATGTTTAATTGGAAAAGACTGCATGCATGTGGCATGCATGCAAAAGAAAGTGGCCACTGATAACTGCACATGTAAAAGTTAAGTGACTTGCTCAGGATCACACTATATATGTGTGGGAGTTGATGAGATCTAAACCCAGGTCTTCATGCCTCTATGTCTTCTTCTTGCATTTCAGTGCTTTTAACCACTAAGCCATACTGTCTACACATGTATGGCTTGGTTGTACTTCAATACATATCTGGATATATCTGCATGCATGTGGCATACTTGTAGTCACTGTGATACTTTTTAGTTTTCTTCTCTCCCTCAACTCAGTTTCACAGTTGAACTGTGGCACACATACCTATGGAAACACGTATGGTTCTTCCCACCCCCAATGCACACACTTACCCATAAAACCACTTAATTACTTATGGCTGGCCTGTACTCCTACTATTTTTTCTCTATAGTTTTGAATGCTTCAATGCAAACAAACTTTAAAGTGCAAACTCAAAAACAGTAATAACTCAACACAGACCCAGATGGTCAGTGACCACCCCCCCATGCACACACACACACACACACACACACACACACACACACACACACTGTAGCAGGCATGGCCATGCTGCTAGAGACAACCCACCAAGTTCACATATAAGTAAAAAGTCTCTTATTTTAGTACTAGACAGCCAGAGGCAGGAGACTTTAAGAAATGATGTCCATGGGCCAGAGTGCTGGGGTGTACCACCTTGAAATGAATGGAGTTATTTTTTATTACTATTTTATATGCTATAATGGTAAATTGGAGAATAATGTAGGCCACTGTTCTACTAACAAGGCCCTTGCTAGTTGATCAGTGGCCTTCATTAATCTCCAATTCTCCATCAATAATGTGCAAAATAGTAATAAAAAATGCCCCCATTAGTTTAAAAAGGGCAGGCACCTGGGGTGTCCTTTACCCTTTGTCATAATGTACCTGAGCATGGAGATGTGAAGGTCAGCTTCACTTAATGTGGCAGGGGGCATAAGCCTGACTATAGTGGGTCTCCAGTAGTCTGTACATACCATACCACTCAACAGTCCGTGAATTCAAGAGACAGCTCTAGAATGTCTGTAAGATCTCTAAAAAGTAGAACTTATTTGTTTAGACTGAAAAGTGATATGCAAATTAGGAAAAATTAAAATGTATAAGATTCATCTGTCTATACCCCGGAGCAGTGCATCAGAGTTCAGCTTAAACCCATCCAGTTACTAACCAATTTCTTTTTCCTGGCTGAAGTTCTGTCCCCCTCCCAAAAAATAGCTTTGTTCCAATTTTCTCCCTGACTCCATTCCATTCAATATCCATCCCCCATGGGTCATGGAGCTGCCCAAAGGTGAAGAAATGTGAAAAACACATCAATATTTCAGTCCTTCCTCCTTCCCCAGTCTCTCTGTAAAACAATTATTTACTTTCACTTACTCAGTTATATGGCCAGAACCTGCAGCCTGGCACAGTGCGCCACCAGCCCAGATTTCAGTCCACTCTCCCCCTCCTTCTGCCACATGTTGGATGCTAGAACCGATCATCACAGGTCTCCAATGTGGTCCGCAACCAAGTCTCCTCACCAACTGAACCCACCCAGCCTGGGTTGCTTGCTTCTTGCTTAGTTGCTGTTGCTGCCACACTGCACTGATCTAGGCCTATGAAGGCCACCCACACTACTGTCACCACTGCTGCTAAGCCTTGCTTGCTGCGGTGGGGGTCTGTGCTGTTTTTTTTTTGCAAGGTAAGCCTAGTAGAGTAAGTGGGTAGCCTAGTCGTGAGTTAGGTTCTAGATCACCCTTTTCCCCTTCAACCACTAGGGGAGACAAAGGTTAACTAAGACTAGACCAACAAATATATGCTGCTACAACACCGCTATTGAGAATTCAGTGCTCACTGACTCCTTCAAGCTGTAGTGTGCAGTCTGTCTACTCTGTGGCAGGAAAGACAGTGTTGCACTTGCAAGACTTATGTGCTCTTTCTTGGATGTAGCTCATCCACATTACATGTGATGGTGCCTCCACTAATAGGTGGAGTGAGTGGACAACACAATGCAGATACAGTATCTCCATGTTTCATGATGTATCCTAATCATCATGCGGGTTAGTGTCCCTCATTGTTCCTTATTTTGAGTGCCCATGTCCCTCATTTCAGTGACAAAATGTTAGGTACGGTGCATGCTTTCGAGACTCTAGTCAGCACAAAGAGTGCTGAGCATGGCCATAGTGTATATGCTCATATAACAAAGGGAAAATAAGTGAGCTGAAACAGCCATGGAGAAACACATTTGTAGTGTTTAATATGGATAAGGGATTTGCATGGTCCAAAACAAAAAGGATAGGCTTCACAACACAGATGACCCTCTTCATACATCTCAAATGGGGGATGTTGGCTGGCTTTATCCTAGGCATTCAATGCAGTAAACAAACACTACTTTGCAAATTAATGGTGATTTAATGACAAAAATCAAAAGCCATTAAACAACTTGCAAAAGAATCTGAATTAAAATGTTTATCTAATTTTTATGAGAATTCAAATAAAAATATATTTTAATGGCTCTAATTGCTAGCAGTAGCTTAAGAAATAGAAGCTGATGTGTTATTTTAGATTAAATTTGCACCAGCTTAGTTGCTGCACACATGGAAAGTATACAACATGCAAACCTGATGTAATTTTTAGAAGATATGCATACCAGCTTACCTGCTGCACACATGTCAAACTTGCAACATGCAAACCTGATTTGCTTTTTAGACCTGGTTCACTTATGTTCACTTTGTGTATGTGAACCACATGCAAACATTGCACAATAAAGCATGTGGCATGTATTCTGCATGTACACAGCACACCTATATTCCTGTAAGGGTAGTGTGCTGTATTTAGTTCTTGTCAGGTGTGGGTTGTTTGAAATCAGGGTGTGGTTCCATGTACTTCTTCTTTACTGGGCTTTAAATTCAGTGTGTTTTGCAGTTTTCTTCACTGTTTTTTTTTTTGCTAGTAAAGTCACTGTTTTGACATTTGCCGTTATTGATATGGGTTGTATTTGTTGTAGCTGATGTGTCCTCAGTCATATGGCTGGCACTGTTGTGCTCTCACTGTTTTGGTATGGAACTATATTGCATGCCCTGAAAGCATTATTTGTTCCAGTGATTTACATCACCATGACATGTGGACCAGTGGTCATTCAAATGATTACATGGCAGTGACTGCACACTGGGTCAGTTTCCCCTCTTCACTCTCATTCTCCTCCTGTACCTCCTCCTCCTCCACATCTAGATTCCGTACCAGCAGCAGGTGTAGCAGTGGCCACAAGTCACCAGGGCTCCTTGACCTCTGCAAGCAGGCAGCTTTATATATTGCTGGCTTTGACAATGACATTTCTGCATAAAACTTGTTACACTTCTCTCAGCAGAAGTTTGATGAGTCTTTAACACTGCACTCAATATCAGGTTTTATAGAATCAGATAATGGAAGGAACATTGTAATGGCAGCTGACGACAGGGATTACTCACATGTTCCCTGTTTTGCTCACTGTATAAATCTGATAGTTTAGGGAGTCCTAGATGAGTAAGGCACCACCATGCAGACTGTGTAGGTCAGGCCAAAAAAGTTTGGGTCATTTTGCAATACTACAGCAGACATTTTAGCCATTCTCTAAAGGCAAGGAAACTGTTACAAAACATCCAGCACTGGAACCACTTTCTCCTTCATCACCTGAAACAAGATGTGGAATAGAGATGGAATTCCACCTTGTACATGATGCAGTGACTTCTAGAACAACAAAAGGCAATCCATAAGTATGCCATTGAGCATGGTATTGGCAAGGGAGAAGTAAACATCAGCCCAAATCAGTGGTGCCTAATGGCAACTCTTTGCACTGTACTAAAGTCCTTTGACAAGGCCATGATGGTGGTAAGTGCTAATGCAGCTGGTCTATTTATTTATTTTTTATTTCAGTTTGGGATTAAATACATTTGAACCAAAAGGCTCATTTTCAAAAGTTCCAAGTCAGACATTGTACAAGACAAATAAAACAACAACAGTAAATATATGAGTACAACTAGATACTATGAATGTACAAAATTACTTTTGCATACAAATTATTCCTTACGTTACAAGGTTGCTCAGGTTACATGATAGAGGGTTTTCCTCATATTAGGTAAGTTGCACTTTTGTTACTCTCTATTTAGAAATTCACAAGGAGATTTCACTGTCAGTTTCATTTTTCATTTTCATTTTTATTTTTTATACATGTAAATCCAAATGAGCAAACTGCCCGATTTCATTGGAGACAAGTTTAAAACTAAACAACACAAAAAATTAACAAACAAACACAATACAAACAAAACATTCAATCAATAAAATACAATACAATACATAAAAATACGTCATGTTTCCAAAGATAGCCACTGTTTTAACTGTGTCTTAAAACACTGACAGGAGTTATTATTAACAACTTCTGAAGATTTCAAGTGAACCTGAAAAGAACTATTCTGAACTATTTCTAGCAGAATTCTATTAAAAAAAAATTAGGTGCTCTAAATAATAAGGATCTTTGCCCAAAAGTAGTCTTAAAAATGGTATTTTAAATTTATAATTGTGCTGGGACCTACTAAACAACACATTAAGTAATCTAGGAAATATCAAAGAAATAGAATAAGGAAAAAAAAATACATTTAACTTTAAATAAGAAAATGCCTATCTTATAAAGTACTAGATTTTCAAAAGATAAGGAAGATGACTGATTGTACAGAACAGAGCAATGGGTTCGAAATGGTAAATTTAGCCAAAACCTCAGAGCTGAATGGTAAATTACTTTAAGAGGACTCAAAACATTAGTACATGAGGATGTATAAATCAGTATGCCCTAATCGAGTATGGAGAACAGAAAGCTATGAACTAAGAGCTTTCTGGTTTCCAAAGTCAAAAAAGATTTAACTCGATAAAGCATAGCCAACCTCTGATGAAGGATTTTCCTAAGATTCTGAATGTGAGGCTCACATGAAAAATGTGTGTCCAACGTAATACCTAAGTATTTGAAAACAGATACATTTTTAATTATGTTTCCTGTCCTATCAAAAATTGGAAGCAAATCAATTAGTAAATTTTTCTTCTTAGAAAACACCATTACTTTGGTTTTCTGGAAATTCAAAACCAGGTGACTTAAAGATAACCAATCCTGCAGGAAATGAAAATCAGTTTGAAGATAGGAAAGGGCGACATTGGGTCTGGGATCTGAACAAAAAAGAACAGTGTCATCTGCGTAAAGAATCATTTTAGTTTTTGTACATATATCAAATATGGAATTCATAAATAAGGAAAAAATAAGTGGTCCTAGAATTGAACCCTGGGGCACACCTCAAACTAAGGGAAGAGAATGTGATAACGATGAACCAAAAATAGTTCTAAATGATCTTTCAGACAAAAAGTTTTGATACCACATATTTACTTCAACAGAAAAATGAAGCTCCTTGAAGCACACCAGGAAGAAGATCAAATTCAACCAAATCAAAAGCCTTGGTGAGGTCCACAAACAGTGCCGCACATGAAAGTCCACTATCAAGTGCTCCATGGACACTGCCCATGAAGCCCACCAAGGCTGTTTCAGTGTTATATCCTGGCTTAAAGCCATGCTGGTTCTCTGATAACAAAGAATACCTCCCAAGAAAATTCAAGGTTTGGTGGATGACAATCCTTTCCAGAATTTTTGAAATAGGCGATAAAAGGGAAATAGGATGATAATTAGTAACTAAAGAAGGATTTCCATTCTTTAGGATGGGTTTTATAACTGCTCATTTCCAGCTACTTGGAAAAACATTATGATATAAGGAAAAGTTAAAGATATGAACTAATGGAAAGACAAAACAATCAATACTCATTCCAATTATCCTAACATCAACACCATCCTGGCCCTGAAAAGGTTTTGGATTATTTTTCAAAAATTATTCTTTTACTGAGGAAGAGGAAAGAGACTTAAAATAAAACTTTGGATTAGTGTCATTATGAATATCATTATTATCAGATACATCATTCAAATCTATGGGCGTTCTATAGGGGCCTAAGTTCCCAAAATGACTATTGAAAATATTAGATACCCTAAGATGATCAGTTATACTTTGTCCATTATGATGAAGAATAGGAACAGAATCTACTTTACCCTGTCCCAAAATTTTATTTAAGGAACTCCAAGTCTGTTTAGGATTGGCCCTGGAATTCCTTTGTTCATTTAAATAATAAACAACCCTAGCTTTCCTAATTTCAGATTTACACTTATTTCTAAGTGTCTTATACTCTTGAAGAGCAATCAAAGTTCTGGAAAGAGTATAAGATTTCCAACACTTGTCACATTTTCTCATTAAATGAATGAGGTCCCTTGTAACCCATTCTTGTTTGGATGATCTATTTCTTATTTTCTTTAAAGGAGAGATTATATGTGCAATTGCATGATAAGCTATGCAAAAATAATTCCCACATTTCATCAATGTTAGTGCTAATTACCAAAAGGGACCAGTCAATTTTATTATATAAATCTTGGATTCCCTTAGGGGTACACTTAGCCAAATTTTGACATTTAACATATCTGGGAGGACTTTATAATACTTTTATGGACCACTCACATTTGACAGGACAATGGTCACTCATGGTGTCAGCCATAACCTCATATTTAAAAATTCTATCAGCGTGAGTGACAATGATCCAATCAAGGATGGTCCCTACACCTGTTTTATAATTGAGTCTGGTAGTTTCCTTAATTGTGTTACAGCCAGATTAACTAAAGTCTATCTGATTCCACCCTTCAAATTTTTATCCTAACTGCAGTTAAAGTCACCAAGAGTAATCCATTCTCTACTGGTGGAAAAACTTCACGAAAAAGGGTCAATAAATCTAAACCATTTAAAATTTTACCAGGGGGAAAATAAACAGTACTAAGAGTCAAATGTTTAGTTAGTCCAAAAATCTAATCAATAGAAATCATATTAAATCCAGAATTTGTCACAGAAAAGTCAAAAATTGTGTAATCAAATTTACAAAGAATATACATTACAACTCCACCTCCTCTTTTTCCTTCTCTGTCTTGTCTAACGAGATTATAATTAGGGAGACAAATCTCAGAGTCCTTAATACCATTATGCAACCATGTCTCAGATAAAGTAATAATAATAAAAGAATGATATTGGGACCAGGCCACAAATTGAGACCATTTAGATAACAAACTCTGTATGTTCAAATGAACAATTTTAAGAGTAGGAGAGACAGAACCCTTGTTTATACTAACTGTGGCTGACTCACAGTCTATCTCAGAAGAAAAGTTAGGCCCAGGATGTGGATGCACTGATCCAGATATAAGTAACAATATCAAAATTAATCTTTTTAAATTATTCCTTTTCTCTGTCTATCATTTTTAGTGGATGAGGTAGTGACCAATCTACATGTGCGCTCACTATATTGAAAATTATGAACTATATGAACTTCAACAGAACAGTTCAACAGATAGGCATATATGGTAGACTGCTTACTGGAGCAAGCTGCCCTGTGCTAACTGCATGGATCAGCAAGGGATTTCAGAAATCCATATTTAGGTAGAGTAAGGCAGCCAGAGAAAGGCTTGGTTCAGGTTGTATTAGAGTGGCAGCCAGAGGAGGCTTTGTCCTGGGAGGTGGGGAGCCAAAGTGAGAGAAAGGTGGATAGGAAGAAATGGGAGGGTGTGGTCGAGGGGGTAGGAGAGAGTGAGAAAGTAGAGATCGGTAGTAGGCATTGGATTAAGGAGAGGACCATGAAGGGGGGGGTTAATGTAGGAGACAGCGAGAATGTAGAAATGGGTGGTGAGCACAGTGGGACGAGGATAAGCTTATGTCAATCTTATACCATGAGTTCAGAAAGGGTGGTTAAGGGATTTTCCTAGTGTTAAAGATTAGGGCATACAGGGTCTTTTGAGTATTTGTAATAAGGTTAGGTTATGTTGGGGCATTCACATATACAAAAGAGAGTTAGATGTGCTCGAGGACCAGCTTTGAAGCTGTCAACCTTATTGTATTCAATGAGGTTGGGGGTGGGTCATTTGTCCACTTGAGTCCCCTAAAGGACAGGGACCATTGAGCAATTGAAATATGCTTAAAAGATACCACAAGTATGCTCTTGGAGGACCTCCGTGTACTGATTGTTGGTTGGTCTATTTTGAATAGACAAGAGATGGATTCTGGAGCTAGCACAAGCACAGCTTTCTTTCCCAATAGGCAGACCTAGTATTGGGCCCCGAGGTGAAGACATAGCCATCCAGTTGCTTTATAGAGGTCACAAATACGTGTCCAGTGATTCGCTCTCAGAAGCAGCTGACACACTTTATTAAGAAGTGTTTTTACAATTTTTAGGGCAGTGTTGGTACCTGCTCTCTACATTGCAAAGCTGTAGTCAGTGGTAGTTAGAAATGAGCAGTATGTGACAAGCTTTAACACATCAGAGAGCATGTAGTGACGGTGTCGATACAGGACACCTAGTTTTGCATTGGCTGATTTTCATTACCTGGTCTACATGTTTAGAGAAAGAGAGGGCATTGTCCAGGTGAAACCTAAAATATTTAAAGGTGTTGATCTGCTCCAAAATATCCCCTTTGGAGCTCTGTATCAGTAGTTTTCCAAATTTCTTTCTGCTCTGCAGAAGCGTGAAAAGCATGCTCTTTGATTCTTTTGTAGTTGAGTCGCAGTTTGTTATCACAGAACCATGTCTCAAGCCTGTGAAAATTAGTTTCAAGTTCATTGGTGATGGCGGGTAGGTTTTTCCCACTTACAGAGATGACCGCATCATCAGCATATAACACAATGTGTGCTTGGCAGATTGAAAGCAGATGGTTAATGAAAAGGCTAAAAAGGAGCAGTCCCACTGTAGAGCCTTGTGGGGCTCCAAGAGTCACCTCCGTGGGTTCAGATAGATGCCATTGATTCTGAATTGTTGTATCCTGCCAGATAGGTAGCTATTGAACCTGGTGACCGTGTCTAAGGACAGGTCAATAGAGAATAGGTATTGCAGGAGGAATTGATGGTTGACGGTATTGAATGCCTTTGTGAGGTCGAAGAAGATAGACACCACTGCCAGACCATCATCAAAGGCATCATATTTTTGGGTGGTGTAGTCAATCAAGACAGTTATGGTGGAATGATCTTTCCAGAACCCATGTTGCTGGACACAAAGTAGGTTGTACTTCAGTAGGTACTCTGTGAGCTGGTCGAAGACAACTCATTCCAATGCTTTGGATAGTGGGAAGAGAATGGAGATGGGCCTGTAGTTAGTTAAATTGGTAGCATCACCTGTTTTGAGGACAGGGGTGAAAATTGCCTACTTCCACTTGTCAGGGAACACTCTTGACCTTAGCGAGGCACTGAAAATTTTAGTTAGTGGATCCTCCAGCTTTATTACAGTAAATGCCACCAGCTTCATATGTACAAGGTCACTCCCTATTCTTGTCTTACCTATAACACATTTTACATACTTAATGGTGTAATTTCTAGTCAGCTGTTCAAAGTATAAGGGAAGGGAGCATTACCCTTGGCCAAGGGTGGCAGAGCAGTAGTGTGGGTCTGATTTAGAGTTGGGGGGGTCAGGTGGTCACTGGGAAGTACAGTGCGTAGGTCAGAGAAGGCTCAGTTGAAAGCATTTGCCATGTCTACTGGCTCTTGCACTGTCCCGGCTGCAGTGACTATTAGCCCGGATTGAGCTTTGGAAGCTTTACCTGTTAGAGATTTCACAGAGTCCTAGAACTCTTTTCCATGGCCCCAGCTCCTTTCTAGTAGATCATTGTAATAGTTTGCCTTGGCTTGGCAGATGAACCTGGTGCAGTTGTTTCTGGCAGTCTTATATTTACTGAGATCTGCCTTTCTGCAGGTAGCTTTGGCCCTATGTCACAGGTTATCCCTTTCCCGCATGAGCTCAAGGAGGGGGCTTGTGAGCCAGAGATTGGTAGCCCCACATGTTTTTTTTGGTTTTGTAGGGTGCAAAGGTGTCACAGGCCTTAGTAAAAATTGTCATGAAGAAGCTGAGGGCTTGGTTCCTATCTTTGGCTCTGTCTAGTGGTGACCATTGTACCAACTGCAGATATTGCCTAAGGGAGTCCAGTTGCCCAGTGCTTAGGGAGCAGTTTTGGGAGGGCACTAGTAGTCACCTTATTTAACCATGTGCACATTACTGGAGAATGATTACTGAGGATGTTGGGAAATACAGAGATCTTGGAGATATGCTTCAGGCAGCTTGCTAAGAGCCAATCAGTTATTGTTCTCATGCTTGTTTTGTAATTAAACCTGGTGGCTTGTGAAACTAGTTGAGTAAGGCAGAGTCTGGATGCCAGGCCTTGGACTGCTAGGGTGTTATTGTATAGCCGGTTGGTGTTGAAATCATCAACAATAATACGCTCCCAATTGTTCTTATGCTGCTTCAAGTTGCCTTAGTACATGCTGAAGGCACATTTTAGAGGTACCAGGGATTATGTATCCTGTGTATAGTAATAAGATTCTATCCCAGATACTTTATTTATTTATTTAGTTTTTGTTAACCAGGCAAGCACACTAGAGAAAACAGATGCCTATTTTCAGGTGTGACCCAGGACATTACAAGGAAATAAGGAAACATTGCAAAACAGAACTCAGGTAGATAAATACACAGATATTTCACAGATGAGGCAAAAAAAAGAAGCATACAGTAACATACACAGGAGCAGGTAAAAATATACAGACATTACAAACTGTGAGCAGACAGGCAAATTTCAAAAACCATTTCAAATTCCAAAGGGTGCAAGCATGAGGAACACTGTGGGCAGGTAGGGCTAGGAAGGTAGCTGAGCACAGAGTCCAGGTAGGTGCCCCTCAAAAAGTACCAGTGGCATCAGGTGTGTCATTAGTTTAGGAGGCCCACTGGCATCATTACATAGAAACATAGAAACATAGACTTTGATGGCAGATAAGGACCACTTGGCCCACCTAGTCTTCCCATTTCCCTACCTACAGAATAAGCTGCAGATCCTAGTTAACCAACGGCCTATTTGCTCCTACCCCACACAAAAATTGCCTTATGTCTGTCCCATGCATTCTTGAATTCTCCCACAGTTTTAGACCCCCAAAACCTCCTCATTAAGGCTGTTCCATGCATCCACCAACCTCTCTGTGAAAAAAAAATACTTCCTCACATTGCCCCTGAACCCCCCCCCCCCATCGTCAAATTGTGTCCCCTTATTCTTGCACATCTCTTTTCCTGAAAGATGTTACACTCTTGGACTTTGTTGATTCCACTGAGGTATTTGAAAGTTTCTATCATGTCCTCCCTCTCCCTCCTTTCCCCAAGGGTATACATATTAAGCTCCTTTAGTCTCTTCTTATATGACTTCTCTTGCAGACCCTGCACCATTTTGGTTGCCCTTCTCTGGACTGCTTCTATCCTGTCTATATCCTTGTGAGATGGGGTCTCCAGAACTGGATGCAGTACTCCACATGGGGTCTCACCAACTGTCTGTACAGAGGGATAACAACTTCCTGTTTTCTGCTGGTGATGCCTCTCTCTATACATCCCAGTATCCCCCCAGTCCTCCCTACTGCCTTCTCACATTGCTTGCTAACCATAAGGTCATCTGATATGACTATCCCCATATCCCTTTCCATTTTTGTTGTTGTTACTACCCCCACCATTGTGTAATCTTCCCCTGGGTTTTGGTTTCCCAGGTGCATTATTTTGCACTTCTTTGCACTGAATCTAAGCTGCCATACTTCTGACCATTCCTCCAACCTTGCCAAGTCCCTTCTTATCCTTTCCACACCTCCTTGTGTATCAACCCTGTTGCAGATCTTTGTGTCATCTGCAAAGAGACATACGTTTCCTTCTAGTCCCTCTGCAATGTCACTTATAAAGACATTAAAAAGGACTGGACTCAGTACTGAACCCTGCGGTATCCCACTAGTAACCCCTCTTTCTTCAGAATGGACTTCATTTACAATTACCTTCTGTGTCCTGTTGTCCAGCCAATGTGTTACCCAGGCTACCACCTTGGGACCCACTCCCAGGCTGGTTAATTTGACTATTAAACTTTTGTGTGGGATTGTGTGAAATGCCTTACTAAAGTCTAGGTAGGCCATGTCCACAGCACCTCCCTGGTCTACTACTTTTGTCACCCAGTTAAAGAAATAAATTAGATTCATCTGACATGACCTTCCTGCTGTGAACCCATGCTGCTTTGGGTCCTGTGCCCCACTGGCCCCTAGGTACTCAACAATTCTTTCCTTCAGAAATCATTCTATCACTCTCTCTACCACAGAGGTCAAACTGACAGGTCTGTAGTTTTCTGCCTCTGTCTTGCTCTCACTTTTATGAAGGGGAATCACATCCACCTTCCTCCAGTTCTCAGGTACCACACCATCCTTCCACGATGTGTTAAAAAGGGTAGTCAGTGGTTTCACTAGTTCTCCCCCTTAATTCTTTTAGAATTATGTGGTGAATTTCATCAGGCCCCATTGCTTTGTCTACCTTCAGTTTTAGGAGTTCTTTCAGAACCTTTTCTTCTGTAAAAGAACTGGGATCGACCCCCCCTATCCAGAGTGCTTTTGTTAATTGGATTAGGTACCTCCCCCTACTGAGCAGAAATATTTGTTCAATATCCCTGCTTTTTCACTGTCCCTCTCTGCCCACCCACTGTTCATTCTATTCAGCCTCAATATTCCTCTCTCTGTTTTTCTACGCTCCCTGATGTACCTATAAAAGATTTTATCCCCCTTCTTAACCGAGTTGGCTATCTTTTCCTCAGTTTGGGCCTTTGCTATTCTGACTTCCCTCCCTGCTTCCTTCTGCCTTAACTAGTACAGCTCTCTGTCCTGCTTCTTCTGTGGTTCCTTATACTTTCTGAATGCTATCTTTTTCTCCCTGACCTTCCCCACCACCTCTTTTGAGAACCATAGTGGCTTTTTCTTTCATTTTGATTTATTTATTTGCTTGACACAAAGGCTTGTTGCCTCTGTGATGGCAGTTTTGATGTTTCTCCATTGTTGTTCCACCCCTCCTTTTAGCCTGTTTGCTCGTGCTTTTCTAAGGCACTCTCCCATCTGGCCAAAGTTAGCCCTCCTGAAGTCCAGTTCCCCCCCTTTTGTATGGCTTGACTCTGTAGCTGAGTTTATCGTGAACCACACTATTTGGTGATCACTTGTTCCCAGATGGCTACCCACTTCTAGATCTGAGATTCTCTCACTGTCCCCATTTAAGAGCACGAGATCTAAGATTGCTCCCTCATGAGTGGGTTCCAAAACTAGCTGTCTGAGGCATGCCACCTGTAGGGTATCTAGAATGGCCCTGCTCTTGGATGTGGCTACAGCAAATGTGTTCCAGTTAACATCTGGCATATTCAGGTCTCCCATCAACAGTATCTCCCTTTTCTCTGCCATCCTAAGAATGCCTTCTATCATATCCTTGTCCATTCCCTCCCCCTGACATGGGGGTCTGTACACAACCCCTGTGCGGATTGTGGTGCTATTTCCAGTCCCTATGGTGACCCACAGTGCCTCCTCTCCTCCCTGTTTACTCTTTTGTTCAGTTGCTTTTATCCCTTCCCTTACATAGAGAGCTACTCCTCCCCCTCTTCTCCCTTCCCTGCCTTGCCTGTAGGTTGTGTACCCTTGTATCTTAACATCCCAGTCATGCTTCTCTGTGTACCATGTTTCTGTGACTGCTATGATATCCAGGCATCCCTCTTCCATTAAGTGCAATTGCAGGCTGAGGAGAAAAGCAAGTGATCCCAGTGGGAGTTACAGAAACAGATATGGGAGGGTGTAGTGTGAACAATGGCAGGAAGGGAGTTTCATAATTTCAGAACACTAGACACAAATGTTCTGTCACCCATTTGGGTGTGGGTATTGGGGACCTGGAGTATCACAGGAGCATGTGACCTTAGGGAGTAGAAGGAGGTGACAGGTTTCAGGAGCTCTGTCAGAACAGGAAGAGTGGTCCCCCCCTCACTGCTCTCATTAACATGCAGCTTAATCATATGAAAATTCAACATGAGGACAGGTAGGATATCATTGCTCTCAATCTTGTAAAAAGGATAATGTCACAGTTCTGGAATGATCTAGCCATTTCAAAAATGTGTACAGCTGACCACTATGTTGTGGCTGTTGGTTCAAAGACATATTTGAGACATTCTTGGATGCATAAGAATATGGTAAAGATCAGCAGTCCTATAAAGCCTGGCTTATCCATCTGGTATAAATATCTGTAACACAAAACAAGAACAGGAACACAAATAGAGAAGAAACATAGAGCAGAAGAACAACACTCATCATCATATCTTGCATTCACACTGACAGGCCAGGTGGAGGAGAGGAAAGAAGGAGGATCCCAATTTGTTTCCACTGCTACTACTAAGTTTTCACAGTCGTCATTAATTTTTATGTTGGCTCATGCTTGTGCACCAGCCAACATATTGCATTAGGAGCAGATCTGGAGGTGTGGTCACTGTGGGCAAATGCAGGGCATGCATCAGTTGATGTGTTCCTCATTCCCCAGTAAGACAGCATACAGACACCACACCAGCAAGAAGTAATGTGGTGGACACATCTAAGAAAACATCTGCTGCTATAAGAAGCAAGCTTCCCATTGTAGTGGCACAGCCTCCCCACATAAATCATGGCAACAGGGGTGCTCCATCCCCCTATTGCATTCCCTGACCCACTTTATTTGCTGATGGGGAGCCCACCTCCCCCCATAGGCACAATGACTCCTGCTAAGAGTGTGCCTGGGGGTATCCAATCCCCCTTGGCATCATGCACTCCCCCTCCCAACAGTCTTCCTTTGCTGACGGGGGCCCAATCCCCATTGGGAACAGTCCCCCATCCCTGTTTATTTAGCCAATGGGGAGCCCACTCCCCATTGGCATAACTTCTCCCCCCATCTGTTGTATACTGAGGGGGTGCCCAGTTCCTCGACTCTTGCCACCCTATGTGCCGATGGGGGTGCCCAATCCCTTATCGGCTACAGCTCCCTCAAAACAGTCAAGTGACATGCTAGGAGCCCACCCCAGTGTGCCAAATGTGCCTGAAAATACAAAAACCATCCCACGATGTCCCCCCTTTTTTCTACCATGTGAAAAAGAAAATGTTCCCTCTTAGTCTCCCTGCCCCCTCCCACAACCCATGCCCACCCACTGCACACCCTGCCTCCCCATACCCCCCTCACCACACACTTACCTCTAGAGTCTGGTGAGATGATCTTCGGTGGACCTGGAACACATCTGCACTCTTCAAAGCTGACCGTGAACTAAAGAAATGCAGGTAAGCTGTATAATGGCATAAATAGGGGGGTTTCAACTTTGGTGTATATCTTGGGCATTTATGGGAATTTTGACACCAAATTTTCAACTTGGGGTTATTGGGACCCTTCCTCATGAATTCAGTCACTGTCATGGTGTTATTCGGTCCCAAAAGGTAATTTTGCGGTCACTGCATGGAATCACCCTTTGGGACTGATTAATGAAATGACAGTGCCACTGTTCATGAGGGGAGCTCTCAAAAAGCCTATGTTGCAAGTTTGGTGTAAAAAATTCCAAAAAATTGATGTTTTATGAGCATGCATTGCACAGTTTCCACGCATGCTAATAACTTTGTGAATTTGTAATATTTTCACTCCAGATTTTCACAACTGGCATGTTTTCACACCTCCTCATGAACAGTACAGCTGTCATTTTACATATCCTGGCCAAAATAAGTTTTTCAAGTCCAGCACAGAATAGTGTGGTCACTATGTGAAATCAGTTTTCGGGACGGTTTGAGGAAATGATGGTAACACTGTTCATGAGCAGAGGTCCGAAGATGCCCATGTTGAAAATCTGGTGACGAAAGTCCATGAAATTACTGTTACAAGCATGTGTTGCGCAGTTTCCATGCACCCTTGTAACTTCGCAAATCTGCAATATTTTCATGATGCATTTCCAACACTGGCATTTTCTCACACCTCCTTATGAACAGTACAGCTGTCATTTTTCACATCATGCCCAAAATGTGTTTTCATACCTGTGGCACACAATGGCATGGTCAGTGTGGAAAATCAACTTTTGGGAAAATTAACAAAATCACAATGCCACTGTTCATGAGGGGAGGTACCAAAATATTTAAATTGAAAATATGGTTAAAAAAATCCCAAAAATAATTGCTTTACGGATGTGTGTTGCACACTTTCTATGCATGCTTATGACTTTACCGATTTTTTTTATATTTTCACTCCAGATTTTCAACGTTGTCATTTTTTTACACCTCCTCATGAACAATACAGTTGTCATTTTTCACATACTGCCCAAAACGTATTTTCATCTCTATGTCGCTAAATGGCAAATCCACTGTGCAAAACCACCTTTCGGCTAACAAACTGATAGTACCGTTCTTCATGAGGTAGGGTCACAAAAAGCCCAAGTTGAAAATTTGGAGTGAAAATACCAACACATGCCTATGGTGTTAGGGTTTCCAACTGTAACACCCCACCCTGTAGAGACTGACAGGCATCAGGAGTGTGACTTGGGATCCTTGGCTATAATGCTCACACCATTCTACCTCCACCCATACCCCCACCCTGTAGCCAGTGATAGGCATCGTGGTGTGCCTTTTAGTGTCCAGCCACAGGGGTCACCCCATTCTCCTATACTGCACCCACCTCAGCATATTTCCTTATGGAATGGGGTAAGAATAATGCCCAAAGACCCCAAAGTACACCACAACACTTGTCAGTGTCTACAGGGTAGGGTGAGGTAAAAAGGCATGAGCGTTATAGCTGATAACCCAAAGGCACACCCTAACACCTGTCGGTCTTTGCAGGGTGGGGGTGGTGTTCATGTCACTTCAGTACTTCACTGCCATTCCTATTATGCATCTCTAACTCCTGCACTACCAATGCCAATGCCAGCAAGACAACATTCAGCATTGACAAATGCTTGTTGTCTCCATGTCAATCTGCTACTATTACTACTTCTGCTGCTGTGACCCCCCCAAAAAAAGAAAGACATCCACTAATAAGAAACCACTCTGTCTGTACCTATGGCTTGATAAAAAAGCAACTTAAATCACTTTCTGACAGTGGTGTCTGAGAACATGCCACTAGAAGGAGACAAATCTTTATTGTACTAATACCAGGAAAGGAAAGTTAGTCCTCCTTGACACAGGCAGCTTTTGAACACCTTAGCTGCCCACCTTTAAGTACATATTCAAAGGGAATTCTCAGCACTGCAAGCAATATTGTCATCAACAGGAGCACATGCCTTTCAACCCAAAATGTAGAGATGCTCCATTTTAAAACAAACTCTGTCCAGAGCCAATAGGGTTGCATGGGAGGAATTTGGGGTCAAAATATTGAAAATTACCAAAGTTACAAGCCTGCATTAGCGAAATATAATGTAGGCTCATAAATTTGTCATTTTGTAATATTTGTACACCAAATTTTCAACATAGCCTTGTTATGATTCTGCTTATTGAAGAAGAGCAAAAAATATGTTCAACTCCTGACCTAAAGGTGATTTTGCGCAGGGACTGCAAAATCATCTTTTGGAATGCAAAAACATTTTGGGCAGGATTTCAAAATTGATAGGTGTCACATTCATGAGGTGCTGTAAAGATATGGTGATGTTGTAAATGTAGTGTGAAAATATTGAAAATTACCAAAGTTACATGCCTGCATTCACAAAATTCAATGTAGGCTAATGACTTAGTAGTTTTTTAACATTTTACACCAAATTTTCAACATAACATTCATATGACCCCACCTCATGAATGGTGGCTGAGTAAATATTCAACTTTTGCCCTAAAGGTGATTTCATGCAGGGACTGTGAAATCAATGCTTGTGATTCAAAAACACATTTTGGGCAGGAGTTAAAAAATGACAACTGTCACATTCATAAGGTGCTGCAAAGAAATGTTTATGTTGAAAATTTGGGGTAAAATATTGTATATTACCACAGTTGCAAGCCTGCATTTGCAAAATGCAACATAGCCTAATAACATTTTGGTTTTTAAATATTTTTACACCAAATTGAGAATATAGCCTTCTTATGGATCCACCTCATGCACTGTGGCAGAAAAAAATGTTGAACCCCTGCCCAAAACATAATTTGACACAGGGACCTCAAAATCACCTTCTGGGATGTAAACCAAACATTTTGACCAGGATTTGAAAAATGACAGCTGTCACATTCATAAGGTGCTGTAAATATATGGCTATGTTGTAAATTTGGTGTAAAAATATAGAAAATTATGAAGGTTATGAGCTTGTGTTCACAAAATTCAACATAGGCTCACAGCTTTGTTGTTTTTTTTAATATTTATACACCAGATTTTCAACATATGATCCCACCTCATGAACAATGGTGGAGAAAATTCTCAACTCCTACCCAAAAGGTAATTTCATGCAGTGACCACAAAATCACCTTTTAGGACAGATATACCAAACATCACTTGCATTGTTCATGAGGTAGTGTTACCAAAAAGATATGTTGAACATTTGGGGCAAAAATATTGAAAAATGGCCAAGTTATACTACTAAGTTCAAAACCCCATTGAAATACATTGAATGCATACCTGATTTGCTCAGTTTGTGGTCCGTCATTGAAGAATGTAGACTTGTCTCTGGTCTAGAGAAGATTATGGGGTTGAACCCCCAATGGGTAAGTAAGGGCTTGTTGGGTGTGTGGCATGGTGGGTGCTGAGTGGTAGGGTCAGTTTGGTGGTAAGGAACAGCTGGAAAATACATTGATGGATTATTTTTTAACAGGTAGAAAAAAAACATAGGACACTGGAGTTCCAAATGTTGCACTGGTGGATTTGGCACCTCCAGCATCAATGTTTTGTTTTTTGGGGTGTGTGGGATGGTGGGTGCTGAGAGGGAGGGTGAGGTGGAGGGAAGACACTATAAATATAAAAAGTAAAAAACACACAAATAACCGCACATGTGCACAAGTGGAACAGGTAAGTCAGAGGATCTGTGAGCAAGACACTGGAGGATTGGGCACCCCCAGTGTCATTATTATGTTTCTGGGCAGGTGGGGTGGTAGGTGCTGTGAGGAAGGTGGTGGGTGGGGAGTTATGTACTGTATTTCAGTGGTCACGGCCAATAAAAAAAAAAGGTGACCAAAAAAAAAAAAGCAAGGATTCCTGCACTGAAGGATTGGGCACCCCCAGTGCCACTGTTACATTTTTGGAGGGGGGGGGAATGTGGTCGTGGGTGCTGAAATGGAGGGTCAGGTGGGAGGTTATAAAAATGTGAGTGGAGTACTTCACAGATGTGGATGTGACTGTGTCATCACTTTAACATGTTTGTTCACAAGAAATGAGAAAATCCTTTTCTCATAGGAAGAGATCTGAAGGGCTCTGCCCGCTGTAGCTTTTTGCACACAAAGTATTATTTGGAATTAATCCCACACTTGGGTGTGAGGCTCTTATTGCAGAAAGTTCTCCTTTAAGCACTCTCTTAATTTCATGGGGAAGGTTATCTGAGGTACTGAGCTGCTCAGATCATCGTTATTGCTCCTTGATATAGTCATGTGATAAAATCAAGGTCAATTCACATGGACAGAACATGTTAAATGGAAAAGCTATGAAAAAATAAATTTCATCCCGTCCTTGCTAACTCAATGAAGGATCATACAAAAGACAACTGTTTTCTAAGTGTAACTTATCCAGAAATAAGGATGACATTGGTGAACTTTCAGTTTGAGGTATTCCCAAGTAAACTGCTAGAAAAGAGATATAATACAGATCATAATTGTATGTATCTGCTTGTTGTTGTTGTTCATTCATGTACTTCCATTGCTGTGTAGAATTGCTATCGCTATTTATGTACTGCCGTTTCTGTGTAAAATTGCCATCTCTACTTATACTTTGGATGTGAAGATAGTACTTGACTCCAAGTGTCTGCATATGTTCTTTACCTTTTGTAAGTTGCCTTTATTTTATATATCCTACCTTTGTAATGTTTGCCCATATTTGCATTGTACTCTCCAGTGCCGTGCCTTAAAATAGGCATTTCTGATGTCTAGTGTACTTAACTGGTTATCAAAAATAAATAAATAAATACATACAAATAATGCTACTTTAATTAAACACTGTACTTGTTGTTACAACCAGTAAGGAGATTTAACCCATGTAGTTCTAATCTGCCTGTTTTATAGTAAATTAAGAACAAAATGGATAAGGAATATTATTGGCAAACAGAATTTAAACAAAACCACTCTACTACATTACCTTATTAATTCTGCTAATTTAGATGTTTTATTATGACTGGAGTACTTTTTAAAAGATACAGTACAGTGGCAGCACAGACACTGCCATATATTTCCCAAAATTTCTGTGATATTTCCAGAAATATTTCCTGCTTTCTGCATTTCCACAATAGGGGCGACAGAGAGAAACTCTTCAAAAATTTTGCAAAATATCTGGAAATAGCTGGCAATGTCTCTGGCTACTACTGTATACTGAAGCAGAAAAGAATGGTTCAGAGGATACAATAACTAAAGAAATATGCTGCTAATAATGTATGTAAAAGTTATTTATTGTCCTTTTTTGATTTTCTTAAAGCATATATATGTATTGTGAAAATTTATTTTTTATAATATATGGTAAATGTAAAAGATTGTAATGTCTCAAGATGAACAATAAACTTCTGATTCTGATTCTTTCTGAATGTAACATATTTCAAATGACTTCATATTTTACAGATATATTTTAGAGATCTGAAAAGTTCCCCGAGAAACACTTACACTGGGCCAGGATAGTTGAAATATGTATTTTTGTTGTACAATCACAAAATTTGAGCTTTTTTTCACTCTTTAATATTTTTAAGGACTCACATAAAAAAAAAATATTATTTGGGAAAGCAAATGTAATTTTACACCGTAATTTCAATAATAAATGTATGTTGACACACCATATATTTTCAATATAAAAGATATGTGTGTGTGTATATATATATATATATATATATATATATATATATATATATGTGTGTTTTAAGATATATTTCATACAGTATATACTGTGGCTAAAAGATGCTGGGATGATATACATCTAAACAATATTGGTAATATAGGTGTTATGTATCCCCATTATATATTGATAATATACAATAGGAGCACAATGTTTATAGTAAAACAACTATGGTTCATATATTTCATACATATTACATATATATCTTTAAAACTCTGTGTATGTAGACTATATCCTGTAACTATATATTGGATGCATTATTTCTATATGACTTCTTACTGTAAGTTAAAATACAGTATATATCTTGTTTACATGAAAGACACAATTGGCCTAATATTCAGAAAAGCCCAAAGAGGAGCACAAAGGCTTCACTGTGCTTTGTAGTTTCCCAGGGGTCCGAGCATGCTATATGCAATTGGAAAGCACACTGACACTATCCTACTAAATACAGGGCCATGTTTGCACAGTGTTAAGTCAATTAGTGCTATCTGAACATGGCTCCTGAATTGGGCCTCAAGAGTAAACAGTGCTAGAGCACTATCTGAAGTTTTCAAAGGGACACAGGCAAATGAACCCATTGGGCATGGAAGGAGATAAAAGACCATTTGCATGCCCATTATGAGGCCATTTATATGGGTAGCACTGGCAGGTTATCATAGTGCTGCCCACTCTTCCCTGGCTCCAGACATGTATAGATATCCCTGGTGCCTAGAGGTCCCACCACCCACCGATTACCAGCCTGTACTAGTAAAGAAAATCCTCACTGGTGCTACTAATCCCCCCCCAATCACCAGATCATAGGAAATTAATACAACCTCCCTTGTGCTAGTGGTCCCTCGCTCCCTCCAATTGCCAGCTGGTAGGAAAGAAATGCAACCTTCCTGGTGCTAGTGATCCCTCATGATTGCCAACCTTTATGACAAAATAGCCAACTTCCCTGGTGCCTAGTGTTCTCCCCCACCCTCCAATCACTGGCCCACACATATATCGCCTGAACCCTGGTGTCTAGTAGTGCCCCCACCTCAAAGCAACAGCCTGACTAGAATATATCCACTCCCTCATGCCTATTGATCCCCCCATTCACCCATCATCTACACAAAGGGATACCCCCAGGTATCCAGTGTGCCAAACCCCCAATCCAGGCACATTAATGATTTTTGAGATCCTTGGTGTATAATGGTCCCCCCAGTCACCAATCTCTGGCCCCATAACTGACACACCAGCCAGTCCTATGCTAACATGCCAAGTATACAGTAAGGTGCAGGAAAATAAGGAAGGAGTCCTTGGTGTGTCCTGGAACTTCCCCCCTTCCCAATCACCAGTACTACCTGTCACAGTTCCATAATCCCTGGTGTCTAGTGGCCTCCACCTGCAGCACCAAACACCCACCCTCATTCACCTTACAATTATCTTTGGTGCCACAGATGCACATACAGTGACTGATACAGCCCTCTTGTCACCTTCTCAGCTGGTCACCATATACCCAGGCAGGGAGTGCACATTTTATTTACAGAACAAGGTGCATCACTTTGTCCTACAAATAAGATACATGCTTCCTGCCTGGACATACAGTGACTGGCCAAGGTTGTGTCAAGAGGGCTGTGCTAGTCACTGTATGTGCACCCATGGCACTGTAGATAATGGTATGGTGAATGGGGGTTGGGTGTTCATTGCTGTTGTGTGGGGGTGCTAGACACCAAAGATTATGGAATTGCAAGAGGCAGTAGCAGTGAAGTGATTGGGAAGGGGGGTTCCAAGACACACCAGGGACTATTTTCTTATTTCCCTGCATCTTACTGTGTACATGGCACATCTGCACAAGACTTGCTGGTGTATCAGTTATGAGACTGGGGATCAGTGAATGGGGGGCCACTAGATACCAGGTACCTCTATTACTGTAAAAGGTCCAGGACTGGAGGGGGGGCTTTGGACACTGGGCACCTAGGGGAATCCCTTTGTGTAGCTGATGGGTGAACAGGAGGGGCTGCTAGGCACCAGGGATTGTGTATACTCTGGTTGAGCTGTTGCTTGGAGAGTCGGGGGACTACTAGGCACCAGGGATCAGGTGATGTATGTCTGGGCTGGTGACTGGGGGTGGGGGAGCACTAGGTACCAGGATGATTGATTTTTTTCTGTCATAAGGGCTGGAAGTTGTAGGGGGACCACTAGCACCAGGAAGGTTGTGTGGTTTCATATGGGCTGGTAATCAGAGGAAGGGAAGGACCACTAGCACCAGGGAGATTGTAAGCTTTCAAATGAGCTGGTGATGGGAGGAAGGGAGAGAGGAACCACTAGCACAAGGTAGGTTGTGTGTTTAAATATGGGCTTGCAATCAGTAGGAGGTGGTATCCCTAGCACCAGAGAGGATTTTTTTTACTATGGGTTGGTGACTGAAGTGAGGTGCCACAGACCACAGGGGAAGGGTGTTCTCCCCCAGTGGCCAATCAGCATTACCTCCAGCAGCTGTGATGGTTGCTCAGAGTAAGAGAGAGTTTTATTCAGCAGTATTTGCACTGTGAAAAGGACCACGTTAAACCCTTTTGCGTGGCACAAATCTACTGAATGTTGGCTTGTGCCAAGGTTCACCCATGAAGGTGTGTGGTTGACAAGGGTGACATTCTTTAGGGTTTGGCATTATGCCACATGGAACAAGGGTGCAAACCAATGCAGAGACGTACAGTAGCATCGCAAGGGAATTACACCAACCTACCTGGAGAACCCCACCCCTCTCAAGAGATAAAAAAGAATCACCCCACAGAATACACCAGCACACAGAAGTTGAATATACATGTTACAAGGGACTTTGCTCCCCACACTCACCAACATGGGGGTTTTGCCCCACCCCCCCATATATTAAAATAACAAACTACAAGCCTGACCTGTAGTGGACCTATGGTGAATTATACACACATGCCCACGAGAACCAGACACCACTAGTAACAAACACTATTTGAGGCTCCTAGAACACCTGACATACATGGTGCTCTAACAGCACCTATCACAATGTCTAACTCTCCCCAAGTTAAAGTCACACAGCACCCTAAAAACCAACATGCCCCAATAACTGATGCTCCACTGCTGTTGACCACATTATGGCACCCTGATGATAGCTCCCTAACAACAAGTTCTACATCAAAATGGTGACTGTGAAAAGGAGGAACAGCATTATGGTGAGAGTACATCACTGAAAATCAGTTTTGGTGATGTACATCCCTGGCACACAGGAAAATGGCACCGGGTACTTAGATTTTCAATGTTAATGGGGAGTCTGTGCCCCCAACACCCCCCAATGAAAGGATTCTGAACTCTGGGGGGGTGCATGTCGGGGGGTACAAATTCTGGGGAAAAAAACAATCCGGGCCTGACTCACACAAAAATGTAGGTGCACCTGGACCTGAACTCGGACCCTCACAGTTTTAGGCTGCCACCCACACACCATGCTACAGAGCCAACTTGGCAGTCCCACACATACATAGAGCGATGTTCTGTCACTATATGTGTGAGCCGACCCCATTCAGTCGCATTCCTCACACCCTCACCCTGTCATTCATGCACCACAAGTGGATCGCCATTTTGTTAGGTGCCCACTTGTTGCTAGACCACATCACAGGATACCCTAACAACGGGATACCTTGTGCTGATATTCCTGTCCCCCCATTTGCATACCCCCATACATTATGCTTTGCCTGGGCACTAATCTTGTTTGCCAATGTAATTGAATCTTTTGTATATTGGGGCCTGGCACAAAACCCGGTTTGCATGGGCAAACACCAGTTTAGTGCCAGCGCTAGCATTGGAATATCAGGCGCACTACATGTAAAATACATGTGGTCTATTTGTTCTTTATATGTTTTAAATATACTGTATTTTAAATGCTAACTTTGGTACTGGGTAAGTTTTACATAACTAATTTGCATAGCTCAAAAACACAGATTATCCATCAGAATCATGGGTATCTATATATTTAAACTAATTTTTAATTGGTAATATTGGTTTGCAAACAGGAATAAAATGTACAGAGTTTAAGCTAAATATTGTACAAGTACCCAATCTAAATGAAATGTGGTGGTAAAACTACTGTGATATTTTAATAAACATCAGATTGAGGGGCGAGTCCCATGAGCAAGTATAAATGTATAAACTATATGTTTGAGTTAAAGGTACATTATAAAATGTTAATTCCAGTATAACTGTCTAAAAAGTTGTTAAAATATATTATAAATGTACATGTAAATATGCATAACATCAAGACTAATTCACTATCTTTTTGTCTGGGTACTTTAGATTTTGCACAATGTATTACAGTATATTAACAAAATATATGCTAGACAAATGCTAACAATATGTCAGATACTAAAAAAACACATCTTTTAATGATTTAAAACAAATTCAACAGATAAAAAAATCTATATTACACATATATTATAAAAATGAAATACATATATATTTGCATATCACTCATATATATCAAATCTGCCAGATTTATGTAATTTGCATATATTTCAGAGATATTACGAAAATATATTTTAAAGTGGACTTACAAATATACATATATGAAATAGAAATGTATTTTATATATATATGTATATCTTTTTCATGTGAACAGGTAGTCCCATCCTATGTACAAAACTCAAGTTGGGGGATTCTTGGGACCAGCAGTGTACTACTGCTGATTTGTGCCTAATTTTTCAGAACTGGCAGAAACATAGAATCTGACAGCAGATAAGGACCGTTTGGCCCAACTAGTCTGCCCATTTTCCTACCTAACAGACAAGCTGTGGATCCTAGTTAACCAACCGCTTACTCCCTCCTACCCCCACTAGGACTGCCTTATGTGTGTCCCATGCATTCTTGAATTTCCCCACTGTTCTTGACTCCACAACTTCCTCAAGGAGGCTGTTCCATGCATCCATAACCCTCTCCATGAAAAAATACTTCCTCACATTACCTTTGAGCTGTCCCCCCTCTATCTTCAGATTATGCCCCCTTGTTCTTGCACATCTCTTTTTCTGAAAGATACTACCCTCTTGGACTTTGTTGATTCCCTTGAGGTACTTGAAAATTTCTATCATGTCCCCTCTCTCCCTTCTTTCCTCAACGGTAAACATACTGTATTAAGCTCCTTTAGTCTTTCTTCATATGTCTTCTGGTGCAGACCCTGCACCATTTTGGTTGCCCTCCTCTGGACAGCCTCCACTCTGTCTATGTCTTTGCGGAGACGGGGTCTCCAGAACTGCACACAGTACTCCAGATGGGGTCTCACCAACTGTTTGTACAGAGGGATAACAACTTCTTGTTTTCTACTATTGATGCCTCTCCTTATGCATCCCAGTATCCCCCAGCCTTCCTTACTGCCTTTTCACATTGCTTGCCCACCTTTAGGTCATCTCATATAATTACCTCTGGTTCCCTTTCCATTTTTACTGTTGTCAGTATCTCACCCTCCAATGTGTACTCTTCCCCTGGGTTTTTGTTTCCCAGGTGCATTACCTTGCACTTCTTTGCATTGAATCTGAGCTGCCATACATTTCACCGTTCCTTCAGCCTTGCCAAGTCCCTTCTCATCCTTTCCACTCCATCTTGTGTATCAACCCTGTTGCAGATCTTTGTGTGATCTGCAAAGAGACATACTTTTCATTCCAGTTCCTCTGCAGTGTCACTTATAAAGCCATTAAAAAGGACTGGTCCCAGTACTGAACCTGCTGTTCCCCTCTACTAAAACTCCTTTCTTCACTGTGGACTCTGTTTACTACTACACTTTGCGTCCTGTTGTCTAGCCAATTTTTTATCCAGGGTACCACCTTGGGACCCACTCCAAGGCTGGCTAACTTGTGTATTAATCTTTTGTGTGGGACTGTGTCAAATGCCTTACTAAAATCTAGGTAGGCCATGTCCACAGCCCCTCCCTGGTCTACTACTTTGGTCACCCAGTCAAAGAAATCTATTAGATTCATCTGACACGAACTTCCCATCATGAATCCATGCTGCCTTGGGTCCAGTTCCCCACTGGCCTCTAGGTACTCAACAGTTCTTTCCTTCAGAAGTGATTCCATCATTTTCCCTACCACTGAGGTCAAACTAACTGGTCTTTAGTTTCCTGCCTCTGTCCTGCTCCCACTTTTGTGAAGAGGAATCACATCCACCCTCCTCTAGTCCACAGGTACCATTTCACCCTCCAATGATTTGTTAAAGAGAGTAGTCAGCGGTGTCACTAGTTCTACCCTTAGTTCTTTTAGAATTCTTGGGTGAATCTCATCAGGCCCCATTGCTTTGTCCACCTTTAATTTTATTAGTTCTTTCAGAACCCTTTCTTCTGTAAATGGACTGGTATCGACCCCCATCTTCAGAGTGTTTATCTTGTTTGGTTTAGATACCTTCCCCTCCACTTCCTTTGTGAATGCTGAGCAGAAATATTCATTCAGTATCCCTGCTTTTTCACTATCACCCTCTGCCCACATTCCCTCCCCTTTATTAAGCCTCAGTATCCATCCTTTGGTTTTTCTTTGCTCCCTAATGTACCTATAAAAGGTCATATCCCCCTTTTTAACAGAGTTGGCTATCCTTTACTCAGTTTGGGCCTTTGCTATTCTGACTGCTTTCCCTGCCTCTTTCTGCTTTAACTGATAAAGTTCTCTGCCCTGCTCCTTCTGTGTTTCCTTATATTTCCTGAAAGCTATCCTTTTCTCCTTAACCTTCCCTGCCACCTCTTTTGAGAACCATTGCATTTTTTTCCTTCATTGTGTTTTGTTGATTTGCTTTACGCAAAGGCTTGTTGCCTCGGTGATGGCTGTTTTGATTACTCCCCATTTTTCCTCCACCCCTTCTTCTTGCCTGTTTGCTAGTGCTTTTCTGAGGCACTCTCTAATTTTCCCAAAGTCAGCCCTCCTAAAGTCCAATACTCTTGCTTTTGTATGGCTTGATTGAATGGCTGTGTTTATCTTGAACCACACTGTTTGGTGGTCGCTTGTTCCCAGACGGCTACCCACTTCTAGATCTGAGATTCGTTCTCCGTCCTCATTTTGAGAGTCTGTATACAACCCCCATGTGGATTGTGGTGCCATTTCCTGTCTCCAGGGTGACCTAGAGTGCCTCACCTGCTCCCTGTTTACTCTTTAGTTCTGTTGCTTTGATCCCTTTCTTTACATAAAGAGCTACTCCTCCTCCTCTTTACCCTCCTGTCCCTCCTGTAGATTGTGTATCCTGGTATGTTGACATCCCAGTCATGGTTCTCTGTGTACCATGTTTCTGTGACTGCCACAATATCCAGACAACCCTCTTCCATCAAGGCCATTAGTTCAGGGAGCTTGTTACACAGACTATGGGCATTGGTACTCATCATCCTCCACTTTTTGATGGCCTTACTCCTTTTAGCCTCATCCCTGTCCTTACTGCCATTGCCTTTTTTTACATTTACCTCTGTCCTGCTCCCTAATGACTTCTGTACTGTGGTGTTTACCTCACTAATTACCATGTTTTGTGGGGGGAGGCTGCGATTTCCCTGCTGCTTTTTAGTGCCTCCCCCCTTGGCTAGTTTAAATGCTTGCCAATGAAGCATTTAAACCTCTCACCTAGGATCCTGTCCCCCCCCTGGACAGATGCAGACCATCACACCAGTACAGGCCTGCATCCCTCCAGGTGACTCCCCGGTCTCCAGTGAAGGCAAAACCCTGAGCTCCACATCAGTTTTTCAACCATTCATTGAATTCCCTGGAGAGGAGTACCCTAGCATCACCCTTGCCATAGACAGGCAGTACTGCCGAGAAGGTTACCGTATGTGCTACTTGTCTAAGGCCCCTCCGCAGCTCTACAAACTCCTCTTGCTCTGCTCTGATCCCATTCCTGGCCAGGTCATTTGTCCCTAGGTGGACAATGACATTCAGCTCCCTCCCTCATCCAGCTGCTCCCATGATCCTGAAGATTCAGTTCCTGTCCTTCCAAGCTGCAGCACCAGGCAGGCACCTTACCTCCCCACTCCCCTTCCTCCTCCACTTCTACCCCTCAATGATTGAGTCCCCCACCGGGAGTTGTTTCCTTCCCCTGTGCAGTCCCATGCCACCCTCCTGTGGGTCTCCTTTATGAATGTTCCTAGCATCCTCCTTGGTCTCTACTGCAGGTACCTCCATAGAGGAACCACTGTTTACCAGAACAGTGTATGAATTGTGGAGAGGTACAGCTGGAGTGACACAACTCTGTTCGACCACCCTCTCCCTCCCTGAGCCCATCCTGGTCCAGCCGCTCCTCTTTCTTGGCAAAATCTGAGGTAGTGGCATTGGCCCCGATGGTCCCTGGGTGGAGAAGGAGGTTTCACAAATCCTAGCTAAGTCAGCCTGGAGATGGGCAACCTCCTACCTCAGATCACAGAGGTGCCTGCAAATAGGGCAGCATTGCAGCCTCCAGAATGTCTCCCAGAACACTGCTGCCCCACAGCCATTGCACTGCACCGCTCCTATAATGTCTTATTTTGTGTCCCCTCTCCTGTTTCTCTGCATGCTTACTCTCTCCTCTCCTTACAACGCTCATCATTCCTGGTCTGGGACAGCAACTTCCTATGTTCTTCAGTAGCCTCCTTCTTTCTTGCTCAGTGTCAGACCACCAGCTGCTGGGGAAGGGGGAGTGAGCTACTTTTTTCCTTTAGGGTTGACAAAACTAAAGTTTCTCTATGATCCTTCCCTTCCTACTGCCAAACAGGAAGTTCCTGTTGTCAGCCAAATCCAGTGGCTATAAAAGTAGAACTGGCTTAAGGTGGGATGGAGGACAATTAGTAAGAAAATGGTAGCTTCTTTTAGATAGCTGCTTTCTGCTCTACAAGCAAAATTTCTATCTTCCAAAGGCAAGCAACAGGAAGTTGTAATTGGAGTCACCTGCTTTTATATTGTTTAAGCCACACTCCCAATTAAGCTCTCTCTCCTCCTACTGATTTAGCAAAGTAAGTTGATACAGTACCCTTCCCAGCAGCCCCTTTAACAGAGGCGATAAAGAAGCGACAGCCTAATTAGGTATTATGGACAGCAGAATGTAATGAGGCTTTTTGCACTATTGAAGAAATATTTTGTTCTACACTGTTGTTGTGCAGTTTGGACTTTGAACATCCTTTTTTAGTGAAAACTGATGGCTGTGAATATGGTACAGGAGCAATTGTCAGTCAAGAGGTCAGTATAGAAAACTTCATGAGAGGGAACAAAAGTGTTCATCTGTGGAAAAGGAATGCTTTGCTACAAAATAGGCCACTGAGGCCTTGCAATACTAACTGATGGGTACACAGTTGTTGCTGGAGTGGATTAATCAAATGAAGAACAAAAATATTAGAGTGACACAATGGTATCTGCCCCATAGCCATACCATTTTAGTATAATTCACAAACCAGATTCTCAGCATAAAAATACAGACTACCTGCCCAGGTATGGTTCAGATGTTACTCCGGGCATTTCTTTTATAAATTAAAAATTTTACTGAACCTCAGATAAAGGTAGCAAATAAAACATATAAAGTATACATATTGTATTATTATTATTATTGTTTATTTTATGTCATGAAAATGTCTATATTTATGTCATGTATTTATGACTTTGCTTTGAATATTTGTAACATCTCTGGCTTTATCCCTGGGTCGTATATGAAAAAGGACTTTGGCTTATATACTTACCTGGAAAACAAAAGCTTAAAAAAAAAATTAAATTACATAACTCGATATTGTACAGGTTGATTTACATAGATGGCTGAGAATAAGGCTCTCAGGAAACAGTGATTTACTAGAGACAATTCTCTATTGCTATCTTAGAGGTCTCTAGGAGTGGAGTCCCTGGAAGGGGGTGGGGGTGTGGACTTCTTTCATTTCCCGACCTACTGTATACATTTGATTTGTGGAAGTTTGGAAACAGGTCACCTGTGGTGACATGTTGCCTCATAAACAGGGGGTTAATTAGAGAATCAAAAACTGGTTGTACAAACAGTGCAGGGCATAGCGCTCTGCAAGAAGTTGCCAACTTGTCAAAACTGGACAAATCAAACCCAAAAGAAGAAGCATTACAAATGCTCAGTGTAAAAATCACAAGGATACAGTTAAAATCCTCCAATAGAAATTTTAATGGAGACCCCCAAAAGTAAATGCTCAAATCATGACTCACTCTCTCTGGCACTTTGCTCAGAAAAGAGCCTTAAGAGTGTATGGAGTAGTAATTTTGCAACAGTTTTATACCAAGCAAAGCCAATTAGACTGTGGTTTTAGTACATATATAATCACTATGTGCAATCAAAGTAAAGACAGTAACTTGTAACCAAACAACTGTTATCTAATCAGTAACAACTTCAGATACGAACAAAACAATCTCTCATTTCAGCATAAGATATCACTAAGAAATGTATTTATTTTGTTTATTTAAAGTTTAAGATTCAATACCTTTGAGCCATAGGCTCATTTACAAAGTTTCTGAGTCAGACATTTAACAGGACAGTACACAAAACGGACGTACAAAACAGGATCCTAGGTGACAGCAGCATTACAGGAGATGTTTAGGAAAAATAATAATAACATTGGTTACAATTTACATAAAAGTTGTAAAAAAATGGCCAGCCCAGTGGTGCTGAGGGTTGAGGAGCTGGAAGCCACACCTCGCGTCACGCTAGCGACCCAGGTTCAAACATGAGCTCGGGTCATCAGGGGTTGATGGGTGGGGGAAGAATTGAGCATCCGGTGGACTGCTGTCCTATCCTGGGGATTGATCCAGGGTTTTATCGCACTGTAGCGGCCCCTGGTGATGATCGGGGACACTATTAGAGCAGTGACAGTATGGGGTAGAGCGCGGCAGATGTCAGCATGTTGTTCCCTGATGTCATTGCATGTCTGCTCTCTGAAAGAGGAAGTTAATGGAGGAAAATAGCGGGGGGTGATCTTGACCTGCCCCATCTTCTGTGGGTTCGAGTGTGGCCCGTGTGCATGACTGGGTCGGGGGGTGCAGGCATCTGTGTCTGGAGATTCCAGGGGTCAGCTCTGCCATAGGCAGAAAAGTGTTGTATGATAAAAAAAAAATAAGTTGCAAAAAATAAGTGCCTAAAATATTACAACATTTTAGAAGTGAGGTACAGCCCTTCATTGAGAAAAACGCAATGGTTCAGCGCTAATCCCAGGTTTGGAGCAAAGGAGGTTAGAAGCAGCCTGAGTTGGATTTGTGCAGGGCCAGGAAATAACAGAGGGAATGTGGACGTGGGAGAGGGAGTGGGGAGATAAGTACTGAGACACAGGGTGAGGACATATGGAAGATAGGAGAACTGGATAGTTCTATGCCAGGGCTATGCCAGGCTTAAAGAGTACAGCATGACTCGCAAGCAAGATAGGAGTGTAAGCCACTACAATCACTTTTTACTCTTTAAATCATAGTTTGATATTGTGTCTTCAAGTATAAAAATGTAACCAACTACAGAAGGATAAGAAAGACGGGGCTGTGGTGAGGGAGCAGCAAACATGAAGGAAAATTGCTAAACAAAAAGAAGAATCAAAAAAGGGCATTAGAGTTCAGGATTAAAAATAAATAAGATTTGGGGTGGAAGGGAGGGAGGATAGGGGTTGGATGAAAATTGGAAAAACAAGGAAAAGGAAGGAGAAAAGCAGGAGGGATATGATAGAATCTGAGTGGCTGTATAAACTGTATTGTACTTGAGAAAACATAACAGCAAAAGCAGATGAGCATTGCACATAAAAATGCTGAGATACTATTCATAAGCAAATTCAATATCAAACATATTGAGAACTATGGAGGACTACTAATTTTCATGGCCACCTAGTAGACAGTCTCAAATTTCTAAATATCAATTTTATATTTTTTCAAATGCACTAGCAGTCCTAGGGTTACCTTAGCCAAGGTAAATAAAAACAGTAGAAAAAAGAGGTAGTCCAGTGACATGGTAAAAGGAAAATACTAGCAATAACCAGATGCTATGATTAGTATACAAAAAATATAGGGTCTTGTGCATCACTGGGTATAGAGTATGCACTATAAGTGCATGTCATGGCCATGGCCCTCCACATACTGGCATAGTTGTGCATTGCATGCCATGTACTATGCCACAACCCCACCCCTCAGATGTGTATGAGCATGGCGGGAATAGGGATGGGGAACCGGCCAGGCAAAGCCAAGGATCCTGTTTGGCATCCAGCCATGCACAGCAGAGGATTATGGTTACCAGCATATCCAGTACCAGCTAGGTTCCTTGTACCATTTGGAAGGAGCCAGCTTGGAGCCCCCAGCCCTTGCAGAACATCAGGAGGGCTGGGGGCTGCTTGGAGGAGTAGCCGCTTGCCCCACCAGGCTGCCAGCATCCAGATGGAGGGGCCATGTAATGGCCATGTCAGGGTGCCATTTAGCCATAGCCTGCAACCCTCCACTGGTATTTAACAACTTTGTTAATGGTGTGAAGTGTAGCACCACCCAAAGTCACTCCCCCTGTTCACTGTACTGCACTTAGCCATGAGTGGAAAGGGGATCCAGCATGTAAGGGGCCCCTTCAGTGCATGCCAGCAGAGTCCAGTGGGACAACCACTGCACTACTTTAGAACTTAGCTATGCCCGTGCTCTGTGTACCTGTAGTGCATAGGTGTAGTGCATTGGGCCTAAAATCATTACATATCACTGAAACATCAGATATTTCTATTTATTTATTAATACTTTTTTTTACCAGAAACGGCACACAAAGCTATAGTAACATGTTTCCAGGTGCATTATGGGGTGGGTTGCAGGGGCCTGTTTTATTGACTGGGGGAATGTTGGCCATGACACCAAGGAAACTCCCCTACTCTTTACAGGGAATGCGCTTTGCTTCCTGTGAAGAAGATGGAGAAGTCTGGAGAGGAAGAGGAGGGAAGAATGGAGATCTGTGAGGGGGAGCAGTCTTCCCGTCTGACACAGTATACAGTAGTATGGAAGATAACACATGCAATGAGTCTGGAAATAATGCAGTTGAGCTGATGGATTTGTGAAAGATATAGTACCTATGGAAAAGCTAGTAAGCAGTGTAAGAAGTTCCTTGAAGTAGCATGGCTACAGAGATAACTACTGAAGAACAGCTGCAAGAGATGTATATGGCAACCAGTACTGGGTTGGCAAAGTCCATAACACAAAACTGGCAGATGAACTTGTCCAGAACCCAGAGAGGGGAGAGAAGGCTACTGTCAATATGGAGGAGGAATGTTTGGAATGGCAATTGAGCAAAAAAAACCCAGCCTTGATTAAACTGATAAAAAGCAGAAAAGATGCCAGCAAAAAAACTAAACTACTACAACTGAAGAAAGTTATTTTACTAAGTTCAAAACCCCACTGAAATACACGTTACCACATACCAGCTTCCTTAGTTTGTGGTCTGGCTTTGAAGAGTGAAGAAGTGTCTGCACTCCAGAGAGGATGACAGCACTCAGTCTCCCTGTGAGTAAGTAAGCGGTTGGGGGTAGATGTGGGGGCTGTAATGGCACAAAAGACATTGATGAATAGTTTTCAAAGGTAAAAAAAGTGCAGAAGATGTCAATGGATGTTTTTTCTTTTTACAGGAAACAAAAAGAGAAAAAAAGGGCCGAGGATTTGTTCAGGACAGTGGGAGATTGGGCATCCTTAGTGTCACAGTTATGTTTTGAGGGGGGGTGACGGGGAGAGTCGGATGGCAGAAATAAAAATATTTATAAAAAGGAACCACGCTGCATAGAAGGGGGGGGGCAGGGATTTGGGACACTTTGGGATTGGGCACCAATTTTATTTGCTGAAAATAAATCAAAACTCAGAGTGGCCAGAAAGTTGAATCAGAACAATAAACAATGCCAAATGAGGAGTATAGGAAAGGGGTAAGTCCTGAGAAAAAAGGATTACAGCTTCACACCCTTTCTAAATGGTGGATGCACTGCAATTTTCTCATTGCATTCCGTTTTCATATTTTGGATGTGTCAATGGCCTTAACCGGTGAGGTTACATGAAACCGAAGTTACTTCTATCAGTTTGCTGCTTAGTTTGTAATCTGGTTTCTTGACATTACTGCCATTTTTATTTTCCCTGTTTATTTTATTAACTTAGTATAAAACATATCTGATTAGTGCAACAGGTGGAGAGCTAGATGCTCTTGCTACACTAACCAGATGCACTTCATACTAAGTTAATAAAAAGAAACTAAACAAAAAAAAAAGAGTGCACATTTCCAAAATACAAAAATGGAATGCAATGAGAAAATATGCAGTGCATTCACCATCTGGAAAAGGGGTGAGGGTGGTAATCATTTTTTCTCTGGACTTACCTTTTTCCTGTATTAAAACAACAGTTTTGTGGACAGTTAATGTGATGGAATCATTAAGGAATATATTTTCTGATTCACCACACTGGCATCTCAAATAATTGAATCTAACACTGACACAAAAAAAATCACCTAAGTAACAACATGCTGGAAGAGAAAGGAACCAAATCCTGACAGTTTCTCTCATGGCTCTATTCAAATAACAGGTTAGGAAGAAGAAGGCACAGCTTATGTTAAACAGCAGGCTAAGTGAATTTGAACAGCCCTGCAGAAATGACTGCAAAGTCCGCAGAAGCTCTGAGGAAAGTCCTAGGTCTGGGGTGCTGTTGGGGCTGGGACTGTTGCTATGTTGGGTCTATCCGGAGTACTGTCAGGTCTGGTGCTGCTGCTATGGTGGTAGCAGAAGAGCATATAATTATTTTTTTAATTTATTACATTTACCAGTTCTGCCCCCGACACAGCACTTATTTATAATTTTTCTCCCAGCTTTTCCCACAGGCTGCTGCTTGCCTCAGCCCATCAATAGTGGTCCTGAATGAGCCTGATGGCCCAGAGCTGGACTGGGATTACCAGTAAGCAGACACTTGGGGGATAATTCTCTGGGGGGGGGGTCTAGGGGACAGTGCTCACCTCAGCAATTTTTGTTTCTTATTTCTGCCCAAGAGTTGGCTGGCATCAACAGAAACTATAAAAACATATGGAGAAAGAAAAGGAAAAAAAACAAACCCACATATGCACGGTAGTGAAGGGATGGGGATTTCATGACTGGTAGTGGAGGGGTGGGGGAGTTTGTAATCGGTCAGGACACTGGGGGACTTAGCACCCTCAGTGTCACTGTTATGTTCTGGGGGGTGGGGTGGCAGGGTCTGGGAGGAGAGTTGTGTGGGGGCAGTCACAAACTGTGAAAAAATAAAAAAGTAGTATGAGTGAGCAGACTGATTGAGGTGGAGGTGACTTTTCTTGTCACCTCAGCATGTTGTTCATTCGCATGGTCCATTTTTCAGAGCAATAGGTCTGCAAGACTTTGCCCACTGCAGCCCAAAAATTTTAATTGCACCCATTTCCAAAGCCCTTTTTGTCAAGGTTTATGAATAAAAAAAATCTGCACTTGTAGCTGGGCTAAAACAGAGGATGATGAGGTGGATGGGAAGGCTTTCTGTGACCACTGTTTTTTGGAACCAATGTCTACACACACTGTGCAACATTGCACTGTTGTATTCACTTGCTGTAGTCTTCTTTAGATGACTGTGTTGTGAAAGTTGTCCATGGCTACACAGGTTGAAAAAATAACTATTGGGGCAAAGTTGCTCAACTTGCCCATGAAACCGTTGTATATGACATTTATTCATGGCATAATGGGAAGCCTTGTTCATGTGTGACACTGTTCCAGTGGGCACACTATCTCTGGAACCAGTAAACCACACTGTAGGATGCTTCATTTGTGCAATAATGCCTGACAGGGTGTATGTCATGCTGGGATAACGATACACCTCAGGTGGTTGGGCACAAGGCCATAGGCCAAGTGTGTCCTATACCTGAGGCGTGACGTTATCCCAAATGACACACACCCTGGAGGGCATTATTGTTATTATACAATGGTGCATCGTTATACATAAAATAAAAAATTATTTTAAAGAATGTTTTTATTAGTGTGAAAAAATATTTTTGTTTCTTAAGAGGAGATGCAAAAAAGAGAATATGGCTGCTGACCTCCTGTACGTTGGTTCACAGTGAGGCTGAGACTAGAGCCATGATGTTGTACTGGGATAACATCATGGGTGTAGTCCCAGACTGACCAATCACAGTCCAAGATTCTTTCTTGCCATTGTATAATTTTGGCTTCACTCAGTCTTCTTCAGATTAATGTTTTGTGAATGTTTGCCAAGTCTACACAGGCCAGATAAATAATTTGGTGGCAGCGTTGCTCATTATACCAGTGTGTACAACACATCTACATTTCCATGGCATAATAGGAAGCCTTATACCTGTTTGGTACTGTCCCAAGGGACACAATATATTTGAAACCAGTTGCCTACGCTGTGGGATTCTGTATTGATATTTTGTGGGCCTATATAGTCCTTCAAACAGTTTTATTGTGAGTATTGCTGGCCATGTACTCTTGTTTACTTGCATTGTCCATGTTTGGCACTGACTTAATGGACAGAATGTTTGGAACAAGTAGCCCTCAGTATGGGTCACTGCATCATCCAGCAGCTTTTTGTGCTTCATCATCCCAGTGCATTTTGTTATTTCATTTTTATCCCATATTCTAATGCTTTGTAAGGGTTGACCCAGTGTGCATTAATCCACCATTAAGAACAGGTCCAGAAGCAAATGGGTTGATACCATTTATAAGACCAACATAGATGTTACAAAAAGAAAGCAATGTCTAAGCTTTTGGACCAACCAAGTCCTTCCTTGGAGACGTATGACAATTGTACGGAGAGTCACAATCTAATAACACCCAGATCGAACATACAAAAACAGAAAAATTTCTTATTGGTTAGAAGTACCTATTTCAAAAAATCACAAATTTAAATGGAATAAATAGCATCAATTTAGCTAGCTATTACTGAGAATCTTTTCAAGGTCAAACCCATAGATAAGTTGAACACTCAAGCAGGCAAACTCTATAACTAAAATTATTAATGAATGTGTGTGTTATGAGAATACATTCAAAATTAAAAGCAAGACCTTTAGATTTAATACCACAAATGTCCAAGTTAAAACGTGATAGCATAGTATGATAAAAAATTGTACAACCGAAATATATGTATGATAATAAAAGGGGACTAAGAAAAATGTATCTTGTATGAACAGCTGTTTAAAACATTCATACAGAATTCAACTTATCTCGAGATATATTCTAAACTGAAATCCTTCAATCAGTTGATACACTCCATAAACATTAAAACTAGTGTTGTAACAATATGTTTAACAAGATAATATCAATTGCCAGTATTATTGTCAATTAAAAAAATAATAAAATATAAATCTAACAAAGACATCCTAGAAAATGAGTTCATGTATCTTAAAATGTTTAAAATCCAATAATGAGTCCGTATATAATCAATTAACTATATGTGCAGAAACAATCTTAAGAATATATGTAAAACCCCCGTGGAATTAATCTACCCCCTCTCCGGGAAAAGATAACTAGAAAAGAAGTGTATATTCACTAAGTATGCGAGCCAAGAGTCCTGACACCCTGTAACATAATTATGACATGTACCTGAATATATCTAAATAAGTAAGCAAAACCCAATCCCTCTCCACACACACAGCACCCTCCCCACAAAAAACACCATCCTTCAAACCCCTCAAAAAACACACAGAAAATTACCCCCACACACAGTAAACTCCTCCCTCCCATACACACTCACCCAAGACAACCAGAGCTCCCCACCCCCCCACACACATACACACATATAGACACAGGGGCCAAGTGGTAGACATCCTCTATCTTGCTTTCAGCAAGGCCTTTGACTCTATGCCCCACAAAAGGCTGATCAGAAAGTTGGTGGATCTTGTGGTTGGGGAAAAGATGACCAGATGGGTGAAAAACTGGCTGAGGGACAGAACCCATGGGGTAGTTGTGGGAGGAGAGTTATCTGGCACCAGAGAGGTAACCAGTGGGGTCCTGCAGGACTCAGTGCTGGGGCTGGTGCTGTTCAATGTCTTCATCAATGACATTGAGGATGGTTGGGGATGGCATTAAGGGTGAAATGTGTCTATTCACAGATAACACCAAGCTCTGTGGGAGAGTGGACACAGCTAAAGGGATGCAGGACCCACAGGAAGATCCGTAAAAGCTGGGGAGGTGGTCCAGGATCTGGCAGCTTGGCTTCAATGCCAAGAAATGCAAAGCTATGCATATTGGAGCCAAGAATCCCAAGACAGAGTGCTACATGGGTGGAGTCTGAGTATCTGCATCGGGGAAGAGAAGGACCTGAGAGTGATGATCACTAGTGACCTGAAACACTCCATGCAGTGCAAGAAATCAGCAGCAAAGACAAACAAGATGCTGGGATGCATATCTAGGGGGTGATCAGTAGTATGAGAGCGGAGGTTATATTGCCCTTGTACAGGGCACTGTAAGGCTGCATCTAGGGTATGGAGTTCAGTACTGGTGCCCACACCTCAAAAAGGACATCAACCTGCTAGAGAAGGTCCAGAGGAGGGCTACAAAGATGATAGCAGGTCTACAGGGTAAGGCATACAAGGAGAGGTTGAGGGTACTGAACATGTACTCCCTGGAAGACAGGAGACAGATGGGACATGATTGGGACTTTCAAGTACTTGAAAGGGATAAATAAGGTTGACAAGGAGAATCTCTTTAAGCTGAGTGGCAGTCATAACATGAGGGGGTACAGACTTAAGCTGGAGTGTGGGAGGCTTAGGAGGGTGGTCAGGAAGCACTTCCTCACAGAGAGGGTGGTGAACACTTGGAATGTAATGACAGAAGAGGTCATCTCATTGAAAACAGTGGGCAGCTTTAGCAGAGGCTGGGCTAGGCATAGGGGGAAGGTAAGGATCATGAATAGGGAGGTTGGGAGAAGTGGGGAGGGAGGGCAGGAACATTAGCAAGAAAGGAGGGTTACTAGTGGGGTACCACAGGGTTCAGAATTAGGACCAGTCCTCTTCAATGTCTTTATAAGTGACATTGTGGAAGGACTGGAAGGAAAAGTATGTCTCTTTGCAGATGACACTAAGAACTACAACAGAGTTGATGCACAGGGTGGGGTGGAAAGGATGAGAAGGGACTTGGCAAGGTTAGAGGAATGGTCAAATGTATGGCAACTTAGATTCAATGCTAAGAAGCATTGCAATGCACCTGGGAAACAAAACCCAGGGGAAGAGTACAATGGGGGTGAGATACTAACAACAACAAAAATGGAAAGGGACCTGGGGGTAGTCATATCAGATGACCTAAAGGTGGGCAAGCAATGTGAGAGGGCAGCAAGGGGGGCTGGGGTTACTGGGATGCATAGGGAGAGGCATCACCAGTAGAAAACAGGAAGTTATTATCCTCTGTACAGACAGCTGGTGAGACCCCATCTGGAGTACTGCGTGCAGTTCTGGAGACCCAATCTCCGCAAAGACATAGACAGGATGGAAGCTGTCCAGAGGAGGGCACTAAAATGGTGCAGGGTCTGCACCGGAAGACATATGAAGAGACACTTTAAGAAGTTTAATATGTATAGCCTCGAGGAAAGGGGAGAGGGGGACATGATAGAAACTTTCAAGTACCTCAAGGGAATCAACAAAGTCCAAGAGGGTAGCATCTTTCAAAAAAAGAGGTGTGCAAGAACAAGAGGGCACAATTTGAAGGTGGGGGGGGCAGCTCAGAGGTAATTTAAGGAAGTATTTTTTCACAGAGAGGGTTGTGGATGCATGGAATGGCCTTCCAGAGGAGGTTGTGGAGTCAAAATCAGTGGTGGAATTCAAGCATGCATGGGACAGTCATAAGGCAATTCTGGGGGTTGGGGGTAAGAAGAAGTAGGCTGCTGGTTAACTAGGATCTGCAGCTTATCCAGTAGGTAGGGAAATGGGCAGACTGGGTGGGCCAAGCGGTCCTTATCTGCCGTAAAATTCTATGTTTCTATGTTTCTATTAGCACAAGCTGTGGACCCTGCAATACGAGCAGACTTGAAAGACCAATTGGCCTTTTTCTGGTGGCTTCTTCATATGTTTGTATGTATATTTGGTGAGAAACAAACATATTGATAACCAGTTAAAATGAACTCTATGAAACTAAAAAACAAACAGAAAAACAACAACACACTGAAGTCCTGTTAAATGTTCATCTTATGAAGTAAAGGTCTGTATAAGTTTAAGTGGGGTAGTGTGTCATGAAACCCAAAACAATATTCATGCCATTTGTTACCATACTGAGAAGTAAAATAAACTTAATTTCAATCTAGTAGCAGATGGCATGAATATTGATTTGGGTTTTATGACTCATTACCCCACTTAAACTTGCATAGACCTTTACTTCATAGGATGGACATGTAACAGGACTTCAGAATTTTTTTTATTATTATTGATATTTTCATAGAGTACTTTTTAACAAGTTATCAATATTGTTTGTTTCTCACCAAATATACGTGTGTGGTGGGGGGGCAGGAGGGTTGTCTTGGGTGAGTGTGTATGGAACAGGGAGCTTAGTGTGTGTTGGGGTAATTTTCTGTTTGTGTTTTTGAGGGGGTTTGAAGGATGCTGTGTGTGTGGAGGGGACTGGGGCTGTGCTTACATATTTAGGTAGGCTTATATTCAGGTACGTGTTATAAATATGCTACAGGGTGTCAAGACTCTTGGCTCACATACATAGTGAATATACACTTCTTTTCTACTTATCATTTCCAGGGGGTAGTTTAATTCCATGGAGGGTTTATACAGATTCTTAAGAATGCATTCACTTACCTCCCTCCCATACTAATCACCTGCTGTATTTAGATGCACCTCTTAACCCAGGGGTCACCTCCCAACCTCAGCACTTCACTGATCCCCACCCCAACACTACCTACCCCCCCACATCTCATGGCACACCCCACCCCCTCTCCCTCCATTCCTCCACTATGTCACCCTTGTCTATTACCTTCTCTGTATTTATCTTCTCCAGGGTGTGTGAACTCACGGATGCAGGCATATCTTGTACAATGTCTCAGCAGTGTCTACTTGTGTGAACTTTTTTGTAACTTACTGCACCATCTCTGTAAATGTATATACTGATGACTCATTATTGAACTTTGAACATTTTAAGATGTATTAACTCGTTTACTAGGTGGTTCTTGTGAGATTTAAATGTTATTATTTTTTTTATTTGGCAATAATACTAGCAACTGATATTATCGTATTAAAAATAGTGTTACAATACTGTAGATTTTAATGTTTATGAAGTGTATTAATTGGTTGAGAGTATAGTTTAAAATATATCTCCAGATAAATGTAATTCTGTATGAATGTTTTAAACAGTTGTTCATACAAGGTATATTTTTCTTATTACTCTTATTACCATACATGTATTTCTGTTGTACAGTTTTTTATCAAAATACTATTAAGTTTTAACTTGGACATTTGGGTAATAAATCTGAAGGTCTTGCTTCTAATTTTGAATGTATTCTCTTAACACAAATATTCATCGTTGACCTCAAAGCTTTTATTACACCATGTATATAGACTGCTTTTACCCCATGTATAGTATTGCTTTGGGAAGTGCTTTGACTGAATCATCAAAGCTGGACCAAATTCGTTAGACTTGAGTAAAAGTCAAACCGAATTTACTAATGGCCAACTTCTCTCACCCTTACTCTGAGAATCTCACAGCAGTCACAGACAGAGGCAAAAAAGCAGAAATAGGTGCGTTAAATACATGAATGAACTGAAGCAAGATATGTAAGAGAGACAGTTAATAATATGATTTGTAAACAGAGTAGCCCATCAACATTTACTGTATCCAACTCAAGAAGTGCATTATTTACTGTAAATGATGAAACAATCCTAGGATCCAGTATAGCCAGCAGGTATGACTATTGGAGGTTAGCTCAGCTTGGTATCAACTAAAAGAGTATACTCTCTACCCACTATTTAAGACACGTGCTAAATTTCCATTATATCATTTTTATTGTAAGTAATAACCATTATCCAGACTACTGTGAAAACTACTGGCTTAGCCTCCTAATTTGTATCTCATTTAATTTTTTTTTGTCCACTGGGTAAGCTAACTTAAGGCTTCTGACTGTGAAGACGATCATAATGGGCATTTATAATACAACTGACTGATACAGATCACAAACAGTTTGACTGTCAATGTTATTCTAAAATACTACTGTGGTTTTAATAGTCAAACTGCTATCGCAAGGATAAGTGAATGTCTTCCACGCAAGTGTCTTGCTAACTTTTCATTATATCCTTTTTCTTGCAAGTAACAATGTAAGAGATACAGCCTCATTCTCATTGAATATGAGCCAGGACCTTACATAAGGCTTCAACTGAAGAAAAATTGATTACATTAGTCAGTGGACCTTAAGTTTTCACTTTCAGAGCCAAGTATTAAAAAAAATAATTCTTTACCTTTTGGGCAGTACCGCAGTAGATGCAAAAGCAGATGACCAGCAGTCGAATATTAAATATTATATTGCAGCCCATGTTGTCTTGATTAAATGTCTTACTTTGTAAAACTAGTATTTTGTATGCGCTTTCTCCCTGCCTGTGGTACCAACCCTTCTACCATCTCAATCCACAGCAAGTTTTCTTCTGTTTTATACTATTTGACTGACGTCACTAATGCAATAACCACCATCTTAAATATAGCTTTCTGCTTTGGTAATAATGCAAACACAAATTTAAATCTGCAAATTATTAATTCATCTTTGCTAATGTTAATGTTTTACAACAGTCCATTGATAATATGTAACTTATGTATTTCAAGCTGTCAACCACCGTGTATGTTTTTTGGATGAATTATGTTACTGTGCAGCATGTGAAAAACAAATGTTTGCTCAGGTTGGTATCTAAAGACTAGCTCCAATATATTAGATAAGGTTTGTACTAAACAAGGACAAGTTAAAAGCAGTTTGGGGACTTCAGAAACATTCAAGCAGGGCACTTGTCGATTGCCAAAGCTAGTGTCAGCCAGTTTTCCAGTTATAAGCAGGTTATGGCTGCCCTTATTTTACATGGAATTATTCCAAACAAAAATGCTTTTGTACAATTGATGTGATGTGGAAATGTTACTGAACCATTTTTGTGACATGCTAGTGATGATAAACCACTTTTTCCACACTTGTTATAAGCAATAATCCATAACAGGATGTAGATTATGTTGGGATTTGCAAATGCCTGGTATAGTGTGTCTCAACGTCACAGCCTAGGTGACATAAACCACACCAAAAGTAGATAAACCCCAGCCTAACCCACACCCTGGAGTGGATTATTGTGACTATGCAATCATCTGGAAGTAAATAAAGGATTACAAAATTTTTAAAAATGGTTTCTTTTTTGTTTTAAACATTTTTATTGTTGTAATCCTTCATCTGTACATTATATAGTCCACTGTTCATGGTAGCATATGGTTGTAAGAGTCCCCCCCCAACACATCCTCCTCCTTCTTCCTAACCAACACACAGATATGTTGGGATGCTTTTTTTTATTTTTTTATATTATTTTTTCTAGAGGGAGAGAGAGAGAGAGAGAGAGAGAAATTAGATGTAAAGTGGTTTTGTGCCAGATATTAAAAGATAATTGCATCCAGGAGTGAGCAGCACTATTAAACTAGAGCAAGAGATCTATCCTCCATGCAAAGTCAGCTCCATGAATAAGCACTACTTGCCTGTTTGAGTAAGTGTGCAGAGATGGAGTAAGTTAGTCAATATGAAAAAAAAAGGAATTAGTGGTCCTTGATCAGGGACTGCAAATGTATATTTTTCTGTTAACATTGTTTGGGATTGATACTTTTTGAGAACAGATCACGCCATTGGGGAAAGTGCAGGAATGGAGCAATGGATGGATGTAAGAAATCTACAACTTAAAATGTGTGTGTGTGGGGAGCTTGAATGATAAAATTGTTTTGGGAGATGTATGTTTTAACTGTCTTTTGGTTTGCAGTGGTCTGCTTTAGGGGTTAAAAAACTGGCAGTAGGATTGTTTTAAAATTTTCCTGGGGGGGCAGGTATAATGATACCAGTTGTTGTTCTGCTGCCACCCCAGCTAACTAACACTTTTAACATGGGTTGTCACAGGACTTACCCATGCTCAACAGTGCCAGTCAGCCAATCAGGATCATGGATTCTCTGAACCTATTGTATAATTAAGCAATAAGGCACTCCAAGGTGTGGTATATCATGTGATATCATTATGCCTCAGGTGGTTGGGCAAGAGGCCACCGGCCGAGTGTGTCCAACCATTCGAGAAGTGATGATATCCCATGATATACCACACCCTGGAGTGCCTTATTGCTATTAGGAACTGGCTTTAATGTTTTAGTAGAAAAAAATTGGAAAAAACTTTTAAAACCTTCTGAAAATGCTTTTTATTGGGTGTTGGTGGAATATTTTTTTCATAAAATAGTTCCTGAGCAGCAGGTGGCGCTGTTGTAAGTAGAGTTTGTGGAATTCTGTCGCACTGTGCCACCACTGCTCTGAGTTTTAAAATATGATTTCCCATTTGATCTGTTCATTCTGCCTGGCCTGATGTGGGACCGGGTGAAGGTTTGTGTTTTTTTTTTTAATTATCGTCTGAAGAAGCACAATCTGAATGGAAGCAATGGAGGTGGACATCTCCATTTTGTGGTGTTAATTGGGCAGTACCCTGAGTAGCTTTTGAAAGGGGAGAGCAACAGTATGGGTAAAAATGTTCATGCAGAGGTGTTTCTGCTGAGTTACCCTGCTACTGTGTTTTTTGCTTGCTTTTCTTCCTGCTTTTAATTGGGGACTCGGACCATCAGCAGCAGTTTTGTTTTGCCATCGTGAGTGGTTTCAATCTGCAGTGGGCAGGGGTTACTTGTCAGATGAGGTTACATAAGGTGTGTGTCTGTGGTCTGCTGTTGGGACACAGTCCATTTGTGTGCTACAGTCGGTGGCAGATTATTTGTATAAGCGGTGCCATATTCTGTGTGTTAAGCTCTAAATGGTGTAGACCGGGGCAGTCGTTTGTGGTGGCATTTTGTGTTGCATTGTGGACTGAGGGATGTGGTGAGTGTTGCTGGTGGATATATTTTCTGTACGCAAGGAGGCTGGTGGCTGGAGGTTTTTTGAAGCCATGATGATGTAGCCAGATATCATCACAGCTTCAAAAACCTCTCGGCCAATCAGCTTCCCATATTTATGATCCCCAGTTCATAACTGGTATTACAGCTGCAAGTATAGTTCTACTAGGAGGCATAGCATTAAAAACAAAAACATAAGTAACAATCAGTTTACACATGCTCCAGCATGCACTAGCAACTTGGAGGACCCATGTTGAAAAATGATATTTGATGAACAGTCCCATCATTAGAATAATGCAATTCCTGACAAATCCTGTCATCATGGGTCCTCTTTTTTCCCAGCATTCCATGCCATTTAAGTTTACAGCCCCCCAGTCCATCTGTATTTTCCACTCCTCCTTTCTCAGTTGACAATTTTTTTCTCCATCTTTTTCCTGCCTCTGAGGTATTAATGTGTTTCTCATTGTAGTTTGTGTCAGACGTCTCACTCTGGCCTTTATCTCTACAGTTTTCTACAGTTTTCTTACTCTTTAGTCTCTATTTTATTTTCTATGAGCTGTATCAGATTTTGCTTTGAATTGTTCTTGCTGTTTTTCTTCTCTCTCCACTGTGCTTGTTTGTTTGTTTTATACTATCTGTGTTCTTTTCTCTTTTTCCTTTAATGTTCTGTTCCTGTTTAGTTTGCTAACGCTAATGCTTAAGCTTCTTTTTTCATGCTTTGCTGCTACTCATATTGCATGCCACTTCCACTGCTTCTTCAGTCACATGCTACCTGCACTGTCTCTACAATTGTTTCCCAAACAGAACCCAAGGAAACTACCATTATAGTACTTTGATACATTAATAACTTTGCAACAGTTGAACCAATGTGCAAAATATTTGGTATGCTTTGTGGCTTGGGGAAGATCTCTTGAGCTGCCAAATTTTGTGTGAATCCCTTTTGGTTGTTGAGATACAGAGTACTAAAAAAAGCTAAATTTCAAAGGATTTTGTCAATTTCTTTTGATAGCCGTTTCTCAGAAATGGCTTTTGCTTATGGTCTGAAATATCCAGGGTCGAAAGCCTTTGCCTTACAGATGTGCTTTTTGAAGGTTTGATGAAAAAATATTATTCTTTGCAAAAGTTATTCAATGTTTAATTACCCATTATTTCCTCTGGGAAAAATAGATCTGCCGTGTAAAAACAAGCTTGTTTTCATGGGGAGGAAGCTTGTTTTAGCAAGGCAGTAACTTGTTGTCACAGGCAGTATTATATGGCGTCATAGGGAGCCAGGTTGTCTAGTGGTATCCCCTGCCTGCCTGCCTGCCCATTATTTTCCCCTATCCTTGGTGTCTAGTGGCACTCCCCACTCACATTACGTCTCCCTGTATCTACTGGCACCCCCTCACCCTCCCATTATCATGCATAATTTTTTTCAGGAATTTGTTGACTGTAAGGTGCCCAATCGCCCTGTCAGCATGTAAGCTCCCCCCATCGTGGGACACTGGGGATCCCACTCTTAGCGTCCCACATAATGTTTTTTGTATATTTGACAACAGGAGGCGCCCAATCCCCCTGTCAGCATGTAAGCCCCTGCCTGCCAGCATGAGACACTGGGGATCCAGCTCCCAGTGTCCCAAAAGATACTTTTATAATTGCCAACAGGGAGGTGCCCAAATCCCCTGTCAGCTTGTAAGCCCCCCTCCAGCGTGGAACACTGGGAATCCCACTGCCAGTGTCCCAAAAGATGTGTTTATATATTTGCTGACAGGGGGTGCCCAATCCTCCTATAGGAACTGTTAGCTCAGCACAGTGCGGCACTGGGAAGCCAACCCCCAGTGTCCATGCACAACATAGCAGTGCTCCCCCAGCTGTGTTGGACACTAGGAAACCCATCCCAGTATCCCAAAAGAGTGAGCTTTATTTAACCCTGCAAAAAAGGAAAACAGTCCCCTGATGTCTTTTTTTATGCAAAAAAGAAAACATTCCCTCATCATCTCTCCAACCCCCTCTCCTATCCCAACCTTCCCACTGAGCAACCAACCACCCCACACCTCCATTGCCCTAAACCTACCAAGGGAGGTCAGTGGTTGTCATCTTCTGTGGACCGGGATACATCTGCATTCTTCAAAGCCGAACTGCAAACTGAAGAATGAAGTGAAGTGCCCTATAATGGCTGTCAATCGCATTTTGTACTTATGTTGATATCTCACCCATTTTTAGGTATTTTTGCACCATATTTTCAATGAGGACTTTATTTGGACCCCACCTCATGAGCACTTGCACTGTCATTTCATTCGATGGTCCCAAAAGGTGATTTTTGGGTCACTATGTAGAATCACCTTTTGGGATCAAATAATGAAATGACAGTGCCATTGTTCATGAGGCGGAGTCCCAAAAAGCCCATGTAGAATATCTGATGCAAAAAATGTGAAAAAATGACCAAGTTACACATGCATGTTAACATTTTTTTACATACGCAGTTAACTATGCCAATTTTTTATATTTTCACTCCAAATTTTCAACATACACATTTTTTCACACCATACTTACCTCATTGTCTTATTCTGTACCCATCTTAGCTTACTTACTGTTGGAATTGGGTGAGCATTAGGGTTCAAAGTGCCAAGGCACACCAGTAGCACCTGTTCCTGCATGCAGAGTAGGGGTAGGGTATTAGAGTTGGAAGCCGAGTGAGGGGGTGGCAAGTAGGGTTTAGGAATGTTAATTTCCCTTCATGCCTGTTCCTGCATGCACAGTGGGAGTGGGGTGTTAGGGTTGGGATCCCTAAAGTCATATTTCCCTTCTTTTGACACTTCAACCCTAATCATGCATTAACAAAGTTTTTTGCAATTCATTCAATCCAAGCCCTGAAGGCTTTATAATTATGTATGTGTTCTTTGCATTTTCCTGCAATCCAGTCTATTGCTTGTTCCATGATTACACTGTTTACCATTTGTTAGCTGATCCTGGTTGCTTTATGTGTTTCTCTTGTGTAATTGTTCCCTGATGTATTCTCCTGGGTCATACCTGTAAATAGGCATTTACTTGTCTAGTGTATCTTACCTAGTAAACAAACACTAAATAAATAAATACAATTCAAGGCACAACAGGCACACATGGCAATTCTTCACTACTAGCCAGCTTTTTAATTGGATTTGCCAGCACTAAATTCAAACCCTATCTTCTAGACAACCAAAAAACTCACACTTTTGGTGTTTGCTTTTCATTAACTTTTTGCTACAACCCCTGAACATTTGGTTTGACTGGTGCATTTGGTTTGGATGATTCAAACCAATCAAAAATATGAACAGCTGGATCACAGTTCACATGTCTGAAATCACATGCAGTGTTGGAAAAGGAAAACAAATTCAATGGGGGAACCTACCACCTTTCACATAGCATCCAGCATGCCTGACAGAGGTCTAGGAACATATTTCTTCATTATATGTTTCATTTTATCACTTTATTTAATAAATGTTATGCTTTCAAAGGGGTACATGTTACATAAGAGCAGACCATTTCCTTATTTTGTGACAGGAATGGAGTCAGACTTTCAGTTTCACTCCCAGAACTGAGTTACTCCACCCCCCATTTCTGCCCCTCACCCCTTTTCCAGCACTGATCACATGATTGCCAGAGTCTTTCAGAGAGGCAGTCACATGTTATGCAACCACGTTTTGAAATCAGCTTGATGATTGGCTGCAGTGAGACAGCTACAGCAGAGCCTGCCCGGATGTACTGTAACTCAGTAGAAGAAATCTCACAAATTCCTGCATGGCAAAAGTGCTTAATTGCCATTGAAGTTCATTGTTTCCTGCAGCACACTGCAGCACTCTGCAGAAATACTGCACGGTAATGTGCTGTATCTTGGTTGATGACTCTGTAATCCACGTACCAGGTGTCAGGTTGAGTGGTGGCTTAACAAGACTATCATATTAAATCTACTTTAGTGAGTTTTGTAAACTTTTCAACAGAAACAAGTGGGCTTCTTTTGCAGTCAGTCATCTTTGTTATATACAAGTATAAGACAGAACAATTAGCATCATCATACATCTGAAAGAGTATCACATGCTAGTACACATACAATAATACACAGGATTCAAATAAGATTCAATCTTTAGTAGAAATACCATCACTAGAAACACTGGGCAGTGGGTGAGATGGAGAAACATGGTGGGAATGGTTAGGGATGGAAAAGGATCCAACTAAATGTGGACAGAGAGTGGGCCTGAAGGAGAGGACAAGGGGGTGAGGTATGGGACCCTATTCAAGGAAAGCACTTTGAAAGGACAGGAGAAAGAATGGAAAACACCATACTTTGTGGGGAGTGCAATAGCAAGCAGACTGGCCTGCCCAGATAGGGAGGGCAGAGTGGGGTGCAGGGGAGTAGAGGGAGGCCTGTAGTACCTACAAGCCACACAGGTCCACCTAAAGGTGAGACAGTAGGAGAAGGGTGACCGTTCCCCCCAACCCTCCCTCTGTTTAATGGTTCAGAGGAGGAGGAGAAGTTACAGGAAAACTCCAGACAGGGGTATTGACCATTTCATGGGGGGGCAATAAGTCAGTGGGGACATGGGGGGGGGGAGAATAGATAACCTGGAAAGAGGGAATTCATGAGGGTCCATGGGAAACTTCTATCTCTTGGAGGGGGGAACATGAATCTAATATGCAGAGGGAAGAGTTTATGCAGGGGGAACACATCTTGTAATACCAGGTCAGAGAGCCCTTCATGAAATATGAAAGCCTGGTGTAGAGGGCCAGCTGGGATATTGCTCTCTTCCATGTTCCCATAGTGGGGACATTCACCATGTGTCAGTGGTAGGCATTTGTGCTGACTGATACTGTCAGCTGAGGTGTATGACATTTGGGGAAGGCCTGTTAAGAAGAACAGGGATAATAGTCAGATTTGAAAGCATTGGACAGTAGAGCAGGCCTCCTGAACCCCCAGCCAAAGTGCTGAAGGGAGGGACTGGACTACATGATGTGTTACATAGCTTTTCCAAAGGAACCACATTGCCCACAGTGGTCATGCAAGAAGAGGCTATGGTTCATATTATGTAAACAGTCCATGACAGTTAGGGCAGGCCAATTGGGCCACACTCTAGCATGGCAACCAGTTCTCCTCTGAGATCTGAACCTGAAGAGATGATTCCAATGTTTGACACGGCTTTGTAGTGATATTAGGAGACCAACTCTTATGGCCCAATATTTCATTCTACTTTTCTTTTTTGAAACTTTAAACCATGTTGTCACCAGTAAGGGAGGCTGTACAAGAGGGAAAGTCGTCTTCTAATCAGGGACAGAGATAGATTCTGGAGTTGTAAATATTCCCACAACTCAGAACAAGGAAGGTTAAAATAAGCCTGTAAATTCTGGAAGAAATCCAACTTGAGGGTCCCAGGATTATAAAGGTCCTCAAGGGTACACATCTCCAAAGTTTCCCAAGTGTTCCAGTGGACCATCTGAAGGTCGATGCATAGAGTCGGGATGTTTTAGGGTGTGAGGTAGCATAATAGGGGTGAATGAGTTGTGAGTCATGGGCCTCAATTCTTTCCAAGCCTCCACCAAGGCTGATATAGTTAGTCAGACTTTTAGAAGGGTTAAGACACGGGCATACAGATATGTTGCCAAGAAGCAGCCTTTACCTAAGGTTTGCTTCATGTGCTCCAAAGTGGTGATGTGTTTGCTGGTGGGACAAACCACTCACAGGTTAGTACCCGACAAAAGGCTATGAGGTGGTACTATTAAAACTAGGTAAGAGTCTGCCCCTCACCTCCAGTGCCACCAAAGTTTTAACCAGTTGTAACGCAGATGCTTGCCTTCCCATAGGAAGTTTTAAATTTATTTTATTAAATTTTGTTAACCAGGTAGGCTGACTGGGCCCCAGAGGTCCTTTTTTAGAGACGACCGGGGGTTACTTACATAGAGCTAAGTAAGCACAATCAAGTAATACATAGTAGAACATTGCATACAGAAGGGCTGTGACATTGTACAGTAACAAGTCATACAATCACAACAACAGTGGCATCAGTTAGATTTAGGGCAGATGGAACAATAACATACAAAAGCAAGACAGAATAAGGCTAAAGGTACAGGGCTAATGGTACAAGGTTACATTGGGAATTACAGGATTTCATTAGGAAGGGCAACTATTTACAGGTCAGGTACACATGGTCTATGGTGGTAGCTAGATGCCAGTAGTGGCAGTTAGGTCACCCATGTCCTAGCAACAGGGGGCGTGATTTAGCTAGTCTACTGGACAGACAGAGGAGCTGAGGTTCAGGAGGTGAGTACGTAGACCCTTCTGGAAAATTACTAGGGAGGGAGCTTGTTGGAGGTGACAGGAGATCTTGTTCCATAGCATAGGGGCTATCTGGGCAAAGGATTTACTGCCAGCAGTGGATCTGGACCTGGGGAGTGCAAGGAGAGCTTTGCCCAAATTGCAGAGGGGCCTGCTGGGCTGCTTTGGGCCAAGTAGCCCAATTATCCCTGTGGGGGATAATCTGAGAGGAGCTTACATGTCCAGTTTAGCAGAGGGTGCTGGAGACTGAGGTTTAGGGTGAGCCATTTGAGTGTGACTAGGGCTTCACCATGGTAGGTCCTCAAATGGGCTTTTGTGGTGAATCATGCTATCTTGTGGTACAATGTCTGTAGTCTGCCAAGGTCAAGTTTTCCAATGCTGAGTAGGGTTGGGGTTGCATAGGTAAGAGTAGGTAGGAAGATACTCTGAGTGACTGACAGCCTTGTCTCAGGTATCATATTGGTGCTAAGACGATATAGCAGCCCTGAGTTTTTGGTGGATGCTTTTATCACCATATCTATGTGAGGCTTTAGCGTGAGTCCCTGGTCCAGTGTAAGACCCAGGTATCTGAAGGATTGGACCACCTCGATAGTTGTTCCCGCTGAGGTGACCAATAGTAGGAGATGTGCCTGGGAAGGACCCAGAGATTTTGGACCAAACAGGAGCGCTTGGGTCTTGTTAGTGCTGAGGACCAGGTGATTCTCTACCAGCCACACTTCAGCCTGGGTGAAGTCAGCCTGGAGTAGGGGTCCAAGGTCATCCCAGTGCAGAGCAGTTCTATAGAGTACTGCGTCATCAGCATACTGCACCACAGAGCTACTCCCGCAGTGGTGGCGGAGGTCACTGACAGACAGGGAGAAAAAAAGTGGGCCCAGAATGGAGCCTTGAGGCACCCCCTCATATAGAGACAGAGAGTTGGAGGTTGCTCCTCTCCAGTTGACCTGCTGGGAGCGGTCAGTCAGGTAGTTGTGGAACCAGTTCAGGGCATGTTGGTCCAGGCCAGATGTGCTCAACTTGGTTAGCAGGAGTGGGTGATCTACCAGATCAAATGCCTTGGTCAGGTCTATAAAGACTTCCCCTGTGGGGGTGCCTTTATCCAGTGTAGCTAGGACCTCGGAGGTGAACCTGATGAGGGCGATGTCTGTCCCGTGGTTTTTACAGAAACCATGCTGTGAGGGGGCCAGAGATTGGTGGTTTTCCAAGTAGTCTGTCAGTTGGCCATATACGAGCCACTCCTGTATCTTTGCCAGGTGGCAAAGGATAAAGATGGGTCTGTAGTGGCCAATAGGATCTCTGGATCCACCCTTATGGATTGGGACCACATGGGCCTGTTTCCATGTCCTGGGGACTGCCCCCACCAACAGGGATCTATTTATTAACATGGTGACAGGTAAGGCTATGGTGGGGGCAGTTGCCTTGAGTAGACGAGGGTCCAATCCATCAGGTCCAGGTGATCCCATTGGTTTAAGGTTTGCAGGAGGGATAGCACTTCTTTGACACAGATGAACCTCGTGGCATTAATTCTTGAGAACCAGTACAGAAGAATACATACTGAGAGAAGAGAGAAGCAGTGGAAATTGTTTGGAGCTGTCATCATTTTTAGTGCAGTAATTTTCCCAGCCATGGACATGTGGAGGGCCTGCTACCATCTGATGCAATTTAAAAGTGGAGACAAATCTGTGGGACCTTTTACTGAGAACTTTCTCATGAGGCTGGCCTGCTAGTGCAGAGGCTGAGTGTCTGTCTGTGACACCGATGACCTAGGTTTGGAAACAAACTCAGGACATCTGAGTGCTGGCCAGGGGAAGAAGGAATGAGCATCTTAAAGCCTGCTCTCCTTCTCCAGGGAGGAGGTAGAGTGTTTGACACACTCTGAGGACTGCTGGTTGAATCTGGGGAGTCCCACCATGACAGTGCCTTCACTTCGGGGAGGACTGGTCGGGACATTACTGCACATCCACTCCCCCAGGTACTGCGAAGAAATCTCTTCAGTCCCCCAACCATGATGCCCCCACTTCAACACCATTTCCACTGCTCACCAGGGTCCATTGGGGGGTCCCACCCCTGTGGTCCCACCCTGGGTGGTAAGCCACGGCTAGCCACAATTGCCCATGGGGAGGGGATGCCTGCCCAAGAGCCCTGCCCAGGGGGATAAGCCGATGCATGGTTGGTTGGCATGCAGAGCTGGGGCCAAAAGTTCTGATAATGGGGAATTATGTGAAGACTGGAGGGAAAAAAAAAAGAAATTCCTCATGAGGTGTATTCTCAAGTATATAATGGAGACCTTGGGCCACCTCAGTTCCAAACCACAGATTACAGCTTCCATGCATGAAGATGAAAGCAGGAGAACCCTGTTTTTGCAGAGTTCATTTTTAACTCTGAGATCTCCACAAAGGAGTTCACAAGGAGCAGCATCAGAGGAATACTAAGCAAGGCAACAGACAAGAGAGCTGGGAATTCATCCATGTAAAATTGTCTTCGGTATTCTTGGTTACCCACTGCAAACCCTCCCAGAGGACCATGCTCCCTTATAGCAACAACTACGGACTTGACGACTAACACAAAAGGTAAGGGGAAAGCTGGTACCCCTGCACTGTACCTTTGGTCAAAAGAAAAGAGGAAAAAAGGAAGTTATTTGCAGGGTCCCATATTTTCTGTGATTTTACGGATGCAGCATCTGCCACAGAAACATGGTCCTGTCAAAGAAATAAGCCTCTGCTGCAGAAATAGCATTTTTTGGTATAATAAAAATGGCCATCACCACTGAAATTCCAACTAAATGACTGAAATGACTGTGAGCAAGCTTATAATGGCATTAGAGTGAGTTTTTGCAACTCTATTGTATATCCTTCCCCCAGGTTGCATAGTCAGTGGAGTCACTCCTTTCCAGTCCCCTGGCACTCAGCCCTCAAGCTTATGACCATTATGGCCATCTATAAACACTGAGAGAACTGCAGGAAGTCTATTACATGAGAAAAATTGTGGTTCTATTTGCCAATTGCAGAACTGTAGAATGAAAAAATATCAGCAATTATTGCGGACACAAAATGGAAGGCTTTCTGAACCTTTGTCAACTGTAAAATTGTTCAGCTACTCTCTAGCGTCAAAGTAAATCCTTACAGAGTGGAACAGAAGAAGATGTGGAAGGCATGTGGCATTGTCACAGATGACACCACCAATGTTGAACTGCATGAACAGAAAGAAGCAGCTAGAGCAGCGTTACAGCACAAACCATCACCACCATGCTTACAGCAAGTGGGTGGGATGCAACCATTGGAGCAGCACTGTTTAGCAACCAGGCAATTCTGGTCTTCAAGCAACTGAGCAGGCAGGGGATGAAATTCTCAGAAGCATAGCTGGCATAGCTGTGGTAAACCAGCACTGGGCAGGTGGGAGGGTGCCATGGGACAATAAAACAGACTGCAGTAACAAAAAAACAAAAAATAAAAAATAAATAAATAACCCTACAATTCCCCCATGCCCTACATCCAATCCAAATCATGATGCCAGAATTGCTTTGCATTGCCTTGCATGTGCATCTGTCAAATTGTCCCAGGCTGCCTTTTTCTGAGCATTCTTTCTGGATAACTAGATTTTATTTTGGGGCCAATTTGAGTTGCCAGAGAACGCAAAGCCTATCCACAGAATTGCTGCAGAATTGCTCATAGTCTGACCGCAGCAAGCATGAGGTCCCGCCACAGAATGTAGGTCCAGTTTGCCACAGCAAACACAGGTTCCTGGTTATTTGTTAAGACTCTTGCAGAGGGAGTGGTATACAAAGTTGATACCCACCGTAGAAAACTGGGACTGATTTTCCTCTGAGCCAGCACCCAGTGGAGACACTCCCACTCTATGGAGTCAAATGCTTTCTCAAAATCCACCTTAACTGTGGCTGTGGATGTGGATGGCAAGCTGGTCACTTGCATAAGTACAAGGAGGGAGCAGAGGTGATCAACCCCAACACTGCCCTTCACAAAGCCCATCTGGAAAAGATGAACCATGGAGGACAAGTGGACATTCAACCTGTGGGCTAGAGTCTTCACCAAAAGCAGTGTTTACTGATCAGTAATATGTGATGATTGCTACTCAGGGATAGCAGATTTTCTCCTATTTGGGAACAACTGTAATCACAGCCTCTCTGAAAGTGGGGGAGGGGATTTTTTTCAGAGCACTGCAAGTCTGTAAAGACCCAGAACAAAACAAAGCAGACAGCTTGGTTAGGGATTTGTATAGTGCCCCAAAGTGAGGAGGCACAATAGAAAAATGAATTAAATAAATTAAATGCCCCTCGGGGCCCTAGATCAGTGAGGGCAGTGCAGGGGTAGTGTATAGTGCCCTTCCTTTAGTGTGCCCCCTGCCATTCATAGAGCAGATGCTGTAAAAAAAAAAAAAAAAAAAAAGTTGTCCTGTACTGTCCCTGGCTGCCTACTCCATTCTAGAATCCACCCAGGAGTAAGCATCGTATGCCCAGGCATTTTTCAGTATCCAGCCCATGCTGAATTGTTGTTGAAGCCAGCATTGCTAGGGACACAGCATCCTGAAGGCCGGCAGTTGGCTCAGTTGGAGTCAGGCCAGTGAAGCGGACGGGTGTTCACCGCAGTGGTGCTGTGAGCATAGAAGAGCCCTTGAGGAGTGCGTTTATGTATCTCAAAAGAAAAAAAGACATTCTCTTGTGGTGTGAGGGAGAGAGAGGGGGGACACAGGTCAGTGGCAGTAATTAAGGGGGCTTACCTGTGGTTCGCCTAACATCCCTCCATGCAGATGTCAGGTTCCGTGGTGCTCTGTGTGTGGTGTGGCAGGCCAAGAAGCATGTCAGTGGTCCCAATGTCCCAATCCTGCTCAATGTGGGCTCTGTTTAGCCCCTTTATTTTTCTGGCTCATTTTTAAAAGTAAACAGAAAGTTGCTCCCTATTTGTAGCATGACTGAGCGGTGGTATCCAGCCAGAGAGAGAGTGAAGATGACCTGAGAGGCCTCAAGTCATCTGCTGCAGTGCCTGCCTTCTTTTGACAAGTCCCTCCCTCTGCCAGACCATCCAGCCTTCTGTACCTGCTTTCTTCACCGCGGGTCGGGGCAGTGATTCAGTGGCAACACCATCAGCCCGATGTTGACCACAAGCAAGTGTAAATCTAAATAAATAAAAGTTCTGAATGCACCTAGAGATCAGAGGAAAAATGGCTGAGAGCCGGGGGGGCAGTCGGAGGACCAGAAATTTAAATAATGTCATATTCATTTTGAGCGGAGCAACGCACTGAGGTGGGGATAAAGGCAGCAAGACCCTGCTGTATAAAAATGAATATTTATGAATAGTCGGAATAAGGAGAAGCCAAGGGCAGCAGACCCTAATTAGTTTAAATAAATATTTATTGAGGCAATCTCCCTGGGAGTTAAAGGGACAAGGCAAGGCCCAGCTAGACTGAAGAGCCAGTAGGGCTATGGAGACATCAAAGGGAGCAGTGTAAAGCTCCAGCTTTTGCCAGGTGGGCCAGTGGAAAATTACCTAGCAACCAAAGAAGTGCTGCCCTCCCATTTAATTGAAATAAAGTGAGCCCAAGTGTGTCAGCAGAGGGAATGTAACCCCTGTACAAGTTACTCCGGGAGTAGGTTGCCAGCAACTGAGGTTGCACTGGTGGAAGGAGGGAATTATATGGTTCTTTCTACCTTGGACCACACGTAGAGGTGGCAAACAGCTAGTGCTGGCTATCAAGAACCCCTGTCAGGGCTAAGTATGAAGGGAAAACAGGGCAAGTTAGCAGGGCAATAATGTTGTACTGTAACTGAATTTGTGAATTCTGCAATTGCCCCAAACTGTTCTACTGCTTGCAATTGCCCCAAACTGTGTTCTACTGATAGAAATTGCCCTGAAATGTGTTCTATTGTCTGCAACTGCTACAAGCTGCAATTGCCCCATACTGTGTTCTATTGCCTGCAATTGCCCAGAACAGATATACTGTGTTATCTGGAAACTCAGTATCCTGACACTCAGGATACCAAGTCCAGAGGGCTGAAATCCAGAAACCCGATGGCACTACTTGCCCAGCGTAATATGTCAGGCAACAGGGCAACATATGCCATGAGTTACAATGTGGGGGGGCTGCACCACCTGCACCCCTATGTGGGAGGCTCCACCCCTCACACCCCCGTAACTAAAATATCTAACTCCAAGGGGGAGGGGACCCTAGAGTAAAATTCTAAGTAGTTATGGGGATGCAGTGAGTAAAATGACATGACCTTGACCAGACCTCAGGTGACACGCAGCATGCTGGCTGGCCTACTGGTGGTTTACGCCTCCATGCCACTGGGGCAGCTCGGCCAGCAACCCCATCCAGCTATCCTTTCCCATACAGCAAAAGGGGTAAGGTAGCATTCCATCAGATCTGCCATATTATCCTGTCAAGAGGAATACCATCGGGTTTACTACTGTCAGGGTATCCCATCTATTGGGCAATGCTGACCAGGGTACTGGTTGTTAGGATAGTGAGCTACAGGATAAGGTAAGTATACCCCTAGATCTATGTTTTATTGCCTACAATTGCCGTGAATTGTGTTCTTGTGCCTGTAATTTCCCATAACAGTGTTCTTGTTCATGGAATTACCCCAAACTGTGTTCTTTTGCCTCCAATTGCTTCAACTGCAATTGCCCCGAAGTGCGTTCCTACCTTGTAACAGTGGTTTCCAGAAACAGTCTTCAGCAAGTCCAGGAAGGTGTTCAGCTGGTGCATCCCACACATTCAGTATCTAGCCTGAGTAGTGTTGCCTTGCAGTGCGAATCTTCTGGAAGAACATCATTCATGTTTTCCATCCCTAGCAACATCACATTTTTGGTTTTTTGCTGGTACCAGGTTATGTTCAGGCCTTGTACAGATCTTGTTGTCTAGTTTGTTGCTTTCTTTTCTTCTCACAGTTATTTTAGAATCTTATATTCCCATCTAACAAACGAAGGAAAAAAACACTATGGTTCTCAAAAGAGGTAGCAGGGACTGTTAAGGAGAAAAGGATAGCATTCAGGAAATATAAGGAAACACAGAAGGAGCAGGAAAGATAACTTTATCAGTTAAAGCAGAAGGAGGCAAGGAAGGCAATCAGAATAGCAAAGGCACAAACTGAGGAAAACATAGTCAACTCTGTTAGGAAGGTGGATAAAATCTTTTATAGGTACATTAGGGAGTGAAGAAAGACCAAGGGAGGGATACAGAGACCTAATAAAGGGAAGGGAATGTGGTAGAGGGTAACAGTGAAAAAGCAAGGATACTGAACAAATATTTCTGCTCAGTATTCAAAATGGAAAAGGAGGGGGTGGTACCTAAATCAAACAATAGAGAAACTCTGAATAGGGGGGTCAATACCAGTCCATTCACAGAAGAAAGGGTTTTGAAAGAACTCTTGAAACTGAGGATGGACAAAGCAATGGGGCCTGATGGAATTCACCCAATAATTCTAAAAGAACTAAGGGTAGAACTAATAACACCACTGACTACTGTCTTTAATAAATCATGGGAGGATGGGGTGGTACCGGAGGACTGGAGGAGGGCAAACGTGATTCCACTTCACAAAAGTGGGAGCAGGGCAGAGGCAGAAAACTACAGACCAGTTAGTTTGACTTCAGTGGTAGGGAAAATGATGGAATCACTTTTGAAGGAAAGAATTGTTGAGTACCTAGAGGCCAGTGGGGCACAGGACCCAAGGCAGCATGGTTTCACAGCAGAAAGGTCATGTCAGATGAACCTAATAGATTTCTTTGACTGGGTGACCAAAGTAGTAGGCCAGGGAGGGGCTAAGGATATGGCCTACCTAGATTTTAGCAAGGCATTTGACAGTCTCACGCAAAAGATTAATATACAGTTAGCCAGCCTTGGAGTGGGTCCCAAGGTGGTAGCCTGGATAAAATAACTGGCTGGATAACAGGTCGCAAAAGGTAATAGTAAACAGAGTCCACAGTAAAGAAAGAAGGGTAACTAGTAGGGTACCACAGGGTTTGGTACTGGGACCGGTCCTCTTTAATGTCTTTATAAGTGACATTGGAGAGCACCTGGAAGGAAAGGTATGTCTCTTTGCAGATGACACAAAGATCTGCAACAGGGTTGATACACAAGGAGGTGAGGAAATGATGAAAAGGGACTTGGCAAGGTTGGAGGAATGATCAAATATGTAGCAGCTCAGATTCAATGCAAAGAAGTGCAAGGCAGTGCATCTGGGAAACAAAAACCCAGGGGAAGAGTACACAATGGTGGGGGTGAGTTAATAACAACAACAAAAATTAAAAAAGACCTAGGAGTAATTATATCAAATGACCTAAAGGTGGGCAAACAATGTGAGAAGCCAGAAAGGAGGGCTAGGGAGATACTGGGATGCATAGGGAGAGGCATCAACAGTAGAAAACAGGAAGTTGTTATCCCTCTGTACAGACAGTAAGAGAGACCCCATCTGGAGTACTGCGTGCAATTCTGGAGACCCCATCTCCTCAAAGACAGAGACAGAGTGGAGGCTGTTGAGAGGAGGGCAACCAAAATGGTGCAGGGTCAGCACCAGAAGACATACGAGGAGAGACTAAAGCAGCTTAATATGTGTACCCTTGAGGAGAGGAGGGAGAGGGGGGACATGATAGAAACTTTCAAGTATCTCAAGGGAATTAACAAAGTACAAGAGGGTAGCATCTTTCAGAAGAAGATGTGCAAAAATAAGGGGCACGATTTGAAGATAGAGGGGCGGTCAGAGGTAATGTTAAAAGTATTTTTCACAGAGAGGGTTGTGGATGCATGGAACAGCCTTCCTGAGGAGGTTGTGGAGTCAGAAACAGTGGGAGAATTCAAGAATGCATGGGACAGGCACAAGGCAATTCTAGTGGGGCGTAGGAGGACGCAAACTGTTGATTAACTAGAATCTGCAGCTTAACCATCAGGTAGGGAAATGGGCAGACTAGGTGGGCTAAGTGGTCCTTATCTGCTGTCAAATTCTATGTTTCTATGTTTCTATCTCCAAATCAATGCCACAGTTGTTATTTTGCATACTTCCCTGGTTCATCTGGCCTTGGCTCCCAGAAGTCCACTGTCTGTCTGGCTTCTCAAGATATCTTCATCCTGGTCCTCAGTTTCTGTAGGTTCTTCTCATCCATTCCTGCATTTGGTATCTTGTCCAGGTAATCCACGGAGGCCTGTGGCTTGGTTGTCCCTGAAACTGTTGTCTCATCCTGGACATCCACAGAAGGACTGTAGCCAGATCTTTTGTGCTTTTTCTTTATTGCTACATTCCAGCAGCCCAACAGAGGGTTTGTGCCGAGGAGTTCTTGTGCTTCTTTCTTGTTTTTGGCAACCCAGGACAGGGGCTATAACCAATGTACCCATGGCCTGTTCAAAAAGTCTCTCCATATCCCTATAGTCCCACGGAAATTCCATTAGCAACGCCGGTCCGCGAGCCTGCTTGCCCCTCTTTACAGGAGTCCTCCTTTGTTTCACTCTTCTTCCTGCACAGATCATCTATCATATGAACAGAGACTTGAGTTGTGCACATATTGCAAATTGTACCATTCTAGAGTCTTGCTATAGCTTACTGCAATAGTTCTTGTGTCTGGAGTACTCAAGGGGTAGTCCCAAGTGGGTAGAGGTGAACCTTACGGTCGGGATAGAATTGCTTGTACAGTCTTTAGAATTGTGTATACAGTCTTTAGAACTGCTTATAAAGTCTTTAGAATTGCTTATACTTTCTTTAGAATTGCTTATACAATTACTAGAGGCACTTATACTGCCTTAAAGAATAGCAAGTGTTTAGAGTGATAAGATTTCCCCTTGCCCTGTGACCATGTCTTCCTTCCTCCCTTGTTGTTAATAAATACCACACAGCATCTGAACCTCATTCTCAGCTCCCACCTCTCTTTGTCAGGTGATACCACCTTTACAGAACCTGAAGTGTCCTCCTGCTATTCTACCTGCTGGGGGTAACACTGGTGTTGATGAATAGTGTGCAGTTTACCAGGGTCATCGCAACACACTACACTTATGCTTTAGTTACCCTTTACAACAATTGGACAACTACAGCACACCATGCCATACCACTGCACTTGTAACATGTATGCTGGAAGGCCATTGTCATCCAGAGCTTTCTGAGGGGTAAGGGAGGTGAGAGCTTTCTCAGTTTCAGCCATCATAACTGGAGCATGTAGTGTTGCACATTGCCCATCTGAAAGACTGGACAAGGGCGTGCTGTTGAACACAAATACATAGCTGACATGTTCTTCTTGTTTCCTAGTTTTAAGGGAACATTTTCATAATAGTTACTTTTAAAAGCTAATTTATCAACTGGCAAATAACAGCAATCGATAGATTACCTCCTGAGGAGCAGATCAGTGTGCATTGGAACGATGGGAGAATGAATGAAGGTGGGTAGAATGGTGTTAAAACCCAACCTCCAACAGAGCTACATGCCTTGGAGCCCACGCCTGAACATACTGGAGCAGAGCCCCATGGAAGGCATTACAGTTGTCGATGCAGGCCATCAATGCTAATGTGGAAATCATTCTGAGGAGGATCAGAGAACAAGATATAAAAATCAAGGTTCCCATTAAGATGGCAGCTACAGCTGAAGCCTAAGCCATGCAAGTCCTTTCAGCCACAATAAAGGTAATCCAAGAAAATACCCAACTGCGTTATAGATTGGAGGCACTGGAAAATGCTCAGTGTGCCTCCAATATAAGAATTGTTGACTTACTGGAGGGATGAGACGATCCTGATCTTCTTTCTTTTATGAATTACTCGCTCCCCTGGGGCTCTACAACTTCATTTGGACTGGGCAGCTCATTTTATCTGGGCCTACCACAACTTTCCTCGGTCCATAGAAGCACAGCAAGACCAGCCTAGAAATGTCCTACTGGTTATGGATGGAGTCACTATGAGGGATCAAGTACTACAAGCAGCTTTCACTGCTGACCATTTAAATTATGATGGAGACATGGTGCATTTGTTCCCTGACTTGTCCTATATGCAACTCGGGCTCATCAGAAAAAATTAGATGGGGTCAGAGTGAAGCTAAGTAGTCTTGGTGTGGTCCATTACTTGTTGATATGAACATATGAAACTGCCAGCAGATAAATACATTATGATCTATCAAGTCAGCTCGATTGTGCAGCTAGCAGCCTTTATACTGCAGCTGCCTCTCTCTCCCCTCCCCTCCAGTGACCTTCCCCCTTATCCTGTCCCATCCCCTTTTGAAGCAACCAACTGTTTTACAGGATACCTCTTCCTGTGGCAATGCATTCCACCCAGATATCACCCCCTCTTTAAAAAAGTGTCTTCTCATTTCCCGCCTTAACCTTTCCCCTTCCAATCTCAAATCGTGCCCTCGAGTGTTCCTCCCCCTCCTTAATTTGAAAAGCTCCTTCATGCCCATCTTATTTATTTCCTTCATGTACTTGAAGGTTTCAATCATGCCCCCCATTCCTCCTCTCCACCAGGGAGTGCATGTTCGAATCCCTTAGCCTGTTCTCATAGGGTAAGTCCCCTAGACCCTGAATAATTTTTGTTGCCCTGTGCTGCATCCCCTCCAGTAACCTAATGTTCTTCTTCAGGTATGGTCGCCAGAACTGCATGCAGTACTTCAGTTGTGGTCTAATCAGTGACCTGTATAGTGGCAGGATTACCTCTCCTATCTGGGAGGATATGCCTCTGGTAATACAACCCAGCATCCTGTTGGCCTTTGCAGCTGCCTTTCTACACTGTGCTTAGTTGTTCATTGCTCCCATTATGATCACCCCCAGATCCTTCTCTTCCATCTTGGCTAGTTGAATCCCCCCTAGCTAGTAGCTCCTCCTTGGGTTTTTTGCACCAAAATGTAGTACCTTGCATTTCTTGACATTGAACCCCAGCTGCCAAGTGTCCAACCAGGCCTCCAATTTTGCCAGATCATCTTGCAACCTCTGCCACCCTTCTAAGTCATCCACTACTGCTCCCACCTTGATGTCATCTGCAAACAGACTGATCTTTCTCTTGATGCCTATTGAGATGTCTGCTATGAAGATCCCAAACAACACTGGCCCCAGTACAGAGCCTTGTGACACCCGCTTGTCACCACCTTGGGAGATGAGAGCTCCCTTCCCACCACCACCCTCTGCTGTCTTCCTTGTAGCCAGTTCACTATCCATCCCACTATCTTTGCCCCCACCCCTGTGCCTTCCAGCTTACTTCCTAGCCTCCCATGTGTCACTGAATCGAATGCCTTACTGAAGTTCAGGTACAGGACATCCATTGCGTGGCCCCTGTCTAATTGCCTGGTTACCCAGTCTTAGTACTCCACTAAGTTGGTCTGACAGGATCTGCCTGAGACAAACCCATGCTGTCTGCTGTCCAGCAGCCCATTAGCCTCTAGGAGGAAAACCAACCTCTCCTTCAGGATTGTTTCCATCAGCTTTCCTACGATGGATGTGAGGTTTACCAGTCTGTAGTTCCCTGGCTCATCCTTTGGGCCACTGTTGTGGAAGGGTATCATGTGCGCCCCCCAAAAAAACAACCAAATAGCATGCTCAAAACCTTTGCATAGCTCAAAATGCAATTCACATTTCTGGAGAAGGGTGCTGCTGGTGTGTGGCATCCAGTGCACCCCTCCCCCCAAAAAAACATGGCATATATTCAACATTCAAACATTTTAACTGCCTAATGGCTTTTCTTACTTTAAACTCCATGTAAAAAAGGGGTTCCTCTTAGTTTTCAGATTGGAATTCCAACGTGAGCAAGCTATACAATACCACCCCTTCATGGTGGGATCCTTTCGGTATAGTCCCTACACTAGCTTCTCAGCCCTCAAATGCCTGTAGTGGCTACTCATAAATATAGAGTGCTGCCTAAACTGGCTTAAATCACATGGCCTTATTGGCTTCTTAAAATAATTCCACCCAGGAATTTCCAAAAGTGGTGGCAGGAAGCATTGTAAGGGGAATACCACAACTCCCAAAACTCTAAAAACAACCAAATAGCATGCTCAAAACCTTTGAATAGCTCAAAATGCAATTCACATTTCTGGAGAAGGGTGCTGCTGATGTGTGGCATCCAGTGCACCCCCCGAAAAAAAACATGGCATATATTCAATATTCAAACATTTTAACTACCTAATGGCTTTTCTTACTTTAAACTCCATGTAAAAAGGGGGGGTTCTCTTAGTTTTCAGATTGGAATTCCAAAGTGAGCAAGTTATACCACCCCTCCACAGTGGGATCCTTTTGGTATAGTACCTACACTAGCTTCTCAGTTCTCAAATGCCTGTAGTGGCTACTCACAAATATAGAGTGCTGCCTAAATTGACTTAAATCACATGGCCTTATTGTCTCCTTAAATTAAATCCACCCAGGAATTTCCAAAAGTGGTGGCAGGGAGCATGCTAAGGGGAGTACCACAGCTCCCAAAACTCTAAAAACAACCAAATAGCATGCTCAAAACCTTTGCATAGCTCAAAATGCAATTCACATTTCTGGAGAAGGGTGCTGCTGGTGTGTGGCATCCAGTGCCCCCCCCCCCAAAAAAAAACATGGCATATATTCAACATTCAAACATTTTAACTGCCTAATAGCTTTTCTTACTTTACCTTAATTGGCTTACATCACATATTGATTTGGGGAAGGTGTGGCAACCCTTGCAACATGCTCCCTTCCACCACCTGTAAATGTTCCTGGGTGGAAGGGAAGTCCCTTGCTGGTGGTATGGGGGGTTAAGCTCATTCAGCTTCCCTACCTGTGAATCCTGCCTGACTCCTGCCCATTTGCCACCCCGTCTTTTAATTTAAATTCTCATTGTTTCTTAAGTATTCCTACAGTTTCTCTTTCAATACCCTTATTCCCTCCTCACTGAAGTGTAGCCTGTCCTTAGAGTCAAGGTCACTGCCCTCCCAGGTCCTTTACCACCCCCCCCACCAGTTCATGCCCTTTGGACTGACACCATTCTTTAAGCCACATGTTACATCCCTCTATCTTCAGTTTCCTTGCCGTGCTTGCCCTGGGCAGTGGAAGCACCTCTGAGAAAGTTACTGATCTTCCTGCCTCCTCATAAATCAGCTCCAGCTCCTCAGACCTCATCTGGACTAGATCTACCATGTTTCCCACCAGGTTGTTTGTTCCTAAATGCAGAACTATGTGAGGCTTCTCCCTATCCCTCCTTGCATACTTCAGAACAGATTGACCCACTCTTTCCACTGTCATGCCTGGCATGGCCTCCACCCATATGTGATTATGCCTTTCTCTCTTGCTCCTCCATCTGATCCCTTTCAAAACTGAGTTTCCCAGCACTAGGATCCCACCCCCATTTTTGTTCTACTCACCTTCTCCTTCCTTTATCATGTACCCTTCCTCTCCACTCCTCCTCCTCCTCCTCCTCCTCCTCCAGCACAGTTGTTCCCCCTTCCACTCCTGTTGTAATGTCCTCTGTCTGTGCTCTGCACCTGCTCCCTTTCTCCTCTAACTTTACGTCTCCTTTGACCGGCTCCACCTCCTCCTCCACCCCTCAATGCATCCTTCCCTTCCTTTCTCTCATACCTCCCTCCCTCCCAACAATCCCTTACTCAATCTATGCCCCATACCATATCCCTTCTACCCCTTGGCTCCCCTCTTATTCCCTTCTCACCTGGTCTGTCATCAGCTCCTCCACCCAGCACTCCCCCAACACATCCCCTAATCCTGCCAGTACTGTGAACCAATTTTTTGATGTCTCTTCACTACCACCTATTTCCTCCTTCCTTGTGCTCACCACCCTACCACTACTGACTCTGCGATTGTTATTTTATTTTTATTTTTTATTACAGTCTCAGAATTTGACATACCTTTGCATCTGAGACTCATTTATGAAGGTCCCACGTCCAAATAAAATCATAACAATTAGCTAAATACAACAATGTTACAAAAACATGACATGGATATAACAAAACAAACAAAAAAAGCAATTAGAGCAGTCATTACATCAGATATTGTCAACATTGGTGAATAAGAACCAGAAATAGACACCAGAAAAAAAACTAAGATAAAATACAATAATGTATCAGTACGTGATAATAGGCGGTCACGCATTACTTTGTTGAAGTCAATAGGTTAACATGGGTCTGCTAAGACAAATAAAAAGGAAAGTGAAAAAGGGGAAAGAGGGAGCAGGGGAATAGATGGAAATCAGGATTCAGGAGCTATGGAGTGAGGTGAAGTAGAGAGGAGAAACGTCAAGAGAGAGATATCTATGGGGGGTGCAGGGGGGGAGGGGAGGGGTGAGGAGAGTGGCAGCTGTTTAGCCAGGAAATGAGGGGATACATTAGGGTGAAGTAGCTTAAGTTGGGTAGTCACGGTGGTTGAGAGAAAGAATGTGCTGTCTGAGGTTGCATTTAAACTGCCCTAACTTAGAGGCAGTTTATACATCAAGAGGGAGATCAGATAGCCAGCTGGGAGCTCTGTAGAGAAAGGCCCACTGCAATTGATTAGTCTGACAGAATGGGGCCTTATAGGTAGGTCTAGTTGCACTTCTTGCCCCTCAGGAATTGGTTACTGGGGTAAAGAGGTGTTGTGTTGTTGGAGGGGCTAGACCCAGACAGATCTTCTTATCTAGTAGGCAGGTCTGGTACATGATCCTGCCACTAAGGTTCAGCCAGCAGGTTTGGGTATACAGATAGCAGGTGTGGGTGTGTCTTTAAGCCCCAGAAACTAATTGGCAGGCCTTATTGAGGGCAACCTGAATACGTTTAAGTGACATGTCATTAGCTGCTCCATAAATGACTAGCCCATAGTCTACAAGAGAAAGGACAGAGCTGTTGACAACAAGATGCAGTGCATCGGGGTAAGGCTGTGACGTTGTCAGTAGAGGAGCCCTATATGAGTATTAACAGCTTTAGAAATTATGTTTATATGATCATTAAAGGATAAGGTGCTGTCAAGTGTAATGCCTAGGTACCTTAAGTTGTGTACTTTCTCCAAAGGATCATAACAGTTGTTAAGGATGGTGAGTTGAGCTGACTTATACTTGTTGTGAGAATTTGTAAATAACATCACCTTGGTCATTTTATAGCTCAGGATTAACTTGTATTCTGTAAGCCAGGACTCGACCAGGACCAAGTTGTGCTACAACTTTCTAGTAAGGAGAGAAGGGTCTGGCTGGCTCGTAAATAAGATGGCGTCATCCATGTAGAGGAGGAGTTGACGGGGGCAGGCCTAGGGGAGGGAATGAATGAATGAATGAAAACTTTATTTTTATACAGGAAATTCTAATCATTAGGATTATACAATTCTGTTCTGAAGATAGTCCTGTTTATATTTCACTTAGTTACATCTAAACATATAACACATAACAATATTCAAATAAATACAAAATATACACTATATACAACATTTCAAAAATCCAACAATACATTAAAACACAAACAAAAAGAAATACAAGAATACACAACAAAATATCCCATTGAGGAAGAGACTAAAAAGAAGGGGCCAAGAATGGAACCTTGCAGTACACAGGAGAGGAAAGGATGGGAAGGGAGAGTGTTAGATTCCTCCACCTTCCCTCCTGTCCTCCATTCCTACCCCTCCCATCCTCCATTCCTCCCCTTTCTCACCCTCACTTGTCCTCTGAACCAGGATCCCCCTGTCTCCTTCCGCCATCTGCCACCTTCCTTCTTCCTGCTCCCCCCTTGATCTGTTCTGCCACCTCAGTTACCCTTCTTCCTTCCCTTGCCTCTGAGCTGTCCTCCACTGCAGCCCCCATTCCTCTCCTAAGCTCCATTTGTAAACAGCTGATCTTGTTCCTAATCTGCCATATTTGCCTGCAAACCAATCACCCTCCCACTCGCCATGCAATTTTCAGAAAGATTGCTGCTCCACAGTTGTTGCAGCCTACCACCCTTTCTGTTTCACTATTCACCCACTAGCATCCTGCCTCATTTTCAGTAGAAGGATGCCCATACCACCCCTGTGACCCCTCCCTTCCAACTTTTCCATTTCTGCCCATGGTTCCCACAACTCTCCAATACCCCCAATCCCTTATCATTCTGCACTCTCTCTTTATCCCCTTTCCACAATCTGACTCCTTTTACCTCCCTCCTCCCTCCCACTTCCCTTAAATACTTTTTGCCCTTCATCCCTCTCTCCCTCTACCCAACCCCCTCTTAACCCCCTCCATTCCCAAGCCCGGTGTGGCTGCCTCTTTTTTCTCCTCTCTGATCCACTTCCACCTATTACCATATGCACTCTAAAATCCCTTTTACTATCTCTACCTCAAGAGCACTTGTTTTTCCACAGTTACTCCTGTCTTGTCTCATATACTGTGTTTTATGTCACAGTCTTCCCTGTGATTACCCCTTTTGTGAAATTGAAACCCATGTATCCTCTGTAAACATGATGCATTCTATTGTCATTCCTCTTATGGACTGTACATTTGTTGTTGCTCCAAAAATGTATGATTATGTATATCACTTTGTCAATGTATTGAGACTGTAACATGTGTCATCATAGAACTGGCTTGTAAGTGAGCCCACTCAAAGGTGTTTATCCTGGTTAAATAAAAATTGAATTGAACTGAATACCTTATCCTCATATAAAATTTAGCCAAGCAACAGAGCTTGTCCCACCAGTAAAGCAGTCTTTCCCCTAAGAACAACCAAAAGCAATGTGCCATTTAAACCTTATTTACTCTTCAGAAGTACAGCAGATACTAACCTATAATCACTGTGACAAGGTAATATGTAACTTATGCATTCCAAGCTGTCAACCACTGTGTATGTTTTTTGGATGAATTCTGTTACTGTGCAGCATGTGAAAAACAAATGTTTGTTCAGGTTGGTATCTACAGACTAGCTCCAATGTATTAGATAAGGTTTGTACTAAACAAGGACAAATTAAGAGCAGTTTGGGGACTTCAGAAATATTCAAGCAGGGCACTTGTCGATTGTCAAAGCTCATGTCAGCCAGTTTTCCAGTTATAAGCAGGTTATGGCTGCCCTTATTTTTAATGGAATTATTCCAAACAAAAATGCTTTTGTACAATTGATGTGATGTGGGGATGTTACTGAACCATTTTTGTGACATGCTAGTGATGATAAACCACTTTTTCCACACTTGATATAAGCAATAATCCACAACAGGGTGTAGATTATGTTGGGATTTACAAATGCCTGGTATAGTGTGTCTCAAAGTCACAGCCCAAGTGACACAAACCACACCAAAAGTAGATAAACCCCAGCTTAACCCACACCCTGAAGTGGATTACTGTGACTATGCGATCATCTGGAACTAAATAAAGGATTAAAAAATTATTAAAAATTGTTTCCTTTGTGTTTTAAAATTTTATTGTTATAATCCTTCATCTGTACATTATATATTCCACTGTTCATGGTAACATATGGTTCAATGTGCTTACGCAACTGAATTAGATGAGATAAGATAGTGCTTGTGTAGCTTGATTTGCTTTGTGGCTTTCCGCCTCTCTATCCATGGGATATGCCACCCTGTATGGGTACGACACATGGAACCCTAGAGAAGGATTCACCTCTACAGGTGCCGCAGGAATGGTTGTGTCTGCTAAAGGTAGGTTAGGAGGAAGCCCACAGGTAAGAGAGATGAGTCACTGGAGGAGGAGGGGTGGATGGTGGGCAACAAAAACAAATCCTGGAAGGGCCCATGATGAGTGACCTTTAAGACTGATGGGCCACTCTCCAGGAAGTGCGCTTTCTTCCAAAATTACCACTGAGAATATTATCATTAATGATAAATTAAAGATACTGCAGGCTTTCAACAATCACTTTGCCACTGCTGGCCTGGCATTTGATAACGCACCTGTAAGTAGCCTTCTTCCTCAGACCAACACCCAGCCTTCAGAACCAAGTAGCAATAACATGGATTTCTCCTTTTCACCTATCACCATACAAGAAGTTGAAGATCTTCTTCTATGACTAGATACTAAAAAAATGCTGGGGCCAACTCCTTCGACTCATATTTCTTGAAAATAGCATACCATATACTTGCTACACCTATAACACACCTATTCAATCTGTCCCTAGCACAAGGCTCCATCCCCAAGGCATGGAAAACTGCTCACATCATTCCCATGTTTAAAGTAGGGGACCCCTGTGACCTAAATAACTATATACCAATCTCCCTTCTTCCATAGTTTCAAAACTTCTGGAAAAAATTGTGGATACACAGCTGAGATCTTTCTTAGACAATGCTAGACTACTCAACCCAATGTAGTCTAACTTTAGAGCTAAGCATAGTACAATTACGGCACTGGCAAAAGTTACTAATGATTGGCAGTGGGACCTAGACAACAAAAAATTTGTTTGTGCCATGTTTCTGGACCTCAGTAAGGTTCTCGATACTATCGACCACTGCCTGCTCCTCTCCACCTTAAAAACTATAGGCATTGGTTCGACCGCACTGGGGTGGTTCCAAGACAAATTAAGGCTGATGGAGAGATTTCTTCACTTAAACTAATAAAAAGAGGTGTCCCCCAAGGCTCCATATTGGGCCCATTACTGTTTGCCATTTATATCAACAGCTTGGACGTAGACATCAAAGATGCCAATATTCACTTGTTTGCTGATGATATGGTGCTCTACTTAAGCCAGAAATCTCCTGAAGCTGCCTGCGCTGAGTTACAAGCTGACTTTAATACTCTGCAGTACCAGATCCTTAGCAAAAAGTTACTACTAAATGCAGAAAAAAACAAGGACATTCTTTTCTCACCATCAGGCCAAGGGGCTTACTCTGCTGTCGCTAGTCCATTACCAATCTCTACTTTATTAGTAGAAAATTTTGAATTTGTGACTAAATTCAAATACCTTGGTTTTTGGCTAGACAACAAACTCTCTTTTGTGGAACACACAGAAGAACTTCTGAAAAAACTGGGGCAGACACTTGGTCTTTTTTTCAGAATTAAACACCTCTTGACCATAGACAGCTAGTCCAATCTAAGTTCCTTTCATCAATTGACTATGCCAACTTCATTTATGGCCATTTCCCTGCCTCATATCTTGCAAAACTGGATGTATTATATCATAGAGCACTGAGATTTATAACTGGCCTCCCGTACTCCACACATCACTGTTCTTTATATTCAGCAGTAGGGTGGCCCTCCCTTCAATACAGGTGATATAGAAATGTAGCTCTATGGACCCTCCGAGCCCTTGCCAACAAACTCCTATAATACGTTGTTGACTGTCTCCCCCTTATTTTTATTAGGAACTATGCCTTAAGAAGTCAATTGCAGATTTCTTTGACTGTCCCAAGGGCCAACACTCGCTTTGGAAGGGCCGCCATATGCTATGCCCTGCCTACTCTCTGGAATAGGATACAAAAATTGTTGAGACTTAGCTCACCTGTCAGTCCTGCCTTCTTTAAGACCCTCTATGACAAAACGTTTGCTGAAATCTGTAATTGCTTCTATTGCTCCTAGCAGCTTGACTATTGTTCATCTCGTCTTCATCACTAGTCCCAGCTGCTTATTCAAATCAGCCCTTGCCACTACTACTCTCCCATCCTCTGCCCCACTTGCCCTTAGCACCCTCTGCATCCCTCTTATTCACCACCCCCATTCTGCTGCATTTACCTAAGGCTTACACACTTTTATGCACACCTCCATAGCTTAAGAATTTCCATCCAGGCCTGTAACATGTTTCTGCTGGACAGGAATATAAATAATCTTTCTTTTTTTCTTCTATGGTTTGTATATGACATCCATACACATCCTGTTCCTGTGGGAACTGTATATACATATTACATTCAGGTTGTGTTATGTATATCTTTCTTGTACATGTGACTCAGAATGTAAATACTCTGCTCCTATCAGTATTGTAAACATGTTGTTCCTTTTGTATTATATATATTTATATGTAACTCTACAGTTTTCCCTGCCAACAGCAGGTCCACCTTGCAAATGAGCTTGCTCAATGATGATCACCTGGATAAACAAAGATTTAATTGATTGATTGATTGATTGATTAATTGATTGAGTGACGTTGTTGCTCCGCTCATCGACCCTCTGGCTTAAAGCCCTCCCATTCAATGTGCTTACGCAAGTAGATGAGATGAGATGAGCTAATGCTGGTGTAACTTGATTTGCTTTGTGGCTTTCCGCTTCTCTATCCATGGAATATATCACCCTGTAGGGGTACGATGCAAGGAACCCTAGAGTAGGATTCCCCCCCAACAGGAGCTGGAGGAATGATTGTGTCGACTAAAGCTAGGTTAGGAAGAAGCCCAAAAAGAATACCTAAAGATGTCAAGCACTGAAGAGGCAAGGATGATGAATGAATGAATTCTGAGAAGATAAGGGCTGACTTCCTAATGAGAGAGAGGAAAGCCATAGCCACCATCCGCCTCCATCCAACAGTGGAGCCTAACTAATTAATCGAAGATAGCACTAAATCTAACTAATATTATGACCACTTGCATGGAAGAGAGGAAAAAAGCCCTTTGAGGAGGAAACCTCTGGGGATCCAAAGCCTAGGTCAACATCCCTCCAGGCTAATGACAGTTGATTATGAGGATGTATGTCATTAAAGAGAAGGTTCAGTAATGAGAGGGATAGGAGTAGGGAAGATGATGATGGAATAGGGAAGATCCGCAAAAGAAAGCACAGATCGAAGAGGGGACATGAGGCTGCACACAGATCGAAGAAGGATCATGAGGTACCAATGAATACTAATGGTGATCACCACAGGAGGATGGCATGTTGATGAGGTAGCATAAGATCCAATGAGAGGTATGCTTGATTGTGCGAGGCGAATAGGTAGACACTGAGACCCATAAGGCATGATTATGTGAAGTGAACGATAAGACCCTGATGTTGTGGTCGATAAGGAAGCATAGGAATCAATGAAAGGAATGCTTGAGTAAGCAATGTAAATAGATAAACCCTGAGGCAAGGATGACAGAATGATGACTGGAGTAATGAACTCGATACATGTGGGTGGAGGGCCACGGGTCAATGATGATGGAGTGAAACTATGATTGGAGTGAATCCTTGATGGCTGGTATGAGATAAGAAGTGGTGAGTAATGACCGGAGTCATAAACCTGATACATGAGACATGAGGGCCATGGGTCGATGAGGTGGTATATGAGTAATGATAGGTATGCCCAAAGAAACATTGATTGCAGGCCAGATGGAGGCAGCTGACGCATATTGACTGTGCAACTGAATTAGATGAGCATGTCGAAGTGAGGTATCGTGGATCTGAGAGAGGAGAATACAAATAGGAAGGTGATGGCAGGATAGGGCCAAATACAGGATACAGTAAACCCCAAAAGAAAGTACCAGACAAGGAAGGAGGGAGAGCATCCACAAGAGGGAAAATAATGATCATAGGCCCAGATTGGAGTGAATTCCGAATGGCCAGTATTAGATGAGAACTGCAGGAGATCAGCCATGAGGGTGAGTGGGAAGCGATGGAGAATAATGATTCTGGGGCAGGAGCTAGAGGCTAGACGGAGTCAGCCAGGGGCTAGGCTAAACTGAAAGATAGTTTTTTTTTCTTGTTTTTTTTTTTTTTTATCAATGAGATTCCTGCAGATGTGAGAAGACAGAGCAACACTCATGAACAGTGACATTCCTGCAGCCATGAAAGAAAGATGAACAGTGGGCCTGCAGACCTACAGAAGCAACCAATCAGCAGAAAACAGAATCCATAACATTCCATATTGTGAACTGAATTAGTCATAAATTCCAAGCCATACACACAAGCAAGCAGATGTGGTACTAGCAGGCCATGTGAAAAAGGACAGAGTACCTATCCAGCGATGTTATTTCAATTCAACAGTGTATAAGAGATGAAGAATACAATAAAAGGACTGTGGATGCACTGCATAATGGCAGGATGAAAGATGCTTCAAATAGGAACACAAGGACTTGTCTCCCAGCAAAATAGAGAAAGATGAAAATTGTATGAGAGTGTTCTGGTAGTGCGTTATGATACTGCACTGACACATGCTGTCATTCCAATATAAATTGAAATCAAACTCTGATGCAGAAAACAAAATGCAGCAGACACAATTCCCCATGGATAAGCAGCAGGCTGAGTGACCATACTTAGACATGTAACAGACCTGAGGTAGGGAACAGTCTCGGATGATGGGAAGCCTGAGGAGTACTGACAGTCTGCGAGCTGACTAGAGCCTGAGTCACTGCCAAGGGGAGGCAAATATTTATTTATTTTTTGTTTATTGTTTGGTTTTCAAAAAGGCCAGAAACCCAAAGGCAAGCATCAGGAGGAACACCAGAAGTTAGGCAGACACTGGCTGCTAGAAAGGCTGCAAGGGAATGGGAGCGAGAGCCCCAAGCGGGGGCTATATCTGGAAACAGCCCACCAATGAGGACTCAGTGGCCACAAGGATGTGACTGTGGAAAGAGGAGGCATACAGCAGATCCACAGTGGGCCCAGTGGGTGCAGCACCATGCCTGAAAGAGATAGGGACTGAGCAGCAGCCCAGAAGGGAACAGGGCATGGAACAGGCTCAGAAGGGATGGACCACAGAAGGGAGCAAAGAAACTATGAGGATGCCCAGGGTGGGGGGCAGAGAGGAGAGCAGACAGCAACGGGGCCCAGGGGTGTTACTGAATGACTCCAGCCAGTTTGCTTTGCCATGCTGCTTTTAGAGACTGCTCGGTAATGTGTCTCGTAGTGCTGCGCGAGTGATTGACAGACAGCTGAGACACCATACACACTATGCACAGTGCACATTCAACCAGACCATAAATAAACGATGCAGAAACTATACCTAATTAAGGCAAATCTTTTATCTAAGTTGAATGGAACTCACAAAAATACAGAAATCATTTCTTCTGTAGGAGCGCTCCACCTCCCGTGCCCCCGGGTCCTATGTACTACCTTCCTGCACTATTATTATTATTCTTTTATGATTATAGTTGTTTATTTCTTCTGTGGGGGTACTCCACCCCCCCACACCTCCTGGGTCCTATCTACTACCTCCCCGCACTATTATTATTCTTTTATAATTATTTTCTAATTTATTTCTTTTGTGGGGGCTCTCCACCCCCACACACCCCGGGCCCTATGTACTACCATCCCACACTTTTATTGTTTTATGCTTATACTTTTTTCCTTTTTCCTTGTTTCCATGTCTCCATCTCCTGTCCCGTGACTTAAGAGGCATCTCCATGTCTCCTATCCCATGACTACAGAGGCGTGACTAAGTGGTGCCTCCCGCAATCCAGTTACCATATAACTTTCATGTTTGAATGCACAACTGATCGGAGTCATTCAGTATGACTTAATTTGCTTGGCATATATTTCTTAAATCTACTAAAATGTGTATTCCTAGATACATTAATCTGGGAAGTGATCCACTTAGATAGGATTAGTCTTTTGAGTGTGCGTGTCAGTGTACCACTTACTAAGACTACCTATATTCACTGCATTCATTTTGAAACCTGATGCTTCACTTTATTGCGTCAAGATCTGTTGCAACTCAGAGAAGGTATAGACAGGGCCCCAAAGATAGAACATGGTTTCATTTGCATATAATGAAATTCCATTTTCTTCCCACCCCACCACAATTCCTTTCAGGTCCTGGTGAGCCCTTACCTTTGCAGTCAATGGCCCAGTGCTAAATGTATGAACAGGAATGTGGAGGGGGCAGCCCTGTCAGATTCCCTTACCAATGGAAAGTGGCTCTGAAACCAGCCCATTGACTTTAACCCTCATTGTGGTGTGGCACAGATTACACGCAGCCAAGGGCAGAACTTGTCTTGGAAGTCAAATTTAGCTAGTGTTGCCAATAAAAAGTTCCAGCTGAGTCTATTAAACACTTTTCAGCATCTATAGTTATGGTTATTTGCTATTCTTTGGTATTTTTCTCCTCATGGAACATATTGAGGCATTGCCTGATGTTATCAGAAAGATGGCAATTAGGCACAAACCCCAATTAGTTGGGGTCCACCATTTTCTGCATGACTTTGTTAATTCAGGTGGCCAGTACTTTTGTTAAGATTTTGGAGGCCATGTTCATAAAAAAATCTGGACAGTAGAAATCACATTAATCAATCAGTTTGCCAGGTTTCACTACTATGGTGATGAATGTCGATTGCCAGGATTCTGGGAGATCTGCGTTTTGCCCAGAATTTAATACTTGGGTCAACAGTAGTGCCAACTGTTGTCTGAACAGCTAATATTCTTCAGATGAAGCTACCTCTGGCTGGAAGCTGCAATAGTGACCATAGGATTTGCAAGAAAATGAGTTGTGCTCACAACAGAGGGAGGTGAACCTTACAATTGTCTTTGGTTTGTAGCAGACATTCTGGAGATGGAGGCTACTTCTAACTGAAAGGTGAAATAAGGTATTTAGAATTATCAAGAAAAGACAGTCTTTCAAGCAACAGAGGGAGGTGGATCTAGCTTTACTTTTGTTACAATTCTTAAGATTTTCAGTGCAGGAAGAGTTTAAACCCCTGGGCTAAGAATTTGTCATAGGTCCTGAAGTAAGTGCAGGTACAGGCTGTGTATTTGACCCAGACAGTGCCCTAAGGGTTGGAAACTGTTTTTTGTGTTTATCTGTGTGTGCTTCAAAAGGCCAGACCAGACTGTGCCAGGAAGTGCTTACATCATAGCTACTTATCAGCCAATAGCTTTGGATGAGTCTTACAGATCTGAGAACAATAGTATTATAAGCAAGTGTTTTATAGCAAACTCATCAGAACAGCTAATATTCTTCAGGTGAAGCTACCTCTGGCTGGAAGCTACAATACTGAACATAGGATTTGCAAGAAAGCGAGTTGTGCTCACAACAGAGGAAGGTGAACCTTACAATTGTCTTTGGTTTGTAGCAGACATTCTGCAGGTGGAGGCTACTTCTAACTGAAAGGTGAAATAAGGAACTTAGAATTATCAGGAAAAGACAGTCTTTCAAGCAACAGAGTAAGGTGGATCTAGCTTTACTTTTGTTACAATTCTTAAGATTTTCAGTGCAGAAAGAGTTTAAAGCACAGCTGACTTGTTTTGGAGATGACTGCTTTCAGAGCACAAACCACCAGGCTGTTTTGGGGCTGGGGAGGTTTACCTGTGTCTGACTTGGATGTCTGGAATTTTCTGTTTGATTAGCAGGGTATTTTCTCTGTCAAATTGTTGTGTAGGGCATCTTGCTGACAGGAAGGCACTCATCGCAGCAGTGGGTCAGAGCTTTTAGCTGATTGTTTCTTGAGGGTACAGTTTAGGCCCAACCCCTGCCCACCCCTCACCCCACCCACCCCTGGAAATAGTTCCTTTACACTTGGGGTTCTGACATCATTTCCTCAAGAGTGCAAGGTGCATATTACTGTCATATCCTCTGTAGTACACTGCACTGACAATATAAGCATACACATTGTATAATATATACAGTATATTACTATATAACAAACCAATCACACACACCCACAAAAAGTAGATAAACATGTTGGGAGTAGTGCAATGTAATGGCTGTGGGGCAGCAGTCTTCCAGGAGTCTTTCTGGAGGCTGAGATGCTGCCCTATTTGCAGACAACTCTCTGCCCTGAGGGAGGAAGTTGCCCGTCTTCAGGCCACACTGGACAGTAGTAAGGGAACCTTCCCCCAGGCCACACTGGACAGTAGGAAGTGAACCTCCCCAATCCAGGGAGCACCAGAGCCACCACCACTACCTCAGAGGTTGTGAAGAAAGCACAGCAGTTGGACCACAGTGGGCTCAGGGAGGGTGAGGATGGTGGAACAGAGGCATACACAGTCAGTTGTTCCACTCCACAATCCATACACCATTCTGAGGGAGCATAGCTCCCCTATGGATGCACCCACAGAGAAGACTAAGGAGGCTGAGGACATCTGTCACAAGGGAGGCCCACAGAAAGGAGGCAGAGGACACCACAGGGAAAGGAAGCAGCTCCTGGTGGGGCACTCAATTATTAGGGGGATAGAACTGGGGGGAGCAAGGAAAACTGAAGTAAGGTGCCTGCCTGGTGCCATGGCTTGGAGGGACAGAAAGCGCATCCGCAGGATCATGAAAACAGCTGCACGGGAGTCTGAGCTGGACATCATTGTCCACCTAGGGAAAAATGACTTGGCTCATAATGAGATTAGAGCAGTGCAGGAGGACTTTGTAGAGATGGGGAGGGGCCTAAGACAAGTAGCACACACAGTATCCTTCTCAGAGGTGCTGCCTGTCAATGGCATGGGTGAGGCGAGGGTACTTTGCACCATGCAGTTTAATGAATGGTTGAAAAAATGGTGTGGAGCACAGGGGTTTGGCTTCATTGGGGACTGGAGTTCCACCTGGAAGGACACCAGCCTATACTGACAGGATGGTCTGCATCTGTCCAGGAAGGGAACAAGTCTTTTGAGCAATTGATTTAAATGCTTCATTGGCAAGCTTTTAAACTAGTCAAGGGGGGAGGCACTGATAAGCAGCAGGAAAATCCCAGCCTTTCCTTACAAAACAGAGTACTAAATGAGAAAAAGACTGAGGTAGAAAGGTCAGTGAGGGATGCTGCAACAGAAGGTAAAACCATCAAAAAATGGAGAGCAATGAGTACCAATGCCCGTAGTCTGAGTAACAAGCTTCCTGAATTAGTGGCCTTGATGGAGGAGGAATATCTGGATATCGTAGCAGTCACAGAAACATGGTACACACAAAACCATGACTGGGATGTAAACATACCAGGATACACTATCTACAGGAGGGACAGGCAGGGTAAAAGAGGAGGAGGAGTAGCTCTTTACATAAGGGAAGGAATCAAAGCAACAGAACATAAGGGTAAACAGGGAGGAGAAGAAGCACTGTGGGTAAATTTGGAGACAGGCAATGGCACCACAATCCACACAGGAGTTGTATACAGACCCCCATCTCAGGGGGAGGAAATGGACAAGGAAATGATAGAAAGTATACTTAGAATGGCAGAAAAAGGGGAGATATTGCTGATGGGTGATCTGAATATGCCAGATGTTAACTGGAGTGCAGTTGCAGCAGCCAGTTTGAAGAGTGGGGTTATTCTAGATGCCCTACAGGGGGCATGCCTTAGACAACTAGTATTGGAGCCCACTCAAGAGGGAGCAATCTTAGACCTGGTTCTTTCAAATGAAGATGGAGAGAGGATCACAGATGAAGAAATGGGTAGCCATCTGGGAACTAGCGACCATCAAACAGAATGGTTCACAATAAACACAGCAATAGAGTCAAGCCATACAAAGGCAAAAGTACTGGACTTTAGGAGGGCTGACTTTGCCAAAATGGGTGAGTGCCTAAGGAATGCACTAGCAAATGGGCAGGAAGGAGGGGTGGAAGAACAATTGGGAATAATAAAAACTGCCATCACAGAGGTAACAAGCCTTTGTGTGAAGCAAATAAACAAAACAAAACAATGTAAGAAACCACTATGGTTCTCAAAGGAAGTGTCAGAGAAGGTTCAAGAGAAAAATAAAGCATTCAGGAAGTACAAGGAATTACAGAAGGAGCAGGACAGAGAACTGTATCAGTTAAAGCAAAAGGAAGCTGGGAAGGCAGTCAGAACAGCAAAGGCCCAAACTGAGGAAAAGATAGCCAACTCAGTTAAGAAGGGGGATAAAACCTTTTATAGGTACATCAGGGAGTGAAGGAAGACCAAGGGAGGGATAGTGAGGCTTAATAAAGGGGAGGGAGGGTGTGCAGAGGGTGACTTTGAAAAGGCAGAAATACTAAACAAATATTTTTGCTCAGTATTTATAAATGAAGAGGGGGAGGTACTTAAAACAAACAGAAACACTCTGGATACAGAAGTTGATACCAGCCCATTTACAGAAGAAAGGGTTCTGAAATAACTCTTAAAACTGAAGGTGGATAAAGCAATGGGGCCTGATGGGATTCATCCCATAATTCTAAAAGAACTAAGGGTAGAACTAGTGACACCACTGACTACCCTCTTTAAAAAATCGTGGGAGGATGGGGTGGTACCTGAGGACTGGAGGAGAGCAGATGTGATTCTCCTTCACAAAAGTGGGAGCAAGACAGAAGCAGGAAACTACAGACCTGTTAGTTTAACCTCAGTGATAGGGAAAATGATGGAATCACTTCAGAAGGAAAGAATTGTCGAGTATCTAGAGTCCAGAGGGGCACAGGACCCAAGGCAGCATGGATTCACAGTGGGGAGGTCATGCCAGATGAATCTGATAGATTTCTTTGACTGGGTGACCAAAGTAGTAGATCAGGGAGGGGCTGTGGACATGGCCTACCTAGACTTTAGCAAGGCATTCGCACAGTCCCACACAAAGATTAATATACAAGTTAGCCAGCCTGGGAGTGGGTCCCAAGATGACAGCCTGGGTAAAGAATTGGCTGGAGAATAGGACACAGAGAGTAATAGTAAATGAAGTCCACTCTGAAGAAAGGGGGGTTACTAGTGGGGTACTGCAGGGTTCAGTATTAGGACCGGTCCTCTTCAATGTCTTTATAAGCGACATTGCAGAGGGACTGGAAGGAAAAGTATGTCTCTTTGCAGATGACACAAAGATCTGCAACACAGTTGATGCACAAGGTGGGGTGGAAAGGATGAGAAGGGACTTGGCAAGGTTAGAGGAATGGTCAAATGTATGGCAGCTTAGATTCAATGCTAAGAAGTGCAAGGTAATGCACCTGGGAAACAAAAACCCAGGGGAAGAGTACACAATGGGGGGTGAGATACTAACAACAACAAAAATGGAAAGGGACCTGGGGGTAGTCATAGCAGATGACCTAAAGGTGGGCAAGCAATGTGAGAGGGCAGCAAGGAGGGTTAGGGGGATACTGGGATGCATAGGGAGAGGCATCACCAGTAGAATACAGGAAGTTATTATCCCTCTGTACAGACAGCTGATCAGACGCCATCTGGAGTACTGCGTGCAGTTCTGGAGACCCAATCTCTGCAAAGACATAGACAGGATGGAAGCTGTCCAGAGGAGAGCAATTAAAATGGTGTAGGGTCTGCACCGGAAGACATATGAAGAGAGACTTAAAGAGCTTAATATGTATAGCCTCGAGGAAAGGAAGGAGAGGGGACATGATAGAAACTTTCAAGTATCTCAAGGAATCAACAAAGTCCAAGAGGTAGCATCTTTCAAAAAAAGAGGTGCAAGAACAAGGGGGCACAATTTGAAGATAGAGGAGGGTGGCTCAGAGGTAATTTAGGGAAGTATTTTTTCACAGAGCGGGTTGTGGATGCATGGAATGGCCTTCTGGAGGAGGTTGTGGAGTCAAAAACAGTGGTGGAATTCAAGCATGCATGGGACAGTCATAAGGCCATTCTAGGGGGTGGGGGTAGGAAGAAGTAGGCTGCTGGTTAACTAGGATCTGCACCTTATCCATTAGGTAAGGAAATGGACAGACTGGGTGGGCCAAGCGGTCATTATCTGCCGTCAAATTCTATGTTTCTATGTAAAGCCTTCAAAAATTCAGCATTGAACACATCCGAGCCTGGAGAGTTCCTTAATTTTATGACTATGATGTTTTCCACCTCTGTCACTGTGATAGGACTCTCAGTCATTTGTTTACCCTCCTTTGCCAATGTTGGAAGGTCCACCACATCAAGAAAATACTGTACCTTATTATTGTCTGTCTGGTCCCTCCCCTCTGACTGATACAACGATTTCTACTATTCCATAAAATGATTTGCCACCTATTTGTGCACTCCACTCTTCCCTGTCTACCTAGTGGTTCTACCTCTTTAGCATAATGGTCTGTCTGTGTCTTACAGAGGCAGAATGCTAGGAAGTGACTGCCTTGTTTCCATATTCAAAATATTTTTGATAGCGATACAGCAGTTTACCCTTTGTCCTTTGATCTAGAAATGATTACAACATCTGCCATACCTGTCTCAGTTGGTCTGTTACTTCTGAGGATGCTCTATTTTTATGAGTCGCTTCTAATTCTTTAAGTTTAGCCTCCAATTTATGTTACAAAATCACACATGCCCTGTAGTGCAGAGCATTATGAGCTGTATATGCAAATCAAATGTCATTATAGGCGGGTTCAGCTTTAAGCAGGATTGCATGGTACCAAAGTGCCTCTCACACAATACACAAAGGGTGCAAACAGAAGACAAAGGCATGTATTTCATCCTACCCAAGACTTAGTGTGCCTCATCTGTATAGCACCCAAGGGGAAATGAACCAGCTGCCTATGGTGGTCTTACAGGTTTGGGTTATGGTGACCTCCCCCCCAAAAAAAACCTGTTAAAAGACAAAGATTCTTTTTATTTTTGTTCACAAATAAAGCCTTCATTCACTTTGCCCTGTTGTGCCTTTGTTTGCTTTTCATTTGGATATTGTACTACGGGCACACAGAGGGGGACTGGAACCGGAACTGAATTTGGAGTACTAAAAGACAAAGAACCTCAGTGTAAAGACCCTGAGGCAAGGGTTACCCCAAAAGGCATTGGCCATAAGCCAAGTCTAAAAAAAAACACAAAATCATACATACCCCACAGTGCAGAGCATCATGGGCTATATATGCAAATCACCATGAAATTTTAGGCTGGTTCAACTTTAAGCAGGAATACATTGTGCCAAACAGCCTCTCACACAATCTGTTAGGGGTACAAACAGAAGACACAGACACATGTTTCATCCTACTCAGGACTCATCAATCATGTGTTTCATCCTACCCAGGACTCATCAGTGTGCATCATCCGTGTGTCTTGTTTGTATGACACTCCAGGGGAAATGAAATAGTTGCCCTAAGTTGATCCAATTGATGTTGCTTATCTTGTTGTTGTTTCTTTACTCTTAAGGCAAATGAGATTATTATATAGCTAAGCTTTGTCTTTAAGGTGTCCCACAACCATTTTTCTTTCACCGCTGTCTCTCTGTGGTCTCTGAGATAATCTGTTATTGTGTCTATTACTGGGCTTTTAAACTCATCTCTGACTAACAAAGATATGTTCATCCTTCAGAATGTTGCCCTAGTATGCTCAACCAGCTTAAGTTCCACTTATACAGCTGCATGATTCATATTCACTATGGGTGGGCAGTGCATTTCATGTACTTGTGGAGGTCTATTTTGCTACTGTAAATATTTATTTATTTTTATTTATTTATTTAGGGATTCTGATCATACCTATAGCTCAGAGCTCTTTTACAAAGGTTCCAAGTCAAACTGTGACAATGGCAACAATAACAAACAGTTTGTATACAATATTCGAATAGTAGGTAGCTAGTATACAATAAGGCTATAAAGTCATTCATAGTACCAATGGTGATAGTACAGCATCAAAAGAAAATAAATCTATACTGGAGTAATATTTGTGCACATTTGAATAAAATGTGAAATCTCTCCCATCAACATTAAGCTCCTTCCAAACATCTACCAGGACTGCTTCATCTAAACCTGCTCAGACTCCTCTACTCATTAGTTTATTGGTGGAAATATTGTCTGAGTAGTGGTCTATGGAAGGTTTTATCACAAAGTTAAAGTCCCTGACTATAAAGACCGGAGCTTCTTGGGGTGCTACTTCATTTCTAAAGAATCTAGTGAAAATAGCAGGAGAGTCTGTATTAGGGCATAAAAGTTCATTAAGAGCAGTTTTTGTACAAAAAACTCACAGAGACAGTAGTAAGTCTACTGGTTTCTGAGACCTCAGTATGCAGGAATCCAAAAAGTATGTCCCTCCTGAAAATAAGTGCTATACCTGTCTTTTGCCTGAAGTGTGTGGTGCCACTATTACTTTTCCCACCCAAGCTGTACACAGCTTATGATGTTCTAGATCTGAAAGCCTAGTTTCCTGGATGAACCCCATGTCACAATGAAATTGGTTCAATTGAGTTAGAATCTTTGTCCTTTTAACCGCTGAATTTATTTGCTGAATTTTCACGGACACCATAGTTAAAGTACCCACAACATTTGTTTAGGTTTCCCCCTTATTACCCCCTGCAGGTGAAGTGTGCCTCTCCAATACAACACCACAATCAGCAATAAGTATTAGTGTCAGCATGTCATACTGTGTGACCCTGAGCAAGTCATTTAACTTCATTGTACTCCCAGACCACATCTGGAAACAAGTTTTGGCTTAGTGTGACTTTTCTCATTAAACAAGATCCCCCAAAACAATCCTATCAAAGCAAACATTGACGAACTGCACAACTGGAGCCATTTCTTTAACTTGAAAACCATTCTAATTAATGTTTTGAACTTCCAAGGTTAGAGTAGCCCCCCCCCTCCCCGTGTGGGCACGGGAGGTTCAAAAAGATTTTTGCTAAGTATTTCCAGTAGAGTGCAAGCCTGACCCAACTAGGCTGTGTCAGATTAAGTCATGTTCTGAGGGTGTAAGGCCTGAAATCTTGTGGTGTTGCGATGTGCCAGCCCCTTTTCTCAGGCCATAGGTGATAGTGTCTTATACCCAAGGGATTAGGTCCCCAAATTTGTCCCCTTGTAGTTACTGATTGTTGGGTCACTACTGATCTCTCATAACATCTCCCCTTGGCGTGAGGTGTCACATTCAGTCTCCACATATAGATTGAGGGGCACAGTGCTAAGGAGCATCAGTGCCCTGCCCAGGGCACCACTGAGGAGACTGTCCACCCCAGTCATCCGCTTCACTCATCTACTGTCGCATCTCCTTCCCCCAAGGCTCCTGCTGCACCCCAGGCTCTCTGCTGTGTGACTGCATCAATGTACATGACTGTGCCTGCGACCATACCTCCATACCTGACATTCATTTATAGTGGATTTCGGCTCCACCTTGAATCAAGCACTGTGAGAAAAGAGGCCTCCCAGGGCCAACCAGGGTCAGGTCTCCCTATGGATGCACCTCCCTCTTCTGCTATCTAGGTATTTTGAGTGGTACCCCATGTCACTCCATACTATTTTATAAGCTTTGGTTCCAGTACCCTGGTCATTTACTGTTGCTATATGAGAAGTCCTAAGGCATCCTGCGTAAGTGGAAAAACCCAGCAGAACGAACCATACAGTATGTAAAATCAACTTTACCAAAGCTGTAGGAGCTACAGGAAGCAGCAAACCCCCTGCTCTCCTTGAAGCAGACAGAATCAAAGCACACAAGACCCCCCTCCATAAGGCTGGACCCACCACCCTGCATCAGCTTCCAAATGGTCATTTATCCTTCTTTACTGTGTGCCAGTCAATACTACCTCTGTTTTGTAGTTGAGTGGCCCCTGGCCTCAGGTGCAGCCATTCCATCTCTCCCAGAGCGCTCCACTTCCAGTGTCTGAAGTCCTCAGACCTCAAGGAGCTCAAACTCATTGTGATATCAACAGACATACTATGAGTGTGTCCCTTTCTCCAGTTCTAGTTAAAGAAAAAAGGGACCAGATAGTCAATCTCTGGCAATCGTGCCATTTACAGCCAAACTCAGTGGGTTTACCTGATGGAATGCAGAAGTTGCCGTGCTCCACTTAGCTCCCTTTTTTCATGTGTAGAGTGACCAGTTCCCCATGCTCCCCAGTTATTGGTGTTTCACAGTAGTTATGCTCAGTAAAAAATATTATGTACAGAACTGTGTCTTAAGCAATGCACAGTGTTTAGATAGCCCCACTTTTCATGCCTTTTTACTTGAGTCCCTGCTGTTCTGATGTCCACAGCTGAGATTTGTTCCATTCAGTGCTCATAGTTCCCCCTAGGATCGTTTGGATGTCTGCTCAGAGATTCTGTGGAAAGGGGACTGGCCATGAGATTAAATTGTTTAGGATGCCTCACCTTGCACCATGCTGTACTGGAAATGCTGTTTTCAGGCTTTCCATCTCTAGGTCTGGATAGTTTAATTCTAGTTTTCTCAAGATGGCGCTGCCTCTCTCAGTGATTCAAATGACTGTGCCAGTGTCCCAGAAAAATCCAGTCTCACGAGGTAGTTCAATTGAACTTTAATTATGATGTCCCTTACTGCCCTGCATTTTCATTTCATTGTACACTATTAAAGGTGACACAAACATGGCCATATAAACTTTTCAGTGGGATTTCTTGGATATCCAGAGGGCCCTTAAGGATTTGAGGCTCTTTCTGAATGAAAAGAAAACCCAGTGGATATTATTTGAAAAGAAAAATACAAAACTGATTGCGACTAGGGACATTTATACTATATCTGGTAACACACTAGGTCGAGCCAATTTTTATAAATACTTGGGTTTGACATTTGATATTCACTTAGTTTTTGATCTATATATTGCAAACCTGTCAAATAAACTAAAAGGATTACTTAGTTTTTTTTTTAAATAAGAACAACGTTTTGTTTAATATTGCAATTAGGAAGTTATTTGTTACTTCCTTATTTTTATGTGTTCTTGATTATGGGGATTTCATTTATAGAAATGCCAGGAATTCATTCTTAGGATCATTATATACACTGTACAACAGCGCTTTAAGATTTATTACAAATTTGTCATACAGAATGCATAGGCGTGTATTGTATAGAAAGTCAAGTTTAGCTTCCTTAGCAGATCAACATGACTTTCATTAGAATCCTTTTGTATACAAGTTTGTTTTACAGTCTTTACCAACATTTTTGCTGAATTTAATAAAAGTCAAAAATTTACACAGACATCCCTTGAGATCTGCATCTCAGATTTCATTTCAGATTTCAAGATGCAGATCCAGTTATAGAGATAAAATTCTGTCTGTAGTGGTCCCCAGAACCTGAGATAAATTATTTTCACAGTTAAAAGTACATGTACTATTACCCTTAGGTCATTTTACTACATCACTAGCTAGTTTATACAAGAAGCACTGTAATTGTTATGGTTAATTCTATATTTGAACTAATTGCATGTTTGGTACAGTACATAATTCTATATTTGTATGCCTATTGTTTGTATTGTTTGTTTTTTATGAAATCTTCAATGTAAGTGTTGGATGCATTTGAAAATGAGATATTTTATCTCAATATGTTTTACAAAAAAGCTTAATTGAAAGATATGAGAAATCTTTTGATCAAAATAGTTTTTTGTTGTTTTGTTTGTTTTGTTGAATTTTGTTGACCCAGTAAGCCCATTGGGCCTAGAAGTCCTTTTTTCAAGGGTGATTGGTGGGAAGGGGGGATACAGATGGTAAGCAACTGAAACTGAACCAGATTAAGCTGTTGGTGGTATTTTTAGTGAATGAGGGAAATTTGGCCAGGACGCCAGAGAAATTCCCCTACTCTGCCAGCAGAGGCTTGACTTCCTGCAGAGTGGAGGGGCTCAGTTTGGAGTCATACAGCAGAAGATGGCCGACATCCAAGATGGAGGATGTGAGGTAAAAGGTGAACCTAGCAGGGCTGCTGCTAACTTATCAAACTCAACATGACCTAATGGAATAGAATCTGAAGCTGGAAATACTACTTTTAATGCAGAAGACAACTCTACCCCCACCATGGCTCCTCTCATTCAGGATAGAAGAGATGTACAAGGTACTGACCTTAATTCATTTCCTATATCTTCACCTGATCTTTCTCAAGGGAGCTTAAGACAAGTCTTCAGTATGCATATGGAGTTTATGAAGCAACTGGTACAAGAGGAAAATGCTTCAAATGTTTATATACCAGAAGCAACTTATCCTGATGCTGCAGGATGCTCTGCCGAAACTGTTCCCTCACCCTGGAATGCTGGGAAAAACTTTTCTGTTGAGAATTCTAATCAACCTGCCTCTTTAAACCTTAGGCAGACAAGCAGGAATCAGCATGACTTCTCTACCACTTGGTCCCCTACAGCTGCATTAGAAGCAGCCGGATGGCAGAGACCTAGCGAAACAGATCCCTGGTCCTCACCAGGACCTGTCAGTGCTGCAGAGATAACCTCTGCAGCTCAACCAGCCAGCCAAACTTCTCACTCAACAGCAGCCTTCTTGCAACAACCCTCTAAGGCTCCCGGGAGTGCTCAGGGCTATTCTGAAACAGCAAAAAGATATTTACAGCCTCAGGATTTACCTTCTATGGGCCCCAACAGTGCACAACTGGAATCTTCCTCTTCTGAAGATGAAATGCCTCCTGAACTTACACAGAGAGACTCATTTCCTCAAGCAGGTACCAGGAACACAGACAAACCATTTAAATTAAGTGACTTGTTTACAGCTGTAGGACAGCCTGCTCAGTGGCGTAATGCTGTAAGGCTGAAGTATTTAGGAGATGTGTCCACTGCTCCAACCAGGAAAACAGTTCTCCACAATATACGGAAGGACATGTTGGGTATTAGCCCATCTGAATTATTTGCTTTTATTCATGTACATGGGGAACTAACTTATGATGTTAGTTTCAAAACTGTGACAACTTTGGAATTATTTTGGGCAAAGTATGAGCTAGTGGAAACTTCTCCTTTGTGGGCTGCTTTTCTCCTTATTCCCCTTACAAAGCCTGTTGTGAAATTTATCACACTGCTGTTTAGGAGTGAGGGAGTCAGCATTGCTGATGTGCAGTACTGGCTGTGCCAGAGGTGTGAGATTCTAGATACCCCCGACCTATTTTGGATGATGATTTTGAGTGGACCGAGGGGGTGGAAAATTAAGGTCCAACTGTGTCAGAATGAGAAAGCATTTTACATCTCCCTAGTAGTTTTTACATCGGGAGGGATAAGGGCATATGTTTTTAATCAGGGCAGCCCCAAACTTGCCATAAGCGTGGGTCTCGGACTCATCTTAGTTACTTCTGTGACAAACCCCATTGCACTTTATGCTTGGCCTATGGACATGTTAGTTTAGGCTTCCCTAACCCCCTACTGTGCAATCTGTGCGATGAGTAAGGCCACACGTATCAGCAATGCTCATGGGCTGACCATAATAGGTTAGACAGGCCCCCACAGGACCAAGTGGCTCTCATATCGGATTCTCAGACACAGGCCCTCTAATGCAGAGAAGTGATAGCATCTCTAACTGTAGCCCTTCCAACCCAACAAGACACAGAGACACCTGACACCTCAGTTTCTGAACCTGTGGCCCAACCCCCCATCCTCTCCTCCCCTGTAACAGTCATGGAAACAGAACAAGATGACCCCCCCACTGGCAGTGAATCAACCCCCATAATAGAAGATGCTGTTTCAGATCAGGGCCATATGCACCCCCCCCCCAGCCCAGGGATTTACTTTGGTGAAGAGCTCAAGGAGAGGGAAGGGAAAAAAAATCTGATGCCTGCACCCCTAAGAAGACAATCCTAACCAAAAATAAATTCCAGGCTCTAGCAAAAAAGCATAAACAATGGGGGGTACTGAAGAGGAAGAGGAAGAGGACTCTGATTCCTCCAGGGCATCCTGTTCCAAAATGGAGATCCCCTGGAGGAACAGGATAAAACTTCCAAAGCTGAGAAAGGACTCCCTCCCAAAAGGTGAATTTTCCTTTTATTTTTTTCCTCTCTGCCTAACCCTTTATGCATACTGCCACTAAAATAAGATGTCTCACTTTAAATGTATGTAGTATGAAGTCCTTCCGTAAACAACTGACTACCATACAATTTTTAGCAGACTTGCCTCATGATATCTATCTGCTACAGGATACCAGAATGAAAACAAGGCATGAAATCACACAAGCTAAATTGAAATGGTCAAGGGGTCCCTCATTTTGGGCTCATGAGGATTTATGCAATAGGTTAGGGATTCTATTTTCTGGATATCGCTTTCACATAACTAAAGTGCTGGATATTCTCCCCAGGCAGGCTATGCTCCTTGATGGCCTCTTTAGGAAACTAAAATTAAGAATCATTAATGTACATGCCCCCCAGAGTATTGCTGCCAGATCACAGCTTTTTCACCTAATCCAACTGTACCTGCACACCTCTAGGTAAGTAATCTTGGGAGGAGACTTTAACTGCGGATTATCCCTGAGTGATAGAGGGGGTACTACAAAAAAAATGTTTTGAGACTCTGTTGCCCTGAATAAAATTTTAGCTACTGCTAAAATGAATGATGGAATGAGTGCAATACATCCAAAAGGAAAAAAAAAACATATTATAGGGACACACATGCCACGAGAAGTGATTTTCTTTTTTTATCTAATAGCATTACTGTATCTCATGGGGCAGTTATCCCTTGTGAGACCTCGGACCATGTGGCAGTCTCCTTAACCTGCTCTCCTGCAGGGGGACCTCTGCCTTATGTCCCTATCTCCAGATGGAAATTAAATAATACCCTATTTGCAGATCCTGGTATAGATGCAGCATGTTTAGAACTTTCAAGAGCCCGGTGCACTGTTCTGGATGCCTATCCCTCTCCCCTAAATTGGTGGGAGGACACAAAATTGGACTTAAAGAAATTCTTTCAGAGTAAAGCTATGTCCAAAACTCTATCTGCATACCTTACTTACTCAAAACTAAGACAAAAGTTACAAAATCTTATTTCCTATGCATATGAAAATCAGGTTGAAAATGCTCAGGCCATTAAACAGGTCAGAACTCAAATGGAGTCCCATCAATATAGTAGAGCCATATCTTTAAAAATGGAGGCACAGTGTGGCACTCAGAACTCTAAGCCCTCCTTGGATTTATTCAAGGGATGCTCAGACAGAGTGGCAGCCACCCACATAGAGAGTTTAGTGGATCCAGCATGAATATTCATTACACTACACTACCATATATAAAAAAGTAGCACATAAATACTTGGAGCATATGTTTGGGGAAGTGTCACCCACTAAGGAACCTTTTGACTTTCTCACAAACATCACCATACCAAATATCTCTCAGAAACAAATATCTTCCCTTATTGCTTCTATTTCAGTGTAAGAAACCAAACAGGACATTTCTTGTCTGAAGAAACTTACCTCCCCAGGACAAGATGGCTTCACAACTGACTTCTACCAGCATTGCATAGAGATAGTTGCTCCTATTCTGACAATATTATTCAATAATTTATTGCTATTACACTCACTTCCCATGCATTTTTCTGATGCTATTATGATTTTATTATTTAAAAAAGGAGATAGGGCAGACATAAAAAACTAGAGACCACTTAGTTTACTCAATGTTGACTATAAAATCCTAGCTTCCATTTTGCTGAATAGAATATTGGCAGTCGCTCCTCTCCTTCTCATGGAGTCCCAAACAAGTGCAGTCCCATTAAGATCTATTAAACAAAACCTTTCCTTATTAAGATACATTGTTTATTCTTCCTCTACAGCTAATCCTGCAATGCTAATCTTCCTACATCAAGAGAAAGCATTTGACTGGGTCAATCATACCTACTTATTTTGGGTTTTTCAGCATTACCATATTCCACAAACATTTATTCAGTGGCTTAAACTACTATACCACACTGCCTGGATCAGCCCTCATATAAATAACTCCCCTGGGTCACCATTTTTAGGGCAAAGGGGGGTATGCCAAGGCTGTTCTTTAAGCCCCATACTATATGCATTTCAAATAGATCTGCTACTGCAAAAGATTTTACAGCACCACAGAATCCCATACATACTCTTACCAACAGGGGCACCACTGCCAGCCATTATAACCTATGCAGACGATCTATGCATTTGTACCACTCCATCTCTCAGAGATTCTGATCTGACAGCAATCATCACTACTTTTGAAAATCAGTCTGGGTCAAAGTTAAATTATAACAACAGTTCTGTGTTATACATGCCATCAGAGTCAGCACCTGCACAAGCCAATCTTTTCTCCAGTATATCTGTGGCTACTGGCCCTACTAAAATATTGGGGCTCTTTTTTGGTAGTAATGATGACTCTTCCCATAATTGGATGCTGGCCATTGAAAGAGCAAATAGGACCATAATGTCATGGAAAGGTAGATCCATATCCAAAATGAAAAGAGTATTTCTAATAAAAATGCTCATTCTGCCCCACTTCTTGTATGTGGCCTCAATATATCCATTGCTAAGTCTACAATGTGTTCTTCCACGGATTTTGGGGCAGCAGGTTAAACCCTGTCAAAAGACAGTATACCTACCCTGACTATTGTTTTGGGGGAGCGAGGATGATAAACCCCATAGTTTATTTTCATACATTATTTTTTCACATGGCATATTGCATATTTTACAGGTCTCTTTGCCATTCTGTTATTCCATAGTTAAACATCTAACTGCTCTTCTACTTTTGGTATGGAATCAGGAGCTTTTGAGCTCCCTAGAAATTTCATGAAATATGTCCCTTTACTGTATATGATCCCATCATATTTCAAAATTCGCCAGTGGCATATTGCCCCAGATAAATTATTCACATCAATAAGAAAACAGATGTATCATTATATATTAGATAACAACTTTTCCGAGACTCCCCTAATTAAAGACCCTCAATGAAATAGTATAGACCCTAACTTAGTGTTTCAGCAGCTCACTGACCATAGAGTTCCCTTGAAACTATGGGATGTCACGTGGCTATCATGCCATGGACACCTTGGTGTTTGGGGCAACCATAAACACAAATCCATGGAGGAGAGAATGTGTCCCCGAAATACCTACCCTGAAACTCTGAAGACAATGCATCATTTTTTTCATAGAATGCCCATTCAGTGCATCTGTATGGACCCTATGACTGCTCAAATGGAAAGACAAGCATCTGATCCCCATATCCTAACGACTTTAATGTATGGTGTCTTTAATTATAACCCATTCTCATATGATCCTAGCACATTATGACTCATATTTCTTTCTGTAGGTTTTACTTATGGCAAGTACGATGTGCATTTTTGCTGCAGCAGAAAACTTATACTGCAGAACAAGTTTTGTGTCAAATTCAAACACAATTGCAAGCTGTTTATCACACCGAAGAATCCACGCTCCCAATGGTTATGCACAAAAAATACTGGAAAAATTATGAGTGGATTTTGGATTAATAGTCTATTAATTCAAGGATTGAAGGGTTGAAAGGTTTGGTTTAGGGTGAAGGTGGTGAATCTATGTACACCTTGTATGTTTGTTTTAAAAAATATATTTTTCCCCTCAAAAATTATTCTGCTACATGATATTGTAAATATGATTGTAAATAGAAAATCAGCTTTTGTTATTGATCTTGCATGTTGGACAGATGTTTATGTATTGTGTATTGAGAAATGAATTATTGATTTGATTGTACAATTTTCTTTTTCTTGAATAAAAAAATCCCTACTCTTGCTGCAGAGGGCGCTGATGAGCTGCAGGAGAGTTGAGGACTTTCAGTATGTCTCGGATGATGGAAGGGGATGGTCAGGTTCTTGAAGCTTCTGAAGTTGTGCTGAATAACACTGGTGAGATGGATGTTGATGTGGTAGAACAGTTACGTGGAGGTGAATTGGAGAATCCTGAGATACCTACCCTTGGGGGTCCTTTAATAGGTAATATGGATCCTGCTGTATTGAAATTGCAGGCAGATGTGGAGGAAAAAAAAGGCAATTAGTGGATTCAATTACTGCTGCTGAGATGGAATATAACTTAAGCAGGTCAAAGTTGGAAGAAGAAAAAAAGAAAAGAAAAAGGTCTATGGCAAGTTCTATGTCAGGCACTGGCAAACGTTGTCCTGCATCTACTGAGTCGGTCTGTTTGATAGAAACCTGTGGGGTGCTGCAGACTCCTAAACAGGGTCAAGGTGATAGGCTTCCAGCATCTAATGAGACTCATGATTCAGCAGAATGGTTTCCTGAAGATACATTGCAGAAGGCAGGTTGGATTTATAAAAATGAGCACTGGGTTCCTGATCCCACATTCCCTATACCTGGTTTAAAAGATCAATTACCTTTGCAAGTAGTTGAATAACCTTTGGTCATTGTTTTAGGTGAAACACCAGATGCTGCTCAAACACCTAAGTCCCCACGGGTCCACACTGCAGCTGCGCAGAATGGCATTGAGGCGTAGGAGAAGTTGGTTGCAACAGACGTGGTTCCTCCAATACAGGATTTTCGACAGAAAGTATTGGTCCAAAATCCTTGCCTGGAACAAACAGATTGTTTAGATTTGCACAAGGGTGATAAGGAGACTGTGGGAGATCAGAATAATATCCCAAGGTTGGGGTTGATGCATACTGGTACTGGTACTGGTGAGCAAAATACTAACATAGACACCTCTCATTAGAAAACATATGCTGGGTTATTTTGGAAACTGGAGGTGGCTGCAAAATGGAGATTCTTTAGCAGACTTAGATATGTTGGGAAAGCTCCTATTCCTCCTGATAGGTTGTGGGTAGGGAAGTCTTTGATTATAGATTCACTGGGCTTTACTCCCTCTGAAGTTTGCACATTCATCTATGCACCTGAAGACCAAAGCTATGATGTTAGTTTTTGTACCTTTAAAAAATTGGACACATTTTGGACCCTGTATTATGAATTAAAAAATTTGGAGCTATGGTAAAAGTGTACTGCTATTCCTATTACTAAGCTGACTATAACAACTGTGACAGTTTTGTCTCACAATGAGGGGGTGGATGTGAGTATTATTACTTTTTGGTTGGAAAAATGTTGTATGATTTTTTATCATCCACAGGCAATCATGGATGAAAATGGGTTTTGGAATGGGTGGGGTGGACTTATCGGGTGCAACTCAAGCAATCTGACACTGGTGTTCAACATTTGCCAAGTTCTTTCTATTTGGGTAGAGATCCAGGTATTTTGTTTTACGCAGGCCAGCCTAAAAGTTGTTATCGTTGTGGTGCTCTAACTCATTTAAATAATGACTGCAATAGTATAAAGTGTTTCCATTGTGGGGTTTTGGGTTATTCTGCAGCACAATTTACAGACCCCTCTATGTGAAACTTGTGTGGGGATGATGAGTACAGTTTTCAGGAGTGTCCATGGGCAGCTCATAATTTGGATGAGATTTCAGACCATGATATTTTGCCAACCCAAGCACGAAAACCTTTTGGGCAGACTGAGAGACATGGGGGGAGCTCTCCTTGCAAACTAGACATAGAGTAAGATTGAGAGGTGGACTCTATAGTTCTACAGGAGGTGGGTTTTGACAATCACTGGGGTTGCAGAATATAGATACTCCTCCCCCATAGCTCAGTGAAGGTTTTCGAGGCACTTTTCCACCAGAAGTAGTATCTGACATTGTGGAAACTCCATATGTGACTACTTAGGGTTCCCCAAAATGAGTTCTACAGCAAGTTCTTACTAATATACAGGGTGTACAGTATGGGAAATTAGGATTGGGTTCTCAGGGAGACTCCCCGATGTAGAAGTTGAGGTAGGTCCCTTACCTGTTTCCCAATGACTGAGGGCAATCAGCTTATATGGACAGATGCACCTCTGTCACCGTTACCCCTTTCAAATCGATTTGCTGCTTTTTCCTCATGGAGTGAGCAGGTAGATAGGGAAGATCCTATGGATAAGGATAGCCCCCCCCACCCCCACTACCCCTGGTTTGGATATACCTAAACTTGATCCTCTTAAACCTAGAGTGGTTAAGCTCCAAAAAAGAGTGACAAGGTCGAGCAAGAAGGGTATTAATATTCCTCCCTGACCCTATCCATTTACGTATAGCGAGTGTTTAATGTGAACAGTATTCATTCTGCTCATAAACAGAAAACAATGTTTAGCATTATACAGAAGATGGATTTTGATGTTTTTTTTCTTCAGGATACTAGGCTTCATACCCTGCCGGAGGTTACTTAGGCAACCCAAGATTGGAAGTGGGGCCCCCTCTTATTGGTCGCTGGGTATAGATAATTGTTGTGGGGTAGGTTTTTGTTTTCGCTCATATGATGTTAAGGTCTTATGACTGGTGGATATAGAACCTGGTAGGGCATTCATGACAGATGTGATTCTTTCTCAAGTAGAATGATAAATATTTATGCACCCCAGATTAAATTATTCGGAATTGATTTGTTAACTAAAATATAGCCTTATCTGCATACTAGCAGACAGATTTTTTTGGGAGGAGATTTTAATATAAATTTCAAGCAAGGAATTGTGCCTGACAAGCAGTATTGTGATAAGACCTTACTACGGAAAATAGTTGCACTTGCTGGTTTGAAATATTTACAAGAGGGTGTTTCTCAGACTGGGAAAGCTAACTTTTATAAGGGTAACCTTTTTCACAAATTGAATTTTGTTTATAAAGAAATCATTGCCAGTTTTTCAAACTTATATTATTCCATTTGAGACTTCAGATCATATGTTGATAGGGGTATGTATAGCTGCACCACCAGACAGAGACACTGGGCTGGGCTTTTGGAAGCTGAATGTTACTCTTTTGAGCAATCCTAGTGTATTAGCTGGTTTTCAAGCATTGGTAAAAGATAAAGCTACACCATTTTTTCTTTATGAGGATATAGGACTCTGGTGGGAAGACTTGAAATGTCTTATAACTGGTTATTTCCATGTACAGGGAAAGCTGAGGGCAACTTCATCTCATACTTATTTAGCATTACATAGAGATTTGGGATTGTTGATGTCAAGACAGTGTACAGAAGGGGTAGACCTCAGGGAAGCCATTGAGTTGGTGAAGTTAGAAATGAGAACTTGCCAGTATGATCGATTTCTTTCTTTACAAAGAGAACAGACTTTTGGCACACAAGGGAGGGTGGAGAACATAAACCCCTTTGTAAGCAGTCAGAGTAGATGGGAGAAAAAATCAATAACAGATTTGACAACAGAGAATGGATTACTGGTGGTTGATAATGAGGGAATTGTGAAAAGGATAGTGCAACATGTGGAGTCTCAGTTTGGGGCCCCAGTAGAACGTTTACAGTCTACCCCTCAGATATTACAGATGGCTGAGGTACCTTGTTTGGCCCTGGAGTTTCGTGGATCCTTACTAGCTCCTTTCTCTCATAATGAACTTTCATTAGTGATACAGGGTTTACATAGTGGGATATCACCTGGTTCAGATGGATTACCTAGGGAAGTGTATGCTGAGCTATGGGATCTAATCCCTCAAGAAATTTTGAAAGTGTTTAATTATTTTTTAGATGAATGTGAGTTACCAATGGATATGTATTAAGGATTGCTGATTTTTTAATTTAAATCAGGGGATTCTACAGATATAAATAATTGGCAGCCTATTACTTTATTAAATACTTATTTTAAGATATTTTTGAAATTATTGGGTAATAGACTGGCCCAGGTGATGGAGAATTTAATTAATCCAACGCAATTCTGTTCAGTACCAGGGAGGAGAATTACAGAGGTCTTGATAATTCTCTGAGAAATAGTAGAAGGAGACATAAGGCAAGGTTTGGGATGGCAGACAGGGAATTTGTTTAGATCAGGCGAAGACATTTGATCGAGTTCCCCATATGTTTTTATGGCATTGTTTAGTGGCCTATGGTATTCCTAAAGTCTTTATTAATTTGTTGGAATTATGTTATGCTCTGGTGTATGTAGTACCCTATGATAATGGGTTATGGGGTCCAAAAATCCGGGTGTGTAGGGGGGGTTCACCAGGGTTGTCCCCTGAGCCACCTTTTATATGTTTTTATGATAGATCCCATTATGAGATTAATTCAAAGATCCCCAGGGATCCGTGGGCTGTTAGTGGGATGCCATGGCTCTAGTAAAGTGACTGCATATGTAGATGATCTCTGTCTTTTGCTTCAGAATGGACAATCCTTAGACACGGTGAGAGGTCTTTTACAAGCCATAGGGAGAATTATGGGGGCTAGTCTAAGTTCAGAGAAAATGAAATGTGTGGATTAATCAGGCTTTCAAGATTGCCCTCGGGAAGTGGCAGGTTGTGCAGTAGCTATGGCTCCATGTAAGATATTAGGGATCTATTATGGGGGTAGTACTATGACAGAGTATAATTGGGGTAGGTTGCTCTCTACGGGAAAGGAGATGGGAAGCAGATGGAACTGATGGAAGGTAGCTAAAAAGAAACAAGTGTATCTCATTCACATATTTTTGACACTGGCTTTCTTATATGTGAGTGCAGTTTTTTGGTCCCCAAGCATTTTGGAAGTTTCTTTGTTGGGTTGTTTTTTTACATGTTTATGGGGTAGTCGTTTAAATCCTATTACACAAAATGTTTTATATAAGGAAATTAAATATGGAGAGGTTAATATGATCATTCCTATTGTGTGTTTTTTTTACTATTTTTTTCTATATTAGTATAGTTCTCTTGATGAAGGGTACCACACAAATATGGGGTATTTGAGGATGTTCCCTGCTTCAGGGAATCCTATCAGACTGGAAAGGAAATACATTTCTTCTTAAAAATAAACAGAATCCTAGATTGGTGAAATGATGGGAGGGTTTTTTTGATTGGATTATAAAGTGGGATATTAAATATTCAACAGTTTCTAAACTTTCTCGGAAGCAATTGTATAAGGAAATGCTTACAGTTCATTTTATGGAACACCCCTTTTTGGGGTTCTCACAAACACAACAGTATTCGACTGCTGCTTATATTATGGACAAAAGATTACCAGAACAAGTTTGGGATATGGTGTGGTTGGGACTCCATGGCAAAATAAATGTCAAAGGAAAGCAGAAACATAAAGGTTTACAGGAGAGGTACTGTCCCAGAGATTGTTGTTTTCAGGTGGTGGAAACAATGTATCACTTGTATTATACATGTCCATTTATTATTAGTTTTTGGGACATAGTGAAGGAAAGATGGAAAAATGAGCTGCCTGTCCCCCTAGTTACTACTTCATTGTATTATGGTATAATTCTGAAACTGGTGGTACAGCCCCATGACAGTTCACTTCTAGTATTATTTGAACATTTTCTTTATTGGATCTGGATATGCCATTGTTGTTTGGTTTTACAGCAACAAATCATGACAGTTTTGGATCTATACCATATTCTCTCTGGGGAACTTAAGAAATGGAAAAAGGCTGAATCTTTACGAGGTGATTTGGACAAATGGACTGTTTGGTGGTCCCATTTAGAGTTCATTTAAGACAGTGGGGGGGGCGGGTTTTGATTTAAGTTTAGGATCCATATAGGATTCATAATGTTTCTTTGAGTTTTTTTTCTCTTTTCAGGTTTATTTTAAGTTTGGTTTTCTGATTATGGTTTTGATTTAATGAGTTGCGCTGGGAAACAAATTCCCCTACTCTTCTGATGGGGGGGGGGAGTGGCTTTTAGTATTTATCGTTATGTTTTGGGATTATGTTCAAGATTCTTTGCATTATAAGTATGATGGAATACTTATCCATGTGTTTTTGTTTAATTTTGTATGCTGTAACACTGTTATGTATCAATTTTGTTTTCAATAAAAAAATTCCCCTTCTGTTTTCAATAAGTGCCATGGTATCTTTAACATCCACCTGAACTACCACCAATCCAGGCAGATGGGACCTCAGTTTAACATCTCATCCAAAATATGGCACCTCAGAAATGCAGCGCCCTCTCATTCTGCACTACAGTATCAGTATTGGGATATTAACCCAAGTGTCAGATGTGGAAACTGAACCCACAGCCTTCTGATCTCCCAGCCTCAGAGCCAAGTGTGCTACCTACTGAGCCACTGACACTTTGGCACTGTTTCATTGCCCATCTGTTTATATGCACCTTATTTTCCAGGCAGTCTGTAAGATTTATTGCCATTTTGGGTAATCCAGCATTTTAACCACAATGGAGTGGAGTCTTGCTTTTTGGTCCATTGGTTGCTGCACCAGGGATCTGTGTGTCTGTTCTACTGGAAGGGATATATTAGCTGGTGTTTCAGGACTGTACTGTATGCCACAAATATCTGATGGGATGCTGTGCACCCTAATGTTATTTTGGCATGCCTGGTTCTCTAGATCATCAGTTCTGACTTGAAGATCTCTTTCACGGTGTAAGAAGTACATTTTGACTGAATTGTGCATTCCCACAGTGTTGGTGACTCCGCTGGGCACTGACTCTGTAACCATGGTGCAGGAGTCTATTCTTTCAAGGTCCACTCTCATGGTCTGCCATTGAGGTTTCTACCCTCTGAATTGCTAAAAGATCCTATCCAATTTTTGAAAGGTTTATATCTTGCTCTGTTCCACTTTCGATCCCCTACATGCTTTCCACACTTGATGTCTGGGATCCTGGCCTACTGCATGGTTCTCCATTTCATCCATGTTCATTTATGCTTTAACTTTCTCTGACTGGGTCATTGCTTTCTTTCTCTCTGCTGACTGCCATCTCTGGAGTCCCACAGAAGCAACCTGAGCTGTCTGAAAGAGGGGTTAGTGTATTTTTACAAGATTGTTCACCAGCAACTCAAGGAGCTAGAAATTCAAGTGGCCATTCATCCCATGATGTCCCCAGAAATCTTCTTACCCCTATTCTAAGCCTGCGAGTCACCCTTAATAAGGACCCAAAATGTTTTTGGCCGAAGGGTTGAAGCTGAACCAAAGACAAGGGGACCCACAAGAAGCTGAAATGAAGTTGTCACTTTTCACATTCGCTCACTCTTATGCAGGACCAACAAGCATGAAATGCAATGCCACATCACTGTCAAATATTTAAAGGATACCACAAAATGTTCTTTTAAAATTGTGATTAGTAATTGTACAAATCATCCTCAGTGTGTTGCATTCAAAGTGGTGTTTGAGCAAATGGATGGTACAGTACATACATCTGGAGTGAAATAAAGTACTTCATTGTGTTGCATTACTAAATGTTTGATGCCTCCTTTTTATTTAACAGAGCTCCTCCCAGAAAATGTTTCCTCGTTTATTGTATGATGTACTTGCAATAGATTATTTCTTTGTTTTTCTTGTGTTATTGTAACTTTCACAGAACTCCTGTGCTTTAATAGGAAGTTGTCATTCTATTGACTTTCCTTATTAAACTGTTTTTACTACTACATATGCCACTTGGCAAAATCGGTATACCGTTACGATAACAAACCCCCCACAGTGAATCCATTACATCAACAACCACCTGTTCAACATCCACAGTGTCGAACAGGTTGTTGCAGTGATGAATGGATACAGCGACTTCACCGTAAGCCACTCTCCCCCATAATCTCCCCCCAGAGTTGGCAATCATTAATTCCTGGGGTAAGGGGGCAAAGCCCCCAGCAAACAGTAAAGGGCTCTGTTGCTGAGGGTCCGTCATCACTTTGACATGGGGATGTGATCACTGTCAGCAAAGTGGTGTTGTTGGAAAGTCATTTGACAACTTTGTTGTCCCAGCGCCTTTGTGGAACTGGCAAAATCAGCCCCAAGAGGTTTGAGACTTTGCAAACTGCCGTGAACCTTTGGGGCTGACATATCTATCTGTTTCAGGCTGGTTTGGTGTAGGGGAAAGGAAGTCCATACAGCCACATCAAACCTCCAATAGCTGATCAGTGTTTTGACTGCTACAATGGCCATCAGTTAAACATCACTAGCTTCACTATGATCCCCTCTGACTTAACTGATTCTCTGCTAAGTGTACTGTAGCCCAACCCCCCCAAATGTGGGGCTTATGTGACTTTTTCTCTTTGCCCTAAACTGGTCTATTGCCACAGTGGAAGCAAAGCAAGACATTAATGGTTTAAGGTCCAAGCACCATTAAGCATGTGACACAAGAGAAATAACTTATATCTGATTTTCCCAGCTAGCACCAAGACAACAAAACTGACATACTGAGACAACACAGGGGAATATTTACCTTAAAAGAGGAATTCCACTTAGGTGCTTTTAATAAAAAAAAGACATGGTTTCAGTATTCTTAGTATGTCTGACATCATCATCTTTTGTCCAGCGCTTCTCTATTCCAGTAGAAGGGTCAGGAAGATGCAATGAAAGATAAGCTCCTTAGCCATCATGCAGGCTGACAGGCAGTGGGAGAGAAGCAATCAGCCATTAGCTCTCACAGATTGAGGAGGGTTTGGGGGTACTGACCCACGCTATCAGAATAAGCCTGCCAGGGCTTCCAGATCCACTTGATTGGGAAAATTTCAAAGGTTTTTACAACTTTTCAAGTACAGAACCTAACCTGTATGTCTGCTAACTGCATCAGAATGGCATCTTTTGGAGAAAGAGACTATTCTTGTTTTTACTGTGAAAGGAAGCAAAATCTTGCTGGTCCAGTAAGCGTGTCCTGGCTGCCAGCCTGTGGGTACCACAAATTGTGTGTGAAAGCCTGCATCAGTCCTTCGGATGGTCTGGGAGAATGGTTAGTTAGTGCTACTGCCAGTTACTGGCTAACATATCACACTAGGGTCCAGAAGCCTAGGTGTGTGTGTGTGCAGCATGTGGCCCCTCCTCTGTAGGCTGCTCTGTGCTGCAGAGGAGGAAGAGGGAAGAGCCAGAAATATCCAGATAACTGAGGATGCAGAGAGCCTGCTCTACATCCAGAGGTATGTGAGACCTGCATCTTCAAGCTGCCCTTCAACTGCTCAACTGAACAATCAGCTAGAGAGGACTTGCAGGTGCAGGAAGAAGGAAGACGAGCCCAAGCTGATAAGGAAGCTGGTACATCAGAACTGTGAGTACTCTCAGGGCTTACCATGCAGCTGGGAACTTTATGCAAAGTTTTGCCACCAAATCAACAGATTTGGCCACAGGTCAGGAGCTGCAACTACCTAATTTGGAGCCTTGCCATTTAAGCAACTACATGGCCTGAAGGGATTTTGGGTTTAACTGTTCTGCTTGTTTTAAATTGCACCACCTATGACCAGCCAGCTGCAATGTCATGGGGCCTACTCTGTTCCTATGGCTAGGTACCCAGCGAAGCACAGGGAGCTCCCTTTAAGGTTTAACGGTTTGAACTGGTGGGTAGCACCATAAGTACAGGTGGGCTGGTAATACAAAAGGCTTCGGTGTTTACTCTGACACTGTATCATTTTGCCTGGTTGGGGGGGGGGGCACTGTTGCTGTCGCCATCTCTGTTACTACTGTTTTTAAAGTGTTTGCTGGCTGAGCCTAGTCTGGCACTTAACTTTGGTCCTGCAACAAGAACGAATGAGTTTCTGCCAAAAACAGTTTTGCTCTGCATTCTCCTAGCCCTTGTGAATATTCCCTAATAAATATTTTTTTAATATTTTACATTTTGTCTCAAGAGCATATTATTAGTGGTAAGTCACTAATTGAATTTTTGTTGAATTTAAGGTATCACTGAGTTACTATGTGTAGGGGGATGCTGTGGGGAGGTGGAGAGGTACAGCATCTCAGGGGGTTGTACCTCTCTGACACCTGAGTCACTTAAATCTTACTCTAGATGGAGGCACTGTGCTAAATTTAAAAGAGCTGGATTTAACCCCCCCGATCAGGAAAATCCGAACCCAGGCCCCTCAACCTTGTTTGAGCCCACAAGGTAGGTGTAGTAACAGCAACATCCACGGTGACCTGGTTACAACTTTTTCAGTACTTTGGTTTGGCAGCTATTTCTTTTACACACCAGGAGCTGTTGAGAGCATATCCCAGCAGGCTAGTTCTAGACTATAAAGATATATAAAAAGTTTGTTAGGTACAAAACAAATTAACCACAAACCAAACTTTAAGGGTTACATATTTTTTGTAGGAATTTAAGAGTAGCATGCAGTGCCACCTTCTGGTAGATGTAATAAATAAAAAAGAATCAGAGTCCAGTGGTGATGGAGGAATAGTTAACTGCTGTGTGCACACCCTAAATATTAATTTCTAAATACTATACCACACATATATGAATTTCTGAATATTTGGTACCAAATAATGAATACTTTGTCTATTCATATATTTGGTATTCAGGGAATTGAGATGATTTAAAACAAGAATTGAAAAACCCTAAACCATACCTCTCAACCTCTCAGCATTAAAAATCATAGCACTGGCCTTTAAAATTCATAGCAAATGGCCAGAATTGTGCAGCACTTTTTTATTTTAAAGCATGATATGCCTACATATATTGGGCCCTATATACTTAGGGTCAGATATTCAGAAATGTGCCAAAGTCTGGTGCAAGTCTGGCACAGCACAAATCTGATGTGCCATGGCACAAATGGGTGCCATATTCAGAGATTGCACAGGCTGAACAATGCTAGTGCAACATGGCTGGATATGGCAGAGTTGCACCATGGCATAAGCAGTGGTGCAGCATGGTGCAAATAGAGATGTGCTGGCAAAACCATGGCAGTGCAGAGCAGCACAGCAACAAAGGGGGCAGGGAACAAAGAACGGACCCAGAGACAGAGCCAGGGAAGCACAGTGACAGCAGCCACAGGTGCACCCCACCAGCAGGGCACAGCAAGGCACACACAGGCACTTGGGTACTGGACCCCAAAACACAACGGTGGCATGGACAGTAGGTGACAGGAGGCGCCAATGGAAGGCCACCAAGGGTGCCCCCTCCACAGGCAGGCTGCCAGATGTGTTCCCTCTGCCACATGACCATGGCAGGCCACACCCAGGACCATGCAGCCAAGCACACACACCACACAGGCACACAGGAAGCCCACACACTGGGCACTGAATGGGCCAGGATGCAGGCAGTGCAGCAGACCACATGGGCTGGGTGCCCAACACCAAGCAGAGGACCCCAACACAGTGTGCTGACAGGACCAGAACATGACCATGGCCATGAGGCACCACCACACACACACCCGCCACACACCCCGGACTGCTGCTCCATGGACACCCCAAGGCACAGCCACCAAACCAGGAGATGGACACCACCACAGTGAGACACACCACAGTACACAGCAGGTAACCATGGAAGCACAACATGCGCCGCCTCCCACGCACACACCACAGACAGACACTGGGCCACTGCAGTATGGCTCCACATGTCACCTGCAGAGCAGACATGGACACAGGCAGGTATGTGAGGAAAGCTTTATAAAATGGTAAGTGTGAACAACAGATAACAGGGGCAGGGAAAGGGTAGGTACAGCGAGGGAAGGGGACAGGTAACATGGACTGTACAGTGGGAGGGGGCACTGTAGGGGAAGGTGCAACGGGGAAAACAGAGGCCATGTACTGCAACATCAACAACAGCCCCATCTGGCCACCCCAGAAAGCCTCCTCTCTCTTTTGTCTGCACCACCATCCACCGGATGGCGACCACCACCTCCAGAAAATGGACATGACCAGGAGTGTCTGCTGCATCATCCTTGACAGCATCCATCAAGTTGGTCTTGACTCCGGATGCCTGACACCTATGGCAAGGGACAGGACAGGTGATCAGTGCAATGGCCCAAGGAACCATGCCCACCCACAGTGCACAATGGTCAGTGGGATCACACACGGAACAGACACCCGCAGGAGGGTGGGCCGACATCAGTCAATAACATGGCACACCATGGCATTCTATAGAGGTGGTCCCCGCCATACAATGGCCACATGACCGCACAGTGACAGTCACATGGCATGCTGCACTAGCAGCACAGCAGCAACAATGGTGGCAGCCTGGAGCCTGCCCACCCCACCAACAGGCCACACATGGGTCCAACGGACAGACCACTGTGGCATGCATGACACACAGTGCAACACACACAGCTGTCACAGCAGATGGTGCACCTACTCCCCACTGCCACCCCCCATGTACAGTGAGAATGACCATAACAGTGCTTACCTGCCCCCTGCAGTGCAGCTTGTGTGGTTCGGCCCCCAATCAGGGTGCACCACCTGGTTGCACTCGGCCTCTGCCCTGGCCCACCTGCAGTCCTCTGGCCCTGAGAATGGAAAGAAAACAGGTCCACATCAGTACCCAACCACACCAGTAGCCCCTCCAATACACAGCCCTCTGTTCACAGGGTGTGCCCCTGTCTGCCATGTCCCAGATGCCAGCACGGCTGCATCACAATGCAAGCAGCAGCTAGCCATGACAGTCAATGATGTGCATGCCGACAGTGTACCCCACTGCAGGGCATGCCAGACAGCGATGCCACCATCACAGTACAATGCCAGGGCAGACATGCAACATGTGTACACCTACCTGGCTGTGGCTCTGCACCATGTGTGACCTGTGCCCGGAGCCTCTGGAGCCATTCTGGGTCCCTCCTTCACAGGTCACCACACTGGTGCCTGCACTGCTCTGCCATACGGGGAGCCCCTGTCTTCCTCTCCAGGTGGATGGCTGTGGTGTGCCACACCCTACCCCAGCCTTGCTACAGAGGCATCTGGATGAACAGCTGGTCACTACATGGCTGCACATAAGCCATGAGGTTGATCACCTCTAAATCATTCCAGTTACTGGAATGGCGTCCCCTACCCTATGCCATGGTTTCCACATGGTACAGCAGTAAAAAAAAATGGTGGGGACAGGTGCAGGTGGATGCTACAGGTGCAGGATGCATGATGTGGGGGAGAATGCACACTGCTCATGCATTGATGGGCATGCACACTACACATGGCCCAGCAGGGTCACAGGGTCACTTAGGAGTATCAGGAGTCAGAGGTCACTGACCAGTGCGTGCATTGTGCAAGTGCACGATACAGCATGTGACAGCATGCGCAATTATATGCATAATTGCCTATGCACCACATGTGCAGTGCAGATGCATTACGCAGTCTGCTCATGGTGCGCAATTGGAACCATGAAAGCGTAGCGCACATGCTCAATGCAGGTTTGTGCACCACGCATGTGCGGATATTGTGCCCATCCTGCTCTGGCACAACACCATTGCATGCAGTACATGTCTGTGATATTCATTTTTTTTTCCAATTCAAAATTTATTAGGTTTTTAACTATACAGAGAACAGAACCGACAAATGAAAAAAAGCAGAAGAAAACAAACATTAATTCAGAACAATGTATCGGAACTGTTCCCCTTCCACCCACCCTATACCAACCCTTCCCTAACCCACCCACCACCTGACACAACACAATAAGTACCAGATGAGACACAGGGTTAAACATATGCTGGTGTGGGGGAATTAAATAGAATAAAGAGTGTGAAGGGGGTCCCAGATGCGTCTATGCTTCTTCAACCTATTAATAAGGCTGGCTATGGCCTTCTCAGTTCTAAGATTCGCAAGGAGTTCCTGAAGTCACTCAGAATAGAAGATGTCCAAGTCATCCTTCTAGTGATGCAATATCACCTTCTTGAAAGACAAGGAGATAAGTGCCATCTTTGGTGGACCGGGAACACGTCTGCACTCTTCAAAGCTGACCGAGAACTGAAGAAATGCCGGTAAGCTGTATAATGGCATAAATGTGTTTTTTTCAACTTTGGTGCATATCTCAGCCATTTTAGGGATTTTTTTTCACCACATTTTCAACATGGGGTTCTTAGAATGCCACCTCATGAACTCAGTCACTGTCATTTTGTTATTCAGTCCGGAAAGGTGATTTCGCAGTCACTGTGCAGAACCACCTTTTGGAGCTGAGTAACAAAATGGCAGTCACAGTCATGAGGTAGCCCTCAAAAATCCTATGTTGAAAATTTGGCAAAAATCCCCAAAAATGACTGCTTTACGAGTGTGCATTGCGCAGTTCCTACTTACATGCGTAACTTCGCAAATGCTTTATATTTTCACTCCAGATTTTCAACATTACCATTTTACCATACCTCTTTATTAGCAGTACAGCTGTCATTTTTTATATCTTCCCCAAAATGTGTTTTCACACATGTAATGCTCAATGGCATGGTCAGTGTGCAAAATCAATGTTAGGGACAGATTAAGAAAACAACAGGGCACTGTTCATGAGCAGAGGTCTTAAAATGGCTATGTTGAAAATTTGGTGACAGAAGTCCATAAAATGATTGTGTTATGAGCATGCATTGTGCAGTTTCCACATACCCTTGTAAGTTCACGAATTTGTACTTTTATCAGTCTAGATTTTCAACACTGGCATTTTTCCACACCTCCTTATGAACAGTGCAGCTGTCATTTTTCATACCCTGGCTGAATAGTGTTTTCGCACTTTCGAGGTCGCTATGGGAAATCAATGTTCAGGACAGACTAAGAAAATCACAGTGACACTGTTCATGAGCTGATGTCCCAAAATGCCTTCATTGACAATCTGCTGTAAAATATCCCCAAACTAATTACATTATGGGTGTGTGTTGCGCAGTTTCTATGCACACTCGTGACTTCAGTTTTTTGATATTTTCACTCCAGATTTTCAACATTGCCATTTTTTACACCTTCCCATGAACAGTACAGCTGTCATTTTTCACATCCTGTTCGAAATGTGTTTTTGCACCTGTGGTGCCAAATGGCGTAGTCACTGTGCAAAATCAGCTTTGGGCTAACAAACTGATATTGCCACTGTTCGTGAGGTGGGGGTCACAAAAAAACCCATGTTGAAAATTTGGAGTGAAAATACCAACAAACACCTAGGGCATTAGGGTTTCTGACCATAACACCCCACCCTTTAAAGACTGACAGGCATCAGGGGTGTGACCTGGGATTGCTGCCTGTAATGCTCATACCATTCCACCCACACCCACACTCTGCAGCCAGTGACAGGCATCGAGGTGTGCCTTGGAGTCTTTGGCCCCAAAGTTCACCCCATTCTCCTATGCTGCACCCATCTCACCATATTTCCTTATGGAATGAGGTGACCATAAGGCCCAGAGACCCCAAGGCACAGTGTGACACTTGCCGGAGTCTGCAGGGTAGGGTGTGGTAAAATGGCATGGCAGTTATTCCTGATGACCCAAACGCACACCCCAATGCCTGTCAGTCTCTGCAGAGTGTTGGTAGGGTTGACTTCAGTTCTATACTTCATTGCCATTCCTAGTATGCATCTCTCTTACTCCTACACTACCAATGCCAATGCCAGCAAGCAAACGTTCGGCATTGACAAATGCTTGTTATTTGATGTACAAGTGGCAAGTACACAAATGTGCAATAGTGCAATGAATAGCAGGGAGCAAAGCTGCAATAGATTAATGCAGAAAATAACTAATGTTTCTTTCTAAAACATCACTGGAGATGGGTTCCCATTGTCTACTTACTTTTTTTCATTGACTGTTGGGGGGCTGAACACCTAGTGTTAGAATGGAGGATTGACAGCACTGGGGTTTGGCTGTCATTGTTTGCTTACTTTTTTCATTTACTGTCTGACTCTAGGTTTAGGCACTTGGTGTCAGAATTGGGGAAGTCTGGTGGCACAGGGTTGAGCAGCAAGTGGCTACTTGCTTTCATTTTAGTTTACCACCCTACCCATAATTGGGCGCCCAGTGTTGGGGCAAGGAGTGGCACTGCAGTTTGACTCCTGGTGACTGTCTAGCTGCCTGAATCAGGAGTCACTCAGCCGACCATGCCCACCAAACCAGATCTGCATTGCTATTGTTTTCAAGCTACAGCACAGAAGCCACCCAACCCAGTAGTATACAGTAGCTAACCTTAAAAGAGCTGTACTATGCTGTGCTTTTTTCATAAAATACTAGAGCAAGCTGGTCATTAATAAGAGAGTGCAGTACCAGCTAGCCACCCTGCCCAGCCAGTAGCTGCAGCACAGAGTCAGGACCTCAACTAAAAGTCCTGCCAGTAGCAAAAACAGCCAAGAAAGAAACTGCCTGCAGAACCAGAGTGACAGGGTTCTGACTGCTTGTGCCTTTTCATTAAGGTAAGTGGATGGGTTTATTTGAAAATGTCTCAGTACTGTAAGGACTGGAGGGGAGATACTCAAACAAGAGAATGCATGGCCCTCAATCTCCTGGCCTGCCTCTGCAGGTGGCCAATCCATTGAGGACCATTTTGGTAGGTGGATACCTGATGTAAAGGATTGAGATGGCCGTTTCTTCTTGTTCGGGTGATGGGGAAGGCTTTACTTCTCCTGCCCTGGGGGGAATAGCTTTGCTTTTACTGGTGGTAGGGGGACCTTGATTCTCCTAGCTTTGAGGGTGATGATGGCCCTGCTTCTTTAGACTTGGTGAAAGGGTATCTCCCTGTTTCTCCTGGCTTGGTGGTGGCCCTATTTTTCCTGACTTGAGGGTGGCCCTCTCTTCTGGGCTCATGTGACCCAGCTTTTCCCACTAGAGGAAGCAGTGGGCAGGGCCATTCCCCCCTGCCCAAGCTAGGAGAAGTAGAGCCATCTATCCCAAGCCAAGAGAAGCAAAGCCATCCGTACCCCTACCCCCAAGACAGGAGAAGCAGGGCCAGCCCCTGTAAATAAAATAAAATGGAATTTGCATTTTTATTTTTAGAAACATAACATTCATCATTAGTTCAAATACTCCAAGAAGCAAGCATGAATATGCACATATGCTTTTCCATTCGAGTTACAGTAGGTGACCTGGCTTCTAACTGCAGTGCCTAGCCAGTGCCCTGGTAACCAACGAAAGCTGAAGCTACCATTATTGCCAGCCTTACATGCTACAAAATATGATCAAATAGAAATAAAAAATGGAAATGTGGAGGTGGACATTGGACAGAAAAATTAAATGAAATAGGCAAGAAATTTGCAAAAAAATGCAAAATAAAATGCTTTTATAGTGTATAGTGGAATGCTGTTATGCATGGAATTCCATGCCGGGAATATGCTCGTTCTGCTGCACTAGAGGCATCATTATGTTGTTCTGCTGCAGTAGTGATGTAACTACTGCAGCAGAACCACTTGGGATGTTAGCACATTGTTGCTTTCCTCCAATTCTGTGGTAAGACATTATTCTGAAACCTCTGGAGACTTCACAAGTCAGTTTCATTATGGGAAAAAGAAAAAAAAAACACACAATGACCACATTTCACACAATAATACAATAATAATAATACACTATAAAAAGTACAGGATGAACAACTTTATGCAGAACCAGTGTGTTCTGCCACAGAAGGGTTCTGATTCCCTCTGACCTCAAGAGTGAAGCACACAAGAAGGCTAAAGATTAATGACTAGCATAATCAAAGGTTAAGACTCAAACATATTACAAGGTAATCTGAGAAGAGGCGGAGTTGAAGCCATTAAAATACAAGAAAAGGCTTGCATCTACATTAATTATCTAATTATTATAAATATCTTAGTTTTAAAGAAACATTTTGCAGGAAATCAATATATATAGTTTAAAATCAGGTACATATGCTAGAATGCAGGAAAAGAAGTGCCACTGAAAATAAATAATCTTTTGATTGTTTATGGAAGCTAGCTGTTCCATAGTAATTTATCTTACATGCCCTTGATATGATGAATGTGTTTCAATAGAAATTACAGCCATTACTGCCTTAAGCTCTTTTATAAGGCACAATTATTTAAGAGTCTCTAGAAACAAGGCTATATGTACCACAGGCAGTGTAGAAGGATACACTGAAAACTCCCAAAATGTGTGCCATGGTACTCCATTTTTCCCGCTACAGACAGCAAGATGGCTTTATGCAGCCCTCTTGCATTAGCTCTAATCATGCTGTTTACCAAGTTGGATTCAAATGAAAACAAGGCTGGGGAGGACAGGTGATTCTACAGAGCATTTGTTTCTGATTCCCTTGGTTGCCAAAAGAACTAGAATTAATTTATTTGACTAAGCTCTGCACAGAAGTTTAGTCTGCAGCACTGCGAGGGTTAAGTTGAAGGGCTGCAAAGTAGTGGAAGGATCATTTGAAAACTCCAATGAAAGTGTTCTTCGGTCTGAATCCTGTAGCTCATTTTTAGAGCTGATGCAATAGGGCTGCAGGCTCAGCCTACCTGCAGCACTAAAAAGTGGTACCCATGCTCATTTGCACATTTCAAACATTATCCATCTCCTTGTTTTGCTGTAAATAAAGGACCCCTTTAACACAAAAACAAGGAGTCAGTTATGGCCTCCATCCCCCTTTTCTCTTCAAGTGAGGAACGGGATTATGGGTTTGCATCAGATATACACATACTATTGTTAAATAGTAATCAACTGTATGTGAAAGTTTGTTTTCATTTTTTGAATGGGTGCTTTCATAATGATATTTGCAGTGTGTTCTGATGCTTTAAATAAGCCTGGTTATCCATTCTGTAGTAGGCAATATACTCGGGTTTATACTTTATTTTATGGTGTCTAAGCCAAGCTTATATAAACTTCATGTAGACCCAGTAGTTAAGTGTATATCCATTACCTTGACAGTATGATACAGCTTTACCCTACCTGCACCTGTATAAGCATATTAAATGAATGTGTTTTTATGTATAAAAGTCAATGGAAAATATTAAGTGTATTCCCATGGCACTTTACAAAATGCAACAGCTTCTACATGCATTATTTAGTTATTGAATTTTGGTAACTAGGTAGGCCCACTGAGACAAGACAGTCCCTTTTTCAGTGGTGACCTGGTAAGTACAGTACATTGATAGTGCAACAGGTGACACAAGAAACCATACAGGTATGATACATGAATTGCAATAACAAGACCATCTAATAGAGTTACAGGATCATGTCATATTACAACGCAATTGCGTCATACAAACATTCATAACTAGCATAACAAAATGTACAGAGAACATAAATACTACAGTACACTATGGCAGAAAGTAACATAATTATCAAATCCCTATTAACAGATAACATTGTAAACAATTCAGATTGTACCTGAGACATTAAGACTTAGAAAAGAAGCAGTATTTGTTAGCCATCATGTTCTGTAAGTAACAGTGTATTTCTAGAATAAACATCAATGTACCATTTTTTTTTCTTTCATTCCTGAATTGAGATACAGGAAGGATTCGAAGTTTCTAAAAGCTCTTATACCTTGCAGTTGCCACCATAAAACAAATAAACATCTTAATGTAGCACAGTGCTATTTATCATCAGACCCAGCAATCATTCAGAAATGGATCACAAAAGGCATTACAAAATACAATGTTCTCAACTTTGTTACAAAACCAGAAACATACATAGTTTTTAAAGCAATGTTTCTGAATGTTGCTGCCTGTTTGCCTTTAGACAACTATTACACATGATCTTTATAGCTTTGGAGAAACAGGTCCTATAAGCTTGCTGATGGAATACTAGACTGTGAAGTCCTGAGATGACATCATCAGCAGGTCTTTACTGAAACAGGCTTTTTTGAACAGCTAGGGAAATCATGGTTATAAAATAGATCATAACTTTAAAATGAAGTAATGTAGAAACCTTGTTTTTGGTAAAAGATTTACTGAGGGTATGCTTATTTTAATTCTGCGATGTAGCACTTTTCGCGTCTGCGACTCATTAAGGTTTCTGACTGTGAAGGTAACCATGATGGGCATTTATAACACAATTGACTGTTAAAGATCACCAAACAGTTTGACTGTCAATTTCATTCTAAGATACTGCTGTGGTTTTCATAGTCAAACAGCTATCGCAAGGTTAAGCAAATGCCTTTCATGTGATTGGTTTGCTAACTTTTCATTATATCCATTTTTTGCAAGTAACAATGTAAAAGATATAACCTTATTCTCAATGAATATGAACCAGGACCTTACGTACGTTCTTTAACAGAAGAAAAGTTGATTACATTAGTCTGTGGGACACCAGTTTTAACTTTTAGAGTCAAGCATTGAAAAAAATAATAATCATTCTTTACCTTTTGGGCAGTACTGCAGTAAATGCAAAAGCAGATGACCAGTAGTCAAATATAAAATATTATATTGTAGTCCATGTTATCTTGGTGAAATGTCTTGCTTTGTAAAATCAATATTTTCTAAGTATTTTCTCCTTACCTAGGGTACCAACCCCTCTACCATCTTAATCCACAGCAAGTTGTCTTCTGTTTTATACCATTTGACATCTCCAATACAATACCCCCCACCTTAAATATAGCTTCCTGCTTTTGGGATAATGAAATACAAATTTAAATCTTCAGCTTATTAATACATATTTAATGTTAATGTTCTACAACACTACGTAGGTAATATATCTCTTATGTATTCCAAGCTATCAACAACTGTATATGTTTGTTGGATGAATTATGTCATTGTGCAGAATGTGAAAACAAATGTTTGTTCAGGTTGGTATCTAAAGTAGCTCCAGCATATTAGATAAGATTTGTACCTCCCCCTGCAAAAACACTGAATTTCACCAGATGTCGGGTCACTGAGTATTGTATATTGCCGAAATGCTTTTCGGCACTATAAATTTGCGATGATAGCAATCGCTGTTTTTCAATTGCTATCATCACATGGAACCCTGGTATGGTGTGTCTCAAGGCCAGTGCCCAAGTGACATAAACCACACAAGAAGTGGATAAAGCCTAGCCTAACCTATACCCTGAAGTGAATTACTGTGATTATATAATCATCTGGAAGTGAGTACAAGATCAGAAACAAATTATTAAATTTCTTTTTTGTTTTAAATTTTTTTTATTATTATTGTATCCTACCTCTGTATATTATATAGCCCCCTGCTGATGATAGTATATGGTTATAAGAGCTGTTCCCCCATTCTCATTCCCTGCTGCCTAACTGAGACACATATATGTTGCAATTCTTGTATTTTATTTTGTTATTTTTTTTCTAGACAGAGAGATTACATGTCAAGTATTCTAGTACCTGATATTAAAACAATGAGAGTTGGGGCCAGCGTGAGCAGTGCTGTTAAACCAGATCAAGAGATCTAGCCACAGTGCAACTCAGCTCCATGAGTGAGCACTGCTTGCACACCTGAGTAAGTGTACAGAGGTGGAGTGAGTTAGTTAATATGAAAAATAGAGAAACAAATGGTGCTTGTTCAGGAACTACAATGTACACTTTTCTATTAACAGTGTTTGAGACTGATACTTTTTGAGACCAGATTGTGGCTTTGTGGAGAGAGCAGGGATAGATCCATGGGCAAGCAGAAGAGATCTGAGATAGATACAAAATCAAAACACAGCTCTGCCACAGAGCATGAGGGGGGATCAAAATAAAGCTAAAAAGCTCAGGGCTGTGCAGTTGTTACCTCAGAAGATTACAGCAGGTAGCTAAAACATGTATAAGGAACCAAACATTCCCAAAAGAGGTCATCACAAAAATAAAAGGACAATATGTCTATAGTGACAGTCCCTTTTATTAATATGTGAACAAATAGGCAAGTAAAAAACAGTAAAACTATCATTCATGGGAACCAGTTTCTACAGCTCACCACCATTACAGCTCTGATGAAATGAGAAGCAGGAAAATGGACTCTTGCAGAATTGCGGTACAGAAAGAACAAGCTAAGTGCTAAAGTTCTAAGACGGTTCCGTGGTGCGATACACAAACCAAATTAAATAAAACAAGTGGTCGTACCCGACTCAATAACTTGAAGTACTTTGCTGTGTAAGAACATATGCACACACTATAAGGACACTATGCAAACATGCTAAAAACGCTGAAACGCCAGAGTGCAAAAAAATGTCACATGGTCAGTAAATGCCTAACTTCAAGCTGCAATACTTCCTGGTAGATGCCATGCTTACTTATCAACCAATCAGGTCATCATCAAAGCGTACTAGTCCTTGTAGTCTGTCCTACATTTAAACTGTTAATTTAAAGTGTCAATACCCAACAAAAACACATACAATATAAATATAACTTATTCTAATTGACAAAGACAAGCAAGATTCTAATACTAAATACATGGTTGTGTAATAATCACAAAGACACAACGGGGCAGAGCTGACAAGTCTAACCCCAAGAAAGGTAGAGATGGCAAGTCATACCTTTCAGTACAATACAATAATATTTCCTCAGAACTAAACAGTACCATTACCAGAACAAAACTGAAAATATAATAGGCAGAAGGCTAAACCTTCCTATGCCATAAAAGGATATTATTAAAAAAACAAAGGGCAGAACCAGCAAGTATGCACCTCAGGAAGGCAGAGCCGTCAAGTCTAACCTCCCTCATTTATTTAAATAACTATAAAGAGGTATGTCTTCATTTAAGCCATTTGGAACCAATGTATTCAATTCAAAAATTAAAGAAGCTTCACACTGCAAAAGTTTTAATCCCAGACCACCTCCTGTTATTCCCAACTTGACCTTCTCCAAACCAATGAACCTTAGAGATGCTAGGGAACCATGACTTTCTTCTTCATAATGTCTGGCTATAGCATACTCATGATCTCTATTTCTAATAGCTCCCTTATGTTCTACCACACAGTGTTTTAATGGTCTTTTGGTTTGCCCTACATAACTTTCCCCACAAGAGCATGTCAACATATAAATAACACCTGGTGTGCTACAATTAATAAAGGAATTAATTTTATATTTCCTGCCAGACATAGGGTTGGAGAAATACTTTAGGTTGTTTGTATTTGAACAGTGTACACTGTTGCCATATCTAAAGTTGCCTACTGGAGGATGTGATGGCAACCACATTCTTTTATCCATCTTTTCTACTGGTAAAAAAGCTTGCACTAGAATATCCTTTAAATTCCTTCCTCTTTTATACATTACTCTAGGTAACTGACTGGAGATAGTTGATAAAGAATCATCCAGCCTCAGAATCCCCCTATGTTTTTTAATGAGCTTGCCAACTCGTGGTGCAAGTAGATTGTATCTGTAATAAAAGACAAGACAGTTTCATTTTCAGATCGTGTCTTGTCTATAAACAGAGATTCTCTATTTTATCAGCTTCCTCAATAGTTTGTATAAAGATTTCTGCTTCATATCCCCTATCCAAGAACCTATGTATCAAATTCCTCTGTGCTGCTTTATACTGTATATACATAGAGCAAATCCTCTTCGCACTAATGTACTAGCCTTTTGGTACATTTTTTTACCGTTTTTTCTGGATGACAACTGTTACATATTAGTAAAGTATTTCTTGATAAAGGTTTCCTATAAAGTCATGTCTGTAAACCATTGTCACATTTCCTTATTCTAATATCCAGGAAAGGTACCAAATTCAAACTCATTTCATATGTAAATCTTAGATTTACATTGGTGTGATTAATATGTTCAATAAAATGAGTCAATTCTGCCTTACCACCTGACCAGATCAATAAACAGTCATCAACGTATCTTTTCCAAAATTTTATATTGTGAAGGAACATATTATTATTCTGATTGAAAATATATTTCTCTTCCCACATCCCCATATAGGTAATAGCTAAGCTTGGGGCAAATGTGGTACCCATAGCCTACCTTTATGTTGAAAGAAATATTTTCCATCATACCAAAAGTAATTATTCTACAACACAAATCTTGCAAGTTTTGCAATATACTCAGTAGGTGGCAATGATTTCTCCCTGTTTGTTAGACTTTCTTTTAGACAGTCTAAACCATCTTTGTGTGGTATGTTTGAATAGACACTCTCCACACAGAAGACTTGGTTTGCTGGCCAAGGCACCTAGCTTCACCTGAGCTCTTTCCTTCTAAGACTGCTTGAAAGGCAGAGTAGAGAAACTTACCAGAGCAAGGGAGAAGGATTAAGACTTAGTTTGGCTAAGCAGATTTACTGTGTGGTGGTGTTTTTATTTTTTACTCACAGGGATTGCTACTGTTTGTTGTTAACATTTCATTGCTTTATTTTTCTCTGATTCAAATTGTTGTTGCTGGTATACCTTCTTCTGCATTATTACAAGGTGTGCTCTAGGTGGTGCTAACAGATTACTGCTGTAATCTTCTGATTCAAATTGTCTTTGCAAGGTATATCTTCTGTTACTGCTTTATTTTCTCTGGAGCAAAGTGTTTCTTACAGGTATATCTTCTCTGAAATTATTACAGGTGGTGCTTTACAGGTTTTACAGTTTTATCTAACATTAGGATAAGCTTTCAGGGTTACTGCATTTGTTGTTGACTGATTGTTTCTGCTCTTACCTCCTTGTTCTTTCGTCCGTGGTTCTTCTTTTAGGCAGGGAAAGGCCCAGCACCCACCCCATCCCAACCACCCCACGCTACACTCCTTTTATAGGGTACCACAGTTGTGACATTTCCTGTGGCAGAGCAGGAAGAGGCGGATCAGTGGGGCCTCCACAAGGTGATCTCATTTACAGGGCACTAGTAATTTAACTTGTTATAACAAGTTAAACAAAGCACAATTAAACCATTACTTGCATTTTTTTTTTCTAATTACTCTGACTAGGTTACAAACCCAGCAACTTATTTGGAATGGATTTCATTAACTGCAGGTACTGTGGAACAATTTTCAGAAGGACATTCTTACAGGATTTAGGACACTGTCCTACATGCTGGGCCTTTGGAGATCTTAGGTCTCAGCTCCGGGCAGCATGGGCAGAGATTGCACGCCTCAAATTTCATATTGAAGAGGAAATACATTATAAGAACCACCCGCCATTTCCCCAGCATCCAACAGAAAACCTCAACCGCAGAGGTAGTTGGTCCAGGAGGTTGGCAGGTGGTTAGGAGGAGCAAATCAGGTGCCCCATCACTCTCTGCTCTCCAACACATTACCTCCAAAAACCATATAAACACTACTAAACAGGTATCTGCCTCTATCTCTGAAATCAAATAAAGAGGCAGAAGGACACTGCAGAGCAGGACACTGCTGCACAGGAGCTAGCACAACAATACTCACCCAAATCAGGAACCAAAACTAAACTAGCACAAAGGAAATCCAAAAACTTCTGATCATAGGAGACTCCATGATTCGGGAGTTGATACCATCTCAACCAGGGTGATGGTCAGATGTCTCCAGGTACATCAGCATGGAGAGACACTGACCGCATTGCTAAAATTGTTCACAAAGCAGGAGAAAACATTGATGTCCTAGTACACATAGGGACTAATGATCTCGCCCAGCCGGTCAGTTGTGGAGACCAAGGAACACCTGACTAGGCTGGGTGACAAACTATCATCTATTTCGTCTGGCATCTCCTTCTCTGAGATCCTGCCAGTCTGGGAGAAGGGAGCAGATGGACGGAAGGTCAGAGAAGGGGAGATAGGGAGCTAAACACGTGGCTCAAGGACTGGTGCCAGGAAAAGGACACAGATTTGTAGGGAACTGGCAACAGTTCTGGGGCAAAGTTCTTTAAATTTGATGGACTGCATCTGACTAAAGAGAGAGTCAGTGCATTGGGGCAGAAGTTTGGCGTCTTTGCAGAATATTTAAACTAGCAAATGGGGAGAGGTGCAGCACCCCATACGTTGAATGGGAAGAACACCCTCCCCTCAGCTAGTGGTCAAACTGGAATTCAGTGTGTTTGCCATTCATTTGCATCACCAGGTAAGAAAAAGGTTTGTCTCCCATACGATGCACAGGGTAATGCCAAACCTCACCCAACAACTAACACACCAAAATCTGGCCAATGGAAAATCATGTACACAATGCTCACAGCCTGGGAAATAAGATCCCAGACCTGCAGGCAATAATGTCAGAGGCTAAACTGGACATAGTAGCAATTAGTGAGACGTGGTTTACCAGTAACCACACTTGAGGAGACTTCAGTACCTGGCTATGTATTGTTCCAGAAGACCGAGGTGCAAAAGGGGGAGGAGTGGCCCTGTATGTTAATGAAAATATCAAAGCTACAGAAATTCAGAATACACATAAGGAGCCAGAAGAACTTGGGTCACCCTGGAAACAGGAAATGGGACAGCCATAAGAACTGGGGTTGTCTACAGGCCCCCAGACCAGAGGGAGGACATAGACACATTACTGTTAGAAGATATACAAACATGACAGCTAAAGGGAGGTTCTGATAATGGGAGACTTCAACATGCCAGATACAGATTGGTCATCACCAGCAGGAACATCTGCCAGAACTAGACACATAGTGGATTCCCTGCAGGGGGAGGGCCTCAAACAACTGGTACAGCAACCCACAAGAGACAGGGCTATCCTAGATCTAGTACTGACTAACAAAGAAGGGATCACAGATCTCCAGGTAGAAGGTCACCTGGGGGCCAGTAACCATCACATGGTATGGTTCAATTTGGCTACTACATCTAAATCATCCCATTCCAAGGCAAAAATATGGGACTTCAGAGGAGCTGACTTTGATAAGATGGCCAACAGAGTTAAGCTAGCCCTGGCAAAAAGAAACACAGGTGAGGAGGTACAGGCAAAGTGGGCAAGCATTAAGGATACAATACTTGAAGCAACATCCCATTGTGTTAGACAGAAAAGGAAGTGCAAAAGAAGAAGGAAACCACTTTGGTTCTCAAATACAGTAGCAGAAAAGGTCAGAGCCAAAAGGCTGGCCTTCAGAAAATATAAGGGAACACAGCGGGATGAAGATAGGGGGGCATACCAAACTGCCCTAAGGGAAGCAGGTAAGGCAGTAAGGCAGGCAAAGTCCCAAACTGAGGAAACACTAGCACAAACAGTAAAAGAAGGTGACAAGACTTTCTATAGATACATTAGTGAAAGGAGAAAGTCCAGAGGGGGTATTGCTAAGCTTAATGGAGAAAAGGGAGCATGTGAGGAGGAGGACCCTGTAAGGCATCTATCCTAAATAGATACTTTTGCTCAGTATTCACTGAAGAGAAGGTAGGGCAGGGCCCTCAGCTCAGCATCATGGACACAGGGGGAGGAGGTGAGCACTACTCCCTTCACAAAAGAAAGGGTCCTACAAGAGCTTGCTAAGCTCAGGGTGGATAAGGCAATGGGACCTGATGGCATACATCCCAGGGTACTTAAGGAGCTAAAGGAGGAACTAGCAGAGCCATTAGCAGAATTGTTTAGTGAGTCTCTGAGCACAGGAGAGGTCCCAGAAGACTGGAGAAGGGCTCATGTGATCCCACCACAAGAGTGGTAGCAGGGAGGAGGCGGGGAACTACAGACCGGTCAGTCTTACCTCAGTAGTGGGCAAGATTATGGAAGCACTCCTTAAGGAAAGGATAGTGCAACACCTGGAATCCATAGGGGCACAGGATCCAAGACAGCATGGGTTTACAAAAGGAAGGTCCTGTCAAACTAATCTCATAGATTTCTTTGACTGGGTAACCAGAGTGGTGGACCAAGGGGGAGCAGTTGATGTCGCTTACCTTGACTTCAGCAAAGCTTTTGACACTGTTCCACATAGAAGATTGATAAATAAGCTAGGTAGGCTCGGGGTGGGTCAGAAGTTGGTCAACTGGGTGGCAAACTGGTTGACTGGCAGAAAACAGAGAGTGGTGGTAAATGGTATACAGTCAGAAGAGATGCAAGTCACAAGTGGGGTACCTCAGGGATCAGTCCTGGGGCCAGTCCTATTCAACATCTTCATTAGTGACCTAGCAGATGGACTAGAGGGTAAGGCTTGTCTGTTTGCAGATGACACCAAGATCTGCAACAGAGTAGATGATCCAGATGGGGTGGGCAGAATGAGAAGAGATCTGGATAAACTAGCAGAATGGTCAGAAGAGTGGCAACTGGGATTTAATGCAAAGAAGTGCAAAATCATGCACATAGGGAAGAGAAACCTGAAGCCACTTATAGGCTGGGAGGAGTTGCTAGCAGTCACAAAGGAAGAAAGAGACTTGGCATCATCATCACTGATGACCTGAAATCATCCAAGCAGACCTCTAAAGCAGTAGGTAAGGCTAGGGGGTGTTAGGGTGTATTAGTAGGGTATCACAAGTCGTAAGAGGGAGGTAATAATCCCTCTGTACAAGACATTGGTTAGGCCCCATCTGGAGTTTCGTGCAGTATTGGAGGCCACACCTTCACAAGGACATTAACCAAATTGAGGCAGTCCAGAGAAGGGCAACCAAAATGGTGCAGGGACTGCATCAGAAGACATATGAGGACAGATTAACGGAGCTCATCAATATGTATACCCTTGAGCAAAGGAGGGAGAGGTGATATGATCGAGACATTTAAACACCTTAAGGGCATAAACAAGGTGAAAGAGTCTAACATGTTTAAATATAAGAAAAATAGCAGGACAAGAACACAGCATGAGATTAGAGGGAGGCCGATTAAGGGGAATGGAGGAAATTCTTTTTCACAGAAAGGGTGGTAGATGCATGGAATGGCTTACCACAAGAAGTAGTGGCTATGAATACAGTGCAGGGCTTCAAACAGGCATGGGATAGGCATAAGGGAGCAATACAATGACTATGAATAGATAGGTCACTGACATCGCAAAGGCCGATGGCACATTTATAAGGTAGAAAAAGAAATGGGCAGACTGGATGGGCCTTGCGGTCCTTATCTGCCGTCAACTTCTATGTTTCTATGTTTCTATGTTTCACATCAATGGTAACCAGCCAGTCTCTTTCATCTACCACAACTTCTCTCAGGATCCTTGAAGCATCTTTCATATCCTTAATATATGATCTCAATGATAAAACTGTTTTTTGTATAAAGAAATCAACAAACTTCAAGATTTTTTCAGTCACTGATCCAATTGCAAAGACTATAGGTCTCCTTGGAACTGATGTAACCTGTTTATGCACCTTTGGCAACAAATATAAAACAGGTTTCCTAGGATATGGAGCTTTCAAAAATTCAGCCTCTTTATGTGTTAAGAATCCATTTTCTTCACCTTCCTTTATCAACTCATCTGCTCTTCTCTTGATCTCTTTGGTAGGATCCTTTTTTATTTGTTTGTAGTATTGCTCATTATGTACTTAACGGTTCACTTCCAATCTATAATCTTGCTTGCCCCATATAACAACTGCCCCTCCCTTGTCAGCCTGTTTGATAATACTTCCAGTGTTGTCTTGTAGTATTTGCAATGCTTCTCTTTCTTTTTTCATAATATTTTTGTACCTGGGAATGATTTTTATTATTTTGCATCATTTTGCATGCGTGCGTGTGTGTGTGTGTATGTGCGTGTGTGTGTGTGTGTGTGTGTGTGTGTGTGTGTGTGTGTGTGTGGGAGTTAAATGATAAAACTGTTTTGGCAGTTTGCTGTGTGTAGTATCTATCTTTTGGTTTGTAGCAGTCAATATCCACTAGGTTTATTGTTCTCTAATGCTAGAATGCAGTTTGCAGTTGTTGGGAAATATCCTGGTTTTATGTATGGCATTTATGATGGGTAATTTTCCTAATGTCCACACCTTTCAGTGATGGGTAATTTTGCAATGATTTGTATATTCTTGACTAGAGCTGTGATCAGTTTCACTTGTCTTGATACATAGTTAGTGCTATCTCTTTTGCTGTTGTGCCCCTCTAACCCTTCTGGGTATGGCATTTGAAGATGCAATGCATGTGCACTTGTACTACTATACTGTTGCAACAAACCCTTTGCAGCACAGTTTGCAACTGTGAATGGTACCCCACAAACTAGTGCTCAGCAGTCCTTGACCACTGGTGAATGTTTCACCCAAGACACTGCTTAATGTGTGGTGCTATAATTTGATTACTGTTCATTAGCATAAATAACTGGGGAGCATTTTCTCCCATAGAGAAACCCAGTTATAATTCATCATTATAACCTGTGGGTTATAACGGCAAACATTCGCTGGGTTTCTTTCACACTGAGCATGTGTAGTGACCAGTCCCTTATTCCTCAGTGCCAGCCACCATTCCCCAGCTTTGCACAGTTCACCGCACTCGGAGTCAGGGGCAATACATTTTTTTAAAACAATAAACTGAGCAGTATATTCATACATTATCTAGTTAAGGAAAAAAGAAAGGAGAAAAAAAACAAGCAATTGTTTTCATCAGGAGCCATGGACCACACTGAAACCCATCCAGTCCATGGCTTTGTGGAAATATATTTATTTTATATAGTTGCTGTGGCAAGAAAAAAATCCCTAGCAATTATATAAAATAAAGACTGGGTAGGGTGCATGTATAACTTGGATTTTACACACACCCTTGAGGAGGGATGCCTTACTAAACTCTTAGAGTTTCACTCTTGGGGTTTATGTGCCTTCCCATCCCTCGGGGGGTGTAAAATCTCATTATAACTCCCTACCCAGCCATTATTCTATATTTTACAATGTGTATAATCAGGCAACTTTAATGGAAAAAAAGCAGTGCTGAAAATGATACATTATTTTGGGAACAGAGCAAATAGCTAGCACATCGGTGAATCCAGGCTTCAGAAAGTTCCATTTCTGAATGTTTTGTAACAGTGACCTCACCCTTATTGTAATATCAGCATTACAGTATCTAATATGAGTAGATCTCCACCTGAGCAAAAAACATTTCACCACCTGATATTCTCTGGTTTCTAATTGTATACTGTATGAAAACAGTAGTACAAAATAAGTCTTTCAGTACACACACAATGTATGATAGTTGGAAATTATTAATGATATAGCATTTGATGAACTTTATAAAAACAAACTGACACATATGTAGTAGTATGTTACTGAATTTAGATATTTATTGCATGTCACATAAGCTTGAAAACTAAATATGTGGAGTAATAAGAGACATTGGTGAAAGTATATAAAACAGTGAAAACTAACTTTAAATGTAGTTGTATGAGAGGGAGGGAGAACAACAGGAAGAAAAATCAGGGACCATAAAATAATGTTATTTATTCGGTTGTTGGCCATTTCATTCTACATCCTAAGTGGGGCTGCTGTAAAGGTTAAGGGCATAGGCAGCACTGTGATCAGTGTAATCAGTTTTCTCTACTGAATAAGTGACTACATCTGAGATAGAGAATCCTGAGAGAATGGCATCATGCTGCACCACTGTAAGCATGTCATATTAGTAGGGGACTCAGGTAACAGGAACTTGGAGGACAGTATGCCCTGCAGGAGATCAGCTCTGTATCTCCCAAGGGTGACTGAAGACAGGGAACACACTAGCTATAGAGGCTGTTTAGCAGGGAGAAATGGCAGTCAGGTGTTGTGCTTCATCTATATACCAATGACTAGGCAAACTATAGAATAAACAGGCAAAGGTCATCTTAAGGGAGCTAGGCAGCAAGCCGGTCTATGACAGCTACTGTAGCCTTCTCAGATGTGCTTACAGTGCCACAGACAGAGTAGGTGTGATAAAATCACAGGACTCAATTTTCAAAGGGTGACGCAGGACTTGTGTCAAGCACTGTGTCAAACCCATTTTTGGGTGTAGCTGCACCAAACTCCTTTGATGTAGCTGCACCTTGTGCATCAGGTGCAGCTGCAACAGATTCCTCAATTTATGGCAGAGTGTGTGTGTGTGTGTGTGTGTGTGTGTGTGTGTGTGTGTGTGTGTGTGCATGCACACCTGCCCACAGGGGCACCAGAAGATTGTAAAAGGTGGGGGTGACAAAGATAAAAAGGGCACTTGTTGCATTATAAAGGGCACTTTTTCCAGACCAGGTTTTTTATATACAATAAATGCACACTTATAACAATGATAGTAATTTTAAAAATACCTTTACACCATATCAGAATATTTAGTATGTAATAGTAAGGGTTCCACTCATGTATAACAGTTCCAACTTGTTTTTCAAAGTTAAAAAATGAGTCACAAAGATACATTATCCTATTAGACATCAATAAAACACCATCCAATTGCACAGAAAACAGCAGTGTAATTTAAAACAAGCATTTTTCAATGCCTAATGTTGTCTTGGTGGCATTAGCATTGCTAGTGCAGGTGTTAGAGAGATGCACAATAGGAACAGCAGTGAAGTATTGAAGTGACGCCAGCCCTGACCCCACCCTACAGAGACTGACAGCATTGGGGTGTGACTTTCAGTTATCGGCCATAATGCTCATGCCATTTCACCTCACCTAACCCTGCAGACACTGACAAGTTTTGCAGTGTGCCTTGGGGACTTGGGTCCTTACACTCACTCCATTCTATAAGGAAATATACTGAGATGGGTGCACAATAGGAGAATGGGGGTGAACTTTTGGGCCAAAGAGTACAAGGCACATCTCGATGTCTGTCAGTGGCTGCAGGCTGGGGATGGAATGGCGTGAGCATTACAGCAGAAAATCCCAAGTCACACTCCTGATGCCTGTCAGTCTCTACAGGGTGAGACCAGAAAATTGGTTAGTGTTTTGCTCATAAAAGTGCTAATACATTGTGAAAATGCATAGCACTTGCCTCACTTTGTTTAATGAGCATAACAACTCTAGAAAACCTATATACATACTTTATTTACAATTAGTACTGTCACAGATAAAAACTGCTAATCAATTATATAAACCCCCCAGCATCACAATTGGAAACCCTAACACCCAAGCGTTTGTTGGGTATTTTCATTCCACATTTTCAACATGGGCTTTTTGTGACCCCACCTCATAAACAGTGGCACTATCTGTTTGTTAGCTGAAAGGTGATTTTGCACAGAGACTGCACCATTTGTCGCCACAGATGCAAAAACACATTTTGGGCAGGATGTGAAAAATTACAGCTGTACTATTCATAAGGAGGTGTAAAAAAAGTGGTAATGTTGAAAATCTGGAGTGAAAATCTGGAAGAAGTCATGAGTGTGCTATAAACTGGGCGATAGATGCCCATTATGCAATTATTTTGGGGATTTTTTTAACCAGATTTTCAACATAGGCATTTTGGGGCCTCCACTCATGAACAGTGGCACTGTCATTTCGTTACTTCACAACAAAATGTGATTCTGTGCAGTGACCACATAATCACCTTTTGGGGCCAAATATTGAACTGACAGTGACTCATGTCATGAGGTGGGTTCCCAAGAACCCCATGTTGAAAATCTGGAGTCAAAAGTCAAAAAAATGGCTGAGATATCCATCTAAGTTGAAACACCCTCAATTTATGCCATTATACAGCTCACCGGCATTTCTTCAGTTCGTGGTAGGCTTTGAAGAGTGCAGATATGTTACTGCTCCACTGAAGATCATTGCCTTGGGCTCTGGAGGTAAGTATGGGGTGACGTGGTGTGAGGAGGTGGGTGTACAGAGGGTGGGTATGGGTTGGGAGGGGCCCACTGACAGCAAGGGGCCATTTTCTTGGTTTCAGGTTTAAAAAAAAAGATCAGTGTGGAATGTTTTCTTTCTTTACAGGTATGAAACCAAATGTTGGGGACACTGGGGTGGGCTCCCAGTGTGCCCCATAAATTTGGGGATGTCATCTTGGCCACACTGAGGTGGGCTGCCAGTGTGGCTCGCAATGGGGGTGGTTGGGGGCAGGAACATGCCTATGCAGTCAGCTTGCAAACACAGGGAAGCACACTGAGGTGGGCTTCCAGTGTGCCACACAATCTTGGAGGGTGGGGGTGTTATTACGCATGCCGACAGAGGGATTGGGCACCACCAAAGTTGACTTTATCTAGGCATTGTGACAGTTAAACGGTGGAGCCATCGCCATGTTAACTAAACTCTTTCACCAGGCAAGGCACATAGGGGATAAATGTCATCAGTGCAGCTGCATGACAAGCTTGGCTGTGATTGCAGTGACTAAATCACTTCAAGTTGGTGGCACTCAAAAATACTTGTGTCACTGCTAGCATGCTCACTAATTGGCGAATTAGTTCTAAAGCGTGTCCTGCATTCTCCAAAACTGACACACCTCTGCATTTCTCCTACTGATCTTCTACTGCTACAACATGTTTCTTCTGTGTGCATAAGACAACATAAAAAGAGAGATAAAACTGTACCATATTGACAATGCTACTATAGAATATGCAAACAATGGTTTGCAAATTGTATATGACATCATAAGCAAGATAGTTTTGCTTAGTCTTTTACTGTGATCATGCATTGCAATATCCATCAGTTAAAAATGGTGTATGGTGTTAAAGAAAATGTACAGGATGAGTTCCTTACCATTTAGATAAAATGCCTAACATTCCCTATAAGCTTAGTTAAAGAAGACCTGTACTGAACCTGTGAGTAATGTTTCCTGTAGAAGCTTTTTTTTCAAATTGTGGGTTCTCTTCTGTTTCTGCCCCACTTTTGCTGACCTTTGAGTTAACCCATTGGTTATTTATGGGTTACACACTGCTGCAAGATGCCATCTGAGAATGGTACGAGTAAGCAATAAGACATGGCTGGGTGTTGGTAGTACTGAGATATCCGCACTCCTAGAGATGTAGTTAGGCACGAGACCACAGGTATAGTGCCTTCAGCCTTTAGGTGTGCGGGTATCTCAGTACTACCAATACCCAGCCATGTCTTATTGCTTATATAAAATGGGCCCATAGGTAACTTTGAAAAAAGAACAATCTAAAACTTTTCAAATTCATAAAAAAATACTAAAATGTTGCTAAATAACATAAAATAGTTCTTCCACAGATGTTTTTCACCTATCAGTTATCTGTCTTCACACTCAATACATTGTGTGATTGTTTACCGTGGAATAGAATTCAAAGCTCTGCATTATTCCAGTAGTAGAATGCCCCCACACCCACACACACACAGAATGGTAACATGGAATATATGAATTCAACATTCTTCAGATCTCAACTAGCATACAAACAAAGACACACACACAGGCCTGAAGTGGAGCCAGAACCTCAGTTTTATCTATTGCCAGGTAAGGAGCAGGGAGTTCTCTGGCAAAGTGGTAGGGATCGGTGGGGGATTTTTCATGGTCATCAAAGAAACACCAGCAATGGAACTCTGAATAGTACCTGAGTTTATTAAATTTGTGTGTGTGTGTGATGGGGGTTTATCATTGTAAATAACATTAAATTATTTACTTACTTTATTGAATTTAATGGACTTTTATTTTGAGGAGTTGGATTTTTTTTATGTATAAGTAAAGGCTATAGCCATATTTGTGATGGAAACTAAGAAATAGGTGGTTCATGAATTCTGTGAGTTGCCTGGTTGACAGGGACTTGTTTTAGTCAGTAGTGGCATTCTCTTACTGCAGTGGCTAGAACCAAGTCTCAGCCAATCAGGACACAGGGATTTCTTTGCCAATTTTATATTGGTGTTTATGTCTCCATGAACCTAAGAATTCTAAATTAGAACACAGATGCATTGTGCCAATGATGCAAGTTCTTGACAAGATCATACTGTTCTAAAATGGTCAATGCCAGCAATATGTGAATGAGAAACATTCACTGAATTTACCAAAAGGCCAGTTAAGTTTAAGCAGTAACAAAATGAGAACTGGTATTTAAAAAAAATAACATACTTCTACAAAAATGTATGTTTGCCAATTAAAGGCAGTTCTTCTTTGAGATATTAGCAGCCCGGTCTAAATTGTTTACTATTTATGGGGCTGGCAGTATAGCCTACAGGTTAGAGTAATGAACTGTAAATGAGCTTTGTACATCCAGCAGTCAGACATGGGTTTGATTCCCATAACCTCCATTTCCATACTGTGCAGCTCTGATTAAGTCACTTAATCTCCCCAGTGTTCCTGGGTTGTCCCTAGAAACAAGCACCTGTGCCTAGTTGGCCTTACCTGGTTACCAAAGGGAAAAATATATATATATATATATATATATATATATATATATATATATATATATATATATAATTACATTCATAAACTGCAAACAAACATTAAACTCCAGTACATAGATTCCAGATCCATGCAACAACCAAGGAATACACCGGAAAAAAGTATGGGACTGTTAATATAGCCTTAAAGGTTAAACAGCTTGGTATATCTAGCTCACAGACCTGCGTTTGATTCCCACAAGCTCCACTTGCATACTGTGTGACTCTGAACAAGTCATTTAACCTCCTCAGTGCTCACGGGTTGCCCCAGAAACAGGCACCTGTGCCTAGTGGGCCATACCCGGTTACCAAAGAATAATAATAAAAAAAGTATTTAAATGCTAGTATTCTTTTATCTTTAAAAGGATACAGTTTAAATATAAGAGGCTGGTGTATACTGCTTACAGCCTCAAATCAGGACCAGACATAAATACTGCTGCTTTAAGCAACAAATCCAAAAAAAGAAACCCACCCTGAGAAACACAGGACTTTTAGAAGGGACTCCATTACGGAGGTCACGTGATGCAGTGAACCTGAATGGACGCCTAGTCTAACCTCTCCTGCCGAACGCTGTTATTTTTTGAATATTTCTACATTAGACTCGTTCAGAAAGCTTAGCAAAAGCAAGCCGGTGGATTTTGATGTGCCAGCGCATCTGTTGGAGTCATTTTGGGAGGAATGGAAGCTGAAATGAAGAAATCGCAGCCTAGGCATACCCCTCCTGTCATGCCTGAAAAGGCGCCTAAGAAGCAGAGAGCTTACATACCAGTTACCGGTCAGTCGGCACTGCAACATGACTCAGACCAGGAATCCCTTACACTGGCTGGCTTCTTAGCTGAATTCCACCCATTTAAAGAAGAGCTGAAGAGTCTTACTTCGGAAATCAAGACAATTTCACAGGCAATTGAGGAAATCACCCTGCGGACGTCTGACACTGAAGCCCGTCTTACCTCATTTGAAAGAAGAGTGGATAAAGAGGATCCCGAGGTGGTCCTTATTAAGCAAAAGCTTTCAAAGATGGAAATGAAGTTGGAGGACTTATAAGGGTGAAGTCACAGAAATAATGCTGTGATTTTGGGCCTCCCTGAGTCTGAGGAAGGGCAGGTTGCGGTGCTCTTTGTTCAGAAATTTATTGAAAAAGTAGTCGAACCTTCTCCATACGGCACCTGTGACATCATAGAACAGGCTCACAGAGCACTCAGGCCCACACCTCCAGTAGGAGCTCCCCCCCCCCGTCCCCTGATCTTCAGATTCCTGAACTTCTTGGAAAAACAGCATTTTTCCACGAAAACGAGGAGCATTCAAGACCTGCAATGGAGGGGGGGGGGTGAAGATTCGAGTTGCCCAGGATCTACCGCTCACCATTCACCAGCGCAGAGCTACTTTTCATCCTTTGGTTACCAAACTAATCGCAGCCAGTATCAAATTTAAGATGGGTATCCCGCAAAATTGCAGGTTCTGGTATCTGGTACATGGCATACCTTTGAAGATTTAGATACGGCGACCTCGGGTCTTAAGTCTGCCATGCCTGAGCTCTTCAAAATTACCTGAACACAGGGTCGGACTTACCCCAAGATCTTTCCCGGTATCCTCTTTTCGGTTGGAACATTGGAAGCATTCTCAGCATCAACCTGACCAGGGTTCTCGGACGGACTCTCATGGCCCAAAGGGCATTCAATTTATAAGCTCTAAGACTTTTTTGGGGAAATATCGGGAGTATATGTATCCTATAAGTGGTGATGTTTCTGAAAGGGCTTTTATCTAAAGCTTAAAATAGTACTGGGGAATGAGATGAAATACAATTTAGGGTTAAGTTAGTGTTACCCATGTAATGTTTAGTTATAATGGTGGATAGGGAACTCTGATCATATAACATTTACGTTGATTAGGGCTATAAGGTTTGGGGTCATGTTAGGGAATCCTGTGGCAAGGCGCTTGGTTAAATGCTAAATCCTGATAGGAGGTAACCATATCTGGGTCAGAGGGGATTGTAGTATAACACCCACCAGATTCAGTATAAAATACTGGTCTAGGTACCCGGGCTACCATTTCAGGTCCACACGTGAGGGGAGGTATGGCTTAAACCGGGGGCATGTAGCAGTCAACTTGGGGAGCATAGCGTCTTTTTTGTCTTTTCTTAGAAAGGGCGTAGCTCCAGTTGGGAATTATACAGGGCCGATGGAGGTGCCACAATGAGCCGATCAGCCCTGAGGTTCATTTGCTAGCTAAATTGCAGCCCACTGTCCATGGCACTGTGTGCTGCGACAATCGCAGGTGAAATTATGTCATCGGGGCATAAGATTTATTGATGGTGGGGGCAAGGTTGTTACTAGGCAGATTGGGCAGTGATAACTGCTTAGTGGTAGGGGTAAAAGTGTAGTTTAGGGATACTTCTGCCTAATCACTTGATATCTCCCTTAGGAGATCGAAGGGGAAGCGTTTACATGTCACGGATAGCGGTTGGTGCCATATGCACAGAGCCTAATACAGAGGCCCTGCTTTCAGTCCACTGGCACGTGGTCCAATCCTGCTGGGGCTTCTATTGCTTATTCGAAGGAGCTCCACTTCATGGGCAGTGCTCAGTTAGAGAGCAGCATCTTCCCCGGGTGGAATTTTTAAGCAGCCTTATCCAGACTCTGCCAGGAAGGTGAGAGCTTTTATTTTTGTTCAACATGGGATTTTAAAGCAGAGCTAGGTGAGATAAAGGAGGCTGCTATTACGTCTAAGAACTGCACAAGGGGAGTGTTGTGTTATGTTTGCAGCACACTGGTGCAAATTCGGGATTGTAGGAAGACAATTGCTCTTCCTCACAGTACCAGGACACTTGCTGAGAAGGTACTTTTAGTCATGGATATAGAAGCTTAGGCATGGATTCTGACTCTGAGGGTCAACTACCAGCATGGTCAAAACTGAAGTAATAGGGGGAACTATGCGTTAGTTAATATCAGGTCATTTTATTTTTTCTCTCGCTTCCTTTACCATCAATATCTCTCTGGTTTGCATCTACTGCAGAAAAATGACCTGTGTATTTTAGTAGGTAGATAGGGTAGATGGAGGCTTCTGTTTAATCAAGATTATCGGAGGGATGGTTACAATATAGGGATTACTCCCTTGGTTCACAATTGTGTTTAGAGTTAGAGGATGTCAATAGCAAGAACTAATAGGACAATTGTTTATTAGGATACCGAGGTTAGAGGTCACTCTGTATTCTTTTTTTTTACTTGACACTTGGTTGATAGTTTGCTCTACCTACACACAGTGTTAGTGGGGAAAATATAAAAGGCGGGGAGGCAGGAGGGGGTAGGCGTAAGTTGGTGGGAACTGCATAGTGAATCATGGAAGGGGTGGGGAAGGGGGCAGGGTTCTGCAAATTCTTAGGGTGGGTAGTTGGGGTACTCTACTGGTTTACTTTTGGGGCTTGGGTATAAGGGGTTGGGGAGGGACGGGGATGGGGGACACAGTCTGATGCAAGGGGGCTTTTTGACAGTTTTATAACATCCTACCCTGTTTCAGATCTTCCACATTTCATGGGCAGGAAGAATGGCTAATGTCATTTGTTTCACTACCTGGAACTTTAAAGGAGTCCGCAAAAAGTTAAAACAGTATAAGATCTTGAAGCATTTGGGCTTTCTACATGCTAACATTTCTTTTATACAAGAATCTCATTTACTAGATTCGGAGGCCATTCAGATGAGACAGTTGCAAATAGGGCAGGTCTTTGCGGCCCAAGATACCTCTAATAGTTGCGGGGATTTGATATTGGTTAACAGGAATATCTCGTGTAAGGTTATGCAGGAGGTTAAAAACCCACATGGGAGATTTAACCTGGTGCGGTGAACTTTTTATTCTATTGAACTCTTATTGGGTAGCATTTATGGCCCTAATAAGGACAACCCACTTTTTTTCATGCAGTTACTGAAGTGTATTCTCCCACTATTACCCGCATCTATAATATTAGGGGGTGACCTGAATCTAGTGCTGGGTCTGGATAAAGACCACTCCGGTAAGGTTTCATGTACACCTTCCCCGGTGCAGTGGGTATTACATGACCTAATGGATCACCTGGGTTTGTGCGACATTTGGAGGGTTTTACATCCGGAGAGTCAGGAATTTACATTCACATCACCTGTTCACAGATCCTCATCTCGAGTAGACTATCTGTTGATATCTCAGTCCTTTTTACCTGGTGTAATAACTTCCATTATTCAACCGGGTCTTCCTTCCGACCATTTCCTTGTTCTGGCTAGGGTCTCTCTCACTTCATTGACTAAGCGGCAAACTAGGTGGAAACTGAATGAGCAATTGCTTAAAGACTCTAAAAATAGGGAATGCATTAAAGAACATATCATACAATTTTTTGATTTAAATTGTACTCCAGACACTAAGCCTGACATTCTCTGGTGTGTGTTTAAATCATATCTTTGGGGTATCTTGATTGGGATGACATCCCCCGGGAAAAAAGAACAGGAGGCAAAAAAGAAGGTGGTATTATCCCAAATTAGATCTCTGGAAATAAATGCTCAAACTTACTCAGCAGATGAGGTTAAGTTAAAACTAGCAAAATTAATAGACTCTTACATAGGAATGCTGAACGAAAAGGCTGAGTTTGCGATGCTGTGTACTAGGGCTTATTATTCTGACCAAGGGGAAAAGGCAGGTAAGTTACTGGCCCAGAGAATAAAGCAACAAGTGTCTGCCCGGTTTATTCCCCCAATCCATTCCTCGAGAGATGGGGCCTTGAGATCTTCCCCTCAAAAGATTATTTCAGAATTCACTTGGTATTACAAACAACTGTATGGTGAGATGCCCAACCCGCCTTCTGATCAGGCGGTGTCCTCCTATCTAGTGGGGGGCCCAATTACCTCTTCTCTCTGGAGCTCAGTGTAGAAAGTTAGTAGCTCCTATCTCAGCTCTTGAAATCACAACAGTGATACAGGGCCTTCCATTAGATAAAACACCAGGAATGGATGGCTTCTCGGCCAATTTTTAAAAATGTTTCAAGGAACAAATCACACCACATCTTCTGTCACTATACCAGCACATTCTGTCGGGGTCACGGGTGGACTCCACATTATTCGAAGCACTTGTGCTGTTGTCTAAGACGGGTAAAAACCTGGAACTGCTGGAGAGTTACAGACCCATTTCTCTGTTGAATCAGGATGTTAGGATTCTAACCAAAATATTAGCTGATAGGCTTACCCCCATTCTTCCTGAGGTGATAGGCATGCAGCAGGTGGGCTTCATGAAAGGCAGATCCTCCGTGGACCACCTCCGCACTCTTTCTCATGTCTTCTCGGTGGCTAGGGATGCCCCATTCCCAGAAGTGTTGGTGTCCCTGGATGCCAAGAAGGCTTTCGATAGAGTCAATTGGAATTTTTTACTCCAGACATTAAACTCCTTTGGTTTTCCCCAACAATTTCTAGGGAGGATGAAAGCACTTTATCAAAATCTGACTGCCAGAATTTCAGGAAATGGAGTAATTTCTGAGTCTTTTTCGCTATATTCTGGTACTAGGCAAGGTTGTCCTCTCTCTCCATTACTGTTCAACCTATATTTGGAACCCTAATCTGTAAGTTGTCCCTATGTCCAAAGGTTCAGGGGCTCACAATTTTGGATACCGAGGTCAAAGTTTCCGCTTATGCGGATTATCTCCTTTTACAGCTTTCTTACCCTGAATCCTCTATTCCCGCAATGTTGGATATTATAGAGGAATATAGCGGTCTCTCAAACTACAAGCTAAATGTTAGTAGATCTATTGTATTTCCCCTGAACCATAAGGTCTTTAAGAACAACATTACTGCTCTCAGTCTCTCATGGTCCAGGGACTCTTTATGTTACTTGGGCATTGAGTTAACCAGGAGTACATCACTCACTATCAAGAAAAACTTGGATTCGTTATTACTAACGTTGAAGCAGGACTTAGACAGGTGGTCGACGCTTCCAATCTCTCTGTGGGGAAAAATAAATCTGATTAAGATGAATGTTTTTTCCCGATTATTATATCCCTTGCAACTACTTAATATCTATTTACCGATGAGTTGGTTTAAAAAAGCCCAAAGGATGATGATAAATTTCATCTGGTCTAATAAACAATCAAGATTAGCATACTACAAGTTAGCAGCGCCTAAAAGTAAAGGTGGTTTACGACTCCCATACCTTGGTTTATTGGGCCAGTCATCTGGCCAAATATCTCAAATGGCTAGACCCTAACCCTTTCTCCATTTCTCCTCCTTGGCTTAAGATAGAGTTGGAAATGATTCAGTCATGTAATATAGTTCCTTCCACTCTTCTATATTTAAATACATCTACTTTGCCGAAAAAGTTAAAAGATACCACGGTGACGACATCATTAGAATTCACTCACAGTTATGTGGCTTCTTGAAATATAAACAGTATCTGGACCCGTCTCAGTCAATCTGGAACTCCCCAGCTTTTAAAATTGATGGAAAGACTTTATCCCCCTCTTGGTTACCAAAATTAGGAGAGGGTAAACTATCCTCCTTCCTTAAGGAGGACGGATCATGGTTGTCAACACAGGATTTCATAAGAAAATTTGGGTTGCAAGCAAAGGATTACTTTAAAGTTCTTCAACTCCGACACCTTCTTAGCAGCAAATTCGAGGAAAGTGTTCCTACATCTCCCAAATTTTCTTTTCATTTGGATCTGTATCTGTTCACCAATACCTCCAAGGTAGTGTCTAAATTGTACAATACATTGTATGATTGGTGCTTTCCGGACTCGTTTGGGCCTACAGAGTTTTGGTCGGACTCCTTTTCACAATGGAATAAAGAATGGTCCGTCCTGTGGAACAATTGTCATTGTTTCATTACACAGGATAGGTTACATCTCATGCAATTTAACATCTTGCATAACCTTTATTATTCCCCCCAGAAGCTGGCCAAATGGGGCGTATTAAATTCAGGCCAATGTACAAGGTGTTTGCAGAATGAGGGCAATCTGCTCCATATTTTTTGGGACTGTCCCAAAATATACCCCCTCTGGAATAGTATTATGGCTAATACAGACCCATTGCTCAGTCTAACCGACCTATTTACCCTGGAGGTCTGTCTTTTGGGTGATTACTCGCAGATTTCGGTGAACACCCATAAATTCCATATTGAACCGATTTTCATGTCAGTTAAAAAATTGGTTCTCAAATATTGGAAAAGTACGGGAACAGTCTCTTATTCTGAATGGCTTAAAGAACTCTTAGCTAATCTTAGAACAGAGCAAACCATATCTAGTCTTAAGAATAATAAATCTAAATACAAAAGGATCTAGGCTCCTCTACATACGTTATATACAATTTAGGTTGTATTTTGTTTAGTAATCTTTTAGCTTGGACCAACAGGTTGCTGGACTGTGTGGGGAGGTTGGGGCTTCGGGAGGGGGGGAGGGGATGGGTCCATGTATCTTGTTGTGCATGTATCTGTTAGAGTTGGATGAACATGGCACCGGCTGGGGATTTGTAAAAATCTTTAATAAACATTATATTGAAAAAAAAAAGAAGGGACTCCATTACAAATTAGCTTGACTCAGTGGTTACATTCCTTAAAACTGAAGTCTGTGATTGTAGACAGTGACAATCCCCTTCCCCATCAGTGCAAAAAAGACAGGATACTGCCAATGAAGTGTAAAGTCTCATCTCCCCACCCCAGATGTGAACCAGAGCCAATAGGGCTGTGAAGAGCTACCAAATGACCAAAGTTATTTTCTTGTTGGCATCAGATTGTTCTGTTTAGTCATGTATGTGTGTGTGTGTGTGTGAGTGTGTGTTCACATGCAATCTGTACTGCTCATAGGAATAGGATAGCTAACAGTTGCAGTTGCAAAGTCTGTAATCTGACATTGTAGTCTGAATTTCAGTTTCAGAAAAGGCCACAAGGTATACTGAGTTAACCCCTAGGTTTCTGAAAGAAATAGAATAATTCTTTTTTTTTTAGTTTAATGTTTATTGAAGATTTTACAGTACAAGACAATACAGACAGTTATAGTACTTACAGTAGTAATAACTGATAGGGATACAACCTTCACCCCCTCCTCCCCACACCAAAAATCCCCCATGACACCCTCTCCAACCCCACTGTCAGCCCCCCTTTACCCAACACCTCACCCCCACCCCAACCTCAAGCATGGCTGGAACCTGGCAGGGCACATAGACATTAATATCTAATGACACTAGCAAAAATATTACAGAGAGAAGAGGGCATAAATGGGACCCCAGATTTTCCTATATCTAGGCATTTGATTGTTGAGGCAAGCAATCATGTTCTCCATCCTGAAGCCGGCCAGAAACTCATTTAGCCACTCATTATAAGAAATAATGTCACCATCTTTCCAGTGCTTTAGCACAAGTTTCTTGACTGACATTGATATGAGGGCCTTGTGACACTTATGGTTAGTGGCATCAACCACTGCAGTCTCCTAAAAGGCACATTTTTGCTGTAAATAGGTCTTCTAACCCTAAAATAGGATCCACTTTACTTGAAATAGAATACATCTATTTGACTGAGCTAGGCAGATGATAGAAACAGCAGTTTAAAAGGTTTTTTTTTGTTGTTAATATCCTGAGAAGTTCTGAGGTATAATACAGTAGCATCCCCCCTCCCTTCAGATGCCTTTCACATGGAGCAACAAATAGCAAAAATAAGTGGGGAGTGCACTATTTTACAGCAGTGGAGGAATACTTCCGAAAGACCAAAAAAGGAGTTCCACGATCAGCCATTTTAGAGCTACAATCTAATCATTGACTGAAGGGATACAGGCTCCACCCATAGCCCCAAAAAAAGGCCACTGTAACATGCTGAGTTGTTGTGGAAATGCTGTGCTATTTTATTAATAAGTACGGAGAATAAACAGGTGAAGAAACACTGGATCACAAGCCCCTAATGTTTTGCTCATTATGGAGATTTTCCAAAAGAATAGTGCCCCTGCCTCTGCCCCCATCTGTTCATGTGGTATATATACAGGCATCAATAACAGTGCTCACAAAATTAGAGGGAAACTGCCAAGTCAGAGTGCAAAAACTGAAGGAAACACTAAACAGACAATTTTGAGAAAAATGGCAAAAACACATGCATGATTAGCGTCAATGTTGATAAATTCTAGCTAAATACATTTCACAAGTACACAGAGTGCTGGATATTCAGACTGTACCAGGCAATGGTGCAAGTGGAGGCACAGAGCATCTGAGATGCGCCGGAGCAAGGACAGGGAGATATTCAAAGGTGACGTGTCATGGTGCATCACCTCTGAATATGGCACAGAATGTGCATGATGCATTTACAATGCACCGGTGCATTCCCCAGACAGGAAGGACTGGGAATGCTCCAGCACAACTGTAGTTGCTCTGGGTGCATCACCTACGATATTCAGACATGGGCATGCAAATGGGGCCATAATGTATGCGAGGCGCAAATGGGGCCATTTGCATGTCAGCGTAGCTCCATTTGCATAAGCTGTGCAGGGCAGCCCATCAAAATGTGCCTGGCACCCTGATCAGAATGTTGTGTAGACTGAGGGGGTCCTGGGACACCCCCGCCCTGTAACCATGATTGTAGTATAAAAAATAAAATACAAACCCTGGTAGTGTAGTGGAACCCCTCACCTTCTCCGTATCCTGATCACAGGAAATTATAATGTAATACATGCCCTAGTAGTCTAGTGGAATCCCCCACCCTCCTGTAGTCATGACTGCTGATATTAAGACATAACAGCAACTGCCCTGGTGATCAAGTGGTACCCCCCACCCCACCCGAATCCTGAATGCCATATAACTACAGTATTACCCTTCCCTAGTAGACTAGTGGTCCTCCCACTTGAAACCCCTGATTGCAGTATAAGTACAGTAATACACTTCCCTGGTAATCTAGTGGTCCCCCCACCCAAATCCCCAATCACTGTATAAGTACAGTATTACTCTTCCTAGTAGTCTAGTATCCCCCCACCCAAATCCCCGAGCACCATATAAGTACAGTAGTGGTAACCCTGGAATGTAAGTACAGAATATTAATGCTACTTGCATACATATTTTGTGCAGTCCATCTCCAACATCTAAAACTAGAAAACTAAAACAGTGTCAACATAAGCAACCCCTTCGTGCACAAGATAATAAAAAATGTATGTCCCTTCTGAAGCTAATTTAGAGCATATCCCCAGAGACCACCCTCGAGACTGATCAACAAAGAAAAACATAGATGTCAAACCCACAGGTTGCTAAGGGTTTTAAATGACATAAAAGAATATTGTCTAATCAAAATGAATACAGTCCGTTCACTGACAGTCTAATGCAAGTCCTCAATACAGTGCATGAAGATCCCTGAACGAATTCAATGTTTAGTGTGAACTATACAGAAAGTTGTAGTGAACAACCAAAATATGCCTGATAACCATAGTCCAAACCATGGTGCAGATCTAATCAACCAAAAAGCTTTGTGATCAGAGAAAAGGGCAAAGCAGCAGTCTTGTTCGATTGAAGAGTCCGCTGCCACAAATGTTCAAGGTGTATATAATAGTAGAAAGCTGCAGAACAAAAGTAAACAGATTGCAACACACTGGGGAAAGGGCTCTACAGAGCTTATTTATGTAGCCCACATTAGGGTCCAGGCAGGCACAAGGAAGGAAATGTCTATGTGTAACAGGGAGCCAGAAATGCAGGTAAAAATAAATAGCAATCAAAGAACAGTTGTAGATTAACAGGAATGTCTCGGTCAAGGGAATGTAGCCCAAGGGAGAGAAATCAAACCATCACAACTGTTACTCCTGCTGTAGCCTTATTGAAGAAAACACTCTCCCCTGCTACACAGGACCCCAGCTAAAGCTCCCCATCATGTGAGGGCAGCTGCAGCCACCCACCTGCCCAGCTTGCCGAGATGACGAGCTTACACAGTATGGGCTGTAAGCCTATTGATCCATGGTGTGGACCAATGGCTTGCAGGGCATACTGTACTAGACTGATCAAAACATTCACATATTTTCAACTGTCTAGTACAGTATGGACCAATAGGCTTACAGCAGATACTGTAAGCTGTCATTTGGCATGCAGCTGGGTGGTATGCGGGTGGGTTGCAGCTGCCCACAGATGATGGGGGGAGCTGGGTGGGCTGGGAGTCCTCTGTGGGTGGGGGGGTAGGTGTTACCACTGGACTGCCAGGGCATGGTATTACATTACGTAATACCCACGATCGGGACTATGGAAGGGAGCAGGGTAGCAGGGGGAAAGTGTTTTCTTCAATAAGGCTACAGCAGGAGGAACAGTTGCAAAGGTTCAGTTTCTCCCCCTTGGGCTACATTCCCTTAACTGAGACACTCCTGTCTATCTACAATTGTTCTTTGATTGCTATTTGTGTTTACCTGCATCTCTGGCTCCCTGTTACGCAAAGGGGTATGAAAGTGGTGTACCAAAGTGTGACATGAAGGTCACATTTTTAAATTCAGAATATATCCAGTTTTAAATGTATTTTGAGATACCAAGATCAAACCAATAAAAACTGGCCATGTGGTAAGATAACTGCCTTGATGGTTCCTGTGAACAAGACAGCTCACCATGGTGAACGTACAGCAGACACCGTGGTGTATGTATGTGGACACAAAATGGTTGTTATGTGTGTACATGGACACCAATCAGCTGCTGTTTCTAGTAAGAAGCACATTAATACATTTCACTGTGTTTTAAGATACCATGATAAAACTGATTAAAAGTGGGCATGTGGTAAGATAACTGACTGAAAGATGTCTGGTAACAGGACTGTTCACTGTGGTGTATGTACAGCAGACAACGTGGTGTATGTACATGGACACCTCGGTGTACAGTATGTACATGGACACCAAACATTCAAAATAAACATTTCTTAAAAAAAAAAACAAGAGGCATACAGTACAGTCTAGCCCTTGGCACTCCTGGTCCTCCAGTCCAGCAGTATGATTGAAAAACTCCCTGAAAAATGTGGTGTTTGTATACTAAAGGCAAGACTGTGGTGTCTGTATGATGGATGCTGGCAGTGGACACCAAGCTCTTTGGCTGAATAGTCCAGTGGCAAGAAGGACTAAGAACTCAGGAGCGGAACCTTTTAAGCAGTGTTCTGAGAACTCCCTACCACATCACTGTAAGGCTTCCATAGGTTACTAAGGCCGGTTCCCAACTCCTGACCGTGGTGTATGTACATCTTCAAGAGCTGGACACCATGACTGGGGTGTGTCAAAAGTCATTTGGGAGGAGATGGTGATTAGGATATTAAAACAACAGGGAGGGTGTTTACACAGTATGGGGTGAGAGGAAGGAGGGAGAGAATTGAAAAAACTGCAATTTTAGAGCAAACAGCTGCAAACTAAATCATAACCATGCCTGGCCTTGTGGACACTGTCAGTACATTCACCACGGGGAGTTTGGCTGCAAAACATTAATATTCCTGTGAACACTATCGGGCTGTAAACTAAAATAAATAAATAAAACACAAGACACCTTGGATTTGAGCACTGATTCATTTACAAATAATGATTATTCTCAGCAGTATGTACAATACAAATGTCATAGGTTTTAATGTCACATTTCAGCCTATAAATACTTGACACCTTTTGGATATTATATATAAAAACCAAAAAAGCTGTTGTGCTAGGATTTTCATTTTATCTTTTTTTATCTCTGCTCAGTATCAGCAACAACCCAATATACAAATTTTTGCTACTAACCACTTCTTGTGCCAGTTATAGGCTGCAGAAGTTAATCTCTAAGTGGGTACTCTGTTTCCATGAACAGACCCGTAGACATTTCCTTCCTTGTACCTGCCTGGACTCTAATGTGGACTAAATAAATAAGCTCTGTAGAGCCCTTTCCCTAGTTTGTTGCAATCTGTTTACTTTTGTTCTGCAGTTTTCTACTATTATATACACCTTGAACATTTGTGGCAGCGGACTCTTCAATTGAACAAGAGTGCTGCTTTGCACATTTCTCTGATCACAAAGCTTTATGGTTGGTCGGATCTGCACCTTAGTTCCGACTACGTTCATCAGGCTCCTTTTGGTTGTTCGCTACAACTTTCTATACAGTTTAAATTAAATATTGGAATTGTTCGAGGATCTTCATGCACTGTACAGTGGACTTGCATTGGACTGTCAGTGGACGGACTTTATTCATTTTGATTAGACGATATTCTTTTATGTAATTTAAAACCCTTAGCAATCTGTGGGTTTGACATCTATGTTTTTATTAGTTGATCAGTCTCGGGGGTAATCTCTGGGTATGTGCTCTATATTAGCTTCAGACTGGACTTGCATTATTATTATATCATGCATGAAGGGGTTGCTTACGTTCAAACTGTTTTGGTCTTCTACTTTTAGATGTTGGAGATAGACTGCATGACATATGTATGCAAGTGACATTAATATTCTGTACTTACATTCCACAGCTACCACTACTGTACTTATACAGCGCTTGGGGATTGGGGTATGGGGACCACTAGACTACCCGGGAAGGGTAATATTGTACTTCTACGGTGATCGAGTGTTGGGTGGGTGGGGGGTACCACTAGATCATCAAGGCAGTTGTTGTTATGTCTTAATACTGGCAATCATGGCTATGGGAGGCTGGGGGGGTTCCTCTACACTACCAGGTCATGTATTACATTATAATTCCCGTGATCTGGGTATGGGGAGGAAGGGGATTCCACTGGACTACCAGGGAAAAGGTGGGTGCTTGTGGATGGTGTTCTTGCCTGGCGGATGGCCACCCATGGCTAGCAGCTGCTGTGTTGTGCCCTGCAATACAGCAGCCTACCCATGGGTGGCCAGCATTTGAGCCCGACCATTCTGGCTCAACTTTGTGCCTCAGCATGCGGTGCATCTGGGGGTTGTGCTAGCAGATGCGCCACCCTTCTCGGGCTGAATATCAGGCTGTGCCGCAAATACATGGGCATGCCCCCCTTCAGAACTGATGTATACATTACCAATGCACCCCAGCGCATTGGGTCTTGTGCTGCACAAGTCCCCCTTTTTAATATCACACCAGGGCACATTGCGAGGTTGCACAAGTGCAACTTAGCTGCACCAGTGCAACTCGGTTGCTCCAGGCACAACCCCTTTGAATAACTAGCCCCCCAGTGTTGCCATGGAAAAAAATGCACATATGTCAGACTTTAATCATGTTTTTTTCTTTTGTCAAAAATTAGTACATGCAAAAAGATGAACTTTAAAAAACAAAAATAATTTTTTGTGGCTTTTGGCAGTATTGTCCTCTGCAATTACAAAAGGGACTAGAGGCCAAGATTAAAAAGGAAAAGAGAAAAAATACAATGACATTGTTAAACAATTTCAAGGCAGTTCCTATAAAAGGAAAATCATTTGATTAGACAGGGAATGAGTTCAGTCTGATCACTCAGAATTGGCCACCAACATACATCCAATTTGAAAATCCAAAAGGATTCTCTCCTGGCCAGTGCCTGCTCTTTGTTACCACCTGTAGGACCCTATTTAATTTGTCCAATACTCTACCAGTAAACAGGAGAAGTGTACTGATTTTCAGAGACAGAGTAGTGTGACACAAGTTATGCTGAACCTTCACTTGCAGTAAAGTCAGATGCACCAGGGGCCCTATGCGAGATGTTGGTACATGACCGGTCCTGACACCAATGTCTGCATGGCTGCCACAAGTGGACTACTACATCAAGGTGATGGTGCACAAGAGGTGTTTGACTGAGGACACTGTTAGTCCCTGGCCTTAGCAAATGCAAACCCTACACAGAGACCATGGCCGAGAATTTCTACGACAGAAACCCAACCGAGTGCAGCACCACCACAAAAGTGGCAAAAAGACATGTCCCTAGACACCTCAGGAGGTGGAGACTAGGAGCAAGACTTACACACAGATGGGTGCCGAGGATGTGTCTCATGCCATAGCCCATGCAATGTTCACCCCCATAATGACTGCATCTCCAACAGGCAACCAGAGATGTCATGCCAACCGGACAGTAGCTGTCAGCATGCCTCCAGGTTTTACTTACTCCCTGTCTCACCCCCTCCTTGGTTGTGTCTCTTCCAAGGTGTGCAACAAGCTGCAGCAGCTGAAGTGGCACCATTATAGGATCACCCATGGCCACAAAGGACTTTACATGTCAGAACCGGGAACCATCATGAGATCACCTCACAGCCATGCTCCTTGGCAATATGCAGGAATGTGAAGTGTCACTTATGCTGTACATAAACCAACAGTGGAGCTGGTTGGAAAATGCATCTGTACACTGCTGTTCCCCATAACCAGGAAGGCAGGGATGACCCTCCCCTACTGTCTACCACAGTGTCACATTGCAATATGGACCATGCATGGTTGTCACACGGGTGTCAGGTACAGCAGTAAAACCCCATGTGTGCATATTGCCTGGGATGACACACCAACAAGTACAACACGCTGTGCATGGAAGACAGCAACAGTGGCCACAGCAGAGACCTCTGGTCCTATAGGCAAGTGTGTCATCTCACCCCACCCCTCCAGGACACTTTGAGGACCAACATCCAACATGGCAAGACTGCACGGTATGGGTCACAAACCTGGATGTGTACCTTCCTGGCTTAGGCTTTCTGCTGGTGGCTCTCCCATGGACATTCCTTGCCACATGGTGGCCACTGTGGGACCTACTGTCCTGGATGGTGTCACCACACATGGGTGGGACACAGTAGCAGCTTGGATCTCAATATTTACTGCAGAAATTGCTGCAGAATAATTTTCTGAAGGAAAAATTGCTTTTACACAGAATATTATTCTGCAGATCACAGTAGGCGGAATTTGGTAGAAATTCTGCTGGCAGAATAGCAATTATGTGCTAATTCCACCAACAGAATTCCACATTCCACACAACAGTACTATCTAAAAATAGTAGCAAATCCAGTTGTTAGAAGGGTGGTTACCAGATTTAGGAAGGAATTGTGTAATGCTAATCATATATTTTTCAAACAGAAATGTGCAGGGTTATTGCATTCCAATTGTAAATGTTGGTTGAATCTGGGGGATGACCGCAAACATATTACGTTCATCTGTCCCTTATATTCATGGAAAAGAGATATCTGGTTGGGCCCGATACTTGCAGAACTGTCTCCCTCTGGACCGGATAATACTGTTTCTGTATAATACCAGGGATACGTTTATCTTGGATAGACTAGTGAGCTTCCTACTGACTATAAAATTGTACCATAACTCAAATGTAAGTTCTTTTGGTATTGTATAATATAGAGCACTAGCAAGTGGGGGCCTGCCGAAACAGCAACAAAAACAAACAAACATGACCATGACACATACAATAACTTACCATTGGTGGTACGAATATGCACACATCGGGCAGCATGTTTCAGTCAACGCAGCAGAAGACATTTCAAGAACATCAAATTATACTACAACCCCTGGTCATCTGTGGTTATCACCATTCAGCAATACCTTATACATCACCACTGTCCACCAGCAGCAGCAGCAGGTGTCAGTAAGTAATATTCTCACTTGGGATACTGATACACAGTTCTGGCTCTCTTTGTACATTTTAAGCAGAGCATGGAGAAATACAAGTGATGTGTTCTGAACAATTTTTCATGTGATTATTCTTCATCAGGACTTTTCATTAATTGTTGTTGTGGGTGTACTACAAAAGCTTCACAGTCAACAGTAACCAGAAAGTAATATAGCATGACAATTACAGCAGCATTGCAATAATCAGGTGACAATGTTGACCTACTGTATACATTTGTATTCTGTTTTCGATTGACACTTATCTACTGATTTGTGTATATGATACCCTTCTTTCCACAATTTATGTCTGCTGTAGTATTTTTTTTTTAATCCTGATTTTTGGTACCTGTCGCCGCCTCCCATCGACTGGCAATGGGGACACATAGGCATTTTATGATTTTCCCCCCTTGCCCCAACCCCCGAGACCCCGACACATGGCCGTGTGGGCATGTGGAGGCACACTACGCATCCTGTGGTGCCAACTCAGTCCCTTTCACCTCCTGTAACTTTTTGCTGCCCCCTCTCCACCTGCGCTACCCTCCTGACTTTCACCCAGTGGTAGTGGAACTACAGGGGGGATGCCAACCCACCCTCGGGAGAGGAGAGCTGCCCATCGGTGTGCTTGATCCTGCTCCACCCCCCCCATGCCAGCACCCTGATGGCCCAAAGTCATTCTCAAACCAAGGTAGCCAGCGTAGCATGAGGTAAGGTGTTCAGTGCCTCAAACCTCAGCGCCATTGGGAAGCTGTAGTACTTTTTTTTTTCACATCTAAAATAAAAATGGAGCACCCCTTTTAATCTGTCTTGCACTAGGTTTTCATCAGTATTCCATTCTATTTTTGTACATCTATTATTTAAAATCATTTTTGTTGTGGCTAAAATGAACTAGCAGGCAGTGCTCAAACCATGACCTTATGGAACTATGGGTGTTCAAAAACAGCTGGGAATACTGATGAAAACCAGGTCAGAGTAATATTAAAAAGAGCAATATTTTTATTATTTCGGATGTAAAAAACGAGTAATGCAGAATCAAATAAATTGTGGAAAGAAGGGTATCATACATGTCGGTAGATAAGGGCCATTCAAAAATACAATACAATACATTACAACAGTATAGGTCAAAATTGTCCCAGATTATTACACTGCTGCTTTAACATACAACAGAAAGAAAACATTAATGGAAGAAAAAGTACATACTTATTCTGTACGTAAAAAGATTATTAAGTTGGAAAAGAAGGAAAAGCAGACGACAGGAATGATATATTTTTTAACTTATAATTTTTTGGTATGTTTTTCATATTTTTTTTTGAGGGGACAGACAGTGAGGAAAAATAAACACAGACTTCACACTACATGTTAAAACAGAAAACAAAGACAATTATATACAGTAAAGCTACTGGGCCTGGGGCTGACTGATTTGCACGCATATCATACTAATGATTTGTAATTGCTGATCCTCCATTCGGTTCAACTGCTGGTGAGTTTGGTCGACAACATTACATAGGTGGTCAACCTCACTCCACAGGATGGCCAGGTCTGCCTGTGTGGCTGGCATTTCAGCTGGGTTGGCTGCAGCTGTGACAACTGCCACTTGTTCAGCCCTCTTCCTTCTGCTGCAGTTTGGATGTCATCCAGGCTGTCGCCGTATTGCCCCCTGTTCCACTGCATCCTCCACTGCAGGAGCAGTTGCTAGTTCCTGCACCTTGGCCTCCCACTAGGCATGGCGGTGCACCAACAAGTGGGTTCTTTGCCCTCCTGTACCCAAGTCACTGCCCTTGTGACCGTGACACACCATCATGGCACAGATGTTGCACCTTACAACAGTTGGGTCTCCTGGCAGTGTGGTGAAAAACTGCCATGCTGATGAGCTACGGGGGAGGACCAGGCACAGGTAGTGGGGGGACCCCAGGTGTAGTAGCCTGCTCTGCAGTTGGGGTGGGCAATAAGCTGCTGCTGATGCTACTGCTGTTTTTCTGCTGTTATTGTTCCTGCTGCTGCTCCATGGCCTGTTGATCAGGTCAGTAGCCACCGGTGCTGCAGAGCTAGCACTACTAGCATCCGAAGTAGCAGTTGCTGCTTCCTACACCACACCTCCACTGCCTGTGGAAACATTTTGCGGGGGGGGGGGCACTAGATTCCCAAACATTGCCATGGTTGAGGTGAATAGTTTGCCCATGACCCCCCATGCATCCTTGGGATGTGAGGAACCCCATTAGCTCCTCCTCTCTCCATTTTTAAACAAAAAATTACTAGAAGCATTTATAACTAAACAAAAAGGAAAAACAGGGAAACAGAATCCGATAACAAAAAAATGGGTGGAATAGGGATGAAAGTGGTTTAAAACAAACTCAGGAATATGGAAAAAAAAAAGGATCAAAAGCACACAACTTTCTTTTTATTTTTTTGACTAGCACACACTTGATAGTGAGCTCCACAGATCCTTCTCTAGCAAAGCAAAAGTCAAAGTGAAATAAGCTCACAGACTTTCTGCCTGATTCACTTCCTGCCTGCATCATGTGACCTGCACACAGTCAGATATATGATCTCTGGTCTGTTTCTCACAAACTTCACCTTGTCACAATGTAACCCGAAGTTAACCCGAAGTCTAGTAAAGGCAAATTTTGACCTTTGGATGGAAACTTCACGTAATGATATGCAGATGCAAAGTTGAGCACTTTGCATTGTCTACACAAGCGTAGTAAAACTCTGCTGCATCTCTATCCCTGGTATACCTGAAGCAGGTTTTGTCACCTTCCTTTACTGATTTTGCTATCCTTTCTTCAGTTTGCGCCTTTGTGCACCTGACTGCCTTCCTCACCTCCTTCTGCTTTGCCTGGTGCTTTTCCCTGTCTCCCTCACAGAAACACAGACACAGAAGGTGATGGCAGATAAGGACCGCAAGGCCCATCCAGTCTGACCTTTTGTTTTTCTACCTTATGAATGTGCCATAGACCTTTGCTCTGTCAATGGCCTATCTATTCATATTCATTTGTATTGCTCACTTATGCCTATCCAATGCCTCTTTGAAGCCCTGCACTGTATTCATATCCACCACTTCCTGAGATAGGCCATTCCATGCATCCACCACCCCCTTCTGTGAAAAAGAACTTCCTCACATTACCCCTTAATCGGCTTCCCTCTAATCTCATGCTGTGTCCTCTTGTCCTGATATTTTTCTTATATTGAAATATGTTAGACTCTTTCACCTTGCTAATGCCCTTAAGGTGTTTGAATGTTTTAGTCATATCACCTCTCTCTCCCTCCTTTGCTCTAGGGTATACATATTGAGTTCAGTTAATCTGTCCTCATATGTTTTCTGATGCAGTCCCTGCACCATTTTTGGTTGCCCTTCTCTGGACTGCCTCAATTTGGTTAATCTCCTTGTGAGGGTGTGGCCTCCAGTACTACACACAGTACTCCAGATGGGGCCTAACCAGTGTCTTGTAAAGAGGGATTATTACCTCCCTCTTCCGACTTGTGATACCCCTACTAATACACCCCAACATCCCTCTAGCCTTACCTACTGCTTTAGAGGTCTGCTTGGATGATTTCAGTTCATCAGTGATGATGGCGCCCAAGTCTCTTTCTTCCCTTGTGACTGCCAGCAACTCCCCTCCCAGCCTATAGGTGGCTTCAGGGTTTCTCTTCCCTATGTGCCTCCCTCTGTTTCCTTGTGCTTTCTGAACACTTGTTTTTTCCCTCACCTGCCCTGCCACTTCTTTTGAAAACCATAATGTTTTTTTTCTTTCTTTTTGCTTTGTTTACTGATTTTAGACAGAAGCCTGTTGTCTCTGCTATGACTCCTTTAAGTTTCTCCCACTGTTCCTCTACTTCTCCCCCTTCACCAGGATTCTCCAGAGGTGTTCCCCAATTTTTTGAAAAATTTGCCCTCTTGAAGTCCAGGACCTTCACTTTTGAATGGCTTGACTCTGCTACTATCTTTGCCTTAAAACACACTGTATGGTGCTCACTGGACCCCAGATGGCTGCTCACTGATAGATCCGTTATTCTGTTACTATTTGTGAGAACCAGGTAAAGTATTGCTCCCTCTTGTGTGGGCTCCTTCACCAGCTGTCTGAGGCATGCTCCTTCCAGGGCAACCAGAATGTCCCTGCTCCTGGTAGTGGCTGCTGCATATGTGTTCCAGTTAACATCTGGCATGTTTAGGTCCCCCATCAGCAACACCTCTCCTTTCTCTGCCATTTTGTGTAAGGTTTCCACTAATACCCTGTCTGTTTCTTCCCCTTGTGCTGGAGGTCTTTAGACAACTCTGGTGTGGATGTTGGTGCCATTTCCTGTCTCTAAAGTTACCCATAGTGCCTCTTCCCCTTCCTGTCTTCCCACTAACTCCACTGCCTTGAACCTCTCTCTAATGTATATCGCCACCCCTACCCCTTTTTTGTCCTCCCTGTCTCTCCTGAAGATTGTGTACCTTGGTATGGTACCATCCCAGTTGTGGTTTCCTGTGTACTATGTTTCTGTGACTGCAACAATGTCTAGGTATTCTTACACCATCAAGGCCACTAGGTCTTATCTTGTTTCCCAGGCTCCATGCATTTGTACACATAGCTTTCCATGTTTTGATGCCCCTGCCTGTACCAGCTCCTCCTATCCCTATTCATACACCTTCCCTCCTGCCTCCACCACTATTACCTCCCTTTGTATTTTCTTTTATTGCTTCCACAGCCATAGTATCAGCCTGTTTGTCTACCTTTCTCAGTGGGCAGGGGGCCTTTTGTTTCTTCCCTGCTTAATTCCACCATCCCCCTTGGCTAGTTTAAATGTTCCTTTCTCAGCTCTAGTGTCTGTCTGCCTTAAACGGTGGAGGGGGGGGTTGATTTTTTTTTGTTTGCTTAATTCTGTCACCCCCTCCGGCTCATTTAAATGTTTGCCAGTGAAACATTTAAACCTCTCACTAAGGATCTCACCCCCCCACCTGTGGATGCAGGATATCCCTCCCGTATAAGCCCACATCTCTCAAGGTGGTCCCCCAGTCCTCAATGAAGTCAAATCCCTCATCTCTGCACCAGTTCATCAGCCATTTGTTGGATCTCCTGGTGCAGGGTACCCTGGCCTCCCCCATGCTGTAGACATGTAGCACTTCTGAGAAAGTTGCTGTCTTGATCACTGACACATTTCCCACCAGTCTGTATGCTACTTCAATAAATGGATTAATTGGATTTCTGGCTGATTCTTCATTTTTAGTAAGTCTCTTTATGAGTGCGGGCTCTCTGTGGTATCTTTTTTTTTTAGTTGTTCAAGTGGGAAGGAGAGTTAAAATGTTTCCTTTGATTTGAAAAACTTTCCAGCATCAGACAGCAAGGTCGCTAAAAGATTTTCTTATAAATGAGCTGTTAACTTTGGTGGTTGTTGATCATCTCTAGTCATCCATTTAAGATCACCTCAGAACAGATCCCTGTGTTAATCGGTTGGTAATCTTTCTTTCCACTGATCTGACCTAATTCACCACAACTGTCTACTGCCTCCCATCCAACCAACTCCCTACCCACCTTAATGTTTCCTTAGCTTTTCTCAGATCCCCATCTTCTTCGGCAGTCTTCAGTGTGGCAGCAAGTCAAATGCCTTGTTGAAGCTAAACTTGGGTAAGTCTAGTTTGTGCCCCTTGTCAACTTCCCTGGTTACCCAGTCAAAGACTACTACCAGGTTTGTCTGACAAAACCTCCCTTCCACAAAACCTTGCTGCTTTCTATAGTGAAGCCCATTTTTCTCCAGGTATTCCACTAAGTCCTCTTTGACTACAGTGTCCATCAGTTTTCCTAACACAGAGGTAAGGCTGACGGATGTATCATTTCCCTGCTGCTGCTTGTGTCCTCCCTTGTGCAGTGGAACTTCATCCTCCATTCTTCAGTACTTGCAAAGCACCCCTTGCTGCAAAGAACTATTGATGATATATCTGCAAAGAGCTATATTGATATAGTTCAGGATTTTGTTAACTTGCATCTTCTTGTCTGTTGTAAAGTGCTATATCAGGGCATGCCTCTGAGTTGGCTTTATCACCTATAAATAGCGCAATATACTGTTTCATGCCTTGTGACCTCTATGAGGAGGTCAGAACTTATCACCTATCACCCTCTTGCTCTGGAGGTTGTACTGGCTGTTGATTATATGTGTGGCTAACATTAAGATGTTGCTAATGGTACTCAATGCCCTAAACAGACTGACCTCCCTCAACATCAGGGAGTTGTTAATCACCCTTAAGGAGGAGGAGAAACTCAGGTGGGGGAATTTTAAGTTCCAGCACCTGTTTGAAGTCCTGGTGAGTATGACTGAAGAAAGCTGCCAATCTTGTTTTTGCAGTGGCCATACATAGGCTAGTGAACACACTCTAAAAGATAATTCTGGGATGTTTCCTTTTTTGTTGCTTTTCAAGGTCACACTGAAAATGTGGATGTTCAGCCACATGTAACCCATGGGACCTGAAGGGATTTATAAATCAATTACTGTGTATTTAGTTCACTGCAGTGGTATATTCATATACTGTACACAGTATGGAATACAAGAATACAGACACTAGACAGAAATAATTGCCCCAGTTATGGCACTTACTACTTACACGCTTGTGTCTTTTTAGAGTCCATGCGCACACCATAGAATGGTTTGCTGGGACTTACAGTGCCAGCCATAGGGGATTAATTTGCAGGTGAAAGTGGTTAACAGGTGAATTGCATTTACATGGGAGAGAAAGAAAGAAAGGAGAAATAAAGAGAGAGCAAACAATGTTCTTCAAGACAGACTCTAAGGTGAGAGCCTTGTGGTGCTTATCCTTACTTCAGAATTATTTTCCTGATTGTTGCAGAATACCCCAAACACTGACTGAAATGTCAGAGGCCATCAACACCATGTTGCTCTTCTGAGGGAGAAATTAGGGTGGTGGCTAAGTAACTTGGAAATCAACTCATTGGAATGGAGGAAGGGATAGAATAAGTTAAGAATTGTGTCATCTAGCATGAGTTCTTCAGGTCTAGGACAGTGTATGTACACATTGTCTTTAGAGCTTAAGATACTACTGTACATACTACTACACACAGGAACCTGCTCTCTGCCTAAATTCCTAAAAGTGACAGACTGAGACTTTGGGTCTATAATTAGATGGTGCCTTTGAACTGTACTGACAAATTTAAATTCATTCTTTTACTTGGATTCTAAATATCCATTATTAAAAATATTTTTCAATATAAAATCAAGGTAACTTTTTACATTTTCAAAGTCTCAAAAGTTTAGGCAAGGAGGAGGGATCATCAAGTAGCAAGTTATAAGTAAAATATACTAACTTAGATGCTTATGGGTGATTCTCAAAACCCAACCCTAAGGTTTCAGATGGATTTTAAAAAGGAAATGGGGGTTTTAATGCCTTGCGTACTGCACAAGGTTAGGGTTTGCTAGTACCAGGGGAGAAGAAATTCCTCAAGGGCATTCTCCTAATGGAGAGCATTCCTTGTAACTAAGGGAGTCAAGGCAGTTATTTGGAAAGGGTGGGATTCTGAGGGGAATGTAAGGAATAAACCTTCCCCACAGTTCAATCCAGTAGAGAACTTAATCTGAGCTCCATGGGCATACATTTCTGCAGCTCTCACATTGCTTGTCACAGATCTATGGGCAAGGCATTCCTAAAATGGGAGAAAAGAAAGCAAAAAGATAGATTGGTCAGATTTAATTTTCCATTCACATTTAACCAGACCAGATTATTTTCTTATAAAGAGAAAATTTCACTTCCTCATTAATAGTTACCGCCTTGGGGCTAAGAGAAGGGTGAAGTGGCCCCAATTTGCTTCACTAAGTGATTCGTGGAGTGAAGGCAAATTTGCAGAGTGTTCCTCATTGCAAAGTGGAGTACTTCGCATTGTAAAGGGTAATGCGAAGTCCATTGAAAACAATGACTTTGCGTTACTCTGCATTCCCAAACCATTACTCCACCAATTCTTAAGGTGAAGTACATTGAAAACAATGTACTTTGCCTCACTTTATCTTGTTTTTATGCTTCAAAGGAGAATTTTGCAGTGATTCGTGGGATTTCAGGTCACATGGGCTCTAGATTGTTCTGCACAGCCTCAATTTGGGGTAGTGTGTGTAGGAAGCTGTAAGACAATCTGATCAGAGAGCTCTCTGTGATTCAAACCTTCTAAAAGCTGTTAAAAGCCTTTTCGAGACACTTTTTTTTTTTGCTGAAACTCTAGTTCATCGATTATAGGAAACCCTCCTGTGCTCATATCATCAAGCATTTGTTTGTGTGTGGATTTTGAATGTTAATGTACAACATTCAGTCTGTGTACTGAGAGACAGTGGAAGTACGAAGAAAGACTAAAGGAGCTTAATATGTATACCCTTGAGGAAAGAAGGGAGAGAGGGGACATGATAGAAACTTTCAAGTACCTCAAGGGAATTAACAAAGTCCAAGAGGGTAGCATCTTCCAGAAAAAGAGATGTGCAAGAACAAGGGGGCACAATTGGAAGATAGAGGGGGGACAGCTCAGAGGTAATGTGAGGAAGTATTTTTTCACTGAGAGGGTTGTGGATGCATGGAACAGCTTTGTTGAGGAGGTTGTGGAGTCAAGAACAGTGGGGGACTTCAAGAATGCATGGGACAGGCATAAGGCAGTCCTAGTGGTGGGTAGGAGGAAGTAAGCTGTTGGTTAACTAGGATCTGCAGCTTATCTGTTAGGTAGGAAAATGGGCAGACTAGGTGGGCCAAGCGGTCCTCATCTGCCGTCAAATTCTATGTTTCTATGTTTCTAAGTGTGCTTTGGGGGAGGGGCATATCTGTGGTGTAGGTAGATTAACTTGGAGAAAAAGACAGTGCTTTCTGTTTTGGTGATATTTTTCTTGAATAACTGTTAATGTACACACAGTAATATTTTCAATAATTCTTTCAATTTTTTTGCTGATTGTTGTGGAGCAGCAGTGCATAATTTTAGTTTGTTTAAAATATGTGGGTGTATTACTGAAGTTTTCAATTTGCTACTTACTACTTGTGTGTGTGAATATGTGTGACGCGACGTGTGTCCTCAAATCAGATACCTTTTATTGTGCCGCATAATGATTTTAGCAATGCAAACCTGCTATCCACTGCAGCTGTATGATTTTTTTGTACTTTGTGGTATCTTTACTGGTACTAGTACAAGTGACTGTTACTGCAGCAGTGCAGTACACTGCCCCCCCTCCACATAGCCTGCCCCAACTGGCAAAGGTATTATTTTCCAGATTTGAATTTCTGAAGGTGAGCACTGGTTAGGTGTTGTGCCTTTACGTCTGCATCTCTTCGGTGCGCAGTGCAATCTTAATCTGTCTGTGCATTTGCATCTCTTTTGGGCCCAATCTCCATCTGTAACTTAAGTCACAGTTGTTTCTTTGGCTTCCTTTCAGAGTACTGGACAGGTGGGGTGCATAATCCTGCATGAACATTGTACTCATTAATATGTTTAAGTCAGGACCATCATCACAAGTCATTCATGATACAAATCACATTCTTCATCACGGTCACAAACACAGTCACAAATCACGATTCATGATTATGTCACGAATCTCAACATTAATTTTTTTACTAGCTAGTTGGATGTATTGCAAGCATGTTTTGTAGTCTCTCCAGGCTTCACCACTCCACCATTGTACTCATTAATAAGCATTTTTAAGTCTGGGAGTTTTGTGCTACAGCTCATTGGGGAAATACAGCCATAGGAATTTGCATTCCTTCCCGTATAGCATGTGAGCTACAGTACTGTAAATAGTGGTGGGTGAAGTGGCCCCAATTTGCTCTGTGAAATGATTCACTGAGTAACGTGGAATCTGCGGAGAACTCCACAATGTGGAGTACTTTGCTTCATAATGAGGAACGCGAAGTCCATTGAAACCAATGACTTTGCATTATTCCACCTTCCCCAAACTACTTCTCCACCAATTTTAAGGTGAAGTATATTGAAATCAATGTAATTCACTACACTTTGCCTTGTAATTGAGCTCCAAATGAAATTCTGCAGTTATTCATGGGATTGTAGGTCACATGGGCTCTAAACTGTTTGGCACAGCCTCGGTTCTGGCCTGGGTAGTGTGTGTGCAGTGGTAGCCAGAGACAGTTTGCTCTCAGAGCTCTGCTATTCAAAACCTCTAAAAGCTGTTCAAAATGCCTTTTTGAGTAATATTGCTCAAAATTTAGTACATCAATTGTAGGAAACCCTTCTGTGCTCATCGAGTGTTTATTGTTGTATGTGGAATTTGAATGTTAATTTAGAACAGTCAGTCTGTGTACTGTGAAGTGTGCCCTCGGGGGTGGGGTGTATTTGTGATGTAGGCAGATTAACTGGGAAAAAAAGGCAGTCTTTCTGTTTTTGGTTCTGTTTTTCTTGTATAACTGTGTTAATGTACACACAGTAATATTTTCAGTAATTCTTGACTTTTTTAGCTGATTTTTGTGGTGCAACGGTGTACAATTTGTCTGTTTAAAATATTTGGTTATATTACTAAAGGTTTTCAATTTGATACTCATTATTTGAGTATGCATGTGAGAGTGTGCGATGCGTGCCATTAAATCAGACACCTTTTATTGTGTTACAAAGTAATTGCAGCAGCGTGAATCTGCTATCCACCGCATCTGCATAAATTTTTTATACTGCTTTGTGGTATCTTTACTGGTAGTGGATTCTTACTGCCGTGCACTAATCCTCCAACTGGCAAAATGTATTCCTTTCCAGATTTGGATTTGTGACTTGTGAACACTGGTTAGGTGGTGTTGTGCCTTTTTGTATGCATTCCTTGAGTGTGCAGCGCAGGCTTAATCTGTCTGTGCATTGGCATCGCACCATTAGTTCTGGGAGACTGCATTTCTTGTTACGCTCTCATTTCACTTTGTCAACACTGAGAAGTTTTCTGGACACAGGACAGTAGCACTTTGGTGATGCACATTCATTCTGGTGACTGTGGGTGGGATGCTGTCAATATTGTCACTCCACCTTGCTTTGCATTTAAGGTGGAATGACAATGCAAAGTAATAACAAGGTGAAGTGAGCCTTTTCTATGGGGCACTCCACGCAGCGAAGTGCCAACACGAAGTTGCCACTTCACCAGCGGATTTTAAATTTTTTTCATCTCTAATAGCTATATCTAATGTTACTATCAATTTTGTCTCTTTCTGGGATAGGATGTTAATCCTATTTCCACCTCTGGGTAGTGGTGAGTGAAGTGGCTGAAATTCACTCAGCAGAGCAATTCTCAGAGTGCCCAGGAATCCATGAAGCACTCCACAATGTGAAGCAGAGTACTTGCATCATAATGAGGATCATAAAGTCATTGTTTTCAAAGCACTTTGCATTAGTCTGCCTTCCCCCAACCACTTCTGTGCATATTTTTAGGTGAAGTACATTGATTCCAATGTACTTCACACCACTTTGGCTTGTTTTGGGGCTCCAAGCTGAATTTAGCATTGATTGATGGGATTGCAGGTCACATGGGCTCTAGTTTGTTCTGTACAGCCTCAGTTCGGTGTAGTGTATGTAGTGGTAGTTGGAGACAGTTTGCTGTCAGAGCTCAGTGATTCAAGCTCTATAAAAGCAGCTAAAAATCCTTTTTGAGCCATTTTATTGGCTTAAAACATAGTACATCGATTATAGGAAACCCTTCCGTACTTCTATCATCTAGTGTTTATTGTTTGTGTATGGATTTTTTTTTTCAATTTTATCTTTTTCCTGGCAGGACCTTGTATTTTAATCAGCCCTGTTCACGGCCCCTGGAAACTTCCACCACCATCTATGGCTGCCGAGGTCCCTTAGTCACCCCTGGCTTGCCCCCCGGAGGGCGGGGCCATGGCCACCTTCTTCAGTGACCACGGAACCAATGTCTGGTCGGGGGACCTGCAGTGACGGTGGTGCATTGAGGTCTTCCGGGGAGGGCTTCATGTATATGGTGGTCCTTGCCCACCTCAATTTTCTGTAGTTTTCCTTACAGAGGTGGGGACATGCAATGACGCCAGCGTCCGCCCCGCCTCCCAGAGCTGTGCTTGTCGGTTGCCTGAGATCCCCCTGGCCTCTGCCAGGAGTCCTCAGTGCACCGATCACTTCCCCCACCCTCCCCCCAGAGAAGGAGAGCAGTCCTTAGGATGCTCCATCCTTCTCCCCCTGGCTGGCCCTCTGACGATCCGGGTCCATTGCCGAACCTGGGTCGCTGGTGTCGCAAGCGGAAATCCCACTGCTGCGCCAATGGACCGGCCCCTTGTGTATGGATTTTGAATGTTAATTTTGAACATTCAGTTTGAGTACTAAGACGTGGGAAGTGTGCTTTTGGAGAAGGGGTTTATCTGCGTGGTGTATATGTAGGTAGATTAACTGTCTTGGAGAAAAAGGCAGTCTTTGTTTTGGTGATCTTTGTTGTATAACTGTGATAATGTGCACACAGTAATATTTTCAGTAATTGACTTTTTTCTCTGAATTTTGTGTTGCAGCAGTGTATAATTTCAGCTTGTTGAAAAGATCTGGTTATATTACTGAAGTTTTCACTGGTTACGCATTGCATGTGTATACACATGCGCCATCAAATCAGACACCTTTATTGTGCCACAGAGTAACTGCAGCAGTGTGGACCTGCTATCCACTGCAGCTGTGTGATTTTGTACTGCTTTGTGGTTGGGAGGGATTGTGGTATATTGGTTTGGTTTTGTACCGTTACTGCAATGTACTGCCCCACCCCAACCCCCAAGCGGTAAAAGGTATTCTTCTCCATAGTGGATTTGGATTGTGATTGTTGTGAGCAGCAGTGGTTAAGGTGTTGTTGTGACTTTGTGTCTGCATCTTTTTCTTGATTGCACAGTGCAGGCAACTCTGTCTGTGCCTTTGCATCTGTTTAGCTCACAATCTACATCCGCAGACTGTAAGCCACTGTTGTGTTTTTTTTGGGCTTCACATCACATCCACCGGGCCAGACTGAAAGTCTGAAATCTAAATTGGTTTACAATTTTATAGGTGATCCCCAAAATGCCCCCAAAGAGACATGCAAGGAAAGCTGTTTCTGGCCATGGCACTGCAGCCAGTGGCAAGATTGTCTCTGGGTGTGGTACTTGCAGAAGTGCATAGCTGATGTTAGGAAAGAGATTTCTCCAGTGTTTTTTACAGCGCAATCTGTAGCTTCACTCATAGTTGGAGATGGTGATGATGATGATGATGATGATGATCATCCAGTAATAATCATAGGTAGCCGTGGTGATGGTCAGTTGCAGTCCAAGAATGTAGCACCTGAAAAATCATGTAGCACACTCCCATTTCAGGGCTTAAAAAAAGAGTTCAATAAGTAGCATCAGGAACATGTTAAAAGTAGGTGTCGGGGATCACAATCCTTTGTCTGGGAATTTTTTTTTGTGCAAAATGCAAATGATGAGTCAGTTGCAATCTGCCAGCTTTGCCATGTGTGTGTGAGTTGAGGTAAAAAGGGGAGTCATCTAGGCATGGGGTTGCAGCATACACATCTTAAGAACAGGCACATAGCACTGTGGACCCGGCACCAGACGGCAGCTAATGCCACAGTGGGGCATTCACCCTCATCATCAACCTTAGTGAGCATTTTATCCCCTTCCATGACTGTAAGACCAAGTTGGAATGTCTGCAGTAGCTATGAAATAACAGCAGAGGATTACTACAGGCAAGATGAGGTGGAGGATAATGATTTTGAAATCTTGTCAAGTGGTGGTTAGAGTAGCAGTGGTGCTGGTGGTCAATGCAGTATGTCTAGTGCAAGTGGTACATCAACCCTGAGCATAAATCTGGGAAGATAACCTCATTTATGGATATGTCACCTGTGCAGCCCTCTTCATCACACTTCCCCCCCCCAGCCATTTGTTACACCCTGTGCAAAATGTGGAGGTCAGCCCATGTTGCAGAGTATTTTTGCCCATAACCTGAAGTACCCACTCAGTCATGACATGTCGCGTGAACTTAATGCTGCTATAGCTGAAATGCTGGCAATTGATCTTTTGCCCTTCTCCTTCATGGAGAATTCCAGATTCCAGCAGTTTGCAGCATGTGCCTGTGCGAAATGGAAAGTCCCATCAGGACATACTTTTCCACCTGTGCTATCCCTGAGTTATACCTTACTGTGGCCAACTCTGTAAGACATGCCGTTCAACATTCCTGCTCTCCATTCATCCATTTAAGTATGAATATGTGGACAAGTGGCAAAACATCAGGGGGTTCATATTTGTGTATAACTGCACATTGGGCACAGGTGCCAGGGGTTGTTTGTGTTGGTGGTAGTGTGAATAATCAGTGTAGTAAGGTGGACTGTCATGGTAGCAATCTTCCAGGAATTCAACAGCATGCAATGCTTGATATGCACAATGTGACCTAGTCACACACTGGTGAAAAGATGCTGGACTTGTTACTGACTGAAATTGACAAATGGCTGAAGTCCCTGACCCTGAGAGCTGCTGGGTTTATAGCAAGTGACAATGGGTCAAATGTGGTTAAATGCATCACAAATGGTGGCTTTGTTCAGGTTCCAAGCATGGTCCACTGTTTAAATCTTGTGGTGCAGGAGTTTCTGCAGCACCCTGATATAAAGGAAATGCTGATAGTTGCATGCCGTATCTGTTCTCACTTTTCATGCTCTGCAAAGACCCGTGACCAGCTTTGGCAGTTGCAGATCCAAAATAGCCTCCCATGGCACTGCCTCAAGCTGGAAGTTGTCACCTGGTGGAACTCCACTTTATACATGGCAGAGAGGTTGTATGAACAATATAAAGTCATCTCAGAATATCTTGTCATGCACACTAGCCGTGACACTTTCGGGACCTCCATGTCTCTCAAGGCTGAACAGTGGTGCCTCAAGGACTCTGCAATAACAATTTTGAGGCCTTTTGAACACACCACACAGGCAGTGAGTGCTGAGTCTGCCTCATTAGCCAATCAATTCCACTGCTGTGGGTGTTGCAGCAGACATTGCTGAATCTACAGTATAGCCTTGATGGTTCCGGAGCCTGTGCTAGCAGTGTGTTTCTGAAACACATGCTGACACTATTCAAGCACAATCAGCACATCTTAAGCAGTCAACAGAGTGATGACTTTGCAGTAGCAACAATGCTGGACCCATGATACAAATGTGGAATTGCCTCACTACTGGAGAGAGAGGGCCTGAACAGGTAAAAACTGTCAGTGGGCAACTGGTGCACTTGGTTCATGGGGCACAGAAGTCACGTACCAAGGTCAGCAAACCTCAGCAGCATCATTGGGCTGAAGGTCAGCCTGGAGTAGTATCGAGCACTTCCTGTAAGGGGGATGCAGTTCCAGGTGATCTGTCATCAAAACTGGTTGTCATTAACCTACTTTGGGGTGCTTTGTCCCTAGTGGGGATTTGTGACATAAATGATTCCGGAGAACAGGATGATGCATCAACCACCAGACTTCATGCAGCACAGCGAATGGTTGACTCATATTTGGCTGAATAGAGGCATCTGTCAATAACCTATGATCCTCTTTTATACTGGAGTGAAAAGGTCAGTGAATGGCCAGAGCTGACCACAGAGGCACTGAAGTACCTGACATGCCCACTCTCCAGTGTAAGTTTGGAGAAGATATTCAGTTCAGCAGGTGCAATAGTTTGGGCTCATCTTACAAACTTCTCATCTGCAAATGTCAGCTTGCTGACATTCATAAAAATGAATGAGGGGCACATACCAGGCTCGAAGTGCAACCTCTGTATATGTACCCCAGCATGGTCATGGTTGTGCTGATGTAGAAGTGGACCATCCTGGTGGCACTGGCAGCATGAAACAGCCTACCAGTGAGGTCAATGATGACAAGATTGAGAGAGAATTTCCTAGTGGGCAGAATTCAGACATTGATGACTGCGATGGCAGCTTTCTGTATGAGGAGGAGGATGATGATGAGGAGGTTGATGTTGGTAGGTTTTTAAGTGAAGTGGTTAAAAGGCTGTCACATTTTTTTCTATGGTACATGTTTTGTTTTTCATAAAGTTAAATGAGTGTCCCACTCAGAAGTACTCAAATTCCATATGTCATATTTATAACACAGTGCACACTATATCCCGCCCGCCATAGAAACATAGAAACATAGAAGTTGACGGCAGATAAGGACCGCAAGGCCCATCCAGTCTGCCCATTTCTTTTTCTACCTTATAAATGTGCCATCGGCCTTTGCTCTGTCAGTGACCTATCTATTCGTAGTCATTTGTATTGCTCCCTTATGCCTATCCCATGCCTGTTTGAAGCCCTGCACTGTATTCATAGCCACCACTTCTTGTGGTAAGCCATTCCATGCATCTACCACCCTTTCTGTGAAAAAGAATTTCCTCACATCCCCTTAATCGCCTCCCTCTAATCTCATGCTGTGTCCTCTTGTCCTGCTATTTTTCTTATATTTAAACATGTTAGACTCTTTCACCTTGTTTATGCCCTAAGGTGTTTAAATGTCTCGATCATATCACCTCTCTCCTCCTTTGCTCAAGGGTATACATATTGAGCTCGTATAATCTGTCCTCATATGTCTTCTGATGCAGTCCCTGCACCATTTTGGCTGCCCTTCTCTGGACTGCCTCAATTTGGTTAATGTCCTTGTGAAGGTGTGGCCTCCAATACTGCACTGTACTCCAGATGGGGCCTAACCAATGTCTTGTACAGAGGATTATTACCTCCCTCTTACGACTTGTGATACCCCTACTAATACACTAACACCCCTAGCCTTACCTACTGCTTTAGAGGTCTGCTTGATGATTTTGAGGTCATCAGTGATGATGATGCCCAAGTCTCTTTCTTCCTTTGTGACTGCTAGCAACTCCTCCCAGCCTATAAGTGGCTTCAGGGTTTTCTTCCCTATGTGCATGATTTTGCACTTCTTTGCATTAAATCCCAGTTGCCACTCTTCTGACCATTCTGCTAGTTTATCCAGATCTCTTCTCATTCTGCCCACCCCATCTGGATCATCTACTCTGTTGCAGATCTTGGTGTCATCTGCAAACAGACAAGCCTTACCTCTAGTCCATCTAGAGGTCACTAATGAAGATGTTGAATAGGACTGGCCCAGGACTGATCCCTGAGGTACCCCACTTGTGACTTGCATCTCTTCTGACTGTATACCATTTACCACCACTCTGTTTTCTGCCAGTCAACCAGTTTGCCACCCAGTTGACCAACTTCTGACCCACCCCGAGCCTACCTAGCTTATTTATCAATCTTCTATGTGAACAGTGTCAAAAGCTTTGCTGAAGTCAAGGTAGGTGACATCAACTGCTCCCTTCGTCCACTACTTGGTTACCCAGTCAAAGAAATCTGTGAGATTAGTTTGACAGGACCTTCCTTTTGTAAACCCATGCTGTCTTGGATCCTGTGCCCTATGATTCCAGGTGTTGCACTATCCTTTCCTTAAGGAGTGCCTCCATAATCTTGCCCATTACTGAGGTAAGACTGACCGGTCTGTAGTTCCCCGCCTCCTCCCTGCTACCACTCTTGTGGAGTGGGATCACATGAGCCCTTCTCCGGTCTTCTGGACCTCTCCTGTGCTCAGAGACTCACTAAACAATTCTCCTTCAATAGCTCTGCTAGTTCCTCCTTTAGCTCCTTAAGTACCCTGGGATGTATGCCATCAGGTCCCTTGCCTTATCCAACTCTGAGCTTAGCAAGCTCTTGTAGGACCCTTTCTTTGTGAAGGGAGTAGTGCTCACCTCCCTCCCCTGTGTCCATGATGCTGAGCTGTGGGCCCTGCCTACCTTCTCTTCAGTAAATACTGAGCAAAAGTATCTATTTAGGATAGATGCCTTTACAGGTCTCCTCTCCTCACATGCTCCCTTTTCTCCATTAAGCTTAGCAATACCCCTCTGACTTTCCCTTTCACTAATGTATCTATAGAAAGTCTTGTCACCTTCTTTACTGTTCAGTGCTAGTGTTTCCTCAGTTTGGGACTTTGCTTGCCTTACTGCCTTACCTGCTTCCCTTAGGGCAGTTTGGTATGCCTCCTCATCTTCATCCTGCTGTGTTCCTTATATTTTCTGAAGGCCAGCCTTTTGGCTCTGACCTTTTCTGCTACTGTATTTGAGAACCAAAGTGGTTTCCTTCTTCTTTACACTTCCTTTTCTGTCTAACACAATGGGATGTTGCTTCAAGTATTGTATCCTTAATGCTTGCCCACTTTGCCTGTACCTCCTCACCTGTGTTTCTTTTGCCAGGGCTAGCTTAACTCTGTTGGCCTATCTTATCAAAGTCAGCTCCTCTGAAGTCCCATATTTTTGCCTTGGAATGGGATGATTTAGATGTAGTAGCCAAATTGAACCATACCATGTGATGGTCACTGGCCCCTCAGGTGACTTTCTACCTGGAGATCTGTGATCCCTTCTTTGTTAGTCAGTACTAGATCTAGGATAGCCCTGTCTCTTGTGGGTTGCTGTACCAGTTGTTTGAGGCCCTCCCTGCAGGGAATCCACTATGTGTCTAGTTCTGGCCGATGTTCCTGCTGGTATTGACCAATCTGTATCTGGCATGTTGAAGTCTCCCATTATCAGAACCTCCCTTTAGCTGTCATGTTTTGTATATCTTCTAACAGTAATGTGTCTATGTCCTCCCCCTGGTCTGAGGGGCCTGTAGACAACCCCAGTTCTTATGGCTGTCCCATTTCCTGTTTCCAGGGTGACCCACAGTTCTTCTGGCTCCTTATGTGTATTCTGAATTTCTGTAGCTTTGATATTTTCATTAACATACAGGGCCACTCCTCCCCCCCTTTTTGCACCTCGGTCTCTTCTGAACAATACATAGCCAGGTACTGAAGTCTCCTAAGTGTGGTTACTGGTAAACCACGTCTCACTAATTGCTACTATGTCCAGTTTAGCCTCTGACATTATTGCCTGCAGGTCTGGGATCTTATTTCCCAGGCTGTGAGCATTTGTGTACATGATTTTCCATTGGCCAGATTTTGGTGTGTTAGTTGTTGGGTGAAGTTTGGCATTACCCCTGTGCATCGTATGGGGAGACAAACCTTTTTTCTTACCTGGTGATGCAAATGAACGGCAAACACGCTGAATTCCTGTTTGACCACTAGCTGAGGGGGGAGGGGTGTTCTTCCCATTCGACGTATGGGGTGCTGCACCCCTCTCCCCATTTGCTAGTTTAAATATTCTGCAAAGACGTCAAACTTCTGCCCCAATGCACTGACTCCCTCTTTAGTCAGATGCAGTCCATCAAATTTAAAGAATATATCCCTATATCCCGCCCGCCACCCACCTGTGTATGTCTGACAGTGACAGTGAATGTGTTGCAGGCTGCAGCTGTTCCCCCATGACTGTCACCAGAAAATCACTGTTAGCCAAAGCCACAAGATGCAGAGAAATGTGACAGGGAATGTCATCATGATGTGCCTATGACCATCCACCACCACGCTGATGTTTTTCATTCTGTGTCCTGCCCATGCCATGGCAGACAGAGTCAGAGAGAAGACCTCATACATCAGCCACAGCCACAAGGCTTCTTAGTTACTATCAATACTTTAAAGTGAGTATGTGTACTAATGTTTCATATTATGGAACTTCCTCTAGCTGTGTTATGTTTCCTGTTGATTTTATGAGATGCAGTGGTCAAACAAAACACATATGGTAAACTTATTTTCTGTTTTTTTACAGGATAACAAACCACTCTTCTTCACTGGAGGACTATGGTACTGCAGTACTGCCTACAGCAACCTACAGGATATCCATTTCCAGACCGGTAAGTGTATCAGTTTTATTTCATCAGTGCTTTTTTGTTTCATTTTTTTCAAAACAGTGCAAATCCAACTGAGTCATATAAAGTAGGTGACACGTACGTCACATAATATGTTTGTCATGCACATCACACACACTACTGCTGCAGCAGCCATGCCAGTGCTGAATAAAGTTTGATCCAGGTCATGCTGTAACAAGATGTGTTTTTACAATGTAACTTGAGTTAAGACATAGGGACATTGACACAGTGCATGTGGTTACAGGTACTAAATTTGTGATTGTGATTATTTGGTCTTCATGTGGCTTATTGAGACAGCTTTGTACCTGTTAATTAGCATATATGACAGGATGGAACAGCCACACTTTAAACATAATGTGTTACTGCAGTCAAGTACTAATAACTCCTTCATCTCTTTTAGGAGGAAATTTTCTGATGCTGTGTGTTTTCATTGTTGCTTTCTCCAAATAACAAAGTCAACATCCTATCCCACGGTCCGGCAGACATGATGCAACAATAGTATGAATCCATGACCATGACCATCAGTACTGGACTGGAGGAGGATGCATTGCAGATAAGACCTGTGAAGAATTTACCAAACAATAAACCATTATTGAAACTTGCTTGAAAATGCCCCCCTCCCCAAAAAAAAACATACTTACCTTCACTGGCTTGACAACGTCACAGTTCCTCATGAAGCAGAGAAATGCGCACACCAAGTGCGACTATGTGACCTATGCCACAAAACAAAACAATGATTACATGTATATATGTACAAAACAAATTATATATACTCCGGTTCTGTGGAAAACAATGATGGTGCCAGGCAAGTACATTAATCAACGTACCAAGGGTAGTATTAGTGTACACACAAAGGGCATCCTTCCTGTTGGGGTCAATGCAGCACACTTTGGGTAACCAACAACATTCTCAGTCTCATCATCTTGGATGGTAAACTCAATGGACAAGTTATCCTTCTTGCACACCATTTGGTAATACACTGTACATCATTACATCACAGTCAGGTCAACAACAGCAGCATTACATATAATTCCAACAGCAGCAGCAGCAGGACACTTAGTTCTTATTGGAGTGTGAAGACTGTGCATTTGTTGTTATGCTGTCATTTCACTTCGTTTGGACTAGAGAATTTTCTAGAGACAAGACAGCAGCATTCTGTGGATGCACACTAATTCTGGCAACTGTGTGTGAGCAATATTTTTGGTGCCTCAGTAATGTCTACTTTCTGTATGAATACATACCACAAAAAATGTTCAAACCTACTGCAACTTAACTGATGGCAAAACAAGGCACACACAAATGTCCTCTGAGCTTTGGCACTTAGGTCTACATTAGGAGGCACACTACTAAAGGCCTAACCCTCAAAGCGCAAGGGTAGAGTTACCACCTTTTAAGAAGCCTAAAATGGGACATTTCTTACTAAAACATGATTTTTCACAGGACAGTATGGAACCTCGACCAATGCAACAGACTCGTTTTCTCTAAATAATCAGAATTAAGACTAAGTGTTGTAGTTTTTCAGTTGTTTCTAATGTTTCTTATCATTTTACGGTATTTTAGTTCAGGTATTATAGTGTTTTGGAACATTTAGAGGGAAGTCAGAAAATATTTTTTTCTGCTATGTCAGGACAAATAGCATTTTACATGTTTTTTGCAGGACAGAGAAGCCCAAATCAGGACTGTCCTATGAAAATCTGGACAGGTGGTAACCCTGTGTGCCTTGTTTCATCATAAATACAGTTGCACTAGCAGTGAAAATGTTACTGGCATCTATTCATGTGGAGTTATGGCTTTCTGATTTTGTTAGGAGTAGTCAATACAGAATTTTCAGAAACATATTCTGCATAGCACTTTTCATTTGCATGTAAGGTCTTAGTGTGTCCTTCCCTCTGTCTGCCATTAGGGTTTTTTACTAAATTAGCCTACTAGCTTTATGGAAGTTTTATGACCCTTGTGGATCTTGATGTCAAATAGGTTTATTGCCTTTATCGCTCATACAATGCACCCTGTGTCATGTGACAGTGATGTAGCATTGTCCATAGATTCAGCATATGCGCAGTTCAGAACAGCACAGCTGTGTAACTGTTCTTATACAGTTAGCACAAATGGTTACTGTTACAAGTTATCAGATAGCTGAGAGCTAGGTGAGTGGGGTTTCTGTATGAAAACTGCTACTTTTTACTAATTACAGCACTGATCTGGAGCAATTTCTGTGCTTTTTTTTGCGTGTGTACTTTGATTATACTAAATTTTAAAATGAAAACACTTACTACTGCTAGCTTGACATGACACACATAGAAAACAAATAGTGAATTATAGCTTTTTAGTAGCTGTTTTCTTACAGAAACACCACTCAGCTAGCTGTCAGGTATCTGCTAAATTGTAACTTGCTATTTGTGATCACTGGATAAGAATAGTTACACAGCTCTGATGTTGTGAACTGTGCATTTGGTAAATTGATGGGCTGTGCTACTTCACTGTCACATGACACAGGCTGCATTGTAGTCAGGTAAAAGAGAGGCAATAAACATATCTGATATGGAGATCCCAAGGGGTCTTAACTCATAAAACTACCATAAAGCTAGCAGGCTAATTTAGGAAACACTCCTAATAGCAGACAGAGGGAAGGACACACTAGGACTTTACATACAAATCAAAATGCTCTGCATAACATATGTTGTTGCAAATTTTGGGTGGACTACTCCTTTAAGTCGAAATAATGAGGGAGAGGACAACCCTATTTTACTTAAAACAAGGTTATCCAAAAACAAAACAGCACATGCACATAACGGAAGAAGAGGGGCACTGGATAGAAACTATAAAGTACAGAAATGGAATCACAACAGGGTAGACACATACAGAACAGAAGAAAAGGAAAAAATGTGCATAAAAAAGGGAAAACAATTTCAAGATACGGGGTGGAAGGGTCTGGGACAACATAGGACTATAGTTTTTTTATTACAGAGGGTGGTGGGGGTACAATGAAGGAAAAACTAAAAAACGAATGCTCAATGGCGTGGTGGGACAACAGCAGTTGGAGCATGGACATCATTTGCAGCTGATTGCCCTCGATCCACTCCAACTGCTGCTTGACATTGGTCAGGTGTTGGTTGGCAGCATCCACCACACTCCACAGAACTGCCAAATCAGCCTGACTTACAGGCAGTTCCGTGGGGTTGCCACCAGCAGGAGGTGCTGCAGCTGATGGTGGTGGTACTGGTGGAGCAGCAGGTGCTGCCATGGCACTCCTCCACTTAGCACTACACACAGCTGTCCCCTCTGCCAAAAAAGGGCCAGCAGGTGCAGTCGTGGCTCATTCTGTGACAGCAGCCTGCCACTCCTCCTGGTGGTGATTCAACATAGGTTTGCTGGCCCCCCGTCCTCAGGTGAATTCCCCAGAGGCCACGGTGCACCTCCAGACCACAGATCGGGCAACTTACAATGCTATTGTCCCTCGCACACCATCGAAAAACTCCCAAACTAGGGAGGTGCAGGGAGGACCAGGCACAGGTGGGGGGGGGCCCAGATGCTGTGGAAGCCTGGGGCTGAGGCTCACACTTGGGGCCGGGGGCACAGGCACATGTTGCTGAGGTGCTGCTGGCACTAGGTGGTAGGGCAGTGGGAAGTGATGCCACTGCCAAAGGAAGTGGTGGTTTCATCACAGCTGTAGCAGCAGCAGCAGCAGCACCAACTCCTCCTGTTTCCGGGGGGGGGGGTGCTGGCAAGATCTTACTGTGGTCCAGCCAAAACTGGCACCCCCCCCACGCGTGCAAACTCCCACCCATTCAGCATGCTGCAGAAATGCCCTGACCCCAGATCTTCCCTCTTCCATTCAAATTTCTGCCCTGGCTGTGGCCCAAAACACACACACACACACCAGTTAATAAAACAAAAACAAAGAATTAATCGGGGGAGGGGGAAGAAATCCACAGAAGAACTAATAAACGAAAAACAAGAGAGATTTGGTTTTCCAGTAGTTTTTAGCCTCTACCTCTCTCTCTCTCTCCTCTATAGTCAGGCTCCTTTCTCTCCTTCTGCAAAGGGGAAAGTGAAACTATCTCCTAGCATGACTCACTTCCTTTGTGCCTGGCTAAGCATAGTGACTTGCACTCACTGCAAGCCATGTGATGTGTGGGGAGGCTGCAATAAACTTGTCACTCTGCTTTAATTCACCTTAAGGCAGAGTAACAATGTGAAGTGATAATTACAAGGTAGAAGTGAGCATTTAAAATGGGCACTGTGCATACTGGAGTGATAACGTGAAGTACCCACTTCACGGGCGCTATGTGGGCGGAATTTTACTTCGCTGCATCTCTTCCCCTGGGGTGCCTTTCCACATGTTCAAGAATAGTAAATTTGAAACAGTCAGGGTTACTATTATGATGCTCTAAAAATTGTGCACCTATGGCATTATAGGTATTGCCATTTAATATTAATCTAAAGGTGTTTTTAAATTCTACACTTGGCTGGCCTAGTAGTTCTACCTACATAATAGGTAGGACAGGTGCACCAGCACATGTATATCACAAAAGGAGTTATACATGTAATGCATTGGTTAATTTCAAACTTTTTTTCTCATCTTTCATAACATTTTTGCCAGTGTTTGCATATTGGCAAATGTTGCACCTGCCAAATCTATAAAGAGACTATTTGGTTTCTGTTTTAACCAAGCAGTGCCTTTAGTTTTTTCTTCGTTTTCCACAAAGTGACTGTGTGTCATTCTATCCCCAATGTTTCTCCCTTTGGAGAAAATTACTCTTGGTTTTGCTGCTATTTCAGCTTCTAAAACTGGATCAGTTAAAAATAGTGGCCAAAATTTGAGTACCAGGCTCCACACTCTGCCAGCTAAGGGATTAAACTCTATCACAAATGTAACAACTCCTTTAGAGTTATCCTTCATTTCTGTAGCTTGATATGCCCTTTGTTTTCTTTCTGATCTTGATTTTCATAGATTCTTTCTTTCAATGTTGTCTACTTCCCTTTAGCTTTATGTAGTATTTGTTCTGTATACCCCCTTTCCCTTAACCTACAAAACAGACTCTCCACTTGTTCAGAATATTGCATTTCAGTTCTACATTTTCTCTTATGCTTCATTATTTTCCCATAAGGTATTGATTGTACCAGTTTTCTTGGATGTGAGCTTGTGGCATGCAAAATGGTATTGGCTGCTGTACTTTTCCTATAAAATAAAAATGGAGAAAAGACATTATGTTATCAGGCTGCGATATACTGGAACATCTTATCCTCCTTAGCACGTACATTTCAGCCCGCAGTCTGTTTTTTACAGGAATTAACAAAATCAAACTCCTTTAATTGTTTATGTTTTAGACATTAAGGTATAAGGGATTACTTGAGAACTTAGAGAATGTTTTGGGTATAGGATGAGACGTATTGGAACAGGTTTTCAAATGTAGGCACAGGGCTTGCATCCAGCCCTGCACATGGGAATTTAACTTCTGCAGTGCACCAACACCCTTTGCCACAGCTGCACCCAAATTTCCATTCTCAGGAGCAGTTGCGACAGTTTCCATGCTTGATGGCTGCTTGCACCAATGCTCAGGTGCAAGTACAGTTACTTAGACTCTCAGGGGTGGTGCACACTAGACCACAAAACTGGTCTAAGCTGTGGTGATCGGTGCAAGGGATGAAAAATCCTGTTTGCCGACAGGGGAATGCCGCAAACCCCATGCGTCATATGTTTGGTGAACCAGGGGCTTGCAGCTTTTCCAGAGCAAAGAAAATCCAGCCCATTATGTCAAATATTTGCATTGTTATATATTGTCTTGCTACAGTAAATGTTGGTCATTTATTTTAAATGTATAGGTAACATGTAGTAACAGGACAATCTTGTAAACTGGGTCATCTGACCTAAAGACATGTTGTCTTCTGTATAAAAATAAAGTTTTTTACTTTAATTTTACTTCCATACTCTGTTGCCTAAATGGTTTTGCCAATACTCCACACAAGTTCAAGGTCCAAGAACCTAATGTTAGTTCTGTTATGCTCATATGTATATGTAAGCCCCAGATCATTGTTGTTCATGTAAGCAATAATATCTGGTATGTTTTTCTCATTCTCTTCCCATATCACAATTATGTCATCAATAAACCTATATTAAATGGCTAGGTTTTCCACAAACATATTTTTGTTTCTGGCAGCAATATGCTTCTACTCAAAGTACCCCTAAAGATGTTAGCATATAAGGGGGCAAATGCTGCCCTCATTGCTGCCCCACATGTTTGGAGGAAATAATCTTCATGGAAACAAAAATGGTTGTGTGTTAAGGCAAAATGAATAGCCCAGTGAAGGAAATGGCTTCAGATTAATTCTTAGTCTGGAAAAAAATGGTCAGTTGCAACAAGTCCCTTATGTTATATTGAACTGTATAGACTACTGTACTAACATCTATTGTCAACTAACAATAGTGTGCACTCCAGAGTTTCCCTCAAGTTTCTGTAACAGCTCCATACTATTCTTAAGGTGGGATTCTAACTCAGAAACCTTATTCTAAAGGAAACTGTCAATGAAATTGCTGAGGTTGTGGGTCAAGGAGCATATTCCTGATATAATCGTCCTCCCTGGTGGGTCCAACACATTTTTGTGGATCTTTGGTAGAAAGTAAAATGTTGTGACTACTGTAAAATCTGTTTTTATGTAGTTGGGTCTCTTGTACACAGTCTACAGAAGGGACAGGGAGGGGAAAAGAGGAGGTGGAGTAGCTCTATACATAAGGGAAGGGATCAAAGCTACAAAACTAAAAAGTAAAGGGGGAGGACAAGAGGCACTCTGGGTCACCTTGGAGACAGGGAATGACATCACAATCCACACAGGGGTTGTATACAGACCCCAGTCTCAAGGGGAGGAAATGGACAAGAAAATGATAGAGGACATTCTCAAAATGGCTGAAAAAGGGGAGATACTGTTAATGGGGGACCTGAATATGCCAGATGTTAACTGGATGACATGTACTGCAGCCACATCCAAGAGCAGGGTCATTCTCGATGCCCTGCAGGGGCAGGTCTTAGACAGCTAGTGTTGGAACCCACTGGGGAAGCAATATTAGACCTGGTACTTCAAATGGAGAGAGGATCACAAATTTAGAAGTCAGTAGACATCTGGGAACAAGCGACTGCTGCACAGTGTGCTTTACAATAAGCACAACCATGGAGGCAAGCCAACAAAAACAAGCATACTGGACTTTAGAAGGGCTGACTTTGGCAAAATGGGTGAATACCTGAGGAATACACTAGCAAATGGGCAAAAGGAGGGTGGAAGAACAATGGAGAAAATCAAACTGCCATCATAGAGGCAACAAGCCTTTGTGTGAAACAGATAAAGAAAACAAAGTGGAGTAAAACCACCATGGTTCTCAAAAGTGGTGGCAGGAAGGTTAAGGAGAAAAAGCTGCATTCAAAGCGTGTAAAGGCATCACAGAAGGAGCACGATGGAACTGTATCAATTAAAGCAGAAAGAAGTGGGAAAGCAGTCAGAATAGCAAAAGCCCAAACTGAGGAAAAAATAGCCAAGTCAGTTAAGAAGGGATACAACCTTTATAGGTACATTAGGGAGCATAGAAAGGTTAAGGAGGATAGTGAAGATTAATAAGGAGAGGGAGGTGGGCAGAGGGAGACAGTGAAAAGGCAGAGATACTGAATGAATACTTTTGCTCAGTATTCACAAAAGAAGATGAGGAGGAGTTACCTAAACTGGACAATAGAAGCACTCTGGGTAGGGGGGTTGACACCAGTCCATTTACAGAAGAAAAAGTCCTGAAAGAACTCCTAAAACTCAAGGTGGACAAAGCAATGGGGCCTGATGGGATTCACCCCAGAATCCTAAAAGAACTAAGCGAGAACCTACTGACACCACTGACCACACTTTTTAACACATCATGGGAGGATGGGGTGGTACCTGAGGACTGGAGGAGGGCAGATGTGATTCCCCTTCACAAAAGTGGGAGCAAGGCAGAAGCAGGAAGCTACAGACCTGTAAGTTTGACCTCAGTGATAGGGAAAATGATGGAATCACTTCTGAAAGAAAGAATTGTTGAGTACCTAGAGGCCAGCAGGGCACAGGACCCAAAGCAGCATGGATTTACAGCAGGAAGGTCATGTCAGACAAATCTAATTGATTTCTTTGACTGGGTGACCAAAGTAATAGACCAGGGAGGGGCTGTGGATATGGCCTACCTAGACTTTAGCAAGGCATTTGACACAGTCCCACACAAAAGATTAATTATCGAGTTAGCCAGCTTGGGAGTGGGTCCCAGGGTGGTAGTCTGGGTTGCAAACTGGCTGCACAACAGGACACAGAAGGTAATAATGAGTGGCACACATTCCGAAGAAAGGGGGGTCACTAGTGGAGTACCTCAGGGCTCAGTACTGGGTCCAGTCCTCTTTAACATCTTTATAGGTGACATTGCAGAGGGTCTGGAGGGAAAGGTATGCCTCTTTGCAGATGATACAAAGATCTGTAACAGATTTGATACACAAGGTGGGGTAGAAAGGATGAGAAGGGACTTGGCAAGGTTGGAGGAATGGTCAGACATATGGCAACTTAGATTCAATGCAAAGAAGTGCAAAGTAATGCACCTGGGAAACAAAAACCTAGGAGAAGAGTACACAATAGCAAGGGAGGTACTAACAACAACAAGAGAATGGAATGGGACTTGGGTTAGTCATATCGGATGATCTAAAGGTGGGTAAGCAATGTGAGAAATCAGTGAGGAGAGCTGGGGGATACTGGGATGCATAGGAAGGGGCATCACAAGTAGAAAAAGGGAAGTGGTTATCCCTCTGTACAGACAGTTGGTGAGACCCCATCTGGAGTACTGTGTGCAGTTTTGGAGACCTCATCTACGCAAGGACATAGACAGGATGGAAGCAGTCCAGAGGTGGGCAACTAAAATGGTGCTGGGTCTGCATCAGAAACCATATGAAGAGAGACTGAGAGAGCTTAATGTGTACCCTTGATGAAAGGAGGGACAGGGGGGACAAGATAGAAATGTTCAAGTACCTCAAGGGAATCAACAAAGTCCAGGAGGGTAGCATCTTTCAGAAAAAGAGATGTGTAAGAACAAGGGGACACAATTTAAAGATAGAGGGGGGACGGCTCAGGGGTAATGTGAGGAAATCTTTTTTTCATGGAGAGAGTGGTGGATGCGTGTAACTGCCTTCCTGGGGAGGTTGTTGGGGCTAAAACAGTGGGGGAATTCAAACATGCATGGGACAGGCACAAGGCAATTGTAGTGGGGGTTGGCAGGAAGTAGGCTGTTGGTTAACTAGAATCTGCAGCTTATCCAGTAGGTAGGGAAATGGGCAGACTGGGTGGGCCAAGTGGTCCTTATCTGCCATCAAAGTCTATGTTTCTATGTTTTTATGTTTCTATTGTTTGGACAACCACCCACAATGTAACCCCCAGTCCAAAAACTCACTAATTCGACTTGGTATTTGACTATAGGATCTCTTAAGTTTTTATTAATGATTCTGATCATTTAGTTATTCCAAACATTTAGCTATATATTTATTTTCATCCATTAGTACCATATTCCCACCCTTGTCATTTTTTTCAGGACAACTCCTTTAAAGGAGAAGCTTCATGTATGCAGTGCTGTGTATTTGCTTACTTCAGCTCTTTCATGTCATATCCATTCCCTATCTTGCTATTTCCAGTCAGAAATTATGGTTTAAGGAGCATTCAAAATGTAAAAAATACACTTTTTAAACTAAGTGATCTAGCTGTCTATTTCTCCAGCTGCTGAAAAGAGGATGTCTGGGCAATCTGGCATCTGGGCAATGGAAACATTAATTCTACTCCTCCTATGAGGTTACAACTGTCTAAAAGTGAGATATAAGCAGCACAAAGAAATAGGTTTTTCTTTGCTTGTGCATGAAATGCTTTTAGATGTATTATTTGCTATGCACAATAAAGGCTACTAGTACTACACACTGTGAGTAGTGCGACAGGACTGTCTTTCTTAAACCATCGCAAACTTAAAATAAACAGGTCTGGCCAGTGCTGTTAGGGCTGCAGGTGATAAATTTGGGCCAGATTGGTTCCATTGTAGGATGGTGGTTCCTGGTGAAGCACCACAGCATGCAAGTTGCCAAACCTGAGCAATAGGAAAGAGAACAAAGCCAGAGATCAATTAGAGTCTGTGGTTTCTACAGCAGGTAAAGAAAATGGACAGACTGGGTGGAGCTAGCGGTTCTTATCTCCTGTAAATTTCTATATTTAAAGTCTGGCTCTTGTGATATGCAAAATGCAAGGATCCTGATGAAAAGTGAGATGCAATCATATAGTTAAGTCTGCTTGTGTGACTATAATTGAAAGTAAACTTAATACACAAAAACCTGATTAAACAGTACCATCCAAGAGCCTCCTTTGTAAAGCAAAGCAAAATAATAGAGGACTTATTCTCAGAATGCTCCTTTTCTCATAGCACTGGGGCTATATTTTTAAAGATCTTAAGGGAGCCTCTTTTGTGCAATCCTCATGATGGATGGATTGTTTACAGCCTAAACTCACTTCTGTAAGGGAAGTGTGAGGTGAGAATGCAGCAGTTGGTGTTAATCATCTTCAAATATTTTCTATGGCATGCACAGTGCCGAGTATCTCTTAAACTAAACAGGAGATGGCACCTGAAATCATGGCTGGACAATTCTAAGTCTTAATTAGATCACTATATTAGGAGGAATTGCTAATAATGGAGACTGAAGCTTTCCATAACTAATAGGAAAACCTTTCGATACTCACGTAATTATGTCACTAGAAATACTGTGTGGCAGAAATTGTGCAAAACAAGTGCATATAATAAGGAGGTTGGTCCTTGGGGTAGGGAATAATGACATGATATATTTATGAATATTGTATTATAATTTGCTAACTAATTTTAAAATAAAAAGTTCTTTGACTTCTGCATTAAGTTTCATGGGATTTTTAACTTCCACCTGGACAACCAGAAAAGATACCTGGACAGAAGAGACCTTGGTTTAACATCTTATACAAAGTGTAGCACCTCAACATCAGCGTAGTACATCCCATGCCCTGGTGCTACACTATAGTATCAATACTGGGTATTAGTCCAGTTTCCTGGTGTGGGACACCAGCCTATGTCCTTCTGGCCTTCCAGCCCCAGAGGCAAGCATGCAACCTATTGAGTCAATAACACTAAATATCTAACATGTTCATGAAGCAAAGAATTGAATATTGATGAGGATTTGATTGCCCCTCAAGGCCCTTCCCTTTCGCTAATCCAAAGCCAGTGTTCATTATCCCTGCATAGGTAAGAGTAATGACTATTAACCATTCACTCCAAAGCAAGAAACCAATTCAAGTTCCAAAAGACCAGTTTCATTGATCCTCCATTAAGGGTCTTGATCACAGCCATGAAGGAAAATGGAGGTGTGGAGGCACTGAGGTATTGCACTGGGTTACAGAGCTATGATTTGAATCTGCCTCTAATTAGTAAGAGTCTAAAATGTGTATTTTCTTGATTTTTATTATGAATGTAATGTCTATAAAAGAGATCAGTTTGACAGCACCAAAGCATTGAATGGTCATGGCACCAGAATCTGGGCTGCTGGAGGTATCTGACTGGATGGCAGCTGGTGGTCACTATAGGCTAATGGGTGGTGTCTACTTACTGCAAGCTTCTTGTTCACAGATCTCCAATCCTGTCTCATCCTGCCAGCCCCCAAGTAACCTGAATCCATTCCTGACCCCCGGGTTGCCGGTGTGGTAAGAGGAAGGTGCCTCGGGCCTAAGCACTCCATGCCACTGGGCTAACATGCTAGGTGCACCTTGAAGACCATCGACCTTAGGCTCGATTGAGAGATGGACCATGAGTAATCCAGGATGCTAGCCACAGGGCAAGAGAGAAGGTTGAGCTCCCTGCCCTGGCACCAAATGGAAAAAGCGCTCACATTTGAAGGCATAGCACTGAGAAGTTAACTGCTTTTGAGAGGCCTGTACAATATGGAGGACCTTGTCAGAGAGAGACCCAATGGCTTAAACTCTAGCCACTCAGGAACCAGTACAAATGGCAAAAATGGTAGACTTCAGGTATTTACAAAAGATGCAAATCATGTGATATATTTCTATCACCACCGTTGTGTTCCGTTTGTTGTCAATAACAAGAAAAACTACTGATATTTGGTGTGTATGTTCCCTTCAACTAAATTAGTTCTGTTTTAATGTGGCTCTGTAATTTTCAAGCTGTATTAAATTGTAGCACTCACTATCAGAACAAAAGGGATTACAAATGCTTACATCTTCCGTTATTGCCTGCTTGGTGTTTTCCTCTGTACTAGCTCCTCCTCCACCCTTGTGCATTTAATAGAGGTCAGGGCCAGGGTGGGAGATCAGTGCCAGGGCGGGACAAACAGACCACTCTCTACCAACTCTGGCCTGTTCCATGGCCACCACTCTTCGTGGTCTCTCTCCCCGATGCTCTCCTGCAGTTCTTTACTGAGTGTGGCAGCTGGCAGTCCTTATAAAGCTGGCTGCACTCTCAAATCTGGCATGTCTACTTTGGATTGGCTCCTCCAGGAACTATGTAATCATAGTTACTTTAGTGGAATGGTGCTGGGTCCTCCTGCCCTACTGGCTCCACCAGGACACAGTTCAAGCTGTTTTTCTTCCAACAACCTGCTCTACACCAGCTCTGGTGGCCTCTTCCTTGGCCACCACTCTGAACAATCTGTCTTCCTCATGTTCTTCTGCTCCCGGTCCAGTCACGGCTACGGCCACCAGTCTCTCTCCCTGATGCTGCCCTGCAGTTCTTTAATGTGATATGTCTCTTGACTATATTAATGTCAAATCAAATGGTTTTATTCTAGTTATACTAGTGATAGTTGGTGTGTATTTTCCCTTAAACTGAATTTGCTGTTTTAATGTGGCACTGTAATTTGCAAACTGTAGCAATCACCATCAGAATAAAAGGGGTTATAAACACGTTTTACATCTTCTGTTACTACAAATCCTAGAATATCCTGCAGCTGGCCTTAGAACAGTATGCAGCAGTGAGAGGTTCAGTAGCCTGCACTGTATGTTAGAGTTTATATAAATTCTGATATTTTGTTTGCTGGACCTGTCATCCTCCCTGAGCCATGTACAGTCACACAGGGCTGATCTACCTGGTGATTAAACAAAAGCTCTAACATGCACTGTGGGCTGTTGAATCTCCCACTGCTGCCTACTGTTCAGATGTCAGCTGCAGGGGATTCTGGAACAAGTAGTAACAGAAGGTACCAACCTAGACCTAAAGAAAATTAGATTTATGCAACCTACTATGCTACAATAAACAGTAAACAGTAACATGTTGTAATTTTTATTTTAAAAAGAGGTCTAATTAAACAGTGTATCATTAAAAGCACATAACATATGCTTATTGGGTTACAATTTTTTTACCCAGCATAGCCCAGCTGAGAAGCAACATCTGATTTCCAGGGGGTCCTGCTTTTATCCATTGCCACAGCTGGGTTGATGGGGCAGTGTAGGGTTTAGAATACTTTGAAATATTTTGTTTGTATAAATATTTAACTGTTTGCTTGTCTTTGATTTCATCTGTTGGCTGCATTGGTTAGCGAAAGCTGCTTTCTGAAAATTTCAGCATTTCATTGTGATGGAACCAACTTTTCTGAATATCTGCTGTGGCATTCCCACAATGCAAGATATAGTATCATGTCATCTTGCAAAGTGGGTCTAAAAATATTATTTTTTTCTCTCTATGCCTTTTATGTAAATTGATATCCCACCTCTCTAGACCACTAAATTTGTACATCAGAGAAAATGTACAATAACCACAATGTCTGAGGTGGAATATTTATAAATGAACCCCTGGTTCAAATGTATGTGTAATTCTACATCTCAGTCAATAAATAAATCATTAAATGAATAAATAAACCACTAAATCTCTATGATGGAGAAAATGTACAACAGACCATAGGGTTTTTGTCCTCCTATCCTATAACAGTGGAATTATACTTTCTAGAGATAGTTAACTTTGGGAATAAACACTGATCCATTACTTTGACTGGCTGTATGCATTTTTAAAGAACTTTATAAATCAGATATCAGGCACAAATATTGAACTCTAACATGCTGTAATTTTTATTTTTAAAGGAGGCTCAGTTAAACAGTGTATCATTAAGAACATTTTTTTTTACATTTATTTTACCCAGTATAGCCCATCTGAGAAACAGCATCTCTCTCCAGGGCGTGCTTTTATCCATTTCAACAGCTGGGCTGATGGAGCACTGTGAAGATTAGAATGTTCTGAAAACATTATCACAGGACCCAGTACATTAGTGTTGCTATTCTGCAGTGTCAGCTAATAATGTGATATGTCTCTTGACTATATTAATGTCAAATCAAACGGTTTAATAGTACTTATACTGGTAATATTTGATGTGTATTTTCCCTTTAACTAAATTAGCTCTGTTTTAATGTGGCTCTGTAATTTGCAAGCTGTAGTAAATTATAGTACTCACTATTAGAACAAAAGGGGTTACATACCCTTACATATTCTGTTATTGCAAATCCCAGAATCTCCTGCAGCTGGCCTTAGAACAGTATGCAGCAGTGAGAGGTTCAGTAGCCTGCATTGTATGTTATAGTTTTTATACTGTAAGTTCTGATCTTTTGTTTGCTGGTCCTGTCATCATCCCTAGGCCATGTAGAGTCACACAGGGCTTATCTAACTGGATATCAAACAAAAGTTCTGTTATGCACTATGGGCTATTGAATCTTCCACTGCTGCCCACTGTTCTGATGTCAGCTACAAGAGATTCTGGAATTTGTAGTAACAGGAGGTGCCAACCTAGAAATGAATACTGACACGATCTTCAATGCTACAGCAAACAGTAACATGTAGTGAGTTTTTTATTTTGAAAGGAGGCATAGTTAAAGAATGTATCATTAGGCACAGATAAAACATGATTTTTTTTTTTTTTTACTTTTTTTTTTTTACCTAACATAGCGAGGCTGAGATGCAAAATCTCATTTCCATGGGGGGTCCTGCTTTTATCCATTCCCACAGCTGGGTTAATATTGAAGTGTGGGGTTTAGAACACTTTTTTTTATTTAAATTTTTTTGGGGGGTTTTCTCCCATTTCCCCCTGGGACCCTGCCACATGGCGGTATGTGCATGTGGAGGTACACACACCCTGGAAGCCAGCTCAGCCCCTTCCTCCCTATGTGCCACCCCCCCTACCGCCTATGTACCCCACTGGACCTCTACCTGGTGGGGGTGGGACTATGACAGGAGTAACAACCCAACCCCACCACCCCTGGGAGAGGAGAGCAGCCTTGCGGCACACTCAGTCCCTCCTCCCACCCACCACCATGCTGGCACTCCGATGACCCAAGGTCATTCCCAAACCCGGGTTGCCAACGCAGTGTGAGGTAAGGTGTCCAGCGCCTCGACCCTCTATGACACCAGGCTGGCCAGGGTTTAAATACTTTTAAATCTTTTGTTTATATGAAGATTTAACTGTTTCTCTTTGATTTCAGCTGTTGGCTGCATTGGTGCACATGGTTATTGTAGAGCAAAAGCATCTCTCTGATAAGTTCAGTACTTCATTGTGGAAGACCCAGCACTGCTAAATATTAGCTGTGGCATTCCCCACAATGCGAGATACAGTGTGTCATGACATCTTGCAAAGTGGGTCTAAAAATGCTAGTTTTTTTTCTCTACACCTTTTATGTAAGTTGATATCCCACCCCTCTGGACCACTAATCTCTTCATTTGGAGAAAATGTACAAGAGACCATTGGATTTTTCCCTGTCTATTCTAGAACTGTGAAATTATACTTTGTACAGATGGCTAACTTTAGGCATAAACATTGAAAGATTAATTTGATTAGATATCTGCATTGTCAAACATCTTTATAAATCAGATATCAGGCACAGATCATGAACTCAAGCATGTTGTAATTTTTATTTTAAACGGAGGCACAGTTAAACAGTGTATCATTAAGAACAGATAAAACATGCTGCTTTTTCTTTTTACATTTTTTTTACCCAGCATAGGCCATCTGAGAAGCAGCATCTCATTTCCAGGGGGGTGGGGGGTCCTGCTTTTATCCATTTCCACAGCTGGGTTGATGTAGCACTGTGGGGTTTAGAATGTTTTTAAAAACAGTATTATGGGACTCAATCCATTAACATTACTCTTCTGCAGTGTTTAATAATGTAATATATCTCTTGACTATATTAATGTTGAATCAAATGGTTTTATTCTAGTTTTAGTAGTGATAGTTGGTGTGTATTTTTTACAAGGTACAAAAAGTTTTATTGTTCGGCAAACACACCTTTACAAATTCTATAATTACGTAGATGTTAATTAGAATTACAAGATAACATATTTAATTGTTCCATCTTAAAACATTCAGTAGTAAAGTGCATTCAGGTCTTTATATAATATTATATAGCATTTCTTAACATATTCATAATTTCACTGTTTTTAGATAATTCACCAGCTGTTGAAGGACACTTACATCACTTGTGTTAAAAATCTTTTATAGAAACATAGAGGTTGTTAGTAAATGGGGACCGTATGATCCATTAAGTCTGATCTTGGTTTCCAACCCCCCTCCCACTTAGCTACCTACTTGAGTATCCCACATTGTCTGTCCCATGCCCGCTTGAATTCCCCCACCATCTTGGCTCCCACACACCCCTCTGGCAGGCTTTTCCATGGTTCCACAATGCACTCTGTGAAGAAGAATTTCCTCATATTGCTCCTGAACCTTTGTCCCTTAAGTCTAAGGTCATGTCCTCTAGTTCTGTTGTAATCTTTTAACTAAAAGAGGTTCTGCACATGCACACTGTTGTTGTCTTTAGGGTATTTAAATGTTTCGATCATGTCCCTACAATTCCTGCATTGCTCTAGGGAGTATAATTTGAAGTCATCTAGTCTTGCCTTGTATGGTTTCTGATGCAAGCCCTGCACCATCTTTGTTGCTCTTCTCTGTACTGTCTCTAGCCTATCTATGTCCTTCCTGAGGTGTGGCCTCCAGAACTGGACACAGTACTCCAGGTGAGGCCTTACCAGAGACTGATACAGGGGCATGATTCCTTCATGCCTTCTACTTGTGATGCACCTCCCTATGCATCCCAGGATGCCACTAGCTTTTAGTGCTGCCTTTTCACATTGTTTACTGACCTTGAGGTCATCTGATATGATCTTCTCCTGGTCTTGCTCCTGCCTAGTAGCCATCAGCTGCTCTCCTCCCATTGAGTACAGTTTCCCTGGCTTACATTTTCCCAGATGCATGACCTTGCATTTTTTGGGCATTGAATTTCAATTGCCAGGTCCTGGACAACTCCTCCAGTTTTTGGAGATCAGCTTGCATGCTATGCTGCCTCTCTGGTGTGTCCATCCTGTTGCTGATTTTGGTGTCATCTGCAAACAGGCACACCTTTCTATTCAATCCATCTGCAATGTCACTGATGAATATGTTGATGAGGATCAACCCCAGAACCAAGCCCTGTGGGATGCCACTAGTCACCCTCCCCTCTTTTGACAGAGTGCCACTCACTAATACTCTCTAAGTTCTCCCATGTAACCCGTTTCTGACTCAGTTCATTACCTCAGGCCTGACTCCCATGTTCTCCAGTTTTTTAAATAATCTCCTGTGTGGAACAGAGTCAAAAGCTTTGCTGAAGTCCAGGTAAACCACATCCACTCCCCACCCTGATCCACTGTTTTGTTGACCCAGTTAAAAAAGCAACCAGGTTTGTCTGGCAGGGCCTCCCTGTCATGAAACTATGTTGATTTTTGTCAAGCTGACCAGTTTGCTCCCAAAAAGCTGCAATTCTTTCCTTCAGCAGGGACTCCATCAGTTTTCCCATGACTGGCATAAGACTAACTGGACGGTAGTTTCCTGGCTGTTCCTTGCTTTCAAGCTTGTGGATTGGTACTACTGTTGCTCTCTTCCAATCCTCCGGCACCTCCCAGCTCCTCAATGATTTGTTGAAGAGCACTGCTAAGGGGGCTGCCAGTACTCGCCCAAGTTCTTTATGTATTTTTGGGTGTATCCTATCTGGCCCCATAGTGTTATCTACCTTTAACTTGTCTATTTCCTCTGTGAAGGGCCCCTTGTCTATTCCTTCAATTGGATACTTCATTATGCCTATTGTTGGTCCATTTTTGTCTGCTTCCTGTGTGAAGACTGAGCAGAAGTACTCATTGAGTGCCTCTGCCTTCTCCCCATCTTGCTCTGTGGGTTGTCTGTCCTTTTTTGTGATTCTAAAAATGCCCCCTATGGTCTTCCTTTCTTCTCATGTGTACCAGTAGAAGGTTTTCTTACCCTTTTTTACTTCCTGAACTATCCTAACCTCTGTCTGAGCCTTTGCATTTCTTATCACTTTTTCAGTCTCTTTTAGTTTCTGTTTGTATTCTGTTTTGTCCATCTTGTTCCCTGACTCCTAAATCTGTACTTTATCATGCAGTGTATTATAATACTTTAGAATAGGACCAAGCCAATACTTCCTCTGTCTCTCATATAATGGACAATATAATAACACATGTTCCAAGTCATCTTCCATTTTGAAATTACACTTACAATATGGGTTTGTGACTCTACCTCTTTGTTGTTTGCAATATATATAATTCACCTTATAAATTTCTAATTTAAATCTTGTAACCAGTCTTCTATCAGATGGTGGAGTTAACTTTAATAGATATGGTTCAACACCGTGATGTATTTTGACAGTCTTGAACCATCTAAAATGTTTCACATTTTTTATTGTAACCTCATCATTTCTTAAGGAGGAGTTACGGACCCAATTACCAATAAACTTGCTAATTTCTGAAAAAGGAGATTGAAAAATTCTATACAAAAGAGTTCCTAACCCTTGGGGGAATATTAGATCCTTCATTTCTGTGATTATTTGGAAAGTAAAACCCCTATGGCTACAATCAATAGCTTCTTGTAGAGCAATTCTAGGTAACCGAGAACAAGACAATATGAACAATTTTAGTGTATGTTTAATTCTTTGTATACTAGCAAGTGACACCAATGAATATTGTCCTAATTCACTTCTAACTACTTCTATAGGACAGAGTTAGGAATGTTTAAAATATATCAATGTACTTTGTTTAATATTGCTTCAAGAAGTTTCAACTTTTCATTTGCCCATATTTCAGCCCCATACAAAAAACCTGTGTTTAATTTTATATTTATAACTCTAAGGAGACCCATTATATTTCCATTCCCATATTTTGCTGCATATCTTTTAAAGGCATTAACTGATGTGTTAAGTTTTGCTTTAAGTAAAACAAATTATGGTTATTCCAGGTTATATTTTCTGAGTATTTCAATCCTAAATAATTATAGGCTTTAACTGTTGCTAGTTTATCCTTGCTGGTATATAAATAATGTACTCTATTTTGTTTATTCCTGAATATTACCATATTTGTTTTTTGAATGTTAATAGTAAATTTGTTAAGACAAAGTTTAGCAAAATGAGTTATTTTCCTCTGCAATCCCAGTAAAGTAGTGGACATTAAAATTAAATTGTCTGCTTAAGCTAAGCATGCAACTTTCTTGAACCCAAGAAATGGTGAATGAAATTTTGGGTCTGCCAAACCTTTAACTGAATTACTGTACATATTGAATAGGAAAGGAGCCAGAATGCACCCCTGCCTAGCCGCCTGGTTAGTATATATTCTGTGTGACAAATCCATGTTATGATTGTATTGAACCTGGATCCACGTATTATTATGAAGACATATTAAAATATGCTGTAAATGTAGGTCAATACCATATGATTCCAATTCCTGCCATAATAGAGCTCAATCAACAGTGTCAAATGCTGTTTTTTAGATCTAAAAACATCAGTATAATTTGTGTTTTCTTTTTAATTGTTTAGCAACATGACAGTGTTGGAGAATACACCTGTGTTTTCTGAAGCCATTTCAAAACTCACTTACAATTTCATTATCAGTTGCCCATGCTTGAATCCTTCTCAAGATGATTCTGGTGAACAGTTTTTGTGAAGTGTTTCCTTTCTTAAAAACTGGACAGATGTTACTTCCTAACCATGATTGGGGAATTGTATCACCTTAAGCATAGTTATTAAACAATAGAAATAGAATTGGATTCTACCATTGTGAGAAATATTTAAATGATCCAGCTGTTATGCCATCCAGGACTGGGGCTTTGTTATTCAACATATCCTTCATTGTTAATAAAATGTCCTCTCTCTATTAGTATTGGTCTTGGAAACATTAAACCTTCAATTCTGTCTATCCTCATTCATTTAGTATAAAGCTGAGAAGTGATCATCCCATTGTTTTGGAGTAATTGCTGCTTCAATTTGTTTTGTGTATTGATTAAAACCATGGCTGTCCAATGTCCAGAATTCTTTGATATTATTTGTTAAAATAGTAGTTTTTAATGTTATCCACATGTGATAGAGAACTTTTTGCTTTTATGTATTTATTTATTTACAGATTTTATTTTTTCCCTACTGCCAGCTTACATCAGGAGAGAGCCCCCAGCCCCATCTCTGGATATCCACCATCTGGCAATGACCTGACCCCAAGGCTTACCCTCTAGCAGGGCTAGCAGGGTTCTCCAACCCACACACTGGAGACTGGTATCAAAGGGCAAGTGCTGTGGCTGGCCTGGACCAGAGCCTTCAAGGCACCCTCCATCACTTTGCTGTGGAAGTAGTTCTTTTTGCTGCTTTTTTCCTCCCACAGAGTCAAGGTGTGCGATGACGCCTGAAGAGTAGAGCATGCATGCATCCACACTCGCTTCCTCCAGCATCTGTCCTGACTTCAGTGTGGCAGCTGTGTCCCCCTGCCTCCATTAGGGGGCAGACAGACACCAACAACTGGGAAACCCCCCTCCCCAGAGAAGAAGAGCAGTCCATCAGAAGTTCAATCCTTCTCTGTCCCTGCCAACCTGTGCTCATTCCCGAACATGGGTTGCCACGCAAGGTAAGGCATCCAGTGCCTCAGCACCACCAGGCAGGCTGAGAACATTTTGCTTTTCATCTTCTAGAACTTGTTTATATTGTTTCCTGACTTTATGTAGTGATTTCAATTTAAGTTTATGAGGACTAGTTTTATAATCCCTTAATAGAGAGTTTATTTCCTTTTTTATCTGTTTACACTTGTCACTGAACAATGTTTTCTTTTTATTGCCTTTATTAAATGATTGACTTGTCAAAAGTGGTTTCAGGGCCAGCCCAGTGGTGCTGAGGGTTGAGGCGCTGGTCGCCACACCTCGCGCACACCGGCGACCATGTTCGGGAATGGGCATGGGTTGCCGTGGGTCAGCCGAGGAGGAGATGGATTGAGCATCAAGGGACTGCTCTCCATCTCCGGGGAGGGATTTGGGCAGCGGGGGCATCTGACCCCTAGCAGGAAGCTGGGGGTCAGCACCTAGCTGGCACGCTTGGGGTGGTGGGACGTGGCAGACACTTGATTGGGGCATGCACGGGCATGTGCGTGCACCCAGTCGCTGGCGTCATTGCACGCCATGACCCACCGGGAGGAAAACAGTGAAAAGTGAGCCCGGCAGCACGAAGTTGTTCCCCTGCAGTGCCATTCCTGGAAGGGCACCTCCCTGGCATGGATCTGTTGGGGTGGGTTGAGTCACTCCCCACCACCCTGCCATGAAGGGTAAGTCGTGGGGTGCACAAGGGAGGGGGTCTGATGTCCAGGGATGGTGCTGGGGGGAACAACGGAGGGCGGGGGTCATAGCTGTAGCTCTGGAGGAGAGAAAATAGTACAAAAAAAAGTGGTTTCAAATACCATAAAATGAAGTCCCAATTTTCATTTGCATTCTCTCCCAATTAAAATTTTATCCATTGGATTATTACTTGATTTTGAGTTTAATATTTTTGCAATTGTGTTAATTGAATATGTCATCCACCTAATTTTCTTGAGGTTTAAAACCTCTAAGGCCCAGATATTCAGACTGCACCGGGCAGTGGCACAAGCCTGGGTGCAGTGCAACTGGGCTGCACCAGGGCCAGGACCAGGCGATATTCAATGGTGATGCACCATGGTGCAGAACCATTTAAAATGGCAAGGTCAGTGCACAAACTGCACATGGCACAGTGGCACTGCACCAGTGCAAGCCACAGATAAGGAGCACGGGGATGCACCAGCGCAAATGCAGTTGCGCTAGGTGCATCACCCTCGATATTCAGCAGGCACATGCAAATGAGGACATTAGATATGCAAGGTGAAAATGGGGCCATTTGCATGCCTTGCACAGGGCAGCCTGGTGACTTGTGCCTGGCACCCTGCACAGCATGACTTGTGCAGTGGGGATCCCAGGGGATCCCCTGCCCATAGCCGCAATCTCCCAAGGGTGTACCACTCAATCCCTGGTGGTCTAGTGGCCTCCCTCGTGAGTCCCTAAATCCCTGATAAGTGTAATGTAAGACCAGCCCTGGTGGTCAAATGGTTCCCCCCTCCCTCCTGAGTCCCTGACAAATGTAAAATGACCATCCCTGGTGGTCTAGTGGAACCCCCCCACCCCTAGCCACGATTGTGGAAATCCTCCATAAGTAAAAGCCCTGGTGATCCAGTGGCACCCTCCCAACCACACCAAACCCCTTGCCCACTCCACTCCCCCCATCACCGGCGGGTGGCTACTTGCTGAATGATAGGTACAGTATGGCCTGTAAGCCCATCAGTCCCCAGTGTGGACCAATAGGCTCAAAGGGCATACTGTACTAGACAGACCCAAATATGTGATGATGCAATTTGAACACATAGAAGCTAAGGCTTCTTTGAATTTAGCGCCAACTGGACACTCTGTGTGTATAAGAATGTGGTCTAACGTTAGACTGTCAGTGTGTGGTTCTGCTACTTTAGTGTGTTTGGACAGCAAGTAAAAATTCACATGGTCACAAAAAAGCTGTATTGCTGGTTATTTCAGTGCACTTCAAGCTATGTAGAAGTTTAGGCTATACATGTTTTAAATTTCAAGTTTTTTTTCCCTGGAAGGAGCACCTAATAATAGGTTTTATAAATCTGAGAGTAACATAAGACCACAAAAACTTGTTTTCTTTTGTATGTGCAGCAGTTTCTTTTAGTATCGAAAGATTTTCAAGTATTACAATGTGAGCAAAGTAGGGATTCTTAATTATCTTTAACATCTGTCTTGAAAGGGGTGTAGATATAACAAAGTCACCTTGGTTTTTAAAATGCTCCAGGTCATAATTTATGTGTTCATGGTAGCCTTCCTGAGGGGGTGACCTCATGGAACACAGAGACAATCTTGGGGTATCCCCTCCTGATGATTCATGGGGGTTGCTTCAGCTATTCATTAATGTTAGTATAGAGCTAGAATAACTAGACTCAAGCTATCTTAAACTTTTTTCAATTCATCTATGTCCTGAATTGCTGTTGACAGATCCTCTTTTTGGGCAAAATTTAAAGACCTTACTAAGTCATTTTAAATTTTTCAAGGGGAGTCCATTATTTTACCCTTCAGATTTTTGCTTCCTTTTTTACTACTTGCAAGTAGAAATGGGATGCACGGTCTGGCAAGCCTGCTCAAGTGTGCAGCTTTCACCCCACATGCAGCTGCCTCTCTCCTCCCTTAACCCCCCCCCAGACAAATGAGTGTCAACTGAGCTTGAACCAGATTAAGCTGTTTGTGGTATTTCCAGTGAATGGGGGAAATATGGCTGGACACCAGGGAAATTCCCTTACTCTTCGGCAGGGGTGCTGTTGAGTGTTTGTGCATTGGATTGCAGACTGCTGCTGAGAGCAGTGGAGGATGGATGATTGCTTGTCTGCTGTTTGATTTTTCATGTGGGGGATGCGGTATGGCTGGAATGCACTCGAGTGGTAGGCAGAAAAACACACTGGAACCCCCGTGGCAGGCAACCTCATTGGTTGACGTTGAAGTCATCGGTAGTTCTTCGAGGGACGGCCCAGTAATCTGGGTAGAGCCTGTGGAAATGGTCCAGATGAAGAGCGATGGCATTGGTGTGCCGAACGCCGCAGAGGCCCCATCGTGGGGGTCTAATGATGTGCGAGTGGTTTTAGAAAGTAAGAGAAGGCTGATGGAGATGACGATGAAAGATTATTATTTGGCTCAGTTGCATGCCGAGGAAGATCGAAAACAGAAATGGCCCAAGGGTGACACCCTCAGGCCTGCCAGGTACAAGCAGCAAAGTTTTTAAAAGGTCCCTTTCAGGTTGTTTCGGGAGACAAACACTCCTCTCCCCAAACCCCTAATCCTGTGGTAGCTGTGAGTTGCGAGTCTTGGTTCCCACAAAAAGCACTTCAGGGTGCAGGATGGATACAAATGGAGTTAGGTGTTTGGATTGCAGATCCTGCAATACTGCTTCCAGAGGTATCTGGGGTGGGTGGGAATAATTCATTGCCGGCAGACCGCAGTACTGATTCTGTTATGTTACAAATGCCAACTAATGTTGATTTTGTGAAAACTCCTTTACCTGATCATCTTGGTATCTCTACTGATTTGGGAAAAATAGGCCCCCAAGACCAAGATCATTCTCTTACTAATCCCCCGTTGCAGAACTCTGATGGCAGTATATCCAATTCTCCTGTGCTGCTGGAACATCAACCTGAGATTCTGAATACGGGGAATGTTATGGGAGTAGTTGGCTCTACTATGGATGTTGTACAGGACACACCTACACTAATGGATCCCCCAGTTACATTTGCTAGTCTCTTAAAAAAAAAAAACTGTAACACTGGCAAAATGCAGAAATGCAGTCAGATTAAGACTTTTGGAAACTATGGAGAATATGCCAGATCAATTTTATGTTGGAAAGGTCTTGGTAAAACAACTGCTGGGTTTTTCACCCAGTGAGGTATATGCCCTTATACATGTAACCCCTTTGTTACCCGGGGTTACTAGAATCCCAGTAAGACCTAGTGGTAGGCAGGAAAGGCAGCTTGTGAAACTCCAGTTAAATGGTCTTCACACTGTCTCACTCTGTCCTCAGTCACAGCTGAGACTGGAGAGATGACATCATTATAGAATTGTTACAACTGCATGAGCCACATTTGGAATCTTCAGCTCAGAGTAGTTCTAGAACCTTGGGAATTTGAAAGTCAGTCTTCCATTTGTCCTTGAGCAAGAAGGAAGCATCAGACAGTAGTTTGAGTTTTGCCTCCACACAGAAGGAAGTTTTTCTGTGTTTCACCATTCTTCAAGTGGTGGAGACCGTCCCCTCGGTCTCAGTGCCCCCTCCCTCCATCTGGGGGGTAGGAAAAGGTCTCTGTGGGTTCCAGAGGCAATTCCCTTTTCCCACCAAGGAAAGAAGCTGCCTGAAATTACTTTGTCTGTTTGGGTATACAGAAAAGGTTAAAGGACTTCGTCTGTGGGGCCCTGCAACGATTGGGTGAGTGTTTGGCTCCAGTGTAAGGGGCAAACAACTGTTTTTCAGTCAGTCAATGTTATTGGGGACTGCTGTTTGGCAGGACTATATACACTAGGACAAACAAATGGAGCAGTCAGTTTAAAGTTTAAATGGATTTAGAGTTCACAGTAGAGGGGGTGCATCAGTTCATCCACCATGCAATCTACATTTTTACAGTCATGAAGTTTCTGTGTGTTCAGAGAAATGGTCGGGTATGGGCTGTGGGAGCTGGAGGTGGATAGATCCCCATCTTTAGTAACCAGGTCCACCTCTACGGATTTCTTCTGTTTTTGCTACTCGCCTCATGCGCTTGACTAGTGATGGGGTGGGTACCCAGACGTGGGTCGCAACTTGAAAATCTCTCTAGGAGTCGCAGACTTCAACTGGTGTGGGAAGCCACAGGATGGAACATTACTCCTTGTCGGATGGGAGTCTCCCTGTTTGATGGGACTTTCGAATTGGAAGTATGAAAACAAAATCTCTCTAGGAGTCGCAGACTTCAAGTGGTGTGGGGAGCCACAGTTTGGGAGCTTCCTTGTTTGATGGGATGTCTTTCCAAGTAGAATTTGGGTTCTTTCACCAAGTGGACCATCAGTAGAGTGGCCAGCAGGGGAGCCGGGCCAGTCGGGCTGTGTAGCCAATGCAAATGCAAAGTCTGGGCTGAGTGCCTGGTGGGTCCAAAGCCAGACAACTGTTGTAGTGTTCATTCCTCAAATGGACCACTGTGTTTAACCTCTAATCTGCATTACAGTTATGTAGCCCTGTGGGGGACCATACAGAGCTTTGTTTATGTTCAGTGAGTTAATAAATAAAGCCACACTGAAAAATCCCAATTCTGGTTCTGGACATTACAGTTATTGCTTCCTGTAGTTGGATTTACTTGGGTGCCCCTGTGCAGAGTAGCCAAACCTAGGCCTCTTGTGCCAAGTAGCCTCATCCTTCCCCGAACCCGTAGATATACAGCTCTCCACCAGGTATTGCTGCCAAATGCCAACAGCATACCACCTGTTGTTGTCTTGGTAAAAGGACAGGGGTGGGAAGGGTTACAAAAATGGAGGCACCACTTTGGATTTGTTTGGAAAGGAAGGTGCTTGGGCAAGTAGGTTAGCGTTTTGGCTATCTGGCAGTCGGTAGCCCAAAAAAGTCGAAGCAATTTCCCTAGTGTGTGCTGTGTGCTGTGAATCTTGGGCTGCTGTTTAAAAAATGCCAACAGTTTACCAAGGAGCTGTAAAGCCAAAGTGTGTGTCCTTGTCCTGCATCAACATAGTTTACAGCATTTGTTCGTTTTAAAATAAAGTTCTGTGAAGGAAAGTGTGGAAAACTAGGGGTAGCAACAGAGAAATTATGCCCTGGACATTTGAAATGCTTTTAAAATGAGTTTCTGTGAAAGAAAAGTGTGGAAAACTAGGGGTAGCAACAGAGAAATTATGCCCTGGACGTTGGAAATGCTTTCTGTGCAATGCTAGAGACTGCAGAGTTAATGGCAATGTTACATGGTTGAAATGGGCTCCCGCCGTGGAGTTGAAGAAAGAAAAAAAAAAGTGCATCTTTTCAGTTTAAATTTGCCTGCTCAATGATCGCCGTGAGGAGAGGAGCCCTCGTGAGGAAGAAGGGGCTAATTTGCATGCCGTCGTGTGGTTGGTTAGTTTGCCATTAGTCCCGCCCCTCAGCCAGCTCTTATGTGTCTGTTTCAGCATTCAAGAGGGAGACAGAGAGTAGTGCGTGTACTGGCAGTGGAGAAGCGTTCACGAAGAGTTCAAAGTGCTGTAAACAGTGAAAAGTGACTTTTCCAGTTCAAAATCGGGCTCAACCCGCTTATCAGTCGTGGGATTAGTGAAGTGTGTGATTAATACTACACTCGCGGAGACTGCACGCCCGTTTGCAATCTGAGGCCTTCAAAATCTGGCTGCAGGCCGTTTTCCTCCATCGCAGCAATCTGCTACCATAACAGTGAGTAAACAATTTAAAACTGCTCAAATCAGTGATTTTCAGTAATGCCATATAAAATGTGAGTGCAGCTGTGTAGTCGCTTTGCAAGTAGTGATTGTGTGATATCCTGCTGGCACGTGCAAGTCTGTAAAGCCATTAAATGTGTGCATAGCAATGAAAGTAACCTCAGTTTAAAGTTTGCAGCCAGAGAGAGACTGTGGGTTGTAAAATAAGTACAACACTAGTAAAAGCAGGCAATCCTGTGCTGAAACCTGAAGTTAAAGGGAATGTGATTAAATAAATGTTGCCAGCATGTGAAAAAGTCCAAGGAAAATCCTGTAAATGTGAGAACAGCCAGAAAAGAGCAAGTTGTGCAGTTTGAAATAAAAGTTAATAGTAGCTAATGTAAATCGGGTGCACAGTGACTTGACCCAGAGTCTGAATGTTGATGCAGAGGAGTGCTGCCGCCTCCATTACAGGGTGGGGTAGTAAAGTAAACACAGCAGCAGAGGAGCCATTTTAAAACTACAGAGTGTGTTCATTTAAAGTGGGACTTTCAGTTACAGTGAACTTTTGTTTGTTTTTCTGCAGTTATGGCCTCAGGACCAGCTCGTTACCCCAGATTATGCCTGGGTTGCAGTAACAGCAGCAGTAAATAGATTGAGAGACATTGAAAATTGGTGCTATAGAGGGCAACTCCCTCCTGATGTGGCAATTCCTAATTATCCAGTGCGTGTATGCCAGATGTGCTTGAGTGCTGGAAGGGATGTCTTCATGATTCCTCACTGTGGAGGTTGTCTACAAAAATATGGCTTGTATAAAGCGCCTCAAATTCGTTTGGCTCCCACATGGACACAACTTCAAGAATCTGCAGTTGGCAGTAAACAGCATCAAGCGGAGCCTGTGGAGGAAGGTTCCCCGGGGGAGTGTGGCACAAAGTTAGAGAGTGCAGAATTAGAGACTGAATCTGAAGTTGAAGTTTTGGATGCTGGATCTCAGAAGACAAGTTCAGATAAAGCATCAATAGATCCTAGTGATGAATGGATAGTCTCGGGGGTGAGAACTACTGCTCGCTCTTGGACTCAGATCCTCAGTGAAGAGGAAGATGAGGAGGAACCTAAGTGGCCTTGTGAGATAGGAACAGGTACACAGCCTCAAGATCTTGCCTCGGAGGAATTTGTTCAAGAAGGTTGTGATGCCACTGCCCTGGCTTCACTGGAAGAAAAAGAAGTCAGGGATCGGTTTTTAATTTCATTGAGGATGCGAGGCTGGCAGAACCAGGACTGGCCACCCCCAAGCCAAGCCAGCGGTCTCAGATTGACCAAAGCAAGTAAAGAGGAGAGACTGGTTCGTAGAAAGGCCAATGAAATCTTTGGTATGACCTTTCCTACCTTTCCTCGGAGAGTCTGGGAGGAGATTGAGAACTGCAGGAAATCCTGGATCTGGGATGAAGCAGTGAAACATGTGCATCCTGGGGCTAACCAGCATGTAAGGAATAGACTGTTCCACGAAAAGTATACACAGTGGAAGAGTGGCAGGACACTGTCTATGGACAGAGTGAGAATAGTGGATGGAGAGGGACGTGAAGTCTCCCACTGTGTGAATTATGTACGTCCAGATGGAGTAATAATTCAAGCCCCTGACCCCCTCTACTATTGGCCTCAGTGCAAGGACCTCCCAGTAATTAAGCCCATGCCTACAAAATGGAGAGCCGAGCAGTGGTAGTCAATACTGCCACATCTGAACTGTGAAGTACCTTTATTGAACTGCCAAAATGAATAAACAAAAATTCAGGGCCCAACATTCTTCAGTCTACAGTAAACTGTCTACAATCACCAACCACCTACTGGTACCACCAGATGACTTCAGATCCAGACAGGACACCAGCCCAGCTGTTTTCCTGTTCATCGCCGGGTAATCGGATGATGCCGGACCAGCTGTTTCTCTTTTTGTTCCTGTTCTAAGGTTCCTTCTCCAGTTATGACATCAGCCCAGTTGTTTCCAGATCTGCACTCCTGTGGGTTCCCGGCAGATGTCCCCCCAGCTGTATCAGAAGAAATGCTGCCAGGGAGAGTCTTCGGCAGTGACCAGGTTGGTGACGTTCGAATACTTCAAGAGGCTGGTGAGTCAAAATCTCTTTTTATTCTATCTTTATGACATTGCAATACACACCTTACACTACAGACTTCAAACAGTGTGTGAACTGTCCGCAAAGACTCTCCCCTTCAGGATTATGGCCTTAAAAGACTATGTTCATGGGGCTCCGGCCCAGGAGAGACTCTTTAATGAACTGGCAACTGGTAGGGTCCTAGTACCCACTACCTGCAATGAGTCAGACATAAACCAAATATCTATACATGTTGCTTTAGTGCCTTGAAAGTACATGATCAGACAACTATACAGGGACAGTCCTTTTCGAGCAGTGACCCGGAAATTGAATTAAATGAATAGCATATGCAGATGATGTCTGTTTCTCAGTTGGAGATCTGTCCTCTGTATTATGTCTACAGAAAACCTTGCAGGAATTTATGTTATATACTGGGGCATGGATTAATTATAAGAAATGTAACTGTATACTACTTAGGGTTGAGGAAGTACAGGTTACTCAAGCCATAGGGATACTGGTAGCCATGGATACATGTAAAATTTTAGGCCTTTTGCTTGGGGCAGGAGATTTGGCCTATTTGAATTGGAAATATAAACTGCAGGAAGCACAAACTAAAGTAAATATATGGAACACATGGAGATTGTCTAAATCGAAGCACATTTATAACTTTGCCACCCCTCCAACAGAATGGCATCTATAAGCTCTGGAGGTAGGTCTCAGGACGTGGCAAATTTCTTGTGAATCCATTGTAATTTTCCTGAGATACTGGGTCTCAAACATTCTTAAATGTGGGTGTTTTATTCCCATTTTTGCAGTCTTCCAGTTTTACATTGTTGCACCTTAATAACTTTAGAACATTAAACAGATGTACATATAATTTTGTATGCATAATCTCAGGGGGTATGTCTGTTGATGGGATGAATTAATTTGAGCCTCTTATGTGATTCGTTAGATATTGTGTCTCAAATATCATTAAACTTACATGTTTTTCCATTTTTACTAATAGTCTTCCAGTTTTGTATAATTTGTACATTACTAACTCTGGAGCTCTACAACGTATCTGCATAAAATTTTGCATTCATAATTATGTGGGGCTGGTCTGTTGATGTGTTTAATTCTATTTGAAATGCTTATGTGGTTTTGAAGATACTGTGTCTCAAATATCCTTGAATTTACATATTTGTCCCATTTTCACAGTCATCCAGTTTTGCACAGTTTGTTTTTCAGTAACTTTGCAATCCTTCAACAGATATGCATGAAAGTTTGCATGCATAGTTTTTAAGGGTAGGTCTGTTGACATTGCCAATATTATACAGACATGGTAGTGCCTCTCTATTCGGGTTGATGAGAGTGTTTAATTTTAAATGTCAATTTTTTAATCTTAATAACTTTGTAATGGTTGAATTGATTTACATGAAATTTGGCATGCATAATTGCCCTGGATAGGTGTTTGTATGTGGGAAATTTTGTCTCAACAGCTTTATCCATTTCTGAGCTAGAATGTTAAAAATAAAGAAGGCTTGGGAGTTTGATCACTTTTTTTGTCCACCTGTATCTTGGAAACGGCTTTAGCTTCTGGGCTGACATTTTCAGGGTAGAAAGTCTTGGCCCCAGAGATGTGCCTTTGGATGGTTTGTTGAAAAAATAGTACTACATTCCAAAGTTATTAAATCTTGACTTTCCCCATTATTTCCTATGGGAAAAGATAAATGCCTAGTATAAAACAGGATTCTGTGTCACATTTCTGCACTGAGCAAGGATTCTGTGTTGCAGTTTTTGCAGGCCAATAACTTTAGAATGGTTCAATGGATTTACATGCTATTTTGACATGCATCAACCAAAGGCAAATGTTAAATGATTTAACAAATTTGATTTAATTCTCTTGTGTATTTTCTAAGATATAGAGTGTTAAAAAAAGGGGTTTGGGAGCTGTTTTTGTCAACCTGTATCACAGAAATGGCTTTAGCTTCTTGGCTGAAATTTTCAGTGTAGAAAGTTTTGGCCTCACAGATGTGCTCTCTGAAGGTTTGCTGAAAAATATTAATTCATTCCAAAGGTATTCAGTTTTGCATTTCCCATTATTTTAAATGGGAAAAAAATAGAAGTATAGCACGATGAAGGATCCTATGTCTCAAGAGTAGCTGTGATGCAGGATTCAAGGTCAAACATAATATGCTGCCGGCCATGTTGTTTCTTTGCTTAATGAGAGAAATGAATGAAGTATACTTTTTCAATGTGTGTAGTTATTAATCCTCCACAACTGTGGCATACTGGAGAGCTGACCTCCTGTTAGAGATGTGTGAAATTGGCAAATTTCATTATGTAAAATATTTAGTGAAATTCACCCATTTCACAACATTATTTGTGGAAATGAAATTCATAATTTTGCCTGTGGAATGTGAAAGTTCACATGTGGAAAGTGAAACATCACCTGCAGAATGCACAATTTCCCCTGTAGAAGGTGACATTTTGCCTGCTGAATGTGAAAGTTCCACTATGGAAGGCAAAATTTCTCATGCAGAAGGCAAAATTTCACATTTTGCAGGGAAATTTCACATTTTGCAGGCTAAATTCTGCATTTTGCATCCAGCAAAATACTTTGTGTAATGGGCATATTTTGCACAGTGAAACTGCTGATTTTGCAGGAATTTTGCTGGCAAAATATAATTATGCAACATCCCTACCCCAGTGCACCAAAAGCATTAACTTTTTTAAATGTTGCCAACACCGGGATGCCCACCACATGTGTTGGATGCCCCCCTGGCCGATTAATAATGTTTGCCAACATCAGGGTCCCAGTTCTGATGTCAGCATTTCAAGCTCCCCCTAAGCACTGTGGGACACTGGGGAACCCACTCCCAGTGTCCCAATATGTCTCCCACTGAAAGGCAGCCCCTCTGCCAGTGCCAATGTATGGACACTAGAGAGCCCACTCCAGTGTCCCCAAAACTCATTTAATAATGCCCTGTAAAGAGGAAAACCATCTCCCACTATCTTTTTGTTTTTTTATACCTGAAAAAATGGAAAATGATACACTCATCGCTGTAGTCTCCCTCCTCCAACCCTGCCCTCCCAGAGAGCACCCACCTCCCCACATCCTCCTTCACTCTATATTTACCCCTGGAGGTCAGTGCTGTCATCTTCTGTGGACCAGGACATGTCTGCTTTCTTCAAAGCTGAACTGTGAACTGAAGAATCAAGGTAAGTTCTGTATAATGGCAATCAAAGGTGTTTTCAACTTATGTATCAAACCCTAATGCTCATCCTATTCCAAGACTAAGTAAGGTAACATGGGTACAGAATAACAGAATGGTATGAGCATTAGTGTTTGATACATCAAGGTACTCCTGTCACACCTGTTTCTGCATGCAGGGTAGGGGTGGGGTTCTGATGATTGGATGCTGACGGTGTGGGTGGGGTGTTGGGAAACCTCAGTTCCCCTCATGCCTGTTCCTGCATGCACAGTGGGAGTGGGGCCTTATGCTTGGGAACCCTAAGTGTGCATTTTAACTATTCAACCCTAATGGTGCATTAAACTATTTTTTTTTATATCTATAGAGAGAGAGAGAGAGAGACAGAGAGAGAGATATGCAAAAAATATATTGAATGATCAGAAAATAACTTTCTGGACTTAGAATTTTATTGAACTTTCAATTGAAATGAATGGGAAAAAGTCAGACTTCAAGCAAGGCAGCCAGGTAGGAAAGAGCCAGGGCTGTTGTTGTCTGGCTGTCCAACATGAGATGATGGGGGGGGGTAGTTAAAGGTAATGAGTGACCGGGAGGATTTGGGGGTTTTAAGACTGAAGAGTGCAAATACAGTCCACTCCTTTCTAGCTATAAATCAGATTATTTCCAGCCTTGTATTTGTTGTGAGATTATTAAGGCAGGGTTGTGCTAACCAGCCTGTTTTTCTGCCCTTGTCTCTTACTTGCATTTCTACAACTGGCACAGATGCTGTTGGATCTAACCACCAGAGTGAGACAAACAAAAACAAGTAAAGCAAACAGCAGAAGAGAAATGAACCCAAGCAACTGAGCCTTGAATAAGTGTAGAGATGTGGGATGCATTATCAGTATACAGTGCATCTTATTTTGGAAGGGTATTTGGAAGAAAAATAATTGAGGACTATAAATTATTTCAGGACAGAGGTCAGATCAGGCTGCTGTTGTTCCCTTTAGTTCTTCCATCTACAACTTCAATGGTCAAACCCCTAACCAAGCTGCCTGCTGATAATGCAACCCCCCCCCACACTCACACACACGTGCACACACCACAAAGGCATTCAGAGCAGTTGTTTTATGATCAGTATACTTGCTGGATGAGTTACTTCAAAGAAACAGGACTTGATTCTGTGTTTTTTTGTTCCCCTTTCCACTTATTCAGTTCCAATTGAAACAAATGGGAAAATGGTCATATTTCAAGTAAGTCAATCAGGCACAGTGGGCAGAACAGTGGTTGGAAACTTAGGAAATAGATGCAGACCTTTATACAATTCAAGTAAGGCAGTCAGGCATAGTGGGCAGAACACTGGGTGGAAACGTAGAAAATATATGCAGACCTTTAGTCATCCTAAAAGGTCTGCAGGACTATGCCCACTGCAGCCTTAAAAAGGACAGAAAGCACTGAAAACCTTATGCTTTCTTTTGAGCTGTTGCTGCAGTGACATCAAAGAATGGGAGGGGTTGTACTGCAAGTGCCTCATTTCCATATACATGGAGATTGCCTTGAAGCTTTACAAGCTTGTGTCAGTGCCTCAGAATCTAGATATGTGTTACAGCAGAAAAAATAACTGATCTCTTATTGACATACTTAAAGTAACAGATGTAATGTATGGAAAATTTGTCAAAAATATCTAGTTTCTAAATAAACAGGAGTCTTCTCCTTTAAGATTTTCAAGTTCCCTCAGTGCCTTAAACTCAGCATGGATTTTACCTTTCTTAAAACATTTTACAAGTCTCATTTAATAAACATTTCTCAAAGACTGAAATTGCTAGGTTAAATATTTGGGGACAAAACACTGATTCAAGCTTAAATTGAACTCTTTCTGACAGATTAAGTATTTGTGTGCTACTTACACCACCAGCATCTTCTAATAGTGCCGTGACAACAATATTATCCAGAACATTAAAGCAGCAGTCTGTTTCTACCCAGTTTTCTTCAAGATGTTCAGTGAAAAACAGTAAATCCAGATTTTCCGAAGTTGATGGTGAGCTCCCAAAACACTAAGATTTTCAATTACTCCCATTTCTTTTGTTCTTAATGTCAGTTTTCTTCCAAAGAAATACTTCAGCTTTAGTTTCATAATCAATTTAAAGATGTCCACCCTCACTTTAATAGAAGTCTTGGTCTGGAGTAGGCATGAAACAAAATCCTTTATTAGCACTGTTTTCTGGTTTTCAGTTAGTTGGAAATCAGTTAAGTTGATTTTGCATCCTTGGTTCTCAGTGTTCTCGGTACTTTCAATTATTGCCTGTTTCTTTCTACTTCTTCATCCCCTTCTTGTTTTTTGTTTCCTTTTGGGTTCTTGGGAATTGCACTCTATGCTCTCCTTTCTTCCTTTCTTAGCCTCTGTTCCTCTTCTTCTAAAAAAAACCTTGGGTTTCTACTTGCATTTTCTGAGTTTTTTTTTCAGGTGCTCTTTTCTCAGGTAGTCTTGTATTATAAGCTTGTTGTGTCCCTTATCATAAGCTTACTTTTAGCAAATCCTAACCTTATGCAGTATAAGAGGCATTAAAACCCCAATTTCCTTTTTGTTTGTCTGTCTGAAACCTTAGGATTTGGGTTTTGAGAATCACCCATAAACATCTCATATAAGTTGATATATTTTACTTATAATTTGCCACTTCATAATCTCCCCCCACTTGCCTTAACTTTTGAAACTTTGAAAATACAAACATTTACTTTGATTTTGTATTGAAAATTATTCATTTAATAATGGATATTTAAAATGCAAGCAAAAAATACTTTGTTTAAATTTGACCTTCAACATGATGTATAACCTCACGCAGTGAAGAATTAACTAAGGTTAGAACAATTAGGTACTTTAACTCTGCTAAACTCATTTTGCTATTAGATACTAATCCATATCAATTCAAAGCACACCTAGTGTGTTGTTTTTCATAATGTATGAGGATATGTGACACAAAGTTCATACTGAAAGCTGATAAAATAAGAAAGTTAAAATTCCACTTGTTAAACTTACCTAATGAGTAGAATTTATCAAGAAAATATCCAGAAGCTATTGGTTTGATACCTTTTTATTGGACCAACATAGATGTTACAAAAAGAAAACGATGTCTAAGCTTTCAAACCAACCAAGTCCTTCCTCAGAAACTTATGACAGTTGTTCAGAAAGTCAAAATCTATTAAAACCCAGATCATACATAAAAAAAAACAGAAAAAATTCTCACTGGTTAGAAGTACCTACTTCAAAAAAAATCACAAATTTAAATGGAATGAATAGCATCCCTTCAGCTTGTTATTACTGAGAATCTTTTCAAGGTCAAACCATAGATAAGCTGAACACTCAAGCAGGCAAACTCTGTAACTGAAATTATTAATGAATGTGTGTGTTAGGAAAATGCATTCAAAAAACAAGACCTTTAGATGTAATTCCACAAATGTCCAAGTTAAAACTTGATAGTATAGTATGGTTAAAAAAAAACTGTACAACAGAAATATCTGCATAGAAATAAGAGGGAAATAAAAAAATGTACCTTGTATGAACAACTGTTTAAAACATTCATACAGAATTAAACTTATCTGGAGATATTTTCTACAATACACGTTCAACCAGTTAACACACCCCATAAACATTAAAACCTACAGTGTTGTAACAATATTTTTAAAAAGATAATATCAATTGTCAGTATTATTGCCAAACAAAAAAAATAATAACAAATGAATCTCACAAGGACCACCTAGAAAATTAGTTCATGCATCTTAAAATGTTCAAAGTTCAATAATGAATCCATATATAATCAATTAACTATACATGCAGAAACAGTTTTAAGAATCTGTATAGAACCCCCATGGAATAAAATTATCCCCCACCACCAGGAAAATATAACTAGAAAATAAATGTATATTCACTATGTATGTGAGCCAAGAGTCCTAACACCATGTAGCATTATTATGGCATGTGCCCAAATATAAGCCCACCTAAATACTGTATGTAAGCACAACCCCAATACCTCCCCCAACACACAGCACCCTCCCCACAAAAAACCTCATCCTTTAAACCCCTCAAAAAACATACAGAAAATTACCACACCCACTAAACTTCCCCATACACACTCACCCAAGACAACTCCTCCCCAACCCCCCCACATACACATGTATATTTAGTGAGAAACAAACATATTGATAACCAGTTAAAAAGGACTGTATGAAAATTCAAACATAAAAACCCACTGAAGTCCTGTTAAATGTCCATCCTATTAAGTAAGTCTGTAAGTTTAAGTGGGGTAGTGTGTCATGAAACCCAAATCAAAATTCATGCCATCCACTATCATATTGAGAAGTAAAATAAGCTTAATCTTAAAAGTCCATCTCTGTTGTGTATTAAACAAAAAACTTTTAATATCATTACTTACAAGCCTGAGATTGAGTAGTCATTCTGAGAGAAGTGTTGCCTCACTGGTTTGTCAGTCATCTTCATATTAATAGTATATCTGTCTGTGTTCATTCTAGTGTGGAGAGCTTGACTTGTCTCTCCAATATACCCTGTTTGTGGACATCTCTTGCACTGAATGAAATAAACAACATGTGATGTACAGGTATAATTCCCCTGTATCCTGAGTAGTCTGTTTTGTGATGTAACCACACAATCCAAACTGGAAAAAAGTTCACAAATCCTACATATGGGTTGATTACAGGGTTGTGTACCATTTAGTGTCATGATACCCTGTTCAGGTGCAAGTTTACTCCTAACAATCAGGTTGGCTAAATTAGGTGGTTGTTTAAAAGATGGTAGTAGTAGTTTTTTTTTTTTTGCATTGTTTGTTTATGCACCTTCATGGCTGGGCATCCTTCCGGGGTGCTGTCATGATGGGATTTCTACTTTCTGCCTAAACCCGATCTCAGAGAGACTCTTATGACTACCCAGGCAGACCTAGCCTTTCAGATCACCCCTGGGATGGGTCTGTTCTCCCTAATATCCTATCTGCAATTAGAGAGGCCTTACTTGGGTGCTGGGATGGGCCAGGAGTCCTCAAAGTAGATGGGCTGATGATGGTATGTGAGTCCTCCCCCTGGAGCCCCATCATCTCCACAGTCTATGGCAGGAATTTTCTCTTATTTTTTTACCTAGGAGTATGGCATGCAATGATGTCCACTCATGGCTGCCCTGCTAATGTCTGCTGCAATCCTCCCCCTTATGTCAGCTGGTGTGCCTGTGCTTTCTCCTGATCTCCATCAGGGGTCACTAGGACACTGAGCAGCCCCAGATCCCTCCCCAGGAAGAGGAACAATGTCCTCTGGATGCTATAGCCTCTTCCTCCCCAGCCAAATCCCAGCAACCCAAATTCATTCCTGAACCAGGGTTGCCTGCATGGCATGAGGTGTGTCATCCAAGGCCTCAACCCTCAGCACCACTGGGCCAGCTCAGCAGTGGTAGTTCTTGAAAAATGCAATTTAGGGTCTCATCCTCACTAAATGTACATTAGGGTGGAGGTCCTTAACAATTTTGTGTAGATGGACAAGGTCAGGATAAGTGACAACTAAGGGTATTCAGCTGCTAGTGGTCCTTTCCTTATAATGAAGTAGTTGCAATCCAGGTACCTGTTTTGCATATTCTATTGCTCTGTCTATTTCTCTGAAAGAGTGTCCCTGCTCCATAAAGGTGTTTTTCAACATAGCCAAATGTGTATCTCTGTCTTCCTCATTTGAACAAATATGGTGATACCGTTAAAGGGATGCTACTCATTCCATTTAAATTTGTGATTTTTTGAAATAGGTACTTTTAATTAATTAAACATTTTTTTTAAAATGTATGATCTGGTTGGTAATAGATTGTGACTTTCTGAGTAATTGTCAAAAGTTTCTGAGGAAGGACTTGGTTGGTCTGAAAGCTTAGACATTGTTTTCTTTTTGTAACATCTATGCTGGTCAAAGGAGATCCATGACAGTATGTCGACAATTTAGTTGTGGACTGATGTTACAGTGACTCCCTTATGTTGACCGTATTTGCAGTCTGCATAAAGGGAGTCAATGGACACGTTGTTTTCTTTGGGGGGGCTTTGCCCCCAACCACCCCATGCGAGGGGCTCTGCCCCCACATACCCTGCTACTAAAATAATTAACTCTGAGTCAGTGTTGTTTCAGAGAGGGGTTGCAATACCCCTGGAAAGCAGTGCTGAGGTCCCACATCGACACTACAGTGACCTGGCGCTGTTGTCACTGTAGTGTTGGGAGCTGTAGAATTGTTGCAGTAGTGTAGGTATAACATCCAAAAGATATCAAACCATTTGCTTCTGGATCTGTTCTTATGAGGACCAATACAGCAACTAATCTATTTCTGTATGTTATCAAGAAGATGAACTTATATTTTTTGCTGCTTTAACAGACTTGTAAACGTCAGTTTTGTAATTTCATGTTTAAACCACTTTTCATTAAATTTATTTGAATTAATGTTGTTACTGTAAATATTTTTGTATAAAAGTCATGATGCTTGTCAGATCCTTAGACACACCCCTAAGGAAGGCCTGCTTGAGGATTAAAGCATGGGGCTTAGATTATTTTGAGGCACATATCCTGAATAAATAGAACTTTGTGCACTTTGAAGAACCAGAAGTGAGTGCTGTTCTGTTCTGTTCATTTTTCAGATTACTGCAAGCTGGATGCTTTTTGACAGCACCACCAATCCTGTGTACACTACTTCTCAACTTGATTTCCTTTGTGTTTCTGGTTGTGCAGACCATACAGTAAATAGGATGCAGGTCTGCACCATTCTCCAAAGAAACATTAAGGGATACGTCAACATCCAATGGGAGAGATGTGGACATCAGCCCATTTATGGAGGAAAGAGTCCTAAAGGAACTCAAGAATTTGAAAGGGGACAAGGCTATGGGGGCCAAATGTGATACATCCCAGAAAATTAAAAGAACTTTACTGTGCTTACACAACTTGGTATGTTGTATGCCTGTGTGACATAGGTACACTGTGGCTCTTCTCCTCTCTATCTGAGGGATATACCACCTTAAGAGGTATGATGACAAGGAACCCTAAAGGAGGGTTCCACCCCTATAGGTGCCATGGGAATGATTCCATTGGCTAAAGGTAGCTTAGGAAGGAGCCCATGGAAAAGAGAGACAAGCCACTGGAGGAGGAGGGGAGGATGGTGGGGCAACAAAAGGATGATTCTGGACCAACCAGGAGGAGCAGCCTTTTAAGGCCTAATTGAGGGCGTGGTTTGTTGCTCTACCCATCAAACCATGGCATAACCTTGTAATTAGAGAGGTGCTGGCAGCACCACTAACAGTCCTATTCAACAACTCAATAGAGACAGGGGTGGTTCCAGAGGACTGTAGAAGGGGAAAATGTGATCCATCTCCACAGAAGTGGGAACAGGAAGGAGGCTGGCAACTACAGGCTGTCAGCCTGACCTCGATGGTGGGAAAATTAATGGAGTCACTGCTGTAGAACAGGATTGTGATATTTCTTGAATCCAGCAGAGCACAGGCTATGAGACAGCATGAATTCACAGCGGGAAGGTCTTGTCAAACAATCTGATATATTTCTTTGGCCAGGTGACCTGGGAGGTAGATCAGGGAGGGGCGGTGGATGTGGCCTACCCAGATTTCAGCAAGGCCTTCAACGCAATCCCACATTGGAGGTTGGTAAATAAGTTGGGCAGCCTGGGAGTGGGTCCCAAGGTAGTAAATTGTGTCAGAAACTGGTTGTGGCAGGGCACAGAGGGAGGTGGTAAATGGTGTTCAATCTGATAAGAGGAGGGTGACCAGTGGGGTGGGGCCACAGGGATCCATGCTGGAGCCAATCCTCTTTCATGTCTTCATAAGTGACATTGCAGGCCCAGTGGCACTGAGGGCTGAATGCCACACCTCGCGCCATGCTGGTGACTCAGGTTTGGGAATGGACTTGGGCTGCCGGGGGATGGCAGGGAAGAGGAAGGAATGAGCATCCCATGACTGTTCTCCTTCCTCTGAGGTGGGTGAGGGTGCTGTGCCACACTGTAGCGGTACCCGGCAGAAGCTGGGTGCACTGCAAGCTGCAGGCACAACAAGGGGGTGGAGCGTGGCAGGCATCCACACTTATGTGCTCCAAAGCTATTGCACACCTGGCTCCTTGGGGCTGTAATACTAGGAGGAAAATGGTGGGTGATCACTTGACTGATGTCTGTGCCCTGCGCCCCTGGACCCAGGAAGATGTAGCCACTGAATGTCTGTGCTGTAGGGCCATGGGTGGGTCCTGTCATTGGCTGGCCAGGTGAGTGGGTGATAATACACACAACACACCTGGATCAGGGGTACAGGTGCCAGTGACCGTGGTCGCTGGGGGGCTGCTCTGGCCAAGGAGGGAAAAAACATTCAATGATTAAAAAAAAAATAAGTGACATTGCAGAGGGACTGAAGAGGAAGGTATCACTTCTTTGCAGATGACACTAAGATCTGCAACAGGGTCAACACTCCAGGGGGTGGTGGAAAAAATGAGAAAGGACCTAAACATGCTGGATGAGTGGTCAAGAGTGTGGCAGCTAAGATTTAATAAAAAGTGCAAAATTGTGCATTTGGGACACAGAAATCCAAGGGAGGAGTACAAGTTGAGGGAAGTTGTACTGGCAGCCACAAATCAAGAAATGGACTTGGGGGTAATCATATCTGATGATCAAAAGGTAACCAAACAATATGATAAGGCTGTGGGGAGAGCCAGTGAGATGCTAGGCTGCATAGGGAGAGGTATCAGCAGCAGAAAAAAGGAGGAGGTTATACCATTGTACAGATCACTAGTGATACCTCATCTGGAGTACTGTGTCCACTCCTGGTGGCTGCATCTCTGGAAGGACATGGACAAAATAGAGGCAGTCCAGAAAAGGGCAACACAAATGGTGCAAGATCTGCACTAAAAGTCTTATGAGGAAAGAATAGAGGACTTCAATATGCATTCCCTAGAGGAGAGGAGAGAGGAGGGGGGATATGATAGACATTCAAGTACCTCAGGAGCAGGTACTGGAGGGTAGTATCTTTCAGAAAAGAAAGTGTACAAGAACAAGGCAGCATTATATGAAGCTACAGGGGGGTAGGCTCAGAGGCAATGTAAGGAAGTACTTTTTTACAGAAAGAATAGTGGATGCTTGAAACTCCCTCCCTGCGGAGGTGGTGAGGGGGCAAAAATGGTAGGGGAAATTCAAGGATGCATGTAATAGACTTAAGAGTACTTTCACAATAGGGAAGTAAGGTTAAACCACAAATCAACTGGTGTCTGCGGTATTGCATTAGGTAGGGAAAAGGGGCAGACTAGGTGGGCCACATGGTCCTTATCTGCCATCAGCCTTCTATGTTTCTATGGAAGGCAGCTTTTAATGGAGTGAAACCAGGCAATTTCTATATTTATAGTGTTGATCTGCTCACAACTAGACCATGGCCATAGAAAGGTATTGGGTGATCAATGTTAATGCTATGTATTGGTCACCAAGCTTTTGACTTTTTTTAATTACTAGCCTAAAGAAATTGCTTAATTAGCCACTTTTGGCTAATGGTTTTTATTCGTTTTATGGCTTTGCAACCCTGGTAGTGCAGTATAGCTGAAGTAGTCAGGTGAAACAAGGCAACAATGGACAGCAAAGGTCAACCTCCCCCAGCAATTATGTAAGCTTCTAGCCCCCACCTTCTTTGAAACACTTCCACCACCCATCCCAGTTACACCACCCTCTCCACCCAGTCAAGTTAGGGGAGGATAAGGGCTGAGTAGAGTGTGAGGTTTTACCATGGTGGTTAAGAACACAAAGCTCTGAACCTGAATGCAACCCCCCTTCACCACTCTTGGTTTAGCTGAACTGACCTTCGATGTGCCCTTGATGGGTGTAGAGTGAGCATGGCCTTGGCTCTTCTCATGTCCAGGGGTATCTGTTTGCATGCTCATTGGGGGCTTCTTGCAAAAACCACAGTAAACACCGTTTACCTCAAGGTCTCCATCAGAATACAGAGACACAACACTTCACACTGCTTGACAAATAGATGACTTGGGTTACAGGGTGCTGACACTTGAATTTCTCCAGAGGATGGATTAAAATTAATATGGTGCATGGCAATTAATGATGGGGTTACATAGAACCAAAGTAATTTGTCTTCTACGCTTGGACATTTGGCAATCAATGATCCCATTGCCATAACCACAGGGTTTTAGGCAATTCCTGCAATGTGGTTCAACCACTAGCCTCCTCATTGGCATCTCTCTCTCTCTCTCTCTCTGTCCCATGGTATTTCAGGCTCATTTGGCATGTGAGATTTCTTAACCCAAACAAACTGCTCTCTATAACTGTCTCTAAGGACCCATTCCTCAGGTCCAGACTGCTCCTCCCTGTTGCAGTTTCTGAGTCCATCCTCTGGTTTCGATCAGCGGCACATCAGAGTGGCAATTTTCACCTACTTGGCTAAAACTTTTGACTTGGTGGCCCACGCCCTCCTCCTGGACAAGTTAATTTCTTTTAGCCTCTTAGCTTCAACTGTCGAATGGTTCTGTTCCTACCTCTTGGGCCATCTGCAGTTGGTACAGGTTGGATGTGCCCTGTCCTCTCCCCTTCCTACTCAGGCTGAGGTCATAGAGGGCTCCATCCTCGATCCCATCCTGTTCTCCATATTTCAAAATGACCTCACTTCTGCATGTGCCAACTCACATATCCATAAATATGCAGATGGCACAGCCATCTGTGTGTAGCTCCTCAACCTTGGCAGTGGAAGCTTCACTCTAGAAAGACTTCTACAATGTCCTGTACTGGTTCCACTCCAACCAACTTCAGGTCAACACTTAGAAAACAGTGTCCCTGATCTTTGGTACAAGTCAGAAACTGGCCAGGATCTCCCCACCCTGCCTTTAACACCCTGGATGGCAACCCCTGTGAAGTGGTCACCTTTTCAAATATCTTGGTGTGTGGCTGAACAGCAGGCTTGACTTCTCTGCCCACATGGACCATCCACCATTCACTCCAAGCTCCTCCCTAAACTAGGTTTTCTGTACTGAAACAAAAACTACCTTTCTCCACAGGTCCACCAAGAGTTGGTCACCAAAATGGTTCCCCCAGTGTTTGACTATATGGATGTGGTCTATGGCACCACATCATCCTCTTCCCTTGCCAGACTGAATACCCTCTGCAATGCTTTATACTATGATGAGACAAAGAGCGAGGGGGCATACGCCCAAAATTGCTCTTATACTAAACCAGAGAATAATATGATAGGACAAATCCTGAGGTGAGTAAATTATCAAGTCAATACTTGAAGATACTTTGCTGATAACATCCCCCTCATACTCACATTGCTTTCTTGACTCTACCCTTTCCATCCCCCCCATGTTGCCAGTCCCACTGTGCATCCTTCATTTCCAAGTATTTGTTTGATACTTTCTTTATAACTCTCTTCACTCCTCTCTCCCATCCCCTCTGCTTCCTAACCCCTTTACTCAAGGGACTCAAGCACCTTCTCCCTATCCCATCCATACTCCTCTGCCTGGCAACCTGCATTCTCCTATCAACTTCCTTTCCTCTGAAACTCCTTCACCCTCTTCCCTCTCCTTTAAACACCAGCTAAAACTTCTTCCTGCCCCATCCTGCTCGTGCCAATCCTCCACCTGCCCGCCACCTCTGCAATAACCTGCCACACTAGTGCTACAGATTCACACTCACCTGTACTGCCACTGCTTGAATAAGACTTTATTCCACAAATACTATCATTTATTTAACCATGTGCACTGTTGTCCCTTATTGCACATAAATGCTGCTCATTGTTCTACCCCATAGTCTTACTATTTTTACTGTACTTCATCTTATTGTTGTACACTCTAATGGACTTTATTTTCTACTCAGTCATTGATGGTTTATTTGTCATTCTACCATATCCTTGGCTCAGTACAACTTTCCCGGTTACCAATTTTCAAATAAATAAGTAAATAAATAAAAATGTAAAGCACAGTGATCATACACAGGCAAGGTGCACCAAATTTAAGGTGGCAGCATTTACTATCAGGCCCACTAGAATGGGTTTCATTAATTCTGTACCTTGGTGTCTGTGAGCTCCCAATGCCAGTAAGTTACCATAGGGCAAGCATCAGCCAGAGCTCCACTTTAACATTCTGGCAGCAAGTAGCCTGCCCTCTCCCCCGGGGACTCCCAGACCAGATGGCTACTACTGGTGCTCAAAACCCCATAATGGACATAGCTTTCTTGGTACTGTTTCTAAGACCTCCTACTTCACCAGCCCATAGCTGTGGATCTCCTTTCTTGTCACCTAGCTCCAATTCTTTGCTTTGAGAGGCTCCCACTAACTCTCTTCCTACTAGTGAATATACCAAAATACCTCTCTGAGGAAGTCCACCTCATGTCCAAGGATCCTCTGGAAGCATTTCTTAATGGAGAACCCCTTCCACCCAGGACTTCTTCTCCCTCTTGGTGAAACTCCTCAACTGCCCCAATTAACTGTGCCCACATAGATACAACATCCACCACCATGAGGGCACATCCTGAGCACCATGGTCAGATGATGGGGAGCTGATTACCCTTCATAAGTGAGGTGTCTGACCTTGTGCCAAACAGTGGTGACATTGGGTGGCATGCATTTGTGTTTCCAGATGGGGGTCTGCAATGGAAACTAACATCCTAGCATGAGTCTCATGCCAGTTCCTGGCAGGCACCCCATGTGTCCACCCCTTTGTGCCATCAAACACCTTGACACCCTGCAACTGTGCTGGCAGTGCCTGCAAGACCCCACCCAATCTGCACCCAGCTAAGGGTTCTGGCTGGGGTTGTGGGCTGACTCTTTGCTGTGCCTAGTAGGCACCCAGTAGAAAGCACCCAGGGAACTGGACAAACCTACACCCCTAAGAGGACCTGCATCTCCCTCCAGGGCCCCACAGCCTCCTGGGTTCCAACAGTTATCCCACCCACTGCCAAGATTCCTAACAGTGCTTTACTTCTACCTCCTAAACTCCTCCCCCAAGCTAAACACACTGGATTGTGATCCTAAAATACCACATAATTCCATTGAAAATTACAATAACAACCTTGGCTCCAACCATAGGAGTGAGAGTTGTTACATGAGGACTTAGGTTTTAAACCCACAATCAACCCATACACACTGTGTGACCCTCAGCAAGTCTCTTTACCTCCCTGGGCATAAAATCTATATAATCCTTCTAATCCATCTATATGCTGTTTTAATCTACTTGTGCAGTGAAATGGTTGCATCATTTTCACACACACTCCCCAACTCTCTCTTGGGTTTAAGGAGCAAATGACACATTTGGGAAACCTTTGGAAAACATAACATTTAGACACAATCTAGCTTGTGTTTCATATATCTTCTATAGATTTCTCCTCTCAATTACTTCTTACTCAAAACATTCCCACAAAAAAAGATAATTATTTCTTAGAGTTCATCTGCCTGTATAGCTCATCCTCTACTTGGAATTATAATGCTTTGTTGTGACATCACAGTCTGTTGCCATGTGAATAACTGTGATATCACAAGCAGTGTATTCTGACATCAGGTTGGGAAGACGCTATAGGCAGCTGATTAACCATCAAGCAGCAATTATCCTGTTTTCATGTAAAATGACCTTAGTAATATTTTTTATTATTTATAATTCAGAAAACACCTTTAAGCATAAGTGCTCTTTTGCAAAGGTTCCACATCTGACAAGTACAATGAATGAAAAATACAACATACAATCACCAGCTCAAGAAGGGACTGATCAGGTACAAGCAACAGCAAATTATCAGTCAGTAACATATACACAATCTAGCATAGCAGTCCCATGAGGACAAAGTTTGCAAGTGCCAGTAATATACAGTAGAAGCTCAAGATAAAACATGGTATACTGGTCAGGAATCAATTAAAAGCAGCAGCAGACTGATTTCAATGTGAGTTCTTTGATTAGGAATTTTTTTAAATTATGCCATTTTGAAAAGTCTCATTAGAGATTCAGGGAGTTCATAAAGCCATTGGCAAGCACAGACCTCAGAATAGTACCTACCCAGGCTTGTTTTTCGGAGGAGGACTTTAATAACTTGTCTAGACATGCTTCTGGTGGAATATTGGTTTGTGACTGGGCAGAAGAGATCTGTGATCGCAGTGAGGGTGAGGCCCAAGAAAGCTTTTCTAGCTATCAGACAGGTCTGGTATATTAGCCTGTTGAGAGCATACAATGTGCAGCTATGTGTAAGCCTGTCCACTCTGCTGGCAAAACAGGCTTTGTTGAGTACCTTCCTTACTCTGAAGAGGGTAGTTTCACAACAAGCCCCATATACTGGGAGCCTATAGTCAATGAGAGGTAGGATCGAACTGGAGACTATCAGGTACATAGCTTCCTGTGTGAAGTTAAGGTGTTGTCTGTAGAGCGCTCCTAACTTCTATTGGCCAGATTTCTGATGTTGTCCACATGTATAGAGAATGAAAGGGTGTTATCCAGGATGACACCCAGGTACTTGAATGATTCCACCTGGTCAAGGGTAGTTCCATGAGCATTATCAATAGTAAGGGAAGGGGTCTTTTTCTTCAGATGTGGACCAGCAAACAACATGGTCTTTATCTTCTGATAGTTCAGGACCAGTTTACTTACTCTGAACCAATCCTCCTGATAGATCTAGTGAGATATTTAAGTTACCTCATGTCCAAATAATATGTTCTTTAAAAGTCTTGTTGTGGTGACAGTGGCTCTTAAATTAGTTTTTCCGCAAAATTTGTTAATTAAGATGTTCAAGACAAAAGACCAGACTAAAAAGATATCTTTACAACTAGGTAGATGATCGTATTAGACATTACTTTTATAACACAGGTACAGTAACTATTTCAAGCAGTACATACAGAGGCCAGGTTTAGTATGCATATCTCTGACATTGGTCAGATAAGATATACTGATCAGGGATTACAAGTTTAATTAATTATTCATGAGCCTAGTGAGGCTCCTGATTGGCTTAGAAATGACTGCTCCAGCTGCCAACTGATGCTGTGTGGCATGCACAGCTCATGCCACACTGCTAAAACCATTTGAAACTAAAAGAAAATGACAGCAATAAAAGATGTTATTGCAATTAGATGTATAATTGCAATAACAGTATTAAAGCTGGTCATTTGCTTGGATTAATGACCAGCTGGAGGGACGTTGCCCTTGGCTGCACCGCAGGCCACCAATTCCCCTACTTATCATTAATCCCGCTGAAATAACTGGCTTCTCAGTCGTTATTGCTTAAATAAGCAGTTGGAGAATCATAGTTTAACAAAGTTTAGCAAAATGACTGTGCTAGAAATTGGTTATTCTTCATAGTGGTCAGCAGATGGCCCCAGGTACTTTCAAACTAATCAACTCGGGCTTGAATTCTATGTTACACTTGCTCCAGTATCATAAGGTATTAGACCACTGTGAAATACTGGGGAGCTCAGCACTCAGCCATTGTTGTGCAATCATTCTCTTAGCATTTCTTATGGCTAATTTCCCACAATGTTTCACCTCCTGAGTTCAAACTGCTAGAGGTAATCTTTGCACCCACAAGGAGCTCTAACAGGGTGCTGAGCAAAAGGTTTCCCAAGAAAGATTACATATGATCATGCATTGCATGACCAAAGGTGCAATCTTAGCACAAGTTAAGGTCATATGTAAAAATTTACCCTCAGCTGTTATAGACCAGCCACGACTCTGACATCTTCTTTGATAAATGATGCATGTAGGATCTAAGGCACTGTAGTTTTCAGCCTTTCTAGGCCATGAGTTATTGAGCCAGTACCACAAAACATTGAAACCATTAAGTATGCAATCTGAGCTGAAAGTCCAGGAGTAAAGAAAATATAAATGAGAAATTGACCACAACTAGCCCTGAAAAAGGTGATGCAAGCCACAAAACTCTGACCCCACTTTACTATAAAGGTGGCAACTTCAACTCAAATGCACCTGGTACTTTGAAAACCTAACTCTGGAGTTCAGTCCCAGCTTCACTAGGATCCCTGAAGTACCTCACACCAACAGGTTACTCCTCATCCATGAGAATCTGACGTATCTCCCTAGAGCAGATGGGCAGCCAGAAATAACAACTGCACATCTGTATCAACAATAAAAGCCTCCAAGAGGTCACTGGCTCCTGCTTGAGGCAAATGGGGAAGGGCAAGAAAAATAGGAAACCAATTTGATATACAAATGAGTTGGGGATAGCAATGACAGAAAAAAGCATGGTGTTCAGGATATTTAAGGGGAGATAAGCAGAGGAAGATAGAAAAGCATACTTACAGTAGGTAAGCAAGGATAACGAGGTGTTGAGGAAGGCCAAGGCTGAAATAGGACTACACATAGCAGAAGGGAAAAAGGAGGGATTAGCCCTTCTTTCACTATATTAAGGAAAAGCAACAAGCAAAGAAGTGCATATTCAAGCTACAGCAGGGTGAAATGTGTTTGGGAGAAGATAAGAGTGAGGCAGAAAAAATGAATAACTACTTCTGTTAAAAAGAAGTTCCACTACCACAGAAAAAAATTAACAGCAGACCAGAAGTGGAGCAGAGCTGTGCATGTAACTAGTAACTGCAGAAAGGGTGTTCAAGAGGGTCGCATTTCTGAAGGTCAATAAATCTCCAGGACCAAATGGGATAAATTACAGGGTGCAGAGGAAGATGAACAGGTGCTAGCAGCACCTCTGGTAGATCTATACAACTGCCCACTGGAGTTCAGACAGGTGCCTGCAGACCAGGGAAAAGCATTCATTGTGAGCCTACACAAAAGTGGCGGAAACGATGAGCTGGGAAAATATAGACTGGTCAGTCTGACTGCAGCATTGGGCAAATGACTAAAAACTATTGTCAAAGACAGGCTAATGTAAATCCTTGTAGTGAATGAGCTACAATACTGTAGACAACATAGGCTTGTGGTAGGCAGATTTTGCTAAACAATTGGTATCTTTAACTGGGTGATGCAGGCTGATGATAAAGGCCTGGACATTTGCAGTGCATGTGGCTCAGTTCCACATAGGTACCTGCCAAAGAAATCAGAGGATCTCAGGGTGGGAAGCAGATTAATGATGGGGTGGGAACAGACTAATAGGGACAACACAGAGTATAGAGGTAAATGGGAGCACTTGGGGATGAGGGAGGTCTCCAGTGAGGTCCTGTTGAAGTCAATCTATGGGCCAGCACTCTCAAACATCAACATTAGTGACACAGGGAAAGCATTACAGGGAAAACTGGTTTCCTTGTAGATGACACCAAGCTCCATGACAGAGGTGATTGTGAGGAGAGTATTTGATGGATGAAGCAAGGTCTGGAGAAGCTGGAGAAATAGTCAGTGGTATAGTAGATGAGCTGTATTACCAAAAATTGTGAGATCATGACTGTAGGCAGTTGAGTATAATATGGGTGGATGATGATTTCTGTGACTACAGTGATAAGCATTTAGAGGGCAGTGATTTCCAACAACCTCAAATCATCTGCACAATTCGACAAAAAGTGATGGAGAAAGCGGATAGAATACTGGGAGGCACTGATAGGGGGTTCAACAGCAGGAGAAAAAGAAGTAGTTTTGCCCTTGCACAGAACCCGTGTGACCACATCTGGAGTACTGAGTACAGTTTTAGAACCTACACTACAGCAAATACATTAACCAGCTGGAGTCTGTGCAGAGAAGGAGAACCAAAATGATGCATGGCCTATAGGGTAGGATGTAGAGAAGAGACTAGAAAGCCTTAATATGTGCTCTCTGGAGGCCATGAATGAGAGAAGGGTATGATGGAAATGTTCAGTTACATGCATTGAATAAACAATGTACACAAGCAAGCTGCTCACAGAGTGGCATTATTAAAGGCACTGATACCAGAGAAAACTGGGGATAGATTTAAAAAGAACATTAGAAAGTATTTTTGACAAAGTGGATGACAGAAATATGAAAACCACTATCCACAGAGGTGGTCGGTGAGGAAATAGTGGAGGTATTCAAGAGAAGATAGGACAGACATAACAGGCTAGTTAAGGGACCCGGGGGCAGGCTTTGTGAAGGATGATTATGGACCCTTAGGCTGCATGTATGAACTCACAGAGTAGATTGGACAGTCCATAATGCCTTCTCCTTTTAGCTGTTTTTTATGTTTCTATTCATAACTCCCTGCAGGCCCTTGTCAAACAATACTCTCTTATTAGTATTCCATCTTTAGCAAGTAAGTAAAAGGGCAGGGAGTGAGGTTTTACATAGGGTGACTGAAGGTGAATTAAGTGGCTAACATGTGTGCATATAAATCAAATTGTCATCATTTAATCTCTTTAAGTGCCAAGCTGAAATAAGGACTGGGGCTGTATATGCAGGGATACATAATATACTGCACAGAGAGCAGGCAGATACAGTATGTCACAACAAAGCCCCTGTGTGGCTGCAGGTAAAGTAACAAACATTTGTACCTTGCAGAAGTGCATAGAGTACACACAACAAAAAGACCAGATAGCAACTAAGAAGTCCAAGTACAAAGGCTGATTTTGGTACCGGTCATGCATAACTAGGACCATAGGGACTGCAGTAGGGCAACCATGATCCATACATTTGCTTGCAGTCTTGGGGGGAGGGGGTCCAAGAAGTGGCAAGGTCAGTTGTGGCAGAACAGTGGGGAGTTAAAGTGGGCCTTGATCTGGAACTTGACCAATTGAAAATTAGGTGAGGTGGTGATCCTGGCAGGGTATTAGCAACAAGGAGATACTGTATGTCAAAGAATTCACTTTTTTAAACTTGTGGGATGTTGGAAGACTGTATCTGGATTCTGATGAGAGCATATGGGTACCAAATACATTTGTTGCTTCATTACATGCTATTTTCAATTATACAATAGCAAGAAAGAATACTGGCTTCTGATTGGTCAGTCATTGGCTGGGCCCGAGATGATATCCCAGTACATCACAGGTCTAATCTCAGCACTGTGAACCTCTTGATTTGATTGCATTTCCATGACTTTCTCCATCTTCTCCTAAGAAACAAAAATATTTTGTCACACTAACAAAAACATTTTTAAAATGATGTTTTTTTTTGTATAACAACAAGACATTTTATAATAACAATAATGCCTCCCATGGTGTGTATCATGCTGGGATAACATCACACCTCAGGTATTTGATGCACTCAGCCTGTGGCCTCGTGCCCAACCACCTGAGGTGTGACGTTATCCCAGCGTGACACACACCATGGAGGGCATTATTGCTTAAATGTAACATCATTTTGCTGAATGTAATTCTTTACAAAAGACCAACTGAATAATTAAACCACCTTTTTTTAATGGTATGAAGTAGTACAGGATTCTTATATTCTGTTCTTGTCCACCAAAATAAATTACAATGTGGAATTTGTGTAGGGTCCCATGAACTGGGATTAAAATTTGCTCTGAGCTAAAATAAAATAAATCTGTTTTAATCCCATGTAAATATTTGGCTTCATAATTTGTGTTGGTATAATGAAAACCGAGTCATTTCACTCAAAGCAGAAATGATTGACTGAATATTGTTCACAAGAAGAAAAATGTTGCTCTGCGTTAGGTGGATAGCCCCTATCATCAGATACTGTAACTGCCCAGCAGTCCTTTCATTGGCACTATGCCAAAGATTCAATGCAGCCCTTTTGAATCAATATTGTTATGTGTAATGGCATTGGCATCTGTTTCCCACAAATTCCCTCCAGTTGCTTTCATTAAACGCAGTGGTCTGTCATGGGCTGCCAACACCCATTCTACACACAGCAGGCCTGGCACAGAAAATTGGAGTACATCCTCTATATGCATCACATTAGTAGTGCAGAACCTTGGTGACTAGGGCTGCACATGTTACATCATAAGGTATGAATGCTATCAAGGGAGTGTTCAACCAGAGTTTACATTTGAACTAAATGGAAATATTGACATATAAAAGTCTAATACAATACAATAAAACCAAATACAATGCCATTTATTTTTGTATGGCATCTTTTATACAACTTCAAAATCAAGAAGCTTCACAATAAACTATTGATATGACAAGTACAGAGAAATAAAATGTTGTAAATACAAACTAAACTCAAACAATGTGTATTCACAATTACATAGACTGTAATTTCAGCATCATGTTTGGTATCATTTCGACTTGATCACCTGAAGATATATGAGCAGTTCATATAGCTGGCATCTCATGGGAATTACATGGGCACAAATTATATAGTCTCTCCGAGGTTCCTAAAACACAGAAAACAAAATGCAGAGAGCAAATATAGAATTATTAATCACATTTAAAATTAATGATATAGTTTACCAGACCCCTTACTGGTTACATATAAGCTTTGACTGAAGTCTTCTAACATATGCTAATCTTTTATCTTTTGGATGAAACAAACCAAGGTCACATTTGCCTGTTCTGGTGGTTATTCAAGCACTTGTTAAATACCCATGGTACTACTCAAAAAGAGAACAAAAATCTCCCCAGTGCCTTTTCCAAATTTCCCTCATTCACTAATACCTTAACAGATTAACACGGTATAATTACTGGTGACTTCCCTTTATCACACCATTTTCAAGCCTATCCAAAATACTGCAATAACCCAAAAATGAGTTATTACAGCATTTTGAAAAACTTCCTTTCACTGACCGTGTCCTTGATTGTCATTAACTTGTACTGAGGCACTTAATTGGCTCGAACTCTGTGTGGGGGTGGGCTGAACAGTATAACAAATATGGTGGCTCCGCTTTCCGCTTACCAACGAGTCACTATATTTCATCACCCTCCCAATCTTTATTAAGTTTACTTTGTTATTCTTTATCTGGTTGATCCTGCCTTTTAATTTTAAAACAGATAACTGGTTGATCCTGCCACCTGTTTGGATTGGTGGATACCGAATGCAATCCAGGAGGATGGACCATACCTAACAGTTTAAAAAAAAAAGTCTCTTTGACAGAGTGAGTGATTTGTGTGTGTGTGTGTGTGTCTGTCTGTCTGCCTGTCTGTCTGTCTGTCTTAAGGACTAACTCCTTGCACCAGTAATTAAAAAAAATAATAGATATAAAACTGTGTTTTTATGGATTTTTTTACACACCCTCAGTGTGTGATGACCTCATAAACCTCTCAAGCTTCGCTCTCAAGGTTTATTAGTCATCACACACCTCAGATGTGTAAAAAAGTCCATAACACACAGCTGCATATCCATTAACTTTAATATCAACTGCTTGTTAAGCACTAAAAGGTACCCAAACGATTTAAGGACAGCTGGCATTGTGCAGCAGTTAGAACACTCTAAGAAACTATAGCTCTGTTAATCTGATGTTTGTAAAGGGGATGGCACTATCGGATACTATTCTACAAAAAAGGTTGGAAGACTTCCTTGAGGCAAATAATCTACTGGACAGTAAGTAATACATGTTTTGGGGTGGAAAGTCATGTCAGATGAACCTGATGGACTTCTTTTATTGGGTAACAAGGGCAGAGGACAAAGGTCAGGCAGTAGAGATACTGAACATTGAAGAGCCAAGAGGAAGATGTTTATAAAATATAAGAGCAACTAAAGAAAGAAAGATAGGAAGCAGTACTTAAGGGTAACCAGAGAAGGTAAAGTAAGGTCACGGAGGCCAAGGTAGCGATGAAACTCAGTCTAGCAAAGGGGGTTCAGCAATGTGAAAATTAGCATTCTTAAGATACATTTGGGAAAAGTGAAAAGTCAAAGGAGGCATAGTGAGGCCGAAGAAGGAGGCATGTTAGGAGGAGGAGGGTGATGAAGGTATAAATGAGATACTAAACAAATACATTTTTATTCAGTATTTGCTAGAGGACAAGAGGGGATGCTGCTGGAATGTGGAGTGAGGAGGGAAGGAAATGGGGAGTGCACACCAGCAGCATTGGCAGTATAATGGGGAAAGGGAGATGGAAAAGTTAAAGGGTTAAAATTAAATAAATCTATGAGATCGGATGACTTACTCCCTAAGATGCTCAAGGAGGCTACAGAAATAATTGAGGCTCCACATGCAGATATATTCAGCTGCTCAGTGGCCAAAGGGGTGGTCTCAATGGAATGTAGGACAGCAGATGTGGTCCCTCTGTACAAGAGCAGAGAGAAGGATGACCCAGAAAACTATGCACCATTCAGCTTGATGCCTACAGTGAGGAAGGTAAGTAATGGAGTCCATAGTGACAGAGAAACTGGTGGACTTCCTAGAAGGGAATGACTACAGGACCCTAGGAAACATTGATTCATGAGAGTCTGCTCTTGCCAGACAAATCTTATTGACTTCTTTGACTGCAAGACCAGGACAGCTGAAACGAGATACACAGTCAGTATAGTATACTTAGATTTTAGCAAGGTGTTTGACTCAGTCAACCCTGCAGGTTATTGATCAAGAAGCTAAGGGTCTTGAGTGTGGAAGAAAAGTTGCTGACATTAGTAAAAAGCTGGCTGTGGGGAAGGATGCAAAGAGTTGAAGTAAAGGGGAGTTCCTACAGCAGGTATTGGTGCTGGCACTGTCCTTCACAATGTGTTTAATGGTGAAATGCTGTTCAGGAAGGCATAAAATGCAATATACTGTATGCCTCCTTGCAGATGAGACAAAAATCTGCAAAAGGGTTGATAGGGATAATGGAACTCAGGGATGATCTGGGTAGGCTGGAGAACTGGTCAAAGATCTGGCAGCTGTGCTAAAACACAAAAATGTGCAAGGTGATGCTGGCCCGGTGGCACTGAGGGCAGAGGTGCAGGATGCCTTACCTCACAGCATGCCGGTGGGCCACTTAGGATTGGCAGGGTTGGAGAAGGATCGAGCATCCAAGGGACTGCTCTCCTTCTCCGGGAAGGGGGGATGCTAATTGTCAGTGCTCAGCTGGCCCCTAGCAGAGGCTGGATGGGCAGTGCACTGACACTGTAGACAAGGGGAGGAGATGGGGCAGACGCCTGGAGGAGCACTTGCGGACACATGTATGCTCCCTCCGCTGGTGTCATTGCACGCCCCTCTCCGCGGAGGAGAAAATAGTAAAAAATAATGAAGTCCTCACCTTGGATGATGATTGTCCCCTCTGGTGCCACTGGGAGGGCACCTCCCACGAACTGGATCAGGTCTGGTGGGTTGAGGGTCTCCCCACCCCGCACCATGAAGGGTAAGTCGTGGGGGCTGAAGAGGAGGAGATGTAATACCCGGTAGACACAGGGGGATGTCAGAAGGTAACGTGAGGACTCTGGCAAAAATAACACCAACTAAATAAAAATTGAAATGTGATGCACACTGGGTAAAGAAACCCAATATTGCAGTACAAAATGGGGGGGAGGGTGCTGGAATGTGCCAAGGAAGAAAAAGACCTGGGGGTCATGATCTCAGAAAGCCTAAAATCCACAGCAAACTGTAACAGAGCTGTGGGAAGGGTAAACAGGTTGTTGAGATACACAGGTAGAAAGATTAACAGCAGACAGGTGGTAACCTTCCCACTGCCCAGGATGAGACCACATCTGGAGTACTGTGCAAGGTACTGGAGTCTCCACCTGAGGAAAGACTGCAACTAATTAGAAGCAGTACAGTGCGGGGCAACCACGATTGTACAGGGACTAAGGGGAATGTCTTACATGAATAGACTGCTTGACTTGGACATATACACCCTAGAGCAAAGAAGGAACAGGGGCAACATGACAGAGATACAAATACATGTAGCACCTGAATCAGGTAAACCAGGTAGATGCTGTGGAAATTCTTTCCATGAACTCAGATACACAGATGAGGGGTAATTTACTCCAACTAGCAGGGGGTAGATTAAAGAGAGCTGTCCTGAGACACTTTTTCAAAGAAAGAGTGGTGTACAAGTTGAAAGAACTACTGGAAGAAGTGGTAAGGGCCAAACTTGATAAGAAGTTATTTCTTCCGCAACTCACATTGGTGGTCATTCATTGGATCTAGTGTTCCTCCTGGGAATGGAGATCTCTGATTTGGTGGTGGAACCAGTCAGTTGGTCTGACCATCACACCATAGGGTTCAGTTTGGGGGCTTCCCCTAATGGGCCAGCCTCTATGGAGATGGTCTGGTACCGCCCGTTAAGGAGGGTAACCCCAGAGGGCTGACTGGTGGTGTTAGATTTATCGAGCTTACCGAATGGATGCATGGATCCAGGGGATCTTGTACTTGCCTATAATAAGGCAGTAATGGATGCCCTGGATTCTAATGCTCCAACTCATGCTCGACCACTCACTCTTCGCCCAAGGTCCCTAATGGTTTGATGGGACCTTGAAGGAGTTGAGGAGAGTGGGTCGAAGGTTAGAGAGGGCTTGGCGGAAGTCCAGCCTGGAGGTTGACAGGCTTAGATTGATGGATCATTATGCTGTCTATCAATCAACAGTCACCAGTAAGAAGGCAGAATTCCTGTCCAGGGAGATTGCTGCTGCTCAAAATTGACCAGCTCAGCTTGTCCGGACTGTAGACAGATTGTGCAATCTAATCTGCCTGCATTTTGGTGGAGTATTGTCACAAGAAAGATGTGATGAGTTTGCTCTGTTTTTCATGGATAAGGTTGTCATCATCAGGTCTGGTATCCATCCAGTCCCCTCTATGGGGTGTCATACATGTGATATGTCCAACTTGCTTAAGAGGGAGATTTGGGTCAAATTAGGAGGGAGATTGGCCTGCTAGTAGGGAGATGCTGTAATGTCATGAGTTTGTCCTTAAATGGCATCAAAAAAATAAGAAAAAAGTCATTACAAAAATGTAATGTATTTCATTTTGTCAAGAATAAGCACTAAAAAGAATAAACAATCAGTTATATAAAGTTAGCAGATACATTGTTCATCACTGATTTAATTTTTATGTGTCTTTATCTTCCCCAAAACCATGGATATTTTGGACAGAATTTTACTTAAGCAGGAGATATTGTTTCCCAGGAGGGAGGGAGGGAGTTCAGTCAAAAAAAACAGGAGTCTCCTGTGTAAAGAGGGGAGATATCACATGTATGGGGTGTGGCAGAGGTTGGTGGGAGGTTGCGAGTGCCCATCTTGTCTGGTCTGACTGGCCAACCAGACATCATAGACACTGTGAGGATCATTCAGACTTTGCGGCCAACCAGCTGTAGTTTGGACCCGGGCCCAACGCATCTCCTTGTGGGATGAATTGAGGAAATCAGCCCGGTCCTAGCAGAGATAATCTGGCAATCAGGACCAGATGCCCTAAAGGAGGCAGTTGTATGACCGCTCCTGAAAAAAACCTTTCTTAATCCAGATAATCTCACTAACTAAAGACCAGTCTCTAACCTGCCCTTTGTGGTAAGGTTATTGAGAAGGTGGTTGCACTGCAGCTGGATGATCACTTGCCCATCCACAATGTCTATGACTCTCTCCAGTCTGGATTTAGGAACAGGCATAGCACTGAGATGGCCCTTGTTTGGGTGCTTAATGATCTCCTAATAGCGAGCGATCAGAGGACCCATTCCATCTTGGTCCTCCTTGATCTCTCAGTGGCGTTTGACATGGTGGACCATGATGTGTTATTGGAGCACCTGTGGTTCATCTGGACTCAGATGGTTTTGATCTTACCTCAAGGGTAGGACACAGAGAATGGTCTCAGGAATTTATTCCTCTGATCCTCTCTCCCTATCCTGCGGGGTGCCGCAGGGCTCCATCTTGCCACCCATGTTGTTCGCTGTGTATATGCTGCCATTGGGGGACATCATTAGGCAGTATGGTCTGAGTTTTTCCTGCTCTGCAGATGACACTCATCTGTACATGTCCTTTGTACCTGAACAGGGAGATGTTTTTTCGGTGTTTAACAACTGCCTATCTGAGATCCAAGACTGGATGAGTGCTAGTTGGCTGAGGTTGAATCCGAATAAGACTGAAGTATTGGTTGTGGATCATGATCATTGGAATGTGCGTGTGTCACCAGGACAAACCTCAGGTGTTTGATTCAGGGGTGTCTAGCTTACCACCAAAGATCAGGTGCAGAACCTGGGTGTTATTTTTGAAGACTGTTTGACCCTAAAGTCACAGGTGTCATCTGTTGTCTCTTTTTACCATCTGAGAAATATCACCTGGGTGAAACACCTGGTTCCTTCTGATGATCTTCTTACCTTAGTCCATGCCTTCATGACCACTTGCCTTAACTACTACAATGCCCTGTACCTAGGGCTACCTTGGGTTGATATCCGTCACTTGCAGCTGCTGCAGAATGCAGTAGCCAGGCATTTGACTGGTACATCTAGGACCAGTCATATAACACCTGTGCTGCGCAGACTGCATTGGCTACCAGTGCAATGGCGTATCGCATTCAAGGTTGGTTTGCTGACCTATAAAGCCCTACACAATCAGGGTCCTTGTTGGTTACTTGCAAGATCTCCTTACTCCCTACTGCCCCTCCCAACCATTCTGATCCACCAATGAGGGATTGCTGGAGATTCCAAGGGTGCGACTTCGAACATCTGGGGCAGGCTCTTTCGCATTTATAGCTCCAACCCTGTGGAATTCTCTACCTTGTCAGATAAGGGACTGCCTGGCCATCCAAAGCCTTAAAATGGAGTTGGAGACATACCTATTTAGCCTAGCATTTTCATAAGAAGTGCATATTCAGTGGGAGCATCATCTGTTTATGAATTCAATTGTTATGTGGAATTTTAAATATTTTAATTGACTTTAGTATATTGATGTTTGTGATCATAATTTGTACAGGCACCTTGATCTTTGGAAAGGTGTCTTTTAAATAAATAATGATTGATTGAAAATGATTGATAATTTTAAGAGGGGGCGGACAGACATATGGGCTTCATCAGAAAAGGGGATAGAAAGACTAAGGGTCAGCATGGTCACAAGTACCAAAGCAGATTTATTCAGTAGGGTGGGCACACTGCATGAGCCTGTTGTCCTTTATGTAAGCAATAATACCTGACAGGGTGGGCGGTATTGTGCTATACTGGACCGCCCAAGGGCGTAATGAGGCCCGATGCCACAGGCGGAGGGCCTTATAGCCCCTGGAAGGTCCGGTAGAACACAATACCGCCTACCCTGGAGGGTATTATTGCACTTAGAAAATGGGCACATTAAAAAAACATAAATGTAATAAAAGAAATTGTAATTAAACAATTAGTCTAATATGAGTTTTGTACTAAAATAGTTCCTCTACGTGGCTTTCCAATAGAGGGTACTGTACTCTTGTATGCCCAGTGCTTTTTTCTGTAGCGTTTTACAATCTGTTTTTTTCTTTATTATTTTACTGTTCTCTGCTGTCTTACAAAAAAAGAAATAAAAGAAAAGAAAAAAATGTTGTTCCATGGTGTTTCTGTGTTTTGCTTCAGTGGGAGTTTAGTCAACATAAGGAGGTCAGACTAGCACTAAGCAGGCAATATGCTTCAGCGTTCCTGCGTTCCTAGTAAAAGTCGTTTTTTTTTGTTTTAGAGGGAAAGGGCTGCGAGTTTTTTTAGAAAAAAAAAATCAGTGGCACATTTCTGGTCAGGGAGATCCCCCTCCTGCATTTCGCCTGCCCGCAGATGAAAAGATTTATGCTAACTCTCTATTTTAGTTCTTGGGGTGCAGTATAAAAATGAGAGTTTTGTTCTTAAAAATCAGTGGCACATTTCTCATCCGGAGGATCCCCCTCCTTCATCTCACTTGCTGGCACATTAAAAGCTTTACACCAGCTGCCCATTTTGTTTCTCGGGGTGAAGTATTAAAAAGAAAATGACTGTTTTGTTCTTGGGTCTAACGGGGCTGCAGTCAAGGTGAGCTGGGAAGCTGACGGGTAGCACTGAGCACGTAAGGACATGTTAACGCTTACACTTTTGAATGAAAGAAAGCCTTTTTTTTTTTTTTTTTATGAAAACAAGTTTTGAAAAATGTGTAGCATTCTATACTATGTCCGCTTATACTGTATGTGTCATCGGAGAGCAAGTGCCACACAGACCGGTCAGGGTACGACTGAATGACTGAGCACCAGGACTTTCAGTTTCTGGGAAACTAACAGAAGAAAGGGCTGTGCGACATGTTAAATGAAATATGAATTGTGTTAAGTGCTGTGAGTGTCCATGTGTCTGGTGACAGTTTCTTTTTTTGGGGAGGGGGCGCTCTTGCTTGCTCGTTATTCGAGAAGAAAAACATGGCAGAATTTGCTTTTGAAAATTGGCACCTTGATACTGGCAATCAGATCGATTGGGCTGGCACTTTTTTTAACCTGGGCTCTAGTGTCTCATAGATGCCCTCCTTGCCAGGGCTATCAGCCAATCAGAGCTCTGAGATTTCTTAGCCCATTTTCTAACTGCGGACAATGCCTATATATCAATACTGTACTTTGACTTAAATAAGGACTTCAGCTCAGTCCCCCAGAGAACACTGGTCAAGAAACTGAGAGATCTCAGGGTACAATAAAGATTAACACCATGGGTAGTAAACTGAATAAAGGGGCAAATGCAAATAGTGGTCATGAGTGGGAAACACTCAGTGTTTAAAGAGATGACAAGCATAATACCACAGAGCTCAGTCCTGGGAAGCATTCTATTTAACATGTTCATTTGTAAAGTAGTGACAGGCATGTGGGGCAAGATCTGCCTCTTTGAGGATGACACCAAGATGTGTGGGGGTGGTGGACAGTGAGGATGGGGTGAGAGCAATGAGGGAGGATTTGTGAAGGCTTAACACATTGCCCATGATGTTGTAGCTGAGATTCTGTGACAAGAAATGTAAGGTAACGTACATCGGGGACAAGAACCAAAAATGCAATACCTGATGGGGACGTGGCAATAGTGAGCACAACTAATTTCAAGAGTCAAAGGACTTTATTTTAAGAACAGGTACAATGTCTAACTATGGTCTCCTAAGAACAATTAGTATTAAAAAAGGAATACTACAAAAAAATTGCAAATATAAAATTACAAGTACAGTACAAGTTAAACAAACCAGTTATACAACAGAATAAGTAACAACAGGTTGTCTTAAAGTGCAGGTGGTCTTAAATTGCATGGCATTAATCAAATTATACTAGACTGTTGAGAAATATATGAACATATGAATTAGCAAGCAGGCAAGGCAAGGCAAATGTTATTTTTCAGGCGCCCAATCCCAGAGGCTCTGGGCACCATACTATCGAAATACATCAAAGAGCAGTTAAAATGCAATAATTTTAAATACAAAACATATCAATTTAACATATTAAAATGCAGACCATCCAAAATGGGAGGCCTAGCTTAGCAGCAGATTCCTGAAGGGGACATTCTTCAGAAGCAGAAGAAAGACCTTGAGATCTTAGCGAGTCTGCTTGGTTCGGAACCTTTTCTCTACTAGTACCAGTTTTATTGGAGAAGTCAAGAAGACAGGGGCCCACTTAAAGGACACAGATGGAATATTAAATCTTTCTAGCATTTTGGCCCAACAATATAAACTGACTGATTGCCAATTAATGTACTGAACTGAGGAATCGCACACTCAAGACCACTCAAGGACCTAACATAACATAGACTTTGACGGCAGATAAGGACCGCTAGGCCCATCTAGTCTGCCCATTTTCCTACCTACAGGATAGGCCGCAGATCCTAGTTAACCAACAGCCTATATCTTCCTGCCCCCACAAGAATTGCCTTATGTCTGTCCTATGCATTCTCCCACAGTTTTAGACTCCACAACTTCCTCAGGAAGGCTGTTCCATGCATCCACTACCCTCTCTGTGAAATAATACTTCCTCACATTGCCCCTGAACCGCCCTCCTTCTATCTTTAAATTGTGTCCCCTTGTTCTTGCAAGTCTCTTTTCTGAAAGATGCTACCCTCTTGGACTTTGTTGATTCCTTGAGGTACTTGAAAGTTTCTATCATGTCCCCCCTCTCCTTCTTTCCTCAAGGGTATACATATTAAGCTCCTTTAGTCTCTCCTCATACAGCTTCTCTTGCAGACCCTGCACCATTTTAGTTGCCCTCCTCTGGACTGCCTCTATCCTGTCTATGTCCTTGCGGAGATGGGGTCTCCAGAACTGGACACAGTATTCCAGATGGGGTCTCACCAACTGTCTGCACAACTTCCTGTTTTCTGCTGCTGATGCCTCTCCCTATACATCCCAGTATACCCCCAGCCCTCCCTACTGCCTTCTCACATTGCTTGCTAACCTTAAGGTCATCTGATATGATTACCCCCAGGTCCCTTTCCTGTTTTGTTGTTGTTACTACCTCCCCACCCATTGTGTATTCTTCCCCTGGGTTCTTGTTTCCCAGGTGCATTATTTTGCACTTTTTGCATTGAATCCTAGCTGCCATCGTCTGACCATTCCTCCAACCTTGCCAAGTCCATTTTCATCCTTTCCACACCTCCTTGTGTATCAACCCTGTTGCAGATCTTGTGTCATCTGCAAAAGGCATACTTTTCCTTCCAGTCCCTCTGCAATGTCACTGATGAAGACATTAAAAGGACTGGACCCAATACTGAACCCTGCGGTACCCCACTAGTAACGCTCTTTCTTCAGAGTGGACTCCATTTACAATTACCTTCTGTGTCCTGTTGTCCAGCCAATGTTTTATCTAGGCTACCACCCTGGGACCCACCCCAGGCTGGTTAATTTGACTATCAATCTTTTGTGTGGGACTGTGTCAAATGCCTTGCTAAAAGTCTAGGTAGGCCATGTCCACAGCCCCTCCCTGGTCTACTACTTTGGTCACCCAGTCAAAGAAATCTATTAGATTTGTCTGACATGACCTTCCCGCTGTGAACCCATGTTGCCTTGGATCCTGTGCTCCACTGACCTCTAGGTACTCAACTATTCTTTCCTTCAGAAGTGATTCCATCACTTTCCCTACCACAGAGGTCAGACTGACAGGTCTGTAGTTTCCTGCCTCTGTCTTGGTCCCACTTTTGTGAAGGGGAATCACATCCGCCTTCCTCCAGTCCTCGGGTACCACACCATCCTCCCATGATTTATTAAAAAGAGTAGCCAGTGGTTTCACTAGTTCTTCCTTAATTCTTTTAGAATTCTGGGGTGAATTCCATCAGGACCCATTGCTTTTTCCACCTTCAGTTTTAGGAGTTCTTGCAGAACCATTTCTTCTGTGAAAGGACTGGGATCGACCCCCCTATCAGGAGTGCTTCTGTTAATTGGATTAGGCACTTCCCCCTCCTCTTTTGTGAATACTGAGCAGAAATATTCATTCAGTATTTCTGCTTTTTCACTGTCCCCCTCTGCCCACCCACCATTCTATTCAGCCTCACTATCCCTCCCTTTGTCTTTCTACGCTCGCTGATGTACCTATAAAAGGTTTTATCCCCCTTCTTAACTGAGTTGGCTATCTTTTCCTCAGTTTGGGCCTTTGCTATTCTGACTTCCCTCCCTGCTTCTTTCTGCCTTAACTGGTACAGCTCTCTGTCCTGCTCCTTCTGTGTTTCCTTATACTTCCGGAATGCTATCTTTTTCTTCCTGACTTTCACAGCCACCTCTCTTGAGAACCATAGTGGCTTTTTCTTTCGTTTGATTTGTTTATTTGCTTCACACAAAGGCTTGTTGCCTCTGTGATGGCAGTTTTGATAATTCCTCATTGTTGCTCCACACCTCCTTCTAGCCTGTTTGCTAGTGCTTTTCTGAGGCACTCTCCCATCTTACAAAGTCAGCCTCCTAAAGTCCAGTACCCTCACTTTTGTATGGCTTGACTCTGTAGCTGAGTTTAATGTGAACCACACTGTTTGATGGTCACTTGTCCCCAGATGGCAACCTACTTCTAGATCTGAGATCCTCTCACTGCCCCTGTTTGAGAGTACGAGGTCTAAGATTGCTCCCTCATGAGTGGGTTCCAAAACTAGCTGTCTAATGCCTGCCACCTGTAGGGCATCAAGAATGGCCCTGCTGTTGGATGTGGCTGCAGCAAATGTGCTCCAGTTAACATCTGGCATATTCAGGTCTCCCATCAACAGTATCTCCCCTTTCTCTGCCATTCTAAGAATGCCTTCCATCATATCCTTGTCTATTCCTTCCCCCTGACATGGGGGTCTGTACACAACCCCTGTGACCTAAGGTCATTTTTTGTTCATTGTGATCAGGTGCTTTGAAAGAGACCCCAGATGTATGGAGAATGGGACCTTCTTTAATTTAAATTTTCTGCTGATTGTATACTTTTCTCCGGTATGCATTTGAGCCTTCAGTTTGGTGTTTGATGCTGGTTTAAGATTTTATAAATCTTTCAACTTAGAGTACTGTACTAGTTTTGTTTTTACTACATGCTGTTTGTGAACATGATGTCTGGTAAGGGTATGAATGTAAGCATTTCTCTGCTACAGAGATCATAGTTCTACAACACTGGAGCATTTAAAGCCTTACTTGGAGTCTTATTACCCCTTTCAGGCACTACTTCATCTTTGGAAAGGGAGAAAAGCATGCAGAGTACTCTTTTGGAGCATGTGGTGAAACACATTTGGAGGAGAGTCAGGAGAGTGAGATAGTTGCTGAGAGAATGGGAGATAGCAAGATAGAAGCAGTCTGGAATTAGAACAGTAGGCCTGATTTTCAAAGATTGGATGCAAACTGTGACAATGACAGCTTGTGCCACATGCCATTGCATCAGGGATCCTGCGCCCGATTCTGTATTGGGCAGGGTCCCCGAGGCTAAATATCGAGATTTGCACCAGCCCAAAAGGTATGCCAAACAGAGGGTGTATCTGACCAGGTTGCTGCATTGGCAGTAGATGGGCACAAGCACCCACCCCAGCCCAGATCCCGACAATAGGAAATAATAGCATTGTTGGGCTAGCGCCCCCCCAGCCCAATCCCCAAATTTAAGAATAAAGAAACCCCACTGGGCTATCCGACCCCCCCAAGCCTTGATCCACAATGATAAATATCGAAAAGCTCCACAGGGCTATCCTACCCCCCCATGCCCTGATCCCTGATGTGTGCAATAAAAATGCGCTTTTGAGCTACTAGCCCCCCATTCCTGATCCCTGAGTGGTTCAATATAAAGCCCTTGTAGGCTACCGCCCCCAAGCCTTGATCCCATTTGTAGTAATAAAGAAGCGCTTGTGGGTTAGTGGCCCCCAAGCCCCAAGCCCCAAAATATGCATACATAGTCCCTCTCCCAGCCTTGATTTCTCAAAACAGGAATAAATTGCCTCCTCCCAGCCCTGATGCCCAAAATATTAGTTTTCAACAAACTTATTACTTCTCGGTTATGTTGTGTAAAATAGCCCTGGAGGTCTAGTGGCCCCCACCCTCCCACCCAACAGTACCAGACCACCCAGCTCCCCTGACCAGTACCCAGCCAGCGACTGGCACAGCTGACCTCTCACCACCATGTCCAGCCACTGAGTGAGCACTGTATGAGCGTGTACTGTAAATAGTAAATGCTCGGTGAATGACAGAAGTCTCTAAGTTCCAGGTATTCTAGGTTGAGGGAGCTGGGAATACCAATAATCCTTAAGTTTCTATATCTGTCTGCGTTATCTAGTGCTTCTTATTTTTG